>JAQPPZ010001737.1:4045125-5393500 GCA_028583015.1 Wollemia nobilis | reverse complement strand
GACCTTATGGGTTTTCCCTTCGCTTCTATCAGACCTTCTAGAATATCATGGGGCCTAACATTTGCAATGCCATCATTGAACTCTATTAATATAAACCATTCCAAAAGGTACAAATTCTACTTTTATTTCCTTGGTTCCCAAAGGGCCTGTGTGCAAAACTATGTAAGATTTCAAACCTATTAGCCTCTACATTGTACTATATAAAATTTTGACTAAATCCATGGACATAAGGCTCAAAGAGATTCTTCCTTAGATAATATACCCTTGTCAAGGAAGCTTTGTTAAAGGAAGGAATATTACTAATGGTATCAGCACACTGTATGAAGTTCTTCATTTTGCTGATTTTAATAAAAAAGCTACCATTTTTTTCAAAATTGACATGAACAAAGCCTTTGATAGAGTGAAAAAATACTTTATAATTTCTATCCTTCTTAAATTTGGGTTCCATAGGGAGTGGGTTGAGCTTGTTTACAGTTGAATCTCTAACTGTATCGCTTCAAATTTTTTGCACCCTTACCTTTAGGCTATAGGATCCATGCCCTGAAGGGGGATGTGAAAAGGATGGGACAATACCTCGGACTGAGAGGCCCTTTGAAGGTCCCGCCTCTCAGGGGAGGTGTATAAGGGTGAATTTCCGATGGATGGTGGGTTCACTAGGAAACTTTTGAATGGCAGTTTCCATGCCTAGGTTGATAGTGTGTTTGATGTGTTCATTTTTATGCTTGATCATTCAATTCCTAGGTTTGGCCAATATGAATCTAAACTATTATATATGCCAATGCAAATTTCAATGAATGCAAAAAATAGAAATAGATGCAAATTACAGAGAATAAGTTAACCAGAAGAATTCATACATGATTTCGAATGTCTGATGGAGATTCTGAGTCTTGTAGCAGTTTAGATCGTCTCAATTTAAACATTATCATCTGATATTTTTCGAGATCATCTCAAATCATATAAGGTCATATGAAATAGGATAGAATCACCTAAAATTTGATGAATTCATCAGACGAATCTGTCAGAAACCTGCAATCATAGAAACAGACACAAAATACCAAATATGCAAATGCAGAAGCAAGGGATAATGATAGAAATAACAACAAACTTGCCTAAATAATAGTGTCTAATAACAAATGAGAAAATGCAGTAAATTTAATGATTGATTTTACCTTTATCATGCAACTATGCTAAATGAGGTGAACTCCAAGATGCATAAAACATAATAACCTAAAACAGTGCAGAGATATATTATGAAAAATGCAAAAAAACTTAAGAGAATGCAAACTCTAAACTCAGACAGCCCTGAATCTGGACTACAGTTAGGATCATCTCCAATTGTACGAAATCATCCATGATCGTCCAAGATCGTCTGCAACGATCCAAGCTAGCTTCGATTGAAAAATAGTAGAGTTCCTGCAACTAAAAATGCAAAAATACCAAATGCAAGTAATAATACGAAGGAATAAAAGAGCTAACTCTACAATGAAATCCTATCAACAAAGGGGTTGGGATTTCAGGGAGAATTAGCAAGAATTAGGCAGGGAGGTAGGGGGATAAACTAGAAAAATCCTAGTTTATATAGGATTAAAAAGAGGTTTGGGAGGTTGGGGATCATCCCAATCTAGGAGATCTCTGATGAGCACCAGAAATGCTCATATTTTGTACATATTTCTTTTATCAATATGTGGCTGTATAATAAGGATTGCCTACTTTGATGAATGATTATATAGATATTTGATATAATTATGTGTGTTATCTAATTTGTGTGTTTTATGTTTTGTGGAATTACAGTTGATTTAGTTAGATTTGGAATGGTCGAGGTCCTTTTGATGGACCTGGCACTTTATTTCATCGGGGGTTAATGAAGAGAACACGAGCACCTCCCTGCAGTCGAAAGGCACCAATTGAATATGAGCGCCTCCCTGCAGTCAGAAGGTGCCAACTAAATATGAGTGCCTCCCTGCAGTCGGAAGGCGCCAACTGAATACGAGCGCCTCCCTACAGTCGAAAGGCGCCAACTGAATATGAGTGCCTCCCTACAGTTGAAAGGCACCAACTGAATATGAGCGCCTCCCTGCAGTCGAAAGGCACCAACTGAATATGAGCGCCTCCCTACAGTTGAAAGGTGTAGTCGAAAGGTTCCAACCGAATATGAGTGCCTCCCTACAACCAGAATGCAACAACCAAAGACAAGCGCCTCCCCACAGTCGAAAGGTGCAAGCACCTCCCCACAACCAGAAGGCACCACTGATTCTTTGTCTGTTGACCAAATTTGAACGACGTGGACGACAATGGCTGGTGCAGTTCCAGCTCTGCATCATGCAAAGCTAAATTGGAGATTGCACCAACGTATCGAAACATCTTATTGATGCCAAGAAAAGCACGAACCGAACAACAAACATGTCGCCATTAGAACAGAACACCAGATGTCGATCGCATTTACCATAATGTCTTGATTTAGTCTGGGACAGATCGATTGTTGTAACTACTTTTGTAATAGAAGTTCTGTGAGTGTGTTATATAAACACACGTAGATCATTCTAAGAAATATATAGAAATAAAATAAAGATCCATTTAAATGTACAAAGATAAATTATAGTGTGTTGACAAATATATTAAAGTTACAGAAGTTCTAAGCACGTGTTCGATCGGGAAGAAGCTACTGGAGCCTGGGCCCACTCCAAGATAGTATTTCTTCCCCATTTCATTTTTGTTTATTTATTTTAAATAGTTTATTGCTTTCATAAGAACGTTCATTAGTTTGCTAGTTCCAGTATTTGCAGTAGATTTATTTTTAGGAACGCGTACATGATTTATTTTTTGTAGGTTTAATTATGTTCTTCTTACGTAAATCATTGAGGAGTGCAAGAATGATTGAAAAACCATTTGAAGAACACCCCTAAAAATGTAGGATTAGCAGATTCACCTCCAGTGGTATTGTAGTAACCTAATTCTGACTCTTCGCAAGTTTACAAAGCTCCCTGAGTTGATAATTAAATGCACGGGCATGTGGCAAAAATAGGAAACCATTCACCTTGTTTGGCTTGCAACATTTTGGCACCGTTGTCGGGGAAGCGTCTTAATTAGATTACTTACAATACCTTGAAACCTTTCATCTGACCTTGTATGAGTTCTTCGAGAAGAAGAGGACCTGACGGTCGCTTTATAAGAACTAATCCATTAGGACCTGAGTCATCCGAGCATTTTGGATTTGAGTTAGACTTGCCCGACCTACCAATAGTCCATTAGAGTGAGGAACCGCACTTTGTGCAAAGTGCCGCCTCATCCCATCAACAAGGGGATGAATGAATCATCATAAATCCCTTGTTTAATAGGACTCCTCTAGAGGAAGCCCTGTTGTGGAAGGTTGTGGAGGATCAGACAATCTCGCCAAACAACCTTAGAGCATTGACTCAAAAAGTTTTAAATGATCGAAAGGCCATAAACGCTGCATTAGAAACCACATTTCTCAAAAAAATGGTAGATAATGATGAAGTCTCATCTGGATTTAGTTTCCCAATAGAGGAGGGAGTAGGAGATACCAAAATGAAAAACATATCCCCTGCTCACCTTTCGTCATTCAGAGGACACCTCACTGAGGAACCTGACCTGTTTTTATTCAAGTTTGATATTTTGTGCAGGTCTGTGGATTACAAATCAAACACGCAGAAGTTGAAATTATTTCCTTCTACATTAGATGATGCAGCTCTGCGATGGTTCATCGGTCTGGGAGACAAACACATCACTACCTAGGACTAGATGAAGAAGCTCTTTCTAGAGCAATATCAAGATTTCGGGAGAGCAATAGACTCCAGGTAGGAAGTCCTGAGCATGACACAAAGAGAAGATGAGTCTCTCAAGGAGTATTGGGAGAGATTCAGCTTTAATCTTCAACAATCCCCTCACTCGAAGCTATTTGATAAGTCCCTCAAAAGCATCTTCTTGAGAGGACTTACCAATGAGTCATTGGAAGCTCTCAACATGATCTTTGGAGGTGATGTCTATTAGCATGCTATGGATGACATCTGGCAATTATGTAGAAACTACTCAAGAAGGTGATGCAAAATCATCACTAGGAAAATGAAGGCGACTGCTTCAGTCACCAAAATAGAAATAGGCAACATGCTGGAGGATTTGAAGAGCGAAATGCTCTCATCTCTAGCACTGTAGATGGATATGCTGCTGTTAGAAAAGAAGAAACAATAAAATGATGTAGCATTAGCCTATTTCTACCCAAAATTTAGAGGAAGGCATGCAAAGAATGCATGTCTAGAAAATAAGGTCAGAGTATGCATAGTTTGCAGGCTGAATCATAAAACTCGATTGTGCCCACAACTTCCCAGTAACCAGGAAGCATCTAAGAGCATGGATGCCTACTTCATAGGCAATAGGAAGAGTTGGCCATAGCCCCCAGTAGGGAATATACCAACCGAAATTCCATAATATGGGGGAGGGCCATACATGCACCAAGGACCCCCTCAACCACCTAATATGGGGTGGTGGGGACCATCACCCTGGATGAACGCACCCCCAACAACATTTTTGAATCAACAGCCATGGATGCCATATCCATATCCTGGGTAGCAGTGGAGAGGCCACAATGCATGGAATCAGACTCCACAGAGTGCAGTGCCTACTCACATCCAACAAAACTTACCAGCATTTCCAGTAGAGAGACCTGCGTAGCTACCAGCACAACCGACAGCAAACCCGAACAATAGAGTAAATCAGTCGGCATACAACATAGAAGGTGAGATGTATCATATGTACAATATTCATCTTAGATCAGGTAGGCAGCTAGGAGTAGAGACATCGCCTCTGGTAGAAGAGGAGGAAGAAATAGTAGAGACACCTCCACTAGTAGAAGAGGAGGAAGAAATAGAGGAGACACCTCTGGTAGAAGAGGGAAAAGCACTTGAGAGAGTGGAGGCTCCATTTCCTAGCCAGCTGCAGGAACAAAGAAGAAAAACACAACCGAATTCGACATCTTGTCAAGCTTGAAGAATCTCACGGTGACAATCCCATTATTTCAAGCAATTTGAGATGTCCCCATTTACACCAAGGCAATTAGAGAAATGTGTCTAAGGAGACCGGGATGAAAAGCTACCTAGACTATCAATGTCATGGGTAAACTGGTAGATCTAATGATGGGTGGAACACATCATCCGAAGTATGCAGATCCAGGAAGCCCAGTGCTAACCGTAAAAATTGGAGGACATTCCCTGTCCAACACATTGGTTGACCTCGGGGCAGCCATCAATGTGATGCCTCAAGAGACCATGCAGAGGCTGCAACTCACAAACCTGAAGCCAACCATGACAGTGCTACAGTTAGTCAATCGATCAACCATGTCGCTGGGAGGGATGCTAGAAGATGTGATCGTAACAGTCAGTGCATGGGAATATCCAGCCAATTTTTTAATTTTGCAAACAAAGACCAGGCTGGGCGGTTACCCGCTCATTTTTGGGAGGCCATGGCTGACAACAGCTGATGCTTACATCAGCTACTGGGATGGGCTAATGACTATCTCCAACGGGAAAAATGTCAAAAGGCTGACCATTTCATCACCATATTAGTCTATGGACTCGATAGAAGAACCCAGGATCATCGAGCATGGAACTACGGAGTTGTCCATAATCTAGCCGATGATGACCTTGGAGGAGGTGGTAGAAGAGGATGAGGATGGTGCTATCATGGAGTTTCTCCATGGAGAATCATCCACCCACACACCTAGATCTCCGTTGACTGGCACCCAAGATCAGCACATCCGAAAAATACAAGTTGGGCCAGGGAGGATATTAAACGTCAACAACAATTTGATGCCCACACAGCTAGAAAAATTGGAAGAGTTTCTGGTAAAACACCAACAAGCATTTGCATGGGACTACGCAGATATGCATGGCATCAGCCCAAAAATATGTACCCATCAGATTTATTTAGATGACCAGGCAACTCCTAGTCAGTAGCCACAGAGAAGGATGAACCCAGTAATGAAAGACATTGTCAAAGAAGAACTGCACAAACTTCTGGCTACCAAATTCATATATCCGATTTCTGATAGTGAATGAGTATCACCATTAGTTGTGGTCCCCAAAAAGAATGGGAAATGGCGTATCTACATGGATTACCGGGCGTTGAACAAGGCGACTAAGAAAGACCACTTCCCACTCCCATTCATTGATCAGGTCTTGGACACACTCTCAGGAAGAAAATACTTCTCCTTTCTGGATGGTTTCAGTGGTTACAACTAGATCTAGATAGGGGAAGAAGATCAAGATAAAACAACGTTCACCTATCCATGGGGAATGTTTTCCTATAAGGTATTGCCTTTTGGACTATGCAACGCATCGGCCACATTTCAAAGGGTGGTGCTTAGCATATTCTATGATATGATAGGAGATGGGGTGGAAGTATACATGGATGACTTCATTGCCTATGGAGAAACCTTCGAGGAGGCAATGACAAATCTGGAAAGAGTGCTCGACAGGAGCAAGGAAAATCATTTGTCCCTAAGTAATGAAAAATATTTTATGATGATGCAGGAAGGCATCGTGTTGGGAAACCACCTCTCTATGGAAGGAATAAAAATAGACAAGAGGAAGATCGAGGTCATCAGAGACCTACCTAGCCCCAGAATGTAGGAGGTAAGAAGTTTCCTTGGATCATTCGGGTACTACCGATGATTTATCGTCGAATTTAGTAAGATTGCCAAACCACTACACACCCTACTTTCTAAGGACAGAGTTCAATTGGACGAGATATTGCGAAGAAGAATTCCAATTGCTGAAAGAAAAATTGATATCTGCATCGGTCTTGAGAGGACCGAATTGGGCCATACCGTTCCATATTTACTGCGATGCATCTAACGGTGCGATTGGAGCAATCCTCGGGCAGAAAGACGGCAAAAAATTTTACACCATCTAATATGTCAGTAAAAACTTGGCGAGAGCAGAGCTCAACTATATAGTGACAGAAAAAGAATTCCTCGTAGTTGTCCATGCAATAAACAAATTTTGCCACTATATAACGGGATACAAGGTCTTCATCCATACGGACCATATGACTATCAGGTATCTAATGAGCAAGCCGACCATTGGTGGTAGAATTATCAGATGGTTGTTGCTATTGCAAGAATTTGACATCACTATAGTTGATAAACTGGGCAAGGACAACATCGTGGTGGATTTTCTATCCAGATTGATACTAGCAGATCATCAAGCAGTGGAAGATCAGTTTCTAGACGAACATCTATTCGCTATTAGTGAACAAACTCCATGGTATGCAGACATAGCCAATTACTTGGCCACCGGAAGGACCTCACCTGCTCTCTCCTATCGAGAAAATGAGGCGGTCATAGAGAAGAGCACATCATTCCTTTGGATGTATGGTCTCATATTTAAAATAGGACGAGACCAAATTATGAGAAGATGCGTAGCAGAACAAGAGTTTTCAGAAGTGCTCAAGGCATGCCACGATGAGCCATGCATAGGACACTTTGCAGGGAAACGAATTGCCTACAAAATCCTGTAGGATGGGTATTTTTGGTCCACTCTATTCAAGGACGTGACAGCGTATACCAGCAAGTGTGACGAGTGCCAGAGGATGGGTAGACCAACCCACCGAGATGAAATGCCCCTACAGCCCCAGGTACACCTAGAACCTTTCAATAAATGGGGCATGGACTTCATGGGACCATTTAATCCACATTTGATGGGAAGGAGGTTTATTCTAGTCTGCATGGATTACGTCACCAAATGGGTGGAAGTGAAGGCATTAAGGGACTCAAAGAAAAGAACGATCACCGATTTCTTATTTGCCCATATTTTCACACAATTTGGTGTTCCTCGGGAGATAACAATAGACCAAGGGCCCCAATTCACCTCCAAATTTATTGAGGAGAAGATGGAGCAGTATAGAGTTCGGCACAATAAAACCATGCCCTACCATCCACAGACGAATGGGCAAATAGAAGTGACAAATAGGGAGATAGAAAACATCCTGACAAAAACCGTGCAGCAACACAAGAAATATTGGGCCACACGGTTGCCGAAGGCAGTTTGGGCATGCAACACCACGTGGAAATCCACCATAGGATGCACACCTTTCCAAATGGTCTATGGAAAAAATGCGATGATGACCATCGAGTTCAAAATAAAAACTCTGAGGACGACTTTAGAATTAAATTTGAGCTTGGATGAAGCTCAAAAATAGAGGATTCGCTAGCTAGATCAGTTGGACGAAATCTGATTGGATGCTTTATAGAGGACAGAGATTATACAGAAGCAGAGAAAGAAGTGGCATGATAACCACATCAAGCTAAAGAAGTTCTAGGTAGGGGAATGGGTACTATTGTACGATTCTTGATTCTAGGAAAGGAAGGGCAAACTTATGCAGAGGTGGATGGGGTCGTATGAGGTGGCAGAGCTCATTAGGAATGGGGCGGTGCACGTTAAGACAATTGACGACAGCAACACCATGTTCATAGTCAATGGCCATCAACTACGCCCCTATAATACGTCTAAAACATTACAGGTGGAATCCAGAGTAGGCATGGTGGAGACCCCATCTTGCTAGATCTAGAATGAACTCTCACAAGTGAAATGGTGGGCACGAAAGTGCTCACCCAAAATTTTTTAGTTAATATAGTTTTTTTGTAATGTGTGTTTTTGCAGGGACGATGCCCGCATGCAAGCTGTAGGCATCCTAATCTAGGGCCTAACAGGCATGGAACACGTCTAACTACCTTTATTTTCCTTTATTTTTTTGTTGCTTTTTGCAAGTGGAGGACATGACAGCATGAGGGATAGGTATCTGGGAAACCAGGCCTGATTTGGCTTAGCATTCCAACACCGGCTCGTAGGTAGAATCTGGGCAGCATGAAAAACTAGGAAGGCTTGATCACCCTTTTTTAGTCAAATTGCCATCCAGAAGAAGGTGCCAAGTCCACAAGAAGGTGCCTTACTACACCCAAAAGGTGCCCATCCAGAAGAAGGCACCTTACTGCATCAGGAAGGCACCAAATCGAAAGACAACACCTTCCATCCATTCAGAAGTTCTATTAAATATATATATATATATACATATGTAAGCTCCTTCCATGGCAAGAATGCAGGAAGTCTATAAAAAAAATCCAGTATAATACGCCTTCCAACATCAAGAAGGTGCATTCATCTAGCCGAGATGCCTTCCAACATCAAGAAGGCACATTCATCCAGTCGAGACGCCTTCCAACATTAGGAAGGCGCATTCATCCAACCGAATACGCCTTCCAACATCAAGAAGGCACATTCATCAAGATGAATGCCTTCCAACATCAGGAAGGCGTGAACCAGAAGGAGGAACCTCCCACATTGGGAAGACACATGTAGGCAAAAGTGCCTCCCACCAATCAGAGGCACCTCATAGCCACCAATCAGAGGCACCTCATAGCACCGTAAGGCACATTCGTTCGAAGAAGAGCACCAACAACGTCAAAAAGGCACTACAAGGACACCATCCACATGGGAAAGGTACCAAAGAATGCCTCCCGCATGCAACATTTACATCTATCGGACGCCTCGAGCGGAACGAAGCATCGCACGAATGAGCGGCATCAAAGGACCATACCCCTCCCTCGTGTCACAAGTCAGCAAATTAGCAGCTACCATGATGATTGGAACGACAAATCAGGTACGTGCATACTAAATCAAATCGTTTATATAATTATTTATAAATACGCAGTACCAAAAAAGATACCGCCGTCATAGAGATCATATCACCCCATAGCCGGAATCGCGTGCCAATGATAGGGCATCTTCCATAACTGCTAGGGTTAGGCATATTTTCTATAATAAGGTGCCTTCCTAAAGAAGAAAGGACAAAAAAATATACAACAGTAGAAGGCGCCATGGGAGGAAGGTCCAAGAACCACGCGATCAAGAAGAATGAACCCAGTGATACTGATGGGATCAGAGGGGCAGTGAAGACCCAATTCGAAGTTGAGGGGTGGCTTGAATAATGCACCCTGGTCAGTCAAGGCTAGGACATGGAGGTAGCTAGAGAATTCACCACCTCTTTGAGGGGCAATGCGGCCCAAGTATGAGGGGTGGAAATTCTAGTCACCCCTGAGTTCATCTCACAGGCGACTGGATTGCCTCTCACGGGGGAATGTACATACAAGGGCGGAGTGTTAAAACTATACGCTGAAATACTGCTGCCAGGAGGAAATGTGTAGATAGACAGGGAGGGGTTACTAAAAAATAGTCTCCCCATGAATATGCAAAATATGTTCGAGCATATTGCTCGATTTTTCACATGCACAGGAAAGTACACCCATCTGCACATTAATCATGTGCACTTCATCAATCACCTAGTGCATGGGAGGAAATTAAAGATACCTTTCTACCTGGCGAATGCTTTGAAAGATGAAGCGACTCGATACCAGAAGGGGGCACCATCCGCCTTAGCCCACCATGGGCTGATATCGGCATTGGTCCGCCATGCATAAGCACAAGGACAGAACCATGACATAGAGGGAGATGGCGGCAAAATAGAGCAACACAATGCAGTTGCCAAATTAGGGAAAGACAAAGCATCCCCTACAGAGGAGATAACAAACATTGGGCAATTGGAATTGCCCTATTTTCCAAGAGGAGCAGAGCAGTCACCGGTGCCCGAAGACATAGAGGACATAGGTCATTCCCTAGTGCCCGAGTATGAGGAGGAAGGAGCACCACTCGCTTGTGGTGAGGATGAGCCAATCCCCAGGAAGAAACGTCTACGGTGATTCCTCTTGATAGAGGAAGGATAGAGTGACCCAGAGATAGACGTTGCCACCTAAAACCTCCGAGAATTAATGAATCGGAGCCCATGAAATGAACTTCCAGGAGTAACGACCAGATTGATGCGGCCTTGGAGGAGGCACTCGAATGGCAAACTGATTGCTGGATGGCACAACAGATTTTGGAAGATTGCTAGAACCATCATTAAAGGGAATTGGAGGAAAGAGATAGGTGAATTGCTCAGCTCAAGCAGCTAGTCCGACAGTTGCAAGAGGAAAATCAAATGCTCTAGGACAGAGGAACAGCAAGATAGGAGGCATCCACTCAGACTGATTGGGCAGAAGAAGTGTCGATGAACTCTCCCACATCCGTCGAACGAGTATTCTCTTCAGGGGAGATTCGATCGGACGCCCGACAGAGCATCCCGGAGGTAGGGGAGGATTCCTCTATTTTTAGGGGTGAAAAGAAAAGAAGTCCTACCATGCCCCCTATCATTGTCTTGAGTGACACAGAGCAGGACGAAGCTCTCCAGCAACAGATAATACCAGAGGATAAGGAGGACCTCCCTAGGCCTGAAGAAGGAGAAGAGCCTGAGGGGTCAACACCAGGTAGACAGGCGAATGAAGGATCACCCCCAGAGATAGCAGCACAACCGATCCTTTAGAGCAAGGAGAAGTCCTCGAAGGAGAAAGGAGAGACCCCTGTCCAAGCTACCACATTTTCTATAGAAGCCAAGGCAAAGAGGCCTAGGATGGCTCGAAAAAAGGCAAAAGTGACCTTCGTCGACTTCGAAGAGGAAAAATGGGACATGCAACCATTCGTCAAAATGCAAAAATATTTTGAGCATGGTGCAACGAAATGAAAGCAGCCAAGGAGGCCAGGAAGGCATCCTCGAGGGTAAAAGGAGATTCTAGCATCTGTGTCAATTTGGCAGAAGACAGCCAGTTTTGGGACATCTATGGTTCATCCCGAGGGCAGCCTTCCATGATGATGAAGTACTTGGAATGGTGGGGAGTATATGGCCTACAATTGGAGGCCGCTACGATTGCAAAGGAGAATGCAGGGCTTACCCCTAAAGCGGCCAGATTATATAAGGCCCAAGTAGTGCCTTCCAGAGGGGATAACTCGGATATCCCTCTAGTAGTGGTTAGACCTCCAGAAGCCAACCTCTGGAAAGCTATCGAAGTTGCATTTCAATCGGTAGGAACAACGCTAGCTAGACCACCACCAGTAGCGGCCAGAACAAGAAGAGGACAATTGACAGTCGTAGTTTCCCATAGGCAAAGGTGAACCACACCTTCAAATGCCAGCATGAAAAGACAGACTCGGGTTGTAGGGGCAGCAGAATCCTCCAAGAGATGGTGATGATGAAAAATCAGAGGGCTACCTGTAGCTTGGATGCCACAAGGGCATGGCATATGTTAGGTGTGGGGGGATGATGAGCACCAGAAATGCTCATATTTTGTACATATTTCTTTGATCAATATGCGGCTGTATAATAAGGATTGCGTACTTTTATGAATGATTATATAGATATTTGATATAATTATGTGTGTTATCTAATTTGTGTGTTTTTAGTATGTTTTGTGGAATTGTAGTTGATTTAGTTAGATTTGGAACGGTCGAGGTCCTTTTGATGGGCTTGGCACTTTATTTCATCGGGGGTTAATGAAGAGAACACGAGCGCCTCCCTACAGTCGGAAGGTGCCAACTGAATATGAGTGCCTCCCTACAGTCGAAAGGTGCCAACAAAATACGAGCGCCTCCCTACAGTCATAAGGCACCAACTGAATACGAGCACCTCCCTGTATTCAGAAGGTGCCAACTGAATACGAGCGCCTCCCTGCAGTCGTAAGGCACCAACTGAATACGAGCGCCTCCCTACAGTCGGAAGGCACCAACTGAATACGAGCGCCTCTCTATAGTTAGAAGGCACCAACTGAAGACAAGCGCCTCCCCACAGTTGAAAGGTGCTAGCAAAAGGCAAGCGCCTCCCCACAACCAGAAGGTGCCACTGATTCTTTGCCCATTGACCAGATTTGAACGACGTGGATGGCAGCGACTGATGCAGTTCCAGCTCTACGTCATGCCGAGCTAAATTGGAGATTGCATCAATGTATCAAAATGTCTTACTGATGCCAAGCAAAGCACGAACCAAACAACGAACACGCCACCATTAGAACAAAATGCCAGATGCCGATCACATTTACCAGACTGTCTTGATTTAGTCTGGGATAGATCGACTGTTGTAACTACTTCTGTAATAGTAGTTTTGTGGGTGTGTTATATAAACACAAGCAGATCGTTCTGAGAAATATATAGAAATAAAATAAAGATCCATTTAGACGTACAGAGATAAATTGTAGTGTGTTGATGAATATATTAAAGTTCTAGAAGTTCTAAGAGCGTGTTTGATCGAGAAGAAGATGCTGGAGCCTGGGCCCACTCCAAGCTAGTATTTCTTCCCCATTTCCTTTTTGTTTATTTATTTTAATTAGTTTATTGCTTTCATAAGAACGTTCATTAGTTTGCTAGTTCTAGTATTTGCAGTAGATTTATTTTTAGGAACACGTACATGATTTATTTTTTGTAGGTTTAATTTTGTTCTTATTATGTAAATTATTGAGGAGTGCAGGAATGATTGAAAAACCATTTCAAGAACACCCCTGAAAATTTAGGATTAGCAGATTCACCTCCAGTGATATTGTAGTAACCTAATTTCGACTCTTCGCAAGTTTACGAAGCTCCCTAGGTTGATAATTAAATACACGGGCATGTGGCAAAAATAGGAAACCGTTCACCTTGTTTGGCCCGCAACAATCTCCAACAGGGAAATCTCCAACCGTGAGGACATGCTTCTACCCGAGTTGGAGAGGCTGTTGAAATAGAAGCTAATTATGAAAATTCGGTTTTTGGACGAAATTGTCTGGACGTTCTATTCTAGACGAATTCGTCATATCAGGGACGATTTCGTCTAATATGCGACGATATCGTCTAATGGTCAAAACAAATCCTAAATATGGTGCGAAAAATGGGGAAAGCGGGTAAAATGCTATTTAATGGGCAGTTTGGGGTTGAAATTCAAATTTTAATATTTTATCTTTTTACTAATGTTTTAACCGTGCCAATTTTAGGGTGCTACATTTTGCCCCCTCTTTAGCGAATTTTCCAAAGAAAATGCGTTAAAGACGAGTTTTTCCCGTTTTATGGTAAAGAAAAAATATACTCAATTTTTTAGATGACGATTCTTGATCGAATCGTACGAATGCTAACTATGGTGCCCCGTCCATGTTTTTACCCAAATAGAACGTTTGAGGTAAAAACATGAAAAAGAAAAAATTAAAATGTTGATGTTTTAAATAAAATTAAGAAAATAGGGAAAACCCTAATTCATTTGTATTATTCACTGTTACTGTTCCAGAGTTCTGCAAAGAAGAAAAAAAATGGTGGAGACAGCGCACAGAGCAACAGAGGTCCGACACGGGCTACGGGTAAGGATCTAATCCTAGTAGATTAGGTTTAATTTAACTTTGTGCAATTCTTTTGATTTAAATTTGATTTTTTGGGGCATCGCAACCGTTTTTAGGCCGTCGACGCCGTTGGGATGAAATCGTCTCAATTTCGTCGAAATCATCCCTATATCGTCGATTTCATCTAACGACGAAGTCGATGAATTAGGGGTGATTTTGTCCAACAAGGGGCGATTCCCAAGTTGCGAAATCAGAGATGATTTTGTCCTCACAAAGGACGATTTTTCCCAATGTGGGATGATATCATCCAATGGTGGACGATATCATTTTAAACTTGATTTTAAGTTGTTTAATTTGCATGCTTGAGTTATTAATGATTTTGTTGTTTTATTGTTTTTTTTGTAGAGGGGATTACTAAAGAGCCAGGAATGGAAATACAGCAGGCTGAGAGATGACTTAGCCACACTTGACCAGGCAGAGTGTGACCGACTTGGACTGGTCGACCTACAGCATGTGGTAGAGATGCCACAAGTATCGACTAACATAGGGCTATTAACAACCCTAGTAGAGAGGTAGTATTTAGGGTCATCCTACTTTCGGTTATCGATAGGGGAGATGGCTCCCACTCTAGAGGATGTATGGAGGATCATGAGGATCCCCATATAGGGATGGCTGATGACGCCTATGGCCAATCAGGGCCAGACAATGATGAGGCTCACTGGAGACCCTAGCTTTGCCATGGAAAAGGGTGGAGTGAACATCGAGTCACTACGATAGATTCCTAGGGCATCTAGGCTGACACGAATTTTGGTAGGGGTTGTCGGTGGCTTACTGCTATGCCACTAGAGCGGATGCAGACTACCGTGGGTGCTCTCAAACATAGTCTACGACATGAGAGACCACGGGTATAGATTTGCATGGGGGAGCTTTGTACTCTACCACTTGTATAGGATCCTGCATGGGGTCGTATACAAGGGAGGTTGATGTCTGGTCTTGAAATCGTTGCTGCAGGTTTGGTACTAGGAGCACATTACAGGTCGAAGGCTGATAGGGCTCCCATTAATAGGTGTTGACTGGGAGAGACCCTAGGTTTTCTACTGGTGGTTATAGAGAGGTTCATAGTGGCGGATAGATCTACCGATGTCTCGGAGGTTACTAGATGACCTCATCCCAGACCAGATCACCTGGAGGCCATGGTGAGAGCACCCTGGGTGGGCAGAGGATGGGCAGGAGCTGGCTCGCATCAGGCGAGTCTACTAGTTGAAGATGGAGTGGGGAGGGGTAGAGCTCCATCGCTATGATCGGGTACTATGATAGTTTGGTCTACAGTAGGGGATACCTTCTCTCAGGGATTACGAGTACTCTCAAACTATTTGGGATAATACTACACTAAGCGGGGCTCCAAAAATGCAGCGATTCTAGAGTCAAGACATAGACGATGCCCCTATGCAACCAGTGGATGGTGACAACGCTAGGGTTGCTGATGGCTATGACGCTTGGTACATAGGCATCTGCCCTCCTTGGATGACAAGGGCACAAGGTCCGGTATATGCTACTGTGTGCTAGATGGGGAGGTGGTTGCAGGCTGCTATTAAGGTAGCACAGGGTCACGGAGGGAGAGAGCAGTGGTGGATCTCACAGGAGAGACGCCAGAGGATGGCACAGGCTCCATAGATGCCATGGGATATAGAGCAGAGGGAGGAGAGGCTCCATTCATAGCATATGGAGAGACCACCATTGCCTGATAAGGGCAAGGGTGTTTATGCAAGGGAGAGCAGCGAGATAGTGACTCTCTGGGCTGAGGTTGCCCGCATCTGAGCTTAGGTGCAAACACTGCAGGATGAGGCTACACGACTCAAAGCTCGGGGTGGAGGTGTGAGCAGAGATGATCTATCATGGTCTATTGCTCAAACCATATTCTACCAAGGGTTATACTATCACATGGTTCCAGAGAACCAGAGGGTACCACTACTAGCCCCTATTGTAGAGCCAGTCATGATGGGATCGGTGAGGACATCCTCATAATCGATGACGAGGACCCGAGATATGGCCTGGACCTCTATGGGACCACCTCCTCCATGTCAGGATGGGGGAGGAGATAAGGCTAAGAGCTCGAGGGCTTCTCGAGGCTAGGTGTTTATGGACTGCATAGATTTTGTAGAGATTTATTGAGAGGATTGAGTATGCTAGGGTATAGATTGTGGCATACCAATCCAGTTTTGATATGATGTATATAATTTTTGGATATATATATGATCTTATTTCTGATGATATGACTTTTTCATATGTTTTTATGATGCTTTACTGTTTGAATTGTTTGCTTATTGGATTGAGGATTCATATAATTATGTCATTTTGAAATATTATAATTTTGATGTCATGCTGTAATATTTTAAATGAAATAATCTGATGTAAACAATTGGTGGTTGTGGTGTGATTTGATAAAAAATAAAAGGGACTTCTAACAATAATTTCAAAGGACATTGTCACTATTATAGACCATTTCATGGAGTCGCCGCTCACTCGGTCGTCAAGCTAATCCCAGTATAGAAATATTGTTAAAAGTAAAAGAGTGCTTAAGAGACTATCTTAAGACTTGGTGTTGTAATTATGGAGATAATGATGGTTTTATGATTTGTTTTTAGATTTTCATAAAAATAGTATGCATGAAAATATGATTTTGCTAGGCATAAATTCCTAAGTGTGATAAAATTTTGAACAATTCCTTTAGAATTTATACCATGGGTGTAATATTGAATTTTGAACATAATGTCATGAAATAGAATAGGTGTTTGTTTGTTTTTAAAGCATAATTGTGTAACATAATGATGCAAGTCACATGCTTTGATGAATTTTGTTTTAAAATATATGGAAAAGAAAATTATAACGATGGTTTGCGCTAGGCATAGAATTATAGGTATAGACTTATATCATCATTGCAAAATCCAAAGAAAAAAATAGATTGTTGGTTTTATTGCAAGATGCATTTTTGACTTTTGATAAACAGAAAAATAATAATATGAAAATTTTATTTGAAATTATTTTTGAGATTTTATGAGAAGATGTATGTAATTGCTTTTATACAAAACAAAAATTCTGAAATAAAAAGATAAAATTATTCCGAAAAGAGTTACAGAGATATTTTAGATTATCTCAAAGAGAAATGTAGAGTTATAAGGAATCCTCATGTGCAGATGTGAGTTCATTACCAATCTTAATTTATCATAATGATACAAAATCTCTCAAATACAAATGTGTGTGCAATTTGTATTGTTCATTTACCAATTCTGAGCAAGATAGTTTGATACAAATAATTTGCCTTGACCAAATGAATGTTCGTTGACCATGATTTATATGCATGTAACCGTACCAGACTACTATGTAAGTTAGGTTATCAAGAGCTAGCTAATCCATAATTTGACATAGGTCTATACAAAAGAATGTCGCTAATGTTACAGACATATCGCCATGCTAGGATTTACCCAAGGCCAAGCGGGTTGGGCACAAACCACCTGTTATGGGGCTTACCTCACAGTTTTTGAATAATTGAGAATTCTAGGGATTCAAGCTCATTCACCCTTCCTTTCTTTTCAAGGGGTAGGGAAAGGAGTTTATTGTATTTTGCTTTTGCTTTTCACTTTTGCTTCTCTTTTTTTTTTTTTGTACTTTTGTATTTTTGTATTTTTGCTTGATATTTGAGATAATACCGAAATATTGCTGTGATGATTCAAAATAACCTTTTTCTTTTTCTTTTTTTCTTGAAATTTTATTTTCTTCCAATGCTAGGGATACTTGCTCGGATTAGATGTAGAGCAAGGGAGTTTTATTCTGTGTAGGGGTGAGCTTGTCCTTTTGTCAATTCTCAAAGATTCTAGACCATGTGCATGATAGGATAGAAGGGGAAATTTTTTTCTCAAGAAACCATTTCTACTATGTAGCATCATATCGAATGTGTAGTGAAATTATTTTAATGTGAAGAGATATACTTGGTTCAAGTAAATAACAAGATCAGTTCTCTATGCTCAAAACTTTATTTAATGCCAATGTGGACTTTGATATAAGAGAGATTAATAATCATAAAAAATAAAATCAAGAGATTTATTCATGTGAATTTGGAAGTGCGTGATTCCAAATAAATACTAATTTATCCAAAATAACTGAAAATATAACTACAATACTTCACAAATTGAGAGGTACAAAGATAAAAGACGTTTTTGAATATTTTGATGATTTGGATGTTTTTGGTGTTTTTATATTTTAAGTTTATGAATTGAAAGAAATACAAGATAGTGGTTTTTTTTTTTGAAATGTTTTAAACAAATATATACAATGATGAAATGACCAATTTTTATGCATAGTAACGTTTAAGATGCATAATGTTCATAGGTTATTTAAGTTCTTTACCATCTAAGGTAGATAATTTGTATGCTCCTGATCCAAACTTAGCAGTGATGACATATGGTCCAAGCTAGTTGGGCTCAAATTTACCTTTGAGGTTTGTAGTTGCATTAGTATTTTTTTTATTTTCTTTTAAGACAAGGTCATCGATCTCAAAGGATCGAGGATGAAATTTCTTAAGATATGCTCTCTTAAGCTTGTTTTGGTAGGCGCAAAGATGCTCCAAAGCATTGATGCACTTTTCATCTAAAATTTCTAGCTGACTAAATCTGCCAGCACGATATTCATCCCCTACTTCAGTATCTTGAAGTAGTAGAGCTAAAGAAGGAACTTCTAATTCAAAGGGAAAAACGGCTTCAGCACCATAAACCAAGACAAAAGGGGAAATTCCAGTGGGGGTTCGAACACTAGTTCGATAGGCCCACAAAGCAGGATATAACTGAATGGGCCAGTCTCGATCGATTTTATTGACCAATTTTTTGAGAATTTTGATTAATGTTTTATTAGATGCTTCTGCTTGACCATTACCCTGAGGATAATAGGGAGTGGACCAACGATGTTGAATTTTATATTTTTGACATAATTTCTTGACATCTTTATTTTTGAAACAAGTTCCATTATTAGAAATGAGATTGGTAGGAATTCCAAACCTACAAATAATTTGATTAAAAACAAACTTGGAAACTTGTGTTCCAGTGCAAGAAGCTAATGGCATAGCTTCAACCCACTTCATGAAATACTCAGTGGCAGTTATGATGAATTTGTGTCCATTAGATGACACAGGGTTGATTTTTCCAATGATGTCTAGGCCCCATTTTGAAAAGGGCCAAGGAGATGAAATAGCTTGCAGCTCTTGTGCAGGCACATGGACAAGGTCAGAGTGTTTTTGGAACTTGTCGCAATGTCACACATAATTATGTGCATCAGTTTCCATGGTAGGCCAAAAATATCCTATCTGAAGGAGTTTCTTAGCAATGGCGCTACCACTAAAATGTCCCCCACAAGATCCATTTTGGGCTTCATTCAAAGCTGATCTTGATTCTTCGAAATTCAAACATCTCAATAAGATGCTTTCAAAATATCTCCTGTACAAGGTATTACCAATAATCACAAAGCGACTTTCTTGTCTACGTAATAACCTACGCTGGTTGCTAGTGCAACCATCAGGGAAGGTTCCATTTTGCAAAAAAATAAATATATCAATATACCATGGTTCAGGAGTTGTTTCATTGATGAGAAACACATCCAAAGGTTCTAAACATGATTTGCTTGAAGTGGGTTCCTGGAGTCGACGAATAATGATGGTAGCATATTCATCGTCTAACTCCAAGGGTAAAAGAGATGCAGCTGCAGCCATAGCGTCAACTGCACGATTACTAGTTCGAGGAATAGCTTCCAAAGTAACTTTATCAAAAAAGGATAACAACTGCAAAACATATGCTTTATATGGGCATAATTTATCATCTTTGGTCTGATAAACATCATTGATTTGATTTATGACAAGTTGGGAGTCACCAAAAACCAATAAAATTTTGATTTTCAATGCCAAGGCAACTCGTAATCCAAGGATAAGAGCTTCATATTCAGCAGTGTTATTGGTGCAAGCAAATGTTAATTTGAAGGATAGAGGAATAAGATGTTTTTTCGAAGATATTAAAATAATACCCGCACCAGCCCCACTTATGCATCGGGCTCCATCAAAGTATAAGGACCATTGCTCTGAATGGTCTGCCTCAAGTTTAATGCATTCATCAAGAAACTCAATGATGAGGGGATGAGTAGATTCTAAGGGTGCAACAACTAATTTATCTGCTATGATTTGACCCTTAACAGACTTTTGTCCTATGAAGGTGAGTTCAAATTCACTTAGCACAAGAACCCACTTGGTTGTACGACCAGATAAATACGATCGACTCATGAGATATCGCAAAGGGTCAAATTTGGCAATAACATACATTTTTTGACTGAGCATATAATGGCGTAGCTTCTATGTAGAAAATATGACTGCTAGACATAATTTCTCTAATATGGTATAACAAGTTTCATAACTGATGAGGGTTCTGCTAATGTAATAATTAGCACGTTCTTTCTTCTCATCATCAAGTTGAGCTAACATAGCTCCTAAGGCAGAATCAGAAGCAGAAATGTACAAGATAAAAGGACAATCAGATCTAGGTGGGGAAAGCACTGGATGTTTGAGGAGATATTGCTTAAGGAGTTCAAATGCTTCTTGGAATTCATCGTCCCAATGAATTGAGACATCTTTCTTAAGAATCTTAAGAAAGGGTCCAGTTTTGTCTGCCAACTTGTTAATGAAGCGGTGAATAGCTTGAAGCTTACCTTGTAAACTTCATAATTTTGATATATTTGTGGGTGCAGGCATATCTATGATAGCCACGATCTTGTGAGGGTCAATTTCAATTTCACGTAAAGAAACTTGTTGAGTGGTATTTTCACCCAGTTGTGAAAACACTTTTCGATAGGATTTGGGTTCTAAATCCTCTGCTTGCAAAGAAGTTAAACAAGTAACTTCTCCAAGGTTCCTGTTATGTTAGCATTTTGCATCTGTATATTAATAATCTCAAATAAAGATATTCAATTAAAATGCTTGGAACACCTTAGTGGTTGCAAGTAACTGAAAACAAGGGGCACTGTGGTTTATTTTACTGTGAAATTTTAATGATTGTTCATTGAACCCGAATAAAGCAAATGTGATTTGGTCCTTAAATAACCATGCTGTAACTTCAAAATGAAATTTAATGAAATGCCATAAAATGAAGGAATTATTTATGGATTTTGAAGTTTTTTAATTTTTTTATTTTATTTTAATGCTTGAAATATAAAATTGGAACTTCTGAAAAATAAATTGCAGCAAAAAGAAAATAAAATGCAAAAGAAAAAGAAATTAAAATTGCATTCAGTCTGATGCTATCCCGTCCTGGAAAAACCGAAGATAATGAGATTTCCATGCATGCAACCTAACTTATTGAACCTGCAAACACGCACAATCCAGGTAAGTTAAGTGCTGGTCTCTGGGGTTTCGACTGTAATTTCAGATTTAGACATTCGCATGAAGCAACCAAGAGAACTTGCATTAAACTTCACCTATAAGCCTAGAAATCTGAAAGGGGAAAATAAAACAATTAAATCTTGCATGCAGAAAATGACTCCTTCTTTCTTGCCAACAAGATGCAAATTTTTGAACACTCTGCATTAAAAATAAATCATGTTACAATAGCAGACTCTCTGGTTTTCTCAAAACCAGAAAAAAGGGAAGAAAAACACTCCCGAGCAGGCCCAGAATGGCTTCTCGCCTTAGGCACTACAACTCTGCCCGTAGCGGTTTTCCGACCCTTGTACCAATCTGTGCTTCTATTTTTATACTTTCTGGCAATGTTATCTGTTTCGCCCTGTGACGCTTCGCTTCACATCCCAGATCGCTTCGTTTCACCTTCCCCGCCTTTTCGTTGTTTTGATTTTATGTTCGACATCGAGACGCTTGATATTCTCTGTGACCTGTAACGCTTCTGTAGCCCTTACACCTTTATGCCACGTGTTCCGCACTTTTCTACATGTTCCGTAACGGCCCCCTGTAAATCGTGACCAAAAATAGCATGTCGCGATATCGCGACGTTTTTATGCATGCAGCTTTGCTCCTTTACTTTCACCGCGAAAACGCGACATGTCGCGATATCGCGACATTTTCCTGCCAACAGCCTTGTCCGCCTTCCTGGCCGCGAAAATGTGACATGTCGCGATATCGCGACAACTTTTCATTCCGTACACTTTGCTGTTTTTTCGTGAAATCGCTACGCTTTTCTTGTTTCGTTGTCGTGAAATCGTGACACTTTTCTATTTTGTATCGCTTTAAATCTTTCTTTATTGCTGACATGTCGCGAAATCGTGACATATTTTCCTTCGTACTACTTTGCTTGACGGCGATATCGCGACGTTTTTCCACTTCGTGCCCCTTTGCTCTTTTTGTCGCGAAATCGCGACGCTTTTAGTGCCTTGCCCTGTTTGACTGGTTTGACCACGATTTTGTGACATGTCACGATTTCGCGACAATTTTCCATTCTGTCTTTCTCTCTCCTCTCTGGACCGCGACGGAGCAACATGTCGCGATATCGCGACGTTTTTTCATTTCGGCCGCGACGGAGCAACATGTCGCGATATCGCGACACTTTTCATTTTTGGCAGCGATGGAGCGACATGTCGCGATATCGCGACACTTTTTCATCCTTGTGCAATTTTGCCTTTTTCTTGATTTTTAGCATCTGGGTCACTGAGATTTTCTTTGAAAGCATGCAAAAAAGGTGGGTCCCCAATTTTGGGGTGTGTTGTGGATCAGCCACAACAAATGGCGACTCTATTGTCAAATGCTCCTGAGCATTTTAGTGAGAACCCAACTTGGAAGTATACAAACTTGGAAACCAGCATTAGTACATAAGAAATATAAACGAATGCCCATAGATCAAAAATACATGAATTATCAGAATTGTTAAGTATCAGCTCGGTGTGTGCAATGTGTTTTCATTCCCTATCGCTTGAACTTGATCAACATTCCATTGTCAGTTTTACATGAATGCATATGTGAGATTGTGAATGATTTGTGTAACCTAATAAATATGCTAAGAGATTTTGCTTTTATAAAAGGCATAGACCTTCTAGTATCATATACACACATTCAAGATTGCCAAACCCTCTTAGGATCCACTAATGTGAATTGCTTTATTATATCCCAAAGTTGGTTATGAGTCCCTACTATCTTGAACCCATGTGCAAGTGAATGTGAAATCAGAACTTTGGGGAATCAGACTCCCAACCTAACCGAGATGGGAGTTTAACCCTATCCTTACTATTCTGATTTGGAATTCATTACCTCACTTTGAGCAAAATAATTTAACCAATTATGGAAGAAATGGTCATGCTAGTCTAACCCTTTGGACAATCAGTGGTCTTGTTTTTTTGGACAAGACATGTTGCCATGCATGGGCATACTTAACCCCATAATCCAAGACTTACCTTCATTTCTTTGGACCTTGGGGATGACTACCCATCCTTTGCAGAGGACAAATAGTACGATCCTTCCAATCCAATATAAAGATGAGATGGGAAAAATTAATTTTTTACTTCTTGGACCTTTGGGATGACTACCCATCCTTGCTAGGGACATGTAGTACGATCCTTCCAATCCAAGCTTTGGATAAAAATGGAAAATATTAATTTTATTGCTTAGACCTTGGGGATGACTACCCATCCTTTGCGAGAGGACAAGTAGTACGATCCTTCCAATCCAAGATTTATCATGAAATGAGACATAGGAGCTTTGGGGAATCAGATTCTCAACCTAAGCGAGATGAGAATTTATGCCCTATCCTTACTACTCCATGTAGGTCAAATCAAAGCTTTGGGGAGTTGGATCCTCAACCTAAGTTCGATGAGGATTTAGCCCTATCCTTACTACTCTGATTTTAGGCTTTAAGCTTTATGGAAGTGGTCAAAACCACTGTCTTAAGGATCATGTTGCATAATAGGATAGACATGAAATACTTCTTTCGCCCAACCTTTTCTTCCAAGCAAGGTTTTGATCATTTTGCTCAAGATCCTTTTTAATGTGTACAAAATGTGCTTGGTTCTAGATATCTCAAGACTCAGTTCCCAACCTTAGGATTTTCTTCTTATTTATGTGATAGCATAACCTTAAGAGGATTTGACACACTTTAATGATTTGTATTTGAAATGCATTTGCAACTAAGATGGCATGTATGTGCAAAGTGAGATGTAATATGAATGCATTGTCTTTTGAATTGCAGATGAAATATTGCCATATAAAACTGACTACTTCATGCATCACAAGTTTCAAACGATACTATTTAAATGTTTGTGTTACTTGTGGAGCTTCTACAACACAATTCCAATGTTCCATATTTCCCCGATCTAGAACATAAGTTAGCATCTCAAGGCAACTTTTTCATCATTTTTTTTTTTTTTTTTATAGACAAACAAAACATGTCAAATAAACACACAACTTTAAATTAAAACTTATTCAATCCAAAACCAAACTGCAATCCCAAAAATGAAAATTTGAAAACACAAACCAAAACCAAAAACCAAAATCTATATACAAATGTACAATATAATACAAGATGATGCAAAGCTTGGATTATCACTTTCCTGGATCCCAAACATGATTAGAACATTTCAACAAAAATATAACGTGATATGCATGCCAAATGTTGTGGGAATCCAACACAAACAAGACTAGACCAAACAATGCAACAAATTTCCACTTGCCATGCTCACCATACCAATTTGATTTAGTTCCAATAATACTCCCATAGGTGAGCATCAAATTACTAAAATGATTAGACAATAAATGATTTTCAATTTTATCATGTCTATTCTTTAAAATGTAAACTTCATAATTCCCTCCTTGATTTAGAATTAGGCTATCCTTTTCAAATATGCAATTTTGTAAGTAAGAGCCTATTTCTACAAATTTCAAAGCCAAATCATTTTCCAAATTTGTAGGCCAATCAAATTTGTGTAACAATTTACAAGCATCTAGGATATTTACTAAATTAGGATCATTAAAAGTTTTTATCCTAGATTCAATTAGTAATTGTTGATGAATTTGGTTTAACAATTCAAGTGCATCAACTTCTTTTCCATTCATTGAAACAATGTTATTAAAGGTGTGATTAAAAATTATACCTTGTTTTTCATTTACCTTTAATGACATTTCATCATTCAAATTCAAAACATGGTCATGCAAATTTTCAACCCTCAAATGTTTTTGGTCAAAGTGTATGTCCCATGACTCATCTTGATGATCCTTCATTTGAGTTGCTTCCAATTGATCAATCTCTTTGTCATTTGGTTCTAATTCTTTGTTCACTATCCATGGTATCTCTTCATGTGAGGTGGAAGTTTCCATATCTTGCATATCAAGTGAGATATGAGTTTCATCTATAGAGATGTGAGAAAAGAATGCATCATCATATCTCCCCCAACCATTGTAAAAATCGTCATCCAAATCCATAGAATGAAATTCCATGATGTTTGTGACATGATCTCTTGATTCATTCATCAATTCTTTTTCTTCTTTGTCCTTGGTAATAGAATCATTATAATCTTCCAAAATTTGATGAGATTTGAAACCCTCTTCCAAAACATCCTCAAATTGTACAGGAGTTGTAATATCTTCCTTCGAGTAGGCGATTATGTTGTCCTGTATATCAATGGGCACACAAGTTTCATTAGTAGTTTTGGATTGAGTGTAGTCTTCCCACTTCTTCCAAGCATCATAATAATCATCTTTCAAAATCAAGTGGTGACGTTCAACTACTTCTTCAACATCTTCCAATTCATCAATGTGCTTCTCATCAAATTCATCTTCACCTTCCTTAGATGGTTCAATTATTTCCAAAAGTGGGTCGTTTCTTGAATTCAAATTTGTAAGGCTATCATCGTCCAAATTAGTAACCCATGATTCATTATCATAATTTGGAGGGTGAAGAATTTCTTGATCCTTAATTTTACACATCTCATCAATAGTATCTTCCAAGAACAAGTGGTGAAACTCTATCATGTCTTCAAATTCATTTATTGGTTTTCTCCCAATTTCACTTTCAACCACTTCATTCAATTCTATGGTAGGTTCTGTTCTATCACATATTTCAAACATTGTTGAATTTAGAACCCCTTCATCCGAATAATCGTGTATCTCTATGAATGAGATCATTTCTGCATAATCCTCACTAGTGGATGTTGGCTTATCAATTTGCACCTCCTCGTGGACTACATCTAAGGTGGTTGTAAGATTTGGATATTCAAATTCATCCCCTTGATCATTTACCTTAGATATCATTGGAGTGGAGGGTGCTATGTTTGATGGTTGGTGTAGGTTGGCATCAATATCTTTAAAGAACAATCTCTCATATGAACATGTTGTGCCTTTTCTTCTTCAAGACCTTGTCGTTCTATCTCTTCTAAGACCTCATGGATTTTCTCTAGAGACAAACCACTCAGTTTTTCCTCAATGAGTGAAGCAAGTGTGGGGTGTATGGCTCCTAGGTATACTTCCATGGCTTCCTCTTCTAATGTGTTAAAATTTTCCCACATTTGGGAGTGCAACTCACGAAATCTTCCATTAAATTGACTCAAGGATTCATTAGGCTCCTTACATATGGAGGAAAACTGATTTTTCAGGATTTCTAAGTCAACCTGATTACCAAAATGGTAGAGATAGGCTGCTTCTAGTTGTATCCAAGAAGTCCTAACCTCCATGGGTAGTTGGCTGTACCAAAAGAATGGTTTATCATCCAAAATGTATGCAAATAACTTACAAGCCACCTCCTCATAGAAAATCTGGAATTGACATAATGTATTCTTGTAGACATGCAGTTTTTGCAAGTATCCTAGTGGCACCTCTTGATTAAAACACCGTAAAAAATCCAATAACATTTTAGGAATTTGATAGGGTACCACAGGTATAGACAAACCCTTATAATGATCCTCTATCATTGATACCATTCTTTCTCTTAGAGACACTATTTCAGCTCTCAGGGATACCATTTGCTCCTCAAGTGTTGCCATTAGTGAAACTTAAAATGTAATTTTAGAACCAAATCTGTTGAATATTCAACTCTGCAAGGTAAAAAAAAAATCAAGTTAGCATCAACTAAGAGATGTACTTATTAAAATCAAATGAAATAAATTGCATGAGAAACCAAAATTTTCAAAATTAAATCAAATCACATATTTCTGTATGAACAATCAAAAAAGTGTTAGAATAATATACAGCATACCTGAATTGCTTAAAATAGAACAAGTAAATAAATTCAGGCCATCCTTTTTACAATCTGCTGAGTGTTAGAGGACTAAAGCATAAAAAATTTAAATTTAAATAACACTAAAATAAACCCGTTCGGCCCTCCTAGCACCAATCTGTTGAGTGGTGTTAGAGGAGGCCGAAGATGCTAATCAAATGGACTTGAAATATTTAGCAATGTAAAGCTCTTAAACAATTATAAACCCGTAGCATCTAAAATCATGATAAAATAAACCTTCATGCCCTCCTTCTAGCGCCAATCTGTGTTAGAAGGAAGATCTAATAAAGGCTTGAAATATTAATTAAATTAATTATAACCTAAAATAAAAACTTTTCATGCCCTCCTTCTAGCGCCAATCTGTTGAGTGGTATTTTCACCCAGTTGTGAAAACACACTCTCCGATAGGATTTGGGTTCTAAATCCTCTGCTTGCAAAGAAATTAAACAAGTAACTTCTCCAAGGTTCCTGTTATGTTAGCATTTTGCATCTGTGTATTAATAATCTCAAATAAAGATATTCAATTAAAATGCTTGGAACACCTTAGTGGTTGCAAGTAACTCAAAACAAGGGGCACTGTGGTTTATTTTATTGTGAAATTTTAATGATTGTTCATTGAACCCGAATAAAGCAAATGTGATTTGGTCCTTAAATAACCATGTTGTAACTTCAAAATGAAATTTAATGAAATGCCATAAAATGAAGGAATTATTTATGGATTTTGAAGTTTTTTAATTTTTTTATTTTATTTTAATGCTTGAAATATAAAATTGGAACTTCTGAAAAATAAATTGCAGCAAAAAGAAAATAAAATGCAAAAGAAAAAGAAATTAAAATTGCATTCAGTTTGATGCTATCCCGTCCTGGCAAAACCGAAGATAATGAGATTTCCATGCATGCAACCTAACTTATTGAACCCGCAAACACGCACAATCCAGGTAAGTTAAGTGCTGGTCTCCGGGGTTTCTATCGTAATTTTAGATTTAGACATTCGCATGAAGCAACCAAGAGAACTTGCATTAAACTTCACCTATAAGCCTAGAAATCTGAAAGGGGAAAATAAAACAATTAAATCTTGCATGCAGAAAATGACTCCTTCTTTCTTGCCAACAAGATGCAAATTTCTGAACACTCTGCATTAAAAATAAATCATGTTACAATAGCAGACTCTCTGGTTTTCTCAAAACCAGAAAAAAGGAAGAAAAACACTCCCGAGCAGGCCCAGAATGGCTTCTCGCCTTAGGCACTGCAACTCTGCCCGTAGCGGTTTTCGACCCTTGTACCAATCTGTGCTTCTATTTTTATACTTTCTGGCAATGCTATCTGTTTCGCCCTGTGACGCTTCGCTTCACATCCCAGATCGCTTCGTTTCACCTTCCCCGCCTTTTCGTTGTTTTGATTTTATGTTCGACATCGAGACGCTTGATATTCTCTATGACCTGTAACGCTTCTATAGCCCTTACACCTGTATGCCACGTGTTCCACGCTTTTTGCATGTTCCGTAATGGCCCCCTGTAAATCGTGACCAAAAATAGCATGTCGCGATATCGCGACGTTTTTATGCATGCAGCTTTGCTCCTTTACTTTCATCGCGAAAACGCGACATGTCGCGATATCGCGACATTTTCCTGCCAACAGCCTTGTCTGCCTTCCTGGCCGCGAAAACGCGACATGTCGCGATATCGCGACAACTTTTCATTCTGTACACTTTGCTGTTTTTCTGTCGCGAAATCGCTATGCTTTTTCATTCGGAGCTGTCTTGCGGCTTTCTGTCGCGAAATCGTGACACTTTTCTATTCGGTACATCTTGTTGTCGTGAAATCGCGATGCTTTTCGCCTTTGTGAAATCAGACGCTTTCTCTTTCGGGTCTTTGTTGTATTTGGCTGCGAAAATGTGACATGTCACGAAATCGTGACATATTTTCCTTCCGTACTACTTCGCTGTTTCGTGAAATCGCGACTGTCAGATATCGCGACGTTTTTTGCTTCGTGCCCCTTTGCTACTTTTGTCGCGAAATCGCGACGCTTTTAGTGCCTTGCCCTGTTTGACTGTTTTGACCACGATTTTGTGACATGTCACGATTTCGCGACAATTTTCCATTCTGTCTTTCTCTCTCCTCTCTGGACCGCGACGGAGCAACATGTCGCGATATCGCGACATTTTTTCATTTTGGCCGCGACGGAGCAACATGTCGTGATATCGCGACAATTTTTCATTTTTGGCCACGACGGAGCGACATGTCGCGATATCGCGACACTTTTTCATCCTTGTGCAATTTTGCCTTTTTCTTGATTTTTAGCATCTGGGTCACTGAGATCTTCTTTGAAAGCATGCAAAAAAGGTGGGTCCCCAATTTTGGGGTGTGTTGTGGATCAGCCACAACAAAACTATAACCCCTAATAATTTACCGAACTTAACTCTGAATATGCATTTAGCAGGATTTAGTCGGATAAGATATTCCATTAACCGATCAAATACTTTCCTTAAGTCATTTAAATGATCATCTTCTTTGATGGAATGAGCTATGATATCATCTACATAATCATGTAGGATATCATGCATCATGTCATGAAAAATATAAGTCATAGCTTGTTGATAGGTTGCACCTACATTCTTTAAGCCAAATGGCATCACTTTCCAACAAAAAGTTCCCCAAGGGGTAATGAAGGCTGTTTTGGCCTGATCTTCAAGAGCTATCCTGATCTGATTATAACCGAAAAATCCATCCATTAAGGATATCATTTCACTTCTAGCAGTAAATTCAATGATCTGATCCATGTTGGGAAGAGGAAAATCATCTTTAGGGCATGCAACATTAATGTCTCTGAAATCGGTGCAAACCCTAACTTTAGTGGCTTCTTTCTTAGTTACTGGAACTACATTTGAGATCCATTCGGCATAGTCAATGGCTTGTATAAAAATGACTTTCAATAGTTTTTCTAGTTCTCCTTTGACTAGTAAGGCCACTTTGGGATGCATTTTTCTAAGTTTTTGTTTAACAGGTTTAACATCTGGATGGACTACTAGATGATGCATGACTACAGAAGGGTCTAGACCTGGCATGTCTTCATATGTCCAAGCAAAGACATCTTCATAGTCTTTAAGAAATGAAATGTATTCATCTTGTTTTTCTTGACTTAATTCTGATCCAATATTGATTATGTGAGGGTTATGTTTGGTTCCAATGTTAATTTTTATAATGTTTTCAACTTCCATATGTAAATCTCTCTCAAAATTAGGTGGGGCGGGTGAAACACCCAATTCTTGTAATTCTTCCAAGGTTAGCTTGGATAATTCGTTTTGAGGAGTCGAGGCCTCAAGCTGGGCTATACTAGGTATAGAACCATCAAAATAAAATTCATTATATAACAATTCCTTAATGGAAATATCATGAAAGATATCTCCCTCCAACTCATCGTCGAATTCAAAAATCTTTCAGGATAGGCTATGGATAGCATATTGCAGGTAGAAGAATTATTCTTTGGATATAAAGAATCTTGTTTATCTTGATAATCTTGATAACATACGAGATGGTCATCATCCTCAAATGGAAAGGGTTGACCTTTACTAGAAAATAGGCCCACACCACAGCGGGCAGGCCACGGTTCTACCTCGAAAGGTTCTTTCATACCATTTTGGAAAGGTCCAAAACCTTTCCCTTTATATCCCAATTTAAGCATTATGGGCTTAGCTTTAATATATTCATTAGCAAAATAGCATCAAGCATATCCATCACAATGTGTCTTGATGTTTCAGGGTATTCTTCCCCAATCATATCCTTTATAAACAAAAGCACAACTTCCAACTTGGTAGATACTTCCCATAGGTTGTGGGAGGCCCAAGGTACAAGGAGAATGTGGGAGTTTATTTAAAAGGTGGGAAGTCTGCATGGTAGTGTTGATCTCTTCTGATATAATAATTTTAGATAAATCGGGTAGGATATCATTAGTAAGAGCATAAGAGTTAGAAGGAACATTTCCTACATCGTCGGGTGTAGAAAGGATGTCAGTAGTGGATGTAGATGTCATAGGAATATTGACGGGTGAATCTAGAGGTATGGAAGATATAGGAGTAAAATGGGAAGCATTGGGTGTGGGTTTAGGCTCTTTTCGAGGTCCTAATGTGGTTTGTTCAGAATATGGTTGAGCTAAATGTATAGGTGTAGTTGAAAGAGTAGATGATGTTATGGGTGTGTGTTTCACACGTTTGGGCGGATGATAAGAATTAGGATGTGTGGATGATAGGGCGGGGAAAAATTGCACTCCAATAGGTTCTGCCAAAGTGTACATATCAAAGGGTCTAGGATCACCATGAATGGTAACCAACTGGTTTTTAAATCTGAATTTAACACACTGATGTAAAGTGGAGGGAACCACTCGCATCGCGTTGATCCAAGGGCGACCCAAAAGTATATTGTACGATGCAGGGCAATGTACAATAAACATAGTTGTATCTAGGGTTCTAGGACCAACTTGCAAGGGTATAGTAATGACTCCACATGTTTCTTGTGTATCGTCATTGAAGGCTTTGATAATCATATCCATTCTTTTCATTTCGTTACTCCTAAAGCCAAATATTTGGTAAAAGTCAAAAGTGTATATGTTTAAAGATGAACCATTATCAATCAAGACTCGTTTAACAACTACGTCCCCAATTAGGGCAATAATATATAAGGGATTATCCTTATGTAAACTATGTTGTGGTATATCTCTATATCGGAAGTCAATACAATCGACTTCTCGAGTGATGATAGTATTGGACATGTCTTCAGGTTGAATATTTTGAGGTACCATCATTTGGCTTAATGTAAGCATTAATTCATCCCTATGGGTAGGAGAAGATCTTAACAAGTCCAAAAGGGAAATTCTGGCTGTAGTATTGGATAATTGTTCATTAATATTGTAAGGAGGCTTAGGTTGAACATTAGACATATGATTCCCTTTATTGGGATTTTTCAAAATAAATGGAGCTGATCCATCATTCTAAGTTTGATCCTGTTGAGAATTTTGAGCCTGTTTTCTAGTAACGACTCCGATGGTACCTACAATGTTATGTTGAGGACGATGAATTGGTCTCGGTCTAGCATTTATGGCTTGTTCATTAGAAAGGAACTGATGAGAAGAGGGTCGAGTAGTAACTCTTCTAGGAAATGATTCTTTCGGAACCATAGAATCTGTGATAGGTTGAATATGATCTGATTCATTTTCAAAACTATTCGATTGATTTGAGGTGATGTCTATTTCACTTTCAGTATCCGATTCTACATCACTAAGATCAGGTGTTTGAATATTATATAGGGGTCTGGACGTAACCATGGATAAAGTTGTGTCAAATATTTGAGGATCCTGAACAGATAATTGTTCGCTAATAGTCCCTACATATCGGGTAGGAGGGGGAACATTATGATGTTCGATTTGATTAGCCACCTCTTTACCATGCTTTGGTAAAGGATGTTGAAATATGTCCAATGATTGATTGGCATTCTGATTCTGATTTTGGGGAATGTTATTTTGAGCGTTATTAGAAGCATTTTGTTTAGGTTGGAAGGCTTGCACATCCATCTCATTATTATCAATCGGATCTTGTATTTTATGTTTTAATATTTTACAAGAGTTTGTAGTGTGTCCAGGTCCTCTATGAAAATCACAATGTAAATAAGCTCTGTATTCGGGTATAGTTGGATCAGGTTCCCGGATAGCTGGTAATTGGATCAAGCCTCATGCTAGTAATTGGGGGAGAATGGTTGATAAAGGTTGATTTAACCTAGTAAATTCTCGGGGTGGTTTATCAGGAGGTTTCAATATAAACTTCTATGTTGTTTTCATAGTATTAATATTAGCAATGTTTCTACTATCAGTGACTCTATCACCCACAACTTGTTTATTTTTATACTGATTTTTGGATGTTTTCTCATCATCTTTCTTCTTGAGCTGACCTCTTCTAATGAGAGCATCTTCCACCCTTCGAGCTAGGTCTATAGCTTGATCAAAGGTGGTCAAGGTAGATGTTGATAATTCATAGGATAGTTGTTCTTGTAAATTATTGATAAAAATATCCAACATCTCTCGATAAGGTAACACAAAGTGTATTTTTCCTATCAACTGTCTCCATTGAGCTAAGAAGTCAGCAAAACACTCATATTTGTCTTGTTTTAGGTTGTACAAATATTTAATGATTACATGCCTTTCGATATAGGCACTAAATTGATGCACAAAAGGCTCAGTGGTCTCTTCAAAATTTCTCAAAGAATGAGTGGGTAGTTGATAATACCACTCCAATGCCATCCCCCCTAAGCTTTTTGGGAACATTTTTAGTAATAGCAAATCATCATGTGATATGTCATGACATGTTATCCAGAACATACAAAGATGCTCTGTGGGATCTTCGGTTCCTTTATAGCTAGGTAGGATAGGCATAGGAAAGTTTTTAGGATATGGTTGTGCTACAAGTATAGGATCTAGAGGTTGACTACACATCTCTTGATAATTGTACGAGGGACGGTAGGGGTCTATTTTGTCCATACGGGAGGTTAACTATTTCACCATGGCTTCCAGATTGCCAGCTTGCCCACCATATTGGTTCTATGGTACATGAGCATGGGATTTGTGAGCATAAGAATGCAGAACATAAGGATTCGATGCTATGTTACTATTATGCAAATGATTGGTAGAAAGAGTATTATGAAGAAGGTTTGTGGTAGCATTATGTTGTATTCCAGATTGTTGGAAATTAACATTTGGTTTTTTTTAGGCTTTTGTTGATTTGAGGTATATTGATCAATAGATTGGGAAAATAGAGCAGTGAATGAAGGTTTCTTTTGTGTAGGAATAACCCTTGGTTTGGTAACAGGAACTCTAGGTGGTCGGGTAACCTGTTGTTGTTGCATGTTCTGGATTATAGCAGCCATGTCCAAATTGGACGGTCCGGCTTGATCACTCTCTTGATCAATGAAGGACAAAGGATTAGTGCGTGTGTGATATATGTCTTCTAGGGTTGCTTGAGTATCACTAATTTGATCTTTATCCATACGAACTGCTCTATTAAGGGTGCCCATATTGGTATGGAGAAATTTCCAAAAATGTTCCATGTTTTCAAAAGTAACAGCTCCGTCTGGAGTTATTTTAGGAGATGAGGATCCTTCCTCTCTATCATTTTCTTTTTGTTCATTTGCGTCCACAAATTCTTCTTCTTGTTGGTTTAATATTACTTCTTCTTGAATTGATTCTTCAAAAAGGGTATCTGGTTTATTAGTTTTTCCTAACCAATCTTCTTCTATTTCAATTTGTTTTCCATTCCTGAGTCTAGTCATTGTGTCTAAATTTAGGTTTTAGCAAATATATATTAATATATTTGCAACAGATCTTGGGAGGTATATATTTTAATTATATACCTACTATAATACTTAAAAGAAAAAGTTTTGATTTTTTGTTTATATTTTTTTTATGATAATTTTATTTTTTTTTTGTTTTTATTTTTTTATAAAGACAATAAACAACACACTAAATACAAGAAACAACAATAATAAATTAATAACTTAGTTTTCTATAAATAGTTTATAGATGTCATTGATAGGATCAAGTTCATCAGGAGTCATAAAGTGCTCCTATTCAAATTGGAAATGGTTTTTCAGGAACTTAATGAAGTGTGCTATAGTGATATTATCTACTTCTGACTCTGTTTTGTAAAAATAAATCTCATGGCAATACTCTCGATATAGCACAACTCTGGGGACTCTATACCATAGTTGTCTATCTGTAAGAATGACCTCTTGATCTTCTATATGAGATAGAAATTTATGTACTACAGCTACGTTATCGAGGTATTCGTCAAAGGTATACAACTCAGAAGACACAAGGGCTCTTTTATCTGCTAACCACCTATGGCAAGCTCTTTGAAGTTCATGGTACAAAATTACTTTATCGGGATCCAGGATTCTCTAGGACAAACCTCTTGATTTGCCTAAGTTCAGTTGCTCTAGATGAAATGAGATCTAATATCCTATTAAGTTTGTCCCACAAAGGTTGAACCCTATTTGTTTGAGGTACTCTAAGCACAGAAGTAATCTCTATAGCTGCTAATTGGTTTTCAACATTAATGGTGACAACTCGTCTTTTATTATAATCTACCATCTAAATATGACATGCAATGCATTTATGTTTTGTTTTTTGGATTGAATTGAATTGTTTTCAAAAGGTTTTTAGTTTCTCATGTCGGGTTCACCAAAATGTATCGCTCCAAATTTTTTCCACCCTTACCTTCAGGCTATAGGATCCGTACCTAGAAGGGGGATGTGAAAAGTATGGGACAATACCTTGGACTGAGAGGCCCTTTGAAGGTCCGCCTCTCAGGGGAGGTGTATAAGGGTGAATTTTTGACGGATGGTGGGTTCACCAGGAAACTTTTGAATGGCAGTTTCCACGCCTAGGTTGATAGTGTGTTTGATGTTTTCATTTTTATGCTTGATCATTCAATTTCTAGGTTTGGTCAATATAAATCTAAACTATTCTATATGCCAATGCGGATTTCAATGAATGCAAAAAACATAAATAGATGCAAATTACAGAGAATAAGTTAACCAAAAGAATTCATACCTGATTTCGGATGTCTGATGGAGATTCTGAGACTTGTAGTAGTTCAGATCATCTCAGTTTGAACATTATCATCTGATATTTCTCGGGATCATCTCAAATAATATAAGGTCATCTAAAATAGGACAGAATTGCCTGAAATTTGACGAATTCGTCAGACGAATCCGTCAAAAACCTGTAATCATAGAAACAGACACAAAATACCAAATATGCAAATGCAAAAGCAAGGGATAATGATAGAAATAACAACAAACTTGCCTAAATAATAGTGTCTAATAACAAATGAGAAAATGCATTAAATTTAATGATTGATTTTACCTTTATCATGCAACTATGCTAAATGAGGTGAACTCCAAGATGCATAAAACATAATAACCTAAAACAGTGCAGAGATATATTATGAAAAATGCAAAAAAACTTAAGAGAATGCAAACTCTAAACTCGGACAGCCCTCAATCTGGACTACAGTCAGGATCGTCTCCAATCATATGAAATCATCCACGATCATCCACGATGATCCAAGGTAGCTTCGACTGAAAAATAGTAGATTTCCTGCAACTAAAAATGCAAAAATACCAAATGCAAGTAATAATACGAAGGAATAAAAGAGCTAACTCTGCAATGAAATCCTGTCAACAAAGGGGTTGGGAGTTTAGGGAGAATTAGCAAGAATTAGGCAGGGAGGCAGGGGGATAAACTAGAAAAATCCTAGTTTATATAGGATTAAAAATAGGTTTGGGAGGTTGGGGATCATCCCAATCTGGGAGATATCCAATAGGGAAATATCCAACCGTGCAAACACGCTTCTGCCCGAGTTGGAGAGGTTGTTGAAACATAAGATAATTATGAAAATTTGGTTTTGGGATGAAATCGTCTGGACGTTTTATTCCATATGAATTCGTCAGATCGGAGATGATTTTGTCTAATATGTGACGATATCGTCCAACGGTCAAAACAAATCCTAAATATGGCACGAAAAATGGGGAAAGCGGGTAAAAGGTGGTTTAACGGGCAGTTTGGGGTTGAAATTCAAATTTTAATATTTTATTTTTTTACTGAGGTTTTAACCATGCCAATTTTAGGGTGCTACACTAACCCCTATTTTTTAGTCCTAGTCAATGGTTATGTTGTAGGATATTTTCCATGTAACAGGGGCCTTAGACAAGGAGACCCTCTATCCTCCATACTCTTCATCATCCCTACTGAAACCTTGGGAAGATAACTCACAGTAGCATGTTACAATGGAATCACTTATGGTATTAAGGTGAAATCCAACTCAATATCCCTATCCCACCAGTAGTTTGTTGATGATACCATCATTGCTACTCATGCTTTTGTGTGGGAAACAAAGACTATTAATATTATCTTTGATACTTATGAGGAGATAGTAGAGCAGAAAATCAATTATGTGAAAAGCAAAATTATTTTCATAACATTCCCTTTGAGAGGCAACTCAAAATTCTTCATATTTTTCAATGTGTTATTTCTCAATTGCCTACTCAATATTTGGGCTTCCCTCTATTCTCCTATACTTCGAATGTATCCATGTGGAATATTGTCACTGAGACGATTAACAAAAAACTTACAGGTTGAAAGGGTCCCTCTTCTCTCAAGTATCCAAATCCACCCTAACAATGGCTTACCTCCAAAGTTTTCTTGTTTATTTCATATCGAGTTTCAAAGATTCAATCGGTATCTACACTAAATTTGAGCAAATTCATAAAAAAAAATTGTGGGAGGGTACTGAAGATAGAAAATATTCCATCTGGTTAATTGGGATAAGGTGTGATCTCATAAAATTCAAGGTGACCTAGGGCTTCAGCGAATATGTAATATGAACACAACTTTGTTAGCCAAGAAAGCATGGAAGGTTTTCACCAATAGCAACCTTGATTTAGTCCCTATTATCAAAAATAAATACCTTCATTACCACTATTTCACATATGAAGGTACTCCGAGATATGGTTCCACTTTCTAGAAATTCATTATCTAGACCAGATCCCTAATCATGAAGGGGACTGAATGGCAATTAGGCACAGGAAGCGAAATAAATTTTTGGATTGATAGGTAGATTTCTAATCAGGTGCTATTAGAGAATAATGAAATTGCTATTCTTCAACCTTTTTTGAACATTTTGGTTGGCACCAAAATTGAAAATTTCATTGACACTTTGACTGCTTCAAAGTGCTACAAAATATTTCACATTCCTAATGCAAATGGGAAATTTTTTTATTCCATTAAAGTTCTCAAAACCATCTTGAATGCTACAGTTATTTCCACTGGAAATTCCTCTGAATCCCCTTTGTGGAAAGAAACTAACTCTGGGTTATTCACGATAAAAAATGTTCATAGATTGACTATTGATTATCAAGTGGTTATAATTCATTATGATTGAGTTTGGATTAAGTATCTCATTCTGAAAGTCACTCACTTTAGTTGGCTAGCCATTCAAAACAAGATATTGATGATTGATAACCTTCTAAAAAGAGGTATGGTTGTAACCAATAGATGCTACTTGTGTATGGCTGCCTCAGAATTTGTTAATCACCTCTTCTTGGAGTTTTCTTTCTCCAAGACAACTATGGACCACCTCCCATCTACTTTTCACATCTCGTGGGTCCCTCCTAACTCTCTGAGTCACTTCTTCTTCCAATGTTCTACTGATGATGCTTATTTCTAACATGCTACTCTTGGACTCATCAAGAGCTAGGTTCCCATGGATCCTTTTGGAGTTGACATTTTTATTAGTGGAGTGCACCATAGAGAGATCATAAGTGATGGCATGGAAAATATTTTGCTAGCACAACTCTATGACTAGCTGTATAAGATCCACTATTGTGGGTAGAAAGGATTGGGTTGCAGCTTTCTATTGTAAGTATGGGGATGGTAGCATGTTATCATGGATCGACTATAGGGGCCACCTTGGAAGACACAATACAACTCATAGATAGGGAGATATGATATGTGATCATATTGTAGTGGGACCAAGATAGGGGTCAGAGCTATCTCAATGTAGGATCGATTGACCATTATGCAAATTCATTTGCATGGATCAAAGTAAATGCGATTACATGCAGACCATATAGAGATTGTCCAGCATGGCCTGAGGCTAAGGCATAAAATTGATGGGTATGATGAGGGATGTGGCTAGTTGGTAAAAATGGGACCAAGTGAGAGTACTTCCTATATGTTTGAGTGCTATGATAGTTTGGGCTATGTCAAGGGTTACCTAGCGATCCAGTTATCTATTGATACCATCATGACGAGGGGACATTGATTTGGACTATAGTGGAGGCAGTTTGGGAGGAGGTAGATCCTATGGAGGCTACCTCTAAGAGAGATGATGTTAGGACCATAGTAGAGTATGACCCCTAGTGGGTGATGCACTGATGGTATAGGGATGGACCACTAGGGGGTGCTATGGTTGCAGGGGCAAAGGAGGCTCACGGGAAGGCTCCAGATGAGACTCTAGCTAAGGAGGAGCCAAAATTAGGTGAATGACCTGATGAGGGGGTAGTATTAGGGGAGTGAAATGTTCATCACTAGATATACAATGAGTATATTAACCACATGTATGTGAATGACCAACAGGGGAACTATGATGGGTATGATTGGGATGAGCAAGAGATGCAGGTACAAGTGGTAAAATATGATGCCACCATTATAGAGTTATAGGTTGAACTGATCAAAGGGATACATGATAGGCAAAGCTATACCTATGAGAGGGATATTATATAGGAACAAATTTAGTCTACATAGGTGAAGATTTATCGATAGGCACTAATGATTGATGGGTAGGTGGGTGTTGAGCAAGGTGCAGTGATAGTATTGTCATTATTGTCAACACATTCATATGGATAGTTTTATGTAGTGGATAGTTATTCAAAGGTTATTCAAAGTATGTACAGTGATATTTAATTCTTATGAGGATGTTTTTGATGTTCGGGTGAAGTTGTTATAGGTTGTTCGTGCAAATTTGCAAAAGTTGAAAAAATCATCAGAAAGTTGTCAAAAATTTGCAAAAGTCATCACAGGCACAGTTGGATAGGATGGATCAGTTTGGAACATGTTAGCATGTTAGGAAATATTCCATAATAATTTTGGAGGTGTCAGCACAGTGTTTGGATTGATCGATGACATTTCTGGTATCTTAGCAGATGATTTGGCATGTGGTTGTATAGGCTAAAAAAGGGTAGTTTTGTCAGAAGCACTACGAGCAAACCGAGAATAATTTGATAGCAAAATTTGAACTGGAGGTTACTGTTATATTTAAGAACATGTGTTCCAATTTTCCACCAAAAAAAATAAATGAGTAAAATGTTACAAGTATTACAAGGCTGTCATAAAAATGCTCTTTTTGGAAAAAGTATGTCAGCAACAGTTTTCGTGGAGGTTGTACAGGCGAACCATAAGGAGTTATGTAGTGAGATTTATACTGGATGTATTCAGCATTGCATATATTCTACGTTTCAAATTTTGGATAAAACAAAGTTACGAGGTGAGATTTATGATTGTTACAAAAATGGTACAGGTCACTTTTATGTCAATTTGTTCCACTTGTGCAAAATCCTTCAATTGTCCATTTCAACCTTGCAGATTCACCAAAGTTTTCATTTCAGTGTTGTTACATCTTCAAGGCATCAAATAGAGCATCTTTTATTTTTGGTTTGAGGTGTCATGTGGCTCCGAAGTAAGAGAATGAATAAGGTGTCAATTTTTTGCATGTGACGTGTTTGACGAAATGCCTTCTCAAAATAAAAAAAGGAAGTTATATTGTTTTAAGAAGCTTCATTAAAGAAAATATTTTTAAAATTAAAAATGGAAAAATAATGCAAGTGTGTGTTTTTTTTTTTGACAAGGGATTTTATTGAAAATAGGGGACTTTATTTTGTAAAGATAGAAGTGTGTGTCGAGAAAAATAAAGAGTGAAAATCCGTGATTTTTGGAGAGTGGTGAAAAACATCACTTCAGTATTTTGTGCATAAATTTCTAATATGATATCCATTTTGGCTAAAATTTTGAGAGAAGTTCGTAGAAAAAGTGTTGCACAATACCCAGAAAGCATTTAGCAATTGGTAGAACGAGCTAAGATAACAATCAGTTTTTTTATGAGAAGAGAAGATTCAAATTATGAGTAATGTAGAGAGAGGGATGTTATATTGGGTGAAATAGAAAGTTTTAGACTTTGAGCTTAAAGACCATAGAGGGTTTTGGTTTTAATTAAGACATTCATATATGTCATTTTAATATCAATATCAAAATCAAGTGGGTGCTTGGTAGAGGTGTTGGTGCTCCTTCCAGTGGGTTCTGGTAAATTGATTGTAAAGTTGGTGCTTTGCAAAGGCTAGATTTGTATGGGAGTCCAAATAGTCATTTTCGAGGATGTAGCCAAATCGGTGAACCTCGATACATCTTGTGTTGTGTGATGTTATCTTGTTATACTTGTTTTATTTGGTTTTATGTTTTCATTGTTTTAGCTTTGAGTGTTGAATATTTAAGTTTGAAAGAGCTACACTGATTCACCCCCCCTCTCAGTGTCATTATGAGACTAATAATTGGTATCAGATCGAGGTTCCTGAACAAGCTTAATCGGCTAGGGTGATTTTGGAAGTGACACAATGGTAGGTGGTGAAGGCTTCTCATCAAACAAAGCACCATTGTTTGACAAAACTAATTACGCATTTTGGAGACTCATTATGTAGACATATCTTTGTGCTTTGGGATACGATATTTGGGATTTAGTATATAGTGGATACACAATACCCACCACTTCTCCAACCGATGTTGTCGGTAAGAAACTATTTGAGAATGAATCAAAAGAAAATAATGCTATCATGTGTGAATTAGTGGACAACAAACTAGTAAAGATTATGGGTTGTAAAATGGCAAAGGAAATATGGGACAAACTGAAGAGCATTCATGAAGGAGACATTAAGATCAAGGAGGCCAAGTTACAAACACATCGAGCTCAGTTCAAAGTATTAAATATGAATGACGATGAGAATATAGAGGCATATATGTTGAGATTTAATGAAGTCATTAATGTGATTAGAGGACTCGATGAGGAAATCAAAGATTTTGTCATCATGAAAAAGGTATTAAGATCCCTTCCCCAAAGATTTGATTCTAAATTTTTAGCTATAGAAGAAGCTAAAGATTTAAATTCTTTTAGTATGGATGATATGCATGGTTCTTTGACTGCATATGAGATGAGAATAGGAAAATCTAAACCTAAAAATAGAGAAGTTGCTTTTAAAGCCCATAAAAATATGAATGCAAAACAAGAATCTGAGGAAGAAAAGACATCAGATGAAATGGAAGTAAACTTTGTTTGAAAACTAAAAAGGGGAAAAGAAAAATACAGAGGAAAGTTACCATTTAAATGTTTCAACTATGGAGGCATTGGGCATTTTGCAACTAAATGTCCACTTAATGAGAAGAACAGAAGTGATGAAGGATCGCATGAAGAAAGAAGTGACTGGAAGAAAAAAACAAATTTCAAAAAAGGTAACTTCAAGAAGAAAAGTTTCATCTCCAAGAATGTCAGTTCATCAGAAGATAGCTCTAGTGAGGATTCTAAAAAGGAAACAGGTGAAGCTCTTTTCATGGCACTCAAATAAGAAAAACTAGAAAAAAAATAGGAATGTGATGAAGAAGAAATTGACGCAGAAGTGAATTTGGAAGAGGAACTAATTGCATCTCTATATGAATTGAAGATAGAAAGAAAAAATAATAAGAAAATTTCAAGAAATCTTGAGGATGCAAATGAAATCATAACAAATTTGAAAGTACAGATAGAAGAATCCAAGAAAATATTTGAAGATCTCAAAGTGCAAATAACCATGAAAATAGATTATTGCAACAAGCTAGAAGAAGAGATTTTTGGTTTAAGAATGTAGCTAGAAGAGATGAATCAGAAAATTAGTTGTTATCACAAACGTGAAGAAAGTTCTATGAAGTTGGATAAGATCATAAATAACCAAAATACTATAGGCATCAAATTTGGTTTGGGTTTTGATGAAGGAGAATTTTCAAATGGATCAAAGGCCATAAATGAAGAATCCACAAAAAATGAAGAGAAAAAATAGGTTGATCAAGCAAAAACGAATCATACAAAGGAAAGCAATAATGCAAGGCACGAAAGGAGAATTGACAATGATGGCTTCACCAATGTCACACATTAAAGAAGAAGAATATTTATGGCTCCTACAACTACATGGTAAAGAACACCACCCAGGTTCAATCATCTCTTTTTTGGTTACTATTTTAAATGCAATGGTTATGGACATAAGATCTCAGATTGCAAGTATAATGTAGGACCAAGGAATTTTACCAATAGAAATGCTTTTTCACCTTTGATGTATTATACAGTAGAATGTTATAACTATCATAATTTTGGGCATATTGCAAGAAATTGTCGAAGTAAATTTACATCAAATCAATTTCAGGGAAGAAAATTTTGGCCAAATGGAATAAGACAAAATAGAAAATTTCTCGAAAAACATGCACAAGCTACTAAAAAAGAAAAGCCAAAATAAGAGCCCAAAATTGTAATCAAACCTAAGTGGAAAGAAAAAGAGTGACCTAAGGAAGAAAAGTAATCATTGATCATAAATACGACATTTAAAGCGCAGAATAAATTTGCACCATGGATACTTGATAGTGGATGCTCCAGTCATATGACAGGTGACAAACACAAATTTGAGAAGTTGCAGTAATATGAAGGTGGTTCGGTAAAGTTTAGAAAAAATGATGTAGCTAATATAGTTGGTAGAGGTTCATTTAAAATTAGTGATGGAAAAATCATGTCAAAATAAGTCTTGTTTGTGGTTGTTCTGAAGCATAACTTGTTGAGCATAAGTTATATTTATGATAGAGGTCATGAAGTGATATTTAAGAAGCAAGGTTGTGAAGTCAAAAAGGTAAACAATGGGAAGTTGATAGAAACTGGATCAAGAACATCTAGCAACCTATACACTCTCTCAGAGACTTCAAAAGGAGCTTGCTTGATTGGACAGGAAGAAGAGAATTGGTTGTGGCACAAGAGGCTCGGTCATATCAGTTTTGACAATCTAGTAAAAATTAGCTCAAAGAAAGAGAGATATTCCCACCATTGGCAAATCATCAAATAGCATTTGTCCTTCATGTCAAAAGGGGAAGCAAACTAGAGTCTCATTTAAAACAAAATAGTACTACACAAGCAAACCTTTGGAACTAGTACATTTTGATTTATGTGGACCCATGAGAATGTAAAGCATAAATGGTGACAAATATTTCATGTTGTGTATAGATGACTATTCCAGGATGACATGGGTACTATTTTTGAAGCATAAATCAGAATCTTTTGAGATTTTCAAGGTTTTCAAAAACCAAGTTGAGAATAAAATAGGAAAAAGAATTAAATGTTTAAGGTTAGACAAAGGAGGAGAGTTCATTTTAGAAGATTTCATAGAGTATTGTGAAAAATATGGCACTAGAAGATAGTTTTCAGTAGTCAGGACACCTTAGCAGAATGGTGTGGTAGAAAGAAAGAACAGGATAGTGTAGGAAATGGCATGGACTATGTTGACTTAGAGCAAAGTAGCAAACACATTTTGGAAAGAGGAAGTCCATACTGTGGTATACATCCAAAATAGGTGCATGTTGAGGATGCATGAAAGCAAAACTCCTTATGAGTTGTGGTTTTGTAAAAAGGCAATAACAATATACTTTAAAGTTTTTGGCAGCAAGTGTTACATCAAAAGAACTAAAGAAAACCTTGGTAAGTTTGAAGATAGAGCGGATGAAGGTATTTTTCTTGGCTATTCATAAAAAAAAAAAGCTTACAAATGCTACAACAAGAGGCTAAGGAAAATTGTGGATAGTTCCGATGTTAAAGTTGATGAAGGAAGGGAACAAGTAATTAGCTATGAAGAGAACTACCAAATTTACGAAGAGGTCATTGAAGGAGATGAGGAAAAGGAAACAAAAAAAAAACCAAAAATTGACTCAGAGGATTCAAATAGTGATTCAGAAGTGGAAGAAAATAAGAAATTCAAAACAGGCAGCTGACAGAAAGATCATCCTAGAGAGAAAATAATTGGAGACCCCACAGTTCATGTTTATACAAGAAGAAGATTAGTAAGTAACTACTCTTTATTATCCACCATTAAACCCAAAAAGGTTGCTAATGCAAGCAAATATGAAATTTGGGTAAAGGTAATAAATGAAGAATTAGATAAGATCAAGAAAAACAAGACTTGGGAGTTAGTACCAAGACCCACAAATAAAAATGTAATCGGTACTAAATGGGTCTTTCAAAACAAATTGAATGAATACAGATAGGTAGTCAGGAACAAAGAAATTTTGGTATGCAAAGGCTATGCACAAGTTGAAGGTATTGACTTTGAGGAAACCTTTGCACCTATGGCCAGACTAGAGGCAATTAGAATATTTTTGGCTTTAGTAGTTTACAAGAATTTCTAAGTTTATCAAATGGATGTGAAATAAACATTTTTGAATGGGAAACTTGAAGAAGAGGTTTATATTGAGCAGCTAGATGGTTTCCATCTTGGTGATGATCTCAACTTGGTTTGCAAGTTGAAGAAAGTGTTATATGGCTTAAAACATGTACCCAGAGCATGGTATGCAAGGCTAGACAATTATCTTACTTAGCAAGGGTTCAAGAAAGGTATGGTGGATAGTAATTTGTATATCAAAATAGAAAATGGTCATCATATTGATCTTGTTGTATACATAGATGATATCATATTTACAACAGCAAATATGAGTTGTGTAAAGATTTAGCAAATAATATGGAGAAAGAATTTGAAATGTCAATGATTGGTGAACATTCGTATTTACTCGGATTGCAAGTTAATCAAAATGAGAAGGGCATATTCATTTCTCAAATTAAATATGTGAAAGAGATGCTAAAAAAGTTCACAATGGAGGATTGTAAGCCAATTAGCACTCCCATGACGATATTTTGCAAGTTGAGCAAGGATGAAAAATCTCCACATGTTGATCAAACTATGTATAGATCTATGATTGGGAGCTTACTATACTTAATAGCTACCAGACCAGATATTTTGTAGGCAGTATGCATGGTAGCACAATTTTAGGTTAGTCCCAAGGAGACTCATGTGACAGCAGTGAAGAGGATTTTTTGGTACCTCAAGGGTACTATGGAGTATGGGTTATGGTATCCGAAAGGTAAGGACTTCACCCTTATTGCGTATTCAGATGCAGATTGGGTAGGATGTGTAGATGATAGGAAGAGTACCAGTGGAGGTGAATTCTATATTTGAGACAGGTTGGTCGTGTGGAACAGTAAGAAACACGAGTCAGTCTCCTTATCCACAACAGATGCATAATACATTGCAGTGACAACATGTTGTACATAGGTGTTATGGATGAAATAAACTCTAAAGGATCTTGGCATTAATTTTAGTGAGCCAATTTTAGTTAAGTGCGATAACATCAATGCATTAACATCTCAAAGAATCCGGTTATGCATTCTCGCAAAAACATATTGCTATCCAATATCATTTTTGAAGGAGAAAGTTGCGGAAGGTGAGGTTAAGTTGGATTTTGTTCCAAAAACAGAGCAAGTAGTAGATATCTTCACCAAACCATTGCCAAAGGAAGTCTTTGAGAACCTTCACAATAAATTGGGAGTGGTCACACTTCCCAAGAATTGACTAGCTATTGGGGCCACATTATCAGGGGGAGCATTTGTGTATTTGTTTATCTTTTTGCTCATGTTTGTGATTTTTTCTAAGTGTAATAATTTTTGCCTGAGAATGTTGTGCATGGAATCAGGGGAGTTTGTAGCAGCCCTTTGGTCTTGTTGTCAAAGGGGGAGAAGAATTACAGGAAATTGTGTGTGTGTTGCCAACAATTCCAAAGGGGGAGATTGTTGAGCAAGGTGCATCGACATTATTGTCATTATTGTCAACACACTCATATGGAGAGGTTGATGGAGTGGATAGTTGTTCATAGATTTTTTAGAGTATGTACAGTTATGTTCAATGCTTATGAGGATGTTTTTTATGTTCGAGTGAAGTTGTTACAGGTTGTTCATGCAAATTTGCAAAAGTTGAAAAAATCTTCAAGAAGTCGTCAAAAATTTGCAAAAGTCATCACGGGTGCAGTTGGATAGTATGGATCATTTTGGAACATGCTAACATATCAAGAAATATTCCATAACAAATTTTGAGGTGTCAACATAGTGTTTGGATTGATCGATGATGTTTTCGGCATCTTGGTGGATGATTTGGCAGATGGTTGTACAGGCCAAAAAAGGGTAGTTTTGTCAGAAGCACTACGAGAAAACTGAGAAGAATTTGATAGCAAAATTCAAACTAGAGGTGGTTTTTATCTTCAAGAACATGTTTTCAAAATTTACACCAAAAAATAGAAATGAGGCGAATGTTACAAGAGTTGCAAGACTGTCACAAAAATGCTCTTTTTGGAAAAAGTGTTTCAGTAGAAGTTTTCATGGAGGTGGTACAGGTGAACCATAAGGAGTTATGTAGCGAGATTCATACTGGATGTATTCAGCATTTCCAATATTCTACATTTAAAATTTGAGAGAAAATAGAGTTACGAGGTAAGAGTTATGATTGTTGCAAAAATGGTATAGGTCACTTTTATGTCAATTTGTTCCACTTGTACAAAATCCTTCAGTTGGTCGTTTTGACCTTGCAGAGTCATCAAAGTTTTGGTTTCAGTTTTTTTACATCTTCAAGGCATCAAATAGAACATATTTAATTTTTGGTTTGAGGTTTCATGTGGCTTCGAAGTAAGATAATGAGTAAGGTGTCAATTCTTTGCATGTGACGTGTTTGACGAAATGCCTTCTCAAAATAAAAAAAGAAAGTTATATTGTTTTAAGAAGCTTCATTAAAGAAAATATTTTTAAAATTGAAAAGGGAAAAAGAATGCAAGTGTGTGTTTTTTTAAGTTACAAGGGATTTTATTGAAAATATAGGACTTTATTTTGTAAAGACAAAAGTGTGTGTGGAGAAAAATAAAGAGTGAAAATCCGTGATTTTTGGAGAGTGGTGAAAAACATCACTTCAGTATTTTGGGCATAACTTTCTCATATGATATTCATTTTGGTTGAAATTTTGAGAGGAGTTCATAGAAAAAGTGTTGCATAATACCAAAAATAATTTAGCAATTAGGAGAATGAGCTAAGAGAACAATCATTTTTTTTTTAGAAGAGAAGATTCAAATTCTGATTAATGTAGAGAGGGATGTTATATTGGGTGAAATATGAAGTTTTAGATTTTGAGCTTACAGACCATAGAGGGTTCTGGTTTCAGTGAAGACATTCATATATGTCATTTTATTATCAATATCAAAATAAATTGGGTGCTTGGTAGAGGGGTTGGTGCTCCTTTCTGTTGGTGCAGATAAATCAAGGGTTGGTGCTCCTTTTTGTTGGTGCAGATAAATTAGGGGTTGGTGCTCTAGTGGTTGTTGGTAAATTGATTGTAAAATTGGTGCTTTGCAAAGGCTAGATTTGGATGGGATTTCCAACATTCATTTTTTGAGATGTAGCCAAATCGGTGAACCTTGGTACATCTTGTGTTGTGTGATGTTCTCTTGTTATACTTTTATTTGGTTTTATGTTTTCATTGGTTTAGCTTTTAGTTTTGAAAATTTAAGTTTTAAAGAGCTACACTAATTCACATCCCCATCTTAGTGTCATTGTGAGACTAACAGTGGTAGATATTGTGGGGTAGGTGGTAGAATTGGCCATGCTTCAGTCACAGGTTACGAAATGGAGCTCAATCCAAGGGGTATCTAGTAGTGGTGAGGTAGCTAGGTGACACAGCTCCAAAATTTATTGGGTGACTACCAATCTCATCATCGAGAGGAACTATCATACACATAATATTTGGAGGATGAGGTAGTATGCTTTAGAGGGTGCTTACCAGCTCATCCTTCTGTTAGTGGGTCCTAGAAGAGTAGGAGTGGTACATGGTAGTTATCATTGAGGATGGGGGTTACTATCTCTATGTGGAGGTAAAATAGGGCATGTGGTAGTAGATCTAGGAGCTCTTTATGGACAATTGCTAAGGGTGGGGGTGAGAATTATGGTGCCAATCCTACATGACCATGGATTTTGAGACATTACAGATATTTTTATTTTTGGATATTTGTAACGTGAGGTTTGTGGACCCACTTTACTATAGCCTATGAGAAGTTTTTGGATCATGATGTAGCTTTTTTTCCTATACATACACACACACACACACACACACATATATATGAGTATTTTTATTGTCATCATGTGTTTCCTTATTGCATTATTTTTTTAAAGAAAGGGGTAAAAATTTATTGATAAAAATTATGGATTACAGAGTACAACTGAGCTTCCAACCATGACTCAAATAAATAACCAAATGGGCTAAAACCACTAGACTAGAATGACACCCAAAAAATACAACAAGAACAAACCACATTAATTCTTTACATCCTTGTGGATCAACTCCCATAGGCATTGAGAGTCCCCAAATGAGAGACTCTCCCAATTATCGATACTCCAAGGATCTAGCAGCTCAGAAGCCCTTTTGGCCAGGTAATCAAAAACCACATTCCATTCCCTTGGAATGTGCACAAAGGATATAAATTCAAACTCTTCACTCATTCTAAGAATATGAATGGCTACAGAGGCCAACTACTAATTAATTTCCTCCACCCTTTTACTGTTTAAAATATTAACCACAATTTAAGAGTCAGACTCACAGATAATCCTATGCTAGCCAAGAGAAAACCCCCTCTGCAAGGCCTCAATAATTGCAAGAGCTTCCATAAAATTATTGGAGTGAACACATTTATAAATAGAAAATAAAAAATTGACACCACCAGTATAATCTCTCCCAACATTGCCAATGCCAGCATGTCCAAGATTACCCCTGGACGATCCATCAGTATTAATTTTTAAAACTCCTCTAGGAGGTAGCCTCCACCTACCATCTCTCCTAACCTTCTTGATAATTTGAGGAACTCTACTAGGGCTAGAAGAGTTCACACCATCCCCAAAGAGACCAAGGGCTTGTTGTACCTTCTCCTCCCTAGAATAAAAAAGAGGGTCCACATCACATTTGTTATGGATGTTTTCCTAAACCATATACAGGATCCTTTGCTAGATCTTTTGAACAACCAAATAATTGCCCTGAAATATGCGTCAGTTTTGTTCAAGCCAAATTTTCTAGATGATGCAAGAAGGGCCCAAATTCCAAGCCACCCGAATGAAGAGGGCCTTGGTCGGAGGTCTTCCCAGACTACTCCAAAACTCCACTAGGGATAGCACATGAAAATATGGATGGTTCCAAGTGCTCCACCAATGGTGCCAAATATCTCTGGAAAAGGAGCATTGGAAAAATAAATGAGAAGAGTCATCCTCATTATTACTGCAAAGGACACAAAAAGAGGGACCCTGAAATCCCCTCTTTCTCACATTATCCCAAGTGAGGCATTTATTATGAGCTACCAACCAGAGAAAGAAGTTACATTTTGGCCAGGAAAATTTGTTCCACACCTTTTTCCACTAAGTGATAGGAAGACTCCCATACTTTTGCTTATCAAGAACCTGATAACCATAGGCTACCGAGTAGGCTCCCTTAGGATCAGGGTTCCAAGCCAGAATATATTTACCCCTCAATGAAGAACAGGGCCTCTTCATAATAATAAGAGCAAGCACCTATCTGTCATTGGATAGTCCCCCCCTAGGGCCATTCTTGTGGATATTTCCACCTGTACATCTCCATATTTCCAAAAGACTGGATTTTTTTAAATTCCTCCACATGAGACCAGCTTGCTTCTAAGAAAAATGCTTAGGGAACATAACCTAGGATATTGATTCACTATAGGAGGGTGGCCATCCCAAGAATCCTCCCAAAAAAGAGCATTTGATCCTTGATTACAAATCCAAAACAAACCCTACTTGATTAAATTAGCTCCTCTTATCAGAGTGTCCTAGATAACTGAACCTTTTCCAACCAACCTGACTCTAGGGATCTCAACCTCATAAATACCTTTCAAGTATTTACTAGATAATATTTTAGCCCAAATCTGATCTTGAGAGGTACACCATCTCCAATAAATTTTTGTAGCCAAAGCTTGCCCAAAAAGAGATGTTTGTCATAACCCAAGGCCTCCCTCTTGCACCGACCTACATATAGAATCCCACCTAACCAAACTCTATTTAGATTTATCAAGTTTTCCAGACCATAAAAACTATCTTGACAAAGCATCCATGTCCTTGATGAAGTGAGAGGGAGCTATTTGTACAAAACATCTATAAATGGGTAAATCTTGAACAAAAAATTTTCAAAGCAACACTCTACCTATAGTGGATAGCCATCTGAAAGTCCAGTGATTCACCTTCCTTCTAAAATTATCAAGCATAGACTACCAAGAAGATCTAGGTAGAGGATGAGATGAAATTGGAATACCAATATAAATGAAGGGGGAGTCCCAACCTGGAATATTAGAATGCGAGCAATCCTGGATTGAATAAGAGGAGGGTTATTGAAGAAGAAAATAGAAGACTTGTCCTCATTAATCAACTATCCAAAAGAACCAAGATAAATATCAAGATACTGTCTAATATTGCAAAATTCCTTGATAGTGGCAACTCCCAACAAAGTAGTATCATCAACAAATTGAATGTGGGAAAGAGGTGGCAAACTACTATCCCACTTCCACCCCTGAATGAGACCCTGCATGACTTGAGACTTGAACAATATTCCCAACCCTTCCGCCATAATGATAAACAAATAAGCAGATAAAGGATCTCCTTGCATCAATCCCCTTGAGGCCTCAAATAGCTCGGATGGTTCATTATTAACAAGAATAGATAATGAGGAAGAAGAAACATAGCTCATCACCCATCTAATACATTCCTCATCAAATCCAAAAGTAGCAAGAACTTTATGAAGAAAGGACCATATGACCCGATCATAGGCTTTGGCCATGTCCAACTTAATGAACATAGTTTTCTCCTTAGAAGTTTCCATCAAGTGAATAGCTTCTGTAGCAATAACAACCCCATCCAATATTTGTCGGCCAACAACAAACCCTCCTTGCTTCTCAAAGATGATTTTTCTCAACCATATATTTAGCCTCTTAGCAATAATTTTTGTGATGATCTTATACATAACATTGCAGAGAGCAATAGGCCCGAACATATCCAAGGAATTTTCTCCCTCTTTTTTGGGTATAAGCACCAAAAAGGTAGAATTTAGGGCCCTTAGCATCTATTTGTTCTTTTGGGACTCATGGACCACCTCCAAAAGATCAAATTTGATTAAATCCCAAAACTCTTGATAAAACTCAATCGAGAATCCATCTGGACCTGGGGCTTTTCCTTTTTCATATTGAATACAATATTTTCTAACTTTTCAAGGGAAATTGGACCCATAAAGTGCTCATTCATATCTCTAGAAACAATCATTGGAATACAGTATAGAATAAGCTTTTCATTCTCATCATCTGATAGGGAGTCCTCCTTGAAGAGAGAGGAAAAATACCTCTTAGTCTCTTCTGAAATATCCCTGAAAGAAGAGAGCAGGGCACCCTGAGAATTCACAAGAGAGGTAATCATGTTACCATTACGATGAGCCTTAACTGAGTTATAAAAGAAGGTTGTGTTCCTATCCCATTCCTGAAGCCAATCTACTCAAGCTTTTTGTTTCCAAAAAAATTCTTCCCTCAGTTCCCATTTAGCAAGGTCTTTCGCAGCCTCAGATTTCCTCAAAAATAAGCTCCTTCATGAATCCTTGATCTCTAATATTCCTTGAAGCTTCTTCCATCCTCCTATGAGATGCCAGCTTAGCCAAAGAAAGGTTCCCAAAATTTAGTCTATTCCATCTTCAATTTATGTTTTACCAATTGTAGTCGCTTCATAAAGGAATACACAGCGGTTCCATGAGGAGGTTTGCTAGTGGTCCACCAGCCTCGCATGAAATCACTAAGTTTAGGATCACGAAGCCACATAAGTTAAAACTTAAAGGAGGTATTATTTTTTAGCCCTAAATCTAAAGTAGAGAGTTTGGTAGGCCAATTATCAAATCCCCTACCCTCCAGAATCACAGAACTAGCACTTCTGTTATTACCCATACAATAACTGGATATCAAAAACCTATCCAGTATCTCTGAGATGGAAGCTTCCCCAAAACTTCTATTGTGCCAAGTAAATATCCCATTATCTAGATTGATTTCAACCAATTTTAGGGCCTGGATATGATCACTAAAGACATAAGAAAAAGGCTCGAGACTGTCCACCCCACCACATTTATCCTCTAGACAAGTGATACAATTGAAGTCTCCAGCCAAAATCCATGGGTATAGGGGAACCAAAATTCTCACAAAGCAAATGTTCTCCCACAAATTCACTTTACCATTGTAATCAATAGGAGCATACACATTTGTAACTAGGATGGTTTCACCAGATTCATTATCATGCCCGACCATTGAAATAGACCATCTACTGGAAATCCAAGTAAGATGGGATATCTTAATCAGATCCCATAAATAGGCAATGCCACCAGCATATCCACATGCACCAATTCACTGGCATTGCTCCATTCTCCACAAATTTGGAGCAATATTGAACATACTATCAATAGCCAATTTATTCTCTTGAATAAACACCACATTCGAAGAATGCACATGAATCAAATCATTAACAACTTTTTTTCTGGGGATGCTATTCAACCCCCTTACATTCCATTAGAGGATAATCATTTTTGGGGGTTATAAAAATGGGAGTCCAATGTTCTTACCAAGAATAACTCCACCAAAGTCTCCCCTATTAAATTAATTTTATCCTAGTCCTTCTTTTGACCCACCTTCATATTCTTATCCGAAAAACTTTTTTTAATTATTTTTTGTTGCAATCTCAACACCGTAGGAGTTTTGTAGTCCAAGGATGACTACATAAGTTCTTGAGTAGGAGAGGGCATAACTAAATATGTACCACTTTCCAAAATAGTTTCCCTTATAGGGATATACCCAACCATGTCCCCTATACTTAGATCCAAATCCCTTTGTTCTTCATTTAAACCCCCTAGATCTGATTCCTTAAGTTTCCCCTCAAGAAGAGACATCTGATTCGGCCTTGTTATATTTGCATCAGGTAGCGACGTTTCAGGTATCTCTATGCACTGATCAAGATCATATAATATTTCAAAATGGTTGAGTAGAGCATCTAGCTAGCTATCCTTAAGGTCTTTTTTTGCCCTTCGTCCTCTGTTTTGGGATTTTACCGAAAAAAAACCTTCCTTATCCCGTTCCCCTTCCTTTATCAGGGCTTTTCATTTATCCAAAATTTGTCCAAATCGAGAGGGCCCAGGATTTGAAGCCATATGTGGGACAAAATTAGGGCATTTTCTTTACAGGTGGCCATATTCATGGCAAATTTGGTAACAAAATGGAAGAGCTTCATAGTCAAGTTTTTGAACCCATGTAGTTGATCCAAATTGTATTTCAATAGAATCTAGAATATGATTATTTAAGTCAATTTCAACACAAATACGAGCAAAAAAGATTACCTTTTTATCCATTGTATGTTGTGACAGTCCAACCGACTTCCCAAGTAGAAGGGCAATCTTATGCAAGATATCAGTTCTCTAGAATTCCAACAGGAGCCATGGAAGCCACACCCATGTTGGAACCTGCGTCGGTCGCTCCTCTGATGGGTTAAAACCCACATGCCAGGGTTTAAGAAAGAGTCCCACTTGGTTATAGAAATAAGGACCCCCTTCAAATGCTTTGTTATGATCTGTAATACAAGAGAAAACCACTATAAAATAGCTATTCACACTCAGCATCACCTCCATATCGCTTTTAGAATTCCAAGTCTTCCTGACCCAAGCCTCCACAAAGGGGAGAGAAATTTGGATGCCCAAAAATTTGCCAATAAGGGTATGTTTGGTTAGATACTCTACATATTCCGCAACTAAGTCTAGTTGAAACACTAGAACTGGCCTGGCTTCATATCATTCCAAACATCCATTGTTCTTTAACAAGTATTTCCCGACATGCACTAGAAAATCCTATTCCTTCAAACCATTTTTAGATGAAAAACATCACGAGCATGTACTCTCTGTGCCGGACCTAATGCCATCACGACATTCCTCCAATTTTTTAGAACTCCTTCAAAAGTTTTTGCCATCCCCGCAGAGCATTTTTTCTTCATCAAACCCTAGCAGAGTAGTTTTTCCTCATCAAACCCTAGCAGAGCTCCGCTAGAATTCTCACATTTATTATTATTATTCTTCCTTATTGCTTTATTGGATGTATGCAATGCTTATGTTTTCTTTACTGATGCTTTTATGGATACATGTATTGTAATATGATGTTGTTTATGATATGGATATGTGTGTATGCATAATGAAATGGATGATTTGTTGATTTGTATGATGAAATATGAATATTATTTGATGCTACGTTAGCACCATAGACTATATAAATTCATCGACTCATTTGTAATGTTGTCATGAGACTATGTAATGGATTTGTGAAAATGTAAACTAACAAAAATGTGATAAAATTGTATGGAATGGAATGAATAGTAAGATGTTATAGATGTCCTTGAGGTTTTCATGAGACTCAAACACTCTAGTCAACTAGTCAAAATTTATATACTAACCATGCAAGACTTTTTGACAAGGTACGAATCTTCTAGGATGACCAAGATATTCAATATCCCTATGTGTGCAGGTGAGTTCATTGTTATGATAATTCATAAAGTTACCTCAGTGCCAAATAGCATTGATGCAACCCATCTGTACTGAATATAACCCTATGAGTATCATGATCCTGAGTTTTGTACGTAGTTGGACTATACCACTAGGTAATACATGCTACCAAAATCTATCGCATCCACATGCAAACATTGGTTTGTACAAAAGTAGGATGCTAATGTGACAGACATATCATCATGCGTAAGGATACTACCATTTCCAGATAGACTTGATGCCACCTAACCTATAATGAGGATCACCTCATGGTCTGTCAAATGTTGATAATTCTAGGGTAGACATGTATGAGAAAATCTAGAATGGAAAATGCAATGATGGGTATGCCTAATGCAAGTCATTGTATACTGCAACAATATGAAGTGCATTGCAATGTTTTTGTATTTTTGATATTTTAATGATGTTTTTTTGAATTTGGATATATATATATATATATATATATATATATATATATATATATATATATTTGACCAATGGGCTTATTGGATGCCATTGGGGCATTTTGGGTGACCAAAGGGTTTATGGGTACCTTTGGATTTTTTTGGGTGACCAAAGGGTTTATGGATACCTTTGGGGCTTTTTATGTGACCAAAGAGTTTATGGATACCTTTAGGGCTTTTTGGGTGACCAAAGGGTTTATGGATACCTTTGGGGCTTTTTGGGTGACCAAAGAGTTTATGGATACCTTTGGGGATTTTGGGCGACCAAAGGGTTTATGGATACCTTTGGGTATTTTGTTAGGGTGTGATGCTTTAAGCATGAAAATGCCATAGATGAAGGATATTCAAGGGTTTATGTTCCTCAATTCATTCAATGGAGGCTAGGCAATAAGTTCCAGGTCCAATATGACTAGTAATAATGAATGGACCTAACCAGTTTACCACAAAATTTTCTCGCATATGGGGCAGCAAGTTAGAATTTTATTGGTTCTCTTTTAGAACAAGGTCGCCAACCTAAAATTATCTAGTATGGAGTTTCATATTATAGGCTCATTTAAGCCACTCTTGATAAATGCGTGTAGGTGCTCGAGAGCATTGACACATCATTTGTCAAGTAGCATTAGTTGATCTAGGTGAGTCTACGATGTGGTGTCATCATCAATGAATTATTGCATGCATATGCATGGCAACAAGATCTCTAGCTCTAAGGTCATGACTTCTTAGCACCATACACTAGAAAAAATAGAGTTGCCCTAGTGGGTGTCCGAATACTAGTGTGGTAGGCCCATAGGGCAAGGGGCAATTGAGTATACCAATATTTGTGATTATCCTTAATGGTTTTCTTTAAAATGGAAATTATTGTTTTGTTTGATGCCTTATATTGTCTGTTGGTTTGTAGATAATAGGGTGTAGAAAAGTTATTTTGGGTGTTATATTTAGCTATTAAAGCATGCACATATTTATTCTTGAAAGGTGGCCCATTATCTGAAATAATTTTGGATGGAATACCAAAATGACAGATGATATTATGTAACATGAACTCCATAATGAGAGGTCTAGTTATAGTGATAAGGGAAATTTATTCCATCCATTTTGTGAAATACTCTATGGTCGTAATGATGAACATGTGATGGCTTGAGGAATGAGGTGATATCTTCCCAACTAGGTTAAAACCCTACTATGAAAAAATCCAAACCGATTGAATCGATTGTAATGCCTACGAAGGTACATGTGTCAAATTAGCATGGTGTTGACACTTTATGCACTTATTAACATAAGTGCAACAATCCAACTATGAAGTTAGGTAATAATATCCCATGCAGAGAATGCACTTTGCAATTGCCATACCACTAAAATGGCCACCATAGATACCATTGTGTGCTTGGGTGATCACCCAAACTGATTCCTAAGATTCTAAGCAATGAAGGAGGATACCCTTGTAGCCTTGATAATACAAAATATCTCAAAGTAAGATATATTTTATTACTTTTTGCTTGAAATTATGTTTGTCAGCATGCGATAGTCCAAAATGGATATTACCAAGATTTAGATAATCCTTTATCTCAGTGGACCAATATTGATTTGAAGAAGCCTCAATTGCATGAATTATTTGATTCTTTTGAAGTTTATCCCTAGAAAATGTTTATTGGGAGAGAACTTGTAAATATAACGTTGTGTTGCTATCAAAAGGAGTTTCAGGGAATAAATTTCCCTAAGCAGCATTAATCAAGCAATTGTGGTTTTGTGAGAATAATTCATGAGAGGGTTCAATTTGAATAATGTGGACTTCTTGTAGGGAGTGAAGGTCCCTATTCTTTGTTGTAGATTGTGATAGTGTTCTGACTTGAATGGTTGTGATATCATCAGAAGGGTTCTATGGGATTAAAGACCTTAAGGAGGCCATTGTATCTGTAAAATGGTTAGATGATCGAGGGAGTGCCTCGGTGTCATACCATTCAAATTTTATCAAAATTTTATCCGTAAGGGCTTTGTAGGCTTGCAATATTGGACATTTGCACTATTATATTCCATTGACTTAATTTTCTATGAGCAAGGAATCACCAAAAATGTTGAGCTTGGTTATTTTCATGGCGATTATCATTTGAAGGCCTATGAGAAGAGCTTCATACATGGCATTATTTTTGGTTCATGGGAAATCAATTTTGAATGATAGGGGTATTGGAGCCCTTTGAGGTGTTAAAAATACAATTCCCATGCCATACCTTTGATTGAACTTTTGCAAGTGTGAAAAGGGTTTAGGCCTAGAAATGTCTAGATATTTCTAGGCCTAAGAGTGAATGAATTGTGTATTTGTCAGCAAAGTTTTATCGGCATGATTTTTTGGTTTTTGAAATCCCTCACCTAAATTCTTTCCTAAATTCCCTCCTCCCATATTTCCTGCCACATTTCCTAGCTTCCTCATCATCCCTTATTCCTCCTCATCCCCCTCACTGACAATACCTCCACCGCCTCATTTCTTATCCTTCCACCTACCCTTCCTCCATAACCTCCTACTCCCTATAAATATTAGAATTTCATGAGGTTCAATGTAATTTTTTGAGTTTAATAAATATTATTTTTATTTAATCGCCCGATTTGGCTCACAAACTTAGAGCCATAAAAAAATAAAGTCATCTCATCCTGTGTTTCAGGCTCTTCAAGATCAGGAAACTTTAACACTTGAAATACTCCATCATCAGGAAGCTCTATGCTAAGAGGTTTATTATCCTGGAGAGGAGCCTCTGTGAGTTGATTGGTGATGACCTAACCTTTAATTGATTTTTTTTCGATGAATTCGAGGTCAAATTTTGTCAACATCATAATCCATTTTTTTGTGCGATTGTTATGGTAAGTACAAATCATCATATATCACAATGGATTCAATTTGGATACTACATACATGGTATTATTGAGCATATAATAACGTAGCTTTTTAGTGGTGAAAAACACTGCTAAGAATAGCTTCTCAACATATACATATTTTATTTTGTAACTAACCAGGGTGCGGCTAATATAGTAAGTAGCCTGTTCTTTGTGCAATTTGTTCTTTTGGGCTAACATGATGCCCAATGCAAGCTTAGTAGCTAATATGTATAAATAGAATGACACTCCTAGTTGGGGAGGAGAAAATACTAGTGGCAAAGCTAGATATTGTTTGATTTCATCAAAGGCAACTTGAAACTCATCATTCTAGTTGAATGCGACCTCATTGTGTAACAATTGGTTCATAGGTTAGCACTTATCTGACAATTGCGCTATGAAGTGCTTGATAGATGTGACATCATCTTGTAGACTATGCAGTTGCTTGATGGTACTAGGGGGAGGTATCTCAAGTATTGCCTTGAATTTATTTGGATCGACTTTGATGACTCACTTAGAGACTATGAATCCCAAGAGCTTTCCAGATGTGATGTCGAAGGTGCACTTATTGGGGTTTAGTCTAACATGGTATTCAATGAGGCAATCAAGAAATTTACACAATACGCCAAGGTGCTAATGGCATAGAAAATATTTAGCTAATAAGTCATACATGTAATCTTCCAAAAAATTTTGCATGTAGTCATGGAAGATGTAAGTCATAGCTTGCTGGTAAGTAGCACCAATGTTTATGAGGCTAAAATACATGACTTTATAACAAAATGTCCCCCAAGGAATTGTGAACATTGTTTTGAGATGGTCCTCTATATTAATACAAATTTGTTTGTATCCATAGAAACCATCCATTAGGGATAACATCTCATGGCCTGCTATGGTGCCTACTAGGGTATTGATTTTTAGAAACATGAATTCATCTTTAGGAATCACTTTTTTTAGATCATGAAATTCGGTGCAAATATGAATCCTCCCATCGGGTTTTTGTTAGTCAAAAAGTGACTAACTACAGAAAAATAGCTGATGCACCTTTTTGCATATTTTCCAAGAAGACCGAAGTGGCCCATATGCTAAAGATCAAAGAAAAAGCAAAACACCGCAAGGAGGAAAAAGTGTCGCGATATCGCGACATGTTGCATTTTCGCGGTCCAAAGCAAAGAGAAAGAGCAAGGAGGAAAAAGTGTCGCGATATCGCGACATGTTGCATTTTCATGGTCCAAAGCAAAGAGAAAGAGCAAGGAGGAAAAAGTGTCACGATATCGCGACATGTTGCATTTTGCGGTCCAAAGCAAAGAGAAAGAGCAAGGAGGAAAAAGTGTCGCGATATCGCGACATGTTGCATTTTCGCGGTCCAAAGCAAAGAGAAAGAGCAAGGAGGAAAAAGTGTCGCGATATCGCGACATGTTGCATTTTCATGGCCAAGAGCAACAGAAGGGAGCAAGGAGGCAAAAGTGTCGCGATATCGCGACATGTTGCATTTTCACGGCCAAAAGAGAAGAGAAAGAACAAGAAAGAAAAAGTGTCGCGATATCGCGACATGTTGCATTTTTGCGGCCAAAAGAGAAGAGAAAGGGCAAGAAGGAAAAAGTGTCGCGATATCGCGACATGTTACATTTTCATGGCTAAGAGCAACAAAAGGGAGCAAGGAGGCAAAAGTGTCGTGATATCATGACATGTTGCATTTTCGCGACTCAAAAAGGGCAGGCAGGCAAAGAAACAAGAGTGTCACGATTTCGCGACATGTCCAATTTTTGCCAAGGAAATAGAGTATATTTTTGGCAACTAGGGACATGCACTGACATCAAGTGCTGATTTCTGAAGAATGGTCAGTTGATTATAACCTGGCAGGTCCGTTGGATGATTGCAGAATAACAGGCTCATCTAAAATTAGCCAAAAGGAAATCTATCCAATCTACGAGAAATCCGTTGTATATTATTAGAAACTGCAGACAATTACTTGTAATTGATTGAAGAAATTAAATGTACGTAGTAGAAGATACTCTTTTTAGGGTATAAATAGGAGTGAGTCGACCATGAAAAAGCGTCGGCTCTTGGACGTTTACAGGCTTGATGTACATGTACTGGATTACAAGCAATAAAATATTTCTTCTTCTAGCTTCCAAAACTTCTGTGTGCAAGTGTATGTATCTGGTGTTTTAACTTTTATTCATTCTAAGTTTTATAATGTATCTGTTCTGAAATCTGGACTGTGCACGTATAAACCTTGTTTCTAGAGTTGAACATTAAATATATTTACATGTATTTAGACGAACATCTAAAAGTCGCACTCAAGAATTCGTGTTTTCTATAAGAAGATATAAAGAAAACTCTGAAAGTAGTAATCTGCATCATCAATGTTTGTTGTTGTCTAATCTGTACCATGAGAAAAGTTCTAGCTTAGGCTATATTTCCCTTATCTCTTGTTCCCCTTTTCTCTAAAAAACTCAAAGGAACCAGCCTTCTCTGGAGACTAGACAGATGATCTCAAGCAAGATCTGTCTATTCAATGTTGGCAAAGTCTAAGGCACAACACTATTAACCGAAGGTAGATTTTGTTCCAACAGTTTTTGGCATGCCCGGTGGGACAAGCAATCCCATAGTATTGTATAAGTTTTGGTGTTTTACCTTAAGAGCCTTTTTGTTTGAAAATCTCAAGAAAAACCACCTGGCGACTCCGTTGCAATTTAGACCATAAAAGAAAGACCTTGTCTAGAAACCTTCTGGTTATATAGCCATATGATAACCAGATCCCGAGCTAGAAACTCTGAAGAACCTATCGAGTTCTTTGAACTACATCTCGAAAGCCTAAAAGCACACCCTATGCTAGCCGCACGATCAAATCCGCCCGACACCATTAGCACCTCTTTAACACCCGCTGTAGGAGCATCTGCAAGCAATCCCATAGCGGTTGTAACTCCTTTAGCAATCATGGCAGCCACCCTACCCCAACGCATCTTGTGTGGAATCAAACTGGTCCTTTAAACTTAGGGGCACAAAATCAAATTCCACAAGCTGCACTAAAAGCATTGCCAACTTTTGATGGAACAGGCAAAACAACAGATGAGCATTGTCTAGATGTATCATCGCTAGCATCTATTTACAATATCACTCAGGAAGATGTAATGGTCAGATTGCTAGTTATATCTTTGAAGGGAAAGATGCTCTATTGGTACAGAGCGCTCCCCGCTGGATCCATTACTTCTTGGGCAGTGCTTGCCGGCCGTCTGGTCGATGAATTTAACATACATGCAGATCCTTTCACATTGCTGAATCAATTCACTATCATTGAGAGGCATCCACGAGAAGAAATCTAGGATTTCAACATCAGATTTACCAGAACTCGTGATAGAGTACCGTAGGGCCTAAAACCCACGGAAGAACAAGCTATATGCTATTACTTAAGGGATTTTGATTCAGATCTCAGTATGATAATAAGGCAATCCCGTGTAACCACTTTTCCTGGGATCTATTTAGAGGCAGCAAAGGGTGAAGCTGATCTCATCGCTACAAAAATATATCCATCAAAGAGTCTATTGCCAATTGTACCAGAGCTTTCCCAAGCATCAATTTCTAAACTGCTTGTACTCCCATCAACATAGGCTCTCCCATCTATAGCCGCACCTCCTACATTCCTTGCATTACCAGCTACACCCCTTGCATCAGCTCCCCCCAATGATCAATACACGACCATAATTGATACAATGAAGACATTGTCAAATGAAATGGCATCCATGAAAAAGAGAGGCTGAATGGAATATCCAAGCAAGAAGATTTCCACAGATACAAAAGGAAGGTGCTTCGACAAGTGGAAGGGTACAAGAGAGAAAAAATGTGGTGTATGCAAATGAGACAGGAGATAATGGAGAACCCACTAATTTTGATTACTGGTGTACCACTTGCAACGATCCTCATGGAGAAGATTCATGCATGATTCATCAACATCATGTGCAAGCGGTTATTAATGAAAGATCCAAAGAAACTGGCAAGGGAAAGGTGAACATAATTAGAGAAGTCCACCACAATTTGGCAATGCCATCCGTGGAACAAGTCTCAGTCCTAACAAGGTCAGGAAAAAATTCGTTACAAGTCGACCCTAAGGAACTCCAACCACTAAGTTTTCCTCCTGCCCCTAGGGTGACTCCATAGAAAAACCAGTCTAATGAGAAAGGACGTTCTGATCCTCCTCAGACTCCTGCGGCTGCACCAAGAAAAGAATTTCCTCCTAGAAAAGGGAGTGAGACTCAAGAGCAAGCGAAGGAAAGACTCAAATTTCCTTCATTAACAAAAAGACAAAGAACAGAAGCTACGCAGGTCTACAGAGATAGATATGATGCATCGACTAGTGGAAGGGAGAAAAGTGTTGAAGTATCCCCAGTTGCAACTCTTTCGTTCAACATTGCAGAAGAAATGAAGAGGACCCCTTCCAAAATAAGCATGTATGATGCACTGCAAATTCTTGGTCAGATCGACCTCCTCCAAGAATCCTTAAATTTAAAGAATGATACCTCTTCCTCAAATGTTATACAAGCAAATGTTGTGTCAACCTCTGGGAAAAATAGACCGCCCCCATTCTATCTATCCTTACAAATGGAGGGGTGGATAGTTCACAATTGCATGATTGATTCAAGGGCCGCAACTACGGTGATGCCGAAAGCCGTATGTGACATAATGGGGATGGAATATACTCGAAGTCATCCTGGTGTGTTGCAATTAGATGGTACTCCAATAAAAACTATCGGGGTGATCAAAGATATCCCTATTCAACTCCACAGAATGCCAGAAGTAGTCGTCATACAAGAAGTAGTTGTTGTAGACTTAGAACCATATTTCGGTATGTGTTTATCCAGAGAGTTCACAGCCAAACTGAGAGGTTATCTGTCACTAGATTATTCACATTTGGAGGTACCTTTCAAAGGTAAAAGAGTCAAGATCTACAATGAAAAACCATCTACTTTTCATGTGGAAAGACTAGAAGAAACAGCTACCGTCAACATGATGTCCGAGGAATTGGAGAATATTGATCTAATGGAAGAAACCATGGAGGAACTCCAATCTGAAGATCAGTTTTCGATGGAGAATTTCAACGCTATGGTAGAGACAAAAATAGGAAGCTATTCCATTGAAAAACCAAAAAAGCTTCCTGTTGTTGTCCCTAAAATAGGTGATTCAACCAACCAGTTATGGAAATTGTACTTTGATGGGTCAAGGTGCAAAAATGGAGTAGGAGCTGGAATTGTTCTGATTTCACCTACTAGAAAAGAAAAGGTTTTTTCATATAGGTTGACATGGAGTTGCACCAACAACGCGGCTGAATATGAAGCTTTGTGTTTGGGACTTAAGAAAGCTAAAAAAATGGGTGCAAAACAAGCTATCGATCTATGGAGATTCGGAGCTGATTGTTAAACAGAGTTCATTGGTAAATGCATTTGTAAGCAACATTACCTAAAGGCTTACAAAAACAAAGTGTTGGATCTATTGGAAAATTTTGAAGCACTAAACATAAAATCCATTTCCAGAGAAAAGAACACCCATGCAGACTGTTAGCGTCGGTAGGATCCAATTTTTCCCGATCGATAATGTTATTCGGAAGTCTAAAATAGTCAGACTTATATACAAGCCTTCTATGCCCGACAAGGACATTTTTTGGCAAGTATTCGAAAACGATGAGCAGATCCTGGATTTTCTGATTCATGAGATGAATTGCTCTACAGAAAGAGCGTTACAAGAAGAGGACGAAGAGAGCCTTATTCAACTAAAAAATAATCATATCCCCAAGGGACTGATCACCCTGGAGAGCCTTTTCGACAATAGCGATAGAGTTGTAGGTCGAAGGATCAAGGTAGATGAACGCCGGTATAAAGAAATAGAACTAGAACCGGGAAAAATGATCAAAGTAGGGACAGATTGTACAGAAGTAGAACTAGAGAAAATAAAATAGTTATGTAGAGAGTATCCAGATATAATAGCCTGGACTTATAGTGATCTGAAAGTGTACAGGAAAGAGGTCATTCAACATACCATCGAACTAGAGGAAGGAGCTAAACCTTTTAGGCAGAGGCAGAGGCCTGTGAATCCTAAAATTGAAGCCTTAATGAAACAGGAGTTGTTAAAACTCCTGCAGGCTAAGATAATATACCCAATCAAGCACTCTACCTGGGTGGCAAATTTAGTTCCAGTCCGCAAGAAAAATGGAGAAATACGACTATGCGTCGATTTCAAAAATTTGAACAGAGCCTCTTTGAAGGATCACTATCCTTTACCCCAGATTGACCCAATCTTTCATACTATGGCGGGAGCAGAAAGGTTTTCTCTGTTAGATGGCTTCTCTGGTTACAATCAAGTTTGGGTGAGAAATGAAGATCAATACAAGACTGCGTTCACCACTAAGTGGGGAACATTTGCATTCTTTTTCTTTTATCTTTGTTTTTCCACTCAAAATTTTACTTTTTGCAACTGTGCTGGTGACTCCGTTTCCCAATGGATGAAGGCCTGGTCCCTATTTTTGCGAGCAAAAATTCCCCCAGAAGGCGCCAAGAATGTTAGTCAAAAAGTGACTAACTACAGAAAAATAGTTGATGCACCTTTTTGCATATTTTCCAAGAAGACCGAAGTGGCCCATATGCTAAAGATCAAAGAAAAAGCAAAACACCGCAAGGAGGAAAAAGTGTCGCGATATCGCGACATGTTGCATTTTCATGGTCCAAAGCAAAGAGAAAGAGCAAGGAGGAAAAAGTGTCACGATATCGCGACATGTTGCATTTTCGCGGTCCAAAGCAAAGAGAAAGAGCAAGGAGGAAAAAGTGTCGCGATATCGCGACATGTTGCATTTTCGCGGTCCAAAGCAAAGAGAAAGAGCAAGGAGGAAAAAGTGTCGCGATATCGCGACATGTTGCATTTTCATGGTCCAAAGCAAAGAGAAAGAGCAAGGAGGAAAAAGTGTCGCGATATCGCGACATGTTGCATTTTCGTGGCCAAGAGCAACAGAAGGGAGCAAGGAGGCAAAAGTGTCGCGATATCGCGACATGTTGCATTTTCGCGGCCAAAAGAGAAGAGAAAGAACAAGAAAGAAAAAGTGTCGCGATATCGCGACATGTTGCATTTTCATGGCCAAAAGAGAAGAGAAAGGGCAAGAAGGAAAAAGTGTCACGATATCGCGACATGTTACATTTTCATGGCTAAGAGCAACAAAAGGGAGCAAGGAGGCAAAAGTGTCACGATATCGTGACATGTTGCATTTTCACGACTCAAAAAGGGCAGGCAAGCAGAGAAACAAGAGTGTCACGATTTCGTGACATGTCCAATTTTTGCCAAGGAAACAGAGTATATTTTTGGCAACTAGGGACATGCACTGACATCAGGTGCTGATTTCTGAAGAATGGTCAGTTGATTATAACCTGGCAGGTCCGCTGGATGATTGCAAAATAACAGGCTCATCTAAAATTAGCTAGAAGGAAATCTATCCAATCTACGGGAAATCCGTTGTATATTATTAGAAACTGTAGACAATTACTTGTAATTGATTGAAGAAATTAAATGTACGTAGTAGAAGATACTATTTTTAGGGTATAAATAGGAGTGAGTCGACCATGAAAAAGTGTCGGCTCTTGGACGTTTACAGGCTTGATGTACATGTATTGGATTACAAGCAATAAAAGATTTCTTCTTCTGGCTTCGAAACTTCTGTGTGCAAGTGTATGTATCTGGTGTTTTAACTTTTATTCATTCTAAGTTTTATAATGTATCTATTCTGAAATCTGGACTGTGCACGTATAAACCTTGTTTCTAGAGTTGAACATTAAAGATATTTACATGTATTTAGACGAACATCTAAAAGTCGCACTCAGGAATTCATGTTTTCTATAAGAAGATATAAAGAAAACTCTGAAAGTAGTAATCTGCATCATCAATGTTTGTTGTTGTCTAATATGTACCGTGAGAAAAGTTCTAGCTTAGGCTATATTTCCCTTATCTCTTGTTCCCCTTTTCTCTAAAAAACTCAAAGGAACCAGCCTTCTCTGGAGACTAGACAGATGATCTCAAGCAAGATCTGTCTATTCAATGTTGGCAAAGTCTAAGGCGCAACACTATTAACCGAAGGCAGATTTTGTTCCAACAGTTTCTTGATAGGAACCATTTTGAAAAGTCATGATGGATAATCCACTGATATAATGATATTGGCATCTAACAAATTTTACATCTTGTATTTCACCATTAAGGCTACTATTTGATGCATTTTGTGTAGCTTTTGCTAGACTAGTTTTGTATTTGGTTCAAGCATAAGATTATGCGTGACTAAATTTGGATCTAGTATTGGTATGTCTTTATAGGACCACACAAAATATTCCCTATTCTATTTTAGAAGAGCTATGAAATCGGCTTTCTCAGTAAGGGATAAGCCTTCCTCTAACTTGATAAATTAAGGATTTTTAGGATCTATGTCGATATCAATATCAATTGTAGCTCAATTTACATATGAGATCCCTCTTCCAACTAGTGTGGAGTAGGGATAAAATGAATATCATTAGTTGGATTTATGTCATCAATTGGAAATTATAACTCAACCTTATTATGAAAGACATATTGAGTAGACCTTGGAGAAAAATGAAACGGTTGTAATATTTCATCACAAGGCCAATAATCTAAAGGATACAGTGGAGAATATCCCTGATCAAAGTTGATTACCTCCAAGTCGATGTATGGTGGCTTTGATGGGTTATTTAGATCATGGAGGGGCACAAAAAGATCTATGGAAATCATGTTGATGGACGAATGACCTCTATTGGGTGGTTTATGGGGTCTATTGACAATATGTTGTCGCAAGACTTATGGAGGTGGTTGCGGTGGAAGTGGAATGACCAGAGGTGGTCGATACGAAAGTGGACAAGCTTGTTCTTCTAAGGATAGAATTTGTTGCTAGATGGGATGCGATAATGGGAACACACATAGATAGAACTCATATTCATAATCCAAAGGGATGATTCATGTGTATTCCTTATCTAAACTAGAAGATTTGATAGGCACTAATCCATAATATGATTTGTCATTAGTTCATAGGGAGGACCTTGATATTCTTCCTCAATGTTGTGTGGAATAGTATGTGAACTTTCATCTGCTTCATAATATTGTGTAAAATCATGAGATATCCCTTGATCCATCATATTTGTATGGAAATAATCCCCCAATGAATGGACATGATTAGGATTGGTGTAAGGATTGTGTGCAAGCTCATCCCTATAGTTCAAACCTAGGTGCTCTAAACTATCAATGAGGATGTTGAGAGGCACATGCTTGTTATTATATAATCACTTGCATTAGGCATACCCATCATTGCCTAATGCAAGGGTATTGCTACTCTTGTAGCAGATTTTTATAAAGCAAGGTCAAAATAAATTCCTTTTTCACCTTTTAACTCCACTCTCTAATTTATTTCCAATGCATTAATGAATTAAAAAAAACTATTTTAATCCTTATATATCCCTACTTCAAACGTTGCCCTCTTAATAATATGTATGCCTCAAAACACCCTTTATCATAACATAGGCCTTGCAAAAATTAAATTAATTTTCCATACCTTAGATTGGGCACAAAATTTTTGTGCACCACACAACTACCTCCACATGAATTCGAACCCGAAACCTCACTATTAGCGCTGCACCCTAGTGAACGCTAGGCTTGCCGCCTAGGCTACATGCCTGATTGGGACCAAGGGCACATGATGTCACTTTATTCCTTGTCTTTCATGCCAAACATGTTAAATTGAAAAACCTCTTCTTCCTTCCTTGTAAAAATGTGATCTTGACTTGAACCTACCGACCTGTTCTCAATAAATACCTTAACTTACCTTGCCTACTGTTTGTGCTACCCAACGCATCGTGTAAGAACTTCACACACACTTTGATTTCAACACACACTCTTTTGTCCTTTTCAAATAGCATGAAGATTCTCCCTCAAAGCACATGCACGAAATATTTCTTTTGCTCAATCGACGAATGCCTTAACCTTTGGGGAAATAATTTAGCCCTCTTTATATGCAATATGGTAAATGTGGATACATCGGCCCTTATTTCAATTTTCCACATTTTAAAAAAGAAATTTGGTGCCAAGAATTATTTGAATTAAAATTTTAACCAAAAGCTTAAAATATTTTAATTAAAATTATTTAACCTTTGCAACCTTTAATGTTTTTAACACTTGCTCACTTGCTCTTTTCAAGGAGAATGATTTGCACTTCAAAAATAATAATTTAATTATAATTATTTGAAATTCAGAATGAATTTAAATATTATAATTAAATATTTAAATGTCCTTTGGGCCTTTTTAAATATAATATTCCTTAGGTTTTTTATAAAACTCTTTGCCATTTTCACCTTAGCAAAATAACCTTATTATTTTTTTCAACCACCATGGAATGGAGATATCCTTTCAACCTTTTTCTTTTGCCCAAATATTACAATATTTCTATCCTTCTTGCTTCTCTTTTTGCTGATTTGGACATATAATATTTGAATTAAATATTATATCCTTGCCTCTTATAAAATCAACCATGAAACATTCATTTAACATTCCTTTGACATCTACTTAGTATTCTTTTGACACCAATGACAGAAAATTGTGCTCATATTTCAACACTCGAGAGGTACATGCTTGTTGTTTCCTAAACCAGACTTAACATACGATATTTGATATTACGGTTGGTAAGGAACATGAGTAACTTGTTTGTACAATCCAAACCATAGTCATGCCAATTTTAGAGATAGAGATATCTCATGGCAAATTCATGATTGGAAATGTAATTAATATCCTCAAAAAAGGGCTCTTTGTCCTCTTCTTGCTGCTAATATGGTTCTATGTTTTAGTCAATACCCCCATTAATGAAGTTCATTTTATTAGGAGGTAAGCCTATAGGTATGATGACACCTATGGGAAGATGAGGTTGACCCATATTTTATACTATCTCAATGGTAGGAGTTATTGTGACATTCCTTACCAGGTATTATCCTAATCTAGTGGCAGCTAGATGAACTGTGACTTATGGTGGTGGAGATGGATGAGACGAAAATGAGGCTTGAGTTGACTCAATATTTGCCTCACGAGGTGGTTCCTCATCTACTAAACTAGGAATCTATTTTGTGGAGATGGTAGATATGGTTGGAGGGATCTCATGAATAGGCCTCTTCTCCATGTTCCTTCTCGAAGGATTCAATGATGACGAAGGTATATCTGGAGCTACCGATGATGAGGATGGTATGGAATAATATGGTGATGGTTTACTGGAAGGTGACTATGAAGGAGTCTTACCTTGGATGGATGTATTCAGTTGGAAGTCTAGATGGGATGATGGCAAGTTCAACTTAGGTATTTGTTGCACCAAGTTGTAGTATTTGAAGGGCTCAAGGTCTATAGAGATAACATGTACTTACCCTTCGTAAGTGTACTTCAAACATTGGTGAGCTATGGATGGTATGCACTTCATATCCCTAATCCAAGGTCTTCCCAACAATATATTGTAGGGCATTTCACCCTCCAATATGTGACACAACGTTGGTATGGTATTTTGTCCCACCTGAATAGGTAAGAATATAACACCAACCATTGAGCTTAGAGCATAATTAAATGCTCAGATGGTATACATGGATGTGACAATATGGGATGCTGAAAGCCCTATATTTTTGAGAGCATTCGTGGTGATGATATCACTGGAGGAACCAGTATAAATCAGAGCTCTCTTGTAAGGGGTTCCATTTACACATGCAATGATTTGTAGGGGAGGATCCACCATGTCGTTTGGTACTAGTTTGAGTTCATGCTCATGAAAGGTGATTACTGATTCTATGCATTATCGAACATGCCTCATAAAATTACTAAAGGAGTTAGACTCATGGGGCTGTAGTTCAATAAACTTGAGGATCTCCATGAGATATTCTCGACGAGGTGGAGACTATTAGATAAGCTCATAGATAGAAAGTTTATCTAATATTTTTTGTAAGCTCTAAGCAATATTACTCTTTATTGTGACCATCGAACGAGGTGGAAAGTTTTTTACTAGAGGTGGAAGAGGCTATGATTATCAAGGAATATTTTTTGAAGTCACAGGGGGTGTGAATTGACTTGGGTAATACTTATTTCTTGTCACGATGCTAAAAATTATGATGAAACCTTGTTTAGGGAGTGCTAGACGGAGCTTGTTCACGTATTGAGTTGGTTTTTCCTACTCCTCATGAGTGGGTAATGGGTCTTTAAAAATACCCATTTTTTTATTGTTTATTGCAATAGGGTTATTGACCTGAAGATCGTTCCTATCGATCATGTCCTGTACTAGGTGCTTGTACTTGAAGCACATGTACACATCATGCCCATTATTTCTATGGTACTTGTAGTATAGGTCTTCATGATATCGTAAGGGATTTGGTGCATTTAGATATACAGGTCAAATTTTAAGTAGATTAATTGCCTTTTATGCATAGAGGCTATCAAATAGAGAATCCATGGATTTAGCAATGGGTGTAAATTATTGCATAGGGTAACGCTGCTAGTTTTGCCCTTGATTTATTTGATTTTTTTTGTTGTTGTTTCCAGGTGTGGCCTGATAGTTGGGTTTCAAATGTGGAATTGGTTGCACAGGCCTTAGAATATTGATAGCAACTTGGTTGACTGTTGTTGTATTTGGTTGCACCAATTTTTTTTGGTATTCTTCGTCCATTCCTTCTTATGAAGTTTTGCAATTTCCTCTTGAATTTTAATGTCTTCAATTATTCTATCCTGAGCTAGAGAATCTTCAAGAGTTTGATATTTTTGGAGTTGTATAAATAATGAAATTGGCTTTAAAAAACTCTTAGAAAATAGGTGAGTGAACTCAAATATTGGAAGTAGGTATAGTAGCTTAGCAAGAAGCATTTGCCACCTATTTCCATAGTCGATGATTGACTCATCATAATATTGCTTCAACCCTGTGAGCTCGGTCATCATCACCTTTTGCTTATTGTACCACTCTATGGAAAGGCTAGAGAGGGTAAGTAGAAATTTTCTCAATAGTAAGGCATCATTATCCTAGATACAGAAGCATTGGTTCAAAAATTTGGTGACATGCATATTTGTCTCCTTTAAATTTATCCATCTTAGGCATTTTGAAATGCTCTAGATAGAGATGGAAAGGTACTAATAGGTGAAGTGGTTGAATTTGAAGCTAGCGTAAAGTGGGCTTCTGAGTACCAGATCTAGAGGTCTTGTTATTTATTAATTCCATGCATTCTAGCAATGCTTTTTATGCATCAGAGCATTTTATCTCCTCTTCTTTACTTCGACCATGCAGGGGAGGACGAGGAATATCAAGCCTATTACGTGGTGGTTGAATTTCATCCACCATACCTCCATAAGGTGCTTTAGGATATTCCTATTCTAGTTCAAGCTCAGTGTAGGCCCCGTAAGGTGTCTCTTGAACTAGCCTACAAGGAGGATTAAGCACCTGTGGAAGGTGATCTATGTTTGGCCTAGGAGGCAAGTTATGATTAGGCCTAGGAGGTCAAGGAGGAAAAATTTGGTTAGGCCTAGGAGGCCTATCTTGATTGAAAGTAGGTTACTTCGATGAACCCCCTATCTATGAGTACTTGGGGTAGGGACCCTATCATGTAAGGTCTCTTGAAATAGCTCATTGGTTTGCTACTCAATTCTTTTATTTTCTAATTGATGTTGGTGGTCCAAGCATTCTTTATCCTTCCAAAGTTGATTGAATTGCTCTTGGAACTCAACATATCTCTTGACCACTTGATTTATCTGCTCTATCATGTAGGTCCTATAAGCCCTGGTAGTATCACCCTTGGGCCTATCTCATTCTAGATGATCTAAAATATTGACTACGAGCTTCCCTTGATCAAGGAAAGTCATGTTCACTTGAGGTTCAATCCTAGACAAGTGATATTTGTACTCAATTGGCACGAGAGGCACATTGTGCTTGCGTGGCATAATGGACCTAAGGATAATCAAAATTTTCCTCATGCCTTCCTTCATTGATGAGGAAGGGAAGGGCTGACTTTGCTCACCCCGAGCGATGAGTATCATACTCATCTTGGTACTTAGATTTCTATAACCTATTAGGGTGGTTTAAGGGTGTGGTTTGATCATTTGGCCCTACCCATTATGTGTACACTTGATCTTGCTCGTAGGTGGGCATGGTAGACCTAACAAGAACACAAATGTGTGGTATTTCTCTATCTGTTAGTGCCTCAATGTATAATTGTTTTTCCTTAAAGAAGGTGTGTGAAGTGTCTACGTTTGGGAAGTATATTCTATGATTCAGACCAAAACCTATAGGGGTGTCCCATGTAGGGGTCCCTTGTAGGTGAAGTTCTTGACTTGCTATTTTAGGACTTGGGTGAGTAGCAGACCATCAAGGAGGTATGAACATGTCCTTAGGGCTAAATCAGAGATGAATTGTGTCTCATTTCCTACTCTTTATAGCATCAACCCTTGAATGGGCTTGGCTATGGGTGCACACCATAGCTACTTTATACCAAAGCCTGCGTGATTATATCCTTTACGAATTTTAATGATGCATCACACAAGAATGGAAACATGTAATAAGACAAGTGTTTATCTCTTTTAAATATTTATTTGTATTCCCTAAAACTATTTTGTGTGTTTTGATTCATCATTTGCAAGGAGACATTTTGTCACGTGTTTGAAGATTATTGATGTAATTCTCAAAATTTTAAAAATATTTCACTTGTATACTCATAGCTCAACAACCAAAAAAGAAATTATGGTCACGTGTAACAACCAAAGTATGTATATGAATCCCATACCTTATCAGAGAGAATAGGTACTACCAGTCCTCATCCATATTTACCATGGGTAGCGATACACCCTTCGAAGAGGAATGTGTGCTATTTTCCATGGCTAAGATGGTTCTTGGAGCATTTTTTGGCTAATAAAATAGGGTTTGTATCAATAATGTGAGCCAACATATGGATATAAAGCCCAACATCGTTGGTCTTGATTAGTGCTTTGGGATGAAGTCCAACTCACTAATGTTTGCATGGGACATGGTGTGTGTGGTTCATTTTATACTTAAAAAAAGTAAAGCAATAGAGAAATCAATTATATTTCACTAAATGCAAGAATAAAATTTCACTTTTAGAAGTATTAAATTGAAATTGAACCTACAAAATGCATGCCCTAAATGGAAACCTACCCATTAGGTAGATCACAAGCAATCAAAACACATAGATGCATTCATATTGGATTCATTTTCTATTTTTTTCTCTTTTTTGTTTTGTTTTTGAGATTAAAGAAAAGTGAAATCTACCTTTCAAGCAAATAAGGGAAGAAAGAAAAACTAAATTTGACCTTTTATTAACAATAAAAATGCAAAAGCAAGGTGCATTTACTTAACTTGAAAGCCTATGATTCTACTGTTTCTATCAATTTGAGTTGCAGACCCTCTATTTTGTGGCTGTCTTAGGGTGGTATGGTTACAAATTTGGAGGCCATCCCTGGATGAGATGGCTATTGTGGGCGTCCATGGGTTATCCAATTATGAAATCAAGGGCCATTTTAGACCAAAATGGCCAAAACCTGCAACATTTCAAAAGTAGAAACTAAGTCAAAACTTAGCTAAACCAAATGGGATAGGGGTCCCATCATGATCACCACTGTAGAGCATAAAAATGGCACACCTAAAAATGGGAAATAAAATGCATCTATTTCTCCTATTGATTTAAGCACTATAAAAGTGACATTTTAAGTAAGCATGAGAGACAAATAAGTGAAAGAAATGGGGGTCCTCTCTATATTATTTGATTTGTAAAATTTATGATTACAAAACATCCCCTTGAGGGATCTAAATTGATACACTCATTACAAATATGCCAAAATATTAAATCCTTTAGAAACTTAGGTGCACTCCAACGTCTTCCTCACACTCACAAATCATTCAAGAGTGGGCTTTTGATTTTGCCGCAATGTTCTATCAACGTTCTAACTTACTGATACTTCCTTGCGTACTGTGATACCTAGATATACACACAGAGAAATCAAATTTATTAATAGCATGTGCATATTGAAATGCAATCAAAGATATATATGCGATAGTGAGCTTGAAGGAGGAAATGCATAATAGATGATGTGAAACTGTTCCAAATGTTACCAAAACTTAGGATCATGTATATAATGTACTATGGAAATGATATAAGCAACAACAGAAAGAAAATTGCACATAGAATTATGGTCATTCCTAGGTGTGCCGATTAGGACTACAAAACAAGAAATGCATAATATGAAGCCAAATTATTATAGAAGTAATATGAAATGAATGCGAAGGAGGAAATCAAATTATTATTTACTACATTAGGAGGGCCAAGTCCTTACGAATATGCAAATAAAATTTAATATGAAAGATAATTAATTGTAAATCCACCTACAACTATTAATAATAATAAATCAATAAATAAATGACAATTGGAAATATAGTCGACTTGGCTATATTGGTGTTGTAACATAATAGCAAGTGCAAAAAAATTTAAAATTGTACAAAAACTTGACAAAAGGTATAAAATCTACTCTAGAATTGATCTATGAAAAAATATAAGAGAAATTATGCTCAGATTTGTGGCCATCCCTGGGTGTGCCATTTAAGACTACTAACCATCCCAAGTGGGGATGACCACCAAATCTGGTGGTTTTTACCACCAATTCCTCTGTGATTTGGTCCAAAATACTCCTAGGGGTGTTGTCATAAAATTTTATGATCTGATTCACTCAAATGGGTTGGTTTGTAAATGGATTGTGTGTTTTGGAATCAGTTGAAAACCTCCTTCGCTCAATGGAGATCTCAAGGGAAAAAACACGATGAATTAGGGATAAATCTCGACAGCACTTCATGGTGAAATATTAAAAAGACTACTAAAAATTGGATGGAATGAATCCACTTTATAGCTCAAGTGAGCATATGGTAAAATGTGTATGCTTGGCCATGCAAGGCAGGTGTCACCATTTTTCCTAACCTTGCTATGCATTGGAGGGGGAAGAATCTCTAATTTACAACTTGGCATGGGAGTTATGCACTCTAAGACTAGCATGCTTCAATGGATGGGGTAAATGGTAGAATTTGAGTGTCATTTATCTTGCTTTTGAATTTTTAAGGGTCCAAGACCATGGTCATCCCACCTAGGGATGGCCATGAATTGTGGTTGTTCTAGGGTGGGACAGCCATGCCTACATGGCCTAAAATTTCCCAAAAGTGGGGTAGAACTTCCCAAGAGTGGCTAGGACCACTATTTAACCTCTAAGGATTTCCCAAAGAGGCCATGCAATGTCGATTTGAATGTGTCTTGATAGTCTAATTGGATTAATGTGATTATAGTTTCTACATAAGGTATGATATGAATGCATAAATATTCTTTTTATAGCATACACCACCTTGTTTGAGGACTTCCACTTGCCCTTGGACCACCTGATTTCAATAAAAAAAGAGTATTTGCATGAACCTACTTAAAATAAGAGTTATAATAAATTTACAAGAATATATGGACATGAAATAAAAGGAAGATATCATGAATGATTAGAACTTCATGGATAATTTTAATCATTCATCTAAGTAAGGAAGATGGATTGCTTAAAGTGCATCTTAAATAATTTTCCTATATGGCTCCTAAAGACTCAAAATTTACTGCAACAATCACAAATCCAACTACATATCCCAAAGAAGGGGATTAAATATTCTAATTACATAGGAAATGGTAAATCCTCCCTTTAAAAATAGGGTAGTAAGACTTGATAACTATTTCACACAAAGTGGCTTGTAGTAGAAGAATAGGTTTGTAAATTGATGTCACTAATGCATAAAGCTTGAAAAATCATGCAATTTGGAAAATAAGCACTCACAATTGTTGGAGAAATTACATTATTTGGTAGATGTTAAAGTGACCCCATGGTGCATTTATAAATATTATAATAGGGAGTGATTTATTAGATTAGGAAGCATGAGTTATTTTTGTTTAAATTATATAGGTATTGTAAGGGTAACTACGAATATGGTGACTATGAGTGAGATGGCAACAATGGGTGGGAAAGTGAATCAGATGCATCAGGACAAACCTACAAATACAACCATGGGTGGGGTCCCTCAGAATGATAATGATTTGGGTGATGCTGAAGGTGCTGAGTCAGACCTTGACGATTTCAAGAATGCAAAGTCCATTGGAGGTATATTATGAAACACGAAGCAATTTGATTGAAGGTTGATGTTGGAAATAAATACATGCCAAGTTGGTTAATAAACTACCCAACCGAATCAAAAACCTCTAATCATAGAAGCACTATGTGCTTATTTTTGCTAAATGTAATATATGCTAACATCTGCCCTTATTACATTATTGGTAAATACAAAGAGCATTGCGAAAAAATTCAAATTTGACACGTGCAAGTGCCTTGGTGAGAATATCTACAACTTGCTCATCAGTGGGAATGTACTAGAGTTGTATATTATTTTTTGGAACTTCATCATGAATGAAATGACATCGAGTGTCGATATGTTTGGTACGATCATGAAATTTTGGATTCTTGACAAGATTCAAAACACCTTGATTATCACATAACAAATGAAGTGGAAGGTTCTTTGGAAGACCCATGTTTGTAAGAATGTGACTTAACCATATTATCTTATAGAATGCTCCACTTGCTGCATGATGTTATACCTATGTAGATGATAAAGCAACCACCTGCTACTTCTTACTATTCCAAGATATAGGACCTGATCCAAGATGGAAAATGTAGCCAAAATTTAATTTACGATCATAAATGGATCTGACATAGTCTGAGTCCATGTAAATAGAACTTGCTATTATTTTTGTACTCCAAGCCAAAATATGTAGTACCACAAACATAATGAAGAACTCTCTTTACTGCTTTCCAATGAATCACCTTCGGTTCCTACATGAACCTTGAAAGATAACCCACAACAAAACTGAGATTTGACCTGGTATTTTTTAGATATATGAGATTCCCAATTAGTTGGTGATAGAGAGTACCATCTAACTATGGTTATTTATCATATCATGATATCTTAAGTCCAATATCCATTGGAGTTGCCTTAGATTTGTAGTTAGTCATGCGATATTTATCAACCAATGTCTTGGCATACTTCTTTTGTGTTACTATGATATAATTCTTTTTCTAAGTCACTTCCAAAAAAAGACAATAGTGAAGAAGGCCTAGATATATCATTTCAAAATATAGTTTCAAATCATGTTTTACTCCATTAATCATACTCTATGAGCTCCCTGTTATGATCAAATCATCTACATATAGCACAAAAATCACTATGTCAGAACCATTGTTCTTTATATAGATATTTGCATCTAAAGGACTTCCTTGGAATCCATGCTACACTAGGTGACTGTCTATTTTGATGTACCAAGCTCGTGGAGGTTATTTCAGCCCATATAAGGATTTACCAACTTGTAAAATTTATGTTATTTCCCTTCAACAACAAATCCTTTTGGTTGGATCATGTACACTTCTTGTAGGTCACCATTCAAGAAAGCACTTTTTACATCCATATGATGTAACTTCCACCCAAATTGAGTTGCCATGGTACAAAGTACTCGAATGGTAGTCATTTTTGCAGTAGGGACAAAAGTCTCTTCATAATATATGCCTTATTTATGAGCATAGCCCTTTGAAATAAGATGATATTTATGCTTATCAATAGTACCATCTACCTTATACTTTACTTTGAACACCCATTTGCAGCCAATGGGCTTATTTATTGAAGGAGGATTTACTAACTTCCATGTATGATTTTTCATGAGATATGTATGTTCTACTTCCATAGAAGTCTTCCACTGAGGCTCACTAAGTGCATATTGAACTATTGTGGGTTCATTTTCATCCAATGTTGTCATATAAATCCTCTCATCATCCATATTTTTTTCTCCATATTCCTCTACATCTACAAATATTTCATCAAATTGTTGGTAAAGCTCGTAAACCTCTGAATTTGATGCTTCTACTCTCATCTACCGAGTCATACTACGAGTACAAGGTATATCTAGAATTAGATTTGTAAGTGATGTCAATTTTGAATATCTCAATTTAATGATATGCCGTTTTGGAATATTATTTTGTAAGGGTGGAGCCTCTTTCTTAGGCTCATCTTCCTCAAGGTATATAGTTGTAGAAGTGTTATTTTATGTGAAAGCTTCATCAAATACCACATCTCAATGTATGTGTGTCTTCTTGGTCATAGGATCTATCAATGGATATCTCTTTTAATTCTCATAATAACCAAGAAAGATACATTGCGGGTTTTTCTCATCTAAATTCTTCCTTTTTTATTTTGGTATGTGCATGAATGCCTTACATACAAAAACCCTTAGATTAGAAATGGAGGGTTTCTTACCACTCCATGCTTCTTGTGGATTTTTACCCTGTAGATCTCTTATGGGTGCTCTATTAAGGAGTTATGATGATGTATTTACTACTTCTACCCAATACTCATGCTCAAGATGTGCCACTTTTGGTATACATTGAACCATTTCAACAATTTAATTAATTATACTTTCTACAATTCCATTTTGCTGTGGAGTATAGGTTGTAGTCAGTTGTCTCTTAATCCTATGTTCATTTAGAAATGATGAAAATTACTTGGTGGTATATTCCCCCCTTGATATGAGTGGAGGTTTTTTATGGCACATCTTGACTCCTCAAGCTTCTTGAAATGCTAAAAGTACAAAAATACCTTTGACTTCAATTGAAGAAATAAAACCCACATCTTCCATGAGTAATCATAAAAAAACAATTGAAAATACCTCTTTCCACCATAGCTAGTTGGCATAGGACCACATAGATTTGTGTGTACAAACTCCAAATATTTCTTAGCTCTCAAAGAGCTAACTTCAAACAGTACCCGATGTTGCTTCCCTGCTAAGCAATTCGAGCAGACTGGCAATGGAATGAAAGGTTGGTAAGACCTCTCACCATCTCATATTTTCTCAACTCAAGCAAATATACTGAACTTAGATGCCCATATATCTTGTGCCATAGAGAAGTAGCCTCCTTTGTAGTTGCTACTAGGGCAACATGAGGCTTTGAAATAAAATATAAAATGAACAAGCCATTCTTGTATGATCCTGTTGCTACATGTTTTCATTTTCTGGTGATAAAACATTAATTTTTGCCTTTATCAACACTAAAAATAATATCCATGTCTTGATCCAATATATGAGGGACTAAAAAAAAATTATTAGCCAATACAGGAACATAGATAAACTTATCAATATGACATTTTCCATCTAGAAGAGTGACATAAACATCACCTTCACCCTACACTTGGTAGGTCTAATTATCTGCAATTGTTACTGGATTACCTTCCTTTCCCTCAAATTTCTCAAACCATGATCTATCACCAATCATGTTTTTACTAGAACAAGAATCAATATACCATACTACATCTATCTACTGAGATGAAGTGTGAGTCATGAGCACCTTGTGTGCTCACTCAGAATCTAAGTTCGAGTCAGATGTGGTAGAATCTGATTTCAAGTTTGATTCGATATAAGCAACATTACTCTTGGGTTGCTTATGCTTATTTTATGGTTTATATTTCCCTTTACTCTTATTCTTGTTATCTTGGTCATTCTATTATTTGTTCTTAAACCAACATCTGTTGGTGTCGTGGTTATTCATATCATAAATTTTACAATATTGTTTGTCTTTCTACTGATACTATTTCCCTTTTCCTTTTGATGAAGATCCTCACTTTTGAAAATAACCTTATTTCTTACCCCCTTGTTTTATGTATAGGGCATTATCTAGCACTTCATATTTATGAAACTGATTTGCCTCCTTATTTTGAAGCAAATTCACCAATTACACAAAGGTAACTTGTCTACCAGACACATGAAGAGAGGTGATCAAAATTTTATAGGATTTTGGCAAAGCTCTCAAGATGACTGAGGTCAAGAGAGCATCATCCACTATCAGTCCCATATCATTCATTTTGGATTTCAATTCTACCACTCTACATAGGAATAGATCAATTGTCTCACCAAATTTCATACTGAGTGTATGTAGTTGAGTTTGAAGGTTTAGAATAGTGGAATGATTATTACCTTCATAAATGGTAATCAAAGCATACCAAGCTTTCTTACCAGTTTTGGTATCACAAATATGAGCCTGGACCTCATCTGTAGTAGCAAGCAAAATAAACATGAGATATTATCTATCCTTTTTATCAAAGGCCTCTTTATTTGGCCCTACTATTCTAGGTCATTTTGTAGTGCCAATCACTACATCCCACAAATATTCAACCTAAAGGATAGTTCTAATATTTGTCTTCCATGGTGCGAAGTTAGAACATTTTAGCAATTGTGAATCTAATATATATTTGTGAACATATACCATTGTGAAGGTTCCTTATAACACCAAATGGTCCCCCTTTATTTATACCTTCTACGCATTTATACTAAACTTCTCTATATATACCCGCCCTTACGTGAGGGAGACTATAAGTATATAAGAGTAGAATGATATATGGAACTTAAGCGGTACTGAAAGGGAATAATTTTTTTTATGACACCTACCATAGAAGGTATTTCCTCATGCATGGGGTGTAACTTCCCCTAAACACTTTATAAAGCACTTCATTAGGATTTAGTCTAATAATAATGATGATTAGGGTATAAATGGAGTGAATATCAGAACCGGTTTGCCTTATTTCTCCCCAATTATTGATAGAGAACAAGCTCATGCATCAATTTTGTAGCTATATTAGGCATTAGCTATAGTAGTCCAAGCACAAAAACATAACCTGTAAGTGTGGACTAGAGGTATCGTAGATACCAAAAGCTGTTGTACAATAAATTGCACAAATAGGTGTAAAACATTTGGGATATTTTATTTGCTTTGTATATATATTTTTTTTTAATTTGAAAAAACTTGTATTAAAACAAATATCAATTACAATATGGGAAGAGACTCTTCCCAACCGAATTCAAAGAGAACACAAACTTACAATAGAAGAAGAAGACTTGCAATGGAGCCAAATCTCCTAAATCAATAACTAGCTAGCAGGGGATCGGCATGGATAGATGATGCAACTGGTCCCGAAAACGTGACATGTCATGATATCGTGACACCTTCTCACCTTTGGCTGTGAAAAAGCAACATGTCACGATATTGCGACAACTTTCCTTCAGTGACCGCGATGACGCAACATGTCGCGATATCGTGACAACTTTCCACCAACGACCGCGACGGTGCAACATGTCGTGATATCGCGACAACTTTCCACCAACGACCGCGACGGCGCAACATGTCACGAAATCATGACAACTTTCCTCCAACGACCATGACGGCACAACATGTCACGATATCATGACAACTTTTCTCCAGCGGCCATGACGGTGCAACATGTCGCGATATCATGACAACTTTCCTCCAGTGACCGCGACGGCGCAACATGTCGTGATATCACGACAACTTTTCACTAGCAACCGTGATGGCGCACCATGTCACGAAATTGCAACAACTTTCTTCTAGCAATTGCGATGACACAACATGTCGCAATATCATGAAAAATTTCCTCCAGCAACCGTGATGGTGCAACATGTCATGAAATTGCGACAACTTACCACCAGTGACCGTGACAGCGCAACATGTCACAAAATCGTGACAACTTTCCAACGGTGCAACATGTCACGAAATCATGACAAATTTCCACCAGTGACCGTGACGGTGCAACATGTCATGATATCATGACAAATTTCCTCTAGTGACCATGACAATGCAACACGTCGTGATATCGTGACAACTTTCCTCCAGCGGCCATGACGGTGCAACAAGCCGTGATATCGTGACATGTCGCGATATTGTGACATGTCGCGATATCATGACAACTTCCCTCCAGCGACCGTGATGGCGCAACATGTCATGATATCATGACATGTCGCGATATCATGACAAATTCCCTCCAGCGACCATGAGGGTGTAACATGTCACGATATCGTGATATCGTGACATGTCATGATATCGTGACAACTTCCCTCTAGCAACCGAGATGGTGCAACATGTCACGATATCGTGACAACTTCCATCCAATGACCACGATGGCACAACACATAATGATATCATGACAACTTCCTTCCCTTTGCTTTTTCTTTGATCATTTGTTCAAGTACCTTTCCAGACCCTACCTGATCACCTCATCCCCAATAGCCATATCACTGTGAAGCTGAACCCCTACCTCCTTCTCAGCACCCATCTTAGCCAGGAAGTCGGCTGCGTTGTTTAAATCTCGACTCACATAAACAAGGATCACATCATCTAATTCCTTCCATAATTCCTTAATTTGAGAGACAAGAATTCTCAACCTCCATGCTTTCAAAGCAAAGTTTCTCATGCAATCAAGAGCTCCAACCATTATTTGAGAGTCTGATTCAATAATGATCCTCCTGTGGCCCTGTTTCATTGCCCAAATAGAAGCGGATTTAATAGCTATGGCTTCTGCTTCATTGTTTGTGGCTCTTCCCAAGCCTTGCAGTTCCCAATATAACACTGATCCATCATGATTCTGGCAAATCACTCCAATTCTGGCACTACCCGGATTGCCCTTTGTAGCTCTGTCAGTATTAATTTTAATCCAGCCTTCTGGTGGTGGTTTCCAACTAGCTCTATCCTGTCCCTCTTGCTCTTCAACTCCCTCTTCCATTGGCCTAGTAACACCCTGAGTTTCCTCTATAGCATAGACAACAACAGTTTCTGTAACCTTGCTCCAGATAATCTGCCAAACTCCATCTAACGAGGAAAAAATTTCTCTTAAAATTCTCGCATTTCTCTCCAACCACACTTGCCACCAAATGAAGTTTAGTCCAAGCTCCCAACAAATTCGAAGAGCTTTAGATTTAAATCTACCCCTCTTCCATGTTTTCTAGATATTAGTCCGATTCAAGTCACCATTAACTTGAATTTTATAGCAAGAAAGCCAATGCTTCCAAATCTGATGCGTGAAAGGGCACTCAAACATCATGTGGTTAGCTATTTCCTCGTTCTTATAGCATAAAACACATTGGAATGGACCAATGATTCCTCTACATCTGAGATTGTCAAAAGAGAGAATTTCGTTGTGCATAAACTGCCAAGCAAAAAAGTTTACTTTCAGCCAGCCCTTGGAGTGCCAAATCTTTTTCCAATCCTCAATCGAGAATGAATGTGGGGAGGCTCTGGGAGGATCTTCTCATATCCGTCCTTCACTGTAAAGACACCAAGGCTCCCATAGCCCTAAGATAATTCATCCTCCTCATCTCTACCTGTGAGAAATATTTTAGACAAGATTTTAGTCATGATGGGTGCCAACTTTGGAGGGATTGAAATAGGCCACTCCTCCAGATTCTTAAAATTCTTAAACTTATACTCCCCCAGCTGACTAGTGATGAAATAACTATCAATTTGAACCCATCCTTTGGTTTCTATGGTAGTTTTTATTGGTTGTAATTCAAGAAATTCAACAATGATGGGTGGGTACTGATCCCAAGAGTCTGTCCAAAAATGAACCTTCTCCCCTCTCCCCACTTTCCAAAACAATCGATCTTTAACCACCTGAGATCCTAGCTTGAGAGCCTGCCACACTAGGGATCCAGGGCCATCCAAAGGAAAATGACCCACCTCATTGGGGTTAACCTGACCCAAATATTTAATAGTTAGGATTCTGTTGAATAAGGAGGTTGGTTGGGAAATCCACCTCCAGTACAGCTTTCCAGCCAAAGCTTTGTTATTGAACTTGGATCTCCTCAGTCCTAGACCTCCTTTTACCTTGGGCTGGGTAACTTTATCCCAACCAACTAAGGCCCATTTCCTCTCTCCTTTTGCTCCTTCCCATAAAAATATTCTAGCCATATTGTCCAGCTCTTTCCATATCTTATGAGGGGCAGCCAGGATAGAGAATTTGTAAATTGGCATGGCCTGAATGACTGACTGTAAAAAAGTTAATCTACCCCCATAGCTTAACAATTTGTGAGACCAATGATTCATTCTATCTTTGATACCATCCAAAAGATCTTTCCAGATATCCATTTTTAGTTTTTTGAAATGCAAAGGAACCCCCAAGTAAACCACTGGAAGAGAAGTCCTTGTGAATCCCAAGATCTCTAAAACTCTATCCTGGAGCCTTTGATCAAGATTAAGAAAGACCACTTTGGATTTTTTATCATTGATGACTTGGTTTGAAGCCCTAAGATAGAAATTAAGAGTATCTCGAATCACTCTTGCTTCCATGAAGCTGGCCACTCCAACCAATCCTGTATCATCAAAAAACTGTAAGTGAGTCAAAAATTCCTCACCCACCTTGATACCTGTTAGAAAACCTTGATGTCTTCTCCTCCAGAAAATTCTACCTAATCCTTCAGCCAAAATGAGGAAAAGATAGGTAGAGCAAGGATCCCCTTGACGAAGATCTCGAGAGGCTCCAAAATTTTGCGAGGGAAGACCCTTGATTAATACTGAATAAGACAGCGTTGATACACAACTCATGACCCAATCTATCCAGTCCTGAGAAAAACCAAAGGCTACCATAATTTTTGACAAGAAACTCCACTCTATCCTATCATAAGCCTTTGACATATCTAATTTAATGAACATTCCTTTATTACCAGATTTTTGCATTGTATGGATTGCCTCCTGAGCAAGAACCACCCCATCCAAGATCTGCCTACCCTCTACAAAACCCCCTTGCTATGAGGAGATAATGTTATGTAAAAGGGGTTTTAGCTGTTCAACCATTACCTTTGTGATTATTTTATAAATCACATTGCATAAGGCAATAGGTCTATAATCTAAAATGTGAACCCCCTCCTCCCCTTTTGGAATTAAAGTGATGAAGATATGATTTAATGCCTTAATAATTCTTTTATTACCTCTGGAATCCTCTACGACAGCCAAAACATCCTCATCCAAAGTATCCCAAAAGGCCTAAAAAAACTCAATTGGAAAGCCATCTGGTCCTAGAGTTTTACCGGTACTCGTTCCAAAGACCACATTCTTCAATTCTTCTCTACCAATGGGTTTAAGAAGGGCCTGATTTTCTTCTTCAGAGATAACAGAGGGTATGACATAAATCACTTCATTTTGAGCCTCTACATCTTGCTCCATACTTGACTTAAAAAGTTTAGAAAAATAATCCATTGAATGGGAATGCATACCAGGAAGAGTATCAAAGGAATGTCCATTCTCATCTTGAAGAGATTCCATGTTATTCATCTGTCTCCTAGCACAGGTTGACCGATGGAAAAATTTGGTATTTCTATCACCTTCCAATAACCAAGTGGTTCTTGCTCTCTGTTTCCAGTAGGTCTCATCTTGGTTATCAATGTCCTCAACCGCTTTACACAAGGCATCATCCTCGGATTTGAGCTACTCTGTAATTGTTCCTTCCCTAAAGTGTTTTTTAACCTCATCCCATCTGGCCACCAAAGGAGCTCTTTGGATCTGGAAGTCTGTCTTGTTAGCTTGCCTCCATTGTTTCAGTTGAGCTTTGATATAATGAAGCTGTTTGTGGAATCTGAACATTGCTGTCCCAAAAGGTAGACGACCTTCCTCCCAACACTATGGAATTTTCTTTCGAAGAACCTCTTTTTGTAACCAAAAATTCTCAAATTTAAAGGGTTTGTGATGTTGCCCTGTCGTAATCCCTCCCTTCAACAAAATGGGAAAGTGATCTGAAATCGGGCCCTCCAAAATTTGGAATTTTGTATTCCATTTTATGAATGCCTCCTATGAAACCAAAAAATGGTCTAGCTTTACCTTCCGGCTATGTGGCTACCTCATCTTGTTAGTCCAAGTAAAGTTGGGTCCAAGGTCTTTAATATCCACTAGGTGAAAAGCCTGGACTTGGGCAATCAGAAGTTGATCCCATGGGTCCAAAATTGGGGTTCCTCCTTCCTGATCTCTAGAAGATAATTTAGCATTAAAATCCCCAGCAATAATCCAGTATAAATATTCCCTTGAGGTCCTCATGTTATGCACAACTTTCCATTGAAGCCTCTGACCATCAAGGGTTTGAGCCCCATAAAAATTTGTGATTAAAACATGTTCAGTTGTGACATTATTCCTAAAATGAGATGTGAGGACACCCCTCCAGGCTATATGTTCTATTGTAGTCCATTCCAGAGAGTTCCAAAGAGTGACAATCCCCCGTGAGGCACCTTGGGCTGCCACATCCATATGACCAACACCCCTCCAAATTCTATTAACTATTTAACACATAATATCTAACGACATTTTGGTCTCCTGGATAAGCAAAAAATCTATTTTGCATTTTCCTAAGAGTCTTTGAACATCAGATTGATGGGTTCTACTGTTTAAACCCCTAATATTCCATAATTTAATAATCATTAAAAACCTTGAGAGCAGTAAGAATCAATTTTCCTCACCGATCCTCCAGTGATTAGCTTGTCTCCTTGAACTGCTAGCAGGTCCTTATTTTATTTTCTGCCTGATCCTTGAGAATTGCTATTTTTGGATCTCTTTTCCACCTGAGTTATCCCTAGGGCTGGCATTTCTCTATTCTGTTCTACAATTCCCATGCTGGCATCCTTGATTATTGGCTACGCTTGGGAGTGTACTATCAATGCCCCTGCATTCTCTGACTGCGGTAACTCAGTGTACTCAATCACCTATTCTAAGACAGGGGGAGATGAAGGAGAAGCATGAGCATGGATGTTATTGTCCTCAATATTCCCATCCACTCCTTCCATGACTTGATCCTCTTGGTCCACTAGTGTCTTAAAAATTTCATACCTATTGGTTGGCTTGAGTTGTGATTGCTCCTTACCATTTTTCTTTTGCTTTCTCCTTCTTTTGGGCTATTCAAAGCCATATTTCTGAACATCATTACCCTAAGGAGTATTGGATGGTTCTTTGGTAAGAGTAGACTTACCCTCTCTGGGGTGATTTGGCATTCCAAGCGGGGCCTCCATTTTTGTGTTCAAAATATTTGGACAAAATCGGGCCAAATGCCCATGTTTGTGGCAAACTCTACATCTGAAGGGCAGAGCCTCATAATATAGCTATTGGATCCAAGATAGTCCTACCAGTTCAAGTTCCACCTCTATCGGTAGAGGCTGGCTAATATCCATTTCCACACAAATTCTTGCAAAAACAACTTTGTTTCCTTCTATGGTGTCTTTGGAGATGCCCATATGTCTACCGAGGGAGTTACCGATCATTTCCAGAACTTGCTCACCCCAAAACTCCATTGGAAGAGCGTACAACCAGATCCAAATTGGGACAGCCGTGGGTTTAATACGAGGATTGAAACCCACTCTCCAGGGTTGAACAAATAAACTTGCCGGACCGTGGTTCCTCTTTTCTGATTCAAAAGCCCTATTTCTATCGGCTAGAGAAGAAAAACTAACAATGAAATACCCATTTCTAATAAACCATAAGGAGTACTCACCATGAGGCTCCCAGTTTTGTCTGACCCAGGTATGCAAGAAATTCAGGGTAGGGCGGATACCCATGAATTTATAGATCATATCATGGTTGGCTCTGTATATGATTGTGTCTTCGACCATCTTTGGCTCGATGACAATCTTGGGTCTTGAGGCGGATTGCGGAAGGCATCCATTAAATCGATGTGTTGTTGAGCTCTTTCCAACATTCTTGAAGAGCGTATGAAGAGTATTTCTCTGAGCTTCGTCATTAGAAGACAAAGAATTTTCTTTTAGCAATTTAGTGTAAGAGATCTTTCTCCCAGAGAGAGGATTTGGAGGAGTCCCCATTGGGCCCTCCTGGGGCAGCAGACTTTCCTTTAGATCCACAGTAATCAGTAAAACACTACGACAACCCACTTGATGCCCTAGATTTTCCTTTGCTCCACAAACCCTAGAACATTGCCTGTCGCTTGCTTAGAAAATTTCTCGCCTAAAGTTCACTAGCAACGCACCGACCATTTTCTTTGTATATTTTACTTTATGATTTAAATGCAATAAAATAGTAAATTTAAATGCAAAAACAATCACAAGTTCCCATAAAATTTTAAACACTCTAGGTGTCGATTACCATCGAAAATGCACCTATTACAATGCCAATTTTACAATGAAGATATTCACTTTTCAAATCAACAATTTTTCTTCCCCCCTTTGTCTTAGAATTTTGCAAAAAAAATGCTTGTGATCCCCCATTTTTGTTGCAAAATAAACAAGGATGAAAAAAATGTATTGGGACCCTTTCAAATTCTAAACAAAAAACTTATCCTTCCAAAACTGCTTTGAAAGAAAAAATGAAGTATGAAAAAAATACCTAAAAAAAATGGCATCTCCTATGGCTGGTGGTAGAAAAAAATACTTCTATGCCCTCCTTTGACAAGAAAAATTTTCCTTGTTTGCAAAAAAATGACCCTCCTTGGTCAAAAACAGGTTAGGCAAAAATTGTCAAAAATTGTTAGCAAAAAATAAGTTGTTGAGCAAAAATTATCAGCAAAAAAGATTTGTTGCGTCAAAAAATACTATGAAAAAAAATTGGCGAGAGGGGCAAAAAAATGTTTTTTTTCATGGTGAATCCCTCTGTGGGATTCGAACCATGGAACTCATCCACACAAATGGGTGTGCTTGACCAAGCATGCTACCAAGTTGGCTTGGAAAGGAAAGCCACCGTCTTTACTTTACAGTGGGCGTGAACAAACTATTTAAAAAAAAAATAGCATGGGATTGTCCCACATGCATCAAGAGGATGCATTTGCCTTCATCCAAAGGAGCAAGATTCACATTTTAAGGTGACTACCTTCGAGCGATTACCCCTCTCCCCAGCCTTTTGTAACCTGTTGTGAAACCCAACAACAAACTGCCACATATCACAACCACCCCAACCTTGTCTTCCATGTGTCCACACCTTGCTATCTACCATGTGTCCATAGTCCATGTCTCACTATCTACCACGTGTCCACAGTATAGTAAGAATCTAGTAAATGTCTACTTGTGCGGTCTCGATTTACATATTGTGTCAGGTTCCAGTTTAGTATTCATGCTATGTCAGATTCCAATTCGGTTGGTTTAGTCTATGTTTGCACCAAGCACTATCTACCTCAGCCATCTCATCTGGGTCAAGTTAGGGGAGGGTTTTTAGGTTCTCATCAGTTGTTTGGTCTATGTTTTTCATGGGAAGCATGCATGCCTACATATGTATGGGGAAGCATGCCTGTGTTGGGCTACACCCTTATTTTCTTGCCTAAACCTATGTCATTCTACGCTATTTTCCCACCTAGATTTAATGCCATATTACAAAACATGTTGGAAATAAATACATGCCAAGTTGGTTAATTAAATACCCAATCGAATCAACCACACCTAATTGGAGAAGCATTATGCGCTTATTTTTTCTAAATGTAATATATGCTAACATAAATAAAGGATCCACCAAATAAAGGGCCCTTGTAGGACCCTCCATGGTATTACACTAATAAAGTACAAGGATATACAAAAACTTCCTTAGGCAGAAAAGAACCCCTTCTCCCCACAACTGAAGACCTGATAATCCCTGAACACCAAATGGAAAAATCCATTATCGTAGAATCCCACACCCTAGTGGGGAAATTTGTTGGAGGTTGACCTGATATGGAATCTATCCGATGATGGGCCTATGGCAAGTGGAAAATCCTAGGTGATATGGAATTGGTTTCCCTTTCAAAGGGTTTTTTTCTCATTCGAATCAACAATGCAAAATATGCATCCTAGATTCTTACTAAGGGGCCTTGGTTTTTCGAATGGAAAAGTATATTTCTACAAAAGTGGGATGATAACTTCAACCCTGATATGTAGAGCATTAATTTCACACCAATCTAGATTTGGCTGCAAGATTTACCAACCCATTTTTGGCATGAAGACATCTTACAAGGTATTGGTATATACATAGGTGAGCTGGTTGCTATCAACCTAGTGACCAAAGCATGTACCTTCATGGTTCATGCTAGAATTTGTGTCAATGCCAATCTAGATTTGTATCTTTTCACTCAAATAAATCTAGTTTATGGATCCTATCATAGTTTTTAGGCCATCAAATATGAGAACAAGCTCACATTATACATTGAATGTAAGGCTCAAGGCCATCTCAAAACCCAATTCCTATTACTAAGAAATTCAAAGGATATAAAAATATTAGATAAGGGTTTAAATTTTAGGTAGCAAAAAGGTAGACCCCATCAGGGCAAGCAGCTCTAGAGCAGCTATTACAAGAAGAAGGGACAAATCCATGAAGATACTAAGGGAAAGTAGATACAAATCCAAGATTCAGAAGAGGATAATTCAAAGGTGAGTTCCTTTTTTCCCTCCAAAATTGCTTTGATGCTTTAAAAGGAATCCTTATTCATGATTCTAAATCTGGTGAGGAAGATATAATCACAAATTCAACTGAAATCCTAGTATCTAGCCAAACATAATACCAATCCCAAAGTAGATCGGGACCCTCCAATAAATTATCCAAACTTTTGCCTACTCCTAAAGGGCATATATAAATTGGTAGCCCCATCTTAGATAAGGTGGAGAAAGAAGATAAACATGATTTTATCCCCATTAAAACTAGAAGTTTCAAAAAATCCTCTGTAGACATTGGTAGTGAAAAGAAAAAATGGAAGACCCTCTACAAATGACCAGAAGAAAAAGGAAACATAAAATTATATTACTAATGGAATTTAGAAAACCTTATTCCAAGATCTACTCAGTCAAGATATGGATGAATCAAAAGGGACCAAAAATCCCATGCAATAGTCTAAGGGAGACCAAAAACTTTCCAAAAATTCTAAATGAGGATCCTCTCATGGAATGTGAGAGGCCTCAATAATGTTGTCAGGCAAAGGTGTGTATGCACACTAAGAAAAGAACATAGACCCACTATTATGGTCGTACAAGAAACAAATATTAACCATAATAAAATTCATAAAATAACCAAATCCATTTGGAGGAATGGGAAATATGATTTTTACCTTGCCCAAGGTTCGTTTGGGGGACTTATGTGCACTTGGGACCCAAGTAAATTAATAGGCATAAATATTTCATCCTATGATAGGGTCCTTAAAATGATGCTTTTTTTTTGTAAAAACAATAATTTCTCTTGGGTTTTGTCTACTATTTATGCCCTTAACAACCCTCTCAGTCGAAGAGGTCTTTGGGAAAAATTGATCCAAATGAGGAGTGTGTTCAAAAATATGCCATGGATCATTGCTAGATATTTCAAGTCTCCCCTATTTCCCTCTAAAAAGTATGGTGGAAATTTGATTCCCACCAAAAGCATTGAGGATTTTCACAATTTTGTCATGGGATGTGAGCTGATGGATGTTCAGATCAAAGGGATAAATTACACCTAGAGTAAGAGAAGGTTGGGGGATCAGTAAATTCAAGTCAAACTTGATATAGCTCTCTATATTAGGAAGATATTCTTGTGATGGGTGATGGCACCCTCATTGGTCTTCCTAGAGTTAGGTCTGATCATTGTCCATTGTCATTCAAAGTTGATAAAGGCCCATGTTTCAAAATCCCATTCAGTTTTGAAGCTATGTGGACCCAACACTTAGATTTACATGCTCAGATTGTTTATTAGTGGCAACATGATTGTCATGGTTCTTTCATTTTTAGAGTTTCCCAAAAACTTAAGTATATTAAATAAAATATCAGAGTGTGGAACAGAGAAGTATTTGGTAATATTTTTGAAAATAAGGAACAAATTTTGCAGAATCTAAAAAGTATTGATCTCCAAATTCAAAAAGAGAAGCTCAATGAGCAACTCAAAAGTGAATTCCAGACTACCATAATGTCTTGGATAAAGAGGATACTTTATAGAAGTAAAAATATAGGGCCCTTTGGATCAAAGAGGGGGACTCAAACACAAAATTATTTCATGCCACTACCTTTAGGCACTGAAGTTTGAATAAAATTAAAGAATTAATCATAAATGAAGATTCCACAATCAAGGATATATTTAAAATTTGAAATGAAGCTTCGTCATTATTTGAAATCCTTCTAAGAGCTAAACCCCACAACTATATCTAGGATGGTAAGAATTTTCTCCATCATATCCCTAGTCTGGTCACTTTAGATATGAATTTAGCTCTTATCAAATGCCATACCCCTAATGAAATTAAATAGACTCTATTCTCTATGCATCTTGATAAAGCCCCATGACTTTATGGGTTTTCTCCCTACTTCTATTAGACCTTCTGGGATATCATAGGGCCTAACATTTGCAATGCATTTATTGAAATATAGCAATCTAAATCCATTACCAAAAGTACAAATTCTACTTTTATTGCCTTGGTTCTTAAAGGGTATGTGTGCAAAACTGTGTTAGATTTCAAACCTATTAGCCTCTGTAATATTCTATATAAAATTTTGACCAAATACATGGATACAAGGCTTAAATATATTCTTCCTCAGATCATAGAAACTTTTCAAGGAATCTCTGTTAAATGAAGGAATATTACTAATGGTATCATCATGCTGCATTAAGTCCTTCATTCTATCGATCTTAATAAAAAAGCTACCATGTTTTTCAAAATTGACATGAACAAGGCCTTTGACAGAGTGAACAGAAACTTTCTGATTTCTATCCTTCTAAAATTTGGGTTCCATAGGGAGTGGGTTGAGCTTGTTTACAACTACATCTCTAACCCCTAGTTTTTAGTCCTAGTCAATGATTATGTAGTAGGGTTTTTTCCATATAACAGGGGCATTAGACAAGGAGACCCTCTATCCCCCATAATATTCATCATCCTTACTGTAGCACCCTAAAATTGAAACGGTTAAAACCTTAGTAAAATATAAAAGACAAAAATTTAAATTTTAACCCCAAAACCGCCCCAAAACCGCCTGTTACCCGTTTTCTTCATTTTCTGCACCATTTTTAGGATTTTTTTTGACCGTTGGACGATATCGTCACAGATCAGACGAAATTGTCCTCAATCTGATGAATTCATCTAGAATAGAACGTCCAGACGATTTCATCCCAAAACCAAATTTTCATAATTAGCTTTAGTTTCAATAGCCTCTCCAACTTGGGCAAAAGCACATCTACGTAGTTGGAGATTTCCCTATTGGAGATCTCCCAGATTGGGATGATCCCCAACCTCCTAGCCTCCCCCTAATCCTATATAAACTAGGATTTTTCTAGTTTATCCCATTGATTCTGATCCACCTGGATTCCCCTGAACCCCTTACCTGACGGATTTAGATCCTTATTCACTAGAGCATCCTCGCACTACTGTCTGTATTCTGCATTTTGCATTTTCTTGTAGGAACCCTAATGTTTTTCAGCCTAAGCTAGTTCGGATCGTCGCAAATGATTCCAGACTATTTTGGATGATCCTGTCGAGGAGCACAGATGATTTCATACAATTGGAGGTGATCCTGACTGTAGTCTAGATTGGGGGTAATCAGAGCCCATATTTTGCATTTCATTAGCTTTTCTGCATTTTCCTATTGTATTTCTGCACTATCTTAAATTATTATGTTTATGCATCTTGGAGTTCACCTCATCTAATGTAAATGCATGATAAAATTAATTGGATCTATCATTTAGATAAATTTATAGTTATTTCTATTTGGATCTAGTGTAAATGCAGAAAATCTAAGGAAATGCAAACTCTGTGTAAATTTACAGTTATTTCTAGTGTAATTTATTTTGAACTCCAAGATAAATTTACAGTTACTTATAAATAAATTTACATGGATCATGTAAATGATTGATGTTTTTCCTCTTTAATTACTATTTGGATCTATCATTTAGATAAATTTAAAGTTATTTCTATCATTTCCCTTCGCTTTTGTAGTTGCATATTTGGTAATTTGCATCTGCTTTTGTGATTGCAGGTTTCTGATGTATTTGTCTGATGAATTCATCATATTTAAGATGATTCTGTCTAATATTAGATGATCGACTGTGATTTAAGATGATTCGATGTAATTTCAGATGATTACATATGAGTCGAGATGATCTGAACTACTACAAGACTTAAAACCCTCATCAGACATTCAAAATCAGGTATGATCTGTCCTAATTTGCATATTCTCTGTGTTTAGCACCCATTTCTATTTTATGTATCCATTTAAATAAGTATTGGTATATAGAATAGTTTAGATTCATCTTGGCCAAACCTAGGAGTTGAATGATCAAGTATAAAAATGAACACATCAAACCCACTATCAACCTAGGTGTGGAAAATGCCACTCAAAATTTTCCTGGTGAACCCACCATCCATCAAAAATTCACCCTTATACCCCTCCCCGAGAGGTGGGACCTTCAAAGGGCCTCTCAGTCCGAGGTATTGTCCCATCCTTCTCGCATCCTCCTTCTGGGCATGAATCCTATAGCCTGAGGGTAAGGATGCAAAAAATTTGGAGTGATACATTTTGGTGATCCCGAAGTAAAAACTAAAAACATTTTGAAAACAATCCAAAAAAAAGAAAAGAAAACATAAATGCATTTAGAATCAAATATTGCATATCATATTTAAATGGTAGATTATAACAAAAGACGAGTTGTTACCATTAATGTTGAAAATCAATTAGCAGCTATAGAGATTAATTGTTTACTTACAGTAGCTCCAACATATAGAGTCCCACCTTTATGGGATGAGATTAATAGGAGATTGAATCTCATTTCATCTAGGGAAACTGAAATTAGGAAAATCAAGAGGTTTGACCTAGATAGAATCCTAGATCCTAATCAAGTGACTTTGTATCATGAGCTTCAGAGAGCTTGCCATAGGTGGTTAGGAGATAAAAGAGACCTTGTGTATTTTGAGTTGTATACCTTTGAGGAATACCTCGATAATGCAGCTGTAGTACATAAGTTTCTGTCTCGTATAAAGGACCAAGAGGTCATTATTACGGATAGACAAAAATGTGATAGAGTTCCCAGAGCTGTGTTATATCGAGAGTATTGCCATGAGATTTATTTTTACAAGATAGAATCTGAAATAGATAATATTACTATAGCACACTTTATCAAGTTCCTAAAAAACCATTTCCAATTTGAAGAGGAGCATTTTATGACTCCTAATGAACTTGATCCTATCAATGACATTCATAAACTATTTATAGAAAACTAAGCTATTCTTTTATTATTGTTATTTCTTGTATTTAGTGTGTTGTTTGTTGTCTTTATAAGCATAAAATAAAAATAAACAAAAACAAAATAAACAAAATCATAACAAAAAATCAAAACATTTTATTTTTAAGCATTATAGTAGGTATATAATTAAAATATATACCTCCCAAATCTATTGCAAATATATCAATATATATTTTCTAAAATCTAATATTTAGACATAATGACTAGACTCAGGAATGGAAAACAAATTGAAGTAGAAGAAGATTGGTTAAGGAAAATAGAAAACAACCCAGATGTCCTTCCTGAAGACCCAATTCAGGAAGAAGGAACTCTAGACCAACAAGAAGAAGAGTATGTTGATGCAAATGAACAAAGAGAAATTGTTAGGGAGGAAGAATCCTCATCTCCTAAAATATCTCCAGAAGGAGCTGTTACTTTTGAGAACATAGAACATTTTTGGAAGTTCCTCCATGATAATATGGGCACCCTTATGAAGAACATGGACTTATACTGAGAGGGGGGGTGAACAGTATAAGACTTAACCAATTAATAATTTTAACTTTAGATAGCAGTGGCATCAACACAACATTAATCAAGACAGAAAGCATCACACATTGAAGACCCATTTTTAACGTGGTTCACCCAAAATGGTTGGGCTACGTCCACAAAAACTTTTCTCTAAAAGTTATCTCAAAGTTCTTTGGGAATCCTTCCCAATTACAATGTTTATGAGCCTCGGCCCAAAGGAGATACCTTCCCCTCTGCTCTAGAAATGATCCCTCAGAAGATCAACTGCCTCTACCTCTTGCCAGCACGTGGAACTCCTTTCCACCGAAGACCTCCTGTCCTCAATGCTTAGCCTAAGAGACCTCCGCCTTCTATGATCACGTCCACAGTAGCTCAAAAACTTGTACCAAACATAGTCAGTCGGTCTAGTACAAGTCTTCCTCTATCTGTCAGATCTGTCCAACTCTTGAACAAATCAATCCTCTACATACAAGCCTTCTCAAAGACTTGCCAAATCTATCCTCGGGTTCTTCTCATAGAACCAATGCACCTCTGTCCTCAAGTTCTCCGATAGAACTATCAAACTCAGCTCACAAGTCCTCTGCTAGGACCTGTCCAAATCTGCTCACAAGTCCCCACCGGAACCTGTCCAAAACCTCCGTCCCCCGCCTATCCAAAACTGCTCACAAGTCCCCACCGAAACCTGTCCAAAAATTGCTCACAAGTCCCCACTGGAACCTGTCCAAAAACTTATTGGAGTAGAAGATAATTGAACCTTCAAGTTGTCACCACACACAACTCTCAAACTTCCAACCAAGTTAGGGTTAGAATAAAAAGAAATGAGCAATAATATAAACTTCCTTTATTACACCTTTTAGCTCCACTTCTTTAAACACAACCACCATAACATGCCAATAAATCAACAATCAGAGACTCACACCTTATACCTCCATTTTTAATTTTAGCATAGCAAAGAATAATCTTAAAAATACATCCAAAGAAATATGCCCTTATTTCTCCTAAGATTTTATTCAATGCTAATCACAAAAGCCAAAACTCATAAAATTTAATCACACCTTATAAATCGTTGTCCAAGAAACTCCGAATTTTGTGGCATAAAGACGTTTTAATAAAAACGTGTGTTACTCTAGCAAAGCACCCCCGCGAGACTCGAAACGGTGACCTCCGCCAATGCAGCACCCAACAACAGCCTTCGCTGCCACTAGCCCATGCGGGCTACGAAGTTCACAAGTGAACTTCCCTCCACTTCACCCTCGAAAAAAAACTCCCGAAGACTTTTCAACCACACGTGCTTCTAAGTCTTCCTTCGATCGTAGCGAATACAGAGCACAAACACCGCAAATTGCATTCGGGGAATTTCGAATTAATTAGCCTTCCAACCTTAGGAGTTGGAGAATAAATAGTCTCTTCGAAGACACCTTGACGTCGGCGGAAATAAAGACCATTTCGAAATTAATCAAAAGTCTTTTCAAAAAGGGTTTAAAAACCCTTAAATAATTTTAATAAATTAAGAATAAAAAAAGGTTTAAAAACCTTTAAGTATTTTTAATAAATTAAAAAATAATTTCTCCCCTTTTTTTAAAAAATTAATTAATTAAAACCTCGTAGGGTTTTCATTAATAATTAAATTAAAAAAATAAATGAGAACCTCCATTGGTTTTAAATTAAAAAACAATTTAACATTGGTTTAAATAAAAACCCTATCCAACTTGGTTTTAATAAAAACCGGTTTGGTTTTAATGAAAAACCCTTGCCAATGGAATCTCTCCGGATTCTCTTAAAAATATTCTCTTGGAATCTTCCACCTTTGAAGCCAACACATCCTCTTAACATTAATGCCATTTCCTTTTGACATCAATGACAACTCATAGACAAGAAGCTAGGATCTCAAACCCAAAATTGCCAACAATCTCCCCCTTTGTCATTGATGGCAAACCATGCTTCTCAACAACACAGAAACTCAACATAAACAACTCCCCCTGTCTTGAGGCTTTCCTCTTCACTTTGAAGCTCTCCCCCTTACTCATATCTCTCCCCCTTTGTCATCAATGGCAAAGGGTCACCTTTGGGGCTCGGGACTAAGAATGAGCCTCTTAGCTTAGTCCCTCCCCCACCTCCTGATGAGGTGATTAATTCCGGGGTGGGAGTACAACTCCCAATTTCTCCCTTAGATACTCAAACGTATCTCTTGGAAGAGGTTTGGTGAAGATATCTGCAATCTGCTCTTTAGTAGACACATACTCTACCTTGACCCGCTTGTCTTGCACTTTCTCCCTTAGAAAGTGATACTTGATGGAAATATGCTTTGTCCTTGAGTGCATTACCGGATTTTTGGAAATACTTATGGCACTTGTATTATCACAAAGTATGGAGATGGGTTGTTCATGCTTGACTTTGAAATCCTCCAAGGTGGTTTTCATCCATAAAACCCGTGTACACCCGACCACTCTTGCTATGTATTCAGCCTCTGCTTGTAGATAAGGAAACCGAAGGTTGTTTCTTACTTAGCCAAGAAACCAAACTCTTTCCCGGAAAGAATGCTCCACCACTAGTGCTTTTCCTGTCATCAATACTGCCTGCCCAATCTGCATCTGTATAAGCTGTGAGGGTGAAATCATCACCTTTGGGATACCAAAGCCCAAAGTCCATAGTGCCCTTCAGATATCTGAATATCCTCTTAATTGCTATAACATGAGAATATTTTGGAGCTGCCTGAAATCTTGCTACTAACCCAACTGCCTGCATGATATCTGGTCTGGTAGCTGTAATATATAATAAACTGCCAATCATAGATCTGTACAACCTCTGATCTGCCGCTAGAGATTCATCATCTTTACTCATCTTGCACCCTGTAATCATTGGAGTACACACTGGTTTGCTGTCCATCATCCCAAATTTCTTCAACATTTCTTTGATATACTTTCCTTGAGAGAGAAATATACCATCCTTTGATTGAGCAATCTGAAGACCTAAAAAGAATGACAGCTCTCCAATCATAGACATCTCAAATTCCTTCTGCATGGTGTTAGCAAAAACTTTGCACATCTGAGTATTATTTCCCCCAAAAATAATATCATCAACATAGACAACCATAATCAACATATCATCATTTTCATTCTTAATATACAAATTGCTATCTGCCACGCCTTTCCTGAAGCCTTGCTCATGAAGATACCTATCAAGTCTTGAGTACCAAGCCCTAGGTGCTTGCTTTAACCCATACAAGGCCTTTTTCAGTTTACACACATAGTCTGACTGTTCTAAGAGAGACACTCCTTCTGGCTGTTCTATGTAGACTTCTTCTACCAACACCCCATTTAGAAAAGCTGACTTTACATCCATTTGATATACCTTGAATGATTTGAAGCTTGAAAGGGCCAAAAATATTCTGATAGCTTCAAGACGAGCAACAGGAGCAAACGTCTCTTCGAAATCAACACCTTCTACTTGAGCATAACCTTTGCAGACTAACCTAGCTTTGTTTCCGACAATATTTCCATCCTCATTGAGTTTATTTCTGAATATCCATTTTGTGCCAATGACATTCTTGTCCTTAGGTCTTGGAACCAATTCCCAAGTTTCACTTTTCTCTATTTGATTTAGCTCTTCATCCATTGCTTTTACCCAAAACTTATCCGCACATGCTTCACTAGAAATATTTTGGCTCAATCTGAGATAATAATGAAACATTTGTAGAATCATGTGAAGGAATGACTCTTCTTCTTGTTTGCCCGCTATTTGGATCACCAATGATCAAATCTTTGGGATGATGTTTCTGAACATATCGTGAAGGAGTTTTGGGAAGCAGCTTGTTGTCTTTCCTCTTCTTCATCTGAAACCTCTCTCGAATTCTTCTTGACAAATTTCATCACTGAGTTCCTTGACTGGTTCTCTTATCCCTGTCTTTTCATCAACTGTTACATTTATGCTCTCTACAATTGTATGAGTTCTTTTGTTGAAGCATCTGTAGGCCTTGCTTCTGCTGGAATATCCAAGAAAGATTCCCTCATCACACCTAGGATCAAACTTACCCAAATTCTGATCTTCCCTTCTGATGAAGCACTTACTCCCAAACACTTTGAAGTATTTTACTGTAGTTGGTCTTCCTTTCCACAACTCATAAGGAGTTTTATGATGATTGACTCTAAGTTGGGCCCTGGTGATAATGTAGACTGCCGTACTGACTGCCTCTTTCCAAAAACCATCTGAAAGTTTTGACTCATTTAACATAGCTCTAGCCATATTTTCAATAGTTCTATTTTTCCTTTCAACTACTCCATTTTGTTGAGGAGTTCTTGTTGTTGAATATTCTCTTTTGATTCCTTGTTGCTCACAGTATTCCACAAATTCATTTGAAGTGAACTCTCCTCCTCTATCTGATCTTAAGCATTTGATTCTCTTGTGAGTCTCATTTTCAATCATTTCTTTGAAAGCTTTAAATTTTTCAAAAGCTTCAGATTTTTCTTTGAGAAAAGTAACCCAAGTCATTCTAGAATAATCATCTATAAACAACATGAAGTAGCTTTCTCCCTAAATGCTCTGAGTTCCGGTAGGGCCACATAAATCAGTATGAATAAGATCCAATGGTTTTGAAGAAGTATACCCTTTTGATTTGAAACTGGTTCTGGTCTGTTTTCCATGTTGACAAGGACCGCAAATGATGTTATGGGGCCTTTTTATTTTGGGCAAGTCTCTAATAGCTTCCTTGTTACTAATATTGACAAGATTATCAAAGCTCAAATGCCCCAATATTTTATGCCATAACCAACTCTCATCTTCTTGAGTTAGAAAACACTTTTCCTTTTTTATCTCACTTAGCATGTAAAGATTGTTTGGAGTCCTTGTAGCACTAGCAATGAGTTTTCCATTTTTTTCTTTACTTATCTCACATCTATCTGAAAAGAAAGATACTATGTGCCCTTGATCACAAAGTTGACTCACACTTAGAAGATTATGTCTTAGGCCTTCTACATAAAGCACATTTTCTGTTTTGGATTTCCCATCCAAACTAAGAGTCCCTTTACCACAGATTTTAGCTGACCTGTTATCTCCAAAACTGATTGTTCCTCTGTTTGTTTCTTTTAAGACCAAAAACTTTTCCTTTTCACCAGTCATATGTTTTGAACAACCACTATCAAGATACCATTTTTCTACTTTGTCTTGAGCATGAAAAGCAGTTTGAACTATCATTGACTTAGATTTGATCTCATTTCTCTTTTTAGTGAACTCAAGGCTAGATCTATCCAAACCGCACATCCTTGCTATATGCCCAAAATTCTTGCACTTGTAACACATGACATTTTTATTCATAAGAGGTGCAAAAGAGTTAACATTTTCCTTACTATGGCTATTCAAAGACTTATTGCAATGCATAGCTTTGTGACCAAATTTCTTGCAGGAAAAACAATAGCCATGGAAAGTATTATGTAACCTGTTTTGATGCCTTGGATGATTGTTCTTCTTGTGACCAACTGGAATCCACCGCTCTTCAGGATGAAGATTGATCTTGCTCGAAGACCCTGTTTCATGAATGGTGATACAATCCTTCTTTTGCTTTTCACACGGAGTATTCTGTTTGAGAGCCAACTGTTCCAACTTCACTCTAAGAGACATAACCTCTTCTTCTAGTTTCTCGCAATCAGCTTCCTTTCCTTTGAGAGCCTCTGGTCGAAACCTGTTCAACCTTCTTCCCTTCTTCAGCTAGAATTTTGAAGTCTATAACACTTTGAGACAATTCTGATCTTGCTATCTCTTCTTCCTGACATTGATGCTTGAGAACAGAATTCTCTTCCCTAAATTTCTCAAGCTTTCTTAAAGCCAAGAAGAATTCACCTTTGAGATCGAACTCAACCTCTTCATCTCTTTCTGAATCTGTATGTTCCTCTGATAGATCCTTCTCCAAGTTGTTAGGCTCTTTCTGGAGAGACCGACTCCGATACCAATTGAAGAACATGGACTTATACTGAGAGGGGGGTGAACAATATAAGACTTAACCAATTAATAATTTTAACTTTAGATAGCAAGTGGCATCAACACAACATTAATCAAGACAGAAAGCATCACACATTGAAGACCCATTTTTAACGTGGTTCACCCAAAATGGTTGGGCTACGTCCACAAAAACTTTTCTCTAAAAGTTATCTCAAAGTTCTTTGGGAATCCTTCCCAATTACAATGTTTATGAGCCTCGGCCCAAAGGAGATACCTTCCCCTCTACTCTGGAAATGATCCCTCAGAAGATCAACTGCCTCTACCTCTTGCCAGCACGTGGAACTCCTTTCCATCGAAGACCTCCTGTCCTCAATGCTTAGCCTAAGAGACCTTCGCCTTCTATGATCACGTCCACAGCAGCTCAACAACTCTGTACCAAACATAGTCAGTCGGTCTAGTACAAGTCTTCCTCTGTCTATCAGATCTGTCCAACTCTTGAACAAATCAATCCTCTGCATACAAGCCTTCTCAAAGACTTGCCAAATCTGTCCTCAGGTTCTTCTCATAGAACCAATGCACCTCTGTCCTCAAGTTCTCTGATAGAACTATCAAACTCAGCTCACAAGTCCTCTGCTAGGACCTGTCCAAATCTGCTCACAAGTCCCCACCAGAACCTATCCAAAACTGCTCACAAGTCCCCACCGAAACCTGTCCAAAAATTGCTCACAAGTCCCCACCGAAACTTGTCCAAAAACTGCTCACAAGTCCCCACTGGAACCTGTCCAAAAACTTATTGGAGTAGAAGATAATTGAACCTTCAAGCTGTCACCACACACAACTCTCAAACTTCCAACCAAGTTAGGGTTAGAATAAAAAGAAATGAGCAATAATATAAACTTCCTTTATTACACCTTTTAGCTCCACTTCTTTAAACACAACCACCATAACATGCCAATAAATCAACAATCAGAGACTCACACCTTATACCTCCATTTTTAATTTTAGCATAGCAAAGAATAATCTTAAAAATACATCCAAAGAAATATGCCCTTATTTCTCCTAAGCTTTTATTCAATGCTAATCACAAAAGCCAAAACTCATAAAATTTAATCACACCTTATAAATCGCTGTCCAAGAAACTCCGAATTTCGCGGCATAAAGACGTTTTAATAAAAACGTGTGTTACTCTAGCAAAGCACCCCCGCGAGACTCGAAACGGTGACCTCCGCCAATGCAGCACCCAACAGCAGCCTTCGCTGCCACTAGCCCACACGGGCTACGAAGTTCACAAGTGAACTTCCCTCCACTTCACCCTCGAAAAAAACTCCCGAAGACTTTTCAACCGCACGTGCTTCTAAGTCTTCCTTCGATCGTAGCGAATACAGAGCACAAACACCGCAAATTGCATTCGAGGAATTTTGAATTAATTAGCCTTCCAACCTTAGGAGTTGGAGAATAAATAGTCTCTTCGAAGACACCTTGACGTCGACAGAAATAAAGACCATTTCGAAATTAATCAAAAGTCTTTTCAAAAAGGGTTTAAAAACCCTTAAATAATTTTAATAAATTAAGAATAAAAAAAGGTTTAAAAACCTTTAAGTATTTTTAATAAATTAAAAATAATTTCTCCATTATTAATTAAAAAATTAATTAAAATAATGAATTTTAAAAAAAAAAAAAAAAAAATAAAGAGAACCTCCATTGGTTTTAATAAAAACCATTTAACTTGGTTTTAATAAAAACCCTATCCAACTTGGTTTTAATAAAAACCGGTTTGGTTTTAATGAAAAACCCTTGCCAATGGAATCTCTCCGGATTCTCTTAAAAATATTCTCTTGGAATCTTCCACCTTTGAAGCCAACACATCCTCTTAACATTAATGCCATTTCCTTTTGACATCAATGACAACTCATAGACAAGAAGCTAGGATCTCAAACCCAAAATTGCCAACACTTTAATAGAGCAATCCATATGGACAAAGATCAAATTAGTGACACTCAAGCAACCCTAGAAGAAATATACCACACACGCACTAATCCTTTTTCCTTTGTTGATCAAGAGAGTGATCAAGTTGGACCGTCCAATTTGGACATGGCTACTATAATCCAAAACACGCAACAACAACAGGTTACCCAACCACCTAGAGTGCCTGTTACTAAGCCTAGGGTTATTCCCACACAAAAGAAACCTTCATTCACTACTCTATTTTGCCAAGCTATTGATCAATATACCTCAAATCAACAAAAGCCTAAAAAACCAAATACCAATTTCCAACAATATGGGATACAACATAATGCTACAACAAATCTTCTTCATAATACTCTTCCTACCAATCATTTGCATAACAACAATATAGCATATAATACTTATGTACCGCCTTCCTATGCTCACAAATACCATGCTCATGTACCACCAAACCAATATGGTGGACAAACTAGTAATCTGGAAGCCATGGTGAAACAATTAGCCTCCCGTATGGACCAAATAGATCCCTACCATCCCTTGTACAATTATCAAGAGATGTGTAGTCAACCTCTAGATCCTATAGTTTGTAGCACAACCATATCCTAAACACTTTTCCATGCCTGTCCTACCTATATACAAAGGAACTGAAGATCCCAAACCTCTATATAATATTCAAACACCTGACCTTAGTGATGTAGAATATGATACTGAAAGTGACATGGAAATCACCTCAAATCAATCGAATAGTTCTAAAGATGAATCAGATCCTATTCAACCCATCACAAGTTCTATGGTTCTGGAAGAACCATTTCCTAGAAGAGTTACTACTCAACCATCTTCTCATCAGTTACTCTCTAATGAACAAGCCATAAATGCTAGACCAAGACCTATTCATCACCCATAAAATAATATTGTAGGTACCATCGGAGTCGTTACTCGACAACAGGCTCAAAACTCTCAACAGAATCAAACTCAGAACGATGGATCAGCTCCATTTGTTTTGAAAATTCCTAATAAAGGGAATTATGCGCCTAATGTTCAACCTAAGCCTCCTTATAATATTAATGAACAATTATCCAATACTACAGCTAGAATTTCCCTTTTGGACCTTTTAAGATCTTCTCCTACCCATAGGGATGAATTAATGCTCACATTAAGCCAAATGATGGTACCACAAAATATTCAACCTGAAGCCATGACCAATACTATCATAACTCGAGAAGTCGATTGTATTGACTTTCGGGATAGAGATATACCACAACATAGTTTACATAAGGATAACCCCTTATATATTACTGCCCTAATTGGGGATGTAGCAGTTAAACGGGTCTTGATTGACAATGGTTCATCTTTAAACATATGCACTTTTGACTTCTACCAAAGATTTGGGTTTAGAAGTGACGAAATGAAAAGAACGGATATGATTATAAAAGCCTTCAATGACGAAACACAAGAAACATGTGGAGTCATTACTATACCCTTGCAAGTTGGTCCTAGAACCTTAGATACGACCGTGTTTATTGTACATTGCCCTACATCATACAATATACTTTTGGGTCGCCCTTGGATCAACGCAATGCGAGCGGTTCCATCCACTTTACATCAGTGTGTTAAATTCGAATTTAAAAATCAGTTGGTTACCATTCATGGTGATCCTAGACCCTTTGATATGTGTGCTTTGGCAGAACCTATTGGAGTTCAATTTTGCCCTGCTTCGTCATCCACACATCCTAATTCTCATCATCCGCCTAAACATGTGAAACACACACCCATAACATCATCTACTCTTTCAACTACACCTATACATATAGCTCAACCATCTTCTGAACAAACCACAGTAGGACCTCGAAAAGATCCCAGAACTACAACCAATGCTTCTTGTTTTACCCCTATAACTTCCATACCGATAGACTCATCCATCGATATCCCTATAACATCCACATCCACTACAGGCATCCTTTCCACATCAGAAGATGTAGGAAATGTTCCTTCTACCTCTTATGCTCTTACTGATGAACTCTTACCCGATTTATCTAAAATTCTTATATCAGAAGAAACCAACACTGCCATGCAAGCTTCCCTTATTTTAAATAAACTCCCACCCTCTCCTCGTACCTTGGGCCTCCCACAGCCTATGGGAAGTATTTACCAAGTTGGGAGTTGTGCTTTTATTTATAAGGGATATGATTGGGGAAGAATACCCAGAAACATCAAGACACATTGTGATGGATATGCTAGATGCTATTTTGCTAATGAGTATATTAAAGCTAAACCCATAATGCTTAAATTGGGATATAAAGGGAAAGGTTTGGGACCTTCCCAAAATGGTATGAAAGAACCTATTGAGGTAGAACCGTGGCCTGCCCGATGTGGTGTGGGCCTATTTCCTAGTAAAGGTCAACCCTTCCCATTTGAGGAGGATGACCATCTTACATGTTACCAAGATTATCTGGATAAACAAGATTCTTTGCGTTCAAAGAATAATCCCTTTACCTGTAATATGCTATCTCTCGCCTACCCTGAGATGATTGCCGAATCCGACGATGAGTTGGAAGGGGATATCTTCCATGATGTCTCCGTTGATGACTTGTTACATAACAAATTTTATTTTGATGGCTCTATACCTAGTATAGCCCAGCTTGAGGCCTCGACTCCTCAAGACGAATTATCCAAGCTAACCTTGGAAGAATTACAAGAATTGGGTGTTTCACCCACCCCACCTAATTTTGAGAGAGATTTACATATGGAAGTTGAAAACATTATAAAAATTAACATTGGAACCGAACATAACCCTCACATAATCAATATTGGATCAGAATTAAGTCAAGAAAAACAAGATAAATACATTTCATTTCTTAAAGACTATGAAGATGTCTTTGCTTGGACATATGAAGACATGCCAGGTTTGGACCCTTCTGTAGTTATGCATCATCTAGTAGTCCATCCAGATGCTAAACCCGTTAAACAAAAACTTAGAAAAATGCATCCTAAAGTGGCCTTACTAGTCAAAGGAGAACTAGAAAAACTGTTGAAGGTCATTTTTATACAAGCCATTGATTATGCTGAATGGATCTCAAATGTAGTTCCAAGTAACTAAGAAAGAAGCCACTAAAGTTAGGGTTTGTACAGACTTCAGAGATATTAATGTTGCCTGCCCTAAAGATGATTTTCCTCTTCCTAACATGGATCAAATCATTGATTTTACTGTTGGAAGTGGAATGATATCCCTAATGGATGGATTTTCTGGTTATAATCAGATCAGGATAGCTCCTGAAGATCAAGCTAAAACAACCTTTATTACCCCTTGGGGAACCTTTTGTTGGAAAGTGATGCCATTTGGTTTAAAGAATGCAGGTGCAACCTATCAACGAGCCATGACTTATATCTTTCACGATATGATGCATGATATTCTACATGATTATGTAGATGATATTATAGCTCGTTCCATCAAAGAAGATGATCATTTAAATGACTTGAGAAAAGTATTTGATCGGTTAAGGGAATATCTTATCCGACTAAATCCAGCCAAATGCATATTCGGAGTCAAGTCCGATAAATTATTAGGGGTTATAGTTTCTTTATGTGGCATTGAAATTGACCCTCTCAAGATCGCGGCTATCACAGATATGCCCGCACCCACCAATATATCAGAATTACGAAGTTTACAAGGTAAGCTTCAAGCTATTCGCCGCTTCATCGACAAGTTGGCAGACAAAACCGGACCCTTTCTTAAACTTCTTAAGAAAGACGTCTCTTTTCATTGGGACGACGAATGTCAGGAAGCATTTGAACTCCTTAAGCAATATCTTCTTAAACCACCGGTGCTTTCCCCACCTAGATCTGATCGTCCATTTATCTTGTACATTTTTGCTTCCGATTCTGCCTTAGGAGCTATGTTAGCTCAGCTTGACGATGAGAAGAAAGAACGTGCTAATTATTACATTAGCAGGACCTTAATCAGCTATGAAACTCGCTATACCATATTAGAGAAATTATGTCTAGCAGTTGTATTTTCTACATAGAAACTACGACATTATATGCTCAGTCAGAAAACGTATGTTATTGCCAAATTCGACCCTTTGCGATATCTCATGAGTCGACCGTACTTATCTGGTCGCACAACAAAGTGGGTTCTTGCGCTAAGCGAGTTTGAACTCACATTTATAGGACAAAAGTCTGTTAAGGGTCAAATCATAGCAGATCAATTAGCTGCTGCACCCTTAGAGTCTACCCATCCCCTCATCATTGAGTTTCCTGATGAATGCCTTAAACTAGAGGCAGACCATCCCGAGCAATGGTCCCTATACTTTGACGGAGCCCGATGCATGAGTGGGGCTGGTGCGGGTATTATTTTAATATCTCCGCAAAAACATCTTATACCTCTGTCCTTCAAATTAACATTTGCTTGCACCAATAACACTGCTGAATATGAAGCTCTTATCCTTGGCTTACGAGCTACTTTGGCCCTAAAAATTAAAAATTTATTGGTTTTTGGTGACTCTCAACTTGTCATAAATCAAATCAATGATGTTTATCAGACCAGAGATGATAAATTATGCCCATACAAAGCATATGTTTTGCAATTATTATCCTTATTTGATCAAGTTACCTTGGAAGCTATTCCTCGAACTAGCAATCGTGCGGCTGATGCTATGGCTACAGCTGCATCTCTTTTGCCCTTGGAGTTAGATGACGAATATGCTACCATCATTATTCGTCGACTCCAGGAACCCGCTTCAAGAAAATCATGCCTAGAACCTTTGGATGTGTTTCTAATCAATGAAACTACTCCCGAACCATGGTACATTGATATCTTTAATTTTCTCCAAAATGGGACCTTCCTAGATGGTTGTACTAGCAACCAGCGTCAGGTTATTACGTAGACGAGCAAGTCGCTTCGTGATTATTGGAAATACCTTGTATAGGAGATCTTTTGAAGGCATCCTATTGAGATGTTTGAATCTAGAAGAATCTAGATCAGCTTTGAATGAAGCCCACAATGGATCTTGTGGGGGACATTTTAGTGGTAGCGCCATTGCTAAGAAACTCCTTAGGATAGGATATTTTTGGCCTACCATGGAGAATGATGCACATAATTATGTGCGACATTGCGACAAGTGCCAGAAACATGCTGACCTTGTCCATGCGCCTGCACAAGAACTGCAGGCTATTTCATCTCCTTGGCCCTTTTCAAAATGGGGCTTAGACATCATTGGAAAAATCAACCCTGTGTCATCCGATGGACACAAATTCATCATAACCGCCATCGAGTATTTCACGAAGTGGGTTGAAGCTATGCCATTAGCTTCTTGCACTCGGAACACAAGTTTCCAAATTTATTTTTAATCAAATTATTTGTAGGTTTGGAATTCCTGCCAATCTCATTTCAGATAATGGAACTTGTTTCAAAAATAAAGATGTCAAAAAATTATGTCAAAAATATAAAATTCAACATCGTTGGTCCACTCCCTATTATCCTCAGGGTAATGGCCAAGCAGAAGCATCTAATAAAACATTAATCAAAATTCTCAAAATACTGGTCAATAAATCTGGTCGAGATTGGCACATCCAATTATATCTTGCTTTGTGGGCCTATCGAACTAGTGTTCGAACCCCCACTGGAACTTCACCTTTTGTCTTGGTTTATGGTGCTGAAGCTATTTTTCCCTTTGAATTAGAAGTTCCTTCTTTAGCTCTACTACTTCAAGATACTAAAGTAGGAGATGAATATCATGCTGGCAGATTTAGTCAACTAGAACTTCTGGATGAAAAGCGCATCAATGCTTTGGAGCATCTTCGTGCCTACCAAAACAAGCTTAAGAGAGCATATCTCAAGAAAGTTCATCCTCGATCCTTTGAGATCGGTGACCTTGTCTTAAAAGAAAATAAAAAAAATACTAATGCAACTAAAAACCTTAAAGGTAAATTTGAGCCCAACTGGCTTGGACCATATGTCATCACTGCTAAATTTGGATCGGGCGCATACAAATTATCTACCTTAGATGGTAAAGAACTTAAAGAACCTATGAACATTATGCATCTCAAACGCTACTATGCATAAAATTTGGTCATTTCATCATTGTATATATTTGTTTTGCATATTATTTCCTTTTAGTCACTTATATAAAACGTTTCAAAAACAATCACATTGTATTTCTTTCAATTCATAACTTAAAATCAAAATACAAAAACATCAAAATCGTCAAAATCTTCAAAAAACATCTTTTATTTCATACCTGTCAATTCTTGAAGTATTGCAGTTATATTTTCAATTATTGTGGATAAATTAGCATTTATTTTGGAATCCCGCACTTTCACACTCACATGAATAAATATCTTGATTTTATTTTCTATGATTATTTATCTCTCTTATATCAAAGTCCACATTAGCATTAAATAAAGTTTTGAGCATAGAGAATTGATCTTGTTATTTACTTAAACCAAGTACATCTCTTCACATTAAAATGATTTCATTGCAAATTCGATATGATGCTACATAGTAGAAATGGTTTCCTGAGCGAAAAGTTTCCCCTGCTATCCTATCATGCACATGGTCTAGAATCTTTGAGAATTGACAAAAGGACAAGCTCACCCCTACCCGGAATAAAAATCCCTTGCTCTACAGACCAATCCGAGCAAGTATCCCTAGCATAGGAAGAAAAAGAAAAGTCAAAGAAAATGAGAAAAAAGGAAAAATATTATTTTGTACCATCGCAACAATATTTCAGCATTATCTCAATTCCAAGCAAAAAAAAAAAAAAAGAGAAAGAAAAAAAAAAAAAGTGAAAAGCAAAAGCAAAATGCAATAAAATCCCTTTCCCTACCCCTTGAAAAGAAAAGAAGGGTGAATGAGCTTGAATCCCTGGAATTTTCAATTATTCGAAAACTGTGAGGTAAGCCCCATAACAGGTGGTTTGTGCCCAACCCGCTTGGCCTTGGGTAATTCCTAGCGTGGTGATATGTCTGTCACATTAGCGACCTTCTTTTGTATAGACCTATGTCAGCTTATGGATTAGCTAGCTCTTGATAACCCGACTTACATAGTAGTCTGGTACGGTTACATGCATATAAATCATGGTCAACGAACACTCATTTGGTTAAGGCAAATTACTTGTATCAAATTATCTTGCTCAAAATTGGTGAATGAACAATACAATCGCACACACATTTGTATTTGAGAGATTTTGTATCATTATGATAAATCAAGATCGGTAATGAACTCACATTTGCACATGAGGATCCCTTAATAAATCTACATTTGTCTTTGCGATAATTTAAACTATTTCTGTAATTCTTTTCGGAATAGTTTTATCCGCTTATTTCAGAATTTTTGTTTTGTTTTCAAGCAATTATATACTTTGTTTCACAAAATCACAAAATTATTTCAAACAACATGTTCATATTATTATTTTTCTGTTTATCAACAGTCAAAAATTAATCTTGCAATAAAACTAAAATATCCATTTTCTTCTTTGGATTTCGCGATGATGGTATAAGTCTATACCTATAAATTCTATGCCTAGCGCAAACCATTGTTCTAATTTTATTTTCCATTTATTTTAAAACAAATTCATAAAAACATATGACTTGCATCATTATGTTACACAATTATGCTTTAAAAACGAACAAACACTTATTCTATTTCATTTCATTATGTCAACATTCAATTTTGCAAACCATGGTATAATTTCTAAGGAATTGTTCAAAATTTTATCACACTTAGGAATTTATGCCTAGCAAAATCATATTTCTTTTAGTATCTCATGCATACTATTTTTATGAAAATCTGAAAACAAATCATCACCATCATCATTTCCATCATCACAACACAAAGTCTTAAGACAGTCTCTTAAGCACTCTTTTACTTTTTTAACAATATTTCTATACTTGGGATTAGCTTGACGACCGAGCGAGCGACGACTCCATGAAATGGTCTATAACAATGACAATGTCCTTTGAAATTATTGTTAGAAGTCTCTTTTATTTTTTATCAAATCACACCAAAACAACCAATTGTTTACATCAGATTATTTCATTTAAATTTTACAGCATGACATCAAATTATAATATTTCCAAACGACATAATTACATGAATCATCAATCAAACAAACAAACAATTCAAATATTGAAGCATCATAAAAACATATGAACAAGTCATATCACAAAAATATCATATATATATATATATATATATATATATCACAAAAATTATATACATCATATCAAAACTGGATTGGTATGCCACAATCTATACCCCGGCATACTCAATCCTCTCAAAAATCTATACAATCTCTATGCAGTCTATAGCCAGCTAGTCTCGAGAAGCCCTCGAGCTCTCAGCCTCATCTCCTCCCCCACCCTGACGTGGAGGAGGTGGTCCCATAGCAGTCTATGCTGTGTCTCGGGTCCTCACTATCGATCGTGAGGATGTCCTCATCGATCCCATCCGGATTGGTTCCATAATGTTCGCTGGCAATGGTACCCTCTGACCCTCTGGAGCCAGCTGAAAGTATACTCCCTGGTAGAATGTGGTCTGCATCATAGACCGCACTAGCTCATCCCTGCTCGCCCCTCCACTCCGTGCCCTGAGCCGTGTAGTCTCATCCTGTAGTGTCCGTACCTGACCCCTGAGCTGAGTAGCCTCGTCCTGCAGTGACTGCACCTGAGCTCGAAGGTGGGCAACCTCAGCCCGGAGAGCCACCGTCTCGTTGCTCTCCCCTACATCCACACCCTTGCCCTTACCAGGCGATGGTGGTCTCTCCCCCTACTACGAAGGGAGTCTCTCCTCCCTCTGCCCTGTCTCCCATGGCCTCTATGGAGCCTGACCCATCCGTTGGCGTCTCTCCTATGGGGACCGCCGCTGCTCTCTCCCACCGTGACCCCATGCTGCCTCAATCATAGCCTATCGTCGCCTCCCCATCTGGCGCACCATGGCGTGCACTGGACCCTACGCCCTCGTCATCCGAGGAGGGCGGATGCCTACGTACCAGGCATCGTAGCCATCTGCAACCCCCACGTCGTCACCATCCACTTGCTGGATGGGGGCATCATCAGCGTCCTGACTCCAGAACCGCTGCATGTCTAGAGCCCCGCTCAACGTAGTACTATCCCGAATAGTCTAGGAGTACTCGTAGTCCCTGAGAGAAGGGATCCCCTATTGTAGACCAAACTATCATAGTACCCGATCGTAGCGGTGGAGCTCTACCTCTCCCCGCTCCATCCTCAGCTAGTAGACTCGCCTGATGCGAGCCAGCTCCTGCCCATCCTCTGCCCACTCGAGGTGCTCTCGCCATGGCCTCCAGGTGATCTGGTCTGGGATGAGGTCATCTAGCAACCTCCGTGACATCGATAGATCTATCCGCCACTGTGACCCCCTCTGTAGCCACCAGTAGAAAACTCGAGGCCTCTCTCGGTCAACCCCTATCAGTGGGAGCCCTATCGGCCTCCGCATCGCAATGTGCTCCCAGCACCAAACCTGTAGCAACGATGTCAAGACCAGACATCGACCTCCCTTGTATACGACCCCATGCAGGATCCTATACAAGCGGCAGAGTACAAAGCTGCCCCATGTAAACCTATACCCGTGGTCTCTCATGTCACAAACTATGTCTGAGAGCACCCACGGTAGTCTGCACCCACTCTGGTGGCACAGCAGTAAACCACCTACCACTCCTGCCAAAACTCGAGTCAGCCTAGATGCCCCAGGCATCTACCGTAGAGACTCGATGTTCACTCCGCCCTTCTCCAGGGTGAAGCTCGGGTCTCCAGTCAGTCTCATCATCGCCTGGCCCTGATTGGCCATAGGCATCATGAGCCGTCCCTGTATGGGGATCCTCATGATCCTCCATACGTCCTCTAGAGTGGGAGCCATCTCCCCTATCGATAACCGAAAGTAGGACGACCCCGGATACCACCTCTCTGCTAGGGCTGTCAGTAGCCCCATATTCGTCGGTACTTGTGGCATCTCTGCCACATGCCGTAGCCCGACCTGTGCTAGTTGGTCACGCTCTTCCTGGTCGAGAGTGGCTAAGTCATCTCTCAGCCCATCGTATTTCCATTCCCGGCTCTTTAGTAATCCTTTCTGCAAAACAAACAATAAAACAACAAAATTTATTAATAAATCAATCATTGCAATTAAATTAAACACATTTTACATCAAGTTTAAAGATGATATCATCCACCATTGGATGATATCGTCCCAAATTGGGCAACATCATCCTTTGTTAGGACGAAATCATCTCCTATTTCGCAACTCGCGGATCGCCCCTTGTTGGACGAGATCGCCCCTAGTTCGCCGATTTCGCCCTCAGACGAAATCGACGATCTAGAGATGATTTCGATGAAATAGGGACGATTTCGTCCCGACGTCGTCGATGGCCTAAAAATGGCCGCGATGCCCCAAACAATCAAAATTTAAATCCAAAAATTGCACAAAGTTAATTCAAACATAATCTACTAGGATTAGATCCTTACCCGTAGCCCGCGCCGGACCTCTGTCACTCTGTGCGCTGTCTCCACCATTGTTTCTCTTTGCAGAGCTCTGGAACAGTAAAAATGAATAGTAAAAAAAATGAATTAGGGTTTTCCCTATTTTTCTTAATTTTATTCAAAACCAACAACTTTTTTTTAATTTTTGCTTTTTCGTGTTTTTACCTCAAACGTTCGATTTGGGTAAAAACACGGAGGGGGCACCATAGTCAGAAGTCGTACGATTCGACCAAGAATCGTCGTCTAAAAAATTGAGTACATTTTTGCTTTCTCGTAAAAATGGGAAAAACTCGTCTTTAACGCATTTTCTTCAGAAAATTCGCTAAAGAGGGGGCAAAATGTAGCACCCTAAAATTGGCATGGTTAAAACCTTAGTAAAAGATAAAAGATAAAAATTTAAATTTTAACCCCAAAACCGCCCCAAAACCACTTGTTACCCGCTTTCCCCATTTTTCGTGCCATTTTTAGGATTTGTTTTGACCGTTGGACGATATCATCGCAGATCAGACGAAATCGTCCCCGATCTGACGAATTCGTCTGGAACAGAACGTCCAGACGATTTCGTCCCAAAACTGAATTTTCATAATTAGCTTCTATTTCAATAGCCTCTCCAACTTGGGCAGAAGCACGTCTGCATAGTTGGAGATTTCCCTGTTGGAGATCTCCCAGATTGGGATGATCCCCAACCTCCTAGCCTCCCCCTAATCCTATATAAACTAGGATTTTTCTAGTTTATCCCCCTGATTCTGATCCCCCTGGATTCCCCTGAACCCCTTAGCTGATGGATTTAGATCCTTATTCACTAGAGCATCCTCGCACTACTGTCTGTATTCTGCATTTTGCATTTTCTTGCAGGAACCCTACTATTTTTTAGTCGAAGCTAGCTCGGATCATCGCAAGCGATCCTGGACTATTTCGGATGATCCTGTCGAGGAGCGTAGATGATTTCGTACAATTGGAGGCGATCCTGACTGTAGTCCAGATTGGGGGCAATCAGAGCCCAGAGTTTGCATTTCCTTAGCTTTTCTGCATTTTCCTATTGTATTTCTGCACTGTCTTAAATTATTATGTTTATGCATCTTGGAGTTCACCTCATCTAGTGTAAATGCATGATAAAATCAAAATAAATTGTGAAGTTGATGTTTTTCCTCTTTAATTACTATTTGGATCTATCATTTAGACAAATTTATAGTTATTTCTATCATTTCCCTTCGCTTCTGTAGTTGCATATTTGGTATTTTGTATCTGCTTTTGTGATTGCAGGTTTTTGACGAATTCGTCTGATGAATTCGTCAGATTTCAGATGATTCTATCTGATCTTAGACGATCGACTGTGATTTAAGATGATTCGATGTAATTTCAGACGATTACGTATGAGTCGAGATGATCTGAACTGCTACAAGACTCAGAACCTTCATCAGACATCCGAAATCAGGTATGATCTATCCTAATTTGCATATTCTCTGTGTTTAGCACCCATTTCTATTTTTTGTATCCATTTAAATCAGTATTGGTATATAGAATAGTTTAGATTCATCTTGGCCAAACCTAGGAGTTGAATGATCGAGTATAAAAATGAACACATCAAACCCACTATCAACCTAGGCGTGGAAACTGCCACTCAAAAGTTTCCTGGTGAACCCACCATCCATCAAAAATTCACCTTTATACCCCTCCCCCGAGAGGCGGGACCTTCAAAGGGCCTCTCAGTCCGAGGTATTGTCCCATCCTTCTCGCATCCTCCTTCCGGGCACGGATCCTATAGCTTGAGGGTAAGGATGCAAAAAATTTGGAGCGATACACTTACTGAAACCTTGGGAAGAGAACTCAAAGTAGCATGTTCCAATGGTATCATTTCAGGTATTAAGACTACATCCAACTCAAGAGTCCTATCCCACCAACAGTTTGTTTATGATACCATCATTTCTACTCATACTTATGTGTGGGAATAAAATACTATTAAGAGTATCTTTGATACTTATGAGGAGGCAATAGGGCAAAAAATCAATTATGTCAAAAGAAAAAAAAAATTCATCCACACTCCCCATGAGAGGCAACTCAAAATTGCTCATATTTTTCAATGTGTTATTTCTCAATTGCCTACTCAATATTTGGGCCTCCCTTTGTTCTCCTGTGCTCCAAAGGAATCCATATGGAATATTGTCATTGAGAGGATTAATAAAAAAAATTATAGGTTGGAAAGGGACCCTCCTCTCTCAAGTAGCCAAAGCATACCTAAATGCTCCTAGCCCTCAAAATGGGAGGATGAGCATTGTAACTGAGTTGCGAAACATATCAATAAAAAGGGTTGTCTTCTCACTAACAATGTCTCACCTCCAAAGTGTTCCTATTTATTTCATATCGGTTTTCAAAGTTCTAGTTGGTGTCTACACTAAAGTTGAGAAAATTCAGAAAAAATTCTTGTGGGAGGGCATTGAAGACAAAAAAATATTCCATCTGGTTAATTGGTATAAGGTGTGATATCCCAAAATTCAAGAGGGCCTGGGACTTCAATGAATATGTAATATGAACAAAAATTTGTTAACCAAGTAAGCATGGAAGATTTTAACCAATAGCAACCTTGATTAAGTCTCTATTGTCAAAAATAAATATCTTCAAAACCACTATTTCATAGATGAAGATACTCCCAGATATGGTTCCACTTTATGGAAATCCATTATCTAGAACAAATCCCTAATCATGAAGGGTACTGGATAGCAATTAGGCACAGGAAGCAAAATAATTTTTTTAGATTGACAGGTAGATTTCTAATCAGGCATTGTTAGAGAACAATGAAATTGCTATTCTTCAGTCTTTTTTGGACATTTTGGTTGGCACCAAAGTTGAAAATTTCCTTAACACTTTGACTATTTCAAAGTTTTGGAGAAATTTTCACATTCCTAATGCAAATGGGTAAATTTTTGAGGCCATTAAAGTTCTCAAAACCATATTGAATGCTATAGTTATTCCCACTGGAAATTCCCCTAATTTCCCTTTGTGTAAAGAAACTGACTCTGGGTTGTGCATGATAAAAAATGCTCATAGATTAACTATTGATTATCAAGTGGTTCAAATTCCTTATGATCGATTTTGGATTAAGTATCTCATTTTGAAAGTCACTCACTTTAGTTTGTTGGCCATTCAAAACAAGATCCTGATGATTGATCACCTTCTAAAAAGAGGTATGGTTGTACCCAATAGATGCTACTTGTGTATGGGTGCTTGGCAATTTGTCAATCACATCTTATTGGAGTGTCCTTTCTCCAAGACAACCACAAACCACCTCCTATCTACTTTTCACATCTCATGGGTCCCTCCTAACTCTCTAAGTCACATCTTCTTCCAATGTCCAGATTCCTTTAAAAATCTTAGATTATATTATCTATGTAAAGTGTGCCTTCATCATATTTTATGGAAATTATGACTAGAAATAAATAGTAGGGCTTTTACTTCCTCATCCAAGGACCCTATTTCTGTTGCCAAGAAAGCTATTTCTTTTGCAATTGAAAACTCTTAACTCTTTCCTTGCCCCAAGACTCTTGAATTTAGATTGGAGTCCATTCTATTTTCCTCTCTAAATATCCCCTATAAATTTAGTTCTAATCCTTTAGGGCACCATCCTAGAATGAGTGCTCACTAGATTCCTCCCCCAAGTGGATGACTGAAGCTTAACTTTGATGGTGCCTCCAAAGGAAAACCAGGGGATGCTGGTGCATGAGGCTTAGTTAGAGATAACAATGGTCAAGTTGTTTTGGCTTACATTGAGTACCTAGGGTGCCAAAAAAATTATTTTGCTGAAGGGCACATACTGTGGAGAGTGCTTGATCTTCTCAAGGATTACAAAGGTAAAATTTTTATTGAGGGTGACTCACTAAATATCATAATTGATTTCAAAAACAACAAGGTATCTGTATGGAATGTAAGAACTATTATTAAATAAGCTCAAAAATTTTCTCAAGATTTCAATGATATTTCTATTAGCCATGTGTATCGTGAAGCTAACAAGCCTACAAATATCCTTACCAATTGGGGAGTAATTAACAAATATTTGACCATTTGGAAAGGAATATTTCCCCATGAAGTTTTAAATGCTGCTAACAATGATGTGGTTTGAAATATGTGGTCTCAAGTTTTGGTGAATTGGCCTAACTAATGATAGCTCAACCTTATTCAACATGCTTCTTGTCTCTTTTTCTTATTTCAATAGAAATTTTTTTTGGACAAGTGGATTCCATTCCTTTCTATCAGTACCGAGGTTTTGTCTTCCTTTTTCCCCTCTTTGAAGCACTCTTTTTTCCAAGGTAGCATATATTATTGGTTTTGGCTCCTAATGTTTCCCTTCAATCATGTTAAGTCCACTAGTGTGCCAGGGCTATGTAATTGCTTTCTGTAGAGCAAAGTCAATATGTGTCAAGTTTTGAGCCACCTTTGTTTGCACCTAGCTAATTATGAGAGTCATATTTTTAGGTATTTAAGTCTCCCAACCATTCCCTAGCCCTACCCCTTGTATGGTCTTTCGTGCACCAGGTCTAGATTTATCAGGGTCTATTCCCTATGGAGAATTACTAACTAGTATGCCAATAAAACCTTCTATGCTTTTGGAAAGGCTGGTTATGGTCTCAAAAAATTCTATAATTATATCCCTGGGCTATTTCATTTTAGTATAGTTTGGTTTTATTTGTATTTATGTGCCTTGGTAAGAAGTTGTAAAACTGCTTTCTATGGTCTCCCTATCCTCAGTGTCACTAGCATGGACCTACTTGAGCCATCTAGCCTCAAAATTGATATCCTTTCCCAAACCTTTCCTGAAACTCATGGATTCATCCCCTTTCTTAGTAAGTTTAGAGGGGCAGAGCAAGACATCACCGAGGCCCTCCTCAGTTCATGGAACAATGGCTATGTAGTTGTGCGTAATATTTATTTTAAATTTATTGTCAAGTTTATGGTGGAGGTGATAAAATTACCAGTGAGAGGATGAGCAATGCAAAGAGATATCCATAATTGGGAACCAGAGATTTAGGATTTTCTAAAACATTCAAATATTTTCAAGTGGAAGGGTGTTGTTGCTGAGAGGGAATCGTTGCCTACCCCATGGCCCATGGTAATTATTATGATCCTATAGTACATCACTATTGATGACCCTACAAAGCCCTTATATAAATTCCATGTTGCTCTAGTTAATCATTTGAGGGGGTTTAATCCTTCTCGATTTCCTTTATTGTTCCATTAGATACTCAATTCATAATGCTAGAAAGAGGAAATCCTTTGCCCCTCCTATTCACCAAGATCTTTTCATTTTTATTTACCATCATGTTGAAGCCAACTCCCCTCCTACTATATTTACCTCACCGCTCCATTCCAATCCTCCCATAGAGTTGCATACTCACAGCTTGTCTTGTTCCCCCACTAAGATTGATAGTAATGAAGAGACCCATGTTTCCAAGGCTAATCTTCCCTCTAACTATGAATCCTATACTTATTTTCCTCAAAGTGCAAATCCAAGCGTATGAAGCCTTCTCCCTAGATTATGATGTCTTCCTACCTCAATAAATCCAAAGGTCATACCATTCTAAGCTCCCATTACCACATTCTAGATGATGATAGTGATGACCCTTGTATCTCAACTTGTGATACAATTCACACTACAATCATCAGAAGCTTCATCAACATCTAGGACAAGGTAAGCGAGACTCTCAAGTTTCTTCTTAAGAACCAATTCAAGCATATTCTTATTGTAGCCCAAAAATTCTCGCACTCCTTTCCTCAAGGCTGATGGATCCATGCCTTAGAGGGGAATGGGAGAATGGATGGTCTACACCTCGAAAGAGAGGTACTTGATCATACCTTCTTATGGTGATTTTTTGACGAATTGGGTGGGTTCACCAGGAAACATTTTGTGGCAGTTTTCGAGCCTAGGTTTTGGGATTTGTTTTGATGTGTTCCTTTTATCAAATCACGCAATATACCTAGTTTGGCCAATATGCAACTACGCTAATCTATATGCAATTTTGATTCATATGCAAACAACAAAAAGCATAAAACAAGATCTAAATTAGGTAATGCAATGCTTAAAATGATTCTAGAATACTTACTTGTATCCAGAAGTCTGAAGAAGATTTTTATTTTTGATGCAGATAGTATCGAGTAGAATCCAACAATATCGATCAAAATCAAGCAATATCGGGTGACCCGATTATGCAAAAATCTAACCGATCTTGATTAAAATATGCAGTTTTATAATTGGATGCAGAAAACAACAATTTCACAAAGAGATATGCATTTGAATAAGCTAAATGACAATGAGTAATGATCCTAAGATAACAATGGAAGGATGTTCATATAACTATCTATGCTAAATGCTTGAATATTTATGAAATAATGAAGAAATATGTCTATTAAACCCAAAATAATAATGGTAATGCATTAAAACTAATGAAATGAATATGAAATATGAATTCTAAATGAGAGAGAAGGAGAAAGGAAATGCAAACTCTAAGGTCTGGATGCCCCCAGTTGGCTAAATTGTAGCAAAATGAGTTGCAGGTAAAATCGGGTGATTTTACGCAAAATCGGGCAGAACGATATCGCGATCGGGTGATCCGATATCGCTTAAATCCTGTCGATGCACAATATGAACCTGCAAAAACATAGTGAAAAGAGATGAATATGGCGTGAAGGTATACGAGAGTTCCAGGGGGAATCCGAGGTGAGGAGCCTGGATTAAAAAGGAAGGAAGTCAGGTAAGGGGTTGGGCCAAAAATGGAGGGGGTTGTAACCTCTCCTAATCTAGGCGAAATCGGGTGAACCGATCTCGCAACTGCCGTGCAACTGTCCAGGTAAAGACAAAAGAGGTTAGAACAAATTTTTTCACCTTGCTAAAGTAGGCATTTTTTAGTTTTGAGCAAAATCGGGTGACCCGATTTCATACAAAATCTTTCAATTTTGCACGAAATCGTGCGATTTTGCGTAGAGGTTAAAAACTGACTTATAACGGGCACGAAAATTGAGGTAACAAATTAGGGGTGGCAAATTTTATTTTTCAAAGTGTTTTTACCTTAGTTTTAATTAATGTGAGTCATTTTTAAGGTGCTACATTTTACCCCCTCTTTAGCGCATTTTTGGAACAAAATGCGTTAAAGATAAGATGGCACGCTTTACGAGAAAGCAAAAAAATTTATTGCAAATTTGTTGATGGTTTCAAGTTTTGTTGTTAAACTATTTTAGATATGGTGCCCCCTTCGAGTTTTTGTACCAATTCCAAGTTTGGTAAAAAACTCGAAATTTGCATCTTTTTAAAGTGAATGTTTAATAAAATCAAAAAATTAAAGTAAAACCCTAATTCATTTTTACTACGTGGTTACTCTGTTTTGAGCTCTGGAGAAAAGAAGATGGTGGAGGTTCCTCACCGAGCAGATCTGGTGCATCGAAGGACTGGCCAGATATAGGTAAGGATTTTTTACTTATTTTCAACTTGTAATTTAGGATTTTAATGTTTAATTTTTTGTAAATTTCAATTTCTAGGGCACGACTGACGTGTTTTCACCACGTTAGCAAAATCAGGCCGATTTCGGTGATATCGGCTCAATTTCAGTGATATCGGTCAAAAATTTGACCGATATCGAGGAAATGATCCGATATCATAGAATATCACCCGATATCATTGAGAATGTGATTGATTTTCCTAAAAACAAATCGATATCGAGTAAAATGCCCGATATCATGAAAAACATTTTGATATCGAATAAATCATTTGATATCGCTAAAATTTAACCGATTTTAGATTATTAAATTATTAACTTGAATTTTTAATTTTTTTTGTTTGTTGCTTAACATAGAAAAGAGCTAAAGAACAGAGAATGGTGGTACGAGGTATTCTAAGAGGACCTGAATGCCCTCACAGTAGCAGATAGAGATGTGCTATCCACTATGGGGTTATGACATATGGTGGAGTTGCCACAAGTGCCTATTGATATGCGGCTACTAATCGCATTAGCTGAGCGATGGTACCCAGGCTCTTCTTGCTTTCGGTTACCGACAAGGGAGATGACTCCCACTTTAGAGGATATCTGGAGGATCCTCAGGGTTCCTATTAGAGGGATGTTTGTTACCACATCTAGAAATCAGAGCCAGGCACTTGAGAGATTATGCGGTGATCCACACTTTCCTCTGGCCAATAGGGGAATTGGAGTGGAGCTTCTGAGTCAAATACCGAGGGTTTCTCGACTCACAGTGGTGCTCAGTGGGATTGTTGGTGGCTTGCTTCTAAGCCACTTCAGCGGTCATCTTCTACCATGGACATTGGTAGAGGTCATCACCGATATGTGGGATCAGAGGATTGTCTTTTCTTGGGGGCCTTTCATGCTATGTCGCTTGTATAGGACCCTCTTCAAGGTCGTATACAAGGGCGTTATGGCACTGCCCCTCACTTATTTCCTACAGGTGTGGGCATGGGAGCATATCGCTATCCGGAGGCCCATAGGACTACCATTGGTAGGGGTGGCTGCAGAGAGGCCTAGGGCTTTCTATTGGTGTCCTCGTAGAGCTCCTGGGAGTCAGATATCATTGGACATGGCTAGGAGACTTTTGGATGACCTGACAGTGGATAGCATCACATGGAGGCCATACAAAGGTCATCCCGGTTGGCCAGAGGATGGATACCAGTTGGCTCACGTAAGGTGAGTGATTTGGTTGAGGATGGACTAGGGTGACGTGGAGCTACATCGCATCGACCGAGTGCTGTGATAGTTTGGGTTGCGGTAGGATATCCCTAGGACTAGGGATGTTTACTTTGCTAGGTCTACTCGAGATGCTACCATAGTTAGTGGGGCTCCTGACATGGCAAAGTATATGGACCCAGATGTAGATGATGAGGTGGTCCCTATAGCCACTAGGGATGATGCTGGAGTGACTGATGGCTATCGAGATTGGTATGCCTAGGTTTGGCTAGTGAGGATCACTAGATCAAGGTCTGTGATACAGTAGGCCTATGACCAGATGCAGCAGCACCGACTAGTCACCCAACAACAATAGTAGAGGAGATAGGGTCAGGCTCTTTTCAAGGGAGGAGGACCTCGCACTAGAGGTGGTCACCTACCATAGAGGAGGCTAGACCAGGAGGAGAGGAGGGCACCATCCCCATAGGAGGGAGGAGCATCTCCTTAGGAGGTGAGACCTGACTTGCTCGATAAGGGCAAGGGGGTTATGGAGGAGGGAGAGAGCAGTGATATGGCTGCTCTATGAGCTGAGGTTACTAGGTTGAGGGAGGAGACTACCTCCCAAAATACCAGGATTGAGACTTTGGAGGCTGAGCTAGCACAGGCTAGGGCTCAGGTAGGATAGGTAGTTGAGGCTTAGGGAGTTGTGGTTCCAGCTCCTACATCTTCACAGATGAGGGGTAGCTCAGGGGATGAGTTGGCTAGGGCTATTGGGTGGGTGATATTCTACCAGGCCCTATACTTTATAGTAGTTCCTAAGGGACAGAGGTAGCCACTTCCTATGATGTACGAGCCTCTAACTCGCTCGAGTCGCTCGAGATCACATTCGATCACCAGGATGACTACGACTATCGGAGCAGGAGGATTTCGAGCACCATGACCTCTTGGTGGAGATGATGATGCTTAGAGCTCCGGAGGTTCTAGGGGGGTCTAGGGATGACCTAGTTGACTCTTTTTTGTATTTTTGATGACTGAGTATGTCAATGATAGATATTGTGGCATATCAATCGACTTTATATTGTTGTATATATTTTTTGATGATATATATAGATCTTTTGTTTTTATGTGACTTCATGTATTTTGTTTGATTAATTTGCATTTTAATTTTGTGTGAATCTCAAATGATCATGTTTATATTTATGAATGTTTTAATCATGCTTAAAATAAAAATGAAGTAAACTAATTTTTGAGAATGTGTTTTGAAAAATATGTTGTTGTATAATGATAGATTTAATAGATTAGCAATAAACCTCGAAGGATGTTGTGTTGTTATATGACCGTTGATGGAGATCGATGCTCGCTAGGTCATGAAGCTGATCCTGTTGTGAGGAAGTTTTTAATATTGCTAATGGTTGTGTGCTTAAGAATAATCTTAAGGCTTTAGGATGATATAAGAAAATGTTGATTTTGTTTTGAGAAACAATTGATTTTGAGAAAATTTTGATTTGGATTAATATGTTGATGAGAAAATAGAATGATTAAGCATGAAAAATTGGTAATATGACTTGCGCTAAGCATAAAATTCCTAAGTGTGAAGATGTAAAAATAATTACTTAGGAACTATACCATCATCGCGAAATCAAAATGAAATGCATGATGATATGAAATTGTTTTGTTCTTAAAATGCAAATTAATGTAAAATCATTATGTCACATGTTCAAAAGAATTATGTATTTTTATGAAAATATATATGGAATAATTTTTTAGCATGAAAAATTAGAATGATGACTTGCGCTAGGCATAAAATTCCTAAGTGTGAAATTTTGAAAGGAATAGTTACTTAGGAACTATACCATCATCGCGAAAATCAAAATGAAATGCATGATGAATAATTTTTTAATTTTGTAATATTATTTGGAATAAATTATTGTATTATGATGATAAAATAATTTATAAGAACTAATGATATTAATTATCTAACAAAATCTCAAAGAAATATTTTAACTTATTTCAAAGACAAATTCAAATTTATCTAGAACCAGTGTGTGAAAAGTGAATTCATTATCTATTTTGATTGTCATAATGATACAAAATCTCTCAAGTAACAAATGTGTGTGCTTTGTAGAGTTAATTTACCAATTTTGAGTAAGGTAATGATAAAGCAAACTTGAATGAACCAATGTGTGTGCAAGTGAAATGTTCATTTAACCATGATTTTGTGCATGCATTGGTACTGAACTACTATGTAAATCAAATTACCAAAAGCTAGCTAATCCATAAGCGGACATTGGTCTGTACAAAAGAAGGTCGCTAATGTGATAGACATATCGCCACGTGAAAGGAATTACCCAAGGCCAAGCAAGTTGGGCACAAATCACCTGTTATGGGGCTTACCTCATGGCTTTCGAATAACTGAGAAATTCCAGGGATTCAAGTTCAATACTCCCTTCTTTTCTTCAAATTTTTGGATAGGGATTTCTTGTCCATTTCTGAACAAGGGGATTTTATTGCTTTGTAATGGAACATTTTTCTTTGGTTTTCTCTTTTCTTTTTCTTTTTCTTTCTTTTCTTTTTTTATTTTTTTTTTTTTTTTTTTTTTTGGATACTTGCTCAGATTAGACGTAGAGCAAGGGATTTTATTTGGGTAGGGAGGAGCTTGTCCTTTTGCCAATTTCTCAGTATTCTAGACCATGCACATGATAGGATAGCAAGGGAAACTTTTTGCTTAAGGTATTAAGACTTACTATGTAGTATCACTTTTGAATTTGCAACAAATCATTTTAAGATGTGAAAGTGTGCTCTTGGTTCAAAAAGTAGCAAGATCATTCTCAAAACTCAAAATTATTTAATGAAGTAATAGTGTTCTTTGGTACAAGAGAGATTTATAATCAAAATGACAAAATCAAAATTATTAAATATGTGAAATTTAGTGCATGGTTCAAGATAACTTTTGAATTTATCTGAAGTAAACTAAAATATAACTTGCAATCTTGGTAGATAATAAATACAAAAATAAATCTAATAATGCTTTGGAAATATTTTTGTAGATTTTCAGATTTTGTAATTTTTTTGGTTGTTTTTGATAATATATTGAAATGCATGAGAAAATTATTTACAACTATGTACAGTGATGAGACTTTTGGCTTTATGCATAATATCTTTTTAGATGCATAATATTCATGGGTTCCTTGAGATATTTTCCATCCAAGGTAGCCAATCTGTATGCACTTGATCCAAACTTAGCAGTAATGATGAATGGTCCAAGCCAATTAGGTTGAAATTTTCCTTTAAGATATTTTCTTGCATTAGTATTTTTTTTATTTTCTTTTAAGACTAAATCTCCAACTTCAAAGGATCTATTATGAACTTTCTTTGCATATGATCTTTTAAGTTTGTCTTGGTAGGCATGAAGATGCTCTAAAGCATGGATGCACTTTTCGTCTAGAAGTTCCAGCTGACTTAACCTACCAGCGTGATATTCATCTCCTACTTCGGCATCTTGAAGTAGAAGAGCTAAAGAAGGAACTTCTAACTCAAATGGAAAAACTGCTTTGGCACCATAAACCAAGACAAAAGGTGAAGCACCTGTAGGGGTACGAACACTAGTTCGATAAGCCCACAAGGCAGGATATAATTGTATATGCCAATCACGACCTATTTTATTAACCAATATTTTTAGGATTTTGATTAATGTTTTATTAGATGCTTCAGCTTGGCCATTTCCTTGTGGATAATAAGGAGTAGACCATCTATGTTGGATTTTATATTTTTGACATAATTTCTTAACATATTTATTCTTAAAACATGTACCATTGTCAGAGATGAGATTAGATGGAATTCCAAATCTACAAATAATTTGATTGAAAATAAATTTAGACACTTGAACTCCGGTACAAGAAGCTAAAGGTATAGCTTCAACCCACTTTGTAAAATATTTTATTGTTGTTATTATAAATTTATGACCATCAAAAGAAATAGGATTGATTTTACCAATAATATCTAAACCCCATTTAGAAAAGGGCCAAGGAGAGGCTATGGCTTGGAGTTCCTGAGCAGGAGCATGAACAAGGTCAACATGTCTTTGACACTTGTCACAATGATGCACATAATCATTGGCATCCTTTTCCATGGAAGGCCAAAAATACCCCATTCTAAGGAGCTTTTTAGCAATAGCACTTCCACTAAAGTGTCCTCCATAGGATCCATCATGGGCTTCACTTAAGGCTTTCTTAGACTCTTCTATGTTAAGACATCTTAATAAGATACCCTCAAAATATCTTCTATATAAGGTATTACCAAAAATTACGAAGCGAACAACTCACTTACGTAATAGCCTACGTTGGTTTCTATCTAGTCCTTCAGGGAAGGTCCCATTCTGTAAAAAATTAAAGATATCTATATACCAAGGCTCTAGGGTAATTTCATTAATAAAAAATACATCTAATGGTTCTAGGAAAGATTTAGAGGAAGCAGGTTCTTGGAGTTTGCGAATAATGATAGTAGCATATTCATCATCTAACTCCAAAGGCAACAAAGAAGCAACCACAACCATAGCATCGACAACACGGTTGCTAGTTCTAGGAATAGCTTCTAAAGTTACTTTCTCAAACAATGATATAAGTTTAAGCACATATTCTTTATAAGGGTAAATTTTCTCATCTTGTGTTTGATAAAATTCATTGATTTGATTTATCACAAGTTGAGAATCTCCAAAAACTAATAAAATTTTAATTTTTAAAGCTAAAGCAGCTCGTAATCCAAGGATTAGAGCCTCATATTCTGTAGTATTATTAGTACAAGCAAACTATAATTTAAAATATAAAGGAATAAGGTGCTTTTGAGGAGATATTAATATAATACCTGCACCTGCACCACTCATACATCTAGCTCCATCAAAAAACAATGTCCAAGTTTTAGAATGATCTTCTTCTAAATTAAGGCATTCATCAGGAAATTCAATGTTCATAGGATGAGTAGATTCTAAAGGTGCAACAACTAACTGATCTACTATAACTTGGCCTTTAATAGATTTTTGGCTGATAAATGTGAGTTCAAACTCACTAAGAGCAAGAACCCACTTAGTTGTGCATCCTGATAAGTAAGGTCTACTCATCAAGTATCTTAATGGATCAGATTTAGCAATAACATATGTTTTTTGACTAAGCATATAATGATGCAATTTTTGCATAGAAAACACAATTGCTAGACAAAGTTTTTCTAATGGAGTATATCTGGTTTCATAACTTATTAAAGTTCTACTTATATAATATGTGGCTCGTTCTTTCTTTTCATCATCAATTTGAGCCAACATAGCTCCAAGTGCAAGTTCCAAAGTAGAAATATATAGAATGAAAGGACAATCCGGTCTAGGTGGAACAAGCACTGGAGGGTTGAGAAGATATTGTTTAATACTATCAAAAGCTTCTTGACATTCCTTATCCCATTGAAAGGAAATATTTTTCTTAAGCAATTTAAGAAAAGGTTCTGTTCTATCTGCCAATTTATCAATGAAGCGACGAATAGCTTGTAATTTTCCTTGTAAGCTTCTTAATTCTGATATGTTTTTAGGAGGTGGCATATCCATGATAGCCTTAATATTTAGAGGATCTATTTCTATGCCTCACATAGAAACAATAACTCCTAATAATTTCCCAGATTTTACTCCAAATACACACTTGTCTGGATTTAAACGTATCAGATATTCTCTTAATCTATCAAACACTTTTCTTAAATCATTAATATGATCATCTTATTTAGTTGAACGAGCTATAATATCATCCACATAATCATGCAAAATATCATACATCATATCATGAAAAATATATGTCATCGCTCTCTGATAAGTTGCACCAGCATTCTTTAAACCAAAGGGCATTACTTTCCAACAAAATGTTCCCCAAGGAGTAATAAAGGTTGTTTTAGCTTGGTCTTCAGGAGCTATTCTAATTTGGTTGTATCCTAAAAAACCATCCATAAGGGACAACATCCCACTCCCAACTATAAAATCTATGATTTGATCCATATTAGGGAGAGGAAAGTCATCTTTAGGGCATGCAACATTAATATCTCTAAAATCTATGCAAACCCTAATCTTAGTAGCTTCTTTCTTAGTTATTGGAACAACATTTGATATCCACTCAGCATAGTCAATAGCTTGTATAAAATTTACATTCAAAAGCTTTTCTAACTCACTTTTAACTAGTAGTGCTACTTTAGGATGCATTTTTCTAAGTTTTTGCTTTACAGGTTTAGCATCAGGGTGCACTACTAAATGGTGCATAACTACAGAAGGATCTAGGCCTGGCATATCTACGTATGTCCAAGCAAAGACATCAGAATATTCTATAAGGAATTCAATATATAGCTTTTGTTTCTCTTCACTTAATTCTGATCCAATTTTGACCATGCGAGGGTTCTCTTCTATCCCAATATTAATTTTTAAAATATTTTCTACAACAATATTTAATTCTCTTTCAAATTTGGGTGGTGCGGGTGACACACCCATTTCTTGTAATTCTTCTAATGTGCATTTAGCTAACTCTTCTTGAGGAGTAGTAGCTTCAATATGAGCTATACATGGCATAGATCCATCAAAAAAGAATTCATTCCTTAAAATTTCATCAAGAGATATATCATGACAAATATCACCCTCTAAACATTCATCCAAAGAAGCAATCATTTTTGGATAAACCATAGTCAACATATTACAAGTATGTATCTTTTTAAGAAGCTCTTGTTGTTCCATATATTCTTGATATGTTATAAGGTGATCATCATCTTCATATGGGAATGGTTCTATTTTTGTAGGGATATAACCAAGACCACATCGGGCCGGCCATTCTTCGACTTCCAAAGGTTCTTTTATACCATTTTCATGAGGTCCTAAACCTTTACCTCTATAACCCATATTACACATCATTGGTTTTGATTTTATATATCCATTAGAAAAATAACACTTAGCAAATCCATCTTGATCAATTGTAATTTTTACAATTGAAATTTTACCCCAATCATATCCTGCATATACAAAGGCACAACTCCCAATATGACAAATGCTTCCCTTCTTTGGTAAGCCTAATGTTCAGGGAGATGGTGGTAACTTAGATAGTACCAAGGAATCTTGGGTAGCAAAATTAACTTCTTCTGTAGTTGCAAGTACTGAAGATAAATCTAGTAATACTTCATCCGAAATGGCATATGAAGTAGATGGACTATCCTCCTTAACTGGTTCTTTAGATGCTATAAATTTAAATATTGTAGACTCAGGAGGTGAATCTGCTATTATAGATTTAGGAAATGGATTAGATATAGGTTCATAAGGTGATGATGATAATGATTTAGAATCTGTTGATGTTGATGTTTTAGATTGTGTTTTTAATGATGTGGATTTAGAAGGTGATGATGATTTAGATTTAGAAGGTTTTGATGATGAGGGTGTACTAGGATGAACAGAAGACATAGCAGGATAGAATGGAACTCCTATAGGTTCCATCATAGCACACATATCAAATGGCCTAGGATCACCATGAATGGTGACTAATTGATTTTTAAACTCAAATTTAACACATTGATGTAATGTGGAAGGCACTGCTCTCATTGCATTGATCCAAGGTCGACCTAAAAGAATGTTGTATGATGCAAAACAAGGTACAACAAACACAGTCGTATCCAAAATCCTTGGACCAACTTGCAATGGGATTTTCATGACTCCACATGTTTCTTGAGTTTCATCATTAAATGCTTTGATAATCATTTCAGTATTTTTCATATCTTCTTTTTTAAATCCAAATATTTGAAAGAAATCATATGTGCATATATTTAATGATGATCCATTATCAATTAAGACTCTTTTAACTCCTACATCTCCAATCAATGTTGTAATGTATAAGGGATTATCTCCATACAAACTTTGAGGAGGAATATCTTTATCACGAAAATCTATGAAATTTGTTTCATCCAAAGTTACAACATTTACTACAACATTAGGTTCAATATCTTCAGGTACCATCATCTTACTTAAAGTTCTCATTAATTCTTCTCTATGTATGGAAGAAGTTCTTAAGAGATCCAAAAGAGAAATTCTCGTTGTGATGGTAGCTAATTGTTCATTAATATCATATGGAGATCTTTGTTGTGAACTTATTACATTATTTGCTTTAGTAGGAGCTTTTAATACAAATGGATTTGTTTTCTCATTTTGACTTTGATCTTGAGAATTTTGGTTTTGTGCTTGTTGTCTTGTAACAACTCCGATGGTACCTACAATGTTACTATGTCGTGGATCACCAAATCGAGGTCTAGCATTTTTTGCTTGCTCATTTGAAAGCCATTGTTGAGATGATGGTCTAGTAGTTACTCTTCTTGGAAATGGTTCTTCTGGAACTGATAAATCTGTAATAGGTGTGACTTGATCTGATTCATACTCAGAACTATTTGAAGCAATCTCTAATTCACTTCCTGTTTCACTTTCTGTGTCACTTTCTAAAGATGTACTTTGGCAATTTTTAGAGGTCTAATAGTGACTAGAGATTCAGTAGTTACACATGTTTTTTGTAAATCTTGATGTGGTAGAAAACTGCTAATAGTTCCTACATATCGAGTTGGATGAGGAACATTATGATGTTCTACTTGATTTACAACTTCTTTACCATGCTTTGGTAAAGGGTGTTGAAAGATATCCAAATTTTGATTTGCATTTTGATTTTGAGGTTTCTGTGTATTATTTTGAGCATTTCTTGGAGGGAAATTTTCTACTTCCATTTCTCCATTATCAATTAAATCTTGTATCATGTGTTTCAATATCTTACATGAGTTTGTTGAATGACCATCAACTCTATGGAAGTTACAATGTAAATCAGCTCTAAATCCAACTATGGTTGTATCAGGTTGTCTTATTTCAGGCAACCGTATCAAGCCTTGTTCCAATAGTTGAGGTAAAATCATAGTTAATGGCTGATTTAATCTTGTAAATTCTCTTGGTGGTTTATCAGGAACTTTTAATACAAATTTCTTCACAACTTCAGCAAGATTAACATTTGAGTTGTTTCTACTGTCAGTAACTCCATCACCCACTACTTGTTTGTTCTTATATTGATTCTTAGAAGTTTTGTCTTCATCCTTCTTCTTAAATTGACCTCTTCTAATAAGGGCATCTTCTACCCTCCTTGCTAAATCAATGGCTTGATCAAAGGATGTTATTGTAGCAGTAGAAAGTTCATAAGATAGTTGTTCTTGCAAATTACCTATGAATATGTCCAACATTTCATGATGAGGTAATGCAAAGTGTAATTTACCCAAAATTTATCTCCACTTAGCCAAGAATTCAGCAAAACTTTCATATTTTCCTTGTTTCAAGTTGTATAAATCCTTAATGGTCACATGCCTCTCTATATAGGCACTAAATTGGTGGACAAACATTTCTACTGTCTCCTCAAAATTTCTTAAAGAATTAGTGGGTAACTGATAATACCACTCTAGAGCCATGCCCCCAGAATTTTAGGGAACATCTTTAGCAACAATAAATCATCATGAGAAACATCATGACATGTTGTCCTAAACATGCGAAGATGCTCTATAGGATCTTCAGTTCCTTTATATATCGGGAGGACCGGCATAGGGAAATGTTTAGGATAAGGTTGAGCTACCACAATAGGATCCAAAGGTTGACTACACATCTCTCGATAACTATATGAGGGATGGTAGGGATCCATCTGGTCTAGACGAGAAGCTAATTGTTTAACCATGGCTTCAAGTCCTTGTTGTTGTCCACCAAATTGATTTTGTTGCACCATATTATTGTGTCTTTGATAATAAGTTGTTGTTGTTGTGTAAGGATTTCCAATTGAAACACTATTATGTAAAGTGTTTGTGGGAATCATATTATGAGTTGATATGGTTTGTTTTGGATTTTTTGAGATTGGTATTTTGCACTTGTTTAGATTTTTGTTGAATTGATATTTGTTGATTAAGAGTTTGAGTGAACATGGATGTGAATGGTTGTTTTTTTGTTTAGGATTTGATTTTGTGTTGCTAGCAACAATCTTTGATGATTGTGTCATTGGTTTTTGAGCATTTTGATTTAAAGGTATCATATTTTGATTAGATGGTCCTGCTTGATCATTATCTTGGTCTATTGAGTTCATGTATGATAATGGATTTGTATGTATTCGAAAAGTAGATGCTAAGGCTGCTTCCATATCACCTTCTCCTGAATTATCCATTTGTACTACTTGATTAAATTCTTCTATGTGGTCTTTTATAAATTGGGTAAATTTGCTAATAGATTCAAATTTAACATTTCCTTTTTCATCTAATTTAGGTTCATTAGGATCTTCTATTTTGTCTTCTCCATTATCATCTTCATCTTTTGAAGGTACATAATCTTCAATGAGTGCTCTATCCTCAATATTTTCTTGTTCTTGTTCTCCCATATTATCATTTTCTACTTGTTTACCACTTCTTAATATAGGCATTTTGTTTTAGAATATTTTCTCTTTGTAGATATATATAATATATATGCACTAAAATTTTTGGGGTATATATACTATATATATACCTAACTAAATAAACTAGAATAATATGATTGTTTTTGGGTTTTTGTAGTTTTAGATTTGCAAACAACAAAACAAACACAACTATAATATTATAGATATTATACTTTTAATTTTCTTGAAAAAGCCTATAGATATCATTAACAGGTTCAAGTTGATCTGGTGACATGTAGTGTTCTTCTTCAAATTGGAAGTTGGCTTTTAAGAATTTTATGAAATGTGCTATAGTGATGCAATCAACTTCACAATTTGATATATAAAAGTGTAATTCATGATAGTATTCTCGATAAAGCACAACTCTAGGAACTCTGTTAAATCTTCTCTTATCATCTAAGACAATCTCTTGATTTTCCACTCGTGATAGAAATTTATGTACTACTATTGCATTCTCAAGATAATCTTCAAAGGAATAAAGACTTGGAGAAATTACAACTCTCTTATCTGCTAGCCACCTATCACAGGCTCTTTGAAGGTCAAAGTAAAAAGGTGCACTATCTGGATCCAGGATTCTAGACAAGTCAAACCTTATGATTTTCTTAAGTTCAGGTTCTTTAGCTCTTATAATCTCTAACCTTCTCCAAATATCAGGGTATGGCACACTACCTAATGAAGAAAATTCTTGGTTTTCTAGTACTGTACTAACATTAATTTGAATGACTCTCCTTATGTTATAATCTACCATCTATGGAATGCAAAATTATGTGATTTAAACTAATGCTTTTGTTTTTTTTGTAACTATTTAAGAATCAGAAGAATATCTATGTCTTTCACGTCGGGTTCACCAAAGAATGTAGCCCAAAAATTCTCGCACTCCTTTCCTCAAGGCTGATGGATCCGTGCCTCATAGGGGAATGGGAGAATGGATGGTCTACACCTCAAAAGAGAGGTACTTGATCGTACCTTCTTATGGTGATTTTTTGATGAATTGTTTGGGTTCACCAGGAAATATTTTGTGGTAGTTTCCAAGCCTAGGTTTTGGGATTTGTTTTGATGTGTTCCTTTTATCAAATCATGCAATACACCTAGTTTGGCCAATATGCAACTATGCTAATCTATATGCAATTTTGATTCATATGCAAACAACAAAAAACATAAAACATGATCTAAATTAGGTAATGCAATGCTTAAAATGATTCTAGAATACTTACTTATAGCTGGAAGTTGTTGAAATGCGAACAATATTTCATTCATGAAGCAACATTTAAATAATACATTTGCAGCTTAAAATAAACCCGGAGGTTGTGGAACCACCCGAGGTAAAAATAGGGATTGTTATAGAAAATAACAATACGCCTAAAATAAAAACTAAATAATGAAATAAATAAGATATCAATATGATATGCTAACATCCCCCCTTATTACATTATTTATGTAATTGAAGAACTACTAATATCCCCCCTGATTACATCATTTGGTAATACAAAGAGAGCTGCGAAACAATTCAAATTTGACACGTGCAAGTGCCTTAGTGAAAATGTCTGCAACTTGAGCATTGGTGGGAATGTGTTGAAGCTGAATTCGGTGCCTTGGAACTTCGTCTCGAATGAAGTGACATTGTGTGTCAATGTGCTTGGTTCTTTCATGATGTATTGGATTCTTGACAAGATTCAAAACACCCATGTTGTCGCAGAACAAGTGTATTGGAGATTTTGATGGAAGACCCATACTTGTGAGGATGCGACGCAACCATATCACTTCGCACACAGCTTCACGTGCGGCACGATATTCTGCCTCTGTTGATGAAATAGCAACCACCTGTTGCTTCTTGTTGTGCCAAGAGACAGGACCAGATCCAAGATGAAACAAATATCCTGAAGTTGATTTACGGTCATCATATGATCCGGCATAGTCGGAGTCCGTGTATCCCTGTAAGAAGAATTTGTTGTTCCTCTTATATTCTAGGCCATATTCCATTGTGCCATGGACATAGTGAAGAACGCGCTTTGTTGCTTTCCAGTGTGTAGTCTTAGGCTCCTGCATGAACCTCGAAAGATAGTTGACAGCAAATACGATATCTGGCCTAGTGTTGGTCAGATATATGAGACTCCCAATCAACTGGCGATAGAGAGTACCATCTACCTGAGGTGAATCATCATATCGTGATAACTGAATTCTTGTTTCCATCGGAGTAGACATTGGCTTGCAATCAGTCATGCGATATTTTTCCAATAGGGTCTTGGCATATTTTTTTTGAGACACTTTGATGGAGTGCTCCTTCTGGCTGACTTCCAGACCAAGACAATAATGGAGAAGTCCGAGATCTGACATCTCAAAATATTGACACAAGTCTCTTTTGACAGTAGAAATCATTGTTTCTGAACTCCCTGTAATGAGCAGATCATCAACATAGAGTACAAGCAACACTATTTCAGAACCCTGTTTCTTAAAATAGAGGTTTGCATCTGACGGACATCTCTTAAAACCATGCTGCAAAAGGTGATGATCCATTTTTATATACCAAGCCCGAGGGGCTTGTTTCAAACCATATAAGGATTTTACCAATCTGCAAACTTTCTGTTGTTGGCCTTCCACTTCAAATCCTTCCGGTTGAGTCATGTAGACTTCTTCTTGGAGATCACCATTTAGAAAAGCACTCTTGACATCCATTTGGTGTACTTTCCACCCATATTGCGCTGCCATAGCACAAAGAACTCGAATGGTTGTCATCCGAGCAGTAGGTGCAAAAGTTTCCTCATAGTCAATGCCTTCTCTTTGAGCATAGCCCTTTGCAACAAGTCGGGCCTTATGCTTATCTATTGTACCATCTGCCTTATACTTCACTTTATACACCCATTTGCAGCCTATGGGCTTCTTTTCGTATGGCAGATCGACAAGCTTCCAAGTTTTGTTTTTCATCAAAGACTTATACTCTGCATCCATAGCAACCTTCCACTGAGGCTCACCAAGAGCAACTTGCACTGATGCGGGTTCAAGATCATCTATGGAAGACATAAATACCCTATCACTATCAATATCCATATCTTCTGTATCTCTCTCTGGATCTACAGAAAGTTCCTCAAAATATTGACACAACTCATCAACCCCAGTATTCTCTGTTGCAGCTTTCTCCTGTCGAGCCATGCTGCGAGTACGAGGCCTATCCAATGTCAAATCTGGTGGAGTGGATAGCTTAGAGTCTTTGATTGTATTTGTATACCACTTTGGATTCTTCTTCTGAGGTGTTGAAGAAGATGAAGACGGACCTCCAACTTTTGATGAAGGAGATTTATCAACCTTAGGTTCCACAAGGTCTAGGTATACATCTGATGTGGGTTCTGATGTGAAAGCCTCATCAAAAACTACATCTCTACTGATGTGTATCTTCTTGGTTAAGGGATCAATCAAACGATAACCCTTAGAGTGCTCATCATACCCAAGAAGAATACACTTCAATGTCTTCTCATCTAGCTTCTTCCTTTTCTCTTTTGGTATGTGCATGAAAGCTTTACATCCAAAAATGCGTAGATGAGAAATGGAGGGTTTCCTACCACTCCATGCTTCCTGTGGAGTCATTCCTTGTAGAGCCTTTGTGGGTGCCCTATTCAACAGATATACTACTGTGGTGACAGCTTCTGCCCAATATAGTTGCTCAATACTAGCTCCTGTGAGCATGCAACGAACCATTTCCATGATGGAACGATTCCTCCTTTCAACAACTCCATTTTGTTGAGGAGTATAAGCAGTAGTTAACTGTCGTGTGATCCCATTTTCTTTCAAGAACTCGGAGAATTATTTAGAGGTGAACTCCCCCCTCGATCTGAGCGGAGGGTCTTTATAGAAGTCCCTGACTCCTTTTCAACAGATTTCTTGAATTGCTGAAAGAAGCCAAATGCTTCAGATTTCAGTTGAAGAAAGAATACCCACATCTTTCGTGAGTAATCATCTACGAATAACTGAAAATACCTCTTACCCCCATAACTGTTGGGAGTGAAGGGACCGCACAGATCGGTGTGAATCAACTCCAGAGGTTTCTTTGCTCTTGTAGAGCTCCTTTCAAAAGGCACTCTATGCTGCTTTCCTGCCAAGCAATCAGAGCAAAACTGGTAAAGTGGTAGAAAGGGAAGGAAGACCTTTTACCATTTCATACTTACTTAACTCAAGTAAGTAACCAGAACTCAAATGTCCATATCTCTTGTGCCATAGGGAAGTTGCCTCCTTTGTAGAGACTGTCATGGCAACATGTGGAGTAGAGATAGCATCTAAGGCAAATAAGCCATGCTTATATGAAGCAGTGGCAATGTTCTTACCCCTCCTGGTAATAGAACAACACTTCTTGCCTCCCTCAACACTAAAGTGCACAACCATATCTTTGTCCAGAATCTGTGTGACTGACAACAAATTGTTTGCCAATCCTGGAACATAGAGAACTTTGTCAATCTGACACTTGCCATCAGGAAGAGTGACTAAAATAGTACCTTCTCCCTGAACCTTGTAGGTTTTATCATCAGCAATAGTGACAGGTTTGCCCTCTTTGGCCTCAAAAGACTCAAACCATGATTTGTCACCAGTCATGTGCTTACTGGCTCCAGAATCAACATACCAGATAGGATCCCTCTGCTTGGACACTGTGGTAGTCATGAGAACTTTGTGGGCTCTCTCAGAATCCATGTCAGATTCTTCAACAACAACATTCACTTGTTGTTTGTTCTTTTGTGGTTTGTTTCGGCCTTTCTGTTTTGATTGTTTATTCTTATGCCAACATCTGTTTGTATCATGACCTTCTTTGTCACAGATCTTGCAATAGCGCTTTTTCTGTTGAGGTTGTTGAGTTTGTTTCCCTTTTGAATCCTTTTGTGAATTCCCTCCCTTCTAAAAATTACCCTTCTTCCGGTTCTGCCCTTTCCTGTTGATGTAGAGGGCAGTGTTAGAAGAATCATCTCGTTGTAGTTGGCGTGCCTCCTCCTCTTGAAGCATATTAACCAATTCTACAAAAGTAACTTTTCGTTGTGACACCTGAAGGGAAGTAATCAACACCCGATAAGAATCAGGTAAAGCTCTCAATACAATTGAGGTAAGGAGCTTATCTTCAACTGGTTCTCCTAAAGAATTCAACTTTGCTTTCAATTCTGACACTCTGCAAAGAAAAAATTCAACTGTCTCCCCCTGCTTCATGCTTAGACTGTGTAATTGAGATTGAAGAAATAGAATAGTGGAATCATTCTTTCCCTCATAGATAGTATTAAGGGCATCCCATGCCTCTTTACTATTTGCACAGTCAACAATATGGGGTTGAACTTCATCAGCCACAACAAGCAAAATGAGCACCTTTGCTTTGTTGTCTAGCTTGTCAAAGTCTCTTTGAGCAGTAGATGGAGCTGTAGCACCAGTAACAGATGAAGGTCTTGTTGTTGCTCCAGATACAACATCCCATAAGTCATCCATGACTAGGATAGCCTTCATCTTGTTTTTCCATGGTGTGTAATTAGGACCTTTCAACAACTGATGAGAATCAGTCATTAATTTTGCAGACATGGTGAAGGTTCCTTATAACACCAATTGGTCCCCCTTTCGATATACCTTTTGCTAGGCCATTATACCATACAAAATACCCGCCCTTACGTGAGGGAAACTATAGGTATTTAGAAAGATAAAAAAAATCACCCGCCCTTACGTGAGGGAAACTATAGGTAATTTTTAGAGATCATACGATACGTGGAACTTAAGCAGTACTGAAAGGGAATAGTCTTGTTGATGGCACCTACCATAGAAAGTCTGCAATCCTCATGCGTGGGGCGTAACTTCCCCTAAACACTTTGGATTTCAGAACTTTCGTCAGGATTTACGCCTAAACACAAGAACTATTAGGGTAATGGATGGAGTAAAAAAATGCAAAATGGCAAACTTATCTCTCCCCGACGATTTATAGAGAACAAGCTCAGACGTCGTTTTGGCAGCTATATTAGGCGGCGGATACAGTAGCGCAATCACGACAACTTTACCTGTAAGTGCTGGCCAGAGGTATCACAAATACCGAACGCTGCAGTGCAATAAATTGCACGGATGGGTTTTAATTATTCCGGGGACTTAGGAGTGAATTTCATTTTAACTTTTAATGTTATAGTGCAAAAAAATGAAATATGCAACATACAACATAAAAGTGCCCACAGAAATAACCCACTAGGTGTCGGGCGCAGCCGAAAATGCACCTTTACAATAATGCCAAATTTGCTTTTCAAAAAATTACTCACTTTCCCCCTGTGATTTTTGGAAAAAAAATACCCCCAAAAAAAATTTTCTTAACAAAGCATTTTTTTATAATTATTATATATTTTTAAAGTTAAAAAAAATAATTTTAATTTATATAGTTTAAAAAACTATGAAAATATAAATTAAAATCAAATTTTAATTTATATAGTTTTAAAACTATAGAAAAATAAATTAAAATTAAAATTTTAATTTAACTAAAAAAATAATAATTAAAAAAAAATTTTTTTTTTTTTTTACCTTTTTTTTTCTCCAAGGGGGAGTCGACGGGATTTGAACCCCCGACCTGCAGGCTCCCTGAGCCTTACCGCACAGTCCACCACCAGGTGGACTAGCGGGCTGATCCGAAAGGATCAGGGACCCCCTCCTATTTGAGGAGGGTCCCCAACCCTTTTCCCATGCACGGCCGCCTGGCCGCGGCTTCCTCCGTGGCTGGTGGTGGCGGGAGGCTAGCGGCGGTGTCCGTAGTGCACGAGGCGGCGGTGGACATCGTGGGTGGAGGTGTGGCGTGCCGCGCGGGGGATAGGGAGAGGGGGGGTGCGAGCGTGTGAAAAAATCATGCGACGAGTGGGGGGGGGGGGGGGGGTGATGAAAACACGTCGCGAGGGGGAGGGGCATGAAAATCACGCGGGGGGGGGGAGGGGGGCGTGATGAAAAATCATGCACGGGAGGTGCGAGGGGGAATTTTTTTTTAGAGAAAAAACGCACGGGGGTCTGTTTTTTTTTTAAAATGCGTGCTCAGCAAAAAAACATGCACAGACCAGCGCTGGGAAAAAAATTTCCCAGACCAGCGCTGGAAAAAAAAATTCAGACCAGCAAACTTCCGCTTCGTCCCAAAAAAAACTTTTCTCCAGGCAAGACCAGCCAGCTTCCGCCTCCTCTCTCTCTCACCCTTCTGGCTCTGATGCCATGTTGAAATGCGAACAATATTTCATTCATGAAGCAACATTTAAATAATACATTTGCAGCTTAAAATAAACCCGGAGGTTGTGGAACCACCCGAGGTAAAAATAGGGATTGTTATAGAAAATAACAATACGCCTAAAATAAAAACTAAATAATGAAATAAATAAGATATCACTATGATATGCTAACAAAAGTTTGTAGGAGATTATAATTTTTGATGCAGATAGTATCGAGCAAAATCCAATAATATCGGTTAAAATCAGGCAATATCGGGTAACCCGATTATGCAAAAATCTAACCGATCTTGATTAAAAGATGCAGTTTTATAATTGGATGTAGAAAAGAAAAATTTCATAAAGAGATATGCGTTAAATAAGATAAATGGCAATGAGTAAATATCCTAAGATAATAATGAAAGGGTGTTCATATAACTATCTATGCTAAATGCTTGAATATCTTACGGAATTATAAAGAAACATGTCTATTAAACTCAAAATGATAATGATAATGCATTAAAACTAATGTTGGTAAATTTGCAAAAATTCGAGTTGTAGGTAAAATCGATTGATTTTACGTAAAATCGGGCATAACGATATTGTGATCGGATGGTCCGATATCGCTAAAATACTGCCGATACACAATTTGAACCTAAAAAAACACAGTGAAAAAATATGTGAATGGTATGAAGGTATATGAGAATTCCAGGGGGAATCCGAGGTGAGGAGCCTGGATTTAAAAGGGAGGAAGTTAGGTAAGGGGTTGGGCCAAAAATGGAGGAGGTTGTAACCTCTCCTAATATGGATGAAATTAGGTGAACCAATATCACAACTGCCATGATGCTGTCTAGGTAAGGACAAAATAAGTTAGAATAGATTTTATCACCTTGCTAAAGTAGACATTTTTAGTTTTGAGCAAAATTGGGTGACCCGATTTTGCACAAAATATTCCGATTTTGCACGAAATCATGCGATTTTACACAGAGGTTAAAAACTGACTTATAATGGGCACAAAAATTGAGGTAACAAATTAAGGGTGACAAATTTAATTTTTTAAAATGTTTTTACTTTGGTTTTAATTAATGTGATTCATTTTTAAGGTGCTACACCGACCAATGAAGATGTTACTAATATTTAGGCTTGGAACGTTTGAGCTCTCTTTTGTTTTTGTTGTTATGTCTCTCTTTCGCTTTTGGTCCTCTACTCCCCTCTATGGGACTCTTTTCAACTACTCTATGGTATTCAATAGGTTTATTTTTCTATCTCCCCTGTATGGGTGTTTTTTTTTGGTCTCTATGTAGGATTCTCAAATAGTTAATGCTTTTATGCAACTCTTGCATGGGTATTGCTTGGTGTGTAACTTTATGATTTTATCGGTTGATGACCACTCAGCCTCCTCTGTTGTTGGGTGGGATTTTTTGCACTATTGTTTATTGGCCACTATGCAGGTATGTTCTATTTTATGCTATTGTATTATGTGTCAATGTATGAGAAGAGTCCAAGTGTCATGTAATAAAGTATACAAGTGTGTAGAGTGTGAGAGTGCGTAATGTATCATGTAATAAAGTCAAGAGTCATGAGAGTTTTGTCATATATGAGGAATAGGAAATGATGCATATCCCAGATATGTAAGGAGATGAATGTTCAAGTATTGAAGAGTCACCTTCCAAGTTTAAATTATGGATACAAATCTCTATACATTATATCAAAGAAGTGCATCTAAAAATTATTACAAAGGTCTTGTATATTCAATCAATAATATTGTGAAAGGAAAAAGAAAAATAAATAAGAGCTCTTACAATAAGGATTATAGATACTAAATATGAAGACCAAATTGAAGATAATTATGAAAAGGATGAAAATGAAAATCATTCAAAAATTCCTAAAGGTATTGATGTTTCAAGTAATATAATAAAAGAAACTAAGACAACCAAAATAGATAAAACACACAATTTAAAATCAATATCATTCTAGAATTATAAAATTTGTGAGAGTACCAAACCAACAATATATCATGAAAATAAAACTAAAGTAAATTGTGGATGGATAAAAAAGTCAAACACAAATAGGATCATGGATATGTTACGATGGTTTTATGGTCACAAAGAAAATATAATAAGTACGATAGGGAATAGGTCAATAGGACAATGCTAGAGCTTCAAGTAGTGCTAAAGCACGATTCAAAGAATGAAAACTAGAATTGAAGATTGAAGAGTAAATTTTTTTACACCAAATAATGTAATACATGGGGTGTTGGAGATATTATATTATTCGGTAGATGCCAAAGTACCCCCATGGTACATTCATACATTTATAAATATTAGATTATGGAGTGTGGTTTATTTTTTTCTAAAGTATGTGTCAATGTGTGGGAAGAGTCCAAGTGTCATGTAATAAAGTATGCAATGTGTTCTGCAAGAAATTTAAGAGTTATTGGAGTTTTGTCATATATGCGGAATAGGAAAGGATGCATCTCTCAAATATTTGAGGAGATAAATGGTCAAATATTGAAGAATCATATTCTAGGTTTATATTATGGAGATAAAAATCCATGCATTGTATCTATGAAATGTATCTAAAAATTATAATAGAGATATTATATATTTGATAAATAATATTGTGAACTTTATTATTCAAAAATATTGTTAATATTTTATGAATGTGACTTATTCAAAAATATTGTTAATATTGTTAATATTTTATGAATGTGAATTATTATTCAAAGAATTGTATGCTTCAATATAGGGATTTATATTAGATCATAGAAAGTGAACTTGTGATTTAATATGGCTAAAAAGCCAACAAAAATGATTTTGTATGTAAAAGTTATGGTCTCTAAATATTTTTCAAAATAACCTCCAACAAAGCAAAAAATAAATCCTTAAACCTTATAAAAACAACATTCATTCCTAACCTTTCAAGTTTTGTTTGCTCATTTGCTACAAATAGCTACTCATTCTACACAACCTGATTATCATTATTGCATTAAAAAAATAATAATATTTGAAGAGGTTTATATACAAAATTTTCTTGATTATATAGCATCTTTGGGTACCATGTCAACTAAAAGAGTTCATCTTTTTATTTTGAAGTTATCAACAAATATTGGCCAGATTCAAACCCTAGTATCCTATGCATAATATACCTTATGCCATCCATGGAATCATCATTGTTATTATGAATTGGAGTTTTATTTTAATAGAAGTCTTATCCTTAGCTAAAATGACAAAAGGTTCTTTTTGGATACAAGATAAAAGAGACACCTAAATTTTGAGAGATTCAAACCTATATTAGATATGAAGACTAGGACTTAGCCACCATAGCATAATTATCTAAGCGCAACTCTTTACAATGAATGAAACATGGTTTCATCCATGAAGAGCATGATTTGATCATCCTACAATATTAAGCAAAACTTGTATGCTTGTGTGATTCGTCCTCAAATTATTCCTCGATGTGTGATTAAGATCAGGTTTGACTAACCAATACACCATGATTTAGTGTTATAGTCTAGACTAAGGTACCCATTGCTAAACCTCCCTATATTATATACCATAAAAAGGAACAACATGGATTCAAACTCCTATTATTCTACATAAAGTGCCCCAATATTCCTTTAACTAGTCACTTAGACAAACCTCTAATATGAACAACAATGTGTCCATTCTTCTTGAAGAATGAGATGCAAAATATTTTTTTTGTAGATGATCACAACTATAGGCATGAACCTGTCATTTATAGTTAACAAATTACTACAAAAACACACAACGAAGGAACACAACAAATTTAAATGCAAAATTTGGAGGTTTCTCTTTCTTTCCTTGGGTCTAGCAAAATAATTTTAATTAGAAGTATGGATGAAAAATATGGATTGATATCTTGTCTCTACTTCTATCAAATGAGATCATGAAGCATTGAAAAATAATTCACCCTAATAATTGGATGAAAAATCAGGCACTCTGAATAAACTTTCTATGTAACTAATTGATGCTACTCCATACCCACTTTGATACCATGTTAGAATTCATAATATTTCCTAGAAATTAATAAAAGTAATTTGTGCACTAAAATATTAAATGGAAAGTATAAAAATATGAAAGAAAAGAAAAAGAGACATGAGGTTTTGTGGGCACCTATTGGAATTATAACTAATAATTGTGTTATTTATAGATACGAGTCACTACACCATAATGATGAAATAGTGAAGTGGTGGGGTAATTATACCAATACCAAAAACATAATAATATAAATTAACTAAACCTAATTGAATATTTTTTTTTGATTGGTAGAAAGGGTTTTGAAATGGTCCCTAAACCTTGTACAAAATGGAATGGAGAAACTAAAAAGGTTTAGATACCATGTGAAGCAAGGGACATCCATAGGAACCAAATGAGAAACACCAAAAAAATAAGCAAACTAAAGGAAATGAATAGCACATTCTAGAAACCTGACCAGGAAAACAACCAAGGTGGGGAAAGACATACACACAAGAACCCAACCAAAACTAGATAGACCAAAAAACCTACAAAAGGGACCAAAAAAACTACTCCAGGGTTAGGCCATCTATGCTCTCCTTCTCGTCGGGGAGGATGGCCTTAAAAGTCTCACTTTTACTAGTAGTAATGGCCTTAGAAACCTGAATTGCATGCTTAAGGCCAGTTAAGGCTTTCGACTGGATCTGGTATATATTCTCCAATATTTTAGTAAGAATCTATGAAGGGTCATGCCTATCTCTGGACATCACTTTGGCATCCATGAGGGACTGATCCAAATCAGGCATAGTGCTTTCAGTAGTGAACTAGTCAAGGTTATTTCTTTTACCTGAAGTATTATGTGAGCTTCTATGATTGCAAGAGTTATGGCTATTCATCACTGCTTCAACTGTTGATTGATCCTCTTCAATGTAAAGAATAGGGTTTGAGTCCACCTTAGTTGTCACTTTCTATAGCATGTGATCATAGATGACCAAGAAAATGCCTTGGTGCTTGACATGGATGGAGTCCCTCTTTTGGAAGTTCTCGATGGATACCTCCATGGAGCGTCAAAGGTATTCAGGTATATTTACCTCTTTAACATCCCTTAGAACATTGAGGAAGGCTAAATGAAAGCTTCTCAATGGTTCATCAACCTTGTCAATTGTGATGTATTGCATCACTAGAATTAAAGCCCTACACCATGGCTCTACTAATTTATTATGGATAATTGTATTCTCACCAACTTCTTTCCCCTATCAAAAAAGTGTTTCAACTCCTCTTGAATGGTGTGATTATCCCTATGAAGCTTTAACTCGTCATTGGGAAGCTCTGTGATCTCAGCTAGAAGGTTGGCAGAGACAATAAACTTCATTTATCTTACCAAAACTTGGATATTAACTTAGTATTTAGAGAAATACTTCGTGATCACATCGTCAATACCCTTAAATTTTCTAAGGAAAGGAAGGAAACTATGGTTGTGAAGGATGATTTCAATATCGGGCTCAAGATTCATAGTGTTAGGCTCAATGATGGCCATGGTAGGGAAAGGATGATAATTTATGGTAGGCCAGGGCTCACTAAACAATACTTCGTGCAGAGGAAATTTGATGCGTATGGGGGAAATGAAACCATGGGAATTAATTAAAGATTCAAAGTAGTCACATGGATGCTTATTCATCTTTTGTTTCCAATGTAGACTCGGGATGAAGCCAAGGTGGACTCTATCTAGGAAAATGGTAAACGTGATGAGGATCTAGAGAAAAGGGTGTTCAATCATGATTGGGTGGCCAAGAGGGGAGACTTCGAGACTAAGCCTATTCTTGAGCTTGGACTAAAAAAATATGTACGGGGGATGACTAGTCATATAAACCCAACCGTTGATAGGGTAGTGCATCGACAATGGAACCAGACATTCCAAAGGGATGGCATTGGAGTATTTTCCTTTGAAGGTGGCACAGGTGCATATATTGTTGATAACATGGGTATTAAATACTCCTTGCATCAGATTGAGAAAACCTAGATTGATACAACCAAGGATGGGCACATGAATATCCATATAGTGGTTGAGGGGTATGTCACATTGATTCTTGCTTGTATTTTTTTGGGTGCCATGATAAAAAAGAATGAAAGGGCAAGCTTGCTGAGTCTGATTACTAAAATTTTCCATGGAATTATCAAATTTCCCATATTCAAAAATAGGACAAGACCACAGGTTTCTAGACATGATGTATTTGTAGGGAAACACAAAACTATGAAAATCAACACTGTACACTTGATACATCAATTTTGAAGGACAGTGGAGGCCTTGGTTCTTAGTGCTACTGACTTGGGATTTGTATGGTCGTGCCATATTCTTGAATAGGGCACTAGCCATAATTCTATACATCTTGCAACTTCTGACAGGTGGCTTGATCATGGTAGGCACAACATTGGAGGTGCTGACCAAGTTCTTGGCTGGGAGAGACACAACCTTGGAAACCCAACCTTGAGGATCATTTGGAGGCTTGGAGCTCACCTTGGAGTAATTACAGGGTGTATGCATCTGGATTAGAGGTGTCAATTATGAGGTTATGGGGAACCTAATTGAATATAGTAAGATATATTTAAGGTTAATTATAAGTTAATAAGGTGGGATTAACCATAACAAGGTTAACCATGGCCCATATATATTACATAATAAAGTATTATAATAAATTAAATATATTATATAATGAATGCCCTTAGGCATATCTAATACTATATTATACAATGTCAGCCTTGGTCACACTTTTAAAAACTTAATAGTAAGATTTGATAGATGTAGCTTTGTTTTTAAGGCCTATAATAAGAATGACCCTCTATCTAGATTCTTACATTAATTAATTACACTATTATTGTAATATGTTTATCTATTTAGATGTGTGGATACAATAGGTATTGGTTCAAATGTAGAGATGATGACATAGTAAGCATGTCATAAATAGAATTTGTATCATGATTAGGTATTCATTACATAAGATATTATAGTGTTATCTAGTTAAGATTATATATAGGCACAAAGGTCTATTGTCTAGCATCAATTTAGCTTCATGATTCTTGAGGACTTGAATGAACCCTTCTTTAACTAGACAATGTGTCTTTCCTTTTGAAGTTATGGTCCCATTGAATCAATTTAAAAGTATGGAAATAAATGCTTGAGGTTCTCAAGTGTCCACCATCAATATTAGACTATAAGTTAACCATTATTGGCAACAATAAATAGGTTGTTTGTTATTATGAAGGTATACTTTGGGGTGATATCAATCACTTGTGATGAGACACCAAAATGTGTCATTATTTTAGTGATATCATACGTACAACTATTATTTTTGTCTAAATGTTATAGTATAATGCCAAGTAATTTGATTATTGTGCATGATAATGTTAATGTTAGCATAGTAAAGTGATGAGAAATATTATTCTGCTATTTAGATACTTTTCTTGCATTTCTATCATAAATTTTACATGATTTTTAGTATTTAGTAGGCATAAATAAGGCATAGAAAAGAGCAATAGGAATGAAGGTCTTAGTGTAAGTTTGAAAAACTAACATGCCAAGGTTTTTGAATAATTCTCCCACCCTTAGAAATTTTTATAAGATTATGTGGTGCATGGATAAATAAATTTGCACCAATTCTAGACTGTGTAGCCTGCTATAAAAAAACTTCTAGGTTATCCTCTAGAACATCTGGGCAACAAGCTACAAAATCTTACATAATGGGTGTTGCACGCAAAATTGGGGGTCAAACTTGAATTATTAGCATAAAGGAGATAAAGGAGAATATGTCCAAGCATTGAAGATCAACCCAAAAACCAATTACTAGAGAATTTGCACACAATAAATAATTAGTCGTATGTTTCAGAGCAGTTGTAAGAACTCCTACAATAAAAGGAGAATTAGCTTCCAATAGATTTCCAAGGAAGAAGGGAAATATAGTGAATTTAGATAAAGCATGAATATTACAAGGACCTATTCTAAGACATTCCATATCCTTTGGAGATGTATAAACATAAGAATCTATCCATAAATTTTTTTTATCCTAATTTAGGATAAAAAAACCATTGAATGTAGAATTGTAGGAATCAAGCAACAATAGAGTATTTATATTTTTAGTTTCAAATATAAGTAGGAAAAATTAAATATTTAATATAAACACTCCTTATCTACCTTCATTAAAATATAATAGGAAAATAGAATAGGAATCTATGAATTAGTCAGCAATTGTTGTAACAAGTCAAATAGTCAATAAAGTGCAACATTTTCAAACCAGTTTATTTTGCAGTCTTTCATGTTAATTTGATCTTGTAATTTAGCTTAGTATTTGGTGAGTTTACACCTTCTACTAGACCTAGGAGTAAGGGCCCACTCTCGGGGCTTGTGGAGGGAAAGTTGTACTCTAATTGTAAGTTTTTATTGCTATTTTCTATCATTTCTTACAATAGATAAAATACCATGTTTCTCCTCTATTTTTTCCATGTTTTCATATGTTTATTGATATTCTCACAATGACACTGAGAGGGGGGGTGAATCAGTGTAGCTAAAAATCTGATCTACAATCCTTAAAACTGAAGCAAAGAGAACTAGAAAACAGATAAAGCAATAGTCACAAGAGAGCACACCACAACACACAATGTAACGAGGTTCACCAATTTGGCTACTCCTCAAGAATGACTGCTTGGACTACGGTCCAAATCCAGCCTTTGCAAAACACCAATTTTACAATCTGTTTACCAGCACCCACTGGAAGGAGCACCAACCCCTGATTTATCTGCACCTACAGAAAGGAGCACCAACCCCTATCCAAGCACCAACTTGGATCACAGTTTTGAAAGTTATAACAATGACATACAAATGCCTTCACTTTTACAAGACCCTGACTGGTCTCCAATTTATCAAAACACAGTAAATACTCACTGCTCAGCTTGTTGCTCTCTTACAACACTCTTCTCACCCTCTTTCGGTAGCTCTTTCACACATTCAACAACAACTATAATCTGTTTGCGACTGTCCTTTTATATTCCTTTTTCACCTTGAGACTATTCGTCTTCTGTCGCTTTTGCAATCCTGCATGCAGTCTATTAATATTCTTTTCTGCCACTTGTCAACTGTAACTACCTTTTTTCTATAACTCCTTTCGAATATATATAAAGGGCATTTCGTCGAACACATTACATGCAACAAATACCTTTACTATGACTGTTCGTCTTCTTGGCCATGACTGTTCGAGTTCTTTTCTATGCGTGCATGCATTTTTTGATTCTACTTATGCGACTGTTAGAATTCTTTTTCTATCCGTGCATGCCTTTTTCAATTCTACCTATGCGACTGTTCGTATTCTTTTTCTATCCGTGCATGCCTTTTTTTAATTCTACGTATGCGACTATTTTTCAAAAAAGCTGCATGATTTCTAACTATCATCGCACTTGTAACTCATTGCACAGACTCCAGTTAACTCTTCTTATTTTGGCTCCCTGCTTTTCCTCTACCACTGCCCCTTTAACTGTAGTTCTGTTCCAGTTAACTGTCTGTTATCATGCTGTAGCGACCTGTCGCAAAATCGTGACACTTCTGTATCTTTCTGTCCTTCTCGCCTTTTGCCCACGAAAATACATGTCACGAAATCGCGACATTCTCGGCCTCCTTGTTCACTTCTTCGCTTGCAACCGCGAAAACCAGACATGTCACGAAATCATGACACATTCGCCCTCTCGCTACTCTTCTTGGCTTGCTCTAGCGAAAACCAGACATGTCACGAAATCATGACACTTTCACCTTCTCGCTACTCTTCTTGGCTTCAACCAACGAAAACGGAACATGTCACGAAATCGTGACATCTTTCTCTGCCTTGTGCCTTTTCTGCCTTTCGCCCGCGAAAATGGAACATGTCACGAAATCGTGACATCTTTCTCTGCCTTGTTCCTTTTCTGCCTTCCGCCCGTGAAAATGGAACATGTCACGAAATCGTGACACTTTCGCTGCCTTGTGCCTTTTCTGTCTTTGGCCAGTGAAAACACATGTCATGAAATCGTGACACCTTTCTCTATCAGACTCTCTCTCTTGCATTATGTCACGAAATCGTGACACTTTTTCTCCTTGGCGCTTTTCTTCCCGTCGAGTCGCAAAAACCCGACATGTCGCGATATCGTGACACTTTTTCTCCTTGGCTTCTTCTTGCAACTTGTCATGAAATCATGACACTTTTTCTCCTTAGCGCTTCTTCTCTGAACATGTCACGAAATCGTGACACTTTCCTTAGTGCTTCTCTTAAACATGTCACGAAATCGTGACAGCTTTCCTTGCGCTTTCTAACATGTCACGAAATCGTGACAACTTTCCTTGCGCTTTCTAAACATGTCACGAAATTGTGACAGCTTTCCTTGTGCTTTCTAAACATGTCATGAAATCACGACAACTTTCCTTGCACTTTCTAAACATGTCACGAAATCGTGACAGTTTTCTTACTTGCCTTCTTTGCTTCCAATATGTCACGAAATCGTGATAGTTTTTCCACTTCTCTCTCCTCGCACATGTCATGAAATCATGACAATTTTGCTTGTGCCTTCTCTCTCCTCGTCCATGTCATGAAATCATGACAATTTTCCTTTTCTCTCTCCTCCGATATGTCGCGATATCGCGATCAGAAAACATGTCGCGATATCGCGACAGTTTTCTTACTTGTCTTTTTCTTTGATTTTTTGAATCTGGGTCACTTTTGTTTTCTTGGAATTTCACTGTACATGATCTGACTGACCTCTGAACTCCTGTCCATTGCTTCAACTGCATCAATCGATCTATCTGTCTGTGTTGACAACAATGACAATACTTTTGCTGCACCTTGCTCAACAATCTCCCCCTTTGGAATTGTTGGCAACACTCATGCACTCTCCTCGTAATTCTTCTCCCCCTTTGACAATAATACCAAAGGGCTGCTCGCAGACTCCCCTGAGTCTATGCACAACATTCTCGGATACACATTGTTATAGTTAGCAAAAATCATGAATATGAGCAAAACTATAAACATAGGCATAAGTACTCCCCCCGAGAATGTGATCCCAATTGATAGTCAGTTCTTGGGAAATGTGACTACTCCCAACTTACTCCGAAGGTACTCAAAAACTTCCTTTGGCAATGGTTTTGTGAATATATCTCGCTACTTGCTCTGTAGTTGGAACAAAATCCAATTTGACCTCACCTTCTGCAACTTTATCCTTCAAGAAGTGATACCGGATTGCAATATGTTTGGTTCGAGAATGCATAACCGGATTCTTTGATATGTTTATAGCACTGGTGTTATCACATTTAATTGAAATTGGCTCTTTGAAGTGAATACCAAGATCTTTCAGTGTTTGTCTCATCCATAATATCCGTGTACAACATGTTGTTGCTGCAATGTATTCTGCCTCTGTTGTGGATAGAGAGACTGATTCTTGTTTCTTGCTGTGCCATGCTACCAGCTTGTCTCCAAGATAAAATGCTCCTCCACCGGTACTCTTTCCGTCATCAATACATCCTGCCCAATCTGTAATAGAATATGCAATAAGAGTGAAGTCCTTACCTTTTGGGTACCACAACCCATACTCCATAGTACCCTTGAGGTACCTAAAAATCCTTTTTACATCTGTCACATGAGTCTCTTTGGGACTAGCCTGAAATCTTGCTACCATGCATACTGCCTGTAATATATCTGGTCTAGTAGTCATCAAATACAGCAGGCTTCCAATCATAGACCTGTACATGGTTTGATCTACATCTGGAGATTTGTCATCCTTGCTCAACTTGCAACCTGTTGTCATGGGAGTGCTAATAGGTTTACTATCCTCCATTGTGAACTTTTTCAGCATTTCTTTCACATATTTTACTTGGGAGATAAAAATGCCCTTTTCACTTTGATTGACTTGCAGTCCGAGGAAATAAGAAAGTTCACCAATCATTGACATCTCAAATTCTGTCTTCATTTTATTTGCTATGTCTTTACAAGACTTATCATGACTGCTGCCAAAAATGATATCATCTACATAAACAACAAGGACAATAAGATTGCCATTTTCTGTTTTAACATACAGATTGTTGTCCACCAAACCTTTCTTGAACCCTTGTTTAATAAGATAGTTATCCAGCCTTGCATACCATGCTCTGGGTGCCTGTTTCAGACCATACAACGCTTTCTTTAACCTACAAACAAAATCGGGATTGTCACCGAGTTGGAAGCCATCTGGCTGTTCAATGTAAACCTCTTCTTCCAGTTTTCCATTCAGAAATGCTGATTTTACGTCCATTTGATATACTTTGAAATTTTTATGGACTGCTAAAGCCAAAAACATTCTAATTGCTTCTAGTCTGGCTACCGGTGCAAAGGTTTCCTCAAAATCAATGCCTTCAACCTGAGCATAGCCTTTACAGGACCAGTCTTGCCTTATTTCCGACAACCTCGTCCGTCTTCATTTAATTTATTTCGAAAAATCCATTTAGTACCGATTATGTTTTTATTTGCTGGCCATGGTACTAATTCCCAGGTTTTGTTTTTCTCAATCTGATCTAGTTCTTCATTAATTGCCTTCATCCAACTTTCATCTGTGTTGGCTTCAACAATATTTTTGGGTTCAATGTTGGATAATAGAGAGTAGTTCCGTATTACTTCTCTTCTTGTCTGAATACCAACTGTTGGGTCCCCAATAATCTGTTCTCTGGGATGATTTTTCTGCCAGCTGCCTGTTTTGAATTTCTTGTTCTCTTCTTCTTCCCGAGTCAATTCTTAAATCAACTGGGTCAATTTTTTGATTTTCTTCTGTTTCCATTTCTTCATCTCCTTCAATGACTTCTTCATAAATAGGATAGTTTTCTTGATAAGTTGTTTCTCGATCTCTACCTTCATCAACTTTAACATCTGCACTCTCCACAATTTTCTTTAGCCTCTTGTTGTAACACGTGTAGGCTTTGCTTTTTGTTGAGTATCCAAGAAAAATACCTTCGTCAGCTCTATCTTCAAATTTATCGAGATTATCTTCAGTTTGTTTGATGTAGCACTTGCTGTCGAACACTTTGAAATATCTTGTTGTTGCCTTTCTGTCGAACCACAGCTCATACGGTGTTTTGCTTTCATGTGTTCTTAGCATGCACCTGTTTTGAATGTAAACTGTAGTATGTACTGCCTCTTTCCAGAATCTGTCGGCTATTTTGTTCTCAGCCAACATTGTCCGTGCCATTTCTTGCACAGTCCTGTTCTTCCTTTCAACAACACCATTCTGCTGAGGTGTCCTTGCTGCTAAAAACTGTCTTCTAATCCCATATTTTTGATAGTATTCTACAAACTCCTCTGAGATAAACTCTCCTCCTCTGTCTGATCTTAGGCATTTAATTCTTTTTCCAATCTGATTCTCAACCTGCTTTTTAAAAATCTTGAACATCTCAAAGGCATCTGATTTAAGCTTTAAAAATAATACCCATGTCATTCTGGAGTAGTCATCTATGAACAACATAAAGTATTTGTCACCATTTATGCTTTGTGTTCTCATGGGTCCACATAAATCAGTATGTATCAGCTCTAACGGTTTGCTGGTGAAATATTCCTTTGCTTTAAATGTGGATCTGGTTTGCTTCCCTTTTTGGCATGAAGCACAGATGCTATTTACTGGTTTGCCAATGGTAGGTATATCTCTTACTGCTCTTTTTGAACTTATTTTTACCAGATTGTCAAAGCTAATATGACCGAGCCTCTTGTGCCACAGCCAATTTTCATCTTCCTGTCCAATCAAGCATGATCCTTCTGAAGTTTCTGAGAGAGTATATAGATTTCTAGAAGTCCTCGATCCAGTGGCTATTAGCTTCCCACTGTGTGCTTTTCTGACTTCACAACCCTATTTTTTAAAGATGACTTCATGACCTCTGTCACAGATTTGACTTACGCTCAGTAAGTTGTGCTTCAAACCAACTACAAACAGAACTTCTTTGGAATTTATCTTTCCATCACTTATTTTGACTGATCCTTTGCCAACTATTTTGGCTCCATCATTATTTCCAAACTTTACAGAGCCCCCTTCATATTTCTGTAATTTTTCAAATTTTTGTTTATCTCCTGTCATGTGACTGGAGCATCCACTATCCAATATCCATGGTGCAGGTTTGTTCTGTGCTTTAAATGTTGTCTGTACAATCAAGGATTCCTTTTCTTCCTTGAGTTGCTCTTTTTCTTTCCATTCTGATTTGACTGTAGTTTTGGTCACTTGTTTGGACTTTTCTTTGTCAGTGGCCTGTGCATGTTTGTCTGGGAATTTTTTGTTTTGCCTTAAACTGTTTGGTTGAGTTCTTCTTCCCTAAAATTTATTTGCTGCATATGTGCTTCTACAGTTTCTTGCAATGTGTCCAAAGTTATGACAGTTATAGCATTCTACTGCATAATCCATCAAGGGTGAAAATACATTTCTACTGGAAAAATTTCTTTGTCCTATATTATAAATGCAGTCTGAAATCTTATGACCGTAAGTATTGCATTTAAAACAATAACTAGAAAAGGAATGATTGAACCTGGGAGTTGGTCTTTGCCAATTTGTAGTAGGAGTCACAAATTTTCTTCTCCTTTGATGTGTGACTTTTGTGAATCCCTCATTGTCAATAGTCTTCTCGTGCCTGGCATTGTTGCTTTCTTTTGCAAGATTCATTTTTCTTTGGTCAACCTTGATCTTATCCTCTTTCTTTACTGGTTCTATAGTTATGGCCTTTGATCCACTTGATGATTCTCCTTCGACAAACCCCAAGCCAAACTTGATGCCTGTAGTCCTCTGACTATTTATAATCTTTTCAAGCTTTGCAGAACTTCCTTCAAGTTTGTGATAGCAACTCAATTTTTGATTCTTTTCTTCTAGCCGCATTCTTAAAACAACAATCTCTTCTTCTAGTTTGCTGCACTCATCTATTCTCATAGTTAACTGAACTTCAAGTTCTTCAGACATTTTCTTAAATTCTTCTATGTGTACTTTCAAACTGTTTATTATGTCATTCGCATCCTCAAGCTTTCTTGAGACCTTATTATTCTTTTTCCTTTCTGACTTCAACTCTTTAAGTGCAGCAACCAACTCTCCTTCCAGATAAACTTCAACCTCATCCTTACTTTTTGTATCACCTTCCTGTTTTTCTTCTGTTTTTGCTTCTTCAAATGCCATGAACAGAGCTTCACCTATTTCTTCTTCAGAATCTTCACCTGAGCTATCTTCAGAAGAGCTGACATTCTTGGATATGAAACTTTTCTTTTTGAAATTGCTTTTCCTAAAATTTGGTTTCTTCTTCCAGTCACTTCTTTCTTGGTGTGACCCTTCATCACTTTTGGTTTTCTCATTCATTGGACACTTAGCTGCAAAGTGACCGACCCCTCCACAATTGAAACACTTAAAAGGCAACTTTCCTCTATATTTTCCTTTTCCCTTTGTAAGTTTTCGAACAAAGTTGGCTTCCGTTTCATCCGATGTCTCTTCATCCTCAGATTCTTGTTCAGCTTTTGTATTCTTGTGTGCTTTAAAAGTAGCTTCTCTGTCTATGGGCTTAGTTTGTCCTATTCTCATTTCGTATGCAGTCAAGGAACCATGCATCTCGTCCATGCTAAAATTGTTTAGATCTTTAGCCTCTTCTATTGCAGAAACTTTAGAATTAAATCTTTTGTGAAGAGTTCTAAGTACCTTTTTCATGACAACCGCATCTTCGATCTCTTCGTCGAGTCCTCTGATTGCATTAATGACTCCATTGACTCTCAACATATAGGTCTCTATGTTCTCTTCGTCATTCATTTGTAATGCCTCGAACTGAGCTCGATGAGTTTGCAGTTTGGCTTCCTTGATCTTGTTGTCTCCTTCATGGATGCTTTTCAGTTTGTCCCATATGTCTTTTGCCGATTTACAGCTCATGACCCTTATCAGTTCACTGTCTACTAGCCCACACATTATGGCATTCTTTGCTTTGGAGTTATTCTCAGATAGTTTCTTATCGGCAGTATCTGTTGGAGGAGTAGCGGGTGCTGTGTATCCACTTTCTACTGACTCCCAAATGTCGTATCCTAACGCACTCAGATATGTCTGCATCCTGAGTCTCTAGAATGAGTAATTAGTTCCATTGAACAAAGGAGCTTTGTTTGATGAGAATCCTTCACTTCCTGCCATTGTGTTCCTTCCAAGATCACCTTAGCTAATTAAGCTTGTTCAGGAACCTTGCTCTGATACCAATTGATATTCTCACAATGACACTGAGAGGGGGGTGAATCAGTGTAGCTAAAAATCTGATCTACAATCCTTAAAACTGAAGCAAAGAGAACTAGAAAATAGATAAAGCAATAGTCACAAGAGAGCACACCACAACACACAATGTAACGAGGTTCACCAATTTGGCTACTCCTCAAGAATGACTGCTTGGACTACGGTCCAAATCCAGCCTTTGCAAAACACCAATTTTACAATCTGTTTACCAACACCCACTGGAAGGAGCACCAACCCCTGATTTATCTGCACCTACAGAAAGGAGCACCAACCCCTATCCAAGCACCAACTTGGATCATAGTTTTGAAAGTTATAACAATGACATACAAATGCCTTCACTTTTACAAGACCCTGACTGGTCTCCAATTTATCAAAACATAGTAAATACTCACTGCTCAGCTTGTTGCTCTCTTACAACACTCTTCTCACCCTCTTTCGGTAGCTCTTTCACACATTCAGCAGCAACTATAATCTATTTGCGACTGTCCTTTTATATTCCTTTTTCACCTTGAGACTATTCGTCTTCTGTCGCTTTTGCAATCCCGCATGCAGTCTATTAATATTCTTTTCTCGCCACTTGTCAACTGTAACTACCTTTTTTTTGTAACTCCTTTCGAATATATATAAAGGGCATTTCGTCGAACACATTACATGCAACAAATACCTTTACTATGACTGTTCGTCTTCTTGGCCATGACTGTTCGAGTTCTTTTCTATGCGTGCATGCATTTTTTGATTCTACTTATGCGACTGTTAGAATTATTTTTCTATCCGTGCATGCCTTTTTCAATTCTACCTATGCGACTGTTCGTATTCTTTTTCTATCCGTGCATGCCTTTTTTAATTCTACGTATGCGACTGTTTTTCAAAAAATCTGCATGATTTCTAACTGTCACTGCACTTGTAACTGTTGCACAGACTCTAGTTAACTCTTCTTATTTTGGCTCCCTGCTTTTCCTCTACCACTGCCCCTTTAACTGTAGTTCTGTTCCAGTTAACTGTCTGTTATCATGTTGTAGCGACCTGTCACGAAATCGTGACACTTCTGTATCTTTCTGTCCTTCTCGCCTTTTGCCCGCGAAAATACATGTCACGAAATCGTGACATTCTCGGCCTCCTTGTTCACTTCTTCGCTTGCAACCGCGAAAACCAGACATGTCACGAAATCGTGACACATTCGCCCTCTCGCTACTCTTCTTGGCTTGCTCTAGCGAAAACTAGACATGTCACGAAATCGTGACACTTTCACCTTCTCGCTACTCTTCTTGGCTTCAACCAGTGAAAATGGAACATGTCACGAAATCGTGACATCTTTCTCTGCCTTGTGCCTTTTCTGCCTTCCGCCCGCGAAAATGGAACATGTCACGAAATCGTGACATCTTTCTCTGCCTTGTTCCTTTTTGCCTTCCGCCCGTGAGAAATGGAACATGTCACGAAATCGTGACACTTTCGTTACCTTGTGCCTTTTCTGTCTTTGGCGTGAAAACACAACATGTCGCGAAATCGTGACACCTTTCTCTATCAGACTCTCTCTCCTACATTATGTCACGAAATCATGACACTTTTTCTCCTTGGCACTTTTCTTCCCGTCGAGTCGTGAAAACCCGACATGTCGCGATATCGCGACACTTTTTCTCCTTGGTGCTTTCTCTTCGAACCTGTCACGAAATCGTGACACTTTTTCTCCTTAAGCTTCTTCTGGAACATGTCAGCAAATCGTGACACTTTCCTTCTTTCTCTTCGCGAATTGCTTTTCCTTGCCTTCTCTTCAACATGTCGCGAAATCGTGACAGCTTTCCTTGCGCTTTCAAAACATGTCACGCAAAAATCATGAGCTTTCCTTGCACTTTCTAAACATGTCACGAAATCGCGACAGCTTTCCTTGTGCTTTCTAAACATGTCACGAAATTGCGACAGCTTTCCTTGCACTTTCTAAACATGTCACGAAATCGTGACAGTTTTCTTACTTGCCTTCTTTGCTTCCAACATGTCACGAAATCACGACAGTTTTTCCACTTGGCTTCTTTGCCTGCAACATGTCACGAAATCATGACAGTTTTGTTTGCGCCTTCTCTCTCCTCGTCCATGTCACGAAATCATGACAATTTTGCTTGCGCCTTCTCTCTCCTCCGATATGTCATGAAATCATGACGTTTTTCTTTCTGCCTTCTTTCTTCTCAACCTGTCGCGATATCGCGACAGAAAACATGTCGCGATATCGCGACAGTTTTCTTACTTGTCTTTTTCTTTGATTTTTTGAATCTGGGTCACTTCTGTTTTCTTGGAATTTCACTCGACATGATCTGACTGACCTCTGAACTCCTGTCCACTGCTTCAACTGCATCAACTGATCTATCTGTCTGTGTTGACAACAATGACAATACTTTTGCTGCACCTTGCTCAACAAGATTGAAAAACTAACATACCAAGGTTTGTGAATAATTCTCCCACCCTTAGAAAGCTTTATAAGATTATGTGGTGCATGGATAAATAAATTTGCACCAATTCTAGACTGTGTAGCCTACTATAACAAAAATTCTAGGTTATCCTCTAGAACATCTGGGCAACAAGCTACAAAATCTTACATAATGGGTGTTGCATGCAAAATTGGGGGTCAAACTTGAATTATTAGCATAAAGGAGATAAAGGAGAATATGTCCAAGCATTGAAGATCAACCCAAAAACCAATTACTAGAGAATTTGCACACAATAAATAATTAGTCGTATGTTTCAGAGCAGTTGTAAGAACTCCTACAATAAAAGGAGAATTAGCTTCTAATAGATTTCCAAGGAAGAAGGGAAATATAGTGAATTTAGATAAAGCATGAATATTACAAGGACCTATTCTAAGACATTCCACATCCTTTGGAGATGTAAAAACATAAGAATCTATCCATAATTTTTTTTTATCCTAATTTAGGATAAAAAAGCCATTGAATGTAGAATTGTAAGAATCAAGCAACAATAGAGTATTTATATTTTTAGTTTCAAATATAAGTAGGAAAAGTTAAATATTTAATATAAACACTCCTTATCTACCTTCGTTAAAATCTAATAGAAAAATAGAATAGGAATCTATGAATTAGTCAACAATTGTTGTAACAAGTTAAATAGTCAATAAAGTGCAAAATTTTCAGACCTATTTATTTTGCAGTCTTTCATGTAAATTTGATCTTGTAATCTATCTTAGTATTTGGTGAGTTACACCTTCTCCTAGACCTACGAGTAAGGGCCCACTCTCAGGGCTTGTGGAGGGAAAGTTGTACTCTAATTGTAAGTTTTTATTGCTATTTTCTATCATTTCTTACAATAGATAAAATACCATGTTTCTCCTCTATTTTTTCCATGTTTTCATATGTTTATGTTTTATCTTCTTAATAGCTAGTTAATTTCCACTTATGCTTGTATTTTCCATTTCTATCAAAGCATTCTTGTTTCATAATTCCATTTCTATTTCCAAATTTTTAATTATATTTCACTATTTTAGTTTAACAGCATTTAACTTTCCAAGTATTTTACATTTTTGTCCTTTTCAATTCTAGCAATTTACTTTCAGTCATTTCAATCCTAGCAAATGTAATTTAGCATCTTTTTATTTAACAAGTTCAATTCCTACAACTAATTAGTTTTCCTTATGCAAGTATGCTATTTAGTTTTATTTTTGCAAATACATTATGATTATTTATTTTGGTAGTAGCCTAGTGCCTTGATTTCTAAGCCATAACTCCAGCATTCTATATTGTATATAGCCTTGGACACCATCTTGGATTGATAAATAAAATTAAATGATGAGCATTAACAACACCCATCATTTTTTGGTATCATTCTTGGGGAAAAAATTGGTGTTGTTAGAGAAAAAATAACTTATTCAATTATTGTCTTGTGAAGTTACAAAAACCACAAAAACAACAAAAACGAAACCAATAACTTTACATAAAAATAGTTGTATTATTGGGGTTTATATTCAGGATTTTGGAACATTAGAATAGGAGTTATTTCTTTGATAGAATGTATGAATAGGTTAAGATATGAAAGGGGTATATTCATTATATCAAATATCCCACTAATCATAGGAAGATGATATCCATAATGAGGGCTTAAAATTATAACTAAATTAAGTGAATTTGAAATTCTTAAAAATATTGAATTGAAAACACAATCATCATCATCAGGAAGTATAGAAACACTTGAGAGAGAATTGCAAGAAGAGCAAATTGTTAGTTCATCATCATCTACTCCTAACAGGTCTATATGATTAGACCAATTTAGAAAAATCTATACTTATAGTTGGGAACATATCATGGTAGATATACAAGGAAATGTGGATAAGGATAGTAATATTCTTAATCTTAGTAAAACCCATATCCCTACACAAAAATTTGAGTATCCTATCCATTTTAATCCTAATCATAACTCTCCTATGAAAACTGTTAGTATTACCGACTTTTAGGGGAGTTGCAACTGCGGATTCTAATTAATTTTTGTTTAAGTTTAACATTATATGCAAAACCTATGACTATACAAATCATAACAAAAAACTAAAAGCATTTCCTTATATGCTAAAAGACTCAAGATTATGATGGTTCATGAGCTTAGCACATGATTCAATTCAAACTTGGGATGAAATGAAAATATTATTTTTGGAGAATTACCAAGAATATTGTGAAGTAAAAAATCAAAAGGATGAATTGTTTATGATAAAATAATAATAGGATTAAACCTTGGAAGACTACTTGGATAGATTTTCCTTTGTACATAAAATATGTAGCAAAACCATATTCTTACAAGGATTACAAGATGAATCCATAGAAATATAGATTTTCATGGGAAAAGGCGATATAAGCACACTTGAACTTGAAGAAATCATGCAAATTTGTAAAAAGTATTCTCGCACAAATCATAGAAGAATAAAAACTGGTATTAACACAAATGATTTGAAAAAATTGATGGAAGAGTTTGCCAATCTTAAAATTGACATCCTAGGGCATCTAAACATGACATTAGGTGATTTTTTTTTTTGTTGGTAAAAATTTATTGAATCAATAAACCTTACAAGAAACAGAGAATCCCATAACAATAACCCTTACAAGGGCCAGAAGAAAGAGACCCCTAATACCACCGAGCACCCGACCAAAAGACACCCAACAAACAACAACCTCAATCAGGCATATCCACAGCAAGCAAATTAGCAAGATGACGAGAACAATCCAATGGAAGTTGATCCCATTCCCTAACATTCTAGTCTTCCTGAAACTCAGAAGCCCATTTTGCCAAGCAATCAGCCACACCATTCCATTCCCTAGGAATATGAGCAAAGGAAATAAACTCCAGATGCCGACAAATTTGAAAGATCTACCGAGCCACTAACGCCAGCTACCAATGAACATTAGAAATATTATGAGTCTTCAATAAATTAATAATAATCTGAGAGTCCGACTCACAGATTATCTTTCGCCATCCCAGAGCATAACCTTTTTTCAAAGCAAAACAAATAGCAAGGGCCTCCATATAATTATTAGTCTGCTTCCCCTTATAACAGGAAAAAATGAAAAGAGTTGCACCACTACTATCTCTCCCAACACCACCAATACCTGCATGCCCAGGATTCCCTCTGGAAGAGCCATCAGTATTAATATTAAACACCCCTCGAGGTGGAGGATGCCATCTGCCATCTCTCTGCACTTTTTTATTGAGGCCTCTCCTCCCAACCGATAAAGAAGGACGAGGGCCATTCTCCACTAAACCTAGGTCCTGCATCATCAAAATATCAGACTGCTCCAAAGGAAGACTGATCTAACATTTAGAAGAAATAGTTTCTTGGATCATACCAATAATCCTCTACCAAGTCTGATAAATAGTTAACTTCCTACCTTGAAAAATTCTTTGATTTCTTTCAAGCCAAATCTGCCATATAATACATGAGGGCCCAATACTCCATGCAACTTGAAGAAAGAAAGCCTTAGCAGGAGGTCTTCCTAAACTCCTCCATAACTCAACAAGAGAAGAGGCATGAGAACAAGACTATTTCCACACCCTCCACCAAAGATGCCAAATTTCCCATGCAAACGAACACTGTAAGAGCAAATGCCCTACAAATTCATCACTATTCTCACAAAGGAAACAAAATGAAGGGCCCTAAAAACCTCTCTTTTGGATATTATCCCAGGTAGGACATCTGTTTCGAGTAGCCAACCACAAATAGAAATTGCATTTGGGCCAGGAATCCTTATTCCAAACCTGTTTCCACCAAGGAACCTCCTCATCCCCAAAATGTTGCCTATCTAAAACACGGTAACCAGAAGCCACCGAGAAAACCCCTCTAGGATCCGGACCCCAAGCCAAGACATCATCATCCTGTAAAGAAGAGCACTCCCTAGTAGCCAAAATATGAGCCAACTCTTCTCTATCCTGAACAAAACCACCTACCGACCAATCTCTAGGATATTTCCATTGAACTACCTCCACCTGCCCAACTCTTTTGGCAACTTTATAATCCATCACCCTGTACCAACCAACAGCCAAGAAACAATTACATAGCTCCTAAAGATGAGGAAACATAGATAAAATTGTAGGGAAACCATCCCAAGAATCATGCCAGAAAAGAGCCTTCGAGCCTTTGAGACAAATCCAGAACAAACCTTGCTTAACAAGAGACGCCCCCTTCTTAAGGGTGTTCCAGATCAAAGAACCTTTACCAGAAAAACTGTATCTAGGTATCTCAGAGTCCGCAACCCCATTAAGATACTTAAAGGAAATAATTTTAGCCCAAGCATGGTCTTGAGAAATGCACCATCTCCAATAAAGCTTGGCCACCAATGCCTGACCAAAAAGAGAAGTCAAACGAAGACCCAAACCACCATCCTGTTTCGGTCTACAAACAGTCTCCCACTTAACCAGACTCCATTTTGAAGACTCCAAATTTCCAGCCCATAAAAATCTTCTTGACATAGATTCAAGCTCATGAATAAAACTAGCAGGAGCGACCTGAATCATGCATCGATAAATATATGAAGCTTGAACCACCGACTTAAGAAGCAACACTCTGCTAGCAAAAGAAAGCCACTTAATAGTCCAATGAGAGACTTTAGCCCTAAATTTATCCAAAATATTATTCCAGATGCCTCGAGGTAGAGGGCCCATAGAAAGAGGAATTCCCAAATAAGTTAAAGGGAGAGCTTCAATCTAAAACTGAAGAATCTGAGCAATTCTGGCCTGTATAAGGGGATCAGTATTGAAAAATAATATGGAGGATTTCCCCTCATTTATCTTCTACCTCGAAGCAGCCAAATAAATATCCAGAGATCTTCTAAAATTAGTTGCTTCCCTAATAGAGGCAAGACCCATCAGAGTAGTATCATCCACAAATTGAAGATGAGAAGATGCAAGTAAACTATTACCCCACCTCCAACCATGAATCAACCCTTGACTGACATGCGATTTGAGAAGTCTACCCAAGCCCTCAACCATAATAATAAACAAATAAGGAGACAAAGGATCCCCTTGACGGAGACCTCTCGAAGCCTGAAACAAAGTAGAAGGCTCACCATTGATAAGGATAGAATAGGATGGAGACGTAATACAACTCATCACCCAACTAACCCAGTTGGATTCAAAACCAAAAGCAAGGAGAATTTTACTTAAGAAAGACCATTTAACCCTATCATAGGCCTTAGCCATATCCAATTTTATAAACATAGCTTTTTCTTTAGAAATTCCCATAGAATGAATGGCCTCAACAACAATAGCCACACCATCAAGGATTTGTCTACCCACCATAAAACCTCCTTGTTCATCAGAAATAACCTTACTGAGCCAAGGCTTAAGTCTCTCAGCAATCAACTTGGAGATAATTTTGTACACCACATTACATAGTGCAATAGGTCTGAAAAGATCTAGAGAATTGGCTCCTTCCCACTTAGGAATCAGCACCAAGAAGGTAGAATTCATAGCTCTCAACATCTGTTTAGTTCTGAAAGACTCCTGCACAATAGACAAAAGATCCAATTTGACAATCTCCTAGAATTCTTGGAAAAATTCCACAAGAAAGCCATCAGGCCCCGAGGCTTTCCCTTTCTTCATCTGGAAAACAATACCCTCCAACTCTTCGATTGAAACTGGTCTCATGAGCAACTCATTCATCTCCATAGTGACAACTGAAGGAATACAATCCAAAATACTATTTTCTTTAGCAACCACCAAGGGAGAATCCTCAGAATACAAAGAGGAAAAAACCTTATAACCTCCCTTGAAATATCCTGAGCAACAATCAACTAGACCCCAAGAGAAGAAATAAGAGAAGGAATCACATTACCATACCTTCTAGCTTTAACTAAATTGAAAAAGAAAGCAGTATTTTTGTCTCCTTCCTACAACCAATCAATCCGAGCCTTCTATTTCCAATAAATTTCCTCCCTCAATTCCCACTCAACTACCTCCTTAAGAGCATCAAATTCCTCTTTAAGATTCCTTTCTGTGAGGCCATAATCCCTAATATATCTTGTAATAGCATCTAACTTCTCTTGAGCAACCAACTTAACCCCAAAAATATTACCAAAACTCTACCTATTCCACTTCTTAAGATGATATTTCACATACTAGAGCCTCTTAACAAAGGAGAACATAGCAGTTCCATGAGTAGGCCTACCATGTAACCACCATACTCTCATTAAATCATGTAGAGAAGGCTCCCGAAGCCACATTAACTAGAATTTAAAGTAGGGTTTCCTATAAACTCCCTTGTGAATGGCATTTAGCTTAATAGGCCAATGATCAGAACCTCTCCAATCCAAAATTTTTGAGCTGATTTACCAATTATTACTGATCCAATAAGGAGAAACTAGAAAATGATCCAATCTCTCAAAAATAGCCTCAGTACCACATCTCCTGTTGCTCCAAGTAAACATACCATTACCAGGTTTAATATCCACAAGGTTTAAGAAAAGGATATTATCATTAAGAGCCAAAGATGCCTGTCCAAGAGAACCCACACCACCTCTTTTCTCCTCCAAATTGGTGATAGCATTAAAGTCTCCAACAACAATCCAAGGATAGTGAGGAGCCATTAACCACACCACCCGAATATGATTCCAAAGATAAATTTTCCCAACAAGATCAGAGGGAGCATAAACATTAGTTAATAAGACCACTTCACCAGACTCCTTACAAGAAGCAACCATAGAGAGAGAAAATTTATCAAAAACCCACCATATAGGAGAGAGCTTCTAAGGATTCCAAAAGCTAACAATACCACCAACACTGCCCTGGGCACCAATACACTGACATTGCCCACGAGCCCACAATTTGGAAGCAATACTAAACAAACCATCAACTGATAATTTTGACTCCTACAAAAAAACAATATCAGGCTTATGCAAGTTAATCAACTCGCGAATAACTTTTTACCGAGGGGTGCTATTCAATCCCCTCACATTCCAAGATAAAACAATCATTTATGAGGAGTGGAAAAGTGAGAGTCAAGGGGCCTAACCAACCCTGACTCAACCAAGGACTCCCCCTCAAGTTTAATTTTCTCCACATATTTCTTCCTGCCCACCTTAGAAGACTTTTTAGGTACCCCTTTTTAAAATTCTTTTGATGCAATCCCAACATAGAACTCACCTTAGAACCTTTTCCATGATCAAAACCCACCAAATCAGCCAGCAGCGGATCATCTACCACCACACCATCCTCCTGAACAACCATATTTTCCTCAGAAGGAATAGAAATCTGGTTCCCCTCAATAGTCTGTGCCGCACAATTCACCAAAACTGGAACAATCACATTACCTAGAGACTGATCAGTGTCCATCTGAGCAACAGATAGATCCCCTTGCAGATTAACCCCAACAAGCTGGTCCAAGTCATCCAAAGCATCAAATCTATTATGTAATCCATCAATTGGCCTCTCATTAAAGGATCTCTTCAAACCCCTGCCTTTATTGCGGGACTTAACAGGAATGAAACCCTCCTTATCAGTCCCACTATCCTGCATTGGAGCTTTCCCCTCAACAGACCCATTAACCTGCTTAGGAGCTTTTCCTTTATCTATCCCACTATCCTGCTTAGGATGTTGAGGCTTAGATGACAAATTCCCAGGTAATTTTGGGCATTTTCTCTGAAGGTGTCCATATGCATGACACCAACGACATCGAAATGGAAGGGTTTCATAGTCCAACTGTTGAATCCAAGAAGAAGATCCAACACAAATTTCCATAGAATCTAGAAAAGGCTTATTTAAATCTATCTCAACACAAACACGGGCACAAGAAACTACCTTTTTATCCATCGTTTGTTGAGAAGGACCCACCGACTTCCCCAACAACAACGCAATCATGTGAAGAATATCGTTCCGCCAGAACTCCAGAGGTAACCAAGGGAGTCGAACCCAAACCGGCACCCGTGATGGAATTTCCTCCGTAGGGTTAAAACCCACATGCCAAGGCTTAATGAACAAGCCAACCTGGTTATAAAAATAAGGCCCTCCTTCAAAAACTTTATGTTGATCCTCCATGCAAGAGAAAACAACCATGAAAAAATTATTTGCCCCTAGCATGATCTCCATATCTCCAACCGGGTTCCATACTTTTCGAGCCCAAGATTCCAACGAAATGAGAGGGACCCGAATTCCTAAAAATTTACAAATTAAGGTATGATTAGCCAGGTATTCAACATCCTCTGCAATTGAATCTGGTTGAATCACCAGGACAGGCCTATCCAGAGTCCGTTCAAGACAACCATTCACTTTTGTAGCTCTAAAAACCCCAGTCGAAACAACGCCAACTAGGCTTGATGATTTTTCTCCAGATGCATGCCCTGAAGAAGATGGGTCGGAGCCCATGAGGGCCTCTTGGAAGGACAATATTTGCTTATCATTCAAATCCCCTGCCATTCGATCCGCTACCAGTCATTCATGATATTAGGTGAATTAAATGAAAATGCTAAATCTACTAAACCTTTCACCATCTATTGTCCACGATGTAGAAATAAATATGGTCTCCATAAGTGTCCTTTGAACAAAACTTCCATATTTGTTATATGTAGCATTTGTGATAAAGGACATCCTACATATATAATTCTTGGTTATCCTTGGTTGTATTCTTTAGATACTATTAACATTAATGTATAAAAGAAATTCAATGAAGTTACTATAACGAAAGAAGAAGATAATATTACAAGACATTTTTCACTGTAAAGAAACACATGTAGCTATTGCACACGAACATAGTGAAAAACAATCAAAAGAACTTAAAATAGAATTTAGTTGGCTTCATTTAAGGATTTTTAGAATTATAATATTTTTACCTTATTTTTTTTAAATAATATTTCAAATTATTTTTAGTAATGACATTACTACTGACATTTGCTAATAACATTTTGTTAACATTATTTTTATTAAAGTTTTTTAATTTTTATAAGATAATTATTAAATATAGATTTTGATAATGTAACGCACAAATAAATAAATAATTATCTCAGGACAGTACTCGTCCCGTTTATTCAAGTAGCAGGAAATCTTCAAAAAAAATTTACTACAGCTGTGGAAGCGAATTCGCATTCATTTTTATATTTGGTTGATACTGTCATGCCACAATTCGTCGGTATATTCTTTATGATTTAAAAAAAACAACTACCTATGCATGCTCTCACAGCCTTAATCTAAATTGTAATTAGCTCTGCTATGAGAGATTTCACCTGTCCATAAAAAACTTTCTTCATCGAATCAAAGCGGCAGAGAATTTTGTTTGACATCATATTGAATTATAAGTTAAGGATAATAATAATAACGTTGGATGTGGTTAGGAAAATTTATCTAAAATGATAAACTAAATAAAATTAAGAGATTACGGAGAAATGTCATATAAACGTTCTTTACATGCTTTCTGCCAGCCTATGAAATCCATTAATACAAAAGGGCCCACTATGTATATTTATGCTTCTATAATTTTTTTACTTACGTGACATTTTCAATGGACTGTGGATCTCAAAGGCGGAAGACGCAGGTGATTACAGTACAAAAAGAATGGCCGGAAAGAACCTTGGCTGTACATGTTGGAGAATCACGGCCGGAATAATAATAATAAATCTCACAGTCACTGCCGGGAATCTGAGTTGGAATGGCTCTGTATTCCACTCAGGAGATCCATGGCTTCGTGTTTCATCCAGGAGATCCACGTTCGAATCGTGTAAGGATGAAAAAAAAAATTGCATGTAAATGTTGAAAATACAGATCCTATATAATTGTTGATAAAGAGGTTTTACGACTCTTGTTGAGTCTGAATCGCCTACCGTTCTCCTTTTCTCGGATCGTGTCCAGCTTGGGCCTCCACACGTGGTTTCTTGAAGTCACTAGCTGCGCATAATCCTTCTGCAATTCGGGAGTGTTGCACAGCCTCTCGTTTCTGAAATCCGGGGCAGAACTATTCCTTTGTTCTTTCAACTCCAACCTCCTGTCCTCCATAAGCCTTGCAATAAACTCTGAACAGACTTTGATCCGAAGCCCTCCTCCCTCCCCTTTTTGTATGTCAAACGGATTGAGCGGCGTTCTCCTATCGTTAAACCTAAGAGAGCTACAAGGAATAGCAGGAACTTTAGAAGACGATATTAACGACGCCAACGATACAAAAGACAAGACAGAGCAAAAGGCCTGTTTGGGGAGAACGAAATACGTGTGGCCCATCTTCAAATCTTCCTCGGCAGAAAGAGCCGGTATTTTCTGCCCAATGTAAAACGAGTCCGAGTGGCACACTAGATGTCCCGGAAAGCTCTGCATAATTTCCTGGGCATAGATAGTTTTATCCAATACCTCTATACCACCATCCGAACGAATTAAACGGATTATTGGGACGGCTTTGCCTTGAGGAACGGCGCAAGAAGCACGATTTCCCATGGTTTCTTTAGAAACTTCAAGGAAGCACACCTCGTTCAAATTATATATATAATGAGAGAGCAAGCTGTCCTAACGAATGAACGAGTCAAGATTAGTAGTATTTCAGATGCGTGTGGCTGTAAATCTCCATACGACGGCTCTACTTGCTCTCTACCAAAATCTTAGCGTGCTGAACTTCTGTGTATTAACTACTACTTTCCTACGTGGATATTAGGGCTTGGACTGGTTTGGACAAAGTTGGGGGCTCTGCTTTGACCACATCATGCGCTTTGTTTGAAATTTGAAATTTGAAATTATGGTTTCGCAAGCAAATTAATTAATCTTATGGTCTATGGTCAAAGTCTTCTCCGATGCGCCTTCCACAACATTCCAATGGGTGACGTCAGATGCACGGGTTACGAGGGCCTACTTGCAGGTCTGGTGGAAAATAAAGAGAATCCGTACATTAAGAAGGGAGTCTACTTGTTTGCAAAATCGTATACTATTTAGACCCTATAATATTGCTAGAATTTAAAAATATCTAAAACTAGTTTATATTGGAAGAGTTATCAATCTTTAAACATTTATCTATCACACCCGGAGGAAATGAAATAAATATTTTTTTAATAAAATACTAATATTGTTTAAGACGTAGCTGACCTTCAAAGGACGCCTATCGGCGTAATAAATGTTAAATTCGAGGAATGGCCAAACCCTTGGAATTTTATTTCAATTTCATTGTGGATATGGAGATCGTAGGTCTGGACAAAAGGGGCAAAACTACTCGTCGAGTCTTCACCGTCCAGTTCAGCATGCACGCGAAGCCATATGCGACAATGACTCTTTCGAAAGTACAGTATTTGTCTCTAGCCATAGAGCATATTGGACTTACATAGCAAATATCTAAATTTGAATTATTGAGAAGATGATTTTGGTTGTGCCTCGAGCTGAATGCTTTCCTTATCAACATCAAAAGATAAGATACAGTGAAAAACTTTCTCAATTTTGTGGGTCCACCATTCTTTCTTATAAGAACTACCTTAAGATACAGAGATACAGTGAAAGCTTCCTAATTTTTTGGGACCACCATTCTTTCTTAAAAAAACCACCAGCTATATACTTGGCCTATTATCAACACCAAAACGTCAGACACAGTTGAAGCGTCCCTAATTTTCTGGGTCCACCATTCTTTCTTGTAAGGACCACTTCAATTTGTTTTATGCAATAATAACATTTTTTAACACAAAGTGCTAGTTGGAGCATTCGATTTTGATTTATTGTCGCTACTTGGAACATTGACTTGATCTTGCTCCATGTTGAAGGAAAGAATCTGAATATGTATCTGAAGTTCAAGGGTATACACAAAGAATGCAGGTTGCATCTTTAATGCTTGTTTTATATGATTGGAGCACACGATAAACATATATTTCTAAGTCTATGTGGTCCTGGATCACTCTTTGAAAGATATTTTTTAAATTAAGGTCGACGCTTGATAATAACAACGGCTTTCTTGAATTCATATGAGATAAAGATATATGACTATGTAGGTAAGAAGGGAAAGAATGTTAGGTATATCAATTGTGTTAGGTACAATTAAGTAGAAAAATCTCTGCATACAGAGCTTAAGTCATATTCAACCTTTTTTTCTCCCTTTTGAACATTGAAAATCTATTAATTAAAATAAAATAAAATATTCTTACAATAATATCGATAAATGGTTTTGATTAATACATAGATATTCAAAAGTAAAATGGACAAAGCATCTTTAGAAATAAATATAAACTATCACTTGCACACAAGCAATAAAGCTATGGTAAATGTGCAACATGGAAGCAATGACAATATATAACTATTATTGGTTATCTTATATTATTGTTTATAGACGTGTTTATTGGTTATGTTATAGCATGAGGGACCAAGATTTCTTATAAAAAAATTTAAATTAATTGAAAAACAAAAAAATTTACTTGTTATAAAAATATCAACATATAATATCATAAAATTTTACATATCATAAATTCAATCCCGACAAAGACACCATAATGGTAAAAAATATTAGGCCCTCCTAACAAAGACCGAAGTTCAAGGGGAGGGTGGTCCACAATCTGTCCCTAGCTTTTCAACCTATTAAAAAATAACTTTTCTAAGACATCGCTTTCATGTAGTGCTTCTCCTATCCCATGGGAACAACACAACAGTTTGGGCTCTCTGGATCTTCTTTGGAATGTCCAAGGTTAAGACCATGACATGTGTGTGGGTGTGTGTTAGTCCCCTATTGATATGCTTAGATCTCTACCTTATGAAGGCCTTTAGTCCCCATGGATGTGTGATCCTTAGATTTTTAGGGACATAACATAATTCTAGCTCCTTCAAAAGTGAAGGGTGGTACTTGTTGGAATATCTCTAATCTAACCTTATTTGCCAAATCCAACAATGGTGATGTATGCCTATGAGTTTATACAAAAAATTATTCTCATAGAAATAAATAATGCATCAATATGTAGAAATATAAAATGATTCATCCATAAATAACAATCCACACAATGAGATACACATAGATAATACCCTTAAGGTATGGTAACACCAGTAATGCTTCTTAATGAAGTATTGACTCATAAGGTCTCCTAATTTGGGAGTGCCACTTCGACAAAGCAAATTCTCATAGGTACTTGAAAAGAGGAAAGTCTCTTATGTGAATTAGAGGTGACAAAAGATTACAAGTATAATTGATAATACAATGATAATATACCTTATTTATATACCCATAATTTTAATACTACTTTGGGGAGGTTATAACACTAACTCTAGTTTACTACTAAACCCTTATTCAACCTATTATTGCAATATATTATTCCAATAAAATAAGCCTTGGGTTATGTGTGACCCATGCCAACTATCCATAACACCCATATACAACATGATTTCATATCTCAATATACCTATCCCTAGCTACCATAACATGAGTGCTCTTGATGTAAGCTTATGAGAATATGAAACATAAGAATATAAGCATCCTCTATGTACTTAGTTATATCATCAATATGGTGAAAATTGTAAGTCTAATTTATCTTTTAATCTAAGTTATATTAGATTGGGTTAGTTTGATATGTAATTATATTTGTGGTTTGGTTATCTACTATAAATACCCTAATCACTAGTTTATTTTATCGTATTATGTGATATGAGATTGTTGGGGTACATCTAGGAACCCATTCCTTCTTCCTACTTTAAATATCTACATTATTTCATTGCATTTATATGCTTTCTTATTCCACTTTGATACTCTTTTTGAATCTATTTGGTGAATGCTATGCTTCAAAAGACCTTTAGAGAGTATTATAAAATTTAATATTATATCAAACCCAATCTAAAGAAACATCATAATCATGCAAAAGAATGTCTTATTGCTTGGCATCTTAAGAAGCAATATTGAAGAAGAAGCGTATTTTTTTTTTGAAAGGGAAATTAAAAATATATATTTTGAAATTGTTGCCAAATTTTGTGTTCTATTTTCAAGCTCTATTTTGCACACTAGATTCATGTGCTATTTCATGCTAGCACTCTTTCAAATTATGTAATAATTTTAGTTTTATTGTGGATATGGTTGTACGGTATGCCCTTATTTGAAATGAATTAGACCTCTTAGAGTTATATTATTTATTAAATGATTTGAAAAGGAAAGGTTGTAAGTTTAATTTATATTATGATAGATTTTTTTTTTTTACTTGGGAGCACACATAATAATAGATGATAAATCATATATAAGAAGTCACAACATGACATGATGAATTTAAGTATTTAAGGTAGGGTATCCAGACACATGGTTATGAGTTATATGGGAACTAATGTATGCACTCTCCCTAACTTAAACACAAGATCTAGTCAAATAACCTAACCCTCTGTTCAATTCTATCCATTTCATGCTCACAATTGTAAGGAAATCAATACTAATTTTTTAAGTCATAGATCTAAGATTAAAATCCATCAAGTAACTTTGAGTTTTTTACAAGGTTTTTTATAGTCTTGATAACTCAATCTCTAGTTCAATGGTTGGGTGTAACAATAGACACTATATATTTTTCTATCTTTTAAACCTATTAATTAAAAATTTGAGTCCCTCATAGTATTGAGGTTTATAATGATTTAGCATAAGTGTATGCATTATTCATGGAAATCCTTCCTTAGTTCCTATTAAAATTGATAGCTTGGATGGATAGTTGATGATGGTGTAGTAATTTTCATATAGAACATCTTAAATTTAATTCCCAACAAAAATTTATATTATGATGTACTTAAGTGCTACTTCCCATGGGTAAGGCATGATGCCTCCATTCCTAGTCTATTATACTACTGAACTTATCAACATGATATTTTTTATGTTCCTCTTAGGCCTAAGATGTAAGGTTTGACTCCCATGCTTATATATGATGTACTGGTTACCTTACAAGATTTTTTAGGTAGGATGTATGATGATTATAACATCTATGTATGTGCTATATTCTTTTCTTTTTCGCTAGCTCTAGTGGCTATGTTGCACAATAGAGTATTATTTAAAATTTTGATGGAATATATCATAGGTTCAAACCTCTTTGGTGATAATATGCTTTTCACACACCTCATGTTTTCCTATGTTTAATACATGCTTCTTATTTTAGCCTACCATAGATTGTTGGTGCATTTATTATGTAATAACTTTGATATAGCCACAACAACTCTACTTATTACTAGCTCATGCCCTAGGTTAGGTTAGTTAGCCCTTGAGCATTAAGGGTTAGGATTTGTATATTATATTAGACTATAAATAGATGAGTCATGTGGTAGTTATTTCATCACTCGTTATTGTAACCTCTTGTCACATTTGGTGCATACATGAGACTTTTATCTCTCTAAGTGGCTAAGATACTTCCCCTTTATGAGTGGCTAGAATTGTTTTGTGACTTAGAATCTACATCTTCTTTTTACTACTATGAGTTTTAGTTTAGAATCTGAATTTTGCTCAATGAATAAGTTTTTATTTTCATATTTCTAATAGTTATTGTTGTTACTATTTCCAAAAGTTTTTTAATTACAAGTGGTAGTGGAGCAATGATCGTAGATACCTATGATAGTGCATACAAATTATAGAAGGATATGTGAGTTGTTTTAGAACCTCATTTGATCAAATTTATATTTTTAAGTTTGGGCAATTTTTACCAAATGTTTTTTTGCTAGCATCTTCTAGCGCACTTTTCTTATGTAGTATTATATTTTATGTGAAAACTTTTGAAGAGTATAAGAAGTACTTGAGCCATTGTGGGAGAGATACCTCATTTTGATTATCTTTATGAGAAGATCAAAACAAGATATATTTTTGGTAACACTTTTGCAAGTGATTGATAAAATATTTAGGTTTTGTTATTAGTTTATAGTTTATGTGTAAACCCTTGGCTTCTTCACATTGTGTACAATTCAATGAGCATTTATAGTGAATATGTACATATAATAATGATTGTATGAGCTAAAATAAGCATCTACAAAAAATACAATCAAGCACCGTAATATACCAAACCACATCAATAGCTTTGACTCTCATGTTCTTTCAATTTTATGCACCTTCAGTATCCTTCCCAATTCTCACTAAGGTCCCCATACCATTATATTTGATAATTTCTTTTATATTCATGAGTATTTGATAACTAAGTGTGAAAGGCTAAATAACTTATTTTGTAAGGTTAGTTATTCCCAACAATGCTACTCTAACTAGCTCAATAAAATCTAAATCTAATTAGATTACTCACTTACATAGCATGGTAGTGATTTTATCCATACTAGAAATTCAATGGAAAATAATTTTTAATAGGTTTTTGACATGTAGTAGCAAGATAAACAAAAGGTAATTGAGACTCTATAAAACAATACTCCACTTAGAAAGAATTTATAGTATCCTAATCCATGGTACTTCCAATGGATGTCTTATGGAAAAGATCCAAGGTCTTTCCAACATCAAAAGCTAGGGTGCTACCAACATATAACCTTAAATCAAGAACAATAATTTATTAGTAACTTCATTTTAGATAAGATACAATTTGATCCCACAAGATCCACATAAGCACCCAAATTGCATGGTATCTATTCCAAGTATGAGTGAATGTTAGAATATATTACATTATTTGATATGTGAAAGATCAAGGGTCTTTTGAGGAAGACCAAATGTCATTTGTAAATTTATATTATGGACTCTAAGTCTCATATTTCATTGTACAAGTTCTTACAATATTAAGGAGTATTATTTTTGCTTCACATGTGTTTTATTTTTGGTTTAGTAATTCATTAGTTCTAGTAATTATATTTCATAGTTCATAGAGTTCAATTGCTTACAATGGTATCAGAGCCATAAGATAATTTGATAGGAGGTAGAAAGATCTCTATTACAAATTTGAAGGTTTGGAAGATAGAGAAATTTTGTGATAAAAATTTGAAAGCAATGAGAAGGTTTTTATAAGAAGGATTTGGGACAATTGTTGCTATTTGAAAAAAATCCCAAAATGAAGAAATTTTTGGCAAGAAGGTTACCGAATCCTGGAGAATATTTTTGAAGATCTCAAGATGTTTAGAATTTTGAGGAAGAAGATAGTGGAATATATTAGATTTGAAGTCAAAATTCAATAAGGATATTTAAGGAATATTTGATTTAAAAATAAGGTATCAATTTAGAGAATTTCGAGGTAATTTTGGACAACATTATAAGGGGAAGAAAGAGCTACGTTTTAGGAGAAATTTGGGAACTTTTGAGAGAGTTTTTGGAAAGCAATTAGAGCTGCAAAATGGATATGTTTAGAGCTGCAAAGTGAAAGGAGGTAAAGTAGAAAATTTTACAATATTGAGATAGAAAAAGGGTAAACAAAATCACCAAAGGAATTAGCTACAAAAAAGACCAAAAATGTATGTGATATTGGTGCAATATAAGTCTATTATTTGAAAATTAAAATTAGTTTTATATTAAGTATTTGAGAGCAGCATATTAGCTTTATTATATTCTAAAAAATGAAGTTGAAATAGAGAGTGTTAAAGAAAAATAAGGTGGTAGAATTTGAGTCCTAAAATCTGCAAAATTAAAACAACAAATATCTAAGATTAGTCTTATTTAAAAATGAGAAATAATGAGAAAATATTATTAGTATTACAAATTTATTTTATAAGCCTTTGAAAGTGCAAATTTATTAGTGTAAAAGGAAATGAAATAATGGTTTTTATAAGCAAATAGAAGATCAAATAGAGCAATTTTTTAAGTGTCTAAAGACACTAAGAAAACCACCGTGCAAAGAAGAGGTGAAAGCATTGGTTTGGAGTAGTGAAGCACCACCATAGCTCAAGGAAGAGCCACCACCATTCAAGGAAAAACTACCATAGTCCAAGGAAGCACCACTATTTCTCAAGGAAGAGCCACCACCATCTAAGGAAGAGCCACCACTAGAAATATGAAGGAAAGCTATCAAGTTGAAGGTCCAATGCCATAATTTTTTCCAAGGAGCCCAAATGAATGTAACTGAGATGTTTCTACAAAATATAGCAAAGGAATGTACATGGAAGATATAGACCTATGGAAAATTAGGGCTAATTCCAAGCATCAAGGATTGGAGAAAGTGTTTCATGCAAATATTGTGAAGGGACACGTGTGGAGAAGATAAAGCATTGGAAGGATGAGCTAGGGTAAATTTCAAGTGGAAGATATTGCCAAGGCTAATGGAGATGTTTGAAATATTTTTGGAGGAGAGATACTTGTAATGTGTAATGCTCACTATATCATACATTCATCAAACTAAGAAGAGTTAAATTACAAGCACCTAAGGAGAATAAGGAAAGAAAATTGGGAGAAATAGAATATTTTTAGTGCTAAGTGGTACATAAGAAGTGGAAGGTCAACAACGTTGAAGTAATTGAAATATTCAAGGAGGATACATTAATGCAGATTTCAAATAGCCAAAGATAGCACAATGTAAGGCATATTTCAAAGAGCATCAAAAATAAGAGAGCGTGCAAGAAAGAACATTAATGGAAGTCTGAGTGTAAGTATGAGAAGTTAAACCATTCAACTTATCCAAGAAATCTATTCAAGATACATGCAACAAAGGAGTTTATTGGAAATAGGTTTGCATTCCAAATACAAATAATAGAGATAATGTTTTTTAATTAAAGCACCTTTATAAGGTTGAATTGAGTTGACCAATCACAAAGGAGAGATAAAATAATCTTTCCAAGGTAAGCCAAAGTACTACAAGATCTTCATACGTACAACATAAAAGGAGGAGCACCAATTAGGAGGTGGTCAAACATTATTGACCAAGAGAATTTATGCATTCAATATTAAAGGTATTTAATTCTATTTAAAATTATTTATATGCTTAAGATAGGAGAAATAAGGTTACATAAAGTTATTATTTTCTAAGGTCAAAGAGAAGCTATTTATTTTGGAGAGATAAGAATTTAAATTAATATTTGGAACCTTAGAAACTAGATTATTGCTATTTGAAAATTTATGAAGATTTAAAATTTGATTTGAAGAATTAAAAGGATTTATTTGAAGTTTTATAAATTGATTATATAAGTTTACAAAACAATTTGAAATATTTACAATTTTATGAGATTGAAGAAATTAGATTTTTTTACATAAAATTAGGAATTTAAAACTTGCATAGAATTTCTAAATTTCTAAATTTGGGATTATAAGGATTTCAACACCAAATTAGGGTTTGTGAAATTTAGAACCTATAAATTCATATACTTGAAATTTGTGAGACATAAGGTAGTCAATTAAAAGCATTAAGGATTATGGATTATTGGTATATAGATTCAGGAGCAAGTAAACATATGACTAAAAATGAAAATTTATTTGAGTTTCTATGAGCAAAACATGAGAAACCAGTTGCAATAGTAGATAGTGAGACCTATGAAGAGGAATATGAGATGTTTTAGTTAATATAATAAATGAAAATGAATAATTGACAATGTTTTATATGTTCAGGGATTATCTTACTATCTTCTTTCAGTATTTCAACTCATGGATCAAGATATGACAGTACAATTTAAATTCAGCAATGGAAGAAAAAATTTCATATTGTCAAAAAAGATAAAATGATAGCTTTAGGGTCCTATAAGGAAAGTTTGTTTATTCTAGATACTACTACAAATCTGTCTCTCTCAGTTAAAACATTGGGATCATTATGGCATAAAAATATGGGACATACTAGTGTAGCATCCTTAGATAAAATGGTCAAATATCAAGTGGTCAAAGGAATACCAAATATTTCTTGGTAACCTACAATTTGTCTAGAAATCTTAACAACAAATTAACATAGAATACCTTTTGAAATCCATCAATATAGATTTCAACAACCACTAGAATTGATATATATATATATATATATATATATATATATATATATATATATATATATATATATATATATATATATATATATATATATATATATATATATATATATATATATATATATATATATATATATATGTGATCCAATGAACACTACAAGTATTGGAGGACATAAGTATTTCCAATTATTTTTTGATGATCACACTAGAAAAATGTGGGTATATTTCATGAAATACAAGTTAGAAGCTTTTAGTTGTTTCAAACAATTTAAACTTCAAGTGGAAAAAGAATTAGGAAAGACTATCAAAAATATTTGATCAGATAGAGGAGGATAATTTGTGTCACAAGAATTTAATCTATTTCTAAAAAAAATAGAATAAAGAGACAACTTACTACAACATATTCACCACAACAAAATAACATTGTAGAAAGAAGAAATAGGTCTATAATGGAAATGGTAAGATGTATTATAAAAGAGGCTCACCTTGATAATCAGTGTTAGGAAAAAGTAGTTAATACAAAAATATATTTATAGAATACATTACCTACAAGAACAATCAAGAACATTACTCCAGAAGAAGTATGGTTAGGACAAATGTTGAAAAACTAAATATTTTTTGATGTAATGCTTATATGCATGTTCCAAAACAAAAATGAACAAAATTAGATGAAAAATGTATGGTTGGTATATTTTTTGGCTATGATGATGAATCTACAAGATATAGAATAATTTATCCAAGTACAAAGAAAGTATATATAAGTAGAGATGTAGTTTTTGATGAAAATATCAAAGTTGAAACTGAAGAAGAAAATAGTGATTCAAAAGTTTTTTATGAATTTCTCATAAGAAACAGAGTTAGAATATCAATATGAAATAGATTCGGAGTTATAATATACAAAACCTTCCATAATTCCTCAAAATAAGGAACCAATATGGCTTAGGAATACACTTAGAGAATCAAATTTGGAATAAATGCCAGATCTTACTTCTACAAGACCTTAAACTTATAGTCAAAGTAGAATGAATAAAAGGTTATTAAGTGTTATAGAAGAACCAACAAAAACACTTCAGGATCTAAATCATTCACAATGGAAAACAACTATGGAATCAGAGTATTCTTCACTATAAAAGAAGAAAACATGGAGTCTAGTCAAGTTACCTCTAGGAAAGAAAGTAGTAGGTTGCAAATGGGTTTATAAGTTTTAAGTATATACTAGATGGAAATATTGATAAATAAAAATCTCAACTAGTGGCAAAAGGATATACACAAACAGAGGGAATTGACTATGAATAAACATTTTCACCAATAGCTAGATATCAGAACAATATGTGCTTTAGCAGCTCATCATGATTGGAAACTTCATCAAGTGGATGTCAAAAGTGCATTTATTAATGGTTATTTAGAAGAGGAAGTATTCATGTATAAAACATAAGGATTTATTGTCAAAGGTCAAGAACATAAATTTTATAAATTAAACAAATCCTTATATGGTCTAAAGCAAGCACCAAGAGCATGGAACATAAATATTAATAATCACTTGTTACAGCATAACTTCAAATGAAGTACATCAGATCCAAGCTTATATATAAGGAAAGTTGGAAATGATATATTAATTCTAATAGTATATGTTGATGACATAGTAATTACAGGAAGCTCCAAAAATATTATAAATGAGTTAAAGAAGAATCTTGAGAAGGCATTTGAAATAACTAATCTAGGGCTTATGAATTATAGTCTTGGTCTAGAAATTTATTAGAATATAAATAGCATCACAATCACTTTAGAAAAGGTATGGAAAAGATCTACTAAAGAAACATAAAATTGATAATTGTAAACTTAAATATACACCTATGGTACAAGGGCTTGAATTGTCTAAAAATTATGGTACACCTTTCGTTTCAGCTACTAAATATTTTCAATTGATTGGAAGTCTCCTATAGTTAACCAACACTCGCCCTGATATAGTTTTTTTTGTAAATTATCTTTCAAGGTTCTAAAGCATGAGATTCCAGAAACAAAAAGAAACACTAAAGCTATGCAATGCAAAACAAAATGTAACGCTTTAATCCTATGAATTTGAAATGCATGAAATAAGGAAAAGAGACGAATTGAGACGAAAGGAAAGAGGTATAGAAAGCACAACCCTTTTTATTTATACTCTCTCAATATCGGTTACAAAGACGTCTCCCGCATTTTCAGGGGCTAGGAGCGTTAAAATGTTTTGGTTACAATAGTGACTAGTGATCCTCCTTCCGCGTGCCCACATGCAAAATGGGTGGGCCAAAGTGTTGCCGCCACTGGTGTGAATGAATCTTTGATCCTTGTTGCTCCTCCTGCATTCAAAGAAACAACAAAATCGTTAGTAGCACCTGCGAATAAGACAAAGCGTTTGTTCTCTAAAAAACAATGAAGGATGCATGCATGAAACTGAATAAAAGGATAAATGAACTGAATCAAAACAGTCTGCAAATTTCACAGAAACAAGGGAACATCACCAGAAGGTCACTGCAAATGAAACATTCGAGAAATCCTCCACCGATTTGAATTCGCTCCTGGGCGGGATGAATTCGACTGTAATTCGTCTCGGGGTAGGACGAATCTGACTGTAATTCATCCCGGGGTAGGACGAATTCACCTACAACAAAGTGCCGAAGTGATACTGCCAAAATGTCACATCTAGGGAACTCCAAAAGACCTGCAAACTTGGGGGTTAGCTAATTGGGGGCATTTTGGGAAGACCCAGATGGTCAGATTTCCCCAATTTGACCTCCATCAATAGGAATTTGATAATGCTCATCTGCAAGTTAGTGGGAGCGAAAACGCGATAGCATAATGATAATAAATCAAAATGAACTGAAATCAAAATTGTAAACTACCTAACAACATAGAAAACAAATGCAAGGAATGAAAATGACAAAAATGAAGATATGCTACACATTCCCGATCGTTCCTAAAAGGGACGATTAGGCCTACGACAATGCGGGGTGCCCAGGCGGGCCACCCACCGTTGGGACCTGATTTCGGAGCCAATCCACTTGGGATGGGCCCAAAATCTCTTGTAATGTGTTGTCGGCGAATTGGTAGATCAATGTGGTCAAGTGTCGGGTTTTGGATCCGGATTCACACTTCCAATAACCACCCAATGACCTCCCTTGCGAAAGAGATCAAGGATGTGGAAGAGGTGAATCAAAAGGGTAAAGCGTGGTATCAATTTGGCAGCACTTCGTTGCTTGAAAATGCTTCCAACCTATCCTCTTTTGGGTGAGAAAGTTCACCATTTTATAGACCCGGGGGTCTCTTTGGAGGGGCATGCATGAGCGCCATGTGGCAGTCATGCCTTCCCATGAGGGAGGAAAGTCCTCCCTGACTTGGGCTTCCATGATTGCCCTTGTGACAGTCCTCTAATGTCCAATCTGCCCACCTACACGCACATGCAAGGCGAGGAGGCATTAATTGGACTGTCCTCGGCTGCCATTTGGCACAATTTATCTTTTTCCCGTTGAACCTGGAATTCGTCCTACCCGAGAACGAATTCAGAATTCGTCCCTGGGTGGGGCGGATCCCATTTTGAATTCGTCCCAGGGTGGGACGGATTTGGAGCAGGGTGTCTGAAGGTGCCAAATTGCTTTCTGACCTTCCAAAATTGTTGTAAAAGTGGTTAGGACCACTGTTTGACCTCTAAGGGCTGCCCTGGGGGCTATGTGTGTCAAAGCGATCAGTGTTTGCAGTCACATAATCGGATTGGTGTTGTTTTGGTGTCTACAGATGCCCCTTTTTGGGATGCGCTGTGCATGGCGCAGTGCCGAGCAAAAATAGATAACCAAAGCACTAATGATTAGGGTTTCTTGGTAACCTAACCAAATTTTGATGCCCCAAGCATGGAAAGGGCATGCATTCTTGAATCCTTGCTTCTGACGAGCTAAGGAATTTGATTTCAAGTATTAACCTATTTTGGTGAGGTGTGACTTGAGCTTGGACATTGATCAGTCATGAATAGGCAAAGGGCGCAACCTTTTGTCCATGGGGGAACCTTGTGTTCATGCTTCATGAAATGCCAAGTGATTTGATCAATTTGTGATTATTGCTTGTTTGCTGCCCCAAGCAGGAGCGTGATTGTCTTTGTCAATGATTCTTTGAATGCATGCCATTTTCCTTGATTGGGTGTGTGCTTGTTGATTGGTGACTAAGTGTGACTACCCCCTCAAGCGACGAATCGATGAGGGAATGACCTTCATGAGAAAAGCGACGAGTCGCTTGACCCAAGATGACTTGTGCAAGGGTGCCCTTAGATGGTTTAGCGTTAATTGTGTGCATTTTTCTGACATTTAGACCTATTTTTGGTGGGTGTTAACCCCTTTTGGTGACGCTTTTTGGAGCTAAAATTGGCAAAAATTCGTCCTCCCGTGGAGCGGTCCGGCTATGGTAGCCTTCTTAGGGAGTAGGATAGTGACAATTTGTAACCCCAACATCTATTTTGGATGCCAAGAATGTCAGGCGCGAAGGCGCCTTCGTTTCGGCAATGTTATTACTTATTTTTGGGTGGGTTTTTGACCCTTTTGGTGACGCCATTTGGGGATGAAATTCTCAAAAATCCGTCTTCCCGTGGAGCGGTCCGGCTATGGTAGCCTTCTTAGGGAGTAGGATAGCGAGGATTTGTGACCCCGACATCTGTTTTGCATGCCCGGAATGTCAAGTGCCAAAGCACTCTCATCGGACAGGTTTATTGCTGCTTTTGGTGCATTTTTGTTCAATTTGATGATATATATATACGAGATGATTCTTTTTTTGTTTATGCAAGTGTGATGATTTGATTTTATGCATGATGAGTGATGAGTATGGATGTATGCATGTTAATTTATTTTGATGGATGCATATGTTATGATGAATGTAAATGTTTTTGATGTATATGTGATATGCAAGATGCAATGGATAAAATGAATTTGTGTTGTTTGGTTAGGGCACCATAGACTGTTTAGGACTTTGTGATTTTTGTTTTTAGGCGCTTGCTGTGGTAAATGACTTTGCATGTATACATGTGGTTTTTTTTATTTTTTGATTGTATTGTAAGGATGAAAAGTAGCGCAGTTGGTTTAGAAATGTAGCTAAGGTTTTCTGAGACTCAGACGGTTTTAACTCACTAGCCACGACTGTACTTTATCTTACAAGACTTTTGAACAAGGTATGAATCGGACTTGTCTTTGACCAAGCTATTTCACATCCCTGTGTGTGCAATTGAGTTCATTTATGTGGTATTTGTCAGGATACCGCCAGTGCCAGATAGGCTATCAACCAAACCTGTACTGAGGATCACCTAATTAGCTCCACTAACTCCTTTATTGTATTTAGTCAGATTAATCTGCGGTGCTATCTAGGATACCATAAGCTAGCTCATCCACATGCAAACATTGATCTGTACACGAGTTAATGTGACAGATATATCGTCATGCGGGAGGTTTACCACCGGTGACCGATAGGCTATCCACCAAACCGGTACTGAGGTTTGCCTCATGACCTGTCGAAATGCTGAGAGTTCCAGGGATTCAAGTTCGACTCCCTTCTTTTCTTCAATTGTATTGGGATACTTGCTCGATTGTAGTGATAAAAATCACTGTTTATTTTTATATATTTTTCTTTTGAGCAAGGGATTTGGATTTCGAGTGATAAGAATCACTATTGTATGTGCCTTTTGATGTATGCACTCTAGTGGTGATGTCAAATTTTTTGGAGTTTTGACGTTTTGCAAAATTTTGATGTTTGCAACTTTTGAGAACTTGGGATTCTTGGGGAATTGGGTAGGGAAGATGCTTGTCCTTTTGCCAACTCTCAACATTCTTAGGGTCATTCGCACAGGGGGATGAGCAAGATAACCATTTCGCTTATGGTGACCTGGATTACTGTGCATGTTTCATCTTTCGTTCACACAACTTGGGAATTTTTATGTGTTTTAATTTGTGTTGGGATGCTACGTAACAAGGTGTGATCCAAGTAGAACTCTACCTTCGTAAAATATGTCTGACTTGGTACAGTACATGGCTAGAAAGCAAAATGACGACTGAAAGATGAAAACTCTTGATACATTAGAAGACCACTAACTCTGGTGTGGTAAAAATAAGTGAATGGCATTTTATTTTTGATGGACTAGTTATAGAATGGAGAAATGTGGAACAAGATGGACTAGCGGAGTAATTACAATCTATGGTGCCTTTGACCTGTATGACCACAAATATGCAAATGTATGGATGCGATGCTTAATGCAGCTATATATTTTTGTATTTTTGATGGATTGATTTTTGTGATTATGAAGATGAGATGCGAGAAGAGCTTTTTATTGATGAATTTGAGCATGCCTGGAAATGAGATAAAATTTTTTGTTATTTTTGATGATTTTACTATTTTTGAATTTTCTTATTTTTGACCAAGCGATTGTGGGAATCCTTGGAGCATTTTGGGATTGACCAAGCGATTATAGGAATCCTTGGAGCATTTTGGGATTGACCAAGCGATTATAGGAATCCTTGGAGCATTTTGGGATTGACCAAGCGATTTTAGGAATCCTTGGAGCATTTTGGGATTGACCAAGCGATTATAGGAATCCTTGGAGCATTTTGGGATTGACATTATAGGAATCCTTGGAGCATTTTGGGATTGACCAAGCGATTTTAGGAATCCTTGGAGCATTTTTGGGATATGGCTCTCTTAGATATGGAATGGTCGCAAATGACTGATGTTCAAGGGTTCTGTTTCCTTGATTCCATCAAGAGAGGCTAGCCGGTATGTCTCGGGTCCTATTTTGCTATCAATGACATATGGACCTAACCAATTTGCCGTGAACTTGTCCCTTAGGTGGGACGACAAACTAGAGTTCTATTGGTTTTCCTTCAAGACCAAATCACCAACCCGAAAGTCCCTCAGGTGAACTTTCATGTTGTAAGCTTTCTTAAGTCGCTCTTGATAGATACATAAATGCTCGAGAGCATTAACGCGTCATTCGTCAAGCAACGTAAGCTGGTCTAACCGGGCCTACCGCACAGCATCATCATCGATGAACTCTTGCATTGATATGCGCAGGGAAGGAATTTCCAACTCGAGAGGCATGATCTCCTCGGAGCCATACACGAGCGAAAATGGAGTTGCCCCAGTGGGCGTCCGAATGCTAGTGCGATAAGCCCACAGGGCAAGTGGAATTTGGATGTGCCAATCCTTATGACTGTCTACGATCGTATTTTTAAGGATGGCAACTAGCATTTTGTTTGACGCCTCTGCTTGCCCATTTGCCTGTGGATAATAGGGTGTCAAAAAACTGTGCTGAATTTTGTACTTTGTGGTCAAAGCACGCATGTCTTTGTTCTTGAATGGCGTCCCATTATCCGAGACTATTTTGGATGGAATACCAAAATGACATATGATGTTATGCAAAATGAACTCCACAATGCGGGGTCCTATCGTAGAGGTAAGCGAAACTGCTTCCACCCACTTGGTGAAATACTCTGTGGCCGTTATGATAAACGTGTGATGGCTTGAAGGGGAGATCTTTCCAATTAGATCAAAGCCCCACTACAAAAATGGCCAAGCGAACTGGACTATCTGCAAGGCCTGGGAAGGTACGTGCATCAAATTGGCATGATGTTGACACTTCATGCACTTCCTGACATATGCGCAACAATCTCGCTCTAAAGATGGCCAATAATAGCCCATGCGAAGAATGCGCTTTGCGATGGCCATACCACTGAAGTGGCCACCACATGTACCATCGTGCGCTTGGGCGATCGCCCAAGTGGACTCTTGCTGGTCCAAGCAACGAAGGAGGATTCCTTCATAGCTATGATGATACAAAATGTCTCCTATCAAGACATACTTAGCCACTTTCTACTTGAATGCTCGTTTTGCGGCATGCGTCAATCCAAGCGGGAGATTACCTAACTTGAGGTAGTCTCTAATGGGTAAATACCAGTCCTGTTGATCGGAAGCCTCGATGGTATGAACAACCAATCCCTCTTGAAGTTCATCCCTAGAAAACGTTGAGCGGGAGAGAACTTGTAAGAATAGCGTTGTGTTGCTATTAATGGGAGTAGGGGAGAACAAGGACCCCCAGTTGGCATGTTTCAGACGATCATGGATTCGAGAGAACTTATCCGAGGATGGTTCAATCTGGATCATGTGGATTCCTGGCGTCAAGTCAGAGCTTGCACGCTCCATCACAGATTGCGATAGGGTTTTGACTTGAATGGTTGTCATATCACCAGAAAGGTCTTGCGGGATTAGTGACCCCAAGGAGGCCATTGTGTCCGCAAAATGATTCGATGACCGAGGGAGTGCCTCGATGTCGTACCACTCAAGTTTTGCCAAGAATTTGTCCACAAGGGCTTTATAAGCCTACAGAACTGGGCATTTGCATTGGAATACCCCTTTGACTTGATTGACAATTAACAGTGAATCACCAAAGATGTTCAGTCATTTGATGTTCATGGCGATTGTTGTCTGAAGACCTATGAGCAAGGCTTCATACTCTGCATTATTGTTGGTGCATGGGAAATTTAATTTAAATGACAGGGGCATTGGAGCACCCTACGGTGTGAAGAATACTATTCCCGTGCCACCACCTTGCTCACATTTAGAACCATCAAAGAATAGGGTTATGTCAGCCTGTGACTCAGGCTCATCAAAATCTGGCGATTCTGAGACATGGAAGACCCCATCATCGGGTAGTTCTATGACTAGAGGCTGATCGTCTTCGAGAGGAGCCTCTGCTAGTTGATCGGCTATGACCTGTCCTTTGATGGATTTCTGTCCAATAAACTCTATGTCAAATTTTGTCAACAACATGATCCATTTCATCGTGCGACTACTATGATAAGTACGACTCATCATGTATCACAATGGATTCTCCTTAGACACAACATACGTAGTGTTGCTCAACATGTAGTGGCATAGCTTTTTGGTAGCAAACACCACTGCCAAGCAGAGTTTCTCAATGTATGCATAGTTAAGTTCATAACTGACCAGGGTGCGGCTAAGATAGTAAGTAGCCTATTCTTTGTGAAGTTCATTCTTCTAGGCTAGCATGGCGCCCAGTGCCACCTCAATAGCTGAGATGTATAAGTAGAACGACACTCCTGGTCTAGGTGGTGCCAATACTAGCGGCGAAGCCAAGTATCGTTTGATGTCATCAAAGGCTGACTGGCACTCGTCATCCCAGTGAAATGCTACCCCCTTGTGCAATAATTTGTTCATGGGTCGACACTTGTCAGATAGCTACGCTATGAAGCGCTTAATTGACGCGACCTTTCCCTGTAGACTTCTGAGCTGCTTAATGGTAGTTGGGGGAACCATTTCAAGGATTGCCTTGACTTTGTTTGGGTCCACCTCGATGCCTCGCTTTGAGACTATGAAACCCAAGAGTTTTCCAGATGTGACGCCAAATACGCACTTCTTGGGATTCAGTCTGACTTTATGCTCCATGAGGCGATCGAGGATCTTGCTTAAGTCATCGAGATGATCTGGGCACAAAAGAGACTTGGCCAACAAATCATCCATGTAATCTTCCAAAGTTTTATGCATGTAATCATGGAAGATGTATGTCATGGCACGTTGGTAGGTGGCGCCAACATTTTTAAGGCCAAAGGGCATGACCTTATAACAAAATGTCCCCCAAGGCGTTGTGAACGCCATTTTTAGTTGGTCCTCGGGATTGATACGAATCTGATTGTATCCCGAGAAACCATCCATGAGGGATAGCATTTCGTGACCTATTGTAGCGTCTACCAATGCGTCGATGCTTGGCAAGGGGAAATCATCCTTAGGACTCGCTTTGTTTAGATCTCAAAAATCGGTGCATATGCGAATCCTCCCATCGGGATTTTTGATGGGCACCATGTTGGACAGCCATGGCGGATAATCCACGCAGATGACAAACTGTGCATCCAACAGCTTTTGCAATTCATCTTTGACCATCAAGGCCACTGTTGGGTGCATCTTACGTAGTTTTTGCTTAACTGGCTTGATTGTCGGATCAAGCGTTAGATTATGCATGACTAGCTACGGATCTAGCCCCGGCATGTCTCTGTATGACCATGCAAAAACCTCCTTCTTCTCTTTGAGAAGGGCAATGTAGTCGGCTTGCTCTTCAAGGGATAAGCTTACCCCCAACTTGATAATCTATGGATTCATTGGATCCAAGCCGATGTCTACGTCAGTCGTCTCCTCGACCGACATGTGGGATCCGTCCTCCAACTGATGTGGAGTTGGGATCAAATGGATATCATTAGCTGAGTTTAAATCTGCATTGGGAACCTCGGGTTCCTCTTCAGCCTGAAAGATATCCTGAGTTGTCCTTGGGGTAAAATGAGGCATTTTATCGAAAGGCCAGTACTCTGATGGGGATGGAGGTGAATTGACGTGATCCCAGTCAATGGCATCTATGTCTAGATGCAAGGACCATGCTGGATCGGCCGGATTGCGGATGGGTGCGGTCAAGTCAATGGAGATCATGTGGATGAAATGATTTTGGTCTCCATTACCACGGGTGTGATGACTCAAACATTCTGGATGTTCTCTATGTTCTGGATCTGGCTCTAGAGGTACGGGCATGAATGGATCGGCCCTATGTGCTAATAGGAGGATAGGGTCTACCCTCGACATTGATGTCATTATAGGGTCTCGGGGTGGACGATGCTCATCGTAAACTTGGAGCCACGGATCCAACACTTGGTCCCACCCTACTGGGTCTACGTACCACTCATGCCCTGGCAGTATGCCCATCTGTTCAAATAGGTCATTAATCTCCAAGGGGCACCGATGCTGCATCTGTCGCATGTGATTAAGATATGCCATTTTTGTTTCATCTTCATAATCACTATCGGAGATCCAAAGGCCTTCATTGGCTCCAACTGCTTGCGACATTAAGGGCTCACCTTGCTCAAGCAAATTTATCTGGCCCCACTGTGGTTGTTCCACTCTCTAGTGGGGGACCTGATTCTCTTGACGTATCACTAGCTCGACTGGAGCCTCTAGAGGAAACATTGTCAAAAGATACTCGTGATAGTCGTCCATAGGAATCACTTGTGAGTGATTGCTATCTGATTCGAAGGGGTCATATGATGCTGGCTCATAGTCTGACTCATCCTCCAAAGATCCTTCTTGACACTGTTGATATTCGCCTTGAAAGTGGGTCCCCAAACTTTCACCTCTCTCTAGCAAAGGGGAAGGGCGATTGAGGTTACCAAGGGTGGTTGTTGACCATGGGAGATAATCCCCCAATGTGTATGTTGTGTTTGGGTTGGCATATGGATCTGATGCCAATCCACCCTTGTTGCCTATTCCTAGGCCTTGCATGTTTTCCACCAAGATGTCTAAGGGCAGGGGGTGGTTGAACCCTACTCCCGACTTGTCATAAGGCATTTGGTATCTTGGTTGGCAAAGGACACGCACTCCTTGCTCATACCTGCCTAGCCCGTATCCATGCCAATTGCATTGGCCAAGATATCTCAGAGCGAAGTCTAGGTTAGATAGATAGTTGACATCTTCTACAAAAGGCTCTTCGTCCTCGTCCTTTTGCATGCATGGCTCAACACCATGGTCAAGGCCCCCATACACAAAATTGGTCTGGTTCGGTGGGTAGCCTAAAGGAACAACTATCCCGATGGGGAGGCGAGGTCTCCCCATGTCTTGCACTGACTCTAGCATGTAGTCGTTGCTATGACATTCCACACTAGATACTCCCCCAGGCCCGTACTGGCCATTTCAACAGTAATTGTTGGCGATTGAGAGGGAGGGAACGGAAGCCCTTCCTGAGTCCATTCCATGTTGGGTGGACTAGGAGCCTCAACTTCCATTGTGCTAGGTATCTCTTCGGTTGAGATGGTTGATATTGTTGGCAGCGCCTCTTCCAAGGGTTGAGCCTCTTCCAGGATTTGTTTCCCTTTGTCCTTCTGTTTAGCCATGAAAGGTGGCATTGGTGGTGAAGGAGATGACGATGAAGATGCACCTGGCTAGGGTTTTGATGGATTAGTCACCAATGGTGCTTGCGACATCGGACCCTGTCTAGATGGATTTAACTAAAAATCCAAGTGCGTCGATGGGAGGGTCGATTGCGGCATCAAGTGCACCGCATTGCAATATTTGAAGGGTTCTAAGTCCGTCGGGACTACATGTACCTCCCCTTCAAATGCATACTTCAAACATTGGTGAGCTATCGAAGGGACACACTTCATGTCCCTGATCCATGGCCGCCCTAGCAATATGTTGTATGCCATCTCGCCTTCCAAAATATGGCACAATGTAGGTATCATCTTTTGTCCTACTTGAACAGGTAGAACAATTGTGCCAACTGTCGAGCATATCGCATCATTAAATGCTCGCAGTGTGTAAGTGGAAGTCGTGATGTGAGAGGCTAGCAACTTCAGATGTTTCAATGTTGTCGTAGTAATGATGTTACTAGATGAGCCAGTGTCTATCAACACCCTCTTATACGGGATCCCGTTGACCCGCGCGATAACGTGCAGGGGTGGATCCGCCATGTCATCAGATATTGATTTAACTTCATCTTCTCAGAAGGTAATGACTGGCTCCATGCATCGTTTTACATGTCCCACAAAGTTATTGAAGGAATTCGCTTCGTGGGGCTGCAACTCGATGGCTTTCAAAATCTCCATGAGAGCCTCCCGATGGGGCGTTGATTGTTGTATAAGCTCATATATGGAGAGCCTAGCCGACGTGGTCCGTAAACTCTGCGTGAGTTTGGTCCATATCATGGCCTCGGGTCTAGGCGGAGGTATCTGCATAGGGTGTTGTTGAGGTCGTGACGTCGATGGAACCTCTCTTGTGGCTGCCTCGGGGGCAACTCCTGGGTATTTCTTGTTCCTGGTCACTATGCTTATCATTCCCACATACCCTTGCATGGGGCAATTTTGTTGCACCTCATTGACCTGAAGGGGTTTTTCTTGTGCCTCATGGGCAGGCAAGGGGTCCTTGAAAACCCCCATCTGCTGATTGTTTGGCGCTATGGGGTTGTCCACTGCCAATTTTTTATTGTCAATCAGGTCTTGTATCAACCCTTTGAACTTCCAACATGCGTTCAGGTCATGTCCCCTTCGCCTGTGGAATCTACAATACAAGTCCTCTCTGTATCCCTTAGGCTTGGGAGCATTAGGATCTATGGTTTGAATATCTGGAAGGGTGATTAAATTTGCCACTGACAAGCGGTCAAACAAAGAGTCCCTGGACTCTGTATAAGGAGTAAATTGTCACCTAGGGCGATGCTGCTAATTTTGCTCCTGTTTCTAATTTTCTCTTTCATAATTGTTTGGAGGCACTGCCTGATAATTAGCCTTTTGAGGTTGTATTTCTTGTGCAAGCTTAGGGACATTTATAGCAACTTGATTAACCGTAGCGGGTTTTTGTTGCGTAGTCCCTGTCTTTGTGTTTTTGTTCCACTCTTTCTTTTTAGGTTTGGCAATTTTGCCATCCTGTATTTTGATCTCTTCGATAATTCTGGCTTGCGCCAGAGCTTCTTCTAAGGTGGCATATTGCTGCAGCTACAATAGCACAAAGATCGATCTCAAACAACTTCGTGAGAACATTTGTGTAAGGTCGAACATAGGGGGAAGGTAGGGTAGCTTGGAAAGCAGAGTCCTCCACCGATTCTCGTAGGCCACCATTGTCTCTTCCTCATATTGCCTAAGGCTGGCCAGGTCACTCAGTGACGCCTTCTTCTTGGTGTTGAAGGCGAAGCGTTCAAGGAACGCATCCACTAACTGATCCAAGTTATTGATGTTGTGCTTCGGTAATTGGGTGAACCAATCCGAGGTAGGGCCCACGAATGTGGTTATGAATGTCCTTAGCAACAACGCATCATTATCCTGAATGCCAAAGCATTGGCTCAGGAATCTTGTCACATGCTCTTGGGCATCCTCTTCACCCTTAAAGACTGCCAACTGAGGCAACTTGAAGTGTTCGAGGTAAGGAGGTGCAGGCACTGACGGATGCACAGGGTGACTACGGAGTTGGCGTAACATGGGCTTTTGGGGCCCAGAAGCTTTGGTTTCCACAGACTCCAAACGCTCTAATAGCACTTTGTATGCATCGAAAGATTTAATCTCTTCCTCTTTAGTTTGCTCCCATTGTGGGTTGTGGGAGACTTGAGGCCTATGGGGGGTGGCCGAATAACAACCCCTCCGCCTTGATAGGGCATTTTAGCCCGCTCTTCTTCTTGTTCATACTCCTCGTAAACTTCCTGAGGAGTCTCTGGGCAAGACTTATGACCCTGAGTGGGTCCCCGCGGAGGGTACCCATCATTGTTTCGGGGAGTGGCCTCCCTCTCAGGTCTATGGGGTCTCGGAGGCAAAACTTGATGAGGTCACGGAGACCTATCCCGCACCAAGGGATTATGCCTCTCATATGGTTCCGCTCTTTGGGTGCGAGGGGTTGGAACCCTCTCAGGTAGGTTATAAAGTAGCTCGTCTATTTGGCGCTGAATGCGCTCCTTGCTAAGGCGGTATAGATGCTCTAGCTGCTGCTGATCTTGCTCAAGCCGCATGATTTGGGCTTGGTGGGTGGCATGTCTGGCGACTTCCAGGTCAATTTGGTCCACCATATTGGGCCTAGGAGGCTTGAATGCTTCTTCTATGCATTTTCCTCGATCGTGATGATCCGAGATCTCAATGGGTTGCTTCCCTCTGTCGAGGTTGGTGACATTTACCCGAGGCTCTGGCCTTAGTGTGTGACCATGGTATCTAGCAGGTGTGGAAGTGCAAGGCTCCCACGTTGTATGTTGCTCTCAAGGAATGTGATGGTCTTCCTCGTACTCCCTTTCGTGGGTGTGAAAGGGGCGGGCGGAGTTAGCTCGCCCGGTTTGGAGAGCCTTGCGCTCTGGGTTTTGTCTATTGGTTCTAATAGTGAGGGGAGGCAAAGGAGAGATGCCATAGTCACGTGGCCTCTCCCCATGGACACTATGCCTCTCTAGCGCTTCATCACATGGTGGCCACTCATATCTAGCTTCTAAAGGAGCTCTTATGTCTACGTTGAGGGCCACGTGTAAAGCTTCTTCCCGAAAGGGGCTGTGCTGAATGGGCGTGTCCCCTAGAGGGGTGTCCCTATAATTCCACCTTGACATGGAATGATGTGGACTCTCTTGTAGTCCAGACCGCCAAGGCGGTATGGCCAAGTCCTTAGGGCTAAAGCGAAGGTGACTTGTGCCCGCTCCTTGTACACTTTTCGTAGCTTCTGCCCTTGATTGGGCTTGGCTATGGGTGTACACCATGGTGGTGCTCTTCTACAAGCTAAGCATATTTTTATCTCTTTTATGATTTTTTTTATGCTACACTTAAACAAAAAAGAACACACACATACACAAATGGTGATTATCTCGTTTAAAGGTTGAAAGTGTGTCCTAAAACTAGTTTAGTGTGTTTTGTTGTTTGTTTTTTTGAAATATTTTTATGAAAATCATTTAAATGCAATTATGAAGGCTCTTATGACTCCCAAAATGGTCGCCCCTTCAATATACCATTGTCGGACCGATATACCAACCTCTCTATATACCCGCCCTTACGAGAGGGAAACTATAGGTACGTGAGAGCAGATGGTACGTGGAACATAGGCGGTACGGAAGGGGGATTGTCCTATTTATGACACCTACCATAGAAGACTTATCCTCATGCATGTTGGGAATCACCCCAACGACACTCGGTCAGCTTTCATCAGGATTTAAGTCGAGCAACAGTGACAATCGGGGTAAATGAATGCAAAATTCAAGCCAAGGTGGTGATGAACCCACCGTTGGTCTTGATCAAGGGCTGGGGTCTTACGACCAGCTCCTTGGTTTAAAAATGCCACGTGATGTGTGTGGGGTTCATTTTAATTTGCAAAAAATGAAACAGGCAAACAAAAAGGAAACTTTCCCTAAGCCATACAAAAACTAAAAATCAGAAAATAGAAAACAAAAATTTGATAGAAGCTTGTTAGAAACCCCTACCTCTTCTCTGCCCAAAAGGATGTTTCTGATTCTCGGCTCTGAAACTGCACAGACAGAAATTCATCTCTGGGTGAGACGAATACCAGAATAGAATTCATCCCAGTCTGAGACGAATTCGAATTCATCTCAAGGTCAGACGAATTCCAGTAATGTATTCGCCACAGGCAGGAACGAATAACAGTCAGAGTTCGAAAAATGGTACCTGTAAGCACAAAAACACAAATTTTTGATCAGTTTCTTGATCTTAAAAAAATCAGGGGACAGATTCCCACCGTGATCGCCACTGAAAGCACGAGATTCCGAAAAAAAAAAGGGAAACACTAAAGCTATGCAATGCAAAACAAAATGTAACGCTTTGATGCTACGAATTAGAAATGCAAGAAATGGAGAAAGCATAGACAAATTGAGACCCAAATGAAAGAGGTATAGAAAGAACAACCTCTTCTTTTATTTATACTCTCTCAAATTCGGTTACAAATATGTCTCCTCCCTTTTTAGGGGATAGGAGCATCAAACTTGTCTTTGGTCACATCAATGGAAAGTCATCTCTCTTCCGCATGCCCACATGCAAAATGGGCGGGCCAAAGTGTTGCCATCGCTGGTGTGAATGAATCTTTGATCCTTGCTGCTCCTCCTGCATTCAAAGAAACAACAAAATCATTAGTAGCACCTATTGCAATAAGACAAAGCGTTTGTTCTCTAAAAAACAATGAAGGATGCATGCATGAAACTGAATAAAAGGATAAATGAACTGAATCAAAACAGTCTACAAATTTCACAGAAACAAGGGAACATCACCAGAAGGTCACTGCAATTGAAACAGTCAAGAAATTCTTCACCGATTTGAATTCTCTCCTAGGCGGGATGAATTCGACTGTAATTCATCTCGGGGTAGGACGAATTCGACTGTAATTCATCCCGGGGTAGGACGAATTCACCTGCAACAAAGCGCCGAAGTGATACTGCCAAAATTTCGCATCTCGGGAGCTCCAAAAGACCTACAAACTTGGGGTTAGCTAATTGGGGGCATTTTGGGAAGACCCAGATGGTCAGATTTTCCCAATTTGACCTCCATCAACGGGAATTTGATAATGCTCGTCTGCAAGTTAGTGGGAGCAAAAACACGATAGCATAATGATAATAAATAAAAATGAACTGAAATCAAAATTTTAAACTACCTAACAACATAGAAAACAAATGCAAGGAATGAAAATGATAGAAATGAAGATATGCTACACATTCCCGATCATTCCTAAAAGGGACGATTAGGCTCGCAGCAGTGCGGGGCGCCCGGGTGGGCCGCCCACCGTTGGGACCTGATTTCGGTGCCAATCCACTTGGGATGGGTCCAAAATCTCTTGTAATGTGTTGTTGATGAATGGGTAGATCAATGTGGTCAAGTGTCGGGTTTTGGATCCGGATTCACACTTCCAATAACCACCCAATGACCTCCCTTGTGAAAGAGATCAAGGATGTGGAAGAGGTGAATCAAAAGGGTAAAGCGTGGTATCAATTTGGCAGCACTTCGTTGCTTGAAAATGCTTCCAACCTGTCCTCTTTTGGGTGAGAAAGTTCACCATTTTATAGACCCAGGGGTCTCTTTGGAGGGGCATGCATAAGCGCCATGTGGCAGTCATGCCTTCCCATGAGGGAGGAAAGTCCTCCTTGACTTGGGCTTCCATGACTGCCCTTGTGACAGTCCTCTAACATCCAATCTGCCCACCTACACGTGCATGCAAGGCAGGAGGCATTAATGGACTGTCCTCGGCTGCCATTTGGCGCAATTTCTCTTTTTGCCCGTTGAACCTGGAATTCGTCCTACCCCAGAGCGAATTCAGAATTCGTCCCTGGGTGGGGTGGATCCCATTTTGAATTCATCCCAGGGTGGGACGGATTTGGAGCAGAGTGTCTGAAGGTGCCAAATTGCTTTCTGACCTTCCAAAATTGTTGTAAAAGTGGTTAGGACCACTGTTTGACCTCTGAGGGCTGCCCTGGGGGCTATGTGTGTCAAAGCGATCAGTGTTTGTAGTCACATAATCGGATTGGTGCTGTTTTGGTGTCTACAGGTTCATTCAAGAGCCTAGAGAAAGTCATTAGAAAGCTAAAAAAAGAAATTGCAATATTTCAAGAAAACTATAGGTTATGGATTAATTTATATAAGTCATATTAGAAATTTTATTTATAGGGATACTCAGTTTTTGATTATGTGGGATCTTTTGATGATAGAAAATATACTTCTGGATACTTTTATTTATTTATTTTGGATTAGGATCAATTTCATGGAACAATAAGAAACAACATATAATAGCACAATCATCCCAAAAATTATAATACCATGTAGCTAGAGATATAACTTATGAAACCCTATGGTTACAATATATACTAATTGATATATGAATACAAATAACTCCAACTCTAATTAATTGCGACAATCAAGAAGTACTCAATCTGATATAAATCCCATTGTACATGAATTAAAAAAGTATATTGAAGCTCAATATCATTTCATTAGAGATCATTTTTAGAACCATAATATTAGTTTGAAACATGTTCCTACTGATGAACAACAGGCAAAGATATATGCACAAAAGGTCTAAGTTGAAACAACTTCCAAACTTTCAAATATTAGTTATGCAAATCAGGAAAGGATCATCTCAAATAATGTACCACAAGGGGGTGTTAGAATATATTATATTAGTTGATATGTGAAAGGTCAAGGGTCTTTTGAGAAATACCAAAGGTAATTTGTAAATCTATATTTTGGACTCTCAGTTCCATATTTCATTGTATACGTTCTTGCAATATTAAGGAACATTATTTTTTCTTCACATGTGTTTTCTCATTGGTTAAGTAATTTATTAGTTCTAGTAATTACATTTCATATTTAATAGAGTTCAATTGCTTATAGTAAATTTAATTTAGAGTTTTCTACTAATATTGAGTCCATTAGTGGAGACAATATATTTTTACTTGAATGGAATCATGATTTTTTAGTTTTTAGAATTGATATTATGACCTTTGAGTGTACCCATCCTCATGGTTCTATATCCAAGATTTATTGACTCATGCTCTTGCACCATGTTCTTGAGAATGGATGAGCCACTTTGGCTACTTGTAATCTAGGTTTCCATAATTATTAATGACTTTTGTAGAAACTAAAATATCATGAACATCATATTTCATTGCCCAAGTTCAAAAATATGTTCTTGATCAAGTTTGATAAAGGCCCCTTTATCTCTTATGTGGTTTTTTTAATGTAGACTAAACAAATTTATATGGTAAAGGAAGCTTCTATTGACATTATAAGAATTCTCACATATACCTATCATTTGAACCTAACTATTGTGGTTTTAATATTTTATCATGGTGTAAATAATGAAATTATGTAGGAAGTAGATATGCATGATTCATATATCCTACATGATGTAGATCATTTGGCCTATGTAGTTGAAAAGAATCTTTAGTTGTTGTGTCTCCAATAATGACATGATTTAAATCCCTATTGTTCATATTTTAATAATCATAATAAGGAACACTCATATGGTTTAGTTTTTTATAGATGTTGATCACATCATAATTAGGATCAAACATGTTAGGAATTATATAAAATCTATATGGAAACGAAGGAGGAATAAAACCTAGGGGAGCACATTTTGCCTTCCCTTAGTAGGATGAGTTTGCCAAAATAAAGAATCAAGACCAAGATAAAAATATTATGGTCCTCTTATAATTCACCCTCACGGGCCATAATCTTAATGCACCATCAAGATTCAAGGCTTAAACAAGAAAAAAAATGTCAATATGTTGATTGATTTGGGTGGTACTCACAATTTCATTAATAGTAAGATAACCAAATTTGTAGGGTTGTACATCAACAATTTAGAATATAAAATATGCATGTACTAATTTTAAATGGAAGAAAGGATTAATATATTGATCATATTGCTAATGTCCACATACAAATAGGTCCCTACACATAGGCCAACAACATATATACATTGGATTTGGGTAGTGTGGATGTTATCTAGGGAGATCTATGGTTATCTCCAATAAGAAATGTTACTCTAAACCTATAATGATTGTATTTGTAATGGAAAGTAAAAACTAACATAATTTATCTCCAAGTTATACAAACCATGACTTCCAATACCTTCAACTACCATAAAATGGAAAAATATTAAGGAAGGATGGCAAAGTATTCTTTGCTCAAATTAATTGCATGGAGGTATATGCCATCGAGCATGTTCGATTTTTAAGCCTTACTACCATAAAATATCATAGGTCCCAATATGAAATAACCATAATATCAAAAGATCAATAATGAAGAGTAGAATAATATATAAGAAAATTAATATGTTTATCAAGGCCTATATAATAAAGAAAATAAAAATAATTTATATACTTAAATATAAATGTAAATGGTATAAGTCATTCATGAACTATGCATGAAGAAAACTTACAATATTAATTGCTCAAAAATATGTATACAAGAATTATTTATTTTCTTCATGTTATAACTCTATAATTTGATAATCGAATTGATTTCTCATTGAGCATCATCTCCATAATATATCCATGGTAATGTTACTCTTCAAGTGCTTGACTATTGATTTCCATATGACAAGTTCCATGACCTTTGGCTTATCATCTTGCCACTTGCATACTAGACTCTTCAAGTTCTTCTTACATGGACACTTGACTCTAAGACACTTGAACACATATACATGACTCTTACACTTCTACATGCACTTCTAATATAAGACACTTGTGCACATCCTCACATTACATATTTGCATACTTACATACATAACACTTGTGCACATTCTCTCAATCTACACTTGCACTCTAACTTACATGACACTTGTGCATTTCTTGCACATTGACACTTACATAAAAGGAGAAATATAAATCACACTTATAAACTATAGACTCAACCCTAATCTATTACATATTATTAGTCTACCATGAAGGTACCATGGGGGTACATTATCATGTACTAAATAATAGAATATTCCTCAACACCCCTTATATTACATTATTTGTTTATTGAAGACTTTAGTCTTCAATCTTTTTTTTTATCGTCAATCTCCATATTTGTTATTTCATGTGATTTTTTAGCATGGGATCCATCAATATTTTGTTTAGGTAATTGCTTTTGATTTGTATCTATTTTCACTTTCTTCTTTTGTAATTTCTTCATTGATAAAGAGTTTTGCTATAAGAGCTTTGTGTTCATCTTCTTCAAATGTTTCTTCTAATTCTTGAATTTCATAAATTTCTTGAACTAAATTTATTTTTTGATTTTCTTCTCCAAACTATAGTTGAGTTTGTTGTTGATGACCATATCAATACTGAAAATGACATTGACTTTGTTGATATTGAGATTGAAATTGTTGTTGTCATTGAGGATTATATCAATATTGATATTGATATTACCTTTGTTGTATTGGTTTGTTCATTTGACCTCCTTGATTCATATTCATTGGATTTCCTTGATTATATCTATAGAAATTTGTACTATAGTCCTTTATCTTACATTTGTGATATACTATTGAATTATATTTAGATCTATACTTGGAATTCATAGCTACATTACTTGTTAAATTTTCTTTAGATACCAAGGCATTATTAGTCATTTCATCTTTGACTAAGTTCTCTACTTCATACTCCGGAAGAATATTGACTAAGTCATTAAATTTATTTTCCTTTCTTAGGACTTGCTAAATGTGTATAACTTTCTAAAAGTGCTCTTAGTGTTCCTTGAACAAGAAATTTATCTTCTACTTTATCTCCTAGAATTATTAGCTTTGATTTTATATCTAATACTTTTCAAAGAAATAGTTCTATACTTTCTCCACTAGTAACTTTTATTGAATACAATTGGAAATGTAGGATTAGAATAGTAGCCTTATTTCTCCCTTTAAATATTTTGCATAATGTATTCCATGCATCTATAGAATTTTCTACTCCACTTAAATATGATTGTATTTCATCAATTATTCCAAATTTTACTAACATGAGTGCCTTTGCATCTCCTTATTCAAATATTTGTATTTCTCTTTAATTCTTACTAGGTTTTCTTTTTGTTTTATTTATTATTTCCCATAGTTTTTCTACAACTAGTATTGATTTCATTTTGTTCTTCCGTGATGCAAAATTTGGTCCTTTCAATAGTTGATATTGAGAAAGGAAAATTATATTATTTGACAAAATGGAACTCATTAAAAATTTTGAAATTATTTGAAGTAGTAATTCTTATATCTCCCAAATTAATAAATATCCCAAATATAAAATTTACAAATTCTAAAATTCTAATTATTTGATATTGAAAAACTTTTAAATTCGTGATTATATTTGCAAAATTTCAAAATTTATATACTTTAAATTTCTCAAAAACTCCAAATTTCAAAAACTTAAAGTTTTTAAAATTTTAAAAAAATTCTAAAAACTTTAAAACTTTCAAATAACTATAAACCTTTAAAATAAAATAAAAAAAGCACTCCAAATAAAAAAACTAAAATATCAAAATCATTCATGGTGAAACTTTTGAATTTGGGTTTAGGTGGGATTTCTTCTATGGCCCTGTATTCTAGTGTTCTCGGATGGATCCTTTTGTAAAAGAAGATAAAGTTATTCCCAAAGATTTTTCTCTTTCCTATGTCCCTTTTTGTGTTTCTATTTTTGATGAATGGGACCAAGGGAAATTAAAATATGGGACCCCTCAGTGTTCAGAATTCCTAGGCCCCCATATAAACTATCGATCCTTCACAGAAGTGGAAGCTAGGTAAAAAAGGAATGATGTAGAGGTGTTGTGTGAATCCTCCCCATATTTTTATGAAATCCACATTCCTGATATTTTTAATCGATAACAATATGGCGAAAGAAATGTGGATTCTTGTTGGGAAGTTTCAAGGTAGGTGTCCAGAGCTTGACATCCTAAAAATATGGACCATTCCTATGTGGTCCCTGAGGGGCTCCCTTGAGGTTGTGGATATTCCTAACGGTTTCATTCTCTTCAGGCTTAGCTTTGAAGCAAATTTAGTGAGGATTCTCTAGGGTGAATCATAGTTCTTTGATAAGTGAGGTATATTTCTTCGGAGATGGGACCCAGGTTTTAACCCTTGAACTCAGCCAGTTAGCCTTATTTTGATCCATGATTCTCTCCCTAAGATACCTATTCATTTTTGGCACAAGAGTATTTTCCAAGCGATTGCTAGTAATATTGGGGGATTTGCCTCCTTTTTTCACCCCTCTAAGTGTGACTTGTGGATGACTATGGAAAATTTATGTATCCTGGATGAGGTGGATAAGGACCATCCAAAATCTATCAGCTTGGTGTCCAAGATAGGGATCTAGACCCAAGAAATTGTGTATGAAAGCAAAGATCAAGAATACAAAATATGTGGTAAATTAGGTCATTTTCAAGAGCAGTGTTTCAGTAGGCCATACCCCAACCGTCAGTCAAATCAATAGGTGAAGAGAAAAATGGTCTCAGAGAATCATAGGGTTAAAGGCAAGGAAAATATTTTAAGCGAGGAGCATCCTCGGGGTTCGGATACATAGGAATCATTGGTGGAAGTTGCAACATAAGATGAAATTCCCCTTATCCCTATTAACCTTAGTGTGGATATCGATGAAGGGGACAACTTGCCTAATGAAAAAGCTTTGTCTCCTCTAGAAAATAAAGAATAAAGTCTTGTTCTTGGAGAAGGTATAGTTAAGGTAGGCTATGTTTACACTGAAGCTCTAGTTGAGGTAGGCTCTGTGCTCTCCCTGGATAACACCTTAGATTCTATTGTTTCAAAATTTTTTATTGATAAGTAAAAAATGGCTCCCCTACCATAGCCTCAACGAAATAGCCCTTGGATTCTTCCTTGTTAGCACATGCAAAGAAAAACTTTGGGATGGTTTTGGATTTTTTGGTATCCTCCACTTCCTTAAGATATCCTATTCTAGATAAGTGGTCTCTAGGCCTAAAAACCAGAAGCTCCAAAAAACTTTGTGTGGACTTTGGGGTGGAAACAAAGTGGGAAGACCCAATGGTAGAATCCAAAGGAAAAGAGAAACTGATGCGGTTGTTGTTGATGGTGCACAACCCCATTTAAAATTGAAAAATACCATCAATAAATGAAGATATTCCACTATCTAATAATTAAAAAAGAGTTTCATGACCTAATTTAAAAAAGAATGAAATATTATTTATCACAATTTTGAAACATAAGTTAAAATTGGATTGAAGACTAAAACACATGAAAACTATATTGTAATATATCCCTATAGACGATGTCACTTTGAATATTACCATTAAGTATTGCATCTAAATTTAAAAAAAAAATACAAAGATATATTACTCAAAAAAATATGTGAGGAAAAATTTAGGTTTCTTATTTAGAAATGGGATAGAGTTTGCATAGGAAAGTAAATTAGAGGAGAATGTTTACAAATTACAAATTTTAAGTTTAGCATTAGGGGTAAAAGTAAGTTTAAAATTCTTCAAACATCAAGCAAAGAGTTGAGGAAAAAAGTTACTTAATATGTATATTGGTTATATATATGCTTTAAATTTTTTTAAAAAGATGAAAACTATTGATAGATTTTATAATATGAAAAATTATATTAGATTTTACAATTAATTAAGAAATATATTTGCGGGTTGGCCAATGAAATGGATTTTATAATTTTTTTTGTGTAATGCTTGGTTAATCCTTATCCTTAATTTTAATCCAAAATAGTAACCATTGGATCAAGCCTCTTTAGCATGCAAAAATTCAAAAATATCTATATATATATATATAGAAATTGATATGAATATCAATTCCATATATAAAATTTCTCTTAACAATCTAGTTAAATAAAGTACTCATATAAGTAATCAATGAGCTACAAATATGCTTTAATTTTTCTATTTGATAACCCTCAAGCAAGCAATCAATGAGATAAAAATATGCTTTAATTTTTCTATTTGATAACCCTCAAGTAGGCAATAAATGAGCTGCAAATATGCTTTATGTTTTCTATTTCATAACTCTAGTGTCATAATGAGTTGGTTTATAGTCTGTTAAAATATTGTGTATACTTGATGAAGTTGGGATATAATTATTTAGAGAAATAAAAATCTCTTACATCCAAGAATTTCCCTTGGAAGAATGTTTAGTCACTTAAAGCCCTCCCTCAAGACTTGGATTCTTTTGATTAGCAATCTAAAGTAAAATTCTTATGGAGGATAATCTATAATAAAAGAATATATCATTAACCTTTTGACTAAACATTCTATAAAATAATTCAAAAACATTAGACCATCTATCTCTTCATTTTCCTTTCACTTCAACCATTTCGGGATGCTTTTTCTAACAAATAAAATCTTTTAGATTAGCTTCATCAATATTGGAAGATATGATGCAATGTTAGTTTACTTGCTATAATGCTAAAGGATTAAGCATTTTGTGGATAATTGACCCTCCTAATATTTTTTGACTTTTTGGTCTAAAATGAAAAATAGGATGTTTAAATAAAAATAGTATTTATAATATCATTTTAAATCTCAAGCATAGAAAAATATGTGTTAGGCTCTTGGTTATAGGTTTTAAATATAAATGCAAGGGTCATCTATGACAAGAGAGTATATCAATCCATTCTTGAAAAAATCCAAAGTTTAAATTATAATATTATTTCCAAATATCATCAAAATAATGGAAGCGTGATTTTAATTTTCAGAATAATTCTAAAATAAATTCTCTTCCTCTACTCAAAAGTGTACAAATTTAACAAACAACTGTATAAATATTAACACTTCTTACCAAGATCAAAATTATCATTAAAAAAGATATGAACATATATTTGAATTGATGATGTTTCATATATTATTGTTAATGCTTTCAATAAAATAGATGTAGATATTTAACAACCATATGAGTATTATTTTTCAATAGTACCAAAATACTAGCATATCTAAAAAGGAAAGGAGGTGTCAAATAATGCAGTCAATCATGTGGGTATTAACTTTTTTTTTTTTAAAAGCTAGATTATATTATATCATTAGCCGGAACATTACAATATTTTGGTGTTAGCACTGTCCACCAGCTAAAAAACAAAATGATGTGGATCATGAGTTAAACATCCATAACTGAATATACATAAGAATAGAAGCTAATATCAACAAAAAAACCTATAGCTATATCTTGTTGCAATACACCAGATATCAACATTCATTTGTGGGAGAGTCTGTTATATGAAAAATTCTTGATAGTGCTATCTTCTGCAATATTTAGAGAAGAAAAATAAGTAATCAAATCCTGAACCTGTTATCATTGTTAACTATCTTCTTCTTAGTTTCATGTTGAACTTTCAAAAGATCTTGAATCATATGAGAAAGTTGATGAAGTCTATCAATAACATCTTGAGATGCGTTGGAAGGTCCATAGACTTGGGAATGGAGGTGTCCCACATGTAGCAAAAGATCAAAGCTCAAGTCTGTTAAAACTATATCCCATGGAGGAGCAGATCCAGTAAACACCTTTTTGCATCTATACTTCAAAATGTGCTTGAGAAGGATGAGTCTACAAACATCCCAGAGTTTGGTGCATTGATCTAGCTAAGAAAAACCAAGCAGAGAAAGCTTTCAAGATCTAGCAAAAGAAGGAAAATGAAAAGAGTAGCAGATATCCCAAAAAAATTTAGCCATACCACAAAATTAAAACATGTGAATAAGAGTTTCTAAAGCATTACAAAAATTGCATTGAGGGGGAATGTGGAAAATCACAGCCAAAATTTCAGTTGTTGGCAATTTTTGATGCAAAATCCACCAACCAAGAAGTTGATTTTTTGATTCAACAGGAGCTTTCCAAATTTGAGCTTCCTGGAGATAAGCATTTTGCTGATGATTCCCTTCTTTCTTCAAAATACCCAAAAAGAGGTGGAAATGGCTAAAGAGATTATTGAACTATTTTGTGATGTCTCTGGTTCTCGTATTAGCGATTATAAAATTGAATTCTTCTATACCTCTTCCTCTCCTCGTGGATGCAACTCCTTAATTGAGTGGAAGATCATACCTCATGGTAGGATTGTGCATTATTTGGGAATTCCCTTTGGGATTAATATCTCTCCTAAGGATATTTGGAACTAGGTTATGGAAAGACTTCAGAAAAAATTAATGCTTGGCCAACTTGGTTTCTTTCCTTAGCAGGAAGAATTCAAGTTGAGTTTATTACTCCTCTTGTTGGATTTTTATGGACTAAATGGGATGGAGAGGTTGGTATGACACGCATCTCTTGGAAACTTTGTACTCAACCTAAGACTTTAGGAGGTCTAGGCATCATTGATCCTCTTATCCAGAGCAAAAGTTTAGCTACAAAATGGGTTGCTAGAGCCATTATTGGTGATGAAAATTAGAAACACCTATTTCGATACAGAATCTCTCTAGCTACTCACAAAGGTAATGGAAAGAAACACCTTGGGAGGATAAGGTCTTTAATGCACCTTATTTTACGGTTAAAGGTTCTATTCCAGTTACCCAAAATTGAAAAACTTGACAATCAGTTTCTCATTTATTGTCTTGGAAGTCTGACTCCTTGAGACATGGTCTGAGCATCGGTCTTAATAGTCTTTGGTGGAATAAACTTATACTCAATGTTTTTGAAGAAAGGAATTAATAGAATTAGAGATATCTGGGATCCAGGTAGGGGTTTAAAGAGTCTTATGGTTTAATTGTGGCTTCCATCCCTTGTGAGGTCCTTATGAAGTTGGGAACAACTGCCCATAATATTTGGAATGACTGGAGATGGCTTAATGGTCATAGAATCTCTTCCATAACTTCTAGTTGGTTATACAAAAATCTTTTGTGTCCACCTTTTTTAAACTCTAAACTCAATATCAAGTGGCAAGTAAATTTTACCAATGGGTATTAACTTTTGTTAAGATGAAGTTTAAATTTTATAAGGTGTATTTAGCAGGTTCTCTGTTAATAAATGGAAATGCTATCATTAATTGAATAGGGAAAGTAATAGTTTGACATATCTTTTATAAAAATACAAATTACTCCCATATGTAGAATTATGACGAATATGTTTATGTCTACCCATCACAATTTCATTCTCACTTTTAATATTTTTGCCACTATCATATATTACATATTTCGTCGCCTAAAATTGTTCCTCTAACATTGAGTACAAAGCTGTATTGCGTGGTCCAAATGAGGAAGAGTCAATAACCAAGTTGGCTCGTACAAATCTTCGTACATGTTTCGACATCTCTTATCAATATAATATTCTACGTGAAATCTTCCCTATTACACGTTGATGATTATAATACTAATCGAAAGCACAATTGAGTCTTAAATTGAACAAGTCAAGTGCAAGGAGAAGAAGTAAATCTCCATCACAACCGCACCGGGGCTTCCAGTCAAGTAAGGGATTTTCGTTCACGAAGTGAAGGAGCTACTACCAAAATCCTTTACTTTGTGCGTTATGCATTGAACTTGTCTCAACAGATCTGATATTTTTGACTGCCTTTCACAAACTTGAGAGAGTCCCTTTTGGTCACGGACTTGGTATGCAAAGTTCATTGCATTATCTTATCCGATTTTGGTGGTGACCAGGAAAGTTGTATAGACCAAGGTTCCCTGAACCAGAAATTTATAGGCATAGACAGGAGACGTGAACTTTACCTGATGAACAAATCAACCTTTTCAAAGTCTACACAATCGACAAATTTGACAAGAATTTATATTTACACAGGAGTGGAAGAATTTTAACAGTTTTTTCAAGCAAGTTGAAGGATCAAAAAATTGACTTGAGGCGCATTGACCTTGTCTTTGATGTAGAATCCGTCGTCTATTTCCTGGCATTTTTTTTTTTGTCGGCAATAAGCTAAGTAACAAATGTTTGGCATATGCGTCAACACTTTTCTGCCTAGCTTGTATTTGTATGTAAAATAATTTCTCGTTGGTCTATTTGATTTATTGATTCAGTTGTGGAACTTAAACTGGTTTATGAGCTCTATTCTAAAATACTTTCTCGACATGGTAGTAGCTTTAGGATGTAAGCCATTCATTTTTTTTTGGTATTATTAAGAGAATAGAGGGTTTTGATAGGAATCTCATAACTTATATAATCAAAATGCCATCTGGGTGAGCAACAACAAAACTAAACACTTCATCAAATTATCGGGCAAAACACAAAGAAAAACTGCAAAACACCAAGACCCAAGAACAAGTACCAAGGGAAAAAATGAGATGGTTCTATCCCATCATGTCCACCTCTTGAGCAACAGTAGCAGCCAAACATGAAATATTCTAATCCAATGCACTCTTCAACAAGCTCCAAATCTTCCTTTGATTGATGTCAATAAGTTTCATATTGTGAAAGACAAAGCTTTTCTTTTCAGGGATGTCTTTTGGAGCATAAACATCATTCACGGATTTATCCCTATGACTCTCTCGCCAAGACATCAAAATCAGAAGGAGGATAGAGAGGGGAGGAGCCACCGTCCTCGTGCTTTTTACTTCATAAACCTTTAGACTTACGGGTACCACTACCCTCCGTCATGCTATTCGACGTGAGATCCATGTCCACAAACCCAGAGTCAACCACCATAGGAGACAATTCAATCTTTAGTGAAGGACCAGACGCAGGAGCACGAGTATCGTCACTTGATGCCTTACCATGAACACCTTTGGTGAAAACATGAATCTTCGTCGAGACCTTCTCAGGGCCCGAACCAAAAGTGAATGAATAAATATCATCATTGGTATCAGTAGAATCCTTCAAAGCCACTTTAGAACTGCCAAGGAAGGACAAATCCATGAACAGTTTAAGAATCTCCTTAGCAGACACTCCATGCTCTAAAGATGCCTATTCGAACACAAGCAAAGCAAGGCCTTGATGAAGGGAGCCTAGCCCCGACCACCTTGCACATCCACAAAAGAATTTCTCATAGACTAGAACAAAAAAAAGGATTATTCATGTGAACATGTCTAAGTAAATGATTAAGGAACATAGCATGGAAAATTTTAATAATAGAAAGTAAAGTAATCCACAATAACTTTCATCACTCTATCCCAGGGAGGGGACAACGCCATGGTACTAAAACCTTTTTGGGCTCTTGGTGTTAGAATAAGTGAATATTCTCTTAAGTTCACTAGGATACACACTTGAGTTTCCACTCCTCCATGTGTCAAGAGAACTCTAAGTTGTGTCTTCATCAGGTTTGATGAGTTGTTGTAATCTAACGACTCTCAATGATCAACTCTACTATTTATACAGATTTGATCTTAGAGATAAATCAATCAGTTCAACTCTTCTCTTCATATTTTGTGTAATACTTTGCATATCTATTATTGTGAAATTCTAACATGGTACCAGAGCAGGATAGATTTTGCTAGTATTCCCTCTTGAAGGTTCTAGGATCTGATTCTTTACTTTGGATAATTTTTTTGACTATCTAAACTTCAAAAGCTTACTTTAAGTATCCTTTTATCCATTGTAAATTTTTTCTCTCTTTCAACATATTTTTTTATGTTGAATACTCTTGAATGCTTGAGGAAATTTTTAAGAAAAATAGTTATTTCCTTTCTTTAAACACAGTTTACCCTGTGTGTAGGCGTTTCTCTCGCCCTTCAAATCTAAGTAAAATAGTATTTTTTCTTTATTTTTTTCCTCTCGACGCATTCTTGTTGGAAATTGTATTCTAAACTTATAATTATTACTTTTCGCTTTTAAAGGAAACGAAATAACTCAAGGTTTTTTAGAGATTGAGTAGAGTTTATATTTATTAGTGAGTTTTTTAATTAAACCTCACTTTTACTCTACGTTCAATATCCTCTCAACGATCACTTTTCTAGACGTTGAGAGAACTACCTCTCCTTGATGTCGTTCTAATCATTGAGAATCTATGGTACATGGACTCCCAATCGAACTAGAGATTGGTCCCTTTTTTTTGGGCCTCTAGGCTTCGATGCTCTCTCATAGACTGTTGGCCTCCTTCGATCTAGACTAATATTTTCTAGTCGTTGGAGCTGCCTCTCTACTTGGCGTCATCCTCTTAACTCCCGTTCGCACTCAAATAAGATACAACGCACTCCAGTCTCGCTCAACGATGCTCTTTCATTGAAGGGTATATATATTTCATTCTTTCAAAACTTTTACACATATTTCAGGTTTCTAAGATAATATTACTTTTATGCATATTTCACTTCTCGTTTTTAGCTCGAAGTTTAGTGGGTTCTACTTCTGAAGTGCTCTTTGAGGCTTCTCTCGGTTTTACTCAACAGACAAATATATAACAACTTTCTATAGGTTTTGTTTATTTTTGATTGCTTTCTAAAAAATATTTAAATATTGCTATTTAAATATAAGGAAGTATTGTAGACCGTCATTTTTTCATTGCTGCCTCCTTCATTTAAATAATATTGCAGGTTATTTCAATATCAAAGGCGATATTTGACACTGTCAGTTTTAGGTAGCAACAATCTAACATTTTTTGTAGGGAAATATATTATTAAAAAAATATCCTCTTGACAAAGTTTTTTTTTCCTTTAGATATATATTTTCTGTAGCGTACGTGAAAGAGAGATTCACTGGTGAGTTTCGGGAAGCATCGCTGGTGAGCTTCACTGGTAAAGGGATTTCCTCTTTGTAACCCATTTTCTACAGGTCTAAGATCTGCAACACCAATATCTCTGCGAAGCCTTTGGAAGATAATTGTTGGACTCCTGTTCAACTGATTTCCCCTCTTACTATTTTGGAAAAGAATCTATATATTTTTTTTCGCATTTCTTTAGGGTGGATATCGATTAACGTGAGCTCCTTTGTCTTTGTTCTTTTGGTTGCCCTCCTTTTTGGGTCACCCATTTACAACATAGACATAATTTGTATTAAATATATAAAATATTCCTTTGGAGGGGGATCTAGAGTGCATATTTTTGCACTCTTATGTGTAGAGGGGGGTGTTTACTTTATGATATTTTCTTTGCATAATATCTCCCACAAGTATATTAGATTAGATATCTAAACGTTCATTTCATTTCTAACGGTTAATTTCAATTTCAAATAATTGTTTGATTTTTCAAAAGGAATATACTCAATAGTATATTATATTAGAAAAATAATAATTCTTTTCATTAATTTATAAAATTTTATTTACAACATTTGGGTTATAAAGTTAATTTCCTTTTCAGATTATATAAAAATTATTTTATTTTTTTAAAGGAAATTATCATTTTTGGTATTTATTCCAAAATTTAGTTATAAAAAAATATGTTAAATATTGATATATTCAAAACTTAATTTCTTTCATATTACATATTTAAATAATTGGTTTAAGTTTTGTTTAAGCAATATATTAAAAAGTTTCAAAACTTCCTTTCTTTTTTCATAAATATCTTTTGTCTACGTTCCATGTATCAAGGTCCTAAAAACTCATAGTCTCCATCACATAAGGGCGGTTTTTTTGAAAACTTGGTATAACGGCCTGACAAATATTTTCTTATCAAAGAGTTTACTTTGGACATGTCTCAACTTATAGTCTCCCTCTCATAAGGTCAGGTTGTTGAGATCACCTTTCAAACTTTTTACCCCCCATGCATTTCAAACCAAAAAACTTCTTATGCTCATAATACTTATAGTTTCCCTCAAGTAAGAGTGGGTACTGTGATCCATTGAAGATTTGGCAATCTAAAGAAAACAAACATAGGCCTCTTTATACTTATATTTTCCCTCTAGTAAGGGAAGGTATATTTGAGTTACCTATTTTTGAACAAGCTTCATTTTCCTCTTTATCTTCCTTTTTAAAAATTTTAAAGGTGAGTATATTAATTATCTTAAAATATTCAAAAATGAATTCAATTGAGCCTCTCACCCCTCATAATGGAAACCTAAAATTCTAAATCTCATCTCTCAAAAAGGTCTTACTCATTTATTAGAAGAAAATCAACCAAAATTTGATAAGGAATATGAAATCTTTGTTCATAAAGGGAAAATGCATGAAACTATGGGTATTATTAGTGTAGACACCAAAACAACACCAATCTAATTATGTGACAACAAGCGCTGATCGCATTGACACACACAGCCCCCAGGGAAGCCCCCAGAGGTTAAACAGTGGTCCTAACCACTCCCAAAAGCAGTTTGGAAGGTTAGAAGTCAATTTCACACCTTTTTGGCACATTTTTCTCTACTCATACCACCCAGGGATGAATACAGACTGGTATTCATCCCACCCAGGGATGATTACACAATTGCTCCAGGGTGGGACGAATATCAGGTTTGACTGGAAAAAAACTCAAACCTCGACAAGTCCACCAGTTAACTGCAACTTCAGGCCATGCAATTGCAAAGAACAGACTTCAAATCAAGGAGAGAGACTTTAGTCATGCATGTATTTATTTTAGAAACCTCATGCAAGGAGATTCTAAATTAGGGAATTAGATTTTCTCTCAAAATAGGAAAAACAACTCAAGTGGCGCCCTCGCAAGTGCAATTCAAACAAAGAGACCCTAGGTCTATAAATTGGTGAGTTTTCTCACCCAAGATATATACAGAGAGGGATAATTTTAGCAATGAAGTGCTGCCAATTTACATACCTACTTGCGATTTGTGCCTTCACATCCTTAATATCTCATTCGAAAGGGAGGTTATTGGGTGACTATTGGAAGCACGAATCCCGACCCAAAACCCAATTTCTGGCCACAATATCCCACAAAATTTTTTGAAAACATCCCATAAGGAGTTTTGGACCCATCCCAAGTGGATTGGTGCTGAAAAAGTGTCCCAAATGGTGGGTGTCTTGCCCTTGAGCGCTCCCCAAACTGTCATAGTCCTATTCGCCCCACCCCGGGATGATTAGAAATCTGTGATATATTTCTCTAGTTTTTATTTTTCATTTTATTCTAGATATGTTAAATAGGTTACAGTTCAAATTTCACTTCATTCTGAGCAATTTTGACAATGTTTTTGTCATTTCTCGCCTTTACTAACTTGCAGATGGCACCAGAAAAATCTAGGTGATAGAGGTAAAATTGGAGAAATCTAACCTTCTGGGTCTTCTCAAAACACACCCAATTAGCTAACCACAATTTTGTAGGTCATTTGGAGCTTATGGGACAGGACATTGAAGAGGGTGCTTTCTGACAGGTTATTGTAGGTCTATTCGTCCCACCCTGGAGCGAATACAAATTTGTGAGGAATTTCCTAACTATTTTTTTTGCAGAGGTCTTATGATAACATATTTATGCTTCTATCAAAATTTTAGGTCAATCCGAGGTCATTTGATTATCGTTTTAATATTTTCATGCATAGATTGATAGTAGGCCTAGGGAAATACATGCTTTATTCTATCTGCAGGTGCTACTAATCTTTTTTGTTTCTTCGAACATAGGTTTTTGACATCAGAATGGCAGGAAGAAGTGAACAATCATACACACAAGTTGTGGTGATGTTTTTCTCCACCCATCTTACATGTGGGCACGCAGAAGAAGGATTGTTGTTTATAGATGTGATAAGAAACTTATTTGATGCTCCTATTCCCTAAAAAGGAAGGAGATGTATTGTAACACAACTCTGAAAAGCATATCAATAAAAAGGGCCATATTTTATATTGCTTTTATCTTGTTTCAATTCGTCTATGCTCTTTCTTTTTGTGCATTTTGCAATACATAGGCTATAAGCGTTAAGTTTGATTTCATAAGCGTCATATTGGGCACTTTCCTTTTTGTTTCCATATCCTCGTGCTTTCAATCGCGATCACGGTGGTACCTGTGTCCCTTGATTTTTAAGATTAAAATTCTGATTAAAGTTGCTTGTTTTTTTGCTTACAGGTACCAAGTTTTCAAACGCTAGACTGCTTCAGGCAGAAATTCAGAGACATCTGATTTAGGCAGAGAAGAGGTAGGGGTTTTAAACACCCTTTGTCAATTTTTTGTTTTCTATTTTCTGTTCTCTGATTTTTGCTTGCATAGGAAAGTTTAAATGCTTGCTTGTTTCAATTTTACAACTTAAAAATAACCCCACACACCATGATGAGGATTGATGTTAGATCTTTCATATGACCCCTCTAGTAGTTCCTAGCTTAGGTTTGCTTAGTTTATTTCTAGCAAATTCATATTGTAAGTGAGTCTCTTTCTCACATGCACTTGTGGGCACTAGTTGTCTTCTAGTTGTCTTTTAGAGTGTTAGTTAGCAAGTGTGAACTCAAAGTAGGAAGTGTGTGCTTCAAGTTAGCTAAAATGGATCTTCTAGTTAGCAATCTTAACTTAGAAGTTTACGTGCATTCTCCTTTGCACCTTTGTAGCTTTTGGTTGAAGCGTATTGAATCAAATCCATGATTTCATGGGTTGGTTATGTATTTTGGGCCATTAGTGCCTATATAATGTTTTGTAAATAATAGAACACTTAGTTGGATTTTCAATCCTTTTCATTGGTATCAGAGCCTAGTTCATGTTTGCACTAGGGCTTGTGAGGTGAGAGGATAGGAGATAGAAATATTATGAGAAACGTATTCTCATTGAGGACTAGGTTTAAGCCCAAAGGGAGCTTGAAAACCATTCGGAGAAGGAAGTTCCTTCGCCGACAAACCCCTCGATCCAACTTTTTGCTTATGCTTAAGAAGTATAGGAAAAGTTTGCCCCGAGTTCTTCATATAATGATCCTTGGAAGGGATTGGATCGTAGCTACGGTCCAATTAGGATTAGGGAGCCTTTTGACCCTGCTTCCCCCCCATTTTTGAGTATTGAAGAGCTCCAGGAGGACTTCCAAAGCTAGGTCGTGTGTCGACTTAGATCTGGGTGCCTTTCAAACGCTGGTCGTGTGTCGACCGGATCTTGAAAGGAGAGCTACTGGTGGGAGCTGGTTGCTCACATTTGCATAATTTAAAGTTTTTCAAATTTTAGATTAACCCCCCTGGTTAATTTATAATTTTTTTCAATTTGTTATAGAAAAGCTTTAAATTTATTCTATATATTATTTTAATAATATATTTGTTGTTGCTGTATTTATTGTAAAAAAAAAAAAAAAGCATTTTTATTTTAACATTTTGCAGCACTCGGCCCACCTCGGCTGCATTCGGCAGCTTCGGCAGCCTTCGGCTGCGTTCGGCAGGCGGCCGGCCAGCAAATTTTTGGCATCCCCGATGCGTATTTGCGACAGGGGGCAGCCGAGGGCCGACAGCTGACAGCCTTCGGCTATCGTTCCGACGTTGTCCGGCGTGACAGCGTCGAGTCGGGCACGAGGTCGTCCGAACGCATGATGGACGAGGTCGTCTCGCGACAGCACTACGGTCGAGGCCCGAAGCGCGTCGGTGACAACGTCGGGTGACGCGACATTTTTTCGGGCGTGACGGCGCGCGTATCATAACCGACGGCGCGTCGGCCTTCCGCCCATCTTGTCTGCTGGCGATGGCGAGTCCGCCACTGACGACTGGGGTCGCCGCGACGATAGCGTTGATCGGTGTCGAGGTCGGCGTGACTAACGACGTTGTCATTGTCAGGGTCGAGCGACTGACCGGCTGTCGAAGTGACGACGTCGTAGCCGAGCGAGGAGGCCTAGCTACGCTGTCCTTCGGCAGTGCTGACGACGGCGCTCAGAGGCAGCCGCACGGGTGCGCAGCTTGGGAGCTCGCACCAGAGTTTTTTTTTCCTCTGTCAGAAACTGCACCACTATCCCTGAAATTCGTGCCTCGAGAAGCGTGCAGAGGACAAATTGGGAGCATGCAAAATTTTCATGCACTGTAGTTTTTGTCCAGTTTAAAAGCAAAGAAAGGGTAAATTTATTGTAAAATTTTAAATTTTTACTATTTTAAAGTTGCATGTTAAAATTTTATTTTATTAATTTAATTTTTAATAACTTAATTAAATTCTTTAATCTTTTGATTAATTGAAATTTAATTTTTGATTAAGTTATTTTTAAATTAATAAATGTTAATTTTGCACTTTATATTAGTTTAAAAATTTCAAAATTGATAGCCTTAGGAGTAAATTTTCCATTTTAAGCAGCACTCCATTGTAACAAGGAAATTTGCATTGTACTTCCTTGATTTAGTGCTTTCTTAAATTTTACTTCTGGCTTATACCCGAGAACACATGGCTTCTGACTTGGCTGCCCAAGTGGCAGAATTGGCCCATGTTGTAAACACTTTGGCAGATAAGGCTAATGACACTACAATGGCGAGAAGTCCTTGGCAATCTTGCCATGAAGGTAAATGACATTTCTTTGCATAATGCCTCAACTTCTGCTCACGATTCTCGTTTGAGAGTTCGTTGTGAAGTTCCATTGTATGATGGATCCGGGAACCACGATGTCTTGAATAGTTGGATTCTTGACATGAGTTCTTGGTTTGCTTTTTCTCAACTTTCAGAAGATGATGTAGTGCCTTATGCTAAGCTTAAACTTTCTGGCTTAGCCAAAGTACTTGTGGAACGAAAACGAGGACAAGAACTCACCACATGGGATGAGCTTGTACAATGTCTTAAGACCAATTTCTATCCTTCAAATTATTCTAGAGAATTGGTTATTAAATGGTTTCGTTTTCGCCAAGGTACTAATATGTCTGTACAAGAATATATTTTCCAATTTAACAGGTTCAGAATACTTGTGAATGTGGAGGATGATGTTCCAGGTTTGATTCTCAAGTTTCAAAGTGGCTTGTTGGAGCATTTGTACGGGGAACTAATGTTTGTTTCTATGGAAACATTGGATCAAGTTTTCAACCGGAGCGCGGCTTGCGGAGGACAAGTTCAAGGCGCAATCGCAGGCATTCCGCACACCTGTTACTCAAGTGGTTGCAAACTCATCAAAAGGGAATAATTCTTTCTCACAAAAGAAGAATTTTGCTCAAAAGAAGAATGTGTCTTCTCCATCTCCTTCTTCTCCTTCCCCTTCCACTTCTACTCCTTCTTCTTCTTCTTCTAAATCTTCATCTTCTTCTTCTAAGAAATTCTGCAATTATTGTAAGAAGAAAGGGCATGAGAAAGCTGATTGCTTTAAGCTCAAAAAGAAGAGTTTAGTGATTACTACTCAAGAGGAGGATGCTTCCAAGGGTCCCCTTGAGTCCGTAGGAGAGAGTAGAGTATATACGGAATTACGAGGTAAGCTTAATGAAGTTACCTTAGTAAATGTAAGTTCTTCAGATGGGGCTCGTGATGCTTTGTTCATCACTCGAGCCCACTTACTTCACAACTTTGCAACCGATTGTATAGTGGACAATGGCTCGCGAGAAAAATCTAATTGCGAGGTCCATTGTCGAGCGTTTGAAGTTACCTATGGAGCCTCATCCTCCTCCCTATTCTTTGGGTTGGAAGGATAGTGGAAGAGGCTGAGAAATCACTCACACTTGCACTTTAAAATTTGCACTTGGCCCACGAGTTCATAGATCAAGTCACTTGTGATGTGACTCCTATGGATTGTTGTGGGATTTTGCTTGGACAACCTTTTCGGTATGATAGGAGAGCTGTTTATGATGCTTTTAAAAGAACCTACACACTTCAAAAATATGGTAAGGTCTTTCTCATTAAAAGCACCAACACTCCTAATATCATTCTAAGTTCCAAGCAAACGAAAAGAGTAATTAAGAAAGGTGGTGATGTTGCTCTAATTTTCATTCGCTCTCAAAACACTTCTACATCTACATCCATTACAAAGCAACACTCTTCAATGGATAAAATATTGCAAAGTTATTCACACATATTTCAGGAGCCAAAGTCTCTTCCTCCAAATCGCACAATTAATCACAGCATTGAAATAATTCCAGGTTCTTCTCTTCCTAATGCTCCCATGTATAGACAATCTATTTTGCAAAATGAAGAAATAAAAAAGCAAATAGAAGATTTGTTGTCTAAGGGTTTCATTAAGGAAAGTACTTATGCTTGTGCCTCACCTATTTTGTTAGTTCTTAAGAAAGATGGCACTTGGAGATTATGCATTGATTTTCGTGCTTTGAACAGAATTTCTGTGAAGAATAGATATCCCTTACCCCGTATTGATGATTTATTAGATCAGCTTCAAGGAGCTAAGTTCTTTTCAAAAATAGATCTCAAAAGTGGATATCATCAAGTGCGTATCCAAGCTGAGGATACATGGAAGACAGACTTTCAAGACGAAGATGGGCCTCTTTGAATGGTTGGTCATGCCCTTCGGTCTTACTAATGCTCCTGCAACCTTCATGAGGTTGATGAATGATGTATTTCGTGAAGTCCTTGACAAATTTGTCATTATATATCTTGATGATATATTGATTTTCTCAAAAACTTGGGAGGAAAACCTTAGGCATATCCGAAAAACCCTTGATCTTCTTGCGAAGAATCAATTATATGCCAACTCTTCCAAGTGTTCTTTTGGCAATACTTCAGTTTCTTACCTTGGCTATGTGATTAGTGAGAGTGGAATTCAGGTAGATCCCCTAAAAGTTGATGTTTTGCTTAAGTGGTCCCCTCCTACAACTCTCACCGAGTTAAGGAGTTTCCTAGGACTTGCGAATTTTTATCGCAAGTTCATTCCTCAATATTCCACCCTTGCAGCTCCATTGCATTATCTCACTAAGTCCAAAACTCCATTTCATTGGGAGAAAAGCCAAGAAGTTGCCTTTGAGAAACTCAAAAAGAAATTGTGTACAACACCTGTGTTAACTTTACCCGACCTTTCTCAACCTTTTGAGATTGAAACAGATGCCTCTAAAGTTGCCTTAGGAGCTGTGCTCAAACAGAATGGTCATCCAGTTGCTTATCATTCAGAAACTTTTTCTGCTGCTAAGTTGAACTATTCTACATATGACAAGGAGTTGTATGCTTTAGTTCAAGCCATTAAGTATTGGAGACACTATCTTTTGGGAAAAGATACAGTAGTACACACTGATCATATGCCTCTCAAGTTTTTACAATCTCAAAGTAAAATTGAAGAATCAAGACATATGAAGTGGGCCTCTTACCTCCAACAATTTCACTTGGTGATCAAGTACAAAAAGGGGAAGAGTAATACTGTTTTTGATTGTTTGAGTAGGCCTCCGGCCGCTCTTGCCTTAACGAGTTATGTCCACTTCGCACTTGGGATTTCAGACTTGGCCTAATCAGTATTCTCGGGATCCTGATTTTGGAAAAATATTTGAGCAAGTGAGTAAGCCTTCTTCTTCCAATTTGCGTCCTTTCCAAGATTTCTACATCAAAGAAGGACTTCTTTACAAATTGGACAAGGTTTGTGTTCCTTGTGAGCCTAGAGTGTCACTTCTTAAGGAAGCTCATTCTACACTTTATGGTGGTCACTTTGGGAAGCATAAAACACTTCATCATTTGCAACGATTTTTCTATTGGCCAAAAATGCAGAGGGATGTGTTGAGATTTCTCAAACAGTGTGCAGTTTGTTGTCGCTCAAAACCAGCTAATAGAAAGTTTGGCTTAGGCATGCCTTTGCCCATTCCTTCCCGTCCTTGGGAAAGCATTTCCATGGACTTGGTTAGTGGTTTTCCTATGACAGTGCGCCAACATGATTGTGTGTTCGTGGTGGTTGACGATTCAGACAAAATGGCTAAGTTTATTCCATGCCGCAAGACAAGTTCCGCATCGAGACTTAGCTCAATTTTTCTTTGACGGCATTTGGCGTTCCTTTGGTCTACCTACCGGCATTATCTCGGATCGTGATTCACGCTTTGTGGGTCACTTTTGGCATTCTTTGTGGAAGATTTTGGGAGTTTCCCTTAACTTTTCTACCGCCTATCATCCGCGAGTCCGATGGGCAGACTGAAGTGGTAAACCGTACACTTGTGCAAAGTTTGCGAATCTATCATCACGCTTCACCAGCAAAGTGGGACTTGAGTCTCACGCATATTGAACATGCCTATAATAGGGCCCTACACTCTTCTACAGGTCATTCACCCTTTGAAGTTTGTATGGGATTTCAGCCCTTGGCACCTTATGAGTTACCTTTGTCTTTGCCTTCTCCTGTCACTTCACATCTTCAGAAGGAGCAAGACAAGGCACACTCATTTGTTCAACACTTGCACAATCTTCAATCAAAGGTGGTTGAGATTTTGCAAAAGACACAACAGATGCAGAAAAAGGCCATGGATCGACATCGAATTCCTCATCCTTTTTTGGTTGGTGATAAAGTTTGGTTGCATCTTGACAAGCGGCGTTTCATTGATAAGACTCATAGCAAAATCAAACCAATTCGCTATGGGCCTTATACTATTCTTCAGCGGGTGTCCGAGAATGCTTTCTGCCTTGATCTTCCCGCACACTTGGGAATTCATGACGTCGTCAATGTAGATCTCTTGAAGTTGTACTTTGACTCTACATTGGAGGCTTGCACCGGCTATCAGTCATCCTATGGACGTGGTTCCTAAAGCTCAGTTACCATTGGATGCAGATCAGATCTATGACACGAAGACTCGACAGACTCGCCAGGGGTCTACCACCTCATATCTTGTGGCTCGGCGAGGACAGCTGCCGCATCAGGCTCGTTGGATTTCTTTTCATCAGATGTCCCGTGACTTTCCTATTCTTTTGAAAGCATTGGAGTCCAATGCTTCTATTGTGGGGAGGCATGATGAGGATTGATGTTAGATCTTTCATATGACCCCTCTAGTAGTTCCTAGCTTAGGTTTGCTTAGTTTATTTCTAGCAAATTCATATTGTAAGTGAGTCTCTTTCTCACATGCACTTGTGGGCACTAGTTGTCTTCTAGTTGTCTTTTAGAGTGTTAGTTAGCAAGTGTGAACTCAAAGTAGGAAGTGTGTGCTTCAAGTTAGCTAAAATGGATCTTCTAGTTAGCAATCTTAACTTAGAAGTTTACGTGCATTCTCCTTTGCACCTTTGTAGCTTTTGGTTGAAGCGTATTGAATCAAATCCATGATTTCATGGGTTGGTTATGTATTTTGGGCCATTAGTGCCTATATAATGGTTTGTAAATAATAGAACACTTAGTTGGATTTTCAATCATTTTCACACCACGTGGTATTTTAAACACAAGGATTTGGTCGTAAAACCCCAACCCTTGAGCAAGACCAACGGTGGATTTCATCATCACCTTGGCTTGAGATATTGCATCCATAACCCCGATCGCGACTGTTGCTAGACGTAAATCCTGATGAAAGCTGACCAAGTGTAGCTTGGGGTGATTCCCAATGCATGAGGATAAGTCTTCTATGGTAGGTGTCATAAATAGAGTGATTCCCCTTCCGTACCACCTATGTTCCACGTATCATCTGCTCTCACGTACCTATAGTCTCCCTCACGTAAGGGCGGGTATATAGAGAGGTTGGTATATCGGTCCGGCAATGGTATATTGAAGGGGCGACCATTTTGGGAGTCATAAGAGCCTTCATAATTGCATTTAAACGGTTTTCACAAAAAGCTTTCAAAAACAAACAAACAAAACACACTAAACCAGATTTAGGGCACACTTTTAATCTTTAAAAGAGATAATCATTGCATTGATTGTGTGTGTCCTTTTTCTGTTTAAGTGTAGCATAAAAAAAAATCATAAAAAGAGATAAAAATCTACTCATATTTAGGAGCACATCACCATGGTGTACACTCGTAGCCAAGCCCAATCATGGGAAAGCACTATAGAAAGTGCACCAAGGGGGACAAGTCACCTCCGATATAGTCCTGAGGACTTGGTCATCCCGCCTTGGCGGCATGCATACACAAGATAGTCCCCATCATGCCACTATAGAGGCACCCTTGAGGGCACACCACTCACTAGAGGCACCTCCTTGAGGGGCACCCCCACTCAGCAAAGATCCTTTCAAGAGGAAAACCCACATGTGGCACTCAACCTAGATAGGAGACCTCCCTTAGACACTCGTTATGAGTGGCCTAGTGATGAAGTGTTAGAGCAACAGAGGGTCCACAAGGAGGGACCACATGATTTCTTCATCCCTCATTTACCCCATATTACTGTTAGAAACACTAGGCAATATCCAGAGTATCAGGCTCTCCAGACAGGGCAAGACAATTCTGCCCGCACCTTTTATGCATATAAAAGAGAGTGTGAGGAAGACCACTATGTTCCTCAAGAGCAGTACACAATGTGGGAATGATGCACCTCCACACCCGCTATGTATCAGGATCGCTCATTGAGGCCAGAGCCTCAAGTGAATGCCGCTAACCTCGATAGAGGGAAGCAACCCATAGGGGTCTCGGATCACCATGACCGAGAAAGACATGTAGGGGAGGCATCTAGGCTTCCTAAACAAGAGACGGTGGACCAAATTGACTTGGCATTTGCCAAACTAGCCGCCCGCCAAGCGCAAATCACGTGGCTCAGGCAAGACCAACAACAATTAGAACATTTGTGTCGCCTTAACCAAGAGCGCATTCAATGTCAGACAACTGAATTGCTTCACAACAATGTGCCTGAGAAGGTCCCAGCCCCTCGCGCACATAAATCAGAAGTGTATGAGAGGCACAACCCCTTAGTGCGAGACAGGTCTCCACGACCTCATCAAGCACTACCTCTAAGACCTCCTAGACCTGAGCGGGAGGCCACTCCCCGAAACCACGATGGGCACCCTCCGTGGGCACCCATCAATGTTTACAGGCCTAGGCCAGACACTCCTCAAGAAGCTTATGAGGAGTATGAACAAGAAGAAGAATGGGCTGAAATGCCCTATCAAGGCAGAAGGGGTGCTACCCAGCTACCCCTCCAAAGGCCTCAAGTTCCCCACAACCCACAGTGGGAGCAAACCCAGGAGGAGGAGATCAAGTCCTCCGATGCATATAAAGCATTGCTAGAGCGCTTAGAGACTATGGAGCTCAAGACTTATGGGCCCCAAAAGCCTACTTTACGCCAACTCCGTAGTCATCCTGTGCATCCGTCAGTGTCGGCACCTCCATACCCCGAACACTTTAAGCTGCCCCAGTTGGCACTCTTTAGAGGGGAGGAAGATGCCCAAGAGCATGTGACTCGATTCCTGAGCCAATGCTTTGGCATTCAGGACAATGATGCTTTGCTATTAAGAACATTTATAACCACATTCACAGGCCCTGCCTCGGATTGGTTTACTCAATTACCAAAGCACAGCATCTGTAACTTAGATCAGCTAGTGGACGCGTTCCTAGAACGTTTCACCTTCAACACAAAGAAAAAGGCGTCACTAAGCGATCTAGCTAGCCTCAAGCAGTATGAGGAGGAATCTATGGTGGCATATGGGAACCGGTGGAGGACGTTGCTTTCAAAGCTACCCTACCTCCCTCCTATGTCTGACTTGACCCAAATGTTCGCAAAGAGTTGTTTGCGATCGATCTCTATGCTATTGCAGCTGCAGCAATATGCCACTTTAGAAGAAGCACTAGCGCAAGCCAAAATCATCGAAGAGATCAAGATACAGGATGGTGAAATTGCCAAGCCTAAGAAAAAAGAATGGAACAAGAGCACTAAAATAGGGACTACGCAACAGAAACCCACCGTGGTCAATCAAGTTGCTATCAACGCCCCTAAGCCTTCCCAAGCAACACAGCCTCCAAAGGCTAACTATCAGGCGGTGCCTCCAAACAATTATGATAGAGAAAACCAAAGGCAGGAACAAAATCAGCAGCGTCACCCTAGGCGACAATTTACGCCTTACACAGAGTCCAGGGACTCCTTGTTTGACCGCTTGTCAGCGACGAATTTGATTAATCTGCCAGAGATTCAAACCATAGATCCTAATGCACCAAAGCCTAAGGGGTACAGAGAGGATTTGTACTGTAGGTTCCATAGATGAAAGGGACATGACCTTAACGCCTGTTGGAAGTTCAAAGGTTTGGTGCAAGACCTCATTGACAATAATACATTGGCAGTGGATAACCCCATAGCACCCAACAACCAACAAATGGGCATTTTTAGAGACCCTTTGCCCGCACATGATGCACAAGCAAAACCCCTTCACGTCAATGAGGTGCAACAGAATTGCCCCATGGAGGGGTATGTAGGGATGATAAGCATAGTGACAAGGAACAAGAGATACCCAGGAGCTGCCCCCGCGGTAGCCACAAGAGAAGTTCCATCAACGTCACAACCTCAACCGAACCCTACACAGCTTCCCCCGCCTAGACCAGTGGCCACGATTCGAACTAGACTTACTCAAAGTCTAAGGACCACGTCGGCTAGGCTCTCCATATATGAGCTTATTCAACAATCAGTGCCCCATCGGGAGGCTCTCATGGAGATATTAAAGGCAATTGAGCTGCATCCCCATGAAGCAAATTCTTTCAACAACTTCGTGGGCCATGTGAAACAATGTACAGAACCAGTCATCACCTTTAGAGAAGATGAATTAAAATCGATGGTTGGTGATGTGGTGGATCCACCCCTACACGTTATTGCGTGGGTCAACGGGATTCCATATAAGCGGGTGTTGGTAGACACTGGTTCATCCAGTAACATTATTACAACCGCCGCATTAAAACATTTGAAGTTGTCGGCCTCTCACATCGTACCTTCCACTTATACTCTTCGAGCATTCAATGATGCGATATGCTCGACAGTTGGCACAATTGTCCTACCCATCCAAGTGGGACAAAAGACCATTCATACATTGTGCCACATTTTAGAAGGTGAGATGGCTTACAATATCTTGTTGGGGCGACCTTGGATCCGGGACATGAAGTGTGTCCCTTCAATTGCTCATCAATGCTTGAAGTATACATTTGAAGGACAGGTGCATGTAGTCCCAGTAGACTTGGAGCCTTTCAAATACTGTAATTCAGTGCAACTAATGCCGTAGTCGACCCTTCCATCAATGCACTTGGATTTTCAATTAAATCCATCTAAAAGGGGTCCGATTACGCAGGAATCTCCATTACCAAATCAATCAAATTCCTAGGCAGGTCCATCTTCCTCATCTGGTCCTCCAACAACGATGCCACCTACGGTGGCCATGCCAAAGGACAAGGGAAAGAAACCCCTGGAAGAGGAACCACCTTTAGTCTCTAACATCTCGACAAAAGAGAAGCCTAGTAGAATGGAAGTCGAGATGCCTAGTTCACCCCACATGGAGTGGACTCAGGGAGACCTCCCATTCGCTCCCCCTCAAACGCCAACAATCACAGTTGAGATGGCCAACATAGGATTGGGGGAGTATCTAGTGCAAAACATTATAGCAACGCCCACAATTGAGTCCATGCAGGACATGGGGAGACCTCGACTCCCCATCGGCTCTGTGGTTCCTCTAGGCTACCCACCCAATCAGACAAACTTTATTTATGGGGGCCTGGATAATGGCGTTGAACCTTCCCTACAAGAAGAGGAAGATGAAGAGCCCTTTGTTGAGGATGTCAATTATCTGTCTAACCCAGACTTCGCATTGAGATATCTTAGCCAATGCAATTGGCATGGATATGGGTTGGGTAGGTATGAACAAGGAGTGCGTGTTTTGTGCCAACCAAGATATCAAATGCCTTATGACAAGTCAGGAGTAGGGTTTAATCACCCTTTGCCCCTCGACATCTTGGTCAAAAACATGCAAGGCCTAGGGATAGGCAACAAGGATGGGTTGGCATTAGATCCATATGCCAATCCAAACACAACTTACACATTGGGGAATTATTTCCCCTTACAAACAAACAACCTTGTTGACCTTAACAACCCTTTCCCTTCGGTCGAACAGGGAGACAATTCAAGGACTCACCCCCACGAAGGGTATGGACAAGACCAAGAAGGGTCTTCTGAAGATGAGTTGGAGTATGAAGAAACACCTTGGGATCCTCTTGAGTCGAATAGCAATCATTCCCAAATGCATCCCATGGATGATTCTCAAGAAAGCTTCTTGACCATGTTCCCTTTGGATGTTCCACTAGAGGATATGCCCGCTCAAGAAAATTAGATGCGATAGCAGCAATATCCCTTGGACATAGATGACATGTTTGAACACTTACACATAGGGCCTAGACATAGGTGGCACCTCAACCAGGCGCAGTTATAGCAATTACTGCACCCGCCACTCTAGGTATACAGTGAACATCTTCTGCCTGGAGACCCTATAGCACCATCAGTGCCTAGGGCAGATCCTGTCCTCTTATACGCACATAGGGCTGATCCATTTGTGCCAGTGCCTACAGAGCCAGATCCAAAGCACCAAGAACATCCAGAATGTCATAGTCATCACACCTACGGTAATGGAGGCCACAATCATTTCATCAACATGATCTCCATTGACTTGACCGCCCCCATCCATGATCCAGCCGACCCAACACGGTCATTGCATCTAGACATAGAGGCTATAGATTGGGATCACGCTGACACACCACCATCCCCATTAGAGTATTGGCCTTGCGGTGGGATGTTTCATTTCACTCCAGGACAGACTCAGGATGTCTTCCATGCTGAAGAGGAACCTGACGTTCCTAACGATGATCTTAATTCAGCAAATGATATCCATCTGATCCCAACTCCACACCAGTTGGAGGACGGATCCCACATGTCGATCGAGGCAATGACTGACGTAGACATCGGCATAGATCCAATGAATCCATGGATTCTCAAGCTAGGGGTAAGTCTCTCCCCCGAAGAGCAAGCCGATTACATTGCCCTTCTCAAGGAGAAGAAGGAGGTTTTTGCATGGTCATACAAAGACATGCCGGGGCTAGACCCGTAGCTAGTCACGCATAATTTAACGCTTGATCCGACAATCAAGCCAGTAAAGCAAAAACTATGCAAGATGCATCCAACAATGGCCTTAATGGTCAAAGATGAATTGCAAAAGTTGTTGGATGCACAGTTTGTCATCTACGTGGATTACCCACCATGGTTGTCTAACATGGTGCCCATCAAAAAGCCCGACGGGAGGATTCACATATGCACCGATTTTTGAGATCTAAACAAAGCGAGTCCTAAGGATGATTTTCCCTTGCCTAGCATCGACGCATTGGTAGACGCTACAGTGGGCCATGAAATGCTTTCCCTCATGGATGGTTTCTCAGGGATACAATCAGATTCGTATCAATCCCGAGGACCAACTAAAAATGGCGTTCACAATGCCTTGGGGGACATTTTGTTATAAGGTCATGCCTTTTGGCCTTAAAAATGCTGGTGCCACCTACCAACGTGCCATGACGTACATCTTCCATGATTACATGCACAAAACTTTGGAAGATTACATGGATGATTTGTTGGCCAAATCCCTTTTGCGCCCCAATCATCTCGATGACTTACGCAAGATCCTTGATCGCCTCATTGAGCATAAAGTCAGACTAAACCCCAAGAAGTGCGTATTTGGCGTCACATCTAGAAAGCTCTTGGGTTTCATAGTCTCCAAGTGAGGAATCGAGGTGGATCCAAACAAAGTCAAGGCAATCCTTGAAATGCTTCCCCCAACTACCATCAAGCAGCTCAGAAGTCTACAGGGAAAGGTCGCGTCAATCAAACGCTTCATAGCATAGTTATCTGACAAGTGCCGACCCATGAATAAATTATTGCACAAGGGGGTAGCCTTCCATTGGGATGACGAGTGCCAGTCAGCCTTTGATGACATTAAATAGTACTTGGCTTCACCGCCAGTATTGGCACCACCTAGACCAGGCATGTCATTCTACTTATACATCTCAGCTACTGAGGTGGCACTGGGTGCCATGCTGTCCCAAAACAATGAATTGCACAAAGAATAGGCTACTTACTATCTTAGCCGCACCCTGGTCAGTTATGAACTTAACTATGCATACGTCGAGAAGCTCTGCTTGGCAGTGGTGTTTGCTACCAAGAAGCTATGCCATTACATGCTGAGCAACAAGACGTATGTTGTGTCTAAGGAGAATCCATTGTGATACATGATGAGTCATACTTATCATAGTAGCCGCACGGCGAAATGGATCATGTTGTTGATGGAGTTTGACATAGAGTTCATTGGACAGAAATCCATAAAAGGTCAAGTCATCGCCGATCAACTGGCAGAGGCTCCTCTTGAAGATGATCAGCCTCTGACCGTAGAACTACCAGATGATGGGGTCTTCCATGTTTCCGAATCGCCAGATTCTGATGAGCCTGAGTCACAGGCTGACATAACCCTATTCTTCGATGGTTCTAAATGTGAGCAAGGAGGTGGCACGGGAATTGTATTCTTCACTCCACAAGGGGCTCCAATGCCTCTGTCATTTAAATTAGACTTCCCATGCACCAACAACAATGTAGAATACGAAGCCTTGCTCATAGGTCTTCAAACAACAGTCACCATGAACATTAAATGATTGAACATCTTTGGTGATTCGTTGTTAATTGTCAATCAAGTTAAGGGGATATTCCAATGTAAATGCCCAGTTTTGCAGGCCTATAAAGCCCTTGTGGACAAATTCCTGGCACAACTTGAATGGTATGACATCGAGGCACTCCCTCGATCATCGAATCATTTTGCGGATACTATGGCCTCCTTGGGGTCACTAATCCCGCAAGACCCTTCCGGTGAGATGACAACTATTCAGGTCAAGACATTATCGCAACCCACGATGGAGCGTGCAAGCTCTGACCTCATGCCAGGAATCCACTTGATCCAGATTGAACCATCTCCGGATAGGTTCTCTCGAATCCAAGATTGTTTGACTCAAGCCAACTGGGGGTCCTTGTTCTCCCCTACCCCTCTTAATAGCAACACAACGCTATTTTTACAAGTTCTTTCCCGCTCAGCTTTTGCTCGGGATGAACTTCAAGAGGGATTGGCTATTCATACCATCGAGGTTTCTGATCAGCAGGATTGGTACACACCCCTAAGGGATTACCTCAAGCTAGGTACTCTCCCACTTGGATTGACACAAGCCACAAAAAGATCATTCAAATAGAAAGCGGCAAAACATGTCTTGCTAGGAGACATTTTGTATCGTCGAAGCTATGAAGGAATCCTCCTCCATTGCTTGGACCAGCAGGAGTCCGCTTGGGCGATCACCCAAGCCCACGATGGTACATGCGGTGGCCACTTCAGTGGTATGGCCATCGCAAAGCGCATTCTCTGCATGGGTTATTATTGGCCATCTTTAGAGCGAGATTGTTGCGCATATGTGAAGAAGTGCGTGAAGTGTCAACATCATGCCAATTTGACACACGTACCTTCTCAGGCCTTGCAACCGATCCAATCGGCTTGGCCTTTTTCATAGTGGGGCTTTGATCTAATCGAAAAGATCTCCCCTACGTCGTCGGGTCATCACACATTCATCATAACGGCCACATAGTACTTCACCAAGTGGGTGGAAGCAATTCCGCTAACCTCTACGACTGGAACCCGCATTGCGGAGTTTATTTTGCATAACATCATATGTCATTTTGGTATTCCATCCAAGATCCTCTCGGATAATGGGACGCCCTTCAAGAATAAATATGTGCATGCTTTGACCACAAAGTACAAAATTCAGCACAGTTTTTCAACACCCTATTATCCGCAGGCAAATGGGCAAGCAGAGGCATCCAACAAAATGCTAGTCGCCATCCTCAAAAATACCATCATAGATAATCATAAGGATTGGCACATTCAGATCCCGCTTGCCCTATGGGCTTATCGCACTAGCATTCGGACGCCCACTGGGGCAACTCCATTTTCATTGGTGTATGGCTCCGAGGCTGTCATGCCTCTTGAGTTGGAAATCCCTTCCCTACGTATTTCAATGCAAGAGTTCATCGATGATGACACTGCGTGGCAGGCCCGGTTAGATCAACTCACGTTGCTTGATGAACGACGCATCAATGCTCTCGAGCATTTGCGTATCTATCAAGAGCGACTTAAGAGAGCATATAACATGAAGGTTCACCTAAGGGATTTTCAGGTTGGAGATTTGGTCTTAAAAGAGAACCAACAGAATTCTAATTTGTCGTCCCATCTCCGAGACAAGTTCATGGCAAACTGGTTAGGTCCTTATGTGATTGATAGTAAGATAGGACCTGGAACATACCGGCTCACCTCTCTTGAAGGAATCAAGGAGCTAGAACCCTTGAACATCAGTCATTTGAGGCCATTCTACATTTAGAGAGCCATAGTCCACACAAAAGCTCCAAGGATTTCCACAATCGCTTGGTCAATCCCAAAATGCCCCAAAGGTGTCTATAAACCCTTTGGTCAAACCAAAAAGCTCCAAGGATTTCCACAATCGCTTGGTCAATCCCAAAATGCCCCAAAGGTGTCCATAAACCCTTTGGTCAAACCAAAAAGCTCCAAGGATTTCCACAATCACTTGGTCAATCCCAAAATGCCCCAAAGGTGTCTATAAACCCTTTGGTCAAACCAAAAGCTCCAAGGATTCCCTTAATCGCTTGGTCAACCTAAAATGCCCCAAAGGTATCCATAAACCCTTTGGTCAAACCAAAAGCTCCAAGGGTTACCATAACCGCTTGGTCAACACAAATATTCAAAAACCAACAAAAACAATAAAAATCATCAAAAATCACTAAAAAAAATTCATGCATACTCTTAAATATCAAAATACAAAAAAATAGGTTGCATTAGGCATCACCTCCATACATTGCATATTCGCTAGGTCATACAAGTCAAAAGCACCATAGACTGTAATTGCTCGGCAATTTTCTCATTTTCCACATAAAATCAATTTTATCAACGCATACATCCCGCATCACACCATCCCCATTTTTAGCAAAGTCATTTGTCTCCTAATGTATTTAGGGTTTTCGTCATTCAGTTGTCTTTAACTTTCTAGCCAAAAATTGTACAAAGTCAAACAGATTGTACACAGGAAAGTTTTACTTGGGTCACGCCTCGTTATGTAATATCCCTACACAAATTAAAACACATAAAATAATTCCTAAGTTGTGTGAACGTAAGATGAAAACTACAAAGCAGTCTAGAGTACCATAGGTGAAATATTAGCCTGTTCATCCCCCTGTGCGAATGGTTCAAGAATGTTGAGAATTGACAAAAGGACAAGCTCTTCCCCATCCATTCCTTCTAATCAATAGTGGTTTTCACCACTAACAAAAATTCAAAAATCACCATTGGTCCCTAAGGTTGTAAGGATTCGTACTACACGTCCCTACCAAGGATGGGTAGTCATCCCCAAGGCCTAAAAGAATCAATGACCATTCAAAAACAACATTTCCACTAGCTATCATCACAATCACCTTTGGTCTCTCAAGTCATAAGGATTCGTACTACACGTCCCTGCTAAGGATGGGTAGTCATCCCCAAGGCCTAAAAGATCAATACCCTTACTTCATAATCTCCATACTACCCTTTGGTTCCCAAAGTCGTAAGGATTCGTACTACACGTCCCTGCCAAGGATGGGTAGTCATCCCCAAGGCCTAAAAGGATCAATGTTATTCACCAATAACCTTACAAAGCTCAAAAGCCAAATCAAATAACAGTGGTTATCACTACTATTTAACATCCTTGCTCCAAAAGAAAAACAAAAAAAGAACAAAATAAACAGTGATTTTCATCACTTTGTATACGAGCAAATATCCTAAACCATTGAGCCAATAAAAAGCCTGAACTTGAATCCCTGGAATTCTTAGTATTCAAAAACCATCTAGGTGATCCTCATTACAGGTTTGGTGGACAGCCTACCTGGCAATGGCGGTATCCTACCCGCATGACGATATGTCTGTCACATTAGCTTTGCGTGTGAGCAGACCAATGTTTGCATGTGGATGAGCTAGCTTATGGTACCTTAGATTGTCCCATGGATTAATCTTGCTAAATACAACAACGGAGTTAGTGGAGCTAGTTAGGTGATCCTCAGTACAGGTTTGGTTGATAGCCTATCTGGCACTAGCAGTATCCCGACAAATACCACATAAACGAACTCAATTGCACACACAGGGATGTGAAATAACTTGGTTAACCTCCAAGTCGGATTTATACCTTGTTCAAAAGTCTTGCGAGATAAATGTACAGTCTTGGCTAGTTAGTTAAAATATCTGAATCTCAGAAAAGCTTAACTACATTTTAAAAACAACTGGTCCATTTCATTCCATACATCACCATCAGCAAAAAAATGCAAAATACAAAAACACAGTTGTCACATGCAACGTCATTCCACAAAGTCATCCCATAAGTACAACAAGCCAGTAAATCTTGTACAATCTATGGTGCCATCGACAAGTTATCAACAAATCATTTCATTCATTCCATATGCATACATCATATAATTAGCAACATCGCAATCATAATCCCACATGCATACATCATCATAAACAAACATTTCAAAAAATAGCAAACAAATGCACAAAAATGCACAAAAAAGAGCAATAAAACTGTCCAATGAGAGTGCTTTTGCACTTGACATTCCGGGCATGCAAAATAGATGTCGGGGTCACAAATCCTCACTATCCTACTCCCTAAGAAGGCTACCATAGCCGGACCGCTCCACGGGAGGATGGATTTTCGAGAATTTCATCCCTAAATGGCGTCCCAAAAAGGGTCAAAACCTAACCAAAAATAGCAATAACATTGCCGAACGAAGGCGCCTTTGCGCCTGACATTCTTGGCATCCAAAATAGACATTGGGGTCACAAATTGTCCCTATCCTACTCCCTAAGAAGGCTACCATAGCCGGACCGCTCCACGGGAGGACGGATTCTTGACAATTTTAGCTCCAAAATGCGTCACAAAAAGGGTTCAAACCCACCAAAAATAGGTCAAAATGTTTGGAAATTGCTTACGCATTCCACGGTAAAACACCTGAAGGCACCCTTACTTAAGTCATCTTGGGTCAAGTGACTCATCACTTTTCTCATGTTGGTCATTCCCTCATCGATTCGTCGCTTGAGGGGGTAGTCACACTTAGTCACCAATCAACAAAAACACACCCAATCAAGGAAATGACACGCATTCAAAGGATCATTGACAAAGACAATCACGCTCCTGCTTGGGGCAGCAAACAAGCAACAATCACAAGCTGATCAAACACTTGGCATTCATGAATCATGAACTCAAGGTTCCCACAGACAAAAGGTTGCACCCTTTGCCTATTCATGACTGATCAATGTCCAAGCTCAAGTAACACCTCACCGAAAAAGGTTAACACTTGAATTAAGTTCCTTAGCTCGTCAGAAGCAAGGATTCAAGAATGCGTGCCCTTTCCATACTTGGGGCATCAAGAGTTGGTTAGGTTACTGAGAAACCCTAATCATTAGTGCTTTGGTTATCTATTTTTTCTCGACGTTGTGCCTTGCACAACGCTTCCCAAAAAGGGGCATCTATAGACACCAAAACAACACCAATCCGATTATGTGACAACAAGCGCTGATCGCATTGACACACACAGCCCCTAGGGCAGCCCCCAGAGGTTAAACAGTGGTCCTAACCACTCCCAAAAGTAGTTTGGAAGGTCAAAGGTCAATTTTGCACCTTTTTGGCACCTTTTTCTCTACTCGTCCCACCCAGGGACGAATTCAGACTGGTATTCGTCCCACCCAGGGACGATTACACAATCGCTCCAGGGTGGGGCGAATAGCAGGTTTGACTGGCAAAAAAGTCAAACCTCGACAACTCCGCCAGTTAACTGCAACTTCAGGCCATGCAATTGCGAGGAATGGCTTCTATTCAAGAAGAGAGACTTCAGTCATGCATGTCTTTATTTTAGAGACCTCATGCAAGGAGATTCTAAATCAGGGAACTAGCTTTTCTCTCAAAATAGGACAGTTAACTCAAGTGGCGACCTCGCATGCGCAATTCAAACAGAGAGACCCTAGGTCTATAAATTGGGGAGTTTTCTCACCCAAAAGATATACGAGAGAAGGAGCATTTGAGCAACGAAGTGCTGCCAATTTACATACCTACTTGCGATTTGTGCCTTCACATCCTTAATCTCTCATTCGAAAGGGAGGTTATTGGGTGACTATTGGAAGCACGAATCCCGACCCAAAACCTAATTTTTGGCCACAATATTCCACAAAATTTGTCGACAACACCCCATAACTAGTTTTGGACCCATCCCAAGTGGATTGGTGCCGAAACAGTGTCCCAAACGGTGGGCGTCCTGCCCTCGGGCGCTCCCCAAACTGTCACAGTCCTATTCGCCCCACCCCGGGATGAATAGAAATCTGTGATAGATTTCTCTGGTTTTTCTTTTGCATTTTATTCTAGATATGTTAAATAGGTTACAGTTCAAATTTCATTTCATTCTGAGCAATTTTGACCAGGTTTTTGTCATTTCTCGCCTTTACTAACTTGTAGATGGCACCAGAAAAATTTGGGTGATAGAGGCAAAATTGGAGAAATATGACCTTCTGGGTCTTCCCAAAACACCCCCAATTAGCTAACCCCAAGTTTGTAGGTCATTTGGAGCTTCCTGGACAGGACATTGAAGAGGGTGCTTTCTGATAGGTTATTGTAGGTCTATTCGTCCCACCCTAGAGCGAATACAAATCTGTGAGGAATTTCTTGACTGTTCTTTTTGCAATGGTCTTCTGATAACATATTTATGCTTCTGTCAAAATTTTAGGTCAATCCGAGGTCATTTGATTATCGTTTTAATATTTTCATGCATAGATTGACAGTAGGCCTAGGGAAATACATGCTTTATTCTATCTGCAGGTGCTACTAATCTTTTCTGTTTCTTTGAACACAGGTTTTCGACATCATAAGAGCAGGAAGGAGTGAACAATCATACACACAAGTGGCGGCGACGTTTTGGTCCGCCCATCTTACATGTGGGCACGCGGAAGAAGGATTGTTGTTTATAGATGCGATAAGAAACTTATTTGACGCTCCTATCCCCTAAAAAGGAAGGAGACGTATTGTAACACAACTCTGAAAAGCATATCAATAAAAAAGGCCATATTTTATATTGCTTTTATCTTGTGTCAATTCGTCTATGCTCTTTCTTTTTGTGCATTTTGCAATACATAGGCTATAAGCGTTAAGTTGGGTTTTAAAAGCATCATATTGGCACTTTCCTTTTTGTTTCCGTATCCTCGTGCTTTCAATTAGCACCAATATTCATGAAAGCTTGTGGTTTCATATTATAGATTGTAAAAATCCTCATGAAATTTGGGAGAAATTAAAAACCCTATTTGGAAAAGTAGATCAGATGAGATCAATGCAACTAGAAGTTGAATTAACTTCTTTATCTCCTAAATATTTTAGTAGTATTATTGATTTCCTCACTAAGTTCAAAGAAATCCTCACTCAATATAAAGGCAGTGGGAAGACTAAGTCAGAAGAAGAATGTATTTATCTAATCCTTTCAAAACTAAATGGTTTTTTTCAAATATTTGCAACCACCTTCATATATACTAAAGATCCTCTTGGTTCAACCTTTAAAATACCCTCTTTAGAAGAATTTTGTGATAGATTAACTAGGGAAGAGACCAAACTTGCTAGATATGAAAACTCTTCTTCAAAATCCTTAGTAGCCTCCACATCCTCCAAAGAAAATTTCAAAAAGAAGGAAAATACTCCCATTACCTATACCCACTATAAAAAGAATGGTCACTCTACTAACAAATGCTGGAAAATATTACAACAACTAGAGGCAACAATAAAAGATCAAAATATAGAAAATAATAAGCAAATAGGAAAAGCCCTTAATATTCAAGGAAAAACCTCCAAATCTTCCTCTAATTATTGGGTCCTAGATTCTGGAGCAACTCATCACATGTTTGCTTTAAATAAGTTTTTCTCTTCTATCTCCTCTAACTCTACTCATAGCATAGAAGTAGGAGACTCTTCCTTCATTCCTGTCAAAGGGAAAGGGAATATAACCATTGATGGTGGCTCTATAAACAATGTTCTCTATGTTCCAAACATTGCCACCAATCTCCTATCCATTTATCAAATTTGTACTTCTAAAAAATGAGAAAATTGTTCTCTTCTCCCCAATAGGAGTTGAGATAAGATATTTTCAACCCCCTCATTCGTGTTAGGACACCGCTCGGAGGAACCAATATAATGCAATAAATAAGATAAATGAATCGTTGTTTTATAAGAATCGCTTTTGGAAATATTGAGTTTTATCTGCAATATTGATATATATATAAATGAATGTATTTGATTTGATGTTCTAAAATGAATATGGTGATGTGCATAAATATGAAGGATGGGGTGCGATTGGAAAGATGCACCCCTAATAAATATATAATTATAATATGTTAGGAGGGTCCTAACATGCCACCCTCCTTAAAAGAGCTTTGTCCTCAAAGCTCAAAGTAAGGAGCTTCGTTGCTTGTTTTCCAAGTTGAATTTGCGCAATTTCTTGTACTATCTTGATGTCACTCTTCCGAAGGCAAGGATATCATGAAGGTCGGAGTGTTAGTGGGGGATTTCCAGGAAAAATAGTAAAATTTTCCTTAGGAGAATTGTGATGACGGTAGGCTTTCGCTTTAGCCGATTCTTCCTGTGTAGAATGAAGGGAAAATAAAGGTGCACTCACTATTTGGCCTCCTTTCTCAATCAGGCTACCTATACGATGAGAACTCACTATTGGTGATGAACTTGTGTGTAGTTCATTGAGAGTGTATGTCTCGCCTTCATTATTTACTGCATGGATGTCTACCTCATCATTTCATGGTGCATCGAGCACTTTCGGAAAATCGACCTCATTTCCTTCATTGTTATGGTCAGGTGTTTTGGTCATGTCATGCACATCTTCCTCGCCTTCTTCATTGATGTGAGTAGGTGCACTGGTTGCTTCGGACACAACTACCTCATCTGCTTGCTCTATGGAGAGACAGGGATCAACTTTATGCAATAAATACAATGTTTGTGTAGCACAACAATGAAGGGGCCCAAATTGCTCATCACAAGTATAGCAGAGGTCTTTCGCTCGTCGCTCCTCCATTTCTTTTAGGCTAAGGTACTTAACTGGCAAGGGTTTGTGTTTTGGAATAGTGTGCATGAATGTCGATTTATCAATAGGTTGCTCTCCATGTTGACGTTGAACATTGAATGTATCGTCGGCTAACAAGGCTAATCCAATGGCTTCCTGTAGGGTGCGAGGAGTGTACATCATGATCTTCACTCTAATTTCTTCTTTCAATCCATTGATGAACCCACTTATGAGGACTGATTTGTCCAACCCTGTGATGCGATTGGTGATATCCTGGAATTGAATTTTATATACACGCACTGATGTGATTTGATGTAGGTGGGCGAGATTAAGCAACAAAATTAGGTTGGTATCATGATATATTCTTCCATCGGCCATTTCAGTTAGGTTTTGGAGATTTTATAATCTTTGTAAGTGGCAAAATTAGCGAGAATTTTCAATGCCTTGACAATTTTTAGCAAGAATGGACACAAGGGACGAGAGGGGAACAAGGCAAGAGAAAGGACACACGTCAAGCGGCACGGAGGAAGGCAAGTTCGACGGCTGAAGGCACGGAGGAAGGCAAGTTCGACGGCTGAAGGCGAAGCGGCGTATGCGGGCTGTGCGGCGGCTAGATAGCGGTGGACGACGGACGACCGAGGTGGGTGTGGGAACCCGAAGCTGAAGTCGTCAAAGATGAGGTGGTTACTTCATTGACATTAGCAAGCATGTGGGGTTGGTTGGTTCACACGAGCGCGGAGGGGATGCCTATCAAGCTAGGCACTTACGTAAGTGCCTTGACCCCTATTTTAAGTGCTCAAAATCCCCCCCACACACAATGTGGGATAATTTTTATCCTTCTATTTTTTGAACCCACCGAATTTGCCGAAACGTTGCCGAACTTTTGTCGCCGAATTAAATCTTTTAATTTTTTATTTAAAACTTTAGAAATTTTTTCCGGGTTTTATAAATTTCTGCCGTTCTCTCTAATGGTCGCCGAAAAACGGTTCGAGCTGCTTTTTTATCAACTTTTTTTTTTTTTTTTGTTTGATGTTGTTTTTTACACGGCTTCCTGCGCTGACTGTAACATGGCGTGTGATGGTACAGGATTTCTGCTTTTTATTTTGAATGAACACGCCTGAGTTTTAAGAAATTCGTCACGAGCGGCCAAAACCTCGTTCACGTAATAATGGATTACGTCTTATGGGTTACTTTTGCGAACAATGTAATGGTTCCAGAAGACGAAGCTCTCATAGATGTATTGCCCGGAGGAAGATCTTCGTTGAGCGTTATATATATATTTGCTCGAAGGCACCAAATTTTAGACTATAATTTGAAAGATATGAAATAAATAATATCGCTGCCCAGGAGTTGTTAGACTAATTCCACGCCTTCGTTGTGTTGGTCTTTGTCAGTGAGCGTAGTGAATTTAAGCCCAAAGAGACGGAATGATTTGTTGGTCAAAAAATAAACCTTAGGTACTAAATTTTAATTTTCCCGTCAGTGATCGTCACGCAGCTTCCCAGAATATGTGATGCTGCCCACGTGCCCAAATATTTGTTTGTAGTGGATTTTTTCTCCTCTTCCCACCGATCAAAGACAATTTTACACCCTTGCAAAAGCAATGTAAGGATGTAATAAGAAGAAAGAAAAAAAAAAAAATATATATATATATATATATATATATATATATATATATATATATATATATTTTGTTTCCTGCCCTGTATGGACGTGTTTCCTGCACGTCGGAATTTTCTTTTCACTGGAAGTTACAGGGTGTCTCCCTGACTCTTTGCTATGGATTCGTTCAAACGCAGAGGGCAAGTTTTACTGTGATTTGTTCCAGAACGTGATGATGATATGACTGCAGCTGTGTGGATGATAGAAAGGCTGCTCGTTTGCTAAGGAAAATCACCGGACTCGAAGCTTGTTCCTTTAGTTAAGGACAAGTGAATTTTCTTATCTATAGTGCCATGAAATAGACCTGTATTCTTTTATGAAGATAGTAGCAAGCAAGGTGAAGACGGAAGTTGTGGCAAAAAAAAAAAAAATTGGATTCAATGGCTCTGATCCAAATGTTAGGACACCGCTCGGAGGAACCAATATAATGCAATAAATAAGATAAATGAATCGTTGTTTTATAAGAATCGCTTTTGGAAATATTGAGTTTAACCTGCAATATTGATATATATATAAATGAATGTATTTGATTTGATGTTCTAAAATGAATATGGTGATGTGCATAAATATGAAGGATGGGGTGCGATTGGAAAGATGCACCCCTAATAAATATATAATTATAATATGTTAGGAGGGTCCTAAGAATTCGCTTATAGCAAAAGGGGATATTGATCATAAATCTCATATTTTTTACTTCAAAAGATTTCAAAATCCAGAAGGAGCCTCCTATTCTGTGGCTCATAGTAATCTTGAAAGTCAAATTTGGCACGAAAGGTTTGGTCATATTAATTATAACTACCTAAAGGATTTACACACCCATAATATGATTAAAGGATTACCCCAAGTCTCTTCCAGTGATGGGGTTTGCTCTAGATGTGCTCTTGTAAATCAGCATCAAGATCCTTTCCACCCAAGTAGCTCTTTAAAATCCTCATCCCCTCTAAATTTAATCCATAATGACTTAATGACCTGTTCCCACATTTTGCACGGGGTGCCATGTTTTCAAAAATATGTAAGTGTGCTGCTCTTCCTTCCCTCCTCCTCTTTCTCCATTTCTCCATATTTCCTTTTCCAATTTCCTATAGTTTCATTCCTCCCTTTTTCCCCTTATACTTCCCCCAGTCAAGTTCCCAAAACTGAGCAAGTTCCCCTAAAAAATTCTAAGTGTTAGGGCACAACCTAACTTTGCAGTGAAGTCGGGGTGCGCCCTCAAATCTGAGCATAGTAGGGAATGCGAAGTGCGAAGGCAAACTAAAATAGAGCAAAATTTGGCTAAGTATGGGGGCGCAACCTGACTTTGCAAAGAAGTCGGGGTGCACCCTTCTTCCTGGGCACACTTGGGAAAGCAATGTGCAGAAAATCAGCTAAGTGTTGGGGTGCAACTCGACTTCGCAATGAAGTCGGGATGCGCCCCCATTTTGGTGCATAGTCCAAACAACAGGAAAATCAGCCAAGTACTGGTGTGTAACCCGACTTCACAGTGAAGTCAGGGTGTGCCCTTTGATCGGTGCACAATTGGGAAAGATTCATCAAGCAGACTAGAATTTGACTAAGGCATGGAGGCCCTCCCCAACTATGTTGTTTCCCATCTGCGCCACCTGACAGTGATATGATACCGGATGAAGTTGGATAAACTAACCTTTTAAGGTAGATAGGTGTCACTCATCAGGATTTGACAAGTTTTCAACCTCGGGATCCAAGCCGAGATGTGACGGGATAAAGGACAAGCATGGACAACATTACCTATGCCTATTGCCCCTATTTAAGCTGATGAGAAGTTTCATCTACAGTAGCTACCCACATTCCTGCTGACCAGAGGTTTGACTGCACACACTACCATGTAGTTGTATAGCTTTCAGGGAGACCTTTTTGCAAGTACAGTCCTCATCGACAGGAGTCAGCATCAACAGCTATTCAGCCGCTTGTGTCAGCTATTGTCTTGTCTGGGACTTTGTGCCCGTGAATGTAATCGGGGGGAACTTGGGCTATAAATAGCCGGATCATTTCATTGTAAAGGGTGGAAGGGGAATATACTGCTAGGGAACCATTGTAGCTGTGCGTTTGCTTCTAAATACAAGATACATACTTGGCTCTGCTTACTGTCTTCATTTTGTATGCTGCCTCTCCTTGTCATTTCTGCCTCATGTTTCTTATTTCATTGCTTACTATTGTACTGAACTCTGGACTCCAGTATTTGGTGATTAAGTATTCCTAGAATGCATAGATAGAGGATACATAGGATGAATGATAGTTGTAGTTTCATTATGTGTTTTGTATAGGAATGTTGTTAGTAGTGGTGATTGATCGTTGCCACACTGCTTATTCCCCCTAGCCAACTCAAATCACATTTGGATTCTATTTTCACCTGTATATCTCTTTCCCTGCACTCTTAGCTTAAAACACTAAAACCCATAGGAAGCTGACCTTCTCCGAAGATTGGCACAAAAGGCATTCCTTCCTTTCGACCTTTCAATCTAGTGGGCAAATCTAGGGTGCATTATACCAAATCCTTTCCTCATGGCATATTCATAACCAACAGTTTCTCTGGCATGCTTGGTGGGACATGGAAGTTTCCCACCCCAAGATAGAATCGAAGCATTGGTGTTCGCTTCATTGTTGTTAAAAATTAGAGCACCTGATGACTCTACAAATACCTAAATACTCTCTGAGTCCATGAAGACTGTTCTGAATGCCTTCATGCAAATGATAAGGTGGCGAGCAAGGAATTCGAGAGATCATATTGACCTCTACAAAATTTATATTGTTGCTCCAAGAGAGTGCACCAAGCTGGTCAATCTCCAAGCTCACATAGAAGATCCTAAAACTAAAATCGAAGAGGCTGAGGGTGAAGAGCGATCTACATCCTCAGACGATACCGATATTGAGTACACTATTAGAGGAGAAGAAGATATGGTTGCCCAGCAGAATGATAATGATCTCTTCTTGATAGTAGAATCTATGGGGCCCTTGGCCCTAGTCGGATAGCAAGCTATTCCCCCCTCTACCTTAAAGTCTATTCCTACATATGCCGACTACAACAAGATGGCATACGAACACATCTAGGACATTCTGGCCCTAGATGCACTACATTCCATCACTGATGAGGGTGTGAAGACCCGTATACTGGCCCTTTCCCTAAGGGAGAAGCTTCTCTACTATTGGAGATCACTTCTAGAGGGATCTATCATGGGATGGTGCCAGTTGGCTGGCAGGCTCGTGAAAGGATGCAACGAGTCTGTTGATCCCTCTTCCTTGTTGCATCAGTTTTAAAGCATCCAACGACACCCCCAATAGGAGGTGTTAGACTTCAACATATGGTTTGCAAGGTCTTGGAAATGAGTACCTCACAAACTGTGACCTTTAGCAGGTCAGGCTGCGCATTACTACCTGAGGTCTTTCAACTCAGACATTTGCCTATTGTTGAAGATAGCCAGAATTGACTCATTCCTTGCTCTATACGAGGCTGCCCAATAAGCTAAAATGGATATCATTTCCATAGGTAGACTCCCGTACAGGGTACAGCCACCCATTTACCCTAACTTTCCTCAATCCTAGTACCCATAAGCTTCTAGTATGATGTTGACCACTTCAGAATAGCAACCCCAGCAACAATAGAATATTGTGCCAGTCGTAAACCCTTATAACCCACCATAAATTCACTACCCACCTCCTCCTCTAAATTATCCAGAACTCCCAGCTCCCCCATAGTATGTATAGTATTCTACACCTCCTCCATTAGCTGCCTTACCTCCTCCAGCTTAGTTGCCACCTCCGAACAATGATATTCAGAACAAAATCCTCTAAGAGGTGCAGGCTTTAGCCTCTGGATATCACACCATGTCCAATGACATGACTATTTTGAAGAAGAAATAGGCCTAGATGGACCTTTTTCCAAGGAGGCCATATCCTCCTCCAGCACTGACAAAAGATCAAGCCCCAGAATGACAAGATCAAAGGTGGCCCCCTGCAAGGAACGCTACCATTGAAGACCAACCTGGCACTTCTGGCTAGGATAACTGGTGCACCACATGCAACAACCCGCATTCAAAATATTATCACACACTACACCAATATTACCTCCAGACTCTGGCAGGAAGCGCCATAGAGGACGAAGAACTCTACATGATCTTGGACGATGAAGGTAACTTTGTTGTCCTAGAGAAATATCTGGTGTTGCCCCCTACCAAGGAAGACCGAAATCCTATTGACATTGCTGCAAATCCCTTGAAGGTATACGCCAGAAGAGACAAGGTGCAACCTACTAGGCTACCACCTGACAAGAGGTTGTGGCCTTACACAACCAAAGAAAAAACTCCCGTAGCCAAGCCTCTCGCTGCAAAAATAGCTCCTTACAAAGTTTCCCCCTCACCAGCCAAAGCTCCCACTGCTCAGCCTCCAGCTGAAACAAAATAACAAGCTCAGGAGAAGCTGAGGTACCCATCTCTGACAAAGAGGCAGAGAGTAGAGGCCACATAGCAATACCGCACCAAGTATGAGCCTACGAAAGAAGCGAAAGGAGCTAGCACCTCAGGCTACAACATAGTGGATGAGCTGAAAAGGACCCCTACAAGGATAAGCATGTATGATGCTCTCCTGCTCCCAGGGCAAGTTGATCTGCTGTAGGAATATCTAAAGAGCATAAAGTGTGGCAAGTAGATACAGCCTGCTATTCTGGTTCAACCTCTAACAGTCTCAGCCACTGGGAAGAACAGACCACCTCCCTTCTATCTGTCATTGTGGATGCAAGGGTACATAATACACAACTGTATGTTGGATTCTGGTGCCTCCATGACTGTAATGCCTAGATCAATCTACGATGAAATTAGGATGGAGTATACAAGGAGCAGCCAAGGCATGCTGCAACTATATGGCACCCCTATCAAGATAGTTGGTGTCATTAAAGACATCTTGATCTGATTGCACAAAGCTCTCAACATAGTGGTCATTCAAGAGGTCATGGTTGTCAACTTGGAACCCTACTTTAGCATGTGTCTCTCCAGGGAGTTCACTGTGAAGTTGGGAGGGGATCTGTCTCTGGATTACTCGCATATGGAAGTGCCCTTCAAAGGAAGGAGACTGAAGATCTACAATGAGAAGCCTTCCACATTTCTAGTTGAGAAGATACCCAGAGAAGAGTTACAAGATTGCATGGTTTAGCTAATGAAGGAAGAACTGGTGGTGGTCGACATGATGGAGCAATCTCTTGAGCTACTAAAAATAGAATATGAGTTCTCCTTGTGAGACTTCAATGCCATAATCAAGATCGAGAAAGGCTGCTACACCGTCATTCAGCCTGAGAGGCTTGACAAGTCAACCAAGAAAGAGGTAGGACCTGCACCTAAAAAGCTATTGTAGCTTTTATTTGATGGCACCCAATGCAAAAATGGTGTCAGTGCAGGCGTGCTCCTAGTTTCCCTGACCAGGATCCAGAAGGACTACACCTACAGGCTGTCCTGGAGTTGTACCAATAATGCGATGGAGTACGAGGCCCTATGCTTGGGTTTGAGAAAATCAAAGAGGTTGGGAATTAAACATCTGCATATATTTTGTGATTTAGAGCTGGTGTGCAACTAGATTACGAACAAGTGCACCTCCAAGAAGCACTATCTCAAGGCGTACCATAATCGGGTGTGGGACCTGATGGAGTCATTTGATTCATTGAATGTCAGAGCTATATTGCATGAGAAAAACAAGCATGCTAAAATTCTGGTGTCTATTGGAGCCAGGTACGTTCTGGATGATGACACTGTCCAGAAGCTGAAGTCAATTCGTACCATTTATAGGCCTTCTGTGCCTGATAAAGACACCCACTAGCAGATTTTTGACTATGATGAGGATATCATCACATTTTTGGTTACCGAAGCATGTTCAATAGAAGGTAGAGATCCTGATGATGAGCAATATGAGGGTTTGATACAATTAAAAAATAATCATATCCCTAAAGGACTGATTACATTAGAAAGTCTCTTTGATCATAATGATAGAGCAATATCACATAGGATAAAAGTAGACCCCAAGCAGTACGTCGACCTAGAGCTTTATCCTGGAAAGGCAATTAAGGTCAGAACATACTGCACAAAAGAGGAACTCGAGCAGATCAGAACATTATGCCAAGAGTTCCCTGACATAGTAGCCTGGTGCTACCAGGACTTGAAGGGGTATGACAGACAGATAATCTAGCATACCATTGAGCTAGAAGATGGTGTAAAACCATTTTAACAAAATCAAAGGGCTATAAATCCAAAGATCGAAGCCATGATAAAAGCTGAGCTCCTAAATATGCTAGAAGCCAAAATCATCTACCCCATCAAGCATTCATCTTGGGTTACAAACTTGGTTCTCGTGAGGAAGAAAAATGGAGACATTCGTCTCTATGTAGACTTTAGAAATTTGAATTAGGCCTCACTCAAAGACCATTATATACTTCCCTAGATCGATCAGATCCTCCATATAGTTGTTGGAGCACAGAGATTCTCCATCCTAGATGGCTTTTCTGGGTACAACCAGATCTAGGTCAAATATGAGGACCAACATAAGACAACGTTCACCACCAAATGAGGAACGTTCGCCTATCAACGCATGCCCTTCAGCTTATCCAATGTTGGCACCACATTCCAAAGAGCCATGGACTTGGCCTTCTGAGAGCTGCCTAACAAGTTCATTGTCATCTATTTGGATGACATGACTATATTCTCTCATAGGAGAGAGGACCATGTTTCCCATCTGTGGTAGATATTTGAGAGATGTCATGAATTTGGCATTTCCATAAACCTGAAGAAAACAGTCTTCACGGTGAGAGAAGGCAAGCTGCTGGGACATGTCATATCAGAGAAAGGCCTTGCAGTAGACCCTGATAGAGCAGAAGCCCTCCTCCACTTGCCTACCCCAGTTGACAAGAAAGGGCTACAGTCCTTCTTCGGCCAAATAAATTTTGTGTGGAAGTTCATACCGGACTTCACACAGGTAATCAAGCCCATGGCCGAACTGCTAAAAAAGAATGCTGAATTCTTATGGAATGATGAGAGGATACATGCCTTCGAGGAAATCAAGGCCCGAATTGCACAAGCCTCGATGTTGATAAACCCAAATTACTCCAAGGACTTCATCCTGTACACAGTGGGAGAACCCGAGAGTTACACCGTAGTCCTGACATAGAAGGGAGACGATGGCGAAGAGCGCCCCATAGCATTCTTAAGCCAGGTGATCCAGTTGCACAAATATAAGTACAATTTTATTGAGTGGCAGGTTCACACGGTCATGAAGTCTCTTCGAAAGTTTAGGCACTTTGTCTCCCAAAGCCAAAATACTATCTTCGTGATACACCCGAATGTCTGAAACTTCATCATCCAAGGGGAACTGGGTCACAAGAGAGCAATATGGATTGCCAAAATCTAGGAGTTCGACATTTAGGTGCATCCAAAAAAGCTTATTAGAGGTCGAGCCTTGTGCCAAGAGCTGGCCTGAAGTGCTGCAGCCGAGATATCTGCCTGCGAGTGGGAAGATCTGACAACAACTACCAACTTAGCCAACTCCTTACCAGAAGATAGTGGCTGGACAGATGATCGGGTGAGGTATTTATGCACTGGGAGATGTCTAGACCACATAAATGTCTCACAAAGAAGGAGGTTTCAGCTAGGTGCATTGAAATATACTCTTCACCCTGAGGGGCTTTACTTCAAAAACATTGATGACATCCTGTTGCGATACGTCAAGAAAATTGACCAACCCAGGATCCTCAAAGAATTTCACTCCGGGATGCCTGGGGGTCACCATTCTACAAGGCCTACGACCTTGAAAATAATTAGAGCTAGGTATTATTGGCCCACTCTTTTCATAGATGCACATGCGGTCTATGCAAAATGTGACAAATGCCAGAGATTTGCTGGCAAAAATAGAAAAGCACCCCTGCCCCTCCAACCAATCCAAGTCGAGACTCTATTTCAGCAATGGGGTTTGGACTTCATCAGGGTCATTACATTGAACTCTATAGCAAGGCACAAGTTCATTCTTACCACCACTGACTACTTTACGCGATGGTAAGAGGTGATCCCTACCAAGAATGCAGACCAGGAGATGGTCATCAGGTTCCTCGAGAGCCTCATTACCCATTTTGGGGTCCCTGAGTCAATAGTAATGAACAATGGTCTGAGGTTCACAAGTGCTGTACTCATAGAGTACACCAGCAAATATGGCATTTATCACAAAATGTCTTCTAGTTACTACCCGCAGGGGAACGGCCTCGTCGAGTCTACTAACAAGAATCTAGTGAAAATCATCAAAATGATAGTAGAGAAAAAAAGAGGACTTGGCACCTACTCCTGAACCGGGCACTATGGGCAGATAGAATATCCTTCAAAAATTCTATCAAAACATCCCCCTATGTGCTCATATATGGCAAAGAGGCAGTCTTGCCAACCCACATTGAAATTCTCACCCTCTAGATTCTTGATGAAGAGAGAGGTAGTGGGGATCCAGTGGATGACAGACTATGCTAGCTGCTACGGTTAGAGGAAGACAGAGAGAGAACATACCAAGCCTTCACCAAGCATGATAAAACAACCCAAGCCTGGTTTGCAAAAGGCACCACCACCCATGTTTTCAAAATCGGGGACCTGGTGCTGAAGTGGGACTCACTACAGGCAAAGCCGGGCAATGATGACAAATTTGATACCCTCTGGTAGGGTCCTTATCAGATTTCCCAGGTGAATCAGTTCAACGCATTCGTGCTCCAGGATATGGAGGGACAACTTCTCCCCATTCTCGTCAATGGGTTCCACCTCAAAGTTTATCACCACTGAAGGCACCCAATGGGTCCTTCCTTGTACAATTTTCCTTTTTGTATTTTTAGTTTTTAGAATGTACATATTCAGCATTCAGCTTTTCAATTTTCAAGAGCCCAAGCAGGACTTAAAGCAAACCCCAACTTCACAGCGAATTCGAGTTGTGCACCATCTCAGGAGCACAATTGGGAAAGGCAAGGCTGAAAATGGCTAAGTGTCAAAATCAGACTACACAAGCAAATCTAAGTGATGTCGAAGTGCACCTATTTTTGGGGTGAAGTTCGAGTGCGCCCCCCTTCTCGGGTGCACCCTGGGTAATTTCTCATGGGAAGAAGAAAAATAGCTAAGTGTCAAGTCAGACTGCGCAACTTTTAGGGTGAAGTGTGACTACACAATCAAACATGGGCGAAGTCCGAATGCACTCTTTTTTTGGGTGAAATCCGTGTGCGCCTTCAATTTTGGGCGCACCCTGAATGACCTATCATAGAAAATGTGAAAAATTTTAAGTTTGGGGTCAGAGCGTAGTACGACACGGTGCGAAGTTGGGTCATGGGCCAAAAATTCTCCCTTGGAAAGTGTGCCCAGACGGTGGCAATGACGTCATAAAAAGCACAGGTCCAAATAATGTTTAATGATTATGCAACTTTCAAGAACAATGTCATTAAGAAAGCAAGGTGCATTTAGACCAACTACAACTTGGGTGCATTTTTCAATATTAAACCCATGCACGGTCACCAAAATATTATAACGCTTCCACCAACTTCTAGTTAACCTTCTTAACTTCCTCCCCAGTGCCATTAAAGCTATAACCGATGCCTAGAAAAAGGACCCTGGTATACTCAAAAAATTTATATTTTCAAGCTAACCCCAAAATTGTATAGCATAGAACTGAGAAGCCAGAAGCCATAATTTCCTATCTTTGCCCATCTTGACAGAGAAAATGGACAAGGGGAAAGCACCCATATAGGCGCAATCTAGTGATGCAGAGCCTGAAGTTGGGGAGAAGACAGAATCTAGTGCTCATGAGAGTGAAGCACCATAGGAGCATAAAAGAAGAACCCAGACGAAGAGGTGCATAGCTGGGCATATTTCGTCATCGCCCGTTAATCACCTGGATGGGTACAAGGACGGATATTTCTCCATCAGCCTCACCAAGCTACGTCCGAATATTGCAAAGTGGGCAGACAAGGTTTTATCCTCACACCATGTCAAGGCTGCGTATAAATCAAACCTGTACTGGTTCCTATGCCCTCCTACTCACTAGTGCCCAAAGCTGATTGAAGTGATTGTAGAATATTACAAGCCAGCCGCCCGACAAGTCAGCGACAATAAGGGAAAAGTTTTGTTCACACTTTTTTGGGAGAGTGTCTAGCCAGCGTTCGCCCCAGGGCTCCAGTATGAACCCAACGCGATTGTCAGAAGGGTAAATATGGATGAGCAAACCGGTAGATTCACGTAGACCAAGCAGATGAGAGATTTCCTCAAATCAAAGTTGAAGACTCCGTTGGCAGCTGGATAGTGGCCGTCAGGCCCCATACCACCGGAAAAATTTGAAAACAAGTACATTTATATCATCCTAACGTGGGTCCTCAGTTGCAATTCTAAAAAAGTGGTACGTTCGTACCAGCTGGCACTAGCAGAGTGTATCCTGCATAGGGAGTTTTATGACTCAACAGCGCAAAAAAGTGGGAAGTGCTCCATTTTCTTTGATTGGGTAGACTGGCTGGCATACACCATTCATTCTAACCTAGTCAGACTACAGTAGAAGTAGTCAACAAAATTTTGATTTTTCTCCTTCCTCACGTGGATGTGCTTGTATCACATGCACTACCAAATGAATTTTCTTGAATTGAAAAAAGTAAGCAAAAAGGGAGAGCCATTTCCCATGTACCAATGGACCGATATCTTGCATAGAAAAGGGTCATTCTATGAGTTTAATCTTAAATTTGTGTGCATGGTCCTGGGGTTGTTCAACCGTAAGGTATCCCACCCGTCGAAAGTCATGACAAGATACCTGAGGAAGAATGATTATGGGGACATATTTTGGCTGACTTAGGGCATCATGGTCAGAATCTATGGATTCAAGGGGAAGACATTCCTGCTGCCCTACTTCTACACTGACCACCATTTCAGGATGGAAATAATGTGATAGATGGACTATGTCGAGGAAGAGTTTGGCCAGGGCAAAAATAGAGGCCATATCTTTCAGTATCCCATCACCTGGACAAATACCCAAGTATACAAAATTGAATAGCATGGGTTTAATAATGTTGCCATAGCACTGGAAGTACGACCCAATTGGGGTCAGGGGTAAATTCATGCATATATGCTCCTGAGCAGAGATTATGCAGGAAAGAGGCAACATAATAGGCGTAGACCTAGATTGGCGTATCGACTTGATGCAATCATGGCATCCATGGCATGATTTTTACTATGAGGAGGTGGAATACAACCTAGAGCAGAACTCGGATCACCGATTGGATTCTGCGGGCTTCAAAATATTTCTCGCCAAGGTGGTGCCCCTCAACTGGCAACAGGACAAAGTTGTCGAATGCTGGAAGATGAGATGCCACACATAGCATGATAAATCCAACCAAAAAATGTTGGCTATTGATGATGAGTTTTTGATGCTATATGACCAGTACGCTAACACATGGTGGCCTTTCAAATTTTGAAATTGCATCCCTCGAGGTGCTAGGAAAAGGTATACAAGGAGGCCCCCATCCCAACAATCGTCAACTCTAGCAACTTCCAGCTCAACTTCAGCGAGCAGTCAAGTGGGCCCGATGTAGCCTATAGCTTCTGAAGTAGTACCCTGTGCAAATGTCAGAAGGTGCAAATGTCAAAAGGGTCAACCCCTAAGGTGGCGCCTTAAGAAAAAAAAGTGTCTGTGCTACCAGCTAGCAAATCGATCGCAGCAGGAATCCTTCAACCTAGACCCTGATACAAGTTTACCATGGGGAAATAACTACCTACCACCCCAATATTATCTCCTTCCTATGAACCAGCTTCAGTGACAGAAGAAAAAAAAATAAGAAGAGTGAGAAGGCCAAGCGGCCTAAAGAACCTGTACAATAGCCAAGCGTAGCGCAAACAGATACAACGGCACTGAAGATCATCTCACTGGACAACCCTGAGGCTGAAGTTAAAACCCAGGCTGTAAGCATCCTTCAAACATTGGCTCAGGCAGAGCCTGTAGGTACGTCTACTTCCCCACTCCCCAAAGTCTTAGTCAGCCCTATCGTGACACCATCCCCCATTTCATCAGGGCAATCCATAGCTGCATCTTCCTCTTCTTAAACTGTCCAGCCATCCAGCAGCCCCCACTCCTTCAACAAATTCACTCAGGACCCTAACACCTTTCGGTAATTGAGCCAAACCTTGGAACCCTCGCCCATGGCCAGTGTCGAAGCTACACATATATCACCATGCTCATCACCTCAGCTTTTCAAAACCCTACCAAGACCGCCCACTCAGCCACCCGCCTCCCCTAGGACTCAGTAGCCCTTAAAAGCGGCCACTACTTCTGGTATCCCTCCTACTTCATTGTTTATAGGAAGGATGTCACAATAGGACCAGATGCTGGAAGATATTGACTTCATGCAAACTGCAAATGACCTACCTCTGGCAGCAAGAGTCGTAGGAGGTTCCGCCTCTTTCTTTCAAGGTGTCAAACGGAGGAGAGCCGAAGATATAGTTGCCCCAGTAAAATGCACCAAGTATGACTTGAATAGGAGAGTGCTTACTACTGAGAAGCTGATTCCAAAAGTGAAGAAACCCCTCTAAGAAATTACTGAGGCAGACTATGAGCACCAAGTCAAGGAGAAGAGCTTTGATGACATAAACAAGGAGCAGGAAATCAACCACATTCACCACAGAACCACTAATCTCCTTGTCAAGTGGCTCGAGACCCAGGAGGCATTGTTTCAGCTACAAAATAGCACAAGATAGCTAGAAGAAGATCTAGCTAGGGCCACCATGTAGTTGGGATCTACACAACAGGAAATAGATGAGCTGAAATCCCAACTGGCCGCCTCTTAGTAGGATGCCGTAGCACAAAAATAGACAGCCAAGTAGCTATCAGAGAAGAAGAAGGCAATGCTGGAGCATGTTTCTCAGCTCCAGGATTCTTTGAAATAGGCACAATTGTAGCTTGCAGAGAAAGCATCACAGACGATGACCTTTTCAAAGGATAAAGTTAAGGAGATGTGAGCAGGACTACTGCAAGGTTGTAAGCCCAACCTTGTTAAGTCCATATCGGTCCTAGATTTCATGTCCAGGATCGAAGAAGTATCTGCCTAGGGGAAGCCTGTGGTAGAGGAGGTTGAACACCAGGCGAGGCAATGGCTGGACCTGGCTATGAAACTTGAGTAGTTTGAGCGCAAAGGCCTCCAATTTACCCCTATGTCCCAACTTGCCTCAGAGTGGGCAGATGCAAGGGTAACCTTGCATATTTATTTTTATAAGATGGAGAATATTAGAACTACCAGGAATATGCTGGACACATTAGAACATGAAATGAGCATTTTCTTGGCCCCCTTTCAAACTCTGTCTGAACACGGGTGCCTGAGCTATGTCAAGGATGGTGAGTTTTTGACCCTCAAGCAGGTAAAGAAAAACTGGCTATATTTTGAAGTAGACATAGCAGAGATTGACAGCTAGGCAAAACCAATCCAAGAATCTCAGGTCACCCAGATGGTATGAAAATACCACAAAATCAACTCCTCCCTTAAGGAGTTGGGAAAAAGATATAACACCATCGACCTGCATGTAGTCATTGTGTTCCATGCAGCACTAAGATAGGTCAGCAACCTAGGGCTCTTCCAAGCAACAGTCTAGGACCAAGCCAAGGCTACATATGAATGCATCCATGAGAGGGAAGCTGACAACAAAGAACCTTCAGGTTCGAATGGAGAAACAGAAGAGGCAACTGTCAAAAGTGATCTTGAAGAAGAATAGTTTCCCAGGGAGAAACCATCAGAGCAGTGAAAAGCAGGGGAAGGAAGTTCCTCTGTAACCAATGGATTAAGGCTTGGTTCTTTGCGTTGAGGTAAGCTTGACACCCCACGAGCCACCAGGAATGTTGCCACATTTTGCACGGGGTGCCATGTTTTCAAAAATTTGTAAGTGTGCTGCTCTTCCTTCCCTCCTCCTCTTTCTCCCTTTCTCCATATTTTCATTTCCCCTTTCCTGCAGTTTCATTCCTCCCTTTTTACTCTTATACTTCCCCCAGACAAGTTCCCAAAACTGAGCAAGTTCCCTTGAAAAATTCTAAGTGTCATGGCGCAACCCGACTTCGTAGCGAAGTCGGGGTGTGCCCTCAAATCTGAGCATAGTAGGGAATGCAAAGTGTGAAGGTAGACTAAAACGAAGCAAAATTTGGCTAAGTATGGGGGCATAACCCGACTTCGCAGTGAAGTAGGGATGCAACCTGACTTCGTAGCGAAGTAGGGGTGCACCCTGACTTCGCAGCAAAGTAGGGGTGCACCCTGACTTCGCAGTGAAGTTAGGGTGTGCCCCCATTTTGGTGCATAGTTCAAATAGCAAGAAAATCAGCCAAGTACCGGTGCGTAACCCAACTTCACAGCGAAGTCAGGGTGCACCCTTTGACTAGTGCGTAGTTGGGTAAGATTCATCAAGCAGGCTAGAATTTGACTAAGGCATGGAGGGCCTCCCCAACTACGTTGTTTCCCACCTGCGCCACCTGAAAGTGCTCTGATCTCAGGCAAAGTTGGATAAACTGCCCTTTCAAGGAAGACAGGTGTCACTCATTAGGATTCGACAAGTATCCAGCCTCAGGATCCAAGCCAAGATGTGACAAGATAAAGGACAAGCATGGACATCATTACCTATGCCTGCTACCCCTATTTAATCTGATGAGAAGTTTAATCTACCACAACTACCTGCATTCTTGCTGACCAGAGGTTTGATTACATGCACTACCATGTAGCTGTACATCTTTCAGGGAGATCTTGTTACAAGTATAGTCCTCACCGATAGGAGTCAACATCAGTAGCTATTCAGCCACTTGTGTTAGTTATTGTCTTGTCTGGGACTTTGTTCCCATGAATGTAATCAGGGGGGAACTTGGGCTATAAATAGCCGGATCATTTCATTGTAAAGGGTGGAAGGGGAATATACTGCTAGGTAACCATTGTAGCTGTGCTTTTGCTTCTAAATACAAGATACATACTTGGCTCTGCTTACTGTCTTCATTTTGTATGCTGCCTCTCCTTGTCATTTATGCATCATGTTTCTTATTTTATTGCTTAATGTTGTACTGAACTTTGGACTCCAATATTTGGTGATTAAGTATTCCTGGAATGCATAGATAGAGGATACATAGGATGAATGATAGTTGTAGTTTCATTATGTGTTTTGCATAGGAATGTTGGTAGTAGTGGTGATTGATCATTGTCGTGCTGCTTATTCCCCCCACCCAACTCAACTCACATTTGGATTCTCCTTCCGCATGTGTATATCTTTCTCTGCACTCTTAGCTTAAAACGATAAAAACCCACAGGAAGCCGGCCTTCTCCTGAGATTATCATGGAAGGCATTCCTTCTTTCTGACCTTTCAATCTGGTGGGTGAATGTGGGGTGCATTATACCAAATCCTTTCCTCATAGCAGATTCGTAACCAACATGACATTTCCTAAAAATTCTTTTAAGGGAGCAAAGTATGTTGTTACCTTTATTGATGATTTTTCTATAAGGTCCTGGGTCTACTTTCTCAAATATAAAAGTGATGTATTATCCCACTTTAAAATCTTTAAAACCTTAGTTGAAAATCATGCTTCTTGCAAAATCAAGAAGATTCAAACTGATAATGGGGGAGAATACTTCAGTAATGAGTTCTCCATATTTCTTTCTAATCATGGTATAATTTATCAACATTCTATCTCCCATATTCCTCAACAAAATGGTATTGTAGAAAGGAAAAACCATACATTAAAAGATATGGCTAACTGTATGCTCCATTCAAGAGATCTTCCAAAACATTTTAGGGTAGAGGCTATTAACTATGCAAATTATATTCAAAATTGCACACCTCATAAATCCCTTGACCAAATAAGCATTGAAGAAGCATGTTCTGGCTTAAAACCAAATGTTTCCAATTTTAATATTTTTGGATGTATAGCTTGGTCTCACATTCCAAAGAAGAAAAGGAAAGCCCTTGATAAGAAAAGTAGACAACTCATCTTTGTCGGTTATTGTGAAGAATTAAAAGCATACAAATTTCTTGATCCCTCAACTCATGAGGTATTATTTCATAGGAATGTCCAATTTTATGAAACATTCCCTCAAAAAGAACCTCCAAAGGAATCTTACTCCATTCAGCCTTCTCCTATAGTGGAACCTCAATATTATGAAGAACCAACCCTTGAAGTTAATTTTATTATTGATAATCAAGATGAAGATCTTGTAACTCCTTCTCAAAGTCTTTCAACTCCTTTAACTACCTCTTCTATGCCAAAATGGGCCCACACAATTGTTAAAGAAGCTTCTCCCTACATTAAAAATATTCGCTAAAACAGATCAACCAACCCCACAGGTTCTAGTCTTGTATGTCAATCCATTTCCTCTGATCCTCAATCCTTCAAAGAAGCCTCAGGTATAAAATAATGGTAAGATGCCATGGATAACAAATTTTCTTCCTTGATAAAAATGATACTTGGGATTTAGTTCCCTTACCTAAGGAAAGAAAATTAGTTAGATGTAAGTGGATCTTCAAAACAAAAGATGGACCAAATGGGGAAATAGATAAACACAAGGCTCGTCTTATAGCTAAAGTTTTTTATCAAATAGAGGGTATTGATTATACAAAAGCCTTTGCTCTTGTTGCTAAAATGGATTCTGTTAGATTAGTTCTTGCTCTGGCCGCTTTCCATAAATGGCCAGTCTACCAAATGGATGTAAAAAGTGCCTTCTTACATGGAAATTTAAAAGAAGAAATATTCATGGAACAGCCCGTTGGTTTTACTCAAGACTCCTCTCTTGTTTTTTGGCTTAAAAAATATCTATATGGCCTCAAAAAAGCCCCTAGATCTTGGTATGAAAATATGGACTCCTTCCTTCTTTCAGCAAGATTTTCTCATTGTGAGTCTAATAATACAGTTTACATTTGGAGAAGTAAAGTAAATATCACCATTCTTATTCTTTATGTTGGTGACCTCCTTCTCACTGGTAGTAACCTCACTCACATTCAGAATATAAAAGACTCCCTCTCTAAGAAATTTGAAATGGTTGATCTAGGACTAGCTCATCTTTTCCTTGGGATTCAAATAAAATAAAATAAAGCAGGGATCACCTTATGTCAACCAAAGTACATTCAATATCTCCTTAAGAAGTTTCAAATTATATATTGCAAACCTTCTCCCACCACCTTTCAATCTGGCATTCATCTCAGTACTTCCTACTCATCCCCTCCTTGTGATGCTACTCTATATCGTTAGCTTGTAGGCAGTATGTTATACCTCACTCATACTCACCTAGATATCTCATATGTTTTTGGGCTCATGGCCAGGTTCTCTCATAACCCTCATTTCATTCATTGGCAAGTAGCTAAAAGAATTATCATTATTTGTAGTGTACTACAAACTTTGGGCTCACCTATAGAGGAGACTCCATGGATATCATTGGCTATACAGATTCAGATTGGGTAGGATTAGTAGATGATATATGTTCTACCTATAGATATATTTTTTGCCTTGGTTCTTCACCAATAGCCTGGTTATGCAATAAATAATAGACAATATCATTACCTTCTATAGAGGCAAAATACAGATCAACAGTTATATCCAATCAGGAAGCCCTATGGCTTCGTCAAATTCTCAATGAATTTGGTTTTTTTCAAGAAATTCCTATAACTCTATGGTGTGACAATCAAAGAAAAATTCATATTGCACATAATCCAATTGAACATCAGCATACCAAACACATTGAAATCCACATGCACTTCATCAGGAAACATATTTAGAATGGGGATATACTTTTGGAATATATTCCAACAGAGGATCAGCTTGCAGACATCTTCACCAAGTCATTTCCTTCTCCATGATACCGTTAGTTGCAAGAGAAAATTGGAGTGTTAAAAATGCATTGAAAAAGAGGTCTTCCATCTCTCTTTATATTGTACATGAGTACCTAATCATGCCTTCTTATCGGGACTCATATTTTACTTGTTAAAGAGGACAATCTTCGTCATCCGAAGACAAGCCTCTTTCATACTTCTTTGCTTTTGATTGGTGGCTTTTCCCACTGGTTTTTTACCATCATTTCAAAACAAAGAGGTGATAGTTGGTTTTTTCCCACAAGGGTTTTTTCCACAAACTATCTATGTTGTACATGAGTACCTAATCAAGCCTCTTTTCTGGGACTCATTTATAGAATATCTCCTAGTATAACTTAAGGGGGGTGTTAGAATAAGTGAATATTCTCTTAAGTTCACTAGGATGCACACTTGAGTTTCCACTCCTTCATGTGTTAGGAGAACTCTAAGTTATTTCTTCATCAGGTTTGATGAGTTATTTTAATCTAACGGATCTTAATGATCAACTCTACTATTTATACAGAGTTGATCCTAGAGATAAATCAATAAGTTCCACTCTTCTCTTCATATTTTTTGTAATACTTTGCATATCTATTATTGTGAAATTCTAACACTTAGAAGAAATTCCTCTTTATCAAGAAATAAATTGATTTCTTTTAGCAGAGAATATTTGTCATGGTTATGGAAAGCTCCTTCCAGAATGAGACCAGTAGTCCAACTAATCAGCTTTGTCATTACCTGTAAAGACCACAAAACGATCCTTACCCACACATCATTTTAGGTAGACACCATCCAATTGGAGAGCACAAGATCATGCCCATGAAATTTTTGAATGCATTTCAAAAGGACCCCATTCACTAGAAAAAACTTAACCTCATCATCAAAGGTGATAGAGGTAGGTTCTAACCGAGACTTAACATGCTTTTTTTTGGGAGAATAAATCTTAGTCTTTATCATCGACACAACCAACCACTCCCTCCCATACTTGGATTGAGGAAAAGGGACAAAAACATCAGAGCTAAAACAAATAGAATAACACATACAGAGGAGGCCCCATAACACAACATGAAATAAATAAGAGATCTCATCACTAGTCAAAGCCCAGTAATAAGAGGAAGAATTAGGACTCACCAAAAAGGGAACCCAAGGAATACCAGGACCCAATAAGAAGAAAAATAAGCTTAACTAGAGCAAGAAGATATATTACAATGTAAGGAGCATCACACAAAACCCACACACAAGGGAATATAGTCTAATCATCAAAACCAAATAGCAAGAACAACCAAAAATCATCCCGAATAACATGGGGGAGGGCCAAAAAATCCTCATCATCTTCAAGGGAAGGCAAACCCAAAAGAAACCACTTGTCACCTCCACATAAAACCCACGAACAGGTGTGAGTATGGACAGGGGAAAACTAAATAAAACACTTCCATGGAAGCATACCCACTTAGAGAAAGAGGAGGTATGAAAAGGCTTCCCACCCACCATAGAAAAATCAATGTCAAGGTGCTTCCAAAAATTAAAAGAAAAAATATATGACTTCCCAAATCAAGACAAAAAAGAAGCACAAAGGAGATAATGATCTAACATAGCCATACTCAGAGAAGTTTCTAGAATCCAATGTTTAACTAGGGAATCCCACCACACCAAAGGGCGAGAGAACATTGGAAAATTAAAATTTGAAATTTAAATTTTGAAAAGTAAAAAGAAGGGAGAACCCTCTTGACACCACCAGAATATACTTTCGTGTCAAATCCAGGAAGGACAACCCAGGTGCTAGAAATAAAGGCATGTCGTTGCCAAGCCAGAAACCTACATACTCCCCCAGCACCCAAGGAATGATAGAAACAATATATGACATATTGCCACCTGATAAACTTTAAGGTTTCTTCATTCATGAGGTGGAGGATCTCAGGAAGAAAATAAGATCACCATAATGACAAGCCCTGAAAAAATACACTTAGATTTGCAAGAGAATCAGCCACCACATTTCCTTCTCCAAATTTGTGCTTAATTAACACCTCCACCATGGAGCGTATATGGGACATAGATTAATCAATTGAGTTGGATATACTCCAGCTAGGATGATAATCCCCTTTGAGCATGTTGATGATATTCATCAAATCCCCCTCAATAACTACCCTATGAATGCCTAAATATTTGAGCATTAAAACCCCTAAAAAAGAAGCATGGGCTTCAGCTAAGTGAGAATATTGGATGCTAATAAGCTTTGCATAGTTTAGGATCATATTGCCACTACTATCACGGATTACACCCCCAATCCTAGCATAGCCTGAATTACCCTTAGACACTCCATAGAAATTAAGATTTAACCACCCATGAGGTGGCGGGGTCTAGTGAATTGAACTTCTCAAATTAGGAGCTAGTGGGGGCCTCAAATCCATATGGAAACCAAGACACTCCTCAATACAAAAATCAAGGTGGCCATGAAGAGCTAAGGAGAAAGAGTCTTTGATAGCCGATAACACATTCTCAATCACGTTCTCAATCACCTTTGACATTATTTTCTAATTAACATGGAAGATATCTATCTCCAATTTTTTAAAAACCCTAGCATTCTGCTCTTTCCACACATCCCAAATAATATGAGGTAATAGAAATATTTGCAAGCATTTGAGTCAGGGTGAAGATAATGGTGACATCCATTGTTGAATACAGTCACTTATCAAATCTGGTAGAATCCAAGATACACCAATGCGCTAGAGAATAAAATAAATAATCTCATGAAAAAACTTACACTTAAGAAACAAGTGAGAGGTAGATTCCCACTCCTGCTTACACATAAAATATTTTTTAACCATATTAAAGCCCCACTTATGCAAATTTTTAATAGTCAAAATCTTATTCTGCATCGCCAACCAAAAAAATATATTAATATTAGGAGTCAAGTTTTTGATCCATATCTTCGAGGTTGGAAAGTTGTCATTCCCCTAAATATAGAGAAGATCGTAGGTATATTTTACCATGAATGAACCTTCACGGTCACCATTCTGGACCAAGTAGTATGCCACCTCCTCAAGTCTCACAACATACATTCACATTTCAAACAATAGAGAACCCCACGTCTGACGATCTTGGGAATTTCTCAAGAAGGGGGGAGGAAAACAAAATTTTATGGCCATTCTGAAGAATCAAAAAATAAGGAACCTTAGAGAATACCGCCACTCTAGAATACAAACACACGTCCATGAAACGAGGATCCTCCTCAAGGGGACGATCTCTGAGCCAAGGATCATCGTAAAACAAAGCTGATCTCTCATTACCAATCACCCAACAATAGTTATTTTTAATGAAATCCCTGGATTTAATCAAATTATTCTAGAAGGAAGAACCACCAATAGGGATATTATCTAAAAGAAAAATCTCAAAATTATATTTTTCTCTAAGGATCCTACACCACAAATGATATAAATTAATAGCAACTTTCCAAGCAAGTTTAGAAACCAGCGCCTTGTTCATTTTGATTGTGTTCTTGAGATTTAAACCTCCATCCTTTTTCCTTCTGCAAATTTTCTCCCAAGAGATAAGGTGAAACTTACCCTTGAGCTCAGGATCGGCCCATAGGAACGCCTTACAAATACTATCAAATTTGGATGCCACCATTCCAGGAAGGTTGAAGAGAGAAAGGAAATAGATGGGAATGCTTTGAAGCATACTCTAAACTAGAACATTCTTACCCGCTTTACTGAGAATCGCTCCTTTCCATGAAGCTAATTTTCTTTTAACCCTCTCCACCGTAGGAGTCCAAAATGAGTCCTTTAAGCAATCGATAAAAAGTAGGAGGCCAAGATAAGTGGTCGAGAGGGAAACAATCCTACACCCAAAAATAGAGGTAATATTTCATTGGTGGGCTTCTGGAGTATTCAAAAATAAAATGTTACTTTTGAGAAAATTAATCAACTAGCCCATCGCTCTCCCATAATAGCCTAGAATAGACTTGACATACCTAGCATGAAAAATCGACGTAGCACAGGAGATCAAAGTATCATCAGCAAACTGTTGATGGGATATTGGGCTGATTTGTAGAATCAATCTTAAACCAAAATCAAAACTGCATCTGCTTATAGACCATCCAAGAGTTTCTACCATGTGGATGAATAGGAAGGGGGATATAGAGTTGCATTTTCGAATCCCCCCTTAGGATTTAAAGAAGCCCATTAACAAACATTGAGAAGCAAGCTGACAAAACCGAGAAGCAAGCTAAAAAAACCAAGGTCTCCATAAAATTAACCCAAGAAATACTAAAACCAAACTTTCTCAAAACACTAAACATGAAAGGCTAGGACACCTAGTCATAGTCCTTATTAACATCTAATTTAAGGAAAAAACATGCCCTGTCGCTCTTCTGGACTGAGTATAAAAGTAAGCCATTGATTTTGCTAAACACTATTAATATCCTTTCTCGACATGGTAGTAGCTTTAGGATGTAAGCCATTGATTTTACTAAACACTATTAATATTCTCGACATGGTCTGGCTTGTTTCATACTCTTCACCTTTATTAACATTAGGGTATTTTGTCCCTTATGTGGTTGATTTATTTTGATGTTCTTATTGCTTTAGTTTATTATTTTTAATAACATATCTCTATAATTTTAGCCAGAAAAATAAATTAAAACTAAATCCACCTTTCAAGGATAAAGTCAAAAAAAAAATTATATAAATATTGCGTAGATTTTAAATATTTTTATATCCACACTAGAAACTCACACAACTATATTTAAATATATATATTTTCTATTTATTTATATAATCTATCCTTGTAAATAAGGGAGTTATTTTTTCATACATTAAACAATTTATATAACATCGATATAAGGAATGAATAATATGTGAAGGTTGATATCGAATAGTAATATTTGGGCACATGTAATGCAAATTCTTTTAGCTTATAATATAACATTATTACAATTGGTGTAAAATAGTGGTATATCCCATATACTAGTTTTATAATGGATTGTTTGTCCAATAGACAATAAATACCATGAAGAATGAATAATAATATACTAGTTTTTAATAATATATCATTTTATATAATTTCATTAATATGAAATACATCTTTCAAGTGAACAATATCTTTAAAATATTTTATAACAATCTAAAAGGACTACTAGTATTTACATAGGATTTTTTTGTGTTCATGGTCAGTTATAAACATCCCATAGATTATGAATTATATACATGATATTACAATCATATCTAGTGAACAATTTTAATCATATTTCTAACATTTATTACATAAAAAATACAAACATGCTAGATGTATATCAAGATTCACATATATTAATACCATTCCATTATCATATTATGATCACACAAGTAAAGGATAGAGTTGTTATCTATTAAGATGAGATCTAAGTCAGCTAAACAAGCCACCATGAATATCACTAAAATAAACACACTTATGGTCACTATATGTTGGATAAAATTTCCTTATATTTTATGGAACCAGATGCAAAACTAAACTAATTTCAGGTTCATATTTTTCTCAAGATTTTTGACTCTTTGGAAGAAAAAATTACAAATAAAAAAATTAAATGAATACATTTTATATATAGGAAAGGTTATTCAAGAAGCTATGTACAAAATAAAAATTATTTCTAAGCTCTAAATGTTTCTATGAAAAGCTTGATTTGGATTTGTTGCTTTGCCTAGGACCATCTTATCTTGTCTTAAGATAAAATAATTGAAATACATGCAGTACACATGGATCGTATCTAGGAACATCATAGTTTAGAAGGTATAAGGGAGTTATAGATAATGTAAAAATTTATGTGAAGATGGACCTCACAAAGTTATTGTTATTATCCATTGAAATATAACTTAAAGACCATGTTTGAGAATTATTTAACAATGAGGTTATCCCATTGGATGTAAATAGTACCACCATTAGGAACACTTCTTTTGTGATTGCTATTATAATAGAGGATATGCATAAGGGATTGAACTTGAAATGTACTTGTAAAAAAATGGTGAATCCTAATCAAAATCAAGGTCCTCATATTCGCCAATTTTTATTTTTGGAAATCCTAATATTCGTCCAATTTGTGAATATTCACCACTATGCATAACCCTGATTATAATGCATGATTTTATTTTCAAGTTATTCAAAAACTATCATATCATAACCTAAAAAATCATAAAGGTGAATTAGAATAATATGCAATCGATTAAAATGACATGAAACAACATCCCCATTATCAAACTATTACACAAAAACCTAGTTCCTAGCAATAGTCTTAGGTTCTAGTGGTAATGAAGAAAAAATATGACTGAAAATTTGATTACTAAATCAACATTAAAAGACTAAGTTATTAATGTTTAAAGAAGAAATGACAATAAGATTCATGATATAAATAGTGAAATTAATGGGTATTCAAATAATTAGTTTGATTTATGGCATGACAAGTGGATAAAAATGAAGCCCTCATTGAAGATAACAAACTCTCAATTCTCAATCAGTTCACTGATGTATCTATAGGTAGCAGTGTTTATGTGTTGGAAATATTGAGCTGTCATTGATGTCAAAGGATGCATGGTATTCAAGGCAAAAATATTCTTCAAGAATGAGAAGTTTATAAGGTTGGACAAAGAAAACAATGGACAGTTATTCAAGTTAAGGTATATAGCAAAGTAAAGGATTATAATATTTAAATATTATAAAGAGAAGGTTTAAAGGCTTGGGACAAAAATATTTAATTAAAGTCTTGAGACAAAAAGGTTTAAAGGCTTGGGATAAAAAACTTTAAAAAGAAGGGCAAAGGTTTATAATGATAACGACAAGGGTTGGTACATAAGTTTGAAATATTTAAATCAAAGGATTTAAATATTTAAGGTTTTAAAAGATAATGTTATAATATTTAATTTAAATATTATAACCCAAAGTTTCTTGAAAAGGAAAAAGGCACCAACATTTTGGAGGAAATTTAAAATTTAAATTTGAGCCGACTTTGAAAAATCAAAGACCATTGGAAGCATATAAATATATGGTTTTATTTCACCTTTGAAATGAAAGAGAATCAAATATGTTATTTTCGTGGTGAATGTGAACGACAAACAAAGAGGGAGTAGCGAAATTTTTGATGAGTGAAAAGACAAGGAGAAATATTTTGTGAGTGTCTTTTGGTTTCACCTGCTAGGGTAGCCTAGTCGGTTTCTCAGCTTGTGTGGAAGCATTGTTGTATAATAGGTTGGAGGGTTAAAACATTTTGATGTTGTTTTACTATGTATGTTGAGTTTTGAATGAGTGCAAAAGACAATGTTAAATATTTCGGGCACCCCTTTTGTTTCACTAGTCATGGTAGCACAAATGGTTACAAGAACTTTGGAAAGCACTGCTATTCTTGAGGTTAGTAGTTCGATTCATGGTGGTGCAAAGGTATTTAAATTTTGTTTTATTAAGTTTAATTAAGGAGAAATAAAGGCTAAGGTTCAAATTTAATTTTATAATTTTTTCATACTAGTGAAAAAGAGAAATAAGGTTTTGTGGTGTTAGTGTAAGGTGTCGTTTTGAAAATTAATATAAGTGTTGTGATTTATAAAATTAAATAATAGGAGAAATAAGGATTGAGGTGTTAACATAAAGGTTTTCTAAAAATTATTAAAAAGGGGATATAAGGGTTTTCTTGATTAATAAAGATTTATTTTTGTGATTTTAAAAAGGGATGTAAGGATTATTATTTTTAATCTTTATTATACACATTTCTAACAAGGGTTTTTAATGTGAATTATTTGATATCTATTGAAGAAAAAATATTTGCTCACCAATTTTGAAGTAGCAAAAGAAAAGAAAAATATTTTTGTCAGGATAGGCACATGCAAAAGAAGACTATCATCATTGAGACATATTTAGAGGTATGGTAATTTAATTCCTTTCTCAAGGATGGTTTTGTTTGAGGAAAATATTTTTTATAGCATCTAGTTGGATGTATAAGGATTGATTTGATGTGCATTAGTGTTGATTGAAATTGGGATTAAATGTGCAATAGTTATGATCAGATTTGAGAGCAAATTTATGCATTATTCATGATTGATTTTGGGAGTAAATGAGAAGGATAAATTTATGCATTATTTTTTGTAGGTCAAACAAGGTTAACTTCTTTCCTACTTTTGTCACATGCCCGTGCATTTAATTTATAAACCCAGGGAGCTTCGTAAAATTGCAAAGGGTCTTGACCAATATTGCTTACAATACCACTTGAGATGAGTCCGCTAGTTCTATTATTTGGGGGTATTTCAACAATCATCAATCATTCATACACTCCTCAATAATTTAAGTAAAAACAATTAAATCTATAGAAAGGAAATATTCATGCATTCCTGGAAATAAACCTATTGCAATACTAAAAATAACAATGTGATAAACAATCTTATAAAAGTGGTAAACTAATCTAAAAAACACAGGGGAAGAAATACTGGCTTGGAGTAGGCCCAGGTTCCAACAGCTTCCTCCCAATTGAACACATACTTAGAAACTCTTAGAACTGTATTATAATTATCAAAGTATTACAATGCTTCTTATGTATATCTCTCTACATTTACTATCAAAATATTCTATATATTCTCAGAGAGGTCTGCGTGTGTTTATATAGCACACCCACAGATATTCTGTTACAAAGAATTTATAATAGTCGATTCATTCCAGACTAAACTAAGACAGTCTGGTAAATGTGATCGACGTCTGATAAAATTGGCATTTGTTTCTAACGGTGGCGTGTTCACTGATTGGTTTGTGCTTCGTCTGGCATTGGTAGGACATTATCATACATCGATGCAATCCCCAATTTAACTCTAAATGACATAGAGTTGGAACTGCACCAATATTTGTTGTCCACATCGTGCTTGTCTGGTCAACGAGCGAAAAATAGGAGAACATTCCCTATGAGGAAGGTGCCTAAGTATGTCGGGTGCCTTCTCTATGTGGAAGGCACCATACTACCATTGGTGCCTTCTTGGAAGAGGAAGGCACTTATATTCTATTGGCACCTTCCTGTGAGAGGAAGGTGCTTGCCTTCTAGTGGCGCATTCCTGTCGGCACCTTCCTTATGAGAGGAATGTGCTTGCCTTCTAGTGGTGCCTTCCTATCGGTGCCTTCCTTATGAGAGGAAGGCACTTGCCTTCTAGTGGTGCCTTCCTATCGGTGCCTTCCTTATGAGAGGAAGGCGCTTATTTTCCTTTGGTGCCTTCTTGGAAGAGGAAGGTGCTAGCCTTCTATTGGCGCCCTCCTAGGAGAGGAAGGTGCTTGTCTTTCCTTGGAGCCTTCCTGGAAGAGGAAGGTGCCTAATTACGCTTGGTGCCTTCCTGGAAGAGGAAGGCACCTACTTACGCTTGGTGCCTTCTTGGAAGAGGAAGGCACCTACCTTCTCTATGTTGATTCTAAAAGAAACAAAGTGTCAGGTCCATGAAAAGACCTCGATTGATCCAAATCTGACTAAATCAACTACAATTCCACAAAAACACACTGAAAACACATGAATTAGATAACACGCATAATTTCATCAAATAATTATATAATAATTCATAAAAATATGCAATCCTTATTATACAACCGCATAATAATCAAGAAAATGTATACAAAATATGAGCATTTCTGATGCTCATCATCCCCCCATGCCTAACATATGCCATGCCCTCGTGGCATCAAAACTATAGGTAGCCTTGTTGACCCCTCATCGTTGTCATTTCTTGGTGGATCCAGCTATACCTGCGGCCCGTGTTTGCCTCTTTTGCACATTGGAATCTAGAGGTGTGGATCTTATTTTTTTGTGGGACTACGGGTGCTGCTGTCAGCTTTGCTTTGCTCATCTTGGTCGCTATCAGAGGTGATCTAGCTAGCATCGTCTTTGCTACCTAAAATGTAGCTTCTGTAGCTTGCCATAGGTTAGCGTCTAGAGGTCTGACCATTGTAAGAGGGATATATGAATTATCCCTCTTGAGATGAACTACTTGGGCTTTGTACAATCGGGTTACTTCAGGAGTAAGTCCTCTGTTCTCTTTTACAATGGCAGCGATTTCCAATTTGGGGCCATATACCCACCTTCATTAAAAATACCTTCTTATCTTGGAGGGTCGTCCCTAGGAAGACCCATCAATCTCCTAGAACTGGTTGTCCTCTATTAGATTGATGCAAATACTAGAGTCTCCCTACATCCTCGAGGTTGCCTTCCTGGTCTCCTTAACTGTTGTCATCTCTTTGAGCAATCATTTGAACTATTTTTGCCTCTCTACAAATGGCTGCATATCCCACTTTTCTTCTGGCTTGGTGAAGGTCACCTTCACCTTATTTCGAGCTATCCTGGGCCCTTTTCCTTTGGCCTCTATATAAAATGTGATGGCTCGAACAGGGGTTTTCCCTTTCTCATTGGAAGACATCTCACTCCGAGGGGCCTGCTCTGCGGTCCCTGGAGCATTGTCTTCACTCTGGGGGACCTGTACTGCCATCTCTAGGGGTGCTTCTTTGCCCCCCTTATTTTTCCTATGCTGACCTCTCAGGTTCTTCTCTTTCTTCATTAGGTCTGGGGAGTTCTTCCTTATCCCCTGGTCTTGTCTGCTGCTGTTGGCCCTCGTCCTACTCTATATCACTTAGGTCAATGACAGGGGGTGTTGTGGGACTTCTTTCCCCTTCACCCCCCAAAACAGAGGAATTCTCCCCTACCTTTGGGTTGCTCTATCAGACATCCTATCAAAATTCTCCTAAAGAGATTATTTGTTCTGTAGATGTGCAAGAATTCGTCAAGACCTTTCTTGCCTAGTTAGTTTGGGTCGATGCATCCCTTCTTTCTATTCCCCTATCCTAGATTTGTTGGTTCTCCTCCTACAACTGTTGGACTAGCTACTCAAGCTGGGTGGTTCATCTTTCTCATTCTTCCAATTCCACTCTATGCTTGTTTTGGTAAACCTCCAAAATTTTCTAGGCCATCCAACAATTGGTTTGCCACTCCAGCGCTTCCTCCAAGGTTGCACCGACCTGATCATTTCTCCCAGAAGTCCTTGCATCTTGTGGGCTCCAATTTGTCAATTCTTAGAGGGTTTGGGCTGCCACATCGATTTCCATGTCATTCTATTTTTCTTCTACTGAGAGGAAGAGTCATCGTAGGTGTTTCCTCCTAGGTACTGGTTCTGGCGGTTGGAACTAGGCCTCGCTGCTAATAAGTGGTGCTCCTTCCTCTTCATACTCGGGTGCTAGGGAATGCTCTCTTTCCTCTGTGCATTCAGGCACTGGTGAATGCCATCTTTCTTCTATGAAATTGGGCAATTCCAATTGCCCGATACTTGCCATATCCTCTACAGGGCTTCCCTCTTCTTTCCCAGTTTTGGCAACAACATCCTATTGCCTTTCTTGGCTGCCATCTCCCTCTAAGTTGGGGTTCTTCCTCTATACTTTTGCATGGTGGACCAGTGCTAATATCAGTCCATGGTGGGCCAAGGTGGAAGGTGCTCCCTTCTGGTACCTAGTCGCTTCTTCCTTCAGGGCATTTTCCAAGTAGAATGGCATGTTCAACTTCCTTCCATGCACTAGGTGATTCAGAAACTGCACATGGTTAGTTTGCAAATGGGTATACTTCTCGGTGCATGTAAATAATCAAGCAACCTACTTGAATATATTCCACAGATTCATGGGAAGGCTGCTTTTGGGTAGCCCTTCCTTATATATCTACACATTTTCTCCTAGAATTAGCACTTCGGCATATGGCTTTAGCAGTCCGCATTTGTATATGCATTCACCTGTGAGGGACAATCCAGTCGCCTGTGAGATGTATTCGAGGGTGATCATAATTTCTACCCCTCGCACCTGAGCTATGTCGCCCCTCAAGGAGGCAACGAATTACTTGGCTGCCTCCATATCATGGCCTTAACTGACCAGGGTACAGTATTCAAACCATCCCTCAACATCGAACTATGTTTTTACCGTCCCCCTGATTCCTTTCGTATCACTCGGCTCATTCTTTTTCATCACATGATTATTCAACCTTCCTCCCATGGTGCCTTCCCTTACTACTGTGCTTCTTTTTTTTGTCCTTAATTATTCAGGAATGCGCCTTCTTATATGGAAGGTGCCTAACCCTAGCATTTAATCCTAAGGTATGCCTTTCGAGTCATATCATTGGCACATGGTTCCGGCCATGGGGGTATATGATTTTTATGACGACAATATTTTTTTCGTACTGCATAATTTATGAATAATTATATAAATATTTGAGTTAGTATGCATGTACCTTATTTGGTGTTTCATGCATCATGAAGAGCGTTGATTCACTAATTTGTGACACGAGGGAGGGGTATGGTAATCTGATGCAGCTCGTTCGTGTGGTGATTTCATTTTGATCAAGGCATTTGTGAGACTTAAGTGTTGGCTGTATGTGAAAGGTGCTCTTTGGTACCTTCCTAATGTGGAAGGCACTTATGTGGTGCCTTCCCGATGTGGAAGGTGCTTATATGGTGCCTTCCCGATGTTGTCGATGCTCTTTGAATGGATGCACCTTTCGGTGGTGAAATGCATCTCTAATTGGATGTGCCTTCCAGTGGTGGAAGGCTCCCTTTTGATGATGGCGCTCCTGAATGGGTGTGCCTTCCTAATGTGGAAGGCACTATTGAATACCTATGCCTTTCTAGGGTGGAAGGCACCTTTATATACCTACGCCTTCCTGGGGTGGAAGGCACTGCTGTATACCTATGCCTTCCTGATGTGGAAGGCACCTTAGGCTCTCTTTTTTTTTTTTTTTTGTGGCGCCTTCCTCGATGTGGAAGGTGCCTACTTTTTTTTTTGTGCACCTTCTTTATAAGGAAGGTGCCTTCTTCTAGTGGGGCGCCTTCTTCATAAGGAAGGTGCCTTATTTTGGCAGAGCACCTTCTTCATATGAAAGGTGCCTTCTTCTGGCTAGGTGCCTTATTTATAAGGAAGGCGCCTTATTCTGGTGGGGCACCTTCTTCATACGAAATGCACCTTCTTTTGGATGGATGCCTTATTTATAAGGAAGGTGCCTTCTTCTGGTTGGGTGCCTTATTTATAAGGAATACACCTTATTCTGGTGGGGTGCCTTCTTCATACGGAAGGCACCTTATTCTAGCTGGGTGCCTTCTTTATAAGGAAGGCACCTTCTTCTAGTTGGGCCCCTTCTTTATAAGGAAGGCGCCTTCTTATGGTGGGGCGCCTTCTTCATACGGAAGGCACTTTCTTTAGGTTGGGCATATTCTTTATAAGGAAGGTGCCTTCTTATGCACCTTCTCGATGTGGAAGGTGCTTTATTCTTGGCAATCATGTTGTGATTGATTGGGAAAGGGTGATCAAGCCTTCTTAGTCTCACTTCATGCTGCCTCAGCTTCTACCTATGAGTGTCGGTGTCGAAATGCTAATCCGAATCAGGCCTGGTTTCCCATATACCTATTCCTCGTGCTTTCAGGTCCTCCACATACAAAAATAAAATGAAAATAAAGAAAAATAAAGGTAGTTAGATGCATTTCATGCTTTTTAGGCCCTGGATTAGGATGCCTGCAGCTTGCATGTGGGCATCGTCCCTACAAAACACACCATAAGAAAAAAAATAAATTAACTGATTTTGGTGAGCACCTCCATGCCCACCATTTTTCCTATTAATATTTTGGTCCGGATCTAACAAGATGGGGTCTCCCCCATGTCTATTCTGGATTCCACTTGTAAGGTTTCGGATGTGTTATAGGGGCACAGTTGGTGGCCATTGACCGTTAACATGGTGTTGCTATCGTCAATTGTTCTAACGTGCACTGCACCATTCTTGATGATCTCTACCACCTCATACGGTCCCATCCATATTTGCATTAATTTACCTTTTCTTTCTTGGAATCAAGAATCGTACAACAACACCCATTCTCCTTCTTGGAACTGCTTTAGTTTAATGTGGTGATCATGCCATCGCTTTATTTGCTTTTGTATGATTTCTGTTCTCTGCAAAGCGTCCATTCAGATTTCATCTAGCTGATCTAGCTGCCGAATCCTTTATTTTTGAGAGTCATCCAAGCTCAAGTTCAATTCTGAATTTGTCCTCAATGTCTTGATTTCAAATTCAATGGCATCATCGTGCTCTTCCCATAGACTAGTTGGAAGGGTGTGAAGCCTATGGTGGATTTCCACGTGGTATTATATACCCAGACTGCCTTCGACAATCGTGTAGCCCAATATTTCTTGTGTTGCTACACGGTATTTGTCAGGATATTCTCTATTTCTCTGTTCATCACTGCCACTTTCCCATTTGCCTGCAGATGGTAGGGTGTAGTTTCATTGTGCTAAAATTTGTATTGCTCCATCAGCTCCTTGATCAACTTGGAGGTAAATTGATGCCCTTGGTCTGTTGTTATCTCTCTAGGGACTCCAAATCATGTAAAAATGTGGGCAAATAAGAAATTGGTGACTATTTTTTCCTTTGAATCTCTCAACTCTTGAACTTCAACCCATTTGGTGACGTAATTTGTATAGACCAAAATAAACCTCCTCCCTATTGAAGGTGGATTAATTGGTCCCACGAAGTCCATGCCCCACTTATCGAAGGGTTCCAGGTGTACCTGAGGTTGGAGGGGAATTTTGTCTCGATGGGTTGGTCTACCCATTCTTTGGCATTCATTGCACTTGCTAGTGTACGTAGCCGCATCCTTGAACATAGTGGGCCAAAAGTACCAAGCCTGTAGGATTTTGTAGGCAATTCATTTCCCTACAAAGTGTCCTCTGCATGGTTCATCGTGACACGCTTTGAGTACTTCTAAGAACTCCTGTTCTGCTATGCATCTCCTTATAATCTGGTCATGTCCTATTTTGAATAGGAGGCCATCAATCCATAGGAATGATGCACTTTTCTCTATGATCGCCTACTTTTCTTAGAAAGAGAGAGCAGGTGAGGTTATTTTGGTGGCCAAGTAATTGGCTATATCTATGTACCATGAGATTTGCTCACTAATGGTGAACAAATGTTCATCCAAAAATTAGTCTTCTACTGCTATATGGTCTACCGGTATCAATTTGGATAGAAAATCTTCTATGACATTGTCTTTGCCTAGTTTATCGACTATTATGATGTTGAATTCTTGCAGTAACAAGAGCCACCTAATAATTCTTCCACCAATGGCCGGCTTGCTCATCAAGTATCTGATGGCCGCATGGTCCGTGTGGACAAATACTTTATACCCGATGATATAATGGCAGAATATTTTTATGTGTGCACAACTACAAGGAAATCCTTCTTCGTCATCGTGTAGTTGATCTCAGCTCCTGCCAATTTTTTTTTGACATAGTAGATGGTGTAAAATTCTTCACCATCCTCCTATCTGAGGACTACTCCAATCATAATGTTGGATGCATCACAATGATATGGAATGGTATGGCCCAATTTGGTCCTCTTAAAACTAGTACGGATATTAGTTTCTCTTTAAGCAACTAAAACACTTCTTCGTAGTCTTCCGTCCAATTGAACTCCACATCTTTAGATAATAGAGTGTGCAGTGGTTTTGCAATTTTTCTAAATTTGGTGATAAATCGTTGGTAGTACCCAGCTGATCCAAGAAAACTCCTCACCTCTCTCTACGTTCTCGGGTTCGGTAGATCTCTGATGACCTCAATTGTTCTTTTATCAACCTTTATTCATTCTATGGAGAGGTGGTGTCCTAGTATGATGCCTTCTTGCATTATCATAAAGTATTTCTTGTTTCTTAGGGAAAAATTGTTTTCCTTGCTTCTTTTGAGCACTCTTTCCAAGTTCATCATTGCTTCCTCAAAGGTTTCTCCATAGACAGTGAAGTCATCCATGTATACTTTGACCGTGTCTCCCATCATGTGTGAAAATATGCTAAGCACCGCCCTTTGAAATGTGGCAGGTGCATTGCATAATCCGAAAGGTAATACCCGATAGGAAAAAATTCCCCATGGGTAGGTGAACGTTGTCTTATATTGATCCTCTTCTCCTATTTGGATGTAGTTGTATCCACTGAATCCGTACAGGAAGGAGAAATACTTCCTCTCGAAGAGTGTATCCAAGACTTGATCAATGAATGGGAGTGGGAAGTGGTCCTTCTTGGTCGCTTTGTTTAATGCTCTATAGTCCACATAGATTCACCACTTCCCATTATTTTTAGGGACTACCACTAATAGTGATACCCACTCACTATCAAAAATCAAATATATGAATCCGATAGTCAAGAGTTTTTGCAGTTCTTCCTTGGCAATGTCTTCTCTGAGGTTGCCTTCTTGGAGTTGCTTGATCATCAAGGTAGATACGATGGGTATAGATATCTGGGTTGATACCCTTCATATATGAGTAATCCCATGCAAATTCCTATTGGTTTCTAACCAATATCTCTTCTACTTTCATTAATTGTGTGGGATTCAACCCACTACTAACATTTAACATTCTTCCTGGCCCGATGTGTATCTGTTGAACATGGTGATCTTGGGCACCAACCAATGGTGATCCAAGTGTGGATATGGAGGAATCCCCATGGAGGAACTCCACAATAGCACCATATTCATCTTCTTTTGCCAACTCATCCAACATCATCACCGGCTGGATCATGGATAGCTCAATATTTTCATGCTCGATCAACATGGGTTATCCTAATGAGTCGACGGACTACGTTGGGGGTGAAATAGTCAACCTTTTAACATTTCGTCCATCGGAGATGGTCATAAACCCATCCTAGTAGCTAATGTAAGTGTCATTTGTTGCCAACCATGGCCTTCCCAAGATGAGCAGGTAACCACCCAGCCTAGTTTTAGATTGCAAGACTAAAAATTTGGTTGGGTATTCCCATGCGTTGATTGTCACTATTACATCTTCCAATATTCCTTTCAGTGCCACGGTAGATCGATCAGCCAGCTATAGCACTATCATAGTGGGTTTCAAGTTCATAAGCTATAGCCTCTACATGGTCTCCTTAGGCATTACATTTATGGCTACTCCAAGATTGACCAACATATTGGTCAGGGAATATCCCTTGATTTTTACAGTCAGCACCGACCTGCCTGGGTCTGCATACTTAGGATGGAACATTTTACCCATCATCAAATCTGCTAGTTTACCCATGAAATTGATAGTCTAGGTTACTCTTCATCCTGGGTTCCTTAGATACATCTCTCTTATCGCCTTGGTATATATCGAAACATCTTGGATGGCTTGAAATAATGGAATTACCATGGTGAGGTTATTAAAGCTAGACAAGATATCAAACTCTGACTGCGTTACTTTCCTCTATTCTTACAATCGGTTGGGAAATGGAGCCTTTGCTCTCTCAGGAATTTCTTCTATCACCTCTTATACAAGAGGTGTTTCTCCTACCTCTTCCTCCTCTTCTACTAGTGGAGGTGTTCCTACTCCTAGCTGTCTACCATACCTAAGCTAAATATGGTACATCGGATACATCTCACCCTCCACATTGTATGCTGGCTTGTTCACCCTGTTATTAGGATTTGTCATCGGTTGTGCGGGTAGCTGTGCAGGTCTCACTACTAGAAATGTCGGTAAATTTTGTTGGGGGTGAGCTGGTGCTACATTCTATGGAGCCTGATTCCATGAAGCGTGGCCTCTCCACTGCTGCCTAGGATATGGATATGGCATCCATGGTTGCTAGTTTGGGAATGCTACTGGGGGTGCATTGGACCAGGGTGATGGCCCCCACCACCCCATGTTAGGTGGTTGAGGCGGGCCTTAGGGCATGTATGGTCCTCCCCCATATGATGGAATTTCGATTGGCATATTCCCTGTAAGGGTTTGTGTCCAACTCTTCTGATTTCCTATGAAATAGGCATCCGCGCTTTCAGCATCCTCCTGATTACTGGGTAGTTGCAGGCACAATCGAGTTTTATGGTTTGGCCTGCAAACTATGCATAATCTGACTTTGTTCTCTAGGAATGCATTCTTTGCATGCTTCCCTCTATATTTTGGATAGAAATAAGCCAATGCTGCTTTGTTTTCTTGCTTATTTTTCTCTAACAACAACGTATCCATCTGCAATGCTAGAGATGAGAGAATTTTTCTCTTTAAATCTTCCAACATGTTACCTATTTTTGTCTTCGTGACTGAAGCAGTCACTTTCATGGTTCTAGAAGTGGTCTTGCCTCTCCTTCTTGAGTAGTTTTGGCATAGTTGTCGGATGTCTTCCATAGCGTGCTGGTAGAAATCACCTCCAAAAATTATGTTAAGAGCCTCCAGTGATTCATTGGTAAGTCCTCTCAAAAATATGCTTTTGAGGGACTTATCAGATAGTTTCATGTGAGGAGATTGTTGAAGATTGAAGTTGAATCTCTCCCAGTATTCCTTGAGAGACTCATCTTCTTTCTGTGTCATGCTCAAGACCTCTTCTCTGGAGTCTCTTGCTCTCCCGAAATCTTGGTATTGCTCTAAAAAGAGCTTCTTCATTTGATCCCAAGTGGCAATGTGTTTGTCTCCCAGACCGATGAACCACCATAGAGCTACATTGTCCAATGTGGGAGGAAAGATTTTCAGCTTCTGTGTATCAGATTTGTAGTCCACAGACCTGCATAAGACATCAAACTTAAATAAAAATAGGTCAGGGTCCTTAGTTGGGTATCCTCTAAAGATTAGAAGGTGAGCATGGGATATGCTTTTCATTTTGGTATCTCCTACTCCTTCATCAATTGAGAAACTAAAGCCAGATGAGACTTCTTCGTTGTCAGCCATTTTTTTAGGAAATGCAGTCTCTAATGCAGTATTTATGGCTTTACAGTCATTTAAGACTTTCTGATTCAAGGCTCTAAGGTTGTCTGGTGTTATCATTTGATCTTCTATAACTTTCCACAGTAGGGCTTCCTCTAAGGGTGTCCTATTAAATAGGGCATTTATGATGATTCGTTCTTCCCCAAGTTGATGGGATGAGGAGGCACTTTGCACAAAGTGTGAATCCTCACTCCAATGGATTGTTGGTGGTGGGTCGGGCGAGTCTAATTCAAATTTAGAATGTTTGGCTGACTCAGGTTCTGGTGGATTGGTTTTTATAAACCAACTGCCAAGTCCTCTTCTTCTATAATAACTCATACAAGGTCAGATGGAATTTTTCCAGGTATTATAAATAATCTAGTTGAGACGCTTCCCTAAAAATGATGCTAAAATGTTGTGGGCCAAACAAGGTTAACTTCTTTCCTACTTTTGTCACATGCCCATGCATTTAATTTATCAACCTAGGGAGCTTTGTAAACTTGTGAAGGGTATTGAACAATATTACTTACAATACCACTTGAGATGAGTCCACTAGTTCTACTATTGGGGGGTGTTTCAATGGTCGTCAATCATTCATACACTCCTCAATAATTTACGTAAAAACAATTAAATCTATAGAAATGAAATATTCATGCCTTCCTGGAAACAAACCTATTGCAATACTAGAAATAATAATGCAATAAACAATATTATAAAAGTGGTAAACTAATATAGAAAACATAGGAAAAATAGGGGAAAAAATACTGGCTTGGAGTGGGCCCAGGCTCCAACAGCTTCCTCCCAACTGAACATGCACTTAGAAACTCTTAGAACTGTATTATAATTATCAAAGTATTACAATGCTTCTTCTATATATCTCTCTAGATTTACTATCAAAATATTCTATATATCCTTAGAGAGGTCTGCGTGTGTTTATATAGCACACCCATAGATCTTCTGTTACAAAGAAGATATAATAGTCTATTCATTCCAAACTAAACTAAGATGGTCTGGTAAATGTGATCGATGTCTGCTAAAACTAGAATTTGTTTCTAATGGTGGCATGTTCACTGATTATTTTGTGCTTCACCTGGCATTGGTAGGACATTCTCATACGTTGGTATGATCCCCAATTTAACTCTACATGACATAGAGTTGGAACTGCACCAGTCTTTGTTGTCCACATCGTGCTTGTCCGGTCAAAGAGCGAAGAACAGGGGCACCTTCCCTATGAGGAAGGTGCCTAAGTATTTTGGGCACCTTATCTATGTGGAAGGCATCGTACCGCCATTGGCACCTTCCTAGAAGAGGAAGGCACTTATCTTCTATTGGCGCCTTCCTATGAGAGGAAGGCACTTGCCTTCTAGTGGCACCTTCCTATCGGTGCCTTCCTTATGAGAGGAAGGTGCTTGCCTTCTAGTGGTGCCTTCCTGTCGGTGCCTTCCTTATGAGAGGAAGGTGCTTGCCTTCTAGTGGTGCCTTCCTATCGGTGCCTTCCTTATGAGAGGAAGGCACTTATTTTCCTTTGGTGCCTTCCTGGAAGAGGAAGGTGCTGGCCTTCTATTGACGCCTTCCTAGGAGAGGAAGGCGCTTGTATTTCCTTGGCACCTTCTTGGAAGAGGAAGGTGCCTACTTACACTTGGCACCTTCTTGGAAGAGGAAGGCACCTACTTACTCTTGGCACCTTCCTGGAAGAGGAAGGTGCCTACCTTATATGTGTTGATTTTGAAAGAAACAAAGTGCCAGGTCCATGAAAAGGCCTCGACTAATCCAAATATGACTAAATCAACTACAATTCCACAAAAATAGAATGAAAACACATGAATTAGATAACACATATAATTTCATCAAATAATTATATAATCATTCATAAACATATGCAATCCTTGTTATACAGCTGCATAATAATCAAGAAAATGTATACAAAATATGAGCATTTTTTATGCTCATCATTATTCATGATTGATTTTGGGAGTAAATGAGAAGGATAAATTTGTGCATTATTCATGATTGATTTTGGGATTAAATGAGAAGGATAAATTTGTGCATTGTAATTGTTTTTGAAGTGAATATGGAATTAAGCAAAATAAGTATAGTCTCACACAAATAGAACGGTTGTTTTAAAGAAAATCAAAGTATCATCTAGTGTAAGTATAATGTGAAAGGATTCAATTGAAAAGGACATTTTTAGCTATCTATAAAAGTGAAGGAAAGGTGCAATTCAGCAAATACAAGGTCAGTTATCAAGTACTAGACTAGAGATATCTTTAAAATGAAATAAATGTGAGACATATGAAAGCGATAGACTTAATGAATGTGAAGAACATATTGGGAAATTTTTAGTGCATATCATTATCTATATGTTTACGAAGATAAAAGAATTCTGGGTAGAATATGTCTAAATTGTTTTAGCTGAGGAAAGCACATTGAAGAATAGATGAATAACTTGATGACATCAGTATGCAAGATTTGGAAATAGATGAGCATTGTATGTATGCAATATTTGGGTGTAGATGAGCAGTTTTTGTAAGTAGGTTTTGGATCATATTGTTGAGCATATTTGTGAGCAGGTTTTGGAGCAGTGTTGAGCACTTTTATGAGCATATTTGAGCATGTTTAGTAAGTATATTAGAGAAGGTTTTATGAGTAGTTTATGGAGTTGTTTTGTGCAGAATTGAGTGTAGAGTTTGTGAAAAATTGAAGATATATTTTGAGCAGAGTTGAAGATAGAGTTTGAGAAAAATTAAAGATAGATTTTAAGCATATTTGAAGACAAAGTTGAGCAGATTTGAAGATAGAGTTTAAGTAGAGTTGAATACAAGAAACAAAATAGAGGGGATTGATGTCTCCTATGGAGTGGTGTTAACAAAACCAAAATAAAATGGAATGGTGTCCATAGAACTAGAGTAGAGGGGATTGGTGTTTCCTATGGAGTGGTGTCCACAAAACCATAATAGATAAGAGTGGTGTCCATAGAATGTGAGAGGGGATTGGTATCTATTGTGGATTGGTGTCCATGAACATTGTAATAGGGGATTGGTGTCTCTTATGGGTTCGTGCCCATGAAATTTATTCAGAACTTTATAATACATATTTCTTTGTGCATGTATCCCACATTGGGTGAACCACATTAAATATGCGTCTCTCATATGTGTGATGATTTATGCATTGTTTCATTTAATGTATTGATATTATTGTTGTTATATTTTGTATTGAAAAGTGAAAAGTTTTATCTTATACTATTCACCCCCACCTCTCAATATAATCTTGTGTTGTTCAATTGGTATTAGAGTGTGTTCCTTCGTGAAATCCTAATAGCTTAAAGAAAAATCCTACAAGAACACACATGGCACATTAGGAAGGGTTTTCATCAAATAGGGCCCCATTGTTTGATGGGATTAACTATACTTTATAGAGCATAAGCATGAGGACTTCTTTGATGGAACATGGATATGATACATGGAAATCCATTTAGAATATGTTCACTCCACCTACAACTCCTCCCATAGATACAAATGGTAAGAAACCATATGAAAATAATGCCAAGGTAATGAATGCAATTTTAAGTGGGTTATGTGAATCAGATTTTGTGAAAGTCATGCAATACACTTCAGAAAAATAAATATGGGACAAGTTATAGAGAACATATGAAGGAGACGACAAGGTTAAAATGGCAAAAATTCAATCCCATAGGAGGAATTTTGAAGACTTGAGTATGAAATATGAGGAAGATATTGCTAAGTATCTACTTCATGTTGATGAGGTTGTCAACACCATTCATGGACTTGGAGAAAGGATTGAAGACTCTAAGATTATTAAGAAAATATTAAGGTTGCTTCCTATGAGATTTGATGCAAAGGTTTTAGAAATAGAAGATATTAAGGATCTCATCACCTTAAGTATGGATGAACTACATGGGATTTTCATAGCCTATGAGATGAGGACAAAAAAATATCAAACATCCAAACGAGAGGAATCATTCAAAGCTTCAAATAAGGCAAAGGATAAAAAACCAGAATAAAGTGATGAATCAAGCAATGAAGACGTGAATAACTTTGTGAGAAGAAATAATAAGGGTCTAAGGAAATAAAAAAATATGCAGACTGTGAAATACTTTAGTTGTGGTAACATTGGTCACTATGCAGCTAATTGTCCACAAGCTGAAAATAGTAGCAGTGAAGAGGAAAAAGAATACAAGAAAAAGAAAGAAAGAAAATTTTATCATGAAATGCAAAATAGGTACGGTCAAGGCAAGCTTTAGAAGAAGATCTTTCAAATTCATAAGAAAAAATTTTATGTTGAAGAAGCAAGCAGTGCTTCCAATGACAGTGATGAAATTCTCTCTGATAGTTAAAAAGAAGAAATTCTATGTTTGGCAATAGAAGAGAAAGAAGATGATTTTGTTGTCAAATACCAAGTAGAAGAGAAAGAGATGCACCTTTTTTCAAAGACCAAGAAAAAGAAAAAGAAGATGCCCCTATTATTGAATACCAATAAGAAGAGAAAGTTTCATAATATGAAGAGGAAGCCACAATTAATATGGAAGAGGAACTTGTTGTTGATATTGAAGAGTTGAAAAGGGAGAACTTAATATTGAAGGCTCAAGTACAAGAGGATGAGAAAAAAAGGCAAAGCTTCTACAAGATCTCACTGACTTAAAATTTAAGGTTGAAGAGGTAAGGAAAGTTGAAGAAGGTATGGTTGAACAATTAAAGGTAAAAGAGCTAGAATGTGAAATACAAGAACATGAATCTGATATTCTAAGGAAAATACTTGAAAAATTTAACGATAAGATATATCAATTTAGGAAAATCTTAAAATATTTGGATGATATTATCAAAACATAGAGATATCCATTTATGAAGACCAAAATTGGATTTGAGGAAGGTAAAGAAGTACAAAAGAGGAGTCAATATCAAAAGAAATAGAAGCATCAAAGCAGGCATTTGAATAAAAATCTAAGACCTGTACTGATGAGTTGAGAAGTGGAAACATCAATGAGAAATAAAACAATGCACCATCAAGGAACAAGAACCAACACAGAAAAAGTAAAGAAAGAATAATGCGGCCATATCCTCCAAGGTAATATGAATACTTCTTCTAGGGTTATTGCTTCTCATGTAATCATTTTGATCACAAAGCTATACATTGCAAGGTTCATGGTAAGAATGATTATGACTTCACTAAGAGAAAATTCAATTCATTTACACCTTTTAAGGACTACAACATCATGTGTTTCAATTGCAATAATTTTGGGCATAAAGTTAAACTGTGTAGAATAGTGTTTCCTGAATTTCTAAATTCAAGAAAAAAAGAGAATGGTCTAGATATTCAAAAGGGTATGACCTTAAAATTTTGGAAAAAAAAAATTAAAAAAGAAGAAGAACATTGTAAGTTGGGAGTAGCTTTACTCGCATCCAAAAATTGATCACCTCAAGTAAAGGATGTGATGAGGAGGTTGTGCTAAGTGTCTTATTTTTAGCCCCAAGGAGACCTTTGCCATTGATGTCAAAGGGGGAGAATTCAGTGAGGGGGAGCATCTTGGAAGGAGTAGATTTGGAATCTAGTTGCAGTACAAGAATTTTTTGTAGGGTTACCATCAATGACAAAGGGTATATTGTTGGAAATATTGAGATGTCATTGATGTCAAAAGGTGCATGGTATTCAAGGTAGAAATATTCTTCAAGGATGAGAATTTTACAAGGTTGGACAAAGCAAACAATGGAATATTATTCAAGGTAAGGTATATATCAAAGGAAAGGATTATAACATCTAAATATCATATTTAAATATTATAAAGAGAAGGTTCAAAGGCTTGGGACAAAAATATTTAAAAAGAAGGGTGGAGGTTTATAATGATAAGGACAAAGGTTGGTACATAAGTTTGAAATATTTAAATAAAAGGATTTAAATATTTAAGCTTTTAAAATATAATTTTATAATATTTAATTTAAATATTATAACCCAAAGTTCCTAGAAAAGGAAAAATATGCCAACGTTGTGGAGAATATTTAAAATTTAAATTTGAGCCAATTTGGAAAAATCAAAGACCATTGGAAGCATATAAATATATGATTTCATTTCACATTTGAATTGAAATAGAATATAATATGTTATTTTCATGGTGAATGCGAACAATAGACAAAGAGGGAGCAGCAAAAGTTTTGATGAGTGCGAAGATAGGGATAAATATTTTGTGAGTGCCTTTTGGTTTTGCTTGCTAGAGTAGCCTAGCCTATTTCTTGGCTTGTGTGGAAGCACTACTATGTAATAGGTTGGAGGATCAAAACATTTTAACACTATTTTGTTGTGTATGTTGAGTTTTGAATGAGCATAGAAGACAATGTTAAATATTTTAGGTGCCATTTTTGTTTCACCAACCATGGTAGCGCAGCTGATTACAAGCACTTGGGAAAGCACTGCTATTCTTGAGGTCAGTGGTTGGATTCACAACATTGCAAAGGTAATATAAGGTAAGGTTATATTTAGGGCATTTCAAGCCCTAAAATTTGGTACATTTGAAGACCTAAAAGGTAAGGTCATATTTGGGGCACATTTTGACCTATTAAATCATCTTATAACTTCATAAAAACACCAGCATTAGATCAGGCTCAAAAAGAGATTTTGAATGAGTACAAATATACCTATGTTTGGATATATAATGTGGGGAATTGATCCTATGAAAAATTTGGTTTTGAAAATTTTAGGTGAACGAGTCGATGACAAGGGTATTTATATTTGCTAATTTCTAATTTTGGAAATCCTAATATTTTCCCAATTTGTGAATATCCACGATTGTGCATAACCTTGACAAGGACCAAGGTAATGGAGGTTGCAGTCAACATTCATAAGTCCTCTCGGGCCCATTTCAATATAGAATGGTTAATTTTTATTTCTTATTCCAATTCATGGTCCTCTTGAATCATGTCAAATATTGGCCCATGAAGGTAGATAGCAACAAATTACCCATAACCAATCTGAATATCCCTCTCATTCATGAATTATGCAGTCTATCTTTACACTTGTTTTTTACTTTCATCATCCTCTGTAGAAGGGTTTGGGGCCTCCATATCTATGTCAGTTGTGTTTTCTATAGTATGGGGCTCTTGTTCCCTTTCGGGTGCAGCGTGGGGACCCTTACCCTGTGTAAAGGGTTTCCTAATTTTACTACTATTCTAGCACTATGTAACAACTTCTGTATAATGATTTTGGAGACCCAGTTCAAAAACCTTTTCTAATTAAATCTTCTCAACTTACAAAAAAAGTAATTAGTTTTATTGAAAAATAACTTGAAAAAAAATGTATTAAAACAAAGATCATTTACAAGTTGGGATGAGACTTATCCTAGCCTTAGCCAAAGAGAACACTTATTGAAGATTTGCATTGGAGCCAAATATATTAAACCATATTTCAACAATTTGTTCACCTGTTTACAATTGAAAATAAGATCTACTTGGAGCACAAATATCCTAAACCATATTTCAGGAATGGTTGTCCAAATAAGCTAAACACTAGATTTGCTCACCAACCTGCCTAATCATCTCATCCTCAATATACATGTCACTATGCCATTGAACCCCTACCTCCTTCTTAGTACGCATATTAGCCAGAACATTTCTCACTTTATTTAGATCTCTACTCACATAAACTAGAATCACATCATCTAATTCCCTCCACAATTTCTTAATTTGAGTGACAAGAATCCTCAACCTCCATATCTTCAAAGCAAAGTTCCTCATGCAATCTAGATCTATAACCATTATTTTATAATATGATTCTAGCATTATCCTCTTGTAACATTGTTTTACTGCCCAAAAAATGGAAGTATATTTGATAGCTAACACTTCCACTTCATTGTTTGTTGCCCTTCTCAAGCCTTGCAGTTCCTAATAGAGCATTTTTCCAACATGATTTTGGTAAACTACTCCAATTCTAGCTCTACCCAAATTATATTTTGCAACTCCATCAATATTAATTTTAATCCAACCTTCTATGGGTGGTTTCCAACTAGCTTTGTCCTTCCCATATTGCACTTCAACTTCCTTAACAACCTAAGTTTCATTTTTAGCATACACTACCACAGTTTCTGTGACTTTGCTCCAAATGACCTGCCAAACTCCATCTAAATATAAAAATGTTTCTCTAAAAATTCTACCATTTCTCTCCAACCAGAATTTCCACCAAATGAAGTTTAATCCAAGATACCAACAAATACAAAGAGCTTTAGATTTAAATATACCCCTTCTTCCATATTTCCTGAATATTAATCCAATTCAAATCACCATTAACTCAAATACATAAACCATATCTCCCAAATCTGGTACATGAATGGGCACTCAAACATTAAGTGATCAATTGTTTCATCACTCTTGTAGCATAAAATACATTTATATGGACCAATTATTCCCCTACATATGATATTATCAAAAGTAAGAATTCCATTATACATGAATAGCCAGGAATAAAATTTTACTTTCGTCCAATCCTTTGACTGCCAAATATTTCTCCAATACTCAACTTGATATGCATGAGGAGCAGGCTCTGGAAGGATCTTATCATACCCATCCTTCACTGTGTAGACACCAAGGTTCCTATATCCCCAAGATAATTTAGCCTCCTCATATCTACCTTTGTGAAATATTTCTGCCAAGACTCTAGTCATGATGGGTGTCAAATATGGAGGGATTGAAATTGGCCACTCATCCAACTTATTAAACTGCTTAAAATTATAATCCCAAAATTGATTAGTGTTGAAATAACTTTCAATTACAATCCAACCCCTGTATTCCATGGCTATTTTTATTGGTTACATTTTAGGTAATTCAACAATGACAGGTGGATATTGATCCCATGAATCTATCCAAAATCTTGCCACTTTCTAAAATAATCCATATTTCACTACTTGAAATCCTAAATTAAGATCCTACCACCCTAAGGATCCATTACCATCCAAAGGGAAAATACCCATGTCATTTGGGTTTACTTGTCCAAAATATTTACTAGTTAAAATTCTACTGAATAAAGAAGTTGGGTGGAAAATCCACCTCTACTAAAGCTTTCCAGCCAAAGCTTTATTATTTAACTTTGATCTTCTCAGTACCAAAAATCCTTTTACCTTGGGTTGTATTACTTTCTCCCAAACTACTAAGGCCCATTTCCTCTATCCTTTTACTCCTTCCCAAAAAAAAAATCTAGCCATCTTGTCCAACTCTTTCCATATGGTATGTGGGGTAGCAAGGATAGAGAATTTATAAATTGGTATGGCTTGAATGACTGAATGTAAAAAAATTAATCTACCCCCATAGCTTAACCATTTGTGATACCAATGATTAATTATTTCCTTGATACAGTCCAAAATATTCCTCCATATATCTATTTTTAGTTTTTTAAAATGCAAAGGGATCCCCAAGTATACCACTCGAAGATAAGTTTTGTGAATTCCAAGATCTCTAAAATTATATCCTAAAGCCTTTAATCAAAATTGAAAAAGACCACTTTGGATTTTTTATCATTGATGACTTGGTTTGTAGCCCTAAGGTAGACATTAAGTGCATCTCTAATCATTATTGCTTCCTTCAAGTTGGTCACTCCCACCAATCATGTGTCATCCATAAATTGTAGGTGAGTCAAAACTTCATCATCCATATTGATACTTGCTATAAAATCTTGTTGTTCTGCCCTCAAGATGAGTCTACCCAAGCCTTTAGCCAAGATGAGAAAAAGATAGGGGAAACAAGGATCTCCTTTATGAAGGCCTCGAGTAGCTCCAAATAGTTGTGAGGGAAGACCCTTGATTAACACTGAGTATGTCAGAGTAGAAACATAGCTCATGACCCATTCTATCCAATCCTGAGATAAACCAAAGGCTACCATAATATTTCACAAGAATCTCCACTCCACCCTATTATAAGCCTTCGATATATCTAATTTTATGAACATTCCTCTATTACCAAATATTTGTGTTGAATGGATTGCCTCATGAGCTAGAACCACACCATCCAAGATCTACCTACCCTTTACAAAACCCCCTTGCTATGAGGAGATAATGCTATGTAGAAGATGTTTTAGCCACTCAACCATTACCTTTGTGATTATTTTATATGAAATTCCATAAGGAAATAGGTCTACAATCTGAAATATGCACCCCCTCCTCCTCTTTTATAATTAAGGCAATGAAAGTATGATTTAATGTTTTAATAATTCTTTTACTACCTTTGGACTCCTCTATAACATCCATTACATCCTCCTCCAAGTTGTCCCAGAAGGCCTAAAAAATCAATTGGAAAACCATATGGACCTAGTGTTTTTTCGGTGCTCATTCCAAAGACTACATTCTTTAGTTTATCTCTATCAATGGGTTTAAGTAGGGCATAATTTTCTTCTTCAAATATAATAGAGGGTATGACAACAAGAACTTCTTTTTGAGCCTCTTCATATTGCACCATAATTTTCTTAAATAGTTTAGAAAAATAATCCATTGAATAGAAATGCATACCTAGAATTGTATCAAAGGAGTGTCCATTCTCATATTGAAGAGCTTCCATATTGTTTGTCTATCTTCTAGCATAGGTAACTAGATGGAAAATTTTAGTATTTTTATCACCTTATAATAACCAAGTGCTTCTTTTTCTCTGTTCCCAATAGGTCTCCTATTTATTGTTAATGTCCTCAACCACTTTACGCAATGCATCATCCTCTTATTTGAACTGCTCTGTAATTGTTCCTTACCTAAAGTGTTTTTAACCTCATCCCATATGGACACCAATGGAGCTCTTTGGACCTGGAAGTCTGTCTTGTTAGCTCACCTTCATTATTTCAGTTGATATTTGACATAATGAACTTGTTTTTGGAATCTAAAAATTATTGTCCCATATATTGGGCAACCTTCTTCCCACCACTATGGAATTTTCTTTTGAGGTTCCTCTTTTTGTAACAAAAAATTTTCAAATTTAAATGGTTTGTGATGTTACACTATCTTGATACCCCTTCCAAAAAAATGGGAAAGTGATCTAAAACTGGACTCTCTAAAATTTGAAATTTTATATTCCATTTTATAAATGCCTCCTTTGAAACCAAAAAACAATCTAACTTCACCTTCCTACTATGTGTCTCCCTCCTCTTATTAGTCCAAGTATAGTTGGTTCTAGAGCATTTAATATCCACCAAGTGTAATGCCTAGACTTGAGCAATCATAAATCAATCCTCTAGGTCCAAAATTGGGGTTCCCCCTTTCTAATATCTACAGAATAATTTAGCATTAAAATCCTTAGCAATAATCCAATCTAACTCTTCCCTTGAGACTCTCATGTTATGCACAATTTTCCATTGATGCATATGACCATCTAGGTTTTGAGCCCCATAAAATGTGTGATTAAAACATGTTTAATTGTGACATTGTTCCTAAAATGTGATGTGAGGACACCTCTCCAAGATATATTTTTTCTTGTAGTCCATTCAATAAAGTTCCAAAAAGTAACTATCCCCCCTGAGGCCCCTTGGGAAGCCACTTCCATATGACTAGCACCCCTCCAAATTCTATTTACTATTTTACGCATAAGATCCAATGATATTTTTATCTCATGGATAAGCAAAAAAATTGTTTTAAAATTTTTTAAGAGTCTTCGAACAACATACTGATGGTTTCTACTATTTAAAACCCTAATATTCCATGATTGTATAATAATTCATTACCTTGAGAGCAGTAAAAATCTTTTGGCCTCATCGATCATCCAGTGATTATTTTGTCTCCTTGAACTGCTATCAATTCCTTATTTGATTTTCTACTCACTCCTTGAGAGCTGCTATTTTTTTATTTCTTTTTCACCTGAGTTATCCCTAGAGTTTCTCTATTATTTTCTACTATGACCATTATGACATCCTTAATTATTGGTTGCTCTTGGTTATGGACTATCAATACCCCTGCACTCTTTGATTGCAATAACTCAGTATACTCTATTACCTAGTCTATCATGGGAGGAGATGAAAGAGGGGCTTGAACATGGTTGTTATTGTTTTTATTATTACCATCCACTCCTTCCATGAATTTTTGTTCTTGGTCCATTTGTGTCTTAAATATCTCATACCTATTTGAGGTCTTGAATTAAAAATTTGTAAAAGAACTATGTCTCTCTAAAAGAGGATCCATAGGTGTCCCCTTTGGGCCCTCATGGAGCAGAAATATTGTCTCCAAGTATACAGTAACCAAAAATATCTTCAACTATCCAACTGATGTCGTAGTTTTCTATTCCAGAGCTCTCGGATTTTTCAATGTGAAAAAATGTAATTAATTTTAGATTCTCTATGAAATAAAAAAACATCTTAGTGAAATAGTGTATCTAAATTATCTTTAAGAACCTATATATTATACATCATTTAGATTAATACTTGTTTCCACTTGGATTATCCATGTTGTCAATCAATACATGTTATTAGATCATAATACTATATTGCTTGCATAAGTTAGAAAAAAGGCAAACAAAAAAAATCTAAATCTTCTGACATTGATGACTAAGTAGTTACCTAAAAATTAAATTTATTATTTCAAGAACTCATGTACGTCCTTGATACGTCTAATAACCCATTAGTATTATAGTCACAAAATTTTATAACTCAACATCTAATTAAAATTATGAATGAATTAAAAACTTTTGTATTCAAACACACATTATTTTCTAATTTAAATTATTGGTAAAAATTAGACCATTTTATACAAATACACATTACTAAATAGAAATTATTGAAATATCTTAAAATTTTATGTTGTTCTTAATGGAATCATAAATAATTCAATCAATTGCATTGAGAAATTAGGTAATTCAACATATGATTCATATATATTTTATATAAATCACGAGCCTACACTTTGAAGAGTGTAATAGGAGAGTGAAAATTTTACTTTAATGTTGATATCTACATGGCCTATAGTTTTTCTATTTTAAATAATATAAAATATATTTTTATAATAATAAAATATATTTTTATATTAAATAAAATAAATTTTTAAAATTACAAAAGCTATAGTTTTCTAATAATCCTAGAAACGATCTTTTTATTTTTATTTTTTCTATACAAAATTTATTATTCATCTGCATGATCCTTTTACATGAAGCTATAAAATTTACCAAACAATTTGAATTATATATATATATATATATATATATATATATATATATATATATATATATATATGTGTGTGTGTGTTATAAATCTAATAAATCTAGCGTTTTTGCTCTTAGCCAAGATGCAGTCCAATAAAAGCTACAAACTTAAACTATTTTTCCTACCCAACAAACCATCCATATTACCATTGGAGCTTTTGACTATTGATACAAGACCCTACAAAATCCTCAATCATGGTTAGTATTGAATAACTGCACTAAAATAGAGAATATCAGTCTACACTAAGACTTTCAATAGATTTTGTTAGAACTTCATAGCCACATCGAGGATCTAAAATATCACAGGGGATTTAGGAGCATCAGGTATTTAACTATTGAATGCTACTCTTTCTAGAATATTGGGGTCAAGTCATGAATTAAACCTTGTATTGCTTATCAAGTTAGCCATATATTCTGGTATTACCATCAAGTGACTAAACAAGGAGAAGATCGATCCTAGTTTGGTTTGGCCACCACTTAGGAGGGAAACTATAACAACTAATATCTCCTTTGTCAAGAGCCCAGTTTGCAACATCATTTATCACTTTGTTCAGTTCTCTAGGCACATGATTGAAAACAACCTATTGAAAACTAGTTGTCATTAACTTAATCTTATATGATCCTTTGAATTCTCTAGTCTACCTTCTCAGGCCTTGAAGTTGATTTTAGGTAGTTGATCATAATTTTAGAGTTTGGATCTACTATTACCCTTCTCCAACCTGCCTTCAGTACCTCCTAAAAAAACTCTTAATATACCCTACCTTTCTCCTAAGTTATTGAATATAATTTCTAATTTTTTTGCAAAAGTAAAAATTGGAGTACCGTCCTCCAATATTCATATCCCTCCTATATTAACTCTTGCAATATTTCCTTTGAATGCTCCATCCATATTGATTTTTCCAAAATTCTATAGGGGAGGATACCATTGCTTTGTTCTATCAATCATTTGATTGGTTACTTTCTTCCTTTTGTTTTGGGCTAATCCATGGCTAATATTTAATCGGGACATCATTTGTTCCCATAGTTGATTTGAATTGTGTGGATGAGTTAATAAATGTTGGATAGTATCTATCACATTTTCTATGGTATTTAGCCAAACATAGTGGATGTCCCTACTCTCTTTCTAAAATATTCACTTGTTTTACTCCTTACAAATGTTCCAAGGAAGAATAGTCATTCCTATACAAACTATTTGGTTCACATACCAGTCTTTTCCTTCTTGTTTTCTCCAATATCTCCATGTCTATTCTATGGATTGTTCATTGGAGAATCTTAAATTTATAAGGGAAACCATCATCTTCCACAATTTAGAAGCTATGGGGTATTCTATGAACAAATGGTTTACTGTTTCATTATTATCCTAGCACATTACACATTGAAAGGATCCATTAAATACTTTCTTCATAAGTTGTTATCCTTGTAGTACCCTTTTATGAAGAAGCAACTAGTTGAAAAACATAAATTTTGGTGATAAATTTTAATCCTATAAATGTTTGAATAGATCATGAGTCATATGGGGGTTAATATGGCTTCAAGTCTAAATAAACTTGATCTATAGTGTACACTCCATACCATGAACTATTCCAACCAATGCAGTCCTCAGCTTATGACCATGAAGACAATCACATTTGAAGGAGTCTATGAATATCCTATTTCTTATTTTTAGAGATTTGTATTGTCCAGTATTCTACAGGGATCAAACATCTTCCTACATTTGGATTTATTATCTAATCTATATAATAATTGGTAAATTTTATCCAATTCATCTTATGCATTTTCTCCATTATAGGTCTTAATTTTGGATATTAAATTGATAGTGCAATGTGTCCATCCCAAGAGTCTATCCAAAAATGTGACTTTTGACCATTATGTACTATCTACAAGAGCTTATTATTTATCAAATCCTATCTAATTTTTATGACCTTTAAAATTGGTGATCCTCTAGAAGGCGGCTAGTATTGAATTATATTAGAGGGATCTTTTTTTTTTGCATATTTGACTCTCAGGTTTTTGGCCCACAAGGAATTGGGATGCTAATTAACCTCTAGTATAGCTTTGTTTCTAATACCTTGTTATTATTGACTATCGATCGAACACCTAGACCCCCTTCATGAGTGGGAAGGTATAGGGTCTTCCACATTACTAGGTCCTACTTCTTATCTATTTTTGATACTCTCCAAAGAAATTTATGACTAATTTTATCCAGTTCTTTAAGCGCCAATTTAGGGATGTTCAACATTGCTAAAATAAAGAATGGGATATACTGAAGAATTGATTTGATAAGAGTTATTTCTCCTCCTAAGGAAATTTATTTGTTGGTCCAACTACCTATTATGTTATGCACTTTATCCAGTAACCAACTCTAAGGCTCTTTATTTTGACTGCCAAGATTAATTGGAACAACCAAATATTTAACTGGAAGAGAAGTTTTTTGGAATCCTAATTTATCCAATATCAAAGTCTTTTTTCTAGGCAAACAATGTAAAATGAGTAATTTTAATTTATCTTAATTAACTAGTCACCTTGAGGCTCTAGTGAAGTAGTTAAGAAGTTGCTTTATTAAGGCTACTTCATTTATTGTTGCCTTCTCTAAAATGGTGAAATTATTAATACATTGTAAATGAGACATAGGTATAACTCCTTTAGCTATTATGACTCCTAATCTCTACCAATATCTATTCTTATCAAATGTACTTCCTAAATATTTTGCTAGGATAATGAATAGGTATAGAGAGAGGGTCTCCTTACCTAATTATTTTAGATGCTAGGAATAAATAAGTAGAACAACCATTGATAATAATTTAATAAGAAAATAAATATATACAACCTCTGATATACTTTATTCATTCTTGAGAGAATCTAAAATTTTCCATTACTTGTATGAGAAAGTGCCAATCCACCTTATCATATGATTTGGACAAATCCAATCGAATTAACATGGATAAATATTTTTGATCTTCCATAGAGTGAATTTCTTCCTGGGCTAACACTATCTCATCCACTATTTGTTTTACCTTTACAAATCCCCCTTATTATGGATATATGATCTTATGTATCAATAGTTTGATCCTTTCAAACATATTCTTTGATATGATTTTTAGAATAACATTATGTAAAACAATTGGTTTATATCTAGTAATGTTATCTACTTCTTGATATTTTTAAAATAGCGCTATTATATCTTGTTAATTTCTTTGAGGATTTATTTTGCCTTTCTAGCCTCTTCTACCACCTCTAGAGTGTCATACTTCAAAACATCCTAAAATTTATGATAAAATTCATTAGGAAATCCATTCAAACTTGGGGTCTTCCCCTTTTGCATTTAAAAACTACCTTTTGCAGTTCCCTCATAGTTACTGGTGTGGTTAGGGCCACATTCTGCTCATGAAAAATAAAACATGTATCTCCTATAGAATTTTTTATTGGGGTTTTGGATCAAGTAATTTGACTATAAATAGATTTAAGTAATGGTTCACAACTAATGAAGACATGCCTTCCCAACGGTGGACTATATCTCGATATTCATTATTCAAAGAGGGGATACAATTATGTGTTTGTTAGGCTAGGATACTTGTGAAAGAAACTTGTTTTTTGGCCTTCTTCTTGTAGCCTTTGAATCCTTAATATTTGCTTCCACACCAGTTCTTATCTTCTATTCCATTCCTTCACATGGGCTAAAAGATTAATTTTTATCTTGATCCTATTTTCTGTGAGTTGCTCAAGATGAATTTTCTCACTCAACTCCTCAAGTTGCGTTAAAGCTTCTATTTTCTTTACCCTAACATCTCTAAATTCCTCCCAACTAAAAGTATTTATTTTATATTTAATATACTATAGAATTTTGAAAAAATAAAACATCTTTGTACCATGTCTTAGCTTGCATTCTTAACATAATTTTTGTACCCTTGACTTGAAGGATTAATCTCTAAACCATATTAACTAAAAATGAAATGGTAGTAGCTTACCATAGGTTCTCCAAACTTTAATTAAAACTAGCCAATGGTTACATCCTATATTATTTAAGATCTCCACTTTTGGGGTATGTCCTTGTATCAAAAATTATCTAAAAGCAAAAAACTATATAGTGTTTCAAGGATGCATGTTGAGCATTTTCTTCTATTGGACCAAGTCATAAAACCATTGCTTGGCTTAATATCTACTAGGTGAAGGTTGGCCATGTATTCATTCATGAATTTATAACTCCCATAAAACTTCTTATTTCCTCCAATTTGTTTTTCTAAAGAGAGGATGGAGTTGAAATTTCCCCCTATCAAAACCCAAGCTTCAAGGAGTTAGGAGGTGATAAAAGCTATATTCCTCCATATTGATTGTTTCTCTTCCATAGTACATGGATCATTAACATTTATGTAAAGAGTAACCTAATTTGAATATATACTTTGGGTAACCATTGCTAGAAATTCCTTGCTTCTCATCATGTATTGAACTATAATTTCCTTTGTGTTCCAAATACATGTCACTCCTCTAGATGCCCCTTGGGTGTTGAGGGACACTACTTGACTAGTTGGCCACATCTTGTTCACTATTATTTCTATTTATTCAATTGAAACCTATCTCTTGGAGAAATAGAAGTTGAGGCCTATTTGTTTAAATCATTCTTCTAATTTTTGATTGCTTATAAGGAATTCCTTTAAGTCCTCTAATAGTCCAAGTATTAATCTTCATAATTAAAAAGTTTTGAACAACTGGGTAAGTATTGTTACCTTACCTTACTCAACTAATTTTTGGCGTTCCTTTGCTAGATGATGTTGGTTGGATTTGCATCTTGCCTTTTGATTTGTATCCATCCTCATATTTTTATTTATATCTTCCTTCATTTTGGTTGGGACTATAGGATGCTTACTTAGAATAAAGGTACTACTATTGGAATCTATATGGTCTTGTTGAGGATCTAGCTTATTTGTGGTTTGAATTTATCCTTTGGTTTTTCACTTATGCTGATTTTCTACATTGTTCTTTTTTGAAAGTTGAATACTATATGAGATGGTTCTCCTTGGTTGTTGTTTCTCAGAATTAGGGTAGTCTATCGTATTTTATTTTCATCAGGAATTGCTTCCTATTCACTCTCTTTATAAAAATGTGCTTCCATAATCATTATTTCTATTTTATCATCCTCATCATCTACTTGCTCATCCATGGAGAGAATTTCAAAGGTGTTAGGTGAAATTACTATTTTCTCTTTTGTTGCTATTTTTTTCTTATGTTCTTTTGTTTGGGTATTTGAAGCCCTGCTAAGTCCCCATCCTCTTTCTATTTGTTAGGGACATTATGAGGATAATACTTGGCTATATGGCCATATTCATGACAAATTGTGCATCTAAAAGGAATATTTTCATAATCTACTACTTGCTCCCATGTTTCTTCCTCATATTGTTAGGTGATATTCTATAGAAGTGGTTTTCAAAGTCAATTAGAACACAATTCCTTGCATATATTATATTATTTAACTATTAAGTGATATCAAAAATCATCATGAAAACTTCTAAAGAAATCCCAATTGTTGCTAATAAATTTGGGTTCTAGTATTCTACTATGAGGCCAAATAAATGGACCCAAAGAGGGCTATTTGATGGTATTTATTCCTTGGATTTAAACTTGGTATACTAGGGTAACATGAATATCCTTTACCCACAAAATAAGCATGTATCCCCTTGAAAAATTTCCTCCATATCTTCTGTAGTAGTAAACATAACAAGAAATTAACCATCAGGGTAAGCAGAGATTTAGAAGTCACCTTTAGTTCTCTAATTTTTGGCAACCCATTGATTGAAGGTAGCAAGGATTGGTAAAAATCCCATGAATCAGAAAATTATTTCTCTCCTCTCCATAGAATCTATTCTTTCCTATATTATGCTCCCGCAACATCCAGTGACACTTTCCTGATTTAGGCAAATAAAAGTTCCAACTTCCCGAGGTCATAACTTTTGATCCGGGTGTCTGTTTGAGCCCATTTTTTTTTTAAATGCATAGAATTGAGTGACCTCATCGTGTTCAGCACGTTGTCACTGAAGTGGCCATTTTGACATGTTTTTGGGCCCCGAAACATCACCTAGCGGCCAAAAATGGGCTCAAAAGTTTTTGTTCCAATTTTTTTTCAGTTTTTTGGTATTTAATATCTTTTGTTACATGAGTCAGTATAGTGAGATATTTTAGGAAGGTCTTAATTTTGGAATAACAGATGCATGATATTTTTTCGGATCCATCTGAGTGATAGTTAAGACTTACTAAAAATAGTAAGTCTTGATACTTACTAAAAATATTAAGTTTGTGTTAGGTTAGGGTTTTTGGTGGATATTATATGTAGGAAGTGATTTCATTGGAAGGGGATGGATATCCAAGAAAATAATAAAATTCAAGTTGTAGGATTTTTGTTTTCCCATTGATTTTGCTTGTGTGTTTGAGAATAAATACGGATCTACATCACTAGACATACTCTATTTCCAAATTCACTAATGGGGATTCATTAGTTTCTTTCATGCAATCCATATATATTTTTCTTCAATAAACCTTTGGCATCCTCAATGGTTTCCTTGGTAGTCATTTTTTATTTTTCCCTATTGTTTGGGGTGGTCCTCCATGGATTGCTTATTTAAAATTCATTTTTAGAGGTAGATCCTGTTAGGAGGGAAAACTGAAGGGATTAATTTATTGATAAAAATGTGTTACAATATATAGGCATGAGCCTATATTCAACATATGACACTTGTCAAGAGAAACTGACAAGTGTCAAGGAAGGCATAGTGCACTTTACTTTAACTCTAACATTCCCCCTTAAAGTGCACTATCCTAACTAAAGAAAAAACAAAGCAAGTCAACATTAGGTAACATTCCCCCTTAATGTTGACTTCTTGAAAACAACCTATCATCCTCCTTATTGCTGATTTGGTCTTAGGCTCGTGCTTTGTGCTCTTGGCTCTCCAACTGTGAATAATGCTAGATCCACTATGTATACATCTCGGTCTGTTGCCTCAAGTTCAGCCACTTCAATGGGTCTGTTGCCATTGGGTCAGTCGTCTAAGTGCCTCAGGGTCATCATGGGTGCCTCAGGGTCAGCCACATCTGGGTTTGTTGCCTCTGTAGGTCATCCTCAGAGGATTTTGCCACTCGTAGGTCACTAACTAGATTCACCATGAGTATGAAATCCCTCCTCATGGTGAAATCAATCTAGAAGGTGTCGGTCTCGGCCGAAAATGCACCTAATGAAATGAAAAACGAGCCATAAGAGTGTCGGTCTCTGCCAAAAATGCACTCAATACAATAAAATGAGCCATAGATCCAAATAGGAGAGAAGAAGAAAAGAAGAGAATATTCTGAAGTGTCTTCGTCTGTAGTCTTCAGAAGTAGATTCAAAAACAACCTCGGAGAGAGTCTAGGGTGTCTATGTCTGTAGTCCCTAGTATAAGTGTCCTTATGGTGACCATGTCATCTCATCGAAATGCATGGGTAACCAGCCGCTGCATTCGCCAAGTGTATAGAAAAGGTCACTAGGTACAAGGATCACAAATGAAATTACCTTGGGAGTGTTGGGTACAACCGAGAGTGCACTCCAAGGTAGAAAAATCTTTGAGGCTAAAAAACTCAATTGAAACAGCCTCAAAATTACAAATGGACACTACCAATGTGTTCGTCGCAGAAAAATGTTTCCAACGACTATAAATACCCCTATATTCCACCATCAAAGGGGCCTTCATCATGTGGAAAAACAATCATGCCTATCTAAGGCAGCAAAATAAACCTCAGGAATATCATATTCCTGGCATCGCACTATGGCGGAAATAAAAAATAGGCTCAAAAAGCAAAGTGGTCTCCTTCCACTTTAATAATAATATGCCCCAATACTTTTTAAATTGCTTCCCCATTACAATGTGGCTTTCTATACTTTTATAAAATGCCCCCTTACGTATTAAAATTGAAATGTTTCAGGTTTTAAATAAAGGGCCCCACCCATGATTTATGAAGCAAATTTTAAAAGAGGAATTAAAAAAAACATTCAAATGAAGACCACGGCAGTAAATTTCTCCATTCAATGACAGCTTCACGCGGTGCCATAGAGTAGCAAACACCCGTCAATCAAGGGGCCTTGATGAACGTAACGAAGCCATCTCCTCCAGATTTAATCACAACTTCAAGTTATCAATAATGCTGCCATCAAATGACGGCAAGTCTCGGGGGCTGCAAGTGTCAGTGGAGAACAAAATAGCATAGTTTTCATCAATTCCATTTCTTCCTCAAAATCTGTAAAGCTGTCAAGTTAGTCTGTAGTTCAGCCAGATTTTTATCACAGCCAAGGAGAGCTCCTAAATTTATGAAAACATTAGCGCCGAAACTTGACCGAACTCGGGCTCATTGCAAGTGTTAAATTTCAAAGATTTTTTAGGAGTTTTGACGTCCGAAACCCACGGTTTGTTGAGAACCGTCAAAGGAGACGCTGACAGCGGATGCGTCTGATTATAATTTTGACGATAACCGCCTAGCTCAGAATGGAGAATGACCTCTCCTAGAAACCCTAGGTCATCATAATCAAGGCTGCCCTGCTACACCAGCAGTCGCGTCTGCCGTAAACTCGACAAGGCAAATATGAGGGCCATTGTAGCCGCCAATTTCCTTTGGAGAGTCATCGCCGACAGTGAGCTGTAGTCTTACAATGGCAGAGTTGTTGCGTATGGGAGCTGGCGCTTCTACAAAACTAGGCACGTTAGATGACAGTGCCGCTGGAAGAGAAGCAGCAGCGACGTCACTTAAAGAGGCGACAGTAGCGGTGGTGCATGCTATGGCATAGGCGACAGCGATGGCTTTTCAACACCTCGGTCACATGGCTTTTAGGGTTTTTTCACCCCGCTCTGAGGAGGAACTACAGAAGGGCATGGGGCCTCTGGAAAATCAGATGAAGAGTCGCCGTCTATTTTCCCCTTGATAGGATCTCCCGCCCAACAAAAAAATGCACTTCCTTGGAGCACGCTTCAAACGACAGGAACGTTCGCGGGCTTCGACGAGGGTGACAGAGAATGCGCGCAGACCTGCATCTTCTCTTTCAGCTAACGGCGATAAGCAGTCTGTGGCCTCTGCAGACGGTCTTTTATTTTATTTCATCGGATCTCACCAATCTCCGACGAATGTTACAGTTGCCGATTTGTTTGATTTCAAGAATTCGGTTTTCAGCAATCAAACTCACTGCATCACCATCGCTGTCCACCCCTATCGTAGATCTGCTACATGGCATCCTCCAAGGCTAAAACATTACAAATCCCCTCGAAGGAAAAACTCAGGACATCGACTTTCACCACAGCTGCCAACTAAAAATAAAGAGATTTAAAAATAAACTAAAAAAATTCCCACATTTTAAAATTTGTACCATCTGGTTTCTGATCCATCAAATGATGGAGAGCATACTCCCTCGGTAAAAAAATTTAAAAAAAATAGAGAAAAAATGAGGGGGGAAAGAGGATTTCCATGAGGGAAATCCCCCCTCAAGGGTTTTCACAGGATAGGGAAAGCCTGCTCTGATACCAAATGTTAGGAGGGAAAACTCAAGGGATTAATTTATTGATAAAAATGTGTTACAATATATAGGCATAAGCCTATATTCAACATATGACACTTGTCAAGAGAAACTGACAAGTGTCAAGGAAGGCATAGTGCACTTTACTTTAACTCTAACATTCCCCCTTAAAGTGCACTATGAAACCCCTTGAGGGGGGATTTCCCTCATGGAAATCCTCCCTCCCCCTTCATTTTTTCCCTTTTTTTTTTAATTTTTTTACCGAGGGAGTATGCTCTCCATCATTTGATGGATCAAAAACCAGATGGTACAAATTTTAAAATGTGGGAATTTTTTTAGTTTATTTTTAAATCTATTTATTTTTAGTTGGCAGCTATGGTGAAAGTCAATGTCCTGAGTTTTTCCTTCGAGGGGATTTGTAATTTTTTAGCCTTGGAGGATGCCATGTAGCAGATCTGCGGTAGGGGTGGACAGTGATGGTGATGCAGTGAGTTTGATTGCTGAAAACTGAATTCTTGAAATCAAACAAATTGACAACTGTAACATTCATCAAATATTGGTGAGATATGATGAAATAAAATAAAATACCATCTGTAGAGGTCGTAGACTGCTTATTGTTGTTAGATGAAAGAGAAGATGCAGGTCTGCATGCATTCTCCGTCGCCCTCGTCGAAGCCCGCGAACGTTCCTGTCGTTTGAAGCGCGCTCCAAGGAAGTGCATTTTTTTGTTGGGCAGGAGATCCTGTCAAGGGGAAGATAGACGGTGACTCTTCATCTGATTTTCCAGAGGCCCCATGCCCTTCTGTAGTTCCTCCTCAAATTGGGGCAAAAAAAACCCTGAAATCCATGTGACCGAGGTGTTGAAAAGCCATCGCTGCCGCCTATGCCATAGCGTGCACCACTGCTACTGTCACATCTTTAAGTGACGTCGCTGCTGCTTCTCTTTCGATGGCACTGTCATCTAACATGCCTAGTTCTGCAGAAGCACCGGCTCCCATACGCAACAACTCCGCCATCGTAAGACTACAGCTCACTATCGGCGATGAAATGTTACCCAATGTTGACTTGTTTTTTTCTTTAGTTAGGATAGTGCACATTAAGAGGGAATGTTAGAGTTAATGTAATGTGCACTATGCCAGTTTGACACTTTTCAGTTTCATTGATAAGTGTCATGTTCAATATATAGGGCTTATGGGCTCCTTCTCCTCATTTTTTTTTCTATGGCTAGGTTGTTTTGGTTGTATGCCTTATATATAGTTGTAGCTTTACCTAGACCCAAATTTACTATCAACACATTATCTTCCTTTGTTTGGTCCATCTATTGAATCTTGTTTCTACTTTGTTTTAGTCCTTGGTTATACTTTCAAGGAGGAGGAGATCCTTCCTCGTTATTTTGAGCTATGAATTAAAAAGGGTTATAAGTTTTGTTCAATACATGTTCATTATGTTCAATTTGTTGTTCCACATGCATGAAGGAACATTGGATATTACTTCTTCCTATTTGCCTTTCTTGTTATTCACTTAATTTAATACCTAAAAATTTATCCCTATTGACCATAATATTTTTATGCTTATGCTATATTTTTGGTAACCCTCTAGGAGGCCCATGAATACCCTGAGTCTTTCGCTCAAATGGGTCAATTTCATTGTTCTCCACTACTTGTGCTCAGTGCATGCAACCTCCACACTAGCCAAGATGTGCTTAAATGATTGAAAGCTATAAAACAATGTAGGTTAAATATTTGTAAAACCCTCATAGGTGATGCCATAATTTGAATTATAGTGTTTTCATGGAACCTGATTCATTATTTTATAATTAATGGAGAATGTGACTGGTTTTATGTATGACTTAGTCATAGTGGAAAATCTAGTCATTTAGTGGAAGCAATGAAGTGAAGAAAAATATATTAAATACTCTACAAATGGTATTACATTATTTTTAGCCCAAGATATGTACTACACTATTGTTGAAAATGTGTATGCTTGTACAAAGCCCACTATCGATCTGGAAAATATAGAATTATGTAGGAAGCATAAAAAAACTAAACTAGTAAAATTAAAATAAGTGGCTACAATTATCAATACTATTTTATAAATTAAGGAATATATGTTTCATTTTCAATAGAAAAGTTCCTCCTTATTTACTAGAAACAAGAATTTAAAAACTTGACAAATTAATTTATAAGGTATATAAATCTATAAAAACACATGGATAGAAAAATATAGTAATAGGTTATATAAGGAAGTGAATAAAGTTTTGATGGATCAACAAAAATCTACTATTTAAGGATGATAATTTAAAAATCACTAACTATAGTTTAAAAGGAATATATGTTAGTAATGTTTTTTATTTTACAATTTTAGTCTTACTCATAACGTTGGACAACCAAAGAATATTGACATGAATCCATATGCCACCTCATCTCAAAAAGAGTTCAAAAGTATAAAAAATAAAACTAGTAAGGTATTATTATTTTCAAAACTAAATAACAGTTAAAATCTAAGAAACTAGTAAAGATGTATATTTGATTGAAACATGGATAAAATAAAGTAAAACTAACAAGTGAAAAACACATATAAGAGATAGTAAATGAATTGGATATCTATTCGTCATCCAAAACTAAATCATCTTCATTTAATAAAATCTCAAAAAGGTTTGATTTTGCTTTAATAAATTAAAGTTTTGAATTTTTTTTTTTTTGATAATGTAATCTAGAGAAATAGATAATATCTAAGAAATATCAATACAACAAGAATTGAAAGGAGAAATTTTCATGTTGGATAAAATATTATTTAAATTATTACATATCTAGGTAGTAAATGAAACCTTTCTCTAGTGGAATTCCTTAAAGACTTAGATATATAAGTTAAGATAGTGAATTTTAAACAAATAAATTTTGTGGATAAAAATTCAAGCATTGGATTCTTGTAGTAAGGCATGATTTAGATCAAGATATCAACTTATTTTGGATTATTGGTGGCAATTTCAATATTATTATTTCCCCTAAAAAACATAGGTGTTTGAATGATATATGCATGCTTCTTAACAAACAAAAACTAATGTATTATAGTATGTTTGATGTCTTGATATCAAATTAAAAAAATTATCTATAAAAAAAAAGTCTTGATTTGCATCACATTGTAAAAAAAATTAATTATAATGGTAGAATATTCCATTTTAGATGACCATGAAACACCATAACACTAGCCCATAAATACAATATTTCTTTAATTACAAAATACCAAGAATAGTTTTTTTTTTCTAGATTATATATTTAATAAATTCATATCTAAGGAAGAAAATCTAGTTTTGGTGAGCTTAGGGGGTTACTATGATTAGGTCAAGCCATACATATGTTTTTTTTATAGATTTACCAAATATTGTTTTTGTAAATGGAGTAGAAAAATATTAGTAATGTCTCCTTTAAAAATAAGTAGGTTCTTTGATTTTTATCCTATATGCAATAGGATATCAAGGATTCCTATCTAGAGTAAACGAATCTTGGTAAAAAAAATGACATCCTTAACCAAATAAAGTAAATAAAAACTAAAAACAAGATAATATGATATGAATATACTAGATTAAAATTCAAGGAAGTGAGGATAATAACTCAACTTTATTTCATAAAATTTTGATAGCATCCTATAATATTAATATTGTAAATTATCATGAATGTAAATGGAAAAAATGTCTACTTCAATGAGGAGATGTAGGAGGAAACAATTTTGTTTAATAAATATATATATTGAAGCGTAACTATAGAGATAACTTCATAGAGAAAAATCAATTTCTTAACTGCATACCTTTTTTCCAAACCATTATATACTTTCTAGCATCTCATTCGATAAGAAATAATTATAGCCATAATTATGAAAAGAAAAAAATGGATGACATTATGGTTTATTGGTGGAATTATTGTAGATATTTTAGTACAAAGTTTCACATAATATCTTTAGTATAATTTAAGATATTCACGAGTCTAAGGAAATAGAACAAATAAAAATCATTTGGTCTATCTAATAATTAGTGTGCCACATAATCAAAAAATACTTTTTCTCTTGGATTTATCTCCAATGTTCCTATATAATATGTTGGTTTTCTTTGCTACCTCCTCTAGAGGGACCAAGGATGTACATCACTATTACTTTGTTGGAATACCTTAGGTACTAATCAAGTTATATAATAATGTATTTTTAGATGATGGATCGATAATTTTGACAATAATTCACTTGGATGCGAACTATAGATGATAAATGCTCATTTTTTGATGATGCTCATTTATACATTCTAGATTACCTCAAATTTAGTAACTCAAAAAACACCATTTTCAAGTTCCTTTCATATTCAAACATAGAATAACATAATCTAAAAACTTATTTGAAGATAATTTGGTACAATGCAACACTTAAGAGTAGGTATATCTATTTATTTTTAATAAAATTGTAATGTAGGTAAGGAAGAACACTTTTCTTATATATGCTCTTAAATAGTAGATAAAATAATATAACCATACAAAATTATATTTTACTCTATATTTGTTGCTTCACAGATCTCTCTTTTGGAAGAAACAACCAAGGGAAAATGGTGCTTTGATACAACATGATGGAATGATGGGATGTTGGACATATTTTTATTAATAAAAAATATGTATATATACAAATAAATAATATGATAGTGGTTGGTACTAATAATGGATTATTAACCATCATGATGTAGAATCATCCATATGACACTAAAAAAAGAGATAAAATAACTCAAAACAACTAGATATTCCATGCAATGATTGGAATTTCCATGCAAAAGAGTGGATAAGAATGATTAACTAGGAACTAGTAGTTCAATCATCATTCATACTTGGAGAGTGGCAGTTCAACCATAATGCATAACTAGAGAGTCATTATTCTTGTTCTTATAGATAAGAGGGAAGAAATAAAGAGTGGGGGATGGTTATGGTGAGAGAGGAGAAGAGAGAGAAGGAATTATTAGATATAAAACTTTGCCTTATAATCTTATAGAGAAATTAATAAATAAATTTTACTATTTAAATTTTTGTGTCATTTTTGTGATTAAATTTTAACCATTCCATAAGAAATATTATATCGTTGGAGAATATTACATTATTTAGTACATGCTAATGTACCCCTATGTTAAATTTGTGATAAAAATGTAAATATGTAATAGATTAGTGTTTGGAACTATAGTTTAGGAGAGTGATTTATATTTCCTCTTTAAGTGTCTATCTGTAAGATATGCACAAGTGTCATGTAAGTAAGAGTGCAAGTGTGTAATGTGTAGGATACACACAAGTGCCATGCATGTTGGTGTGCAAGTGTGTAATGAGATAAAGTGTGCAAGATTCATGTATGTAAGTGTGCAAATATGTAATATGAGGATGTACACAAATATCATATCTTAGGATTGCATGCAAGAGAGTATCATGTAGAAGTGTGTAAGTGTCATGGAGTTAAGTGTGCATGTAATAAGAGAGTGAATTGTCTTGTAGTAGAAATATGAGAAGCCAAAGTATATGAATAGGTAAGGTTGCAAATCCTTAATATGTTAGGAGTGCATTAGTCAAGTATTGAAGAGTCACCTTTCTATATCTATATTATAGAGTCAAAGCTCCATATATTGTAATTAGGAAAATGTTCTACAAATGATCACCATGGCAAGCATTTATAATATTGAAGCTTGCACATAAATTTTGACCAATAATATTGTAAGTATTTTTGGCTTTTTACATTCATATTTGACATTATTTTTAATACTGTTATAATTTATATTGGCTAGTATATACTTTTATTTATCTTATATTTAATTCTACTATTCATTAATTATATTGAGACCTAAGATATTGTGGCTTAATTATATTGGTACTTGAGATAGTTTGGCTTGAAATCCAACATGTATGTTTCATTATTTTTTCATGTGCAGGTCATAGGACACATATTGAAGATTTGAAGAATGAACAAAAGAATATATGTTTTTGGTTGATAAAGGTTGTAGATATTGGGGAATGCTAGAGAAGTGAGGAATATTGAAGGCTTAGAAACATGCTATGTAGAATCCCATATATGAAGGGAGCAACCAAAAGAATAGAAGAAACTCGTTTTAGAAATAAATAATAATGTTACACTTTGCACATGAGGATTTGGTTGTTTCCAACTAAACACTGGATTGTCACATAGTGTAAGTAGTTGTACAATGGAAATATTGTACAACTATAAGGGATGGAGTTATCAAAGAATAAAATATTGAATAATTTCATTTACCTTATATTAACCAATTGCCACATTGGAGTTGGAAATGTTTATCCAATTGTACAATGGTAAATTACATAATTTTATGATTTTAAAGGTTGTCGGATAAATTTTAGTTGTTGTATGGTGAAACAAATATTGCATAATTGTGTGATGATTTAGTGCATTTTTGAATAATGGAAGGTTTATACAGTTTTATGACATAATAAAATTGTACAATTGTATGAATGAAAAGGTGCATGCTAGGTCATACAAGGGGTTTATGATTATTGTACTACATCATTTGGTGTTAGAGCTAGAATATCATTGAGGAGTAAAGAGTGATACATGCCTTGGATATATATACAAATGAGGAAGAGAGATACCATTAGGCCCTAAATTCATGGATGTAGCTCAAATAATGAGAGGAATCATTGTTTAGTTATATGCTCTTAAAACTACCTAGAGGAAGGGTGCTAAAGTAGAAGGTGTAAGTGGTAATGAAGAGGAGGTAGTAGGTCAACTAGAAGTTCACAATGAAGGACAAGAATAAAATCCCAAAGAAATAAATTTAGGCAAATTTCTAACATGGCAGGAAGCCAAAGTTAGATACCATGTCATATAAAGGAATTTTAAACCCTAAGAAACTCATTGATTGGATCACAAATATGGAGAAATATTTTGATTTATAATTGATAGAATATCCCAATAAGGTGAGTTTACATGTACAAAGCTGAAAGGGGTATGCATCCTTGTGGTGGGATCATCTCCAAATAGAGATGCAATAAATATGTAAGGATAAGATTCAAACTTGGGATAAGTTTGTATCAATTTGAAGTCTTATTTTTTCCCATTGATTTGAAAATAGGGTTGTTTAGATGTGTAAGGACCACCAAATTCAAGCCACAAGAAAACACACAAAAAGTAAAAATAATTTAATTTTAAAACTAAGGAGAGGGATTCATAAAACCCTAAAAAATATAAGATTTACCTATTTGTTTTATTCCCCAAAGTTTTGCTGAAGAGCTACATCTCATGAGATACCCTCACACAAGTACCATATGTGTAGGTGTACCATGTGTTACCACAAATAAACCTATCTATCTCAACATCCTGTATGATCTATATTTATCACCTTGTGTCCATCAAAGGTATACACACATCATACCATACACAAGCCAATCTATGTAGGTATGCTATGAGTATTGCAAGTTAAGCTATCAATATTATCTTCATGATGAGCTATATTAATTCATATGTAGACTTCCCACAACTTACGTATCATTCTCCCTAAGGGGGTCTTAATCCCTTAGGTATCCTATGTTCACCCTAATGGAGTATCACTCCCTTAGGTCATCCTCTAAGTTCACCCTAGAAATTAGTTTTTAGTTTTATTTTTGTATTTAATAATAAGAAGACCATAATGATACTAGATACTAAATCTAAAAAAATCAATCAAAGATACTAAGAAATAAGTAACATTTAAAGGAGCAAACTATAATTGAAATGGAATTTAAATCAAACATAAGTAAATCAAACAATAAATTAAAATATATAATCCTCATCATTTTACAATTATTACATACATCTTAGTATGGTAAAACCTCCATACTTTTAAAGAATAAGTAATACATCATTTTAATTTTGGTATATCTCCCTACAAATATAGTTTATTTGAGCATAAGTAAAGAAATGATAAGTAGAGAACAAATTGGTGCATTAGTCGCATCCGTCTCTTCAGATCTCCTTCTCTATCCAATAATCATTTGATGATAATAGGGGATCAGGGCACTCATGGTTCAGGATAGGCATGCCTCTAAATGCATCTAACATTTACTTTACCAAATTGCAACTATAGAAATTTAATCAAGTCTCTAACCATCTAATGCATAGTTGATACCATAAAAGAATCATTATTTTTATTTCCACCTCTCAAATACCCTTAGAGATTCATTCAACATGCACAACTTAGATCATGGTTTTTAATTCAATAAAATCATGTCTGTGTTCAATAAATTAAAGTCCCCTACCTTTTATCTATAAAACAATCCTTTCATTTATTTACAAAATTAAAACTTTACTACTTCAATTTTAAAATAAACCATTTCCTTTTATTTTATAAACCAAATTCAAGTCTGAGGTGTAGACCAATTGGTTCGACTGAACCCTGTAAGTGGGGTGGAGGTCCAAGGTTCAAATCTCGAGCCTCTCCAGAATGACTGATTGTCCCTTTCCTGGTGCTTTCAATGGCATAAAATGTTTAAAATTATTGTGGCATGGTGGTTATAGGGGTGGACTGCATGAAGATCTGTGTTGTGGCTTGTAGGATGAACAATGCAGAATATTGTGGTGAACATAAAAGTTGGACAACCTACTCAGATTTGTGGTGGCTACTGATTCCACCATGTAAATAAATAAATAAAAATAAAAATAAACCAAAGTCCCATAAACTTTAATCTATAAAATAACCTTTTCACTTTATTTAATAAATCAAAGCTCAACATCTTTAATTCATAAATAAATCATTTTTTTCTTATTTTATAAACCAAAGTCCCATAACCTTTAATATAAAAAATGACCTTTTCACTTTATTTAATAAATCAAAGCTCAACATCTTTAATTCATAAATAAATCATTTTATTATTATTTTATAAACCAAAGTCCCATAACCTTTAATCTATAAAATAACCTTTTCACTTTATTTAATAAATCAAAGCTCAACATCTTTAATTCATAAATAAATCATTTTGTTCTTATTTTATAAACCAAAGTCCCATAACCTTTAATCTATAAAATAACTTTTTCACTTTATGTAATAAATCAAAGCTCAACATCCTTAATTCATAAATAAATGATGTTTATCTTATTTTATAAACCAAATTCCCATAACCTTTAATCTCTAAAATTACCTTTTCAATTTTTTTAATAAATCAAAGCTCAATGTTTAATTCATAAATAAATCATTTTTTTAATTTGGAAGTTACTATGCAATTTACAAGACTCCTTTCTTTACTCAATGAAAGAACTACGCAACCCAAGAAACATTTTTAATTAATTAAAACCCCTAATTTAATTCAATTAAACTAAAATTTCCAAATGTAATGTAAACTCCTATGCTCAGGTTTGCTTGCTACAACAATAGTGAGGTAAATTGAGGATCCATGGTGCATTCTTTGTACACCTGCTAGCTCGTATTACACCCTAAAAAACTAGGATAAAAAACTAACGGTGCCCAAGAAAAGGTTCACCAATAGAGAGGGTTAACCTATAGAGGTAGGGCTCAACACTTAAGCAATGAACTAGGTAGGAATACTAGGATAGGGTCAAATATAAAAAAACCAACCCAAGGTATTATTCCACTCAAAGTAACACCTATGTGTTCCTACGATGACACTTACAACCAAAGCTCAAGTGACACAAGTAAAGGAAATGTCATTGAAACCATTACCAACATTGTGAGGTGACTTATAGGATGACTACCAACTGATAGGTAATATTGGGATGTTGTGGTGATAGACATCGATTGGTTTCTCATAGGATAGGAGCTACAAATATATGAAAAGACTCCCAGCCATGAAGGGGATCCCAAAACCATAAGGATAACACTATCTAGCTAGGATCTAAGGGAACCAAGAATGGTTTAATCAAACCTAGTGAAAATATAAACTCCCTACAAGGAAACATTAAATCATGCAAGTAAATTCAACCGATGATTTGGTTCAAGAAGAACAAGATAATAGATGACACAAAGAGATTTAATCAACTATAAGCAAAACAAGATATTTTATAAACCCAACCTGGTTTACTCATTTCGGTATCTCTCTCTTTAGCGTATTTTCCAAAATATTAGTCTTTGCGTATATTTATCTAATCTCCACTATGACTAATTTTTTCCTCCTTTGATGTCCTACTCCTTCATCTTCTTCCTATTCTTCATCCCTTCCTTTTTCCTTCTTACATTCCACCACCATGTCATTACTTCTCTATCCACCACGCTATGACAGTAGACCATCATTTTATTAAAAAAATACTTAGTTAAAGACTCATAATCAATGGAGACCCTTCTCCAAGGTCGGCAGAGATATTCGTTCACTTGAACTCCTAACACAACACTTCCCTCTTAAAGGCTAGATTACAATAGTCATTTTAATATATTATTTAAATCTAAAGGTTCAACAAAATTATTTGAATTGCATAAATAAAATCTCTACCACTTTAAATAAGCTATTTTTCAGTCATCAATAAGAGTTCCCAACGCTTTAAATAATTTCATTAATATTTACACAAGGTCTTTGCTGCCTTTTTCAAAAGAATTTCCATTTCATTATAAATATAAAATACTCATTTTTTTCTAAATGAAATTCGATCATCATGTAAAACAATATAAATTATTATTTATAAATGAAATTCATTTATCATTTTAAAATGATGAACTTACTACATATATATATATATATATATATATATATATATATATATATATATATATATATATATATATATAATAAGGGTTTCCTCTCTTTTTTTTCAAACACTAACATCATGCTATTCTTTTGAATGGTTCTAAGCAAAACAAGTGGTTTTTCATAAAAAACCAAATTATGCATGCTTTCCATTTCTCAATTCATCAACATAGATAGTGATGAAGTAAAATACAATCAAACATACACAATATACAAAGAGGGAATATTTCCATCAACCTAGTCACTTTTATCAACCTCAATAGTTTATGATAGCTACTAGGATACCAATCTGGGGCTCAAAGTGACTAGCTTTTGATGATTATCCCTTACCACATGCATGCCTATATAAAGGTACCCATAAATGTTACCCTTGAATTACCTTAATCATCATTTCCCCAACCTCAAGTACCCCTAATTTTTGTGGATGATTTTTCTTCTTCCACCTATGAGTATGCATGATCCTGCACATCTTGGAAATATGTTAATACTACCATGATATTTCAAAACAACTAAATATCACATAGTTGATTCAATTGCTCAAGCAATGTATTAAAATAACACAGAGTAATACATTGTTTTTTTTGCCAAAAAGTCTACCAAGGAGGGTCATTACATCCTATATCCCTTGGACTAAACATCATCGTGGGTGTTTCTAGATAAAATTATTACATTATATATTTTTAAAAATAAAGGGAAAATATTTTTTGCATAATATCCACTTTTTCCCAAGTGGTATTTATTTCATAAAATAGGTCCCACTAAACCTTACATTGCTCAAGAGTTTGATTCTGCATATATTTAGAATGAAACTCAATAATATTTACTAAAATTACTTCAATAGCCTCTAGATTTACCATCTATAAATTAGAAACATACCACACATGTTTAGGATCAACAACATATTTCCTAAGCAAGGATATGTGAAACATGTCATGTATCTTGGACATGTTAAGTGGTAAAGTAAGTCGGTATGCAATCGAACTGATATTTTTAGTGATTTCAAAGGGTCCCATAAATTGTAGATCCAACTTCATCGATTTGATAGCACTCTTCATTGGTTTAACCCTTAAAAATACCTTATCTCTAACTAAGTACTCTTTTGGAGTCATTTTTAGATCAGCATAACTTTTTTGCATGTCAACGACTTCTTTAAGGCTTTGACTAATTACCTTTATCTGATCCTCCATTTCTCTCACCATTGCTGGTCTGATCACAAATTTACCTTCTAGGTTATCCCAATATAATGGAACTCTACACTTCTGCCCATACAAGGCATTGAAAGGATCCATTCCTAGAGAGGAGTGATGTCCAATATTGTAGGTGAACTCTACTAGATGTATATAGTATTCCCAATGAGACTTGTGATTCATGTAGTACATGCAAATCATGTCCTCTAGTACTTTGTTTACTCATTCCATCTGACCATCTATATCTGGGTGATATGTTGAACTCATATTCAGTTTCGTACCCACTACATGATGTAGGGACTTCTAGAATTCAAATGTGAACTTGGAATCCCTATCTAAAATTATTACCTTAGGAAATACATATAAATAGAATACCTCTCTGGAAAATATATTAGCCACTACCTCGGTGTAGAGTGGAAAAAATGGTGCACCTAGCAAAGGAAAATGAAATGCATCTATTGTTCTATTTAAGCATTCAAAAGTGACATTAAAGTAAGCATGATGATGACAAATAAGTGAAATAAATGGGGGTTTCTATTTATATTAATATATTTACCAAATGCATGGTTACAAAACATCCCCTTGAGGGCTCTTAATTGATACAATCCATTATAAAAGTTCAAAGGATCTAATCCTTTCAGAAACTCAAGGTGCACTTTCAGTGTCTTCCTCGCACTCACGATTTGAAGAGTGGGATTTTTCTACCATTGCGATGATCTATCCATGTTCAAACTTGTAGCTCCTTCCTTGTATACTAGAATACCTGGATCTACACATAAGAAACTAAAATTGATTAATAACATGTGCGAATTAAGATGAAATCATAAAGATGCATGCAACATTGAATACAAAAAGTGCAATAGATATTACAAAACTATTCCAAATTGTACCAAAACTTAGCATAATGCATATTATCTACTTTAGGAATGATCTATGCTAAAATTGAAATGAAATTGTAAGCAAAATCTATGGCCATCCCTGGGTGTTCCAATTGGGACTATCATAATGAAAACCTAATTGAAGGTCCAAAACTGCTCCAAAATGCACCAAATTCTAGTATGATGTATATAAACTAATTTAGAAATGATCTACATTAAAATTGATCCAAAATTGTATGCCAATTCATGGCCATCCCTGGGTGTTCCAATTGGGACTATTAACCATCCTAGGTGGGGATGACCACCAAACCTGGTGGTTTTTACCACCAATTCCTCTAGGATCTGGTTCAAACTACTCCTAGGGGTGTTGTCATCAAATTTGGTGATCTAATTCATAGAAATGGATGGGTTTTGGAATGGATTTGCGTATTTGGGATCACTTGCAAACCTCCTTCGATGGATGGAGATTTCAAGGGCAAATACTGCGATGAAAGGGGAGAGTGAATCTCGATAGCACTTCATTGCAAATTATTGCAAAGACCTCTCTCTAAAATTGGGTGGAAAGACTCCAATTTATAGCCCAAGAGGACCACAAGGTCAAAGGGGAAATTTGGGGCATGCAAGGTAGGTGCCACCACTTGTCAAAACCCTTGCCATGCATTGGGTGGAAGAGACCTCCAATTTGTAGGTTGTGATGGCTTTGGTAGGCCCTCAATCTATCATAGATCATTGGGTGGGATAAATGGTAGAATTTGATTGCCATTTGTCCCACCCTTAACTTTTTGAGGGGCCTAGGCCATGGTCATCCCACCTAGGGATGGTTGCTAGTGGCCATCCCTGGGTGGGATGACCATGAACTGTGGCCATCCTAGGGTGGGATGACCATGGCTACATGGCCCAAAACTTCCCAAAATTGGGGTAAACCTTCCCAAAAGTGGTTAGGACCACTATTTAACCCTTGAGGGTTTCCCAATGGGGCCATATGGTGTCGATAAGAGTGCATCATTGTAGTCTAATCGGATTGACATGATTTTAGTGTCTATAGATACCCCTTTTTGAGATGCATTATGTGAAACAGAGCGCTGAGAAAAAATAGATGACTAAACTATCAAATTATTAAGGTTATTTAGTAACCTAACCAAATTTAGATGCCTCCATCGTGGAAGGAGCATACATTCTTGGAATCCTTGCTTTTGACATATTTGAAGGATTTGATTTTGGTATACCTTTCAACCACACTGCAATGGCAGTCTTAGGGGCTTAGGGTATACTTGGTCTTGGTTCCTTATTTGGCTTACAAGCCTATTTTGGGATATGTGTCCCAAGGCTTCAAGGATACCAAGACTTTGTTTTTTTGAATTGGTGCTAAATTATTTGCCCCAACGTAGGCTTGAAATTTATCTTTGGCAATGATTCTTTTGAATGTATGCAAGTTGCACTTTTGAGTGTTTGAGTGTTGATTTTGATTATGAATTCATTAATTATGACTACCCCCTCAAGCGAAATGTCAATGAGGGCATGACCAGTGATGAAAGAAATGAGTCACTTGACCAATATGACTTGATTAGGGTTCCTTCAATTTTACCCATTGTAAAATTTATCAATTTTGTTAGGATTTTGATGGTTTTGTTGATATTTCATGGAAGAAAAGAAATGAATACCTCATTCCCGTGGAGTGGTCCGACCACAATGGCCTTATTGGGGATTTAAGTAGAGACTTTTCCATTCATAAATGAATAATTTTGGTTCCATATTGATCCTTTGTGAATTTTATCAGTTTTGACCTATTTTTGGTGGTTTTTAGGCCCTTTTCTTTGCTTTTTCTTCTTTTTTTTGTGTTTTTGATGATATTTCATAGAAGAAAGGAAATGAATACCTCATTCCCATGGAGTAGTCCAACTGCAATGGCCTTCTTTGGGATTGAAGTGAGAACATTTCAATTCATCGATGAATAATTTGGTTCAAATGGCCTTATGGTAATTTACTCATCCTATTGGATTGCATGGAGCGCAAGTCGTTGCAACCGCCAAGTGTATAGGGTAAATAACTGGATATGAGGCACACTTGAGATTTTGCTTTATTTGATTTTTTTGTTGATTTTATGATTTTTGAAGATTTTGGACTGGTAGATATGCTTAATTATCCTTTATGAAGCTCCTTGTGGTGAGCAAATATGTGCATTTATGTCTGCTTCTCGGTTTTCTGATGCATTTATGGATGCAATATCATGGATGCATGTATTGTAATATGATGTTAGTTGATGATATGTACATGTGTGTATGCATAATGAAATGGATGATTTGTTAATCTGTATGATGAATTATGAATACTATTTGACACACTAGATGCTAGCACCATAGACTGTACAAAATTCATCGATTCATTTTAACGTTATCATAAGACTATGTAATGGATTGTGAAAATGTGAACTGAAAAACATGTGATAAAATGGTATGGCATGGAATGAATAGTAAGATGTTATAGAATGTCCTTGAGGTTTTCATGAGACTCAAACACTCTAGTGACCTAGTCAAAAGTTATATATTAACCATGCAAGAATTTTTGGCAAGGTATAAATATTCTAGGATGACCAAGATATTCAATATCCCTATGTGTGCATGTGAGTTCATTGTTATGATAATGCATAAAGTTACCCCAATTCCAAATAGAATTTATGCAGCCCATCTATACTGAAGATCACCCTGTGAGTATCATTATCCTGAGTTTTGTATGTAGTTGGATTAGACCATAGGTAATACATGCTACCAAAAGCTAGCTCATCCGCAAGCAAACATTGGTCTATACAAAATAAGGTCACTAATATGATAGACATATCATCATGCGTAAGGATACCACCATTGCTAGGTAGGCTTGATGCCACCCAACCTGTAATGAGGATCACCTTATGGTTATCAAATGCTGAGAATTCTAGGGATTCAAGTTTAGTACTCCCTTATTTTCTTTTATTTTTGAATTGCTCTAGGGATTTGCTCATTTTTTTTTGGTGAGCAAGGGATTTTGGTAGTGGTGAGAACCATTATTTATTTTTATTTTTGCTTTTGATAGTGGTGAAAACCACTTTTTATTTTGAATTTTTATTTTTGTTAGTGGTAAAAACCACTATTTATTTTTCTTTTGCTCTTTGGATACTTGCCCAGATTTGGTGTGGGGCAAGGGATTTTTATTGCTTTGGGTAGGGAGGAGCTTGTCCTTTTGTCAATTCTTAGTATTTTTGAACCATTCACATAGGGGGATGAGCAAGGTAAACTTTTCGCTTAAGGTAACATGGACCACTTTGTAGGTTTCATCTTTCCTTGTGCAAAACTTGGATTTATTAGTGTGAAAATGTGTTGGGATTATGATGTATACAAGGTACAATCAAAGCAAGACTCTACCTTCTAAAAATTAGGATAGCTTTCTACAAAATCTGAAAATAAAACTAGAGATGGCTGAGTGACTAAAAACCCTAATGATGCCTTATAACAAATGACTAGGTGAAGGGAAACAAACACAAATACGAAAGGTGGAGAATGTAGATGGAAATGATAATTGTAATGTAGATGGGTGTGAATAATGACTTTTGACAAAGTTGATTTTGAAGGATGGCTAGTGTACAAACTTAGTGCTAGACATGTATGATCAACTCTAGAATGCAAAATGCAATGATGGGTATGCTTAATGCAAGTGATTGTATAATGTAGCGATATGAAATGTAATGTAATGCAATATTTTTGTATTTTTGTTATTTTAATGATGTTTTTGAATTTTGATTATATATATATATATACATTTGACCAATGGGCTTAGTGGATGCCATTGGGGCTTTTTGGGTGACCAAAGGGTTTATAGATACCTTTGGGGATTTTTTGGTGACCAAAGGATTTATAGATACCTTTGGGGCTTTTTGGGTGACCAAAGGGTTTATGGATACCTTTGGGGATTTTTGGGTGACCAAAGGATTTATGGGTACCTTTGGATATTTTTGGGTGACCAAAGGATTTATGGGTACCTTTGGAGCTTTTTGGGTGACCAAAGGGTTTATAGATACCTTTGGGGATTTTTGGGTGACCAAAGGGTTTATAGGTACCTTTGGGGATTTTTGGGTGACCAAAGGATTTATAGGTACCTTTGGGGTTTTTTGGGTGACCAAAGGGTTTATGGGTACCTTTGGGGCTTTTTGGGTGACCAAAGGGTTTATGGGTACCTTTGGGGCTTTTTGGGTGACCAAAGGGTTTATAGGTACCTTTGGGGATTTTTGGGTGACCAAAGGGTTTATAGGTACCTTTGGGGCTTTTTGGGTGACCAAAGGATTTATAGGTACCTTTGGGGATTTTTGGGTGACCAAAGGATTTATGGGTACCTTTGGGGATTTTTGGGTGACCAAAGGGTTTATAGGTACCTTTGGGGCTTTTTGGGTGACCAAAGGTTTTATGGATACCTTTGGGGATTTTTGGGTGACCAAAGGGTTTATGGGTACCTTTGGGGATTTTTGGGTGACCAAAGGATTTATAGGTACCTTTGGGGATTTTTGGGTGACCAAAGGGTTTATAGGTACCTTTGGGGCTTTTTGGGTGACCAAAGGATTTATGGGTACCTTTGGGGCTTTTTGGGTGAGCAAAGGGTTTATGGGTACCTTTGGAGGCTTTTGGGTGAGCAAAGGATTTATGGGTACCTTTGGAGATTTTTAGGTGACCAAAGGGTTTATGGGCACCTTTGGGTATTTTTGGGTGACCAAAGGGTTTTATCAAACAAGGTTTTTATCATCAAATTTCACTCAAAAAAACCTTTAATAATCAATCTCAACAATGCTTATCAAAACAATCCTTTTCACTCCAACTTAACATTCACGACATCCAACAATCACTCACAAGGAAGACGTGCCCATACCTATTTGTTTTATGAAGAATTGCCTTTAAAAACCTATTTCAATCACAATTACTCTCTTTACCAATTTTAAGGGTTAGGTAGAAAAATATTCAAAATTTTAATCAATAATTTACTCACAAATTTCATCATGCAAAATATGAGAACTCAATTAACCTTATTACTCATTTCAAATATTAAACAAAATAGGTCCGAGGTGTAGACTAATTGGTTCATCCAAACCCCATAAGGGGGCAGAGGTCCAAGGTTCAAATCTCGGGCCTCGTCGGACTGAATGCTTATCCCTTTCCTGGTGCTTTTAGCAATGTAAAAGGTTTAAAATGATTGTGGCATGATGGTTATAGGGGCAAACTGCGTGAAGATCTATGTGGTAGCTTTCGGGGTGGACAACACAAAATACTGTGGTGGCCATAAAAGCTGGACAACCTACCCAGATTCGTGGCGACTACCGATTCCACCATGTAAATACAAAAAAAAAAATATTAAACAAAATAAGAATTTATTTTGAAAGAACATTCAAAACCATCTAAAGTCTAATAACTCCATTCAACACTCTAATCACCAAAAATCACAATATAAAAATCAATTTGCATAAACCTTATATCTCCCTAAAATATTATGCCAAACAACCTTAGGACAAAAATTAAATTTCAAAATTTAAATACCTTTTGCCCTTGGTGGGAATCGAACCCACACTACGTTTCCACCAACACCCTAGTCACAGCTCCAACCACTATGTGAGCTAGGCGCTCACCTTGGAAGCAAAGAGCACCTCATGCGCTATATGCTTACCTTTGGCTCCTAAAGCAAACAGAGTGTGCTGCTTCCTTTGGAACCCAAACAAAACCTTCACCAAAACTATCATTGAGATTCAATCGTGGGTCCTCTCACTTGCCAAATCCCTAAGTCTAAGCTTCTTACCACCAGGCCAACCCATCATATGGATATGAGGCTTAGAGCCTCACCAACCTTGTTCCTTTTCTAGCGCATACAAGATAAACAAAAACTTTTGTCTTCTTCCTCGCAAAAAAATCGCATAAATCATAGGCTTAGAGTAATTCAAACAAAGGTTATTTCTTTGCCACAAAGGCACATGGTAGTGATACCATTGAGCCACCACAATATTAGATGTATGTGGAGGGATTTATTCATGACGTTGATGCATTTATTTTTTCCTTGTAACCCTAAATTTAGGGTTAATTAAATTAGATTATAATTTAATTAATTATAAAATTATTATTATTAATTTAATAACCATAGGGTTAATTAAATTAAATTAAATTACAAATTAATTTATAATGAAATTATTATATTTAATTTATAATTAATTTAATTACTTTAGGTATTTCCATTAGACCTTTAATATTATAATTAAATATTATAATATTATTTTTCTTGGGCCTTCTAACTTCTCCTATAGACCTTCACCTTATTATTTCTGAAATTGACTCTTGAAATCTTTCTTCTTGCACTACTCACTAAAAATAACTTTTGACATCAATGACAACAAATCTTGCTCATATTTCCAACAATCTCCCCCTTTGTCATTGATGGCAACCCATTTTCCTTTTACCATTCCTTTTACCTTTTTCTATTTTGCTCCCCCTGACTGAATGCTCTCCCCCTAAATCAAATCTCCCCCCCTTTGACATCAATGGCAAAGGTTCACCTTTGGGGCTTGGGGCTAAGAATGAGTCTCTTAGCTTAGCCCCTCCCCCACCTCCTCTTGAGGTGGTTAGTTCTGGGGTGGGAGTAAATCTACTCCCATATTGCAATGCTCTTTTCTTTTGTCAACTTTCTCTTTCCATACCTTTGAAGTCATACCTTTTTGAACCTTTTGAGAAACCTCTTTCTTTCCTGTCATTGGAGGTTCTGTAAATTCTGCCCTACACCACTTGGCTATATGCCCAACATTATTGCAATTATAATACTTAATGTTGTAATTCATTGAATATGCAAATGTCTTATGTTTTCTCCTCATGAAGCCATATCTATTCCTATCCTATACCCTACAATTAACTGCCTTGTGACCAAACTTATTATAAGAGTAGCAATACCCTTGAAAAAGATGCCTATTTTTGAAGTTTCTATATTCCTGTCTTCCCTGTATCCTACACTATGTAATATTATGCCCAAACCTATGACATGAGAAGCATAATCCATTAAATAAACTCTACCTTGACCCCATTGGTATCTTAGTCTCTTCTACCCTATCCTGTTTGTTGTTCCATATGTTCCTTATTTGTGCATTGTTCCTTTCCTTATTAAAAATTCTATTATCTAACTTATCCTTAGAAGTTTCACTCTCTATTTAACTTTATTATTTTGACGCTTCTTCTTCTTTGGTTCTTGATCTTGACTCTCCTTTTTTTACTTTCTATTTCCTCAGTTCTTCTTCAAAACTAAGTCCTATTTTGGTGACTGATGATATTTGTGCACTGATAATCCTGTCTAGATATTTTGATTTTTTCTCAACCTTGTGTAGCTTTTCCTTAGAGTATTTCACTTCCATCCTTAGTGAAACTATCTTATGTTCTAATTTTTCACACTCTTATCTTTAATTTTTCAGCCATACCTTCTTCAATTTTCCTTGCTTCGTCAACCTTAATTTTGAAGTTAGTGAGCTCTTGCAGAAAATTTGCTTTTGCTTTCTCATATTATTGATATTGAACCCTTAATCCTGAGTTCTCATTTTTTATTTCTTCAAGATCAAAAATAAGTTTTTCACATTCTATAGCTTTTACCTTTGATTGTTCAGCCATACCCTTTTCAGCTCTCCTTGCATTTTTAATATTATCTTTCAAGTTAGAGAGATATTGTAGAATATTTTTCTTACATTTCTCATCCTCTTGTATTTAAGACTTTAACTCTAAGTTCTCCCTTTTCAAATCAACAAGTTACTTAAGAGTGACTTCCTCTTTTTCTCTTTTTAAATTTTCTTCTTTTCTTTGGTTTAATAGGAGCATTTCCTTCTATTGTTGAAATTAGAGTTTCTTATTCATACCTATTTTGATTGTGCCTATTTTTCTTGAGTTCCATTTCATATTCACTGTTACTAACCCCATTGTAATAACTTGCATTATGACCGAGATGACCACAAACAAAACATTATTCACCTTCTTGTAGACAATAGGTTGCATGGTGACCTGTCTTCCTACATCTGGTACACAACTTTATCAATCTGACCTTTTCTCCATTGCTTGATTCATCTCTTGAATATATTTTCATTTCTCCTCTCAAAATGACAACATCAAATTCATATTCCTTTTATTTCATGACCATGTGTGTTCTTTTCTTCTTGTGTCTCATGGTTCTACTTTTGCCTTTCTTTGCCATTTTCTTTCTTGTAAGATCTTCCTTCAAGTTCTTAAACCTTTTTCAAAGGAACCAACTCTGATACCAATTGAAGAACACAAGCTTATACTGAGATGGGGGGGTGAACAGTATAATACTACTTTTAATTTTCTTTTCAAAACAATATTATCCAATATAATCAATGGCAATATCAATAGCAATAATTAAAGCAATGCACAAATCATCACACACAATATAGATACCAATTTAACATGGTTAACCCAATGTGGACTACTCCATGGAAAAAATATTTCACTAAAATTTTCTCATCAAATATTTTTGGAAACCTTTCCCTATTATAATGTTTATGGACCTCTATCCAAAGGAGACACCAATTTCCTAATCAATTTTGTGGATCTTTATCCACAGGAGAGACCAATCCCCTAATAATGTTCATGGATCTCTATCCACAGGATAACTCCTCCTCTGCTCTAGTTGGTGATATTCTAGTAGAATTGTTGCCTCCACTACATTGTATTATGGATCTCTACCCTCTGAAGACTCCTATCATCACTTAGAAGATCTATTTTCATTGCCTTGACTAATGGACCTCTATCCATTGGAGACTATTGTACTCTATACTCTGTCACCTCCAAATATTCCTTTTAAATCTATCTCAAATCTACACTAAACATAGTCTTTTGATCTAGCATAAATCTACTTAATATCTATCTTCAAATTTGTACTAAACACGGTCCTTCGGTCTAGCAAAAATTTGCTCAATATCTATCCTCAAATCTATACTAAACATAATCCTTCGATCTAGCACAAATCTGCTTAATCTCTATCCTCAAATCTGTACTAAACATAGTCCTTCGGTCTAGCACAAACTTTCTCAATCTCTGTCCTCAAATCTACACTAAACATAGTCCATCAGTCTAGCACAAATCTACTTAATATTAAATCTACACTAAACATAGTCCTTTGATCTAGCACAAATATACTCAACCTCTATCCTCGAATCTATACTAAACATAGTCCTTCAATCTATCACAAATCTTCTCAATCTCTATCTCTAGTATGGCACAAACCTATCCTCAAATTTTTACCAATATTTGTCCTTAAATTTGTGCCAAAATATGTCCTCAAATCTATCGTCAAGCCTTAACACAAATCTTGACTCAATCACAAGTCAAATTTTCTAGATCTACCCCAAACCTTAACCCAAGGTTTGAACAAATCAATCAATCAACTCTTCTCTCAAGTCTTCTCAAAGACTTATCTCAAATATGCATTGTAAGCTTCCAAAAAATATCACACTAATCTATCCACAAGTCCTCTCTAGAACTTGTCCAATATTCTCAATAAGTCTTCACCAAGACTTACCATAAGTTTACTCAACAAGTCCTCACTAGAACTTGTCCAATCTGCTCAAAAAGTCTTCACCAAGACTTACATAAAATATGCTCAATAAGTCCTCAGTAGAACTTGTCCAATTTTCTCAACAAGTCTTCACCAAGACTTACCTCAAACCTATATTGTAAGCTTCCACATATGCTTACTCAACTCAACTCAACTTAACACAAAATCATTTTCAATCACTTAGACAAGCTTCAAATAGAATCTTGTTTAATATCACAAAAACATATAGAGAATTGTTAGAGACTCAATATGCTTCACACTCACAACAATGCTCAATCACTTTCAATCTCTTTTTCAATTCAAATTATAATATAGAACAATTTGTTTCACAAAAATTGAACTATCACTTCAACACTTCCACTTGACTAGGCTTATACAACTTCACTCAATCAATCACTCAATGGAACATCTCTTGCTTACAAACCCTAGTCCAAGCATATGAACACTCACTCAATTATTTCCAACAATGCTTATCAAACAATCTCACATAACAGTGATACTCATGATCTTGCACAAACTCTAGTTCAAGATAGTTCTCAACTTCACATAACAATGATACTCATGATCTTGCACAAAACCTATTTAGAGCATATGAAAGATTTACTTCAATATTTCCAATAATGTTTATCAAATAAGTTTTTTATCATCAAATTTCACTCAGAAAAACCTTTAACAATCAAACTCAACAATGCTTATCAAAACAACCCTTTTCACTCCAACTTAGCATTCACAACATCCAAAAATCATTCACAAGGAATATGTACCCATAAATTTTTGTTTGATGAAGAATTACCCTTAAAATTTGTCTCAATCACAATTACTCTCTTTCCCAATTTTAAGTGTTAGGTAGAAAGACCTTCTCAAAAATTTTATCAATAATTTTCTCACAACTTATTTTCACCATACAAAACATGAGAACTCAATTAACCTTATTACTCCTTTCAAATATTAAATAAAATAAGACTTTATTTTGAAATAACATTAAAAACCATTAGGTCCGAGGTGTAGACCAATTGGTTCATCCAAACCCCATAAGGGGGGCGGAGGTCCAAGGTTCAAATCTCGGGCCTCGTCGGACTGAACGCTTGTCCCTTTCCTGGTGCTTTTAGTGGCATAAAAGGTTTAAAATGATTGTGGCATGGTGGTTATAGGGGCGGATTGTGCAAATATCTATGTGGCGGCTTCTAGGGTGGACAACGCAAAATACTATGGCGGCCATAAAAAGCTGGACATCCTACTTGGATTCATGGCGGCTACCGATTCCACCATGTAAATTCAAAAAAAAAAAAAAACATTAAAAACCATCTAAAGCCTTATCACTCCATTCAACACTCTAATCACCAAAAATCACAATATAAAAATCAATTTGCATAAACCTTATATCTCCCTAAAATCTTATGCCAAACAACCTTAGGACAAAAATTAAATTTCAAAATTTAAATACCTTTTGCCCTTTGTGGGAATCAAACCCACGTTGTGCTTCCACTAGCGCCCTAGCCACGGATGCAACTACTGCATGAGCTAGGTGCTCACCTTGGGAGCAAAGAGCACCTCAAGTGCTATATGCTTCCCTTTGGCACCTAAACCAAAAAGAGTGGGCTGCTTACTTTGGCACCCAAACAAAACCTTCACCAAAACTGCCACCAAGATTCGATCGTGGGTCCTCCCACTTTTCAAAGCCCTAAGTCACATCCTCTTGCCGCCAGGCCAACCCATCAGATGGATATGAGGCTTAGAGCCTCACCAACCTTTTTCCTTTGCTGGCGCATACAAGACAAACCAAAAATTTTGTCTTCTTCCTCACACAAAAATCACATAAATCATAGGCTTAGAGTAATTCAAACGAAGGTTATTTCATTACCACCAAAGCACATGGTATTTATAGCATTGAGCCACCACAATATTAGACGTCGGTGGAGGGATTTATTCATGACATCGACACATTTATTTTTTCCTTGTAACCTTAACTTTAGGGTTAATTAAACTAGATTATAATTTAATTAATAATAAAATTATTATAATTAACTTATAATTAATTTAATTACTTTAGGTCTTTCCATTAGATCTTTAATATTATAATAAAATATTATAATATTAGTTTTCTTGGGCCTTCTAACTTATCCTATAGATCTTATCTGATCACCTTCTTATTTCTAAAATTGACTCTTGAAATCCTTCCTCTTGCACTACTCACTAAAACTGATTTTTGGCATAAATGACAACAAATATTGCTCATTTTTCCAACACCTATTTCATTAAGTTTTACAACATACACTAACTCTCCTTTATTGAAGCCTTTCTTTAATTGCATAGTTGATAACATCTAGGGTTTGAATACCCCCTGCTCACTATGAATCCTTAGTATTCCCTTGCATTTATTTGAATACTTGATCCATATATCTTGGAAATTGATCAAGGCTTTATGGGCCTACAACCAATCCATCCCTAGGATCACATCAAAGGCATGAAGTGGAGCTACATACAAACTACCTTTGGTGGCATTACTAGCTAAAGTCAATGTTACCATTGGGTAAAACTGGTTTACTGAGTAGGTTTTCCTAGAACCATAGTCTAACTTCCACCCATGGGCCAAATATCATAGCCTTTCTGGCATAGCCCTTGCTAAACTAGAAGAAATAAATTTATATGTGGATCCACTATCAACTAAAAATTTTAACTTGTTTATTAAAAATATTATCTTTCACAAGTAATGGGGTGACTTGTCCCTCTAACTTTTGTTTCTTGGTTGCAGTGTAAATTTGATATTCAGTTTCTTTTCCTTTGGTATTGGATGGACTCGGTCCTAGTTGGTGTGGACACTAATTAGTATAATGCAAACCTATACAATGATAACACCCATCCTTGGGTCATTGCTTCTTTTCCAAAAAAATTTCCCCTATTTTACTTACTAGGGCTAAAGTTTGTAGCTTCTACAATTGAGATTTAGTATTATAGGGGTTTTTTTTCTTCTTCTTCCAGAAGTTTTTCTTGAAATTCTTCTCATTTTTGTTATTTCCTTTTTTTATATTTTGTAAAATTCTTGGCCTTCTATCTCTATTCATATTCCCACTTCACAAACCCTTCGCTATTACTTTTTATTAGTGCTTGTCGATCTTGCTCAGATAAACGAGTATATTTAAATTGTATATGGGATTTTGCTTTCTTTGAAAAGTCATACTCTTTTTATAGTGACTTAGGCTCACGCATGTTTACATCATGCTTCACTCTAGATCCCAACCCATGAATAAAATTTTGAACCATCATATTCTCATCATAGGCAGGTACATACTTAAGTAACCTAACCAGCTTCTTATAGTATATCTCTACCATTTTGGTCCCTTATCGTAGGCTAGCAAACTCCTCAAATTTTAGCACATAGAAATTCTCAATAAGAAACCTTTTCCTGAAGATGATTACAAATTATTTCCATGGAATATCGATAGGTTCAATCTTATTATTCTCATATTAGGTTTCCCACAAATATAGAGTTGCCCCCTCCAAGTAGATCATGGCCCAAATTGTTCAGGTTCTTGGGGAATAGCCTTTTATCATGAAGTAAACTTCTAATTCCCTTAGCTAGGCTTTGACTACATCCCCTTTCCCTTCACCAAACTTGGAGATACAAATGTTTTTCAAATCCCTATTTGTTTCTTTTTATAGAGGGCTATAGCTTGCAACTACTCTATAGTTAGCTCATCATATTGGCCAACCTCTAAGCCTCTAGCTTGTGAGTTTTTTTCCACAATTATTTCCAGCACTTGTCTCATTTGATCCTACATAGAAATAACTATAGCAATGAGGTATTCTCCCTATTTATTGGAATTTCCTGGATCATCATCTCGGATCCCTTCTTCGATATTGTTTTATCGAGTTTGCATAGGTGTTGGCCTTTCTTTTCTGGCCTTAGGTGGCATGTTTAACCTAGTTACAACTAGACAAAGATTAAGCTATAACTTCACCTCACTGTATCACTAATTTAAGCCACAATATAGATTTCTCTTACTAAAAACATCAATAATCTAACTAGAGTTGCATTCCAACTCTAGAAAGAAAAATGGTGCACCTAGAAAAGAGAAATGAAATGCATCTATTGATCTAAGGACTAAAAAGAGACATTAATGTAAGCATGATAACAAATAAGTTAAAAAAATAGGGGTTCTCTTTATATTAATCGATTTGTCAAATCCACGGTTACAAAATGTCCCCTTGAGGGCTCTGAGTTGATACAATAATTACATAAGTGTCAAAGGATCTAATCCTTTCAAAGATTCAAATAAGCTTCAATGCATTCCTCACACTGACAAATTGAAGAGTAGGTTTTTGATACCATTGCGATGATCTATCTATAGTCAGACTTGTGGCTCCTTCCTTGCACACTGAAATACCTACATATATGCACAAAGGATTCATATTTATTAATATCATGTGTGGATTGAAATGAAATAACATATATGCATATAATAGTGAATATGAAGAGCAAAATAAATGGTGAAATGTAGAGGTCATGACCATCCCTGGGTGTTCCAGTTATGACTGTTAGAATGAAAAGCATAATAGAAGGTGCAAAACTACTCAAAATTGCACCAAGTCCTAGTATGATGCATATATTCTAATATAGAAATGATCTATGCTAAAATTGAAATAAAATTGTGTGTAGATTCATTATCATCCCTAGGTGTTCTAATTGTGATTGTTAACTATAGTTGGTGGGGACAGCCACCAAACCTGGTGGTTTTTGCCACTAATTCCTCTGGGATCTGGTTCAAACTATTCCTCTAGCTGTTGTCGTTAAATTTTTTGATCTGATTCACTGAAATGGATGGGTTTTAGAATGGGTTTATGTATTTGGGATCACTTGGAAACCTCCTTTGATCGATGGATATTTCAAGGGTAAATATGCTAGTGAAAGGTTTATTGAATCTTAGTAGCGCTTCATTGCAAAATATTGCAAAGACTCTTCTTTTTTAAATTGGGTGGAATGGCTCCACTTTATAGCTCAAGAGAGAACAATGTCAAATAGGCAAGTTAGGGCATGTAGGGAAAGAGCTGCCATTTGTCAAAAACTTACCATGTATTGGATGGGAGACATATCCAATTTGGGTCTCTAATTTGCAAGTTTCTTATGGATTTGATGCACCCTAAATCTGTCATAATTCAATGGGCAGGATAAATGGTAGAATTTGATTATCATTTATCTCGTGCTTGACTTTTTGAGAGTCTAGGGGCTTGGTCATCCCACACAAATATGGTTGTTTGTTACCGTCTCACCCAGGGACAGATTTGGATGGCCATACCTAGGTGGGACGACCATGAACTAGTGGGAAGGAGCATACATTCCTAGAATTCTTACTTTTGATATATTTGAAGGATTTGATTTTGGTATACCTTTCAACCACACTGTAAGGAAATGTTTTAGGGCCTAAGGTATACTTGGTCTTGGTTCCTTGTTTCACTTATAAGCCTATTTTGGTAAAATGGTCCCAAGGCTTCAAGGATACCAAGACTTTGCTTTGTTGAATTCGTGCTAAATTATGTGCCCTAGCATGGGCTTGAAATTATCTTTGGAATAATTATTGTGAATGTATGCAAGTTGCACTTTTGAGTGTTTGAGTGTTTATTTTGATTATAAATTCATAATTATGACTAACCCTCAAGTGACGAGTTGATGAGGGCATGACTAATGATCAAAGCAATAAGTCACTTGACTAATATGACTTGATTAGGGTTCCTTAAAATTTACCCATTGTAAAATTTATCAGTTTTTTTGATATTTTATGGAAGAAAGGAAATGAATACCTCATTCCCATGGAGTGATCCAACCGCAATGGCCTTTTTGGGGATTTAAGTAGAGACTTTTTAATTCATCAATGAACAATTTGGTTTAATCTTTACCCATTGTGAATTTTATCAATTTTGTTATATTTTTAGTGGTTTTGAGGATTTTTTCTTTGCCTTTTCTTCTATTTTTTTATGTTTTTTATGGCCATCCTAGGGTGGGATCGCTGCAAATTTCATGGACATGCTAGGGTGGGATAGTTACCAATTTTTTTGGCCATCCCACCCTGGTATGGCCATGCTTATTCTAGGTCTTTTTAAGCTCAAAATTGGTAAAATGAGATCATTTGCACACTTTTTACTTGGTATATTGAGATGTGAGGAGTATGAGAGTGATTTTTTGAAGTGGAGCACTACTAAAACCATCCCAAAATCACCATGATCCAGCCTCTAAACTCGACAAGCGGTGGAGCCAGTGTGAGACGTGTAAGGGTTGAATTTGCTACTAAACATTGTTAAATTTGGAAATGTAATAATTTTTATATTTGCCAATAAAACACAATAAATATTGATAAATGAACCTCATTAGTGATAGAATTTATTATTTTATGCTTTAGTTTTTATTTTTGTGCAATTTTGTTGCATTTTTTTGTGCTTTTATGAGGTTTTTTGCTTGTTTTTGGTAGCTGGGGAGGACATTTTTGAGCATTTTTTGGGGTCATCCCTGGGTGGGACGACCATGATTTTGGAAGAAAAAAAATCCCTTTTTTGGTTGTTTTGTTGTTTTTTTTAATTTTTCTTACCTCTTCCAGGTGATCAAGAGCCAATATCGATATTTGACTCTCTTTCAGACTACTAGGGACTTATTGATAGAGGATGAATAGAAATGGCTTGATGCCATTGGTCTTAAACAAGTGATATGGTTAGAGCTAGTGATGGGATATAGAGCCTACCTGATATATTTTATAGATTTGTGGGACCATTACACTAAAACCTTCCACTTATCGACTAGGGATATGATAATCACGCTAGAGGATGTCTACCAAATTTTACATATTTTGATAGAGGGGTGTGTGATTATGTCTACTGATAGAGATATTTGAGATATGATTTTGTATATATAATTCAGAGAGGACTAGCACGATATATTATGAGAATTACCTAATGGAGGTATCCTAGTGGAGCTATGGTATGAGATAGAGGTTTTGACTATGAGATATGCCTTGTTGATGATGCTTATCTCCAACATATTGCTGCTAGACTTATTAGAAGCTAGGTTCCCATGGAACCTTTTGGGATTGGCATTTTCACTGGTGGAGTGCACCATAGAGAGGTTGTTAATGATGGTGTGCAGTACTAATTTTCTATGACATATTTATGATGAGTTGTATGAGATCCATTATTTCGGGTGGAAAGTATTAGGCTACAACTTTATATTACAGGTGTGGGGATGGTAGCACATTGTTTTTGATCGACCATGGGGACTACCTTGTATGACGTAGGTAAAACTCACAGATGTGGAGATAGGATATGGGATCCTATGGCAGTGGTACTAGGAGATGGGTCAGAGCCACCCTTATGCAGGTATGATTGATCACTATGCATATTCATTTACATGACTAAATACAGATGAGGTTACCTGGAGATCATACAGGGATTATCCAGCATGGCCTAAGGCTAAGCTACAACTTTTAAGGGTACAATGAGGGATATGGTTAGTTGGTAAACACGGGACTAAGCAAGAGTATTCTCGAGTGATGCATTATTTTGGGCTATGTTAGGGGTTTCCTAGTGATCCATGGATCTATTGATGCTATGCAGACAATAGGACACTTACTTAGATTGTAGTGGAGGGTTGGATATGAGACAAATCCTAAAAAGAGCATATCTAAGCTAGATGATGAAAGGAACACAAGAGAGTATGAATCCTAATAGGTGATGCACAAGTGATGATGGGAGGGACCACTAGAAGGTGATACAAATACGGTGATAGAGGATGCTCACAAGGAGGCTTTAGATGAGGCTCCAACTAAGGCTCTATATGAGGAGGAGCTAGATTTAGGTGAGCAACATGTGCATCACTAGATAGATGATGAGTGAATGAAAAATATGGATATGGAGGATCATTAGGATGATTATGATGAGGATGATATTCATGAGAAGGGATTTCAAGCATAGTTGGTAGCACAAGATGCTACCATTGCTAAGCTACAGGGTGAGTTGATCAGATAAAGACAGGAGTGGAGGGAGTACGTAGAGGAGAGGGCTCTCCTATAAGTATAAGTGCAAACTACTGAGGTAGAGATTGTGAGGTAGGTAGTAGTTATTGAGGGGCAAGCGATAGAGCTAGATTCTCTTTGGTCATAGATTAGAGCAGGGATCTTGAGCCAATAGGCATTCGATAGTGATGAGGTAGCTAGGCTATGGGGGGAGGTAACACAGGTCCAAACTTTACTAGGTGACTACTAGGCTCATCGTCGAGAGGAGGTATCATACACATAGGATTTAAAGGATGAGGTAGCGTGCCTTGGAGGAATTCAAGTTCAATACTCCCTTATTTTCTTTTATTTTTGAATTGCTCTAGGTATTTGCTCATTTTTGTTTTGGTGAGCAAGGGATTTTGGTAGTGGCGAGAACCATTGTTTATTTTACTTTTTGCTTTTGATAGTGGTAAAAACCACTTTTTATTTTGGGGATTTTTACTTTTATATTTGTTTCTCTTTGGATGCTTGCCTATATTTGGCATGGGGCAAGGGATTTTTATTTCTTTGGGTAGGGAGCAACTTGTTCTTTTTTCAATTATCAGCATTTTTGAACCATGCACATAGGGGGATGAGCAAGGTAAATTTTTCACTTAAGGTAACAATTACCACTTTGTAGGTTTCATCTTTCCTTATGCAAAACTTGAATTTATTAGTGTAAAAATATGTTGGGATTATGATGTATACAAGTTAAAATCAAAGCAGGACTTTACCTTCTAAAAATCAGGATAGCTTTCTACAAAATATGAAAAGAAAACTAGATACATTTGAGTGACCAAAAATCCTAATTACGCCTTATCACAAATGACTAGGTGGAGGAAAACACACACAAATATGAAATGTGGGGAATGCAGATGTAAATGATAATTGTAATGTAGATGGGTGTTAATAATAACTTTTTACAAAGCTAATTTTGAAGGATGGCTAGTGTACAAACCTAGTTCTAGACATGTATGAGCGACTCTAGAATGCAAAATACAATGATGGGTATGCTTAATGCAAGTGATTGTATAATGCAATGATATGAAATATAATGCAATATTTTTATATATTTTAATTATGTTTTTGTATTTTGATTAATATAAATATATATATATATACATACATTTGACCAATGGGCTTAGTGAATTCCATTGGGGTATTTTGGGTGACCAAAGGGGTTTATGGATACCTTTGGGGCTTTTTGGGTGACCAAAGGGTTTATGGGTACCTTTGGGGCTTTTTGGGTGACCAAAGGGTTTATGGGTATCTTTGGGGATTTTTGGGTGACCAAAGGATTTATAGATACCTTTGGGGCTTTTTGGATGACCAAAGATTTTATGAGTACCTTTGGGGATTTTTGGACGACCAAAGGGTTTATGGATACCTTTTGGGCATTTTTGGTGACCAAAGTATTTATGGGTACCTTTGGGGATTTTTGGATGACCAAAGAATTTATAGATACCTTTGGAGCTTTTTGAGTGATCAAAGAATTTATGGGTACCTTTGGGGTCTTTTTGGTGACCAAAGAGTTTATGGGTGCCTTTCGAGATTTTTGGGAGGCTTTTTGGGTGACCAAAGGATTTATGGGTACCTTTGGGGATTTTTGGGTGACCAAAGGGTTTATGGGTACCTTTAGGGATTTTTGGTGACCAAAATATTTATGGGTATCTTTGGGGCTTTTTGGGTGACCAAAGGATTTATGAATACCTTTGTGACCAAAGGATTTATAAGTACCTTTGGGGATTTTTGGGTGACCAAAGGGTTTATGGGTATCTTTGGGGCTTTTTGGTGACCAAAGGATTTATGGATACCTTTGGGGATTTTTGGTAGGGCATGGTAAGATATATGGAAATCATATAGATGGATAGATGATCTCTATTGGATGGGTGATAGGGTCTATTGATAAGAGGTTGTCACAAGACTTGCGATGGTGGTTGTGGTGGAGGTGGTCGATGCGAAAGGGGGTGAGATTTCTCCTCAAGTGGCAGAAGTTGTCACCAAATGGGATGTGGTAATGGAAACACACACAAATAGAACTCTTCATCCTCATCCAATGGGATGATATTTTTGTATTCCTCATCTAAACTAGGGGATTTAATTGGTGCTATGTTGTAATATAATTCATCATCAGTTGTCCATTCCATTCATAAGGAGAACCTTGATCCTCTTCCTCATTTTTGGATGGAAGTGTATGCGAACATTCAACTTATTCATAGGAATGGGTGAAATCATGAGATATATCTTGATATATCATATTTATGAGGAAATAATCCCCCAAAGAGTGGACATGATTAGGATTAGCGTAAGGATCGTGTGCAAGCTCATCCGTATAGTTTAGATCCAAGTGCTCTAAACTATCTATGAGGACATCAAGAGGCATAGACTTTTTGTGTCCTAAGCCAAATTGATAATATGGTATTTGATATTGCATCTAGAAAGGAACATGAGTACTTTTTTCATACAACCCCAAACCATAGCCATGCCAATGGTAGTGATGGATATATCGCATCACAAAGTTAGGATTGGAAATATAATTGATGTCCTTAGAAAAAGGGTTCTTCATCATCTTCTTGCTGAGGATATGGTTTTTTGCCATATTTAATACTCCCATATATGAAGTTTATTTGATTGGGAGGTATGCCTAGTGGTACAATGGTACATATGGGAAGACAAGGTCATCCCATATTTTGTATTTTCTCAATGGTTGGAATTACTGTAATATTACTTACTAAGTATTCTCCTAAACCTGTAGTAGCCAGATGAACTATGACCTATGATGGTGAAGATGGAGGATATGGAAGCGAGGCTTGAGATGACTCAATGCTTGCCTCATGAGGTGGTTCCTCATCTACTAGACTAGGAATCTCTTATGTGGAAATTGTAGAGATGATTGGATGGATCTCGTCAATAGGCCTCTTCGACATGTTCCTCTATGGAGGATTTGATGATGATGAAGGTATATCCGAAGGTGCAATTGATAATGGTGGTATAAACTAAGATGGTAATGGATCAATTGAATGTGATGATGAGGGAGTTAGACCTTTATTGGATGTATTTGGTTAGAAGTCCACATGAATTGATGGTAAGGTCGACTCAAGGATGAGATGTACCAAGTTTCAGTATTTGAAGGGCTCAAGGTCATCGAAGACAACATGTACTTGCCCTTCATGAGTGTACTTTAAACATTGGTGAACTATGGATGGCATGCACTTCATATCCCTAATATAGGGTCTAATCATCAAGATATTATAAGCCATTGTGCCCTCTAAGACATGAAATAATATTTGTATGGTTTTGTGTAACACCTTAATAGGTAAGACTATAATGCCAACCGTTGATCATAGAGTATCATTGAATTCTCAAAGGGTATATGTGGATACAACAATGTGGGATGCTAGAATACCTAGATTTTGGAGAGAATTTGTGGTGATGATATTGCTTGAAGAACAAGAATCAATTAGAACTCTTTTGTAATGTGTTATATTTACACATGCAATGATGTGTAAGGGGGATCAATCACATAATTTGATATTGGTTTGATTTCATGTTCATGAAATGTGATTACTAGCTCTTTGCACTATTGAACGTGCCCCGCAAATTTGATAAAGCAATTAGAATCTTGTGGCTGCAGTTCAATAAACTTAAGGATCTCCATAAGAGATTCTCAATGAGATTTCCCCTCTTGAATTTTGATTTCTTCGATTTTTCTATCCTACACTAGAGCACCTTCAAGAGTTTAGTATTGTTGGAGTTGTAGAAATAATGAAATTGAATTTAAATGACTCTTGGAAAACATGTGAGTCAACTCAAATACTAGTAGTAGGTATGGTAACTTAGCGAGAAGTGTTTACCACCTATTACCATAATCCCTTATTGACTCATCGTGATACTGCTTCAACCCTGTGAGGTCTAACAAAGTTACCTTTCACTTAGTTTTAAAAGTAAAATATTCTAGGAATGCATCTACAAATTGTTCAAAGCTATGGATAATTTGCCTTGGATGTTTATTGTACCACTCTACGGTTAGGCCAGAGAGGATAATAAAAAATGTTCATAGAAGTAAGGCATCATTATCCTAGATACAAAAGGATTGATTCATAAACCTATTAACATGATCCTATGCATCTTCATCTCATTTGAATCTATTTATATTGGGTATTTTGAAATGCTTTGGGTATGGAGAAGAAGGTATTAATGGGTGAAGCAGTTGATTGCAAAGCTGGTGCAAAATGAGCTTTTGAAGCCTGAACCCAAAGGTCTTATTTTATATTATTTCCATGTATTCAAGCAATGCTTTATACACATTAGAGTATTTGATATCCTCTTATTTGATTTAACCCCATGGGGGAGGGTGAGGAATATAAAGAATATGGTGTGGTGGTTAAGTATCATCAACCATGCCTCCATAAGGTGCTTCCAAATATTCCTCTTCTAGTTCCAGATCATCATAGGATCTATAAGGTATTTCTTGAATTGGCCTACAGAGAGGAACAAATACCTGTGGAAGGTGATCTATTTATGGCCTAAGAAGTAAGTCCTGATTAGGCCTAGGAGGTTGAGGAGGCAATTTTTGGTTAGGCCTAGGAAGCCTATTCTTATTAAACGTAGTCTACCTTTGATGAAACCTTTTATATGAGTACTTGGGGTAGGGACCCCGTTACCTAAAGTCTCTTGAAATAACTCATGGATTTGTTGTTCAATTCTTTTCTTTTCTAACTGATACTAGCATTCCAAGCATTATTTATCTAGTTGAAGCAAGACAACAAAAAAAAAAGAATAGTCTTGTTTGTGAACTTCCTTTTTGGGTACAAGCAAGACAAGAAAATTTGAAAAAAAAAAAAAAAGATAAAAAATTTGCAGCAAAGGCATGTCCCACAAAATGGGGATACATGAGGACAAGCATCAATTTCAGAAAAAAATAGGAACAATGGATCCAATGCTTTATTTCTAGCAATAAGGAGGCAATGATGATGTAAGAAGATTCTTACTGTTCATCTAGTAAGGAAGGTTGCATTAATGTTGCAGGTTTTCAACAGAAAGAGATGGTGTTTTCATACAACAATTGACATGTTTTTGTATAATAAGGATTGGTCTTATCGAAATAAGTGTGAGATATATTCTCTTTGATTGAAGCACTTGAAAAAAAAAAGGACAAAAGTTGGTTGAAAACCAGAAATGGCAGTCTCTTTTGATGAAAAAAATGAAAAAAAAAAGATGAAAAAATATATATATATATATGAAAAAAATATATAAAAAAATGAATAATTCAGTAGTGAAAACCTTATTGGAGGTGCTACTGAGTTGGATTGCATGAAAACTTATTTTTCAACATGCATTGCCTTGTTGATCTACCTATCATTGTTCCACCATTGTACAAATCTCACACTGCACATGTGTTATGTTTGTTTATGTTTTCAGATAGCCTACTAACAATCATCAAAAGCAGCTTGTAAGGTGCATGACCAATTTTTAAGATAGTAAGGTATGTGTTTCTTGCATTTAATTCATAGTAAACATTTAGCATTTAGTGTATGATAGTCGGTATTTGGCATAAACTATTCATACAATAGTGACAAGTTGAAAAAAAAGGAACATGTTCAAGATGTCAAGAAACACCCCCTTATGCCCTTAATTGCATGGAAATTTCAAAACTATGCAAAAACCTAATTTTGGGACAAACATGGCAACAATTCTATTTCAATTTGTAGGGCAAATTTTAGGAGAACTACAAGTTTATATATCACAATTGTCTGATAAATTGAAGGAGGATAATCAACAAAATGCACCTGAAGGTTCTATTTTAGTACTACTAGAATAAAATAGCAACATACAAAACAAAGAATAGCATCTAAACAAAAGGATGAAGAAGAGATTTTTGATGTTATAGAAGGCTTATACACTCTAGATATGGACCCACAATAGAATCTATAGCTAAATTTTGCATAGGAGGTCATTTCTACATTTTTTTGAAGATCTTCAGAATGAGAAAACATCTTCGAAATAAGAAGTACAGTCTCTTTGGAATGAACAAAAATCTTTGAAATGAGAAATGCAGTCTCTTCGGAATGAACAGACATCTTTGAAATGAGAAATGCAGTCTCTTTGGAATGAACAGACATCTTTAGAATGAGAAATGCAGTCTCTTCGGAATGAACATACATCTTCGAAATGAGAAATGCAATCTCTTTGGAATGAACAGACATCTTCGGAATGAGAATACAGTCTCTTCGAAATGAGCAGGATATCTTTGGAATGAGCAGAAACTATACCAGAATTGATGAAAATGCTACAAAATAGCAAAAAGAGTAGGGTACATAAAATATTGAGGTTTATAAGGCTCTACCATAAGTAAGTACATCCCTCAAGCATTTCAAATAATAAAAAAAAAAATTATGAATTTTGTTCAAAAGGTGCAAACAACAAAAATAAGCATTCAGGCTAAAATGTTGTTAAGAACATAAAGTTTCATCAGTAGTAGTGCATCTTCTAAATACTGTTCCACTTGATATAGTGCAATAAGGAGCAATTTCTCAGTTGGCAGGTAGCAAAGGATGTTCACAAGAATAAAACCTGCATATTACTATGGCCTGCTAAGATGCATGAGGGCATGCATCAGTTCAAGTTGGGGGGGATGATGAGGCCTAAAAATGCCTCATTATTGCACAATGTTTGACTACCATATGATAAGTTAATTGCCAAATAGTTGACTAAAATATACTATTTGTTAAGTGTTTGCATGATTTTATGTTAGGAATACTATATCTCTGTTTTTGACTATTTTCAGCATTTTATGACTGATTTTGCTTGATTAAGTAGCAAGTAAAAACATGCATTTCAATTAACCAAATGTGGTATGCTGATATCCATTAACTTCTCAATGGTTTTTGAATGTTTTCCTGCCCTTCAACTTGTTTCAAATCCACATTGAAGCCAAAATTTTAGGACTGTCATAAATCTGAAAATCTGGAAAAAACAGCCATATAAAAATCAGCAAGCTATCACTTTATAGGAACACCTTGAAGTTGTCAAGCAAAGCATGAGGATATGGATGGAATGAGTTCAGAAGGACTACAGAAGACATCTGACCTATTTAGAAGCATTCCCACATGGTCTAAATAGGCAGCAACAAGGTATAACAGAGTAGGGGCAATTGTGCAACATTGTTGCACTATTTCAGCATGGTTACTTGGTGAATGAAGTGTATAAATTTAGTAGCAACTTGATGTACTCCTTCATGTTGATATTTGAATAATTTTTCCATGTTCTAATTTGTTTGAATTTGCAAGAAATGCCAATATTTTACAACTGTGCAATAGAACTAGAAAATGCAGTAATTTACCATGTAAATTCCAGCAAGCTACCAATGAATGGCAAGGCATGGAATTCACATCCAAGGAAGAATGGCTTTTATCTGATCTTGAGGCACCATTAAAATACGCAAAACCTTGTTAACATGGTTAAGCAAAGACACAATGTCTTCGAAATGAGAATTGCAGTATCTTCGAAATGAGCCACTTATCTTCGGAATGAAAACAGAATGTGCTTTTTGACTTGTTGACTGAACTTTTGGCGGTGGAAAAGGGGATAAGAAGGTTGAGAAAGTTAAGGGAAAATATCTCCCATATGATTTTGTTGTCCTTTCCATCCAAAGCCACCATTCATAGAAAAGATCAATTTTGATCCTCTTCTAGGATAAACCAAGAAATAACTGCAGCATAATAGGAAGTTATTTGCAAGATAGAAATGGCATATTATGAAGTGGAGAATGATGTGTGAGATATTTCTAGACTCCTCCCACGTACTCCCACCACTGAAGATGCTTTCTAAGGGCCAATGACTACTACTGCAACACAAACTGTCCAGATTTGCATTTATTTCAGATCCAGAATTATTGGCAAATCACTATAAAGTAGCACATAGGATGATTTGAGCATGGGATATGTTGTAAATATTTATATAAATAACATAACTCCCTCTTTGGTTGAGCCAGTTAGGAAATTAGAATAGAGGAGAGTTTTTAATTGCAGCAATTAGGACTGTATAGTGATTTTTTGTAACAGTTTTCAACATGTTTTGTCATCAATAAAAGTGTAGCTATTTTATCATTTTCTGTTGAGTGTTAATTAGTTAAGGAGTGTTTTTCACCTCCTTCTAGATCAGGAAGTATGGGCCCACTTTCAGATCTAGAAGGAGGGATTTTATGGCAGGTTTTAATCTATAATTTTGCTGCAGTAGAATTAATAGATTGCTTGCCAGATTTCATTTTCTTGTTTTTATTTTGTATTATGTGATTTATGTTTTCTATTATGTTTGTGTATAGCATTTGTGTGTATGTCAGCTGACAAATTATATTACGCATTTTTCCTTTGCTTTCCATGTTTTCCTTGCTTTAGCAACTTTCCATTTTTAGCATATTTCATTTTGCTGTCAATTCCTATAGCAGAAGCTTGACGACCTTTTGTGGCAGGGCATTGACAGGTGTTTTTAGAATAAGTTTCATTTACAAGCATCATTTCAATTATGCAAAAGTAACTAGATTTCAATTCTGCAAATGTAACTTAGGATTTCATTTCAGTAATTTCAATTCTACAAAAGTAACTTAGGATTTCATTTCAGCAATTTCAATTCTGCAAAAGTAGATTAGATTTCAATTTAGCAATTTCAATTCATGCAATTGTAGTTAGATTTCAATTCTTGCAACTTAGAATTAGTTTTCAATTCCTATAATTTATTTCAGTTTCCATTCTTCGGACTAGGTTTAGTGTGACACCAAAAGGCTAAACCAAAATCTGCTTCACCAATAAATGCTTGAAATCTGAATGCCTGAATTGTACTCTGCCCTAACCTTCTATCGTAGACAGCCTTGGACACCACCCCGAATTGATAAATCATTGAGATTAAATGATGAGACTCAATGACACTCATCATTTTGGTGTCGTTGCTAGGGAACATGGTGTTGTTAGAGGGTAAAAGCAGTCAAATAATTATTATTGTGCTAAGTTATGAAGTTCAGAGTTAAATTTGAATGTAATAGCTGGTATAAATAATAATTATTGATAGTTGCATTTCAATTCATTTAGAAAACAAGCAACCACAGGGAGGTGATCTTCACACTTGGGGGTTAAATTGCCTAGTTTGAATTCTTCTCAAAGAGAGATCCCAACAACAACAAATAGGGCAAGTAAATCAACCACCACCTTCAGCCCAACCTGTGGCCAATATGAATAATACAAGATAGGCAACCCCTGTCTATGTAAGCTAAAAATAAATAAAAAATCACAAAAACTTTTGCACAATCAAAATAGGAGTTTACAACTTAATGATGATCCTAGAGTTTTCCATTATTACTTAAATATTGTTAGGATTTTACCGCGCTAAACCGCAACCTAGCAATTCTTAGCCTACATAGACAATAGTTGATCTCATTAGAGGTGATCCTACCTGACAAGTAGTTGATCTGCTAAAGTTGTACACTTCTTGTCTTATTGTGCAAACCAAAAATATTTTTTAGCACAACCTATGATCAGTCTGAATAAATACAGGATAGGCAACCCCTGTCTATGTAGTTGAATCTGGTATAAAAAAAAAAACCTGTAGGAAATGTTATTGACTACAACAACATCCAACTGTGCTAAAACAAGAACTTACCTGAGCTTGAAGAGATAAAAATCAATGGAGATACATAGAAAACCTTTAGTCCAAACACACAGAAATTAGCCTTGGATAAAGGAGAAAAACTAGAAAAACTGCACATAGAAAATTTACTTCCATTTTACAAAGGGGTAAATTTTGTCCTCCTAGGAATGAAACAAATTGAAGTGCAGCCAAGAAAATTCTTGAACATTATTAGCTGGTTGACTTATAAACAAAAAGCAAAATTGTTGCTATTTTGAAACAATATTTCAATCCCTTTACATGGAATTACAAGGGTATATCAAGATTTTATCTTGATGTAAGCACTTAACATCTTTTGGAAATTGGTATTTAATTGTTTCAAGAATAGATTGACAAGATTTTGCAGACTAGGAGCCATGGACAACACTTGATTGAAGAAGTTTTTAGATATGGAGCAGTGCTTCTTTCTCCCATTGGTAATTCATGGAGGATGTTAGTGGTGAATGGACATTGCCTTCGGGTATACCATGCACCATTAACTAAGGAGGAGTTCTTGAAGGAGATTCCATTGGATGTACACATAATGGAAGAGAATTTCTCTTCAATATCAGATTCAGAGTGATGATAAAAAGTCTGACAAAAAAAAAAAAAAAAAAATACAAGAAAAGCAAAAAGAAGAATAGTCTTGTTTGTGAACTTCCTTTTTGGGTACAAGCAAGACAAGAAAATTTGAAAAAAAAAAAGAGAAAAAAATTTGCAGCAAAGGCATGTCCCACAAAATGGGGATACATGAGGACAAGCATCAATTTCAGAAAGAAAGAGGAACAATGGAGCCAATACTTCATTTCCAGCAATAAGGAGGCAATGATGATGTAAGAAGATTCTTACTGGTCATCTAGTAAGGAAGGTTGCATCAATGTTGCAGGTTTCAATAGAAAGAGATGGTGTTTTCATACAACAATTGACATGTTTTTGCAGAATAAGGATTGGTCTTATCCAAATAAGAGTGAGATATGTTCTCTCTCATTGAAGCACTTGAAAAAAAAAAGGACAGAAGTTGGTTGAAAACCAGAAATGGCAGCCTCTTTTGATGAAAAAAATGAAAAAAAAAAGAGATGAAAAAAAAAAATGATAAAAAAAAATATATAAAAAAATGAATAATTCAGTAGTGAAAACCTTCTTGGAGGCGCTATTGAGTTGGCTTGCATGAAAACCAATTTTTCGGCATGCATTGCCTTGTTGATCTACCCATCATTGTTCCACCATTGTACAAATCTCACACTGCACATGTGTTATGTTTGTTTATGTTTTTAGATAGCCTGCTAACAATCATCAAAAGCATCTTGTAAGGTGCATGACCAATTTTTAGGACAGTAAGGTATGTGTTTCTTGCATTTAATTCATAGTAAACATTTAGCATTTAGTGTATGATAGTCGGTATTTGGCATAAACTATTCATACAATAGTGACAAGTTGAAAAAAAGGAACATGTTCAAGATGTCAAGAAACACCCCCTTATGCCCTTAATTGCATGGAAATTTCAAAACTATGCAAAAACCTGATTTTGGGATAGACATGGCAGCAATTCTATTTCAATTTGTAGGGCAAATTTTAGAAGGAGAACTACAAGTTTATATCTCACAATTGTCTAATAAATTGAAGGAGGATAATCAACAAAATGCACCTGAAGGTTCTATTTTAGTACTACTAGAATAAAACAACAACATACAAAACAAAGAATAACATCTAAACAAAAGGATGAAGAAGGGATTTTTGATGTTATGGAAGGCTTATACACTCTAGAGATGGACCCACAATAGAATCTGTAGCTAAATTTTGCATAGGAGGTCATTTCTGCATTTTTTAAATATCTTCGAAATGAGAAATGTAGTCTCTTCGGAATGAATAGACATCTTCGGAATGAGAAATGCAGTCTCTTCGGAATGAACAGACATCTTTTAAATGAGAAATGCAGTATCTTCGAATGAAAGACATCTTGGAATGAGAAATGTAGTCTCTTTAGAATGAACAGACATCTTCGAATGAGAAATGTAGTCTCTTCGGAATGAATAGACATCTTCGAATGAGAATATCTGATGAGCGGATATCTTTGAAATGAGCAGAAACTATACCGAAATTGCTGAAAATGCTACAGAATAGCAAAAAGAGTAGGGTACATCAAATATTGAGGTTTATAAGGCTCTACCACAAGTAAGTACATCCCTCAAGCATTTCAAATAAAAAAAAATTATCAATTTTGTTCAAAAGGTGCAAACAACAAAAATAAGCATTCAGGCTAAAATGTTGTTAAGAACAAAAAATTCCATCGATAGTAGTGCATCTGCCAAATATGGTTCCACAATAAAAAAAAGTGTAATTGCAAAATACTTGATATAGTGCAACAAGGAGGAATTTCTCAGTTAGTAGGTAGCAAAGGATGTTTTTTCACAAGAATAAAACCTGCATATTACTATGGCCTACTAAGATGCATGAGGGCATGCATCGGTTCAAGTTGGGGGGGATGATGAGGCCCAAAAATGCCTCATTATTGCACAATGTTTGACTACCATATGATAAGTTAATTGCCAAATAGTTGACTAAAATATACTATTTGTTAAGTGTTTGCATGATTTTATGTTAGGAATACTATATCTCTGTTTTTGACTATTTTCAGCATTTTGTGACTGATTTTGCTTAATTAAGTAGCAAGTAAAAACATGCATTTCAATTAACCAAATGTGGTATGCTAATATCCATTAACTTCTCAATGGTTTTTGAATGTTTTCCTGCCCTTCAACTTGTTTCAAATCCACATTTAAGCCAAAATTTTAGGACTGTCATAAATCTAAAAATCTGAGAAAAACAACCATATAAAAATCAGCAAGCTATCACTTTATAGGAACACCTTGAAGTTGTCAAGCAAAGCATGAGGATATAGATGGAATGAGTTTAGAAGGACTACAGAAGACATCTGACCTATTTAGAAGCATTCCCACATGATCTAAATAGGCAACAACAGGGTATAACAGAGTAGGGACAATTGTGCAGCACTGTTGCACTATTTCAGCATGGTTACTTGGTGAATGAAGTGTATAAATTCAGTAGCAACTTGATGTACTCCTTCATGTTGATACTTGAATAATTTTTCCATGTTCTAATTTGTTTGAATTTGCAAGAAATGCCAATATTTTACAACTATGCAACAGAACTAGAAAATGCAGTAATTTACCATGTAAATTCCAGCAAGCTACAAATGAATGGCAAGGCATGGAATTCACACATGGAGAGGAATGAAGGCTATTGCAATCTGATCCTGAGGGCTAATCCACCTGAGAAATGCAGCCAAAACCATTTGGAGTCAACATAGTTGGTCATTCTAAAGATCTTTGAAATGAACACAGTGTCTTAAGAATGAGAAAACACAGTGTCTTCACAATGAACAGATATCTTTGGAATGAGAAAACATAGTGTCTTCGGAATGAGCGAATCTTTAGAATGAGAATTGCAGTATCTTCAAAATGAGTGGATCTTTGGAATGAGAATTGCATTATCTTTGAAATGAGCCACTTATCTTCGAAATGAAAATAGAATGTGTTTTTTGACTTGTTGACTGAATTTTGGTGGTGGAAAAAGGGAAAGAAGGTTGAGAAGGTTAAGGGAAAATATCTCCCATATTATTTTGTTGTCCTTGCCGTCCAAAGCCACCATTTATGGAAAAGATCAATTTTGATCCTCTTCTAGGATTAACACAAAAATAACTGCAGCATAATAGGAAGTTGTTTGCAAGATAGAAATGAAATATTATGAAGTGGAGAAATATGTGTGAGATATTTCTAGACTCCTCCCATGTACTCCCACCACTGAAGATGCTTTCTAAGGGCCAATGACTACTACTGCAACACAAACTATCCAGATTTGCATTTATTTCAGATCCAAAATTATTGGCAAATGACTGTAAAATAGCACATAGGCTGATTTGAGCATGGGATATATTGTAAATATTTATATAAATAACATAGCTCCCTCCTTGGTTGAGCCAGTTAGGAATTAGAATAGAGGAGAGTTTTCAGTAGCAGTAATTAGGACTGTATAGTGATTTTTTGTAACAGTTTTCAGCATGTTTTGTCATCAATAAAAGTGCAGTATTTTATCATTTTATGTTTTGAGTGTTAATTAGTTAAGGAGTGCTTTTCACCTCCTTCTAGATCAGGAAGTATGGGCCCACTTTTAGATCTAGAAGGAGGGATTTTATGGCAGGTTTTAATCTGTAATTTTGCTGCAGCAGAATTAATAGATTGCTTGCCAGATTTCATTTTCTTGTTTTTATTTTGTATTATGTGATTTATGTTTTCTATTATGTTTGTGTATAGAATTTGTGTGTATGTCAGCTGACAAATTATATTAAGCATTTTTCCTTTTCTTTCCATGTTTTCCTTGCTTTTTATTTTAGCAACTTTCCATTTTCAGCATATTTCATTTTGTTGTCAATTCCTGTAGCAGAAGCTTGACGACCTTTTGTGGCGGGGCATTGACAGGTGTTTTTAGAATAAGTTTCATTTACACATCATTCCAATTATCAAAAGTAACTAGATTTCAATTCTACAAAAGTAGATTAGGATTTCAATTTAGCAATTTCAATTTCTTTAGATTTCAATTCTCAAAAGTAGATTAGGATTTCAATTTAGCAATTTCAATTCTGTTATGTCAATTCTACAAAAGTAGATTAGATTTCAATTCATGCAATTGTAGTTAGATTTAAATTCTTGCAACTTAGAATTAGTTTTCAATTCCCGTAATTTATTTCAGTTTCCATTATTCGGACTAGGTTTAGTGTGACACCAAAAGGCTAAACCAAAATTTGCTTCACCAATAAATGCTTGAAATATGAATGCCTAAATTGTACTCTGCCCTAGCCTTCTATCGTAGACAGCCTTGGACACCACCTCGGATTGATAAATCATTGAGATTAAATGATGAGACTCAATGACACTCATCAATCTTGGTGGTCAGAATATCTTTTGATAAATTTATTTATATAATCAGTTGTGCGAGGTATATTAGACCTAGAACTATTACCACGATGCTTATCTTGTTTAGGAGAATCTAAAAGGTCGACTACAAGCTTACCTTAATCGAGAGAGGTTGCGTTCACTTGAGGCTCAATCCTAAAAAAACATTCTTAATACTCAGATGGCGTAGAAGCACATCATTCTTACATGGAATAATGAAACCGAGGATAATTGAGATTATCCTTGGGTCTTCCTTAATAAATGAGGAAGGAAAGGGTTGAATTTGCATGCCTAAGGTGATGAGTATCATAATCATCTTGGTACTTATATTATTGACACCTATTAGGGTGATTTAAGAGTGTAGTTTGATCATTTGGTCCTGCCTATAGGAAGCAATCTTGATCTTGCATGCAGATGATGAGGCCCAAAAATGCCTCATTATTGCACAATGTTTGACTCATTATTGCACAATGTTTGACTACCATATGATAAGTTAATTGCCAAATAGTTGACTAGAATATACTATGTGTTAAGTGTTTGCATGATTTTATGTTAGGAATACTATATCTCTGTTTTTGACTATTTTCAGCATTTTATGACTGATTTTACGTGATTAAGTAGCAAGTAATAACATGCATTTCAATTAACCAAATGTGGTATGTTGATATCCATTAACTTCTCAATGGTTTTTGAATGTTTTCCTACCCTTCAACTTGTTTCAAATCCACATTGAAGACAAAAGTTTAGGACTGTCATAAATCTAAAAATCTGGAAAAAATAGCCATATAAAAATCAGCAAGCTGTCACTTTATAGGAACACCTTGAAGTTGTCAAGAAAAGCATGAGGATATGGATGGAATGAGTTTAGAAGGACTACATAATACATCTGACCTATTTATAAGCATTCCCACATGGTCTAAATATGCATCAATAGGGTATAACAGAGCAGGGACAATTATGCAGCATTGTTGCACTATTTCAGCATGGTTACTTGGTGAATGAAGTGTATAAATTTAGTAGCAGCTTGATGTACTCCTTCATGTTGATATTTTAATAAGTTTTCCATGTTCTAATTTTATTGAATTTGCAAGAAATGCCAATATTCTACAAGCGTGCAGCAGAACTGGAAAATACAATAATTTACCATGTAAATTCCAGTAAGCTACCAATGAATGGCAAGACATGAAATTCACATCCAAGAAAGAATGAAGACTATTGCAATCTGATCCTGAAGGCTAATCCACCTTAGAAATGTAGCCAAAACCATTTGGAGTCAACACAATTGGTCATTCTAAAGATCTTCAAAATGAACACAATGTCTTCGGAATGAGAATTGCAGTATCTTCGAAATGAGCCACTTATCTTCGGAATGAAAATAGAATGTACTTTTTGACTTGTTGACTGAATTTTGGTGGTGGAAAATGGGATAAGAAGGTTGATAAAGTTAAGGGAAAATATCTTCCATCTAATTTTGTCGTCCTTGCCATCCAAAGCCACCATGCATGGAAAAGATCAATTTGATCCTCTTCTATGATAAACCTAGAAAAACTGTAGCATAATAAAAAGTTTTTTACAAGATAGGAATGACATATTCTGAAGTGGAGAATTATATGTGAGATATTTCGAGACTCCTCCCACGTACTCCCACCACTGAAGATGCTTTCTAAGGGTCAATGACTACTACTACAACATAAACTGTCCAGATTTGCATTTATTTCAAATCCAGAATTATTGGCAAATGACTATAAAATAGCACATAGGCTGATTTGAGCATGGGATATATTGTAAATATTTATATAAATAACATAGCTCCCTCCTTGGTTGAGCCAGTTAGGAATTAGAATAGAGGAGATTTTTCAGTAGTAGCAATTAGGACTGTACAGTAATTTTCTGTAATAGTTTTCAGCATGTTTTGTCATCAATAAAAGTGTAGTATTTTATCATTTTATGTTCTAAGTGTTAATTAGTTAAGGAGTGCTTTTCACCTCCTTATAGATCAGTAAGTATGGGCCTACTTTTAGATCTAGAAGGAGATATTTTATGGCAGGTTTTAATCTATAATTTTGTTGCAGCAGAATTAATAGATTGCTTACCAGATTTCATTTTCTTATTTTTATTTTGTGTTGTGTGATTTATGTTTCCTATTATGTTTATGTACAACATTTGTGTGTATGTCAGCTGACAAATCATATTAAGCATTTTCCTTTATGTTTTTCCTGCTTTCTATTTTAGCAACTTTCTATTTTCAGCATATTTCATTTTGTTGTCAATTCCTGTAGCAGAAGCTTGACGACCTTTTGTGGCAGGGCATTGACAGGTGTTTTAGAATAAGTTTCAATTATGCAAAAGTAGATTAGATTTCAATTCTGCAAAAGTATATTAGATTTCAATTTAGCAATTTCAATTATTTAAGAGTAACTAGATTTCAATTCTACAAAAGTAACTTAGGATTTCAATTTAGCAATTTCAATTCATGCAATTGTAGTTAGATTTCAATTCTTGCAATTTAGATTTAGTTTTCAATTCCTGTAATTTATTTTAGTTTCCATTCTTCAGACTAAGTTTAGTGTGAAACCAAAAGGCTAAACCAAATCTGCTTCACCAATAAATGCTTGAAATCTGAATGCCTGAATTGTACTTTGCCCTAGCCTTCTATCATAGACAACCTTGGACACCACCCCGGATTGATAAATCATTAAGATTAAATGATGAGATTCAATGACACTCATCATTTTGGCACCGTTGTCGGGGAACATGGTGTTGTTAGAGGGTAAAAGCAGTTAAATAATTATTATTGTGCTAAGTTATGAAGTTTAGAGTTAAATCTGAATGTAATAGCTGGTATAAATAATAATTATTAATAGTTGCATTTTAGTCCATTTAGAAAACAAGCAACCACCACCTTCAGCCCAACCTGGACAACAACCCCTATCTATGTAAGCTAAATATATTAAAAAAAAAAATCACAAAAACTTTTGCACAATCAAAATAGGAGTTTACAACTTAATGATGATCCTAGATTTTTTCATTATTACTTAAATATTGTTTGGATTTTACCGCGCTAAACCGCAACCTAGCAATTCTTAGCCTACATAGACAATAGTTGATCTCATTAGAGGTGATCCTACCTAACAAGTAGTTGATCTGCTAAAGTTGTACACTTCTTGTCTTATTGTGCAAACCAAAAATATTTTTTTAGCACAACCTGTGATCAGTCTAAATAATACAGGATAGGCAACCCCTGTCTATGTAGCTGAATCTGGTATAAAAAAAACTGCAGGAAATGTTATTTACTGCAACAACATCCAACTGTACTCAAACAAGAACTTACCTGATATTAAAGAGACAAAAATCAATGGAGATACACATAAAATATTTAGTCCAAACACACAGAAATTAGCCTTGGATAAAGGAGGGAAAAACTAGAAAAACTGCACATAGAAAATTTACTTCCATTACTTTTACAAAGGGGTAAATTCTATCCTCCTAGGAATGAAACAAATTGAAGTGCAGCCAAGAAAATTCTTGAACATTATTAGCTGGCTGACTTATAAACAAAAAGCAAAATTGTTGCTATTTTGAAACAATATTTCAATCCCTTTACATTGAATTACAAGGGTATATCAAGATTTTATCTTGATGTAAGAACTTAACATCTTTTGGGAATTGGTATTTAATTGTTTCAAGTACAGATTGACAAGATTTTGTAGACTAGGAGGCATGGACAACACTTGATTGAAGAATTTTTTAGATATGGAGCAGTGCTTATTTCTCCCATTGGTAATTCATGGAGGATGTTAGTGGTGAGTGGACATTGCCTTTGGGTATACCATGCACCATTAACTAAGGAGGAGTTCTTGAAGGAGATTCCATTGGATTTACACATAAGGGAAGATAATTTCTCTTCAATATCAGATTCAGAGTGATGATAAAAAGTCTGAAAAAAAAAAAAGGAAAAAATATAAGAAAATAAAAAAGAAGAATAGTCTTTTTTGTGAACTTCCTTTTTGGGTACAAGCAAGACAAGAAAATTTGAAAAAAAAAAAAGAGAAAAAAATTTGCAGCAAAGGCATGTCCCACAAAATGGGGATACATGAGGACAAGCATCAATTTCAGCAAGAAAGAGGAACAATGGAGCCAATACTTCATTTCCAACAATAAGGAGGCAATGATGATGTAAGAAGATTCTTACTGGTCATCTAGTAAGGAAGGTTGCATCAATGTTGCAGGTTTCAATAGAAAGAGATGGTGTTTTCATACAACAATTGACATGTTTTTGCAGAATAAGGATTGGTCTTATCCAAATAAGAGTGAGATATGTTCTCTCTGATTGAAGCACTTGAAAAAAAAAAAAGAGGATAGAAGTTGGTTGAAAAACAGAAATGGCAGCCTCTTCTGATGAAAAAAAAAAAGAAAAAAAAAGAGATGAAAAGAAAAAAAGAAAAAAAATATATAAAAAAATGAATAATTCAGTAGTGAAAACCTTCTTGGAGGCGTATTGAGTTGGCTTGCATGAAAACTAATTTTTCGGCATGCATTGTCTTATTGATCTACCCATCATTGTTCCACCATTGTACAAATCTCACACTGCACATGTATTATGTTTGTTTATGTTTTTAGATAGCCTGCTAACAATCACCAAAAGCAGCTTGTAAGGTGCATGACTAATTTTCAGGACAGTAAGGTATGTGTTTCTTATATATAATTCATAGTAAAAATTTAGGATTTAGTGTATGATAGTCGGTATTTGGCATAAACTATTCATACAATAGTGACAAGTTGAAAAATGAACATGTTCAAGATGTCAAGAAACACCCCCTTATGCCATTAATTGCATGGAAATTCCAAAACTATGCAAAAACCTGATTTTGGGACAGACATGGTAGCAATTCTATTTCAATTTATAGGACAAATTTTAGAAGAAGAACTGCAAGTTTATATCTCACAATTGTCTGATAAATTGAAGGAGGATAATAAAAAAAATGCACCTGAAGGTTCTATTTTAGTACTACTGGAATAAAATAGCAACATACAAAACAAACTATAGCATCTAAAAAAAAGGATGAAGAAGGGATTTTTTTGATGTTATGGAAGGCTTATACACTCTAGATATGGACCCACAATAGAATTTGTAGCTAACTTTTGCATAGGATGTCATTTCTGCATTTTTTGAAGATCTTCAGAATGAGAAATGCAGTCTCTTCGAAATGAACAAACATCTTCAAAATGAGAAATGTAGTCTGTTCGGAATGAATATACATCTTTAGAATGAGAAATGCAGTCTCTTCGAAATGAACAGACATCTTCGAAATGAGAATTGTAGTATCTTCGAAATGAGTAGATCTTCGGAATGAGCAGATCTTTGGAATGAGAATTGCAGTATATTTGGAATGAGTGGATCTTCGAAATGAGAATTGCAGTATCTTCAAAATGAGCAGATCTTCAGAATGAGAATTGCAGTATCTTCAGAATGAGTGGATCTTTGGAATGAGAATTGTAGTATCTTCGGAATGAGTAGGATATCTTCGGAATGAGCAGAAACTATACCAGAATTGCTAAAAATGCTACAGAATAGCAAAAAGAGTAAGGTACATCAAATATTGAGGTTGATAAGGCCCTACCACAAGTAAGTACATCCCTCGACCATTTCAAATAAAAACAAAAAAAAAAAAATTCAATATTGTTCAAAAGGTGCAAACAACAAAAATAAGCATTCAAGCTGAAATGTTGTTAAGAACAGAAAATTCCATCAGTAGCAGTGCATCTGCCAAATGCGATTCCACAATAAGACTATTGCAAGATGAATCATATGATATCAAGCCTTTAAGAGGTACCTTGCAGCACTAAAACTTGTAGAAAAATAGAAAAAATTCATACATGTGCTTAATTGTAAAATACTTGATATAGTGCAGCAAGGAGGAATTTCTCAGTTAGCAGGTAGCAAAATATGTTGTTCATAAGAATAAAACCTGCATATTACTATGGCCTATTAAGACACATGAGGGCATGCATCAGTTCAATTTGGGGGGATGATGAGGCCCAAAAATGCCTCATTATTGCACAATGTTTGACTACCATATGATAATTTAATTGCCAAATAGTTGACTAGAATATACTATTTGTTAAGTGTTTGCATGATTTTATGTTAGGAATACTATATCTCTGTTTTTGACTATTTTCAGCATTTTATGACTGATTTTGCGTGATTAAGTAGCAGGTAATAACATGCATTTCAATTAACCAAATGTGGTATGTTGATATCCATTAAATTCTAAATGGTTTTTGAATGTATTTTTGCCCTTCAACTTGTTTCAAATCCACATTGAAGACAAAAGTTTAGGACTGTCATAAATCTGAAAATCTGGAAAAAACAGCTATATAAAAATCAGAAAGCTGTCACTTTATAGGAACACCTTGAAGTTGTCAAGCAAAGCATGAGTATATGGATGGAATGAGTTTAGAAGGACTACAAGAGACATCTGACCTATTTATAAGCATTCCCACATGGTCTAAATAGGCAACAATAGGGTATAACAGAGCATGGGCAATTATGCAGCACTGTTACACTATTTCAGCATGGTTACTTGGTGAATGAAGTGTATAAATTTAGTAGTAGCTTGATGTACTCCTTCATGTTGATATTTTAATAAGTTTTCCATGTTCTAATTTTATTAAATTTGCAAGAAATGCCAATATTCTACAACCGTGCAGGAGAACTGGAAAATACAGTAATTTACCATGTAAATTCCAGCAAGCTACCAATGAATGGCAAGGCATGAAATTCACATCCAAGAAAGAATGAAGACTATTGCAATATGATACTGAAGGCTAATCCACCTTATAAATGCATCCAAAACCATTTGGAGTCAACACAGTTGGTCATTCTAAAGATCTTCGAAATGAACACAATGTCTTTGGAATGAGAATTGCAGTATCTTCGGAATGAGCCACTTATCTTCGGAATGAAAATAGAATGTACTTTTTGACTTGTTGACTGAATTTTGGTGATGGAAAAGGGGATAAGAAGGTTGATAAAGTTAAGGGAAAATATCTTCCATCTAATTTTTCTGTCCTTGCCATCCAAAGCCACCATGCATGGAAAAGATCAATTTGATCCTCTTCTAGGATAAACCTAGAAAAACTGTAGCATAATAGAAAGTTGTTTGCAAGATAGGAATGGCATATTCTGAAGTGGAGAATTATGTGTGAGATATTTCTAGACTCCTCCCACGTACTCCCACCACTGAAGATGCTTTCTAAGGGCCAATGACTACTACTACAACACAAATTGTCCAGATTTGCATTTATTTGAGATCCAGAATTATTGGCAAATGACTGTAAAATAGCACATAGGCTAATTTGAGCATGGGATATATTGTAAATATTTATATAAATAACACAACTCCCTCCTTGGTTGAGCCAGTTAGGAATTAGAATAGAGGAGAGTTTTTAGTAGCAGCAATTAGGACTGTACAAGTAATTTTTTGTAACAGTTTTCAACATGTTTTGTCATCAATAAAAGTGCAGTATTTTATCATTTTATGTTCTGAGTGTTAATTAGTTAAGGAGTGCTTTTCACCTCATTCTAAATTAGGAAGTATGGGACCACTTTCAGATCTATAAGGAGGGATTTTATGGCAGGTTTTAATCTGTAATTTTGCTGCAGCAGAATTAATAGATTACTTGCCAGATTTCATTTTCTTGTTTTTATTTTGTGTTGTGTGATTTATGTTTCCTATTATGTTTATGTACAGCATTTGTGTGTATGTCAGCTGACAAATCATATTAAGCATTTTCCTTTATGTTTTTCCTACTTTCTATTTTAGCAACTTTTTATTTTCAGCATATTTCATTTTGCTATCAATTCCTATAGCAGAAGCTTGACGACCTTTTGTGGCAGGGCATTGACAAGTGTTTTAGAATAAGTTTCAATTCTGCAAAAGTAGATTAGATTTCAATTCTACAAAAGTAGATTAGATTTCAATTTAGCAATTTCAATTATGCAAGAGTAACTAGATTTCAATTCTGCAAAAGTAACTTAGGATTTCAATTTAGCAATTTCAATTCATGCAATTGTAGTTAGATTTCAATTCTTGCAATTTAGATTTAGTTTTTAATTCCTATAATTTATTTCAGTTTCCATTCTTTAGACTAGGTTTAGTGTGACACAAAAAGGCTAAACCAAATCTGCTTCACCAATAAATGCTTGAAATCTGAATGCCTGAATTGTTCTTTGCCCTAGCCTTCTATCGTAGACAGCCTTGGACACCACCCCAGATTGATAAATCATTGAGATTAAATGATGAGATTCAACGACACTCATCAGTAGGTGTGTAAGGTAGACCAAGAAGGCATGTGGATGCATGGTATTGCTCTATTTTTTTATGCCTCAATGTGCAGTTGCTATTATTGAAATAAGATGTATGAAGTGTCTATATCTAGAAAGTATATTTCTTGATTAGGACCAAGTCCTGCAGGGGTGTCCCGCATAGGATTCCCTTATAGGTTAGGTTCCTAATTTGAAATTCTAGGACTTGGGCAAGTAGGAGACCACCAAGGAGGTATAATCATATCCTTAGAGTTAAATCAAAGATGGTCTATGTCTCCTTTCCTACTCTCCATAGCATCAGCCCTTGAATGGGCTTAGCTACAGGTGCATACAATAGTTACCTTGTTCCAAACCCTACATGATTATCTCTTTTACAAATTTTGATGATGCAACACACAATAATGAAAAAAAACAATAATATAAGTGTTTATATATTTTAAATATTTTGTGTTCCCTAAAACTGTTTGTTGTGTTTTTTATTTATTTTTTACAAAGAGATCTATTTTCACATGTTTTTATTTTATTGGATGATATTCTCAATGTTAAAAGGATTTCACATATATAGTCGTAGCGACAAAACCTAGTGATGAAATCCAAGAAGACATACCCACTAAAATATGAAGGTGAAACTAATATCCTATCAAGGAGCACAGGTCCTACCATTCCTCACCCATATTGACCATGGGTATTGATACACCCTCTGAAGAGGAATGCATACTATTTTCCATGGCTAAGATGGTTCTTGGAGCTAGATGTGGCAAAAAAATAGGGTTCATATCATGCAATCCAATGGGAGGAGATGAAGCCCATCATTGTTGGTATTTATTAGTGGTTAGGGATGAAGTTCCAACTCACTAATGTTCAAATGTGACATGGTGTGTGTGGTTCCTTTTATACTTAATAAAATTAAACCAAAGAGCACTCAATGATAACTTCACTAAATGCAAAATAATGTTTCACTTTCAGAAGTATTTAATAAATAATGAAACCTATAAAATGCATCGCCTATATTTCAACATAACCATTATGTAGGTCGCAAGAAATCAATCCACACAAATGTATTCCTACTTGGTTATTTTCCTAATTTTCTTCTTTTTATTGTTTTTGAGATTAAGAAAAAGTAAACTATACTTTTCAAGCAACCAAGAAAAAGAAATAAAAATTGAATTTAACTTTCTTTAAACAGTAAGAATGCAAAGTAAGGTCCAGATACTCATTTTGAAGCCTAAGTTTGCTTCTATTTTTTTCAATTTGAGATGCAGGTTCCTTGTTTGGTGGTCATCCCAGGGTGGGATGGTTTCCAATTTGGGGGCTGTACCTAGGTGGGACAATTGCCATGGCCATCCTTGGGTGTTCCAATTAGGAAATTAGGGATCATTTTAGGTTAGAACAACCAAAACCTACAAAATTTTAGAGGCAAAAATAGAGTTAAAACTTACCTAAATCAAATGGGATAGGGGTCCCACCATGATTGCCACTGTAGAGGGAAAAAATGGTGCACCTAGAAAATATAAATGAAATGCATCTATTGATCTAAGAACTAAAAGAGACATTAATGTAAGCATGATAACAAATAAGTAAAAGAAATGGGGTTCTCTTTATATTAATCAATTTTTCAAATCCACGGTTACAAAACGTCCCCTTGAGGGCTCTGAGTTAATACAATTATTACATAAGTGTCAAAGGATATAATCCTTTTAAAGACTCATATGTGATTCAATGCCTTCCTTGCACTCTGAAATTGAAGAGAAATTTTTCGATATCATTGCGATGATCTATCTGTAGTCGGACTTGTGGCTTATTTCTTGTGAACTGAAATACCTGGATCTCCTCACAAAGGATTCATATTTGTTAATAGCATGTGTATATTGAAATTAAATCATAGATATGCATATAATAGTGAATATGAAGAACAAAATAGATGGTGCAAAACTACTCAAAATTACACCAAACCTTAGTATAATGCATATAATCTACTCTAGAATTGATCTATGCTAAAACATAAATAAAATTGGATGTAGAGGTCATGGTCATCCCTGGGTGTTCCAATTGTGATTTTTATAATGAAAAGCATAATAGAAGTTGCAAAACTACTCAAAATTGGATCAAATCCTAGTATGATGCAACACTTCATTGCAAAATATTACGAAGAATCTTCTTTCTTAAATTGGGTGGAATGGCTCCACTTTATACCTCAAGAGAGAACAAGGTCAAATGGGCAAGTTAGGGCATGGAAGGTAAGAGACGTCATTTGTCAAAATCTTGCCATGCGTTGGATGGGAGACATCTCCAATTTATGCCTCCAATTTGTAATTTTTGATGGATTTGATGCACACTAAATATCATAAATCAATGGGTAAGATAAATGCTAGAATTTGATTGTCATTTGTCCTACCCTTGATGTTTTAAGAGTATAGGGGCTTTGTTACCCCACACATAGATGATTTTTGGTGGCCATCCCACCTAGGTATGGTCGTAGGTGGTCATCCCTCGATGGGATGGCCATGAACTGGTGGCGATACCAGGGTGGTATGACCATGGTTGCATGGCCCAAAACTTACCAAAAGTGGGGCAAAACTTCCTAAAAGTGGTAAGGACCACCATTTAACCCCAAACGGTTGCTTAAGGAGGTTATATGGTGCTAATAAGAGTGTGTATTGGCAGTATAATATGATTGATGTAATTTTAGTGTCTACACCAAGGTTACGATGTATCATTAATATCAAATACCATACTAAGGTATCATAATATTCATTCACCCTTGGGATTAGTTCCCATTAGATTTTATCAAATAGGGCATTCTAGGTCATCCCAGCTCTAGCTTATACTTTAATCTAGCATTCATTGGAGACATCCAAATACCTTTAACATACAAGAAGCTCTATACCTTCATACCTAGATATCTAATACCAAATGTAATGACCCAAATTTAACCACAATAAAACACATAGAAATAATTTTTTTCTTTTACTAAGAAAAGGAATTCATAAACCCCTATCTGATTCCTAATTGGTCTATAGTTTAAATCCCCTAAGTTTCTTGAAATGCTACATCTCACTAAATACCCTAACAAGTCCATTCGTGTAGGTGTATAATGTGTTACCACAAATACATTTATTCCTCTCATCACTCTTGATGAGCTAAACTTATCACCTTGTAGACACCAAAACAACACCAATCCGATTATGTGACTACAAACACTGATCGCTTTGACACACATAGCCCCCAGGGCAGCCCTCAGAGGTCAAACAGTGGTCCTAACCACTTTTACAACAATTTTGGAAGGTCAAAAAGCAATTTGGCACCTTCAGACACTCTGCTCCAAATTCGTCCCACCCTGGGACGAATTCAAAATGGGATCCGCCCCACCCAGGGACAAATTCTGAATTCGCTCTAGGGTAGGACGAATTCTAGGTTTAACGGGCAAAAAGAAAAATCTTGACAAGTGGCAGCCGAGGATAGTCCATTAATGCCTCCTGCCTTGCATGCACGTGTAGGTGGGCAGATTGGACGTTAGAGGACTGTCACAAGGGAAGTCATGGAAGCCCAAGTCAAGGAGGACTTTCCTCCCTCATGGGAAGGCATGACTGCCACATGGCGCTTATGCATGCCCCTCCAAAGAGACCCCCTGGGTCTATAAAATGGTGAACTTTCTCACCCAAAAGAAGATAGGTTGGAAGCATTTTCAAGCAACGAAGTGCTGCCAAATTTGATACCACACTTTACCTTTGATTCACCTCTTCCACATCCTTGATCTCTTTTGCAAAGGAGGTCATTGGGTGGTTATTGGAAGTGTGAATCCGGATCCAAAACCCGACACTTGACCACATTGATCTACCCATTCGTCGACAACGCATTACAAGAGATTTTGGGCCCATCCCAAGTGGATTGGTGCCGAAATCAGGTTCCAACGGTGGGCGGCCCGCCCGGGCGCCCCGCACTGCTGCGAGCCTAATCGTCCCTTTTAGGAATGATCGGGAATGTGTAGCATATCTTCATTTCTATCATTTTCATTCCTTGCATTTGTTTTCTATGTTGTTAGGTAGTTTACAATTTTGATTTCAGTTCATTTTGATTTATTATCATTATGCTATCGCGTTTTTGCTCCCACTAACTTGCAGATGAGCATTATCAAATTCCCATTGATGGAGGTCAAATTGGGAAAATCTGACCATCTGGGTCTTCCCAAAATGCCCCCAATTAGCTAACCCCCAAGTTTGTAGGTCTTTTGGAGTTCTCAAGACATGACATTTTGGCAGTATCACTTTGACGCTTTGTTGTAGGTGAATTCGTCCTACCCCGAGATGAATTATAGTCTAATTCGTCCTACCCTAGGATGAATTATAGTCGAATCCATCCCGCCCAGGAGTGAATTCGAATCGATGAAGAATTTCTTGACTGTTTCACTTGCAGTGACCTTCTGGTGATGTTCCCTTGTTTCTATGAAATTTGCAGACTGTTTTGATTCAGTTCACTTATCTTTTTATTCAGTTTCATGCATGCATCCTTCATTGTTTTTTAGAGAATAAACATTTCATATTTTGCAATAGGTGCTACTAATGATTTTGTTGTTTCTTTGAATGCAGGAGGAGCAGCAAGGATCAAAGATTCATTCACACCAGTGGTGACAACACTTTGGCCCGCCCATTTTGCATGTGGGCACGTGGAAGAGAGATGACTTTCCATTGATGTGACCAAGAGACAAGTTTGATGCTCCTCTCCCCTAAAAAGGGAGGAAGCGAATTGTAACCAAATTTGAAATACATCAATAAAAGAAGAGGGTTGTTTCATTTCTCATTTGGGTTCCAATTTGTCTATGCTTTCTCCATTTTATGCATTTCTAATTTGTAGCATCAAGTTTAGTTTCGTTCTTGCATCGTGTTTGGAGTTTTCCCTTTTTGTTTTTGGAATCTCGTGCTTTCAGTGGCGATCACGGTGGGACTCTGTCCCCTAATTTTTTAAGATCAAGAAACTGATCAAAAATTTGTGTTTTTGTGCTTACAGGTACCATTTTTCGAACTCTGACTGTTATTCGTTCCTGCCTGTGGCGAATACATTACTGGAATTCGTCTGACCCTGAGACGAATTTGAATTCGTCTCAGACTGGGACGAATTCTGTTCTGTAATTCGTCTCACCCAGGGATGAATTTATGTCTATGCAGTTTCAGAGCCGAGAATCAAAAACATCCTTTTGGGCAGAGAAGAGGTAGGGGTTTCTAACAAGCTTCTGTCAAATTTTTGTTTTCTGTCTTCTGATTTTTAGTTTTTGTATGGCTTAGGGAAAGTTTCCTTTTTGTTTGCCTATTTCATTTTTGCAAATTAAAAGGAACCCCACACACATCACATGGCATTTTTAAACCAAGGAGCTGGTCGTAAGACCCCAGCCCTTGATCAAGACCAACGGTGGGTTCATCACCACCTTGGCTTGAATTTTGCATTCATTTACCCCGATTGTCATTGTTGCTCGACGTAAATCCTGACGAAAGCTGACCGAGTGTCATTGGGGTGATTCCCAACGCGCGAGGATAAGTCTTCTATGGTAGGTGTCATAAATAGGACAATCCCCCTTCCGTACCGCCTATGTTCCACGTACCATCTGCTCTCACGTACCTATAGTTTCCCTCTCGTAAGGGCGGGTATATAGAGAGGTTGGTATATCGGTCCGACAATGGTATATTGAAGGGGCGACCATTTTGGGAGTCATAAGAGCCTTCATAATTGCATTTAAACGGTTTTCATAAAAAACTTAAAAAAAAAAACAAACAACAAAACACACTAAACCAGTTTTAGGACACACTTTCAACCTTTAAACGAGATAATCACCGTTTGTGTATGTGTGTGTTCTTTTCTGTTTAAGTGTAGCAAAAAAAAAAAAATCATAAAAGAGATAAAAATCTGCTTAGCTTGTAGAAGAGCACCACCATGGTGTACACCCATAGCCAAGCCCAATCAAGGGCAGAAGCTATGGAAAGTGTACAAGGAGCGGGCACAAGTCACCTCCGCTTTAGCCCTAAGGACTTGGCCATACCGCCTTGGCGGTCTGGACTACAAGAGAGTCCACATCATTCCATGTCTAGGTGGAATTATAGGGACACCCCTCTGGGGGACACGCCCATTCAGCACAGCCCCTTTCGGGAAGAAGCTTTACACGTGGCCCTCAACGTAGGCAGAAGAGCTCCTTTAGAAGCTAGATATGAGTGGCCACCATGCGATGAAGTGCTAGAGAGGCATAGTGTCCATGGGGAGAGGCCACGTGACTATGGCATCTCTCCTTTGCCTCCCCTCATTGTTAGAACCAATAGACAAAACCCAGAGCGCAGGGCTCTCCAAACCGGGTGAGCTAACTCCGCCCGCCCCTTTCACACCTATGAAAGGGAGTACGAGGAAGACCATCACATTCCTTGAGAGCAACATACAATGTAGGAGCCTTGCACTTCTACACCTACTAGATACCATGGTCACACACTAAGGCCAGAGCCTCGGGTAAATGCCGCCAACCTCGACAGAGGGAAGCAACCCATTGAGATCTCGGATCATCACGATCGAGGAAAATGCATAGAAGAAGCATTCAGGCCTCCTAGGCCCAAGATGGTGGACCAAATTGACCTGGAAGTCGCCAGACATGCCGCCCACCAAGCCCAGATCATGCGGCTTGAGCAAGATCAGCAGTAGCTAGAGCATCTATACCGCCTTAGCAAGGAGCGCATTCAGCGCCAAATAGATGAGCTACTTTATAACCTACCTGAGAGGGTTCCAACCCCTCGCACCCAAAGAGCGAAACCATATGAGAGGCATAATCCCTTAGTGCAGGATAGGTCTCCGTGACCTCGTCAAGTTTTGCCTCCGAGACCCCATAGACCTGAGAGGGAGGCCACTCCCCGAAACAATGATGGGTACCCTCCACGGGGACCCACTCAGGGTCATAAGTCTCACCCAGAGACTCCTCAGGAAGTTTACGAGGAGTATGAACAAGAAGAAGAGCAGGCTAAAATGCCCTATCAAGGCGGAGGGGTTGTTATTCGGCCACCCCCCCATAGGCCTCAAGTCTCCCACAACCCACAACGGGAGCAAACTAAAGAGGAAGAGATTAAATCTTCCAATGCATACAAAGCGCTGTTAGAGCATTTGGAGTCTATGGAAACCAAAGCTTCTGGGCCCCAAAAGCCCATGTTACGCCAACTCCGTAGTCACCCTGTGCATCCATCAGTGCCTGCACCTCCTTACCCCGAACACTTCAAGTTGCCTCAGTTGGCAGTCTTTAAGGGTGAAGAGGATGCCCAAGAGCATGTGACAAGATTCCTGAGCCAATGCTTTGGCATTCAGGATAATGATGCGCTGTTGCTAAGGACATTCATAACCACATTCATGGGCCCTACCTCGGATTGGTTCACCCAGTTGCCGAAGCACAACATTAATAACTTGGATCAATTAGTGGATGCGTTCCTTGAATGCTTCACCTTCAACACCAAGAAGAAGGCATCACTGAGTGACCTGGCCAGCCTCAGGCAATATGAGGAGGAGACTATGGCGGCCTACGGGAATCGATGGAGGACTCTACTTTCCAAGCTACCCTACCTTCCCCCTATGTCCGACCTTACACAAATGTTCTCACGAAGTTGTTTGAGATCGATCTCGGTGCTATTGTAGCTATAGCAATATGCCACCTTAGAAGAAGCTCTGGCGCAAGCCAAAATTATCGAAGAGATCAAAATACAGGATGGCAAAATTGCCAAACCTAAAAAGAAAGAGTGGAACAAAAACACAAAAATAGGGACTACGCAACAAAAACCCACTGCGGTTAATCAAGTTGCTATAAATGTCTCTAAGCCTGCACAAGAAATACAGCCTCAAAAGGCTAATTATCAGCAGTGCCTCCAAACAATTATGAAAGAGAAAATAAAAAATAGGAGCAAAATCAGCAGCGTCGCCCTAGGCGACAATTTACCCCTTATACGGAGTCTAGGGACTCCCTATTTGACCGCTTGTCAGTGGCGAATTTAATCACCCTTCCAGAGCTTCAAACCATAGATCCTAACGCTCCCAAGCCTAAGGGATACAGAGAGGACTTGTATTGTAGATTCCACAAGCGAAGGGGACATGACCTGAACGCATGTTGGAAGTTCAAAGGGTTGATACAAGACCTGATTGACAATAAAACATTGGCAGTGGACAACCCCATAGCACCAAACAATCAGCAGATGGGGGTTTTCAAGGACCCCTTGCCTACCCATGAGGCACAAGCAAAACCCCTTCAGGTCAATGAGGTGCAAAAAAATTGCCCCATGCAAGGGTATGTGGGAATGATAAGCATAGTGACGAGGAACAAGAAATACCCAGGAGTTGCCCCCGAGGTAGCCACAAGAGAGGTTCCATCGACGTCACGACCTCAACAACACCCTGTGTAGATACCTCCGCCTAGACCCGAGGTCACGATACGGACCAAACTCATGCAGAGTTTACGGACCACGTCGGCTAGGCTCTCCATATATGAGCTTATACAGCAATCAGCGCCCCATCGGGAGGCTCTCATGGAGATTTTGAAAGCCATCGAGTTGCAGCCCCATGAAGCGAATTCCTTCAATAACTTCATGGGACATGTAAAATGATGCATGGAGCCAGTCATTACCTTTCGAGAAGATGAAGTTAAATCAATATCTGATGACATGGCAGATCCACCCCTGCACGTTATCACGTGGGTCAATGGGATCCCGTATAAGAGGGTGTTGATAGACACTGGCTCATCCAGTAACATCATTACTATGATAGCATTGAAGCATCTGAAGTTGCCAGCCTCTCACATCATGGCTTCCACTTACACACTGTGAGCATTTAATGATGCGATATGCTCGATAGTTGGCACAATTGTTCTACCCATTCAGGTAGGACAAAAGATGATATCTACATTGTGCCATGTTTTGGAAGGTGAGATGGCATACAACATATTGCTAGGGCGGCCATGGATCAGGGACATGAAGTGTGTCCCTTCGATAGCTCACCAATGTTTGAAGTATGCATTTGAAGGGGAGGTACATGTAGTCCCGACGGACTTAGAACCCTTCAAATATTGCAATGCGGTGCACTTGATGCCGCAATCGACCCTCCCATCGATGCACTTGGATTTTTAGTTAAATCCATCTAGACAGGGTCCGATGCCGCAAGCACCATTGGTGACTAATCCATCAAAACCCCAGCCAGGTGCATCTTCATCGTCAGCTCCTTCACCACCAATGCCACCTTTCATGGCTAAATAGAAGGACAAAGGGAAACAAATCCTGGAAGAGGCTCAACCCTTGGAAGAGGCACTGCCAACAATATCAACCATCTCAACCGAAGAGATACCTAGCACAATGGAAGTTGAGGCTCCTAATCCACCCAACATGGAATGGACTCAGGAAGGGCTTCCGTTCCCTCCCTCTCAATCACCAACAATTATTGTTGAAATGGCCAGTATGGGCCTGGGGGAGTATTTAGTGTGAAATGTCATAGCAACGACCATGCTAGAGTCAGTGCAAGACATGGGGAGACCTCGCCTCCCCATCGGGATAGTTGTTCCTTTAGGCTACCCATCGAACCAGACCAATTTTGTGTATGGGGGCCTTGACCATGGTGTTGAGCCATGCATGCAAAAGGACGAGGATGAAGAGCCTTTTGCAGAAGATGTCAACTATCTGTCTAACCCGGACTTCGCTTTGAGATATCTTGGCCAATGCAATTGGCATGGATACGGGCTAGGCAGGTATGAGCAAGGAGTGCGTGTCCTTTGCCAACCAAGATACCAAATGCCTTATGACAAGTCGGGAGTAGGGTTCAACCACCCCCTGCCTTTAGACATCTTGGTGGAAAACATGCAAGGCCTAGGAATAGGCAACAAGGGTGGATTGGCATCAGATCCTTATGCCAACCCAAACACAACATATACATTGGGAGATTACCTCCCATGGTCAACAACCACCCTTGGTAACATCAATAACCCTTCTCCTTTGATAGAGAGAGGTGAAAGTTCGGGAACTCACTTTCAAAGAAAGCATAAACAATGTTCAGAAGGATCTTCGGAGGATGAATCAGAATATGAACCAGTGTCATATGATCCCTTCGAATCCGATAGTAATCACTCATGAGAGATTCCCATGAATAACTATCAAGAGATCTTTTTGAAACTGTTCCCTTTAGAGGTTCCAATCGAGCCAGTGTTGTGTCAAGAGAATCAGGTCCCCCCATGGAGCGTGGAACAACCGCAATGGGACCAGATTAATTTGCTCGAACAAGATGAGCCTAATATGCCTCAAGCAGTTGTTGGAGCCAATGAACACTTTTGGATCTCTGACAGCGATTCAGAAGATGAAACTGAGATGGCCTATCTCAACCACATGCGACAAATGCAACAATGACATCCCTTGGAGATTAATGACTTATTTGCATAGATGGGCATACTGCCAGGGCATGAGTGGTACGTAGACCCAGTAGGGTGGGACCAAGTGTTGGATCTGTGGCTCCAAGTTTACGATGAAGGCACCTTCCACCCCGAGACCCTAGGGTGATATCGATGCCAATGGTAGACCCTGTCTTCCTATCAGCACATAGGGCCGATCCGTTCGTGCCAGTACCTATAGAACCAGATCCAGAACATAGAGAACAACCACAATGTTTGAGTCATCACACCCATGGTAATGGAGACCAAATTCATTTCATCCACATGATCTCCATTGACTTGACCACACCCATCCGCAATCCGACCGATCCAACATGGTCCTTGCATCTAGACATAGATGCCATTGACTGGGATCACGTCAATTCACCTTTGTCCCCATCATAGTACTGGCCTTTCGATAAAATGCCTCATTTTACCCCAGGGACAACTCAGGATATCTTTCAGGCTGAAGAGGAACCCGAGGTTCCCAACGCAGATTTAAACTCAGCTACTGATATCCATTTGATCCCAACTCCACATCAGTTGGAGGACGGATCCCACATGTCGGTCGAGGAGACAACTGACGTAGACATCGGCTTGGATCCAATGAATCCATAGATTATCAAGCTAGGGGTAAGCTTATCCCCTGAAGAGCAAGCCGACTACATTGCCCTTCTCAAAGAGAAGAAGGAGGTTTTTGCATGGTCATACAGAGACATGTCGGGGCTAGATCCGTAGCTAGTCATGCATAATCTAACGCTTGATCCGACAATCAAGCCAGTTAAGCAAAAACTACGTAAGATGCACCCAACAGTGGCCTTGATGGTCAAAGACAAATTGCAAAAGTTGTTGGATGCACAGTTTGTCATCTGCGTGGATTATCCGCCATGGCTGTCCAACATGGTTCCCATCAAAAATCCCGATGGGAGGATTCGCATATGCACTAATTTTTGAGATCTAAACAAAGCGAGTCCTAAGGATGATTTCCCCTTGCCAAGCATCGATGCATTGGTAGACGCTACAACAAGTCACGAAATGCTATCCCTCATGGATGGTTTCTCAGGATACAATCAGATTCGTATCAATCCTGAGGACCAACTAAAAATGGCGTTCACAATGCCTTGGGGGACATTTTGTTATAAGGTCATGCCTTTTGGCCTTAAAAATGCTGGCGCCACCTACCAACGTGCCATGACGTACATCTTCCATGATTACATGCATAAAAATTTGGAAGATTACATGGATGATTTGTTGGCCAAGTCTCTTTTGCGCCCAGATCATCTCGATGACCTAAGCAAGATCCTCGATCGCCTCATGGAGCATAAAGTCAGACTGAATCCCAAGAAGTGCGTATTTGGCATCACATCTAGAAAACTCTTGGGTTTCATAGTCTCAAAGCGAGGAATCGAGGTGGACCCAAACAAAGTCAAGGCAATCCTTGAAATGGTTCCCCCAACTACCATTAAGCGACTCAAAAGTCTACAAGGAAAGGTCACGTCAATTAAGCGCTTCATAGCACAGCTATCTGACAAGTGCCGACCCATGAACAAATTATTGCACAAGGGGGTAGTATTTCATTGGGATGACGAGTGCCAGTCAGCCTTTGATGACATCAAATGATACTTGGCTTCGTCACCAGTATTGGCACCACCTAGACCAGGAGTGCCATTCTACTTATACATCTCAGCTACTGAGGTGGCACTGGGCGCCATGCTAGCCCAAAAGAATGAACTTCACAAAGAACAGGCTACTTACTATCTTAGCCGCACCCTGGTCAGTTATGAACTTAACTATGCATACGTCGAGAAACTCTGCTTGGCCAGTGGTGTTTGCTACCAAAAAGCTATGCCACTACATGCTGAGCAACACTACGTATGTTGTGTCTAAGGAGAATCCATTGCGATACATGATGAGTCATACTTATCATAGTAGTCGCACGACGAAATGGATCATGTTGTTGACAAAATTTGACATAGAGTTTATTGGACAGAAATCCATCAAAGGACAGGTCATAGCCGATCAACTAGCAGAGGCTCCTCTCGAAGACGATCAGCCTCTAGTCATAGAACTACCCGATGATGGGGTCTTCCATGTCTCAGAATCGCCAGATTCTGATGAGCCTGAGTCACAGGCTGACATAACCCTATTCTTCGATGGTTCTAAATGTGAGCAAGGTGGTGGCATGGGAATAGTATTCTTCACACCGCAGGGCACTCCAATGCCCCTATCATTTAAATTAAATTTCCCATGCACCAACAATAATGCAGAGTATGAAGCCTTGCTCATAGGTCTTCAGACAACAATCGCCATGAACATCAAATGATTGAACATCTTTGGTGATTCACTGTTAATTGTCAATCAAGTCAAAGGGGTATTCCAATGCAAATGCCCAGTTCTGCAGGCTTACAAAGCCCTCATGGACAAATTCTTGGCAAAACTTGAGTGGTACGACATCGAGGCACTCCCTCGGTCATCGAATCATTTTGCGGACACAATGGCCTCCTTGGGGTCACTAATCCCGCAAGACCTTTCTAGTGACATGACAACCATTCAAGTCAAAACCCTATCACAATCTACGATGGAGCATGCAAGCTCTGACTTGATGCCAGGAATCCACATGATCCAGATTGAACCATCCTCGGATAAGTTCTCTCGAATCCACGATCATCTGAAACATGCCAACTGGGGGTCCTTGTTCTCCCCTACTCCCATTAATAGCAACACAACGCTATTCTTACAAGTTCTCTCCCGCTCAGCGTTTGCTAGGGATGAACTTCAAGAGGGATTGGCTGTTCATACCGTCGAGGCTTCCGATCAATAGGACTGGTATTTACCCATTAGAGACTACCTCAAGTTAGGTAATCTCCCGCTTGGATTGATGCATGCCACAAAATGAGCATTCAAGCAAAAAGCGGCTAAGTATGTCTTGATAGGAGACATTTTGTACCGTCGCAGCTATGAAGGAATCCTCCTTCTCTGCTTGGACCAGCAAGAGTCCACTTGGGCGATCGCCCAAGCGCATGATGGTACATGTGGTGGCCACTTCAGTGGTATGGCCATCGCAAAGCGCATTCTTCGCATGGGCTATTATTGGCCATCTTTAGAGCGAGATTGTTGCGCATATGTCAGGAAGTGCGTGAAGTGTCAACATCATGCCAATTTGATGCATGTACCTTCCCAGGCCTTGCAGACAGTCCAGTTCGCTTGGCCATTTTTGTAGTGGGGTTTCGATCTAATTGGAAAGATCTCCCCTGCGTCGTCAGGCCATCACACGTTTATCATAATGGCCACAGAGTATTTTACCAAGTGGGTGGAAGCAGTTTCGCTTACCTCTACGACAGGACCCCGCATTGTGGAGTTCATTTTGCATAACATCATATGTCATTTTGGTATTCCATCCAAAATAGTCTCGGATAATGGGATGCCATTCAAGAACAAAGACGTGCGTGCTTTGACCACAAAGTACAAAATTCAGCACAACTTTTTGACACCCTATTATCCGTAGGCAAATGGGCAAGCAGAGGCGTCAAACAAAATGCTAGTTGCCATCCTTAAAAATATGGTCAAAGATAGTCATAAGGATTGGCACATTCAAATTCCACTTGCCCTGTGGGCTTATCGCACTAGCATTCGGACACCCACTGGGGCAACTCCATTTTCGCTCGTGTATGGCTCCGAGGCAGTAATGCCTCTCGAATTGGAAATTCCTTCCCTGCGCATATCAATGCAAGAGTTCATCGATGATGACACCGTGTGGTAGGCCCAGTTAGACCAGCTTACGTTGCTTGACGAACGACGCGTTAATGCCCTCGAGCATTTACGTATCTATCAAGAGCGACTTAAGAAAGCTTACAACATGAAAGTTCACCTGAGGGACTTTCGGATTGGTGATTTGGTCTTGAAGGAAAACCAATAGAACTCTAATTTGCCGTCCCACCTAAGGGACAAGTTCATGGCAAATTGGTTAGGTCCATATGTAATTGATAGCAAAATAGGACCCGAGACGTACCGGCTAGCCTCTCTTGATGGAATCAAGGAAACAGAACCCTTGAACATCAGTCATTTGCGACCATTCCATATCTAAGAGAGCCATATCCCAAAAATGCTCCAAGGATTTCTAAAATCGCTTGGTCAACCCCAAAATGCTCCAAGGATTTCTAAAATCGCTTGGTCAACCCCAAAATGCTCCAAGGATTTCTAAAATCGCTTGGTCAATCCCAAAATGCTCCAAGGATTTCTAAAATCGCTTGGTCAATCCCAAAATGCTCCAAGGATTTCTAAAATCGCTTGGTCAATTCCAAAATGCTCCAAGGATTTCTAAAATCGCTTGGTCAATCCCAAAATGCTCCAAGGATTTCTAAAATCGCTTGGTCAATCCCAAAATGCTCCAAGGATTTCTAAAATCGCTTGGTCAATCCCAAAATGCTCCAAGGATTTCTAAAATTGCTTGGTCAATCCCAAAATGCTCCAAGGATTTCTAAAATCACTTGGTCAATCCCAAAATGCTCCAAGGATTTCTAAAATCGCTTGGTCAATCCCAAAAATGCTCCAAGGATTTCTAAAATCGCTTGGTCAATCCCAAAAATGCTCCAAGGATTTCTAAAATCGCTTGGTCAATCTCAAAATGCTCCAAGGATTCCCACAATCGCTTGGTCAAAAATAAGAAAATTCAAAAATAGTAAAATCATCCAAAACAACAAATTTTTTTTATCTCATTTCCAGGCATGCTCAAGTTCATCAATAGAGAGCTCTTCTCGCATCTCATCTTCATAATCACAAAAATCAATCCATCAAAAATACAAAAATATGTAGCTGCACCCATACATTGCATATTTGTGGTCGTACAGGTCAAAGGCACCATAGACTGTAATTACTCCGCCAATCCATCTTGTTCCACATTTCTCCGTTCTATAAGCAGTCCATCAAAAATAAATGCCATGCACTTCTTTTTACCACACTAGAGTCAGTGGTCTTCTAATGTATCAAGAGTTTTCGTCTTTCAGTCGTCATTTTGCTTTCTAGCCATGTACTTGTACCAAGTCAGACAGATTTTACGAAGGTAGAGTTCTACTTGGACAAAACCTTGTTACATAGCATCCCAACACAAATTAAAACACACATAAAAATTCCCAAGTTGTGTGAACGAAAGATGAAACCTGCATAGTAATCCAGGTCACCATAAGCGAAACGGTTATCTTGCTCATCCCCCTGTGCGAATGACCCTAAGAATGCTGAGAGTTGGCAAAAGGACAAGCATCTTCCCTACCCAATTCCCCAAGAATCCCAAGTTCTCAAAAGTTGCAAACATCAAAATTTTGCAAAACGTCAAAACTCCAAAAAATTTGACATCACCACCAGAGTGCATACAACAAAAAGCACATACAATAGTGATTCTTATCACTCGAAATCCAAATCCCTTGCTCAAAAGAAAAATATATAAAAATAAATAGTGATTTTTATCACTACAATCGAGCAAGTATCCCAATACAATTGAAGAAAAGAAGGGAGTCGAACTTGAATCCCTGGAACTCTCAACATTTCGATAGGTCATGAGGCAAACCTCGCGTACCAGTTTGGTGGATAGCCTATCGGTCACCGGCGGTAAACCTCCCGCATGACGATATATCTGTCACATTAACTCGTGTACGGATCAATGTTTGCATGTGGATGAGCTAGCTTATGGTATCCTAGATAGCACCGTAGATTAATCTGACTAAATACAATAAAGGAGTTAGTGGAGCTAATTAGGTGATCCTCAGTACAGGTTTGGTTGATAGCCTATCTGGCACTGGCGGTATCCTGACAAATACCACAAAAATGAACTCAATTGCACACACAGGGATGTGAAATAGCTTGGTCAAAGACAAGTCCGATTCATACCTTGTTCAAAAGTCTTGTAAGATAAAGTACAGTCATGGCTAGTGAGTTAAAACCGTCTTGAGTCTCAGAAAACCTTAGCTACATTTCTAGACCAACTGCGCTACTTTTCATCCTTACAATACCATCAAAAAATACAAAAAAACCACATGTATACATACAATGTCATTTACCACAGCAATCACATAAAAACAAAATAACAAAGTCCTAAACAGTCTATGGTGCCCTAACCAAACAACACAAATTCATTTTATCCATTGCATTTTGCATATCACATATACATCAAAAACATTTACATTCATCATAACATATGCATCCATCGCAATAAATTAACATGCATACATCTGTACTCATCACTCATCATGCATAAAATCAAATCATCATCGCATAAACAAAAAAGAGTCATCTGTATATATATATATATATATATATATATCATAACAAAAATGCCCGTAGGCTACAATGAACCGGTCCTCGGACCTCGCTACCAAAAACCCAAAAACTCAAAAACCCCAAGCCTAGGGCGTCAGCCACCATGATCACGTAGGATCGGTGCGACGAGAACTACCCCCCGTAGTGTGGGTCCTATGGGACCCCTCAGGGCGGCTGCTGCTAGCCCTCGCATCATGCCTGCTACTCCCTCCCTCATCTAGACGCCTACGACGAGATGATGCTGACTGCTCAGTATCACTGCCCCTCATCCGACGCGATGATCCACCTCTCGATGGCTCAGGTAGCCACCCACCGAGGTGGATGATCTCTCCCTCCATCTCCAGTCGATGCCACCACCAATCTGATTCTCGTCGATCCCACTCTACCTCCCATCGATGGTAGTAAGCTACTGCATCATCGCGCTATGCCAAAACCCTATCCTTCTCTGCCAGCTACGTCCGTAGGAGATCCCTCTCTCGTGCAGCATCAGTACCCCCTCCTATCGATGAGACACCGCCCATGCGCTCTCCCACTCTGCCAACTGAGACCGCAAGAGATCTCTCTCCTACAAAGCCTCTCCCAGCTCCCCATCGTGCCTCCGTAGTAGGTCCTCCAATCGTGCTATCTTAGCGTTGAGCCTCGCCTCCACCTTCGCCGAACTTGCCTGAGGCATAGGCGAATCCAGGACAACAGCCTGATCTGGCTCCCACTGCTCCGGAATGTCCTGCATCTCTGGCTGATCCAGAACCCCCAAATCCGCATCCTCATCCTCCACCTCCACCATGTCCGCATCCTCCAAAGGAGCTCCCCAATCATCCCCTGGTGCCCCAACACCCTCTCTACCCGCTACTGCTGCCTCCGTGCCTCCCAGTGGCCCCTCTCCCCACCATCGCCATAGTACCCACCACTGGTCATACTCTACGGTAGTCCCAACGTCATCCACGTCCGAGACGTCGATCACCATGTCTGAATCCTCGCCTAGTGGCGCGATGACCGGTCGGTCCAGAGTCCTCTCATCCCCCCGACGTCGATAGACCACGGGCTCACCAGGCAACCCCTGGCGCACCCCAAACTATCGTGTCACCCGACTGTACGAGAAGAACTCATGCTCGGTCCCATGCCGCCCAATCAGCCACCGCTCTCTACGTACCCGACGGAGCCACTCTCTAGCTTTCGGCCAGGCTGGACAGTCTCGATAGGGGCACCAGAGCACCTCCCCTGGAGTAAGCCGAGCGAAGGCATCGACATAGTGCCCTACGACACCTGCCCACCGTCGACTCTGTCCCTGCTCCCTAGACCGCCGCCACAGAACTGCATAGCCTATCTCCCTATCCTCCATCTCTGCCCGAGTCATCCACGGTAACCCGACCGGCCTCTCCACCGCTATATGCTGCCAAGCCCAGCTCTACAACAGATAGCTGCAGCTAATCCCCTTTCGCTTCCGGAAGTGGACCTCGTACAACTCACCATATAGCTATGCCAACAGCGTTTGTCCCCATCTCATAATTAGTGGTGCCTCTCTCGGGCACTCTACCAACCGCCAAACCAAATCCAGCAGGTTCCATGGGAACCTCGCGCCTGACGAGTCAGGCAACAACATGTTGGAAATGAGGCCCATAAGGAATGCGTGCCTCACTCCCAACACCCCCCTCTCCAACCACCATCGAACCAAAATCCCGCCAATCTGGCAGTCACCCTCTGCCCTCTCCAGTGGATCCTCCACACCCGGCTCCTCCCCATGCCCGAAGCATCATGTCAGTACAGTTGTCCGTTGATCACGCGGCGACGTCCTGATCGACGATCCATCTATCGAAATCCATAGAAGTCGATAGATATCCTCCAAGGTCACGGTCATCTCCCCTGTTGGGAGATGGAAGGTGTTGGTCCATGGATCCCATAGATTGATCAGGGCCATCAAATACGCACGATCCGCGACCACAGGCTCCAGTCGAGCCACTTGCTTGAGCCCAAGGGCATCAAGCCACTCCTAGTCAACCATAGTTAGCGCTCCCCGCGCTTCAATAAAAGCAGTGGGTACACGGTACCGGCTCTTAACAACCTGCAAAAGAAAACAATTCAAAAACATTAAAATCATGGAAAAGAACTGTACAACAATAACATGAATATACAACATTGCCTACCAATGTACAACAAAAAAAAACAAACATAAAATTCAAACAAAAATTAATTTTTCAGTTCTAGGGTTTCTAATCCTAACTGATAAATTTAAAAAACAAAACAAAAAATCAAAATTCAAAAATTAAATTTTCAGTCCTAGGGTTTCTAATCCTAACTGATTAATTTAAAAACAACAAACAAACATTCAAAATTCAACAAAATTTTTTCAGTTCTAGGGTTTCTAATCCTAACTGATAAATTCCAAAAATAAAACAAAACAAAATTCCAAAATTAATTTTTCAGTCCTAGGGTTTCTAATCCTAACTGATTAATTTAAAAACAGAACAAAAATTCAAAAAAACAAAAATTAATTTGTCAGCCCTAGGGTTTTTAAACTCTAAACTGATTAATTAACAAAAACACAATAAATTGTCGAACCTATTTGTCAGTCTTAGAATCTCTGTATTTTAAGTTTAAAACGTCTGCACGAACAACATAAAATTAAAATAACAGTTTTAAACCTAGGGTTTTAACCTACGTTTTAAAACTGACCAGCTCAACCTAAGAACTAGGGTTTCACGTTCCGTTTATCCTAGGGTTTAGTTATAAGCAAAATAACAATTCTTTACCTAGGTTTTTCGCTACGTTTGTCGTTTAGTTGTACACTAAGTCTTAGTTGTGTTCAGATCAGTTTCAGGGTTTCAGTTTTAAAATTTTGAAAAACATCATCACAAAAAAAAAAATTAAACAAAACACTTGCAGTTTTAAACAAAAGTAATAACTCTAGGGAGCACTTACTGGTCTCGCTTCGGCTCCGCTGCTCGATCCGGTTTGTGCACTCATGATGTCAGGATAAATTTGGCAGCGCTTCGCTTCGCAGAATTAACCTCCTCCTCCCCAGAGCTCCAAATCGTAAGAAAATTCAGATGCAAATGAGCCCAAACCCTAGTTTTGGCCTTTAAATAGGCCTTTTGAGCTTAAATTCATCCTCCCCTGGGATGAGCACTCTGGTTAGCGCTCGTCCCACCCTAGGACGAATTCTAAGCTGGTATTCGTCCCACCCTGGGACGAATTCAGGGCAAAAATTTCAAAAAATAGCAAAAATTGAACAAAAATGCACTAGATCAGCTAATAAACTTGCCCGATGAGAGTGCTGTTGCACTTGACATCCCGGGCATGCAAAACAGACGTTGGGGTCACAAATTGTCACTATCCTACTCCCTAAGAAGGCTACCATAGCCGGACCGCTCCACGGGAGGCCGGATTTTTGCCAATTTTAGCTCCAAAAAGCGTCGCAAAAAGGGCTACCACCCACCAAAAATAGGTCTAAATGTCAGAAAACTGCACACGCTTAACGCTAAACCATCTAAAGGCACCCTTGCACAAGTCATCTTGGGTCAAGCGACTCGTCGCTTTTCTCACGAAGGTCATTCCCTCATCGATTCGTCGCTTGAGGGGGTAGTCACACTTAGTCACCAATCAACAAGCACACACCCAATTAAGGAAAATGACATGCATTCAAAGAATCATTGACAAAGACAATTACGCTCCTGCTTGGGGCAGTAAACAAGCAATAATCACAATCTGATCAAATCACTTGGCATTTCGTGAATCATGAACTCAAGGTTCTCACAGACAAAAGGTTGCGCCCTTTGCCTATTCATGATCGATCAATGTCCAAGGTCAAGTAACACCTCACCGAAAAAGGTTAACACTTGAATTGAGTGCCTTCGCTCGTCAAAAGCAAGGATTCAAGAATGCATGCCCTTTCCATACTTGGGGCATCAAAAGTTGGTTAGGTTACCAAGAAACCCTAATCATTAGTGCTTTGGTTATCTATTTTTGCTCAAGACCTGCGCCACGCATAGCGCATCCCAAAAAGGGGCATCTGTAGACACCAAAATAACACCAATCCGATTATGTGGCTACAAACACTGATCGCTTTGACACACATAGCCCCCAGGGCAGCCCTCAGAGGTCAAACAATGGTCCTAACCACTTTTACAGCAATTTTGGAAGGTCAAAAAGCAATTTGGCACCTTTAGACACTCTGCTCAAAATCCGTCCCACCCTGGGACGAATTCAAAATGGGATCCGCCCCACCCGGTAGGATGAATTCCAGGTTTAACGGGCAAAAAGAAAAATCTTGACAAGTGGTAGCCGAGGACAGTCCATTAATGCCTCCTGCCTTGCATGCGCGTGTAGGTGGGCAGATTGGACGTTAGAGGACTGTCACAAGGGCAGTCATGGAAGCCCAAGTCAAGGAGGACTTTCCTCCCTCATGGGAAGGCATGACTGCCACATGGCGCTTATGCATGCCCCTCCAAAGAGACCCCCTGGGTCTATAAAATGGTGAACTTTCTCACCCAAAAGAAGACAGGTTGGAAGCATTTTCAAGCAACGAAGTGCTGCCAAATTTGATACCACACTTTGCCTTTGATTCACCTCTTCCACATCCTTGATCTCTTTCGCAAAGGAGGTCATTGGGTGGTTATTGGAAGTGTGAATCCGGATCCAAAACCCGACACTTGACCACATTGATCTACCCATTCATCGACAACCCATTACAAGAGATTTTGGGCCCATCCCAAGTGGATTGGTGCCGAAATCAGGTTCCAACGGTGGGCGGCCCGCCCGGGTGCCCCGCACTGCTACGAGCCTAATCGTCCCTTTTAGGAATGATCGGGAATGTGTAGCATATCTTCATTTCTATCATTTTCATTCCTTGCATTTGTTTTCTATGCTGTTAGGTAGTTTACAATTTTGATTTCAGTTCATTTTGATTTATTATCATTATGCTATCGCATTTTTGCTCCCACTAACTTGCAGATGAGCATTATCAAATTCCCGTTGATGGAGGTCAAATTGGGAAAATCTGACCATCTGGGTCTTCCCAAAATGCCCCCAATTAGCTAACCCCCAAGTTTGTAGGTCTTTTGGAGTTCCCGAGACATGACATTTTGGTAGTATCACTTCGGCGCTTTGTTGTAGGTGAATTCGTCCTACCCCGGGACGAATTACAGTCTAATTCGTCCTACCCCGGGATGAATTACAGTCGAATCCATCCCGCCCAGGAGCGAATTCGAATCGGTGAAGAATTTCTTGACTGTTTCACTTGCAGTGACCTTCTGGTGATGTTCCCTTGTTTCTGTGAAATTTGCAGACTGTTTTGATTCAGTTCACTTATCTTTTTATTCAGTTTCATGCATGCATCCTTCATTGTTTTTTAGAGAATAAACGTTTCATATTTTGCAACAGGTGCTACTAACGATTTTGTTGTTTCTTTGAATGCAGGAGGAGCAGCAAGGATCAAAGATTCATTCACACCAGCGGCGACAACACTTTGGCCCGCCCATTTTGCATGTGGGCACGCGGAAGAGAGATGACTTTCCATTGATGTGACCAAGAGACAAGTTTGATGCTCCTCTCCCCTAAAAAGGGAGGAAGCGAATTGTAACCAAATTTGAAATACATCAATAAAAGAAGAGGGTTGTTTCGTTCCATTTGGGTTCCAATTTGTCTATGCTTTCTCCATTTTATGCATTTCTAATTTGTAGCATCAAGTTTAGTTTCGTTCTTGCATCGTGTTTGGAGTTTTCCCTTTTTGTTTCCGGAATCTCGTGCTTTCACACCTTTAGTCCATCGAAGGTATACACCCATCACCATACCATACACAAGTCAATTTTTGTAGGTATGCTACGCATATTACGAGTTAAGCTATCCATATCATCTTCATGATGAGCTATCTTAACTCAGATGTAGTCTTTCCTATACTTAGTTATCAATCTCCCTAAGAGGTCTTAATCTCTTAGGTCCACTACATTCACCCTAAGAGGGTATCAATACCTTAGGTCACCCTATAAGTTCACCCTAGAACTCTTTTATTTAAGTTTCTACTATTTAGAAAGAAAAGTAAGAATAGATCAAATACTAAATCTAACAAAATTTAATTCACAACATACAAAATATTAAAGGGGAAACAACATTCAAAAAGTAGTAAACATTTATTGAAAGATAAATTAATACAAGATATAGATAGTTCAAGCAATAATTTAAGGGTACATCTTCCATAATTAATATATATTACAAAAAGCAAGTATGGTAAATCCTCCATACTCTTAAATAATAATATATTACATCAATTTCATAAGGGAAATCACCTCACATAGTTAATCTATTTGAGCATAAGTAAATTAATAGAAGTAGAATCAAATGGATGCATTAGTTACAACTGCATCCTTTGTCCTTCTCATATTTCCATCGATCATTTGAGGATAGTAGGGGATCATGACACTCATGGTTCCATGATAGACATGTTTCTAAATATATTTACTTATTTCATTGCCAAATTGCAACTATACAAATTCAATCAAATTATAAAATCATTTACTGCATATTTAATATCGTAAAAATCACCATCTTTATTTTCACCTCTCATCAACCATAGAGAGTTATCCAACTAATCAACTAGTCTTACAGGTTTTGCTTTGATCAACTTTTACAAACTTTATTCAAAAAATTAAGGTCTCATACCCATAACCTTTAAATAAGCTAGGTTCTCTTTATTTCCACAAATCAAATTTATCCTACTTCAATTCATGAATTAAACCATTTATTTTACTTTCATAAATCGAAGTCACTCACTTCAATTCATAAATAGATAGGTTCCTTTTATTTAACTAATTAAAGCCCCATATCTTTAATTAACAAAAATAAACCAAGACCAACTTACTTTCAATAATTAAAGTCCCATATCTTTAATTAATAAAAATAAATCAAAATAATCTTACTTTCACTAATTAAATCCCCATATTTTTAATTAATAAATATATATCAAAATAATTTTATTTTCACTAATTAAAGCCCCATATATTTAATTAATAAAAATAAAATAAAATCATTTCACTTTCACTAATTAAAGCCCCATATATTTAATTGATAACAATAAATCACAATCATCTTACTTAATTTATGAAAACATTATATAGTTCATTATTTCCCCTAAATTAATTTTCCTCTACTTAATTCATGAAAACATTATAAAGCTCTTTATTTCAAATAAATATAGTTTCCTCTACTTAATTTATGAAAACATTATAAAGTTCTTTATCTCCCCTAAATTAAGTTTTCTCTACTTAATTCATGAAAACATTATAAAGCTCTTTAGTTCCACTAAATTAAGTTTCCTCTACTTAATTTATGAAAACATTATAAAGCTCTTTATTTCTACTAAATTAAGTTTCCTCTACTTAATTCATGAAAACATTATAAAATCTTTTTATTTCCATGAAAATTAATTTTCCTCTACTTCATTCATGAAAACATTATAAAGCTCTTTATTTCTACTAAATTAAGTTTCCTCTACTCAATTTATAAAAATATTTTAAAGTTCTTTATTTCCCCTAAATTAAGTTTCCCCTACTTAATTTATGAAAACAATATAAAGTTCTTTATTTCCACTAAATTAAGTTTCCTCTACTTAATTTAGAAAATATTATAATGCTCTTTATATAAAACAACACAACAAGGGCTTCCATGAATATGCAGTTGCACAAGCTAGGGTGCCTACCCTATACGACTCACAATCCTAAGGATTGTCGAGACCCCTTCTCTAGGGTTAATGGTAACACCACAACTACAACCTCAAGGTGGAAATACAATGTTGGTTCTATAACATAGGGAGCTTAACAAAGAGTTACATGTGACATCCAATCACCACAAGAAAACTGTGAAAATCCCCAACCAAGTTTTTCTAGCCATATAGTGGTTGATAAGGGGTAACACAAGGTTTACTACCATCCAACCACCAGTGAATATCCATGATCGATGCCCCCATATGGATGATGTCACAAATAGGGAGAGTAAGAACACTTAGACATCAGGTATTGGACTAGTTTAAGCCATTGGCCCAAAAAATTTAACCTTACATAGAGGAGGATTGGCCTAATCAACTCGCACATAGGTGATAGAGGTTAAAACCACCACCGAGGAGCATGTCCTCTCACTCGAAGGTGCTCAAGTGTAGCTTGACTTCCTTAGTAAGAACACAGAAAAAAATCCAAGGCTTACACTCCTAGAACGATAGGAGGAACACATGCACTACTCACGTAGCCATGATTTAAATAGAGAATGAAAGCAACATAGTCCTAAATAAGCCTTCACAAAGTTTGTGCTCTAAAAATAAGCTACTATCATCTGGGTAGATCGATGCCACAAGGAGGTATGAATAGAATTAACAAGCCTAAAGCCAATTGTAGAGCATAGCTCTCTATAATTTCAATGAGCGTAAATAAAAAAAGAGAGTTAATCCTTTAACCAATCTAAATGATCAACCCCTTCTCTCTCTCTGATATCTTGTCTTATCCCTTCTAAAGTCTATCTACCTACATTAATTCTCTCTGACTCCCTAGTGATATATGGGATATTTTCTTTTTTAAAATATTATCTTCCTAGATTTAACCTAAAAAGGCTCTCCCTTCCTTTGGTTGATGGAAAGTAGCAGGAGCCTCCATGAATGTGTGATCTGCCACATTCTAGAAGCCCCATGATTCATTAAGAACTCCATTCTATTAATAATAAAAAAATTTATTATTATTATTTTTTAATAGGATTCTCTTATATATATATATATATATATATATAAGGTTATCTATTATCTTATATAAAAAAATGAATTCCTTTTTCATTTAAAATAAGCTAACTTTTATTTTGAAATGAAATTCCTTTATCATTTAAAAATAAACTAACTTTTATTTTGAAATGAAATTCCTTTATCATTTAAAATAATCTAACTTTTATTTTGAAATGAAATTCCTTTATCATTTAAAAATAATCTAACTTTTATTTTGAAATGAAATTCCTTTATCATTTAAAAATAAACTAACTTTTATTTTGAAATGAAATTACTTTATCATTTAAAATAAATACTTGCTATATAAATTCTCAAAACATCCAAGGATTATTTTTATTGAGTATAACATCATACCAAACATATTCAAGCATCACAAGGAGTTTCAAGACAACCAATTTATGCATACATTCCAAACCCATGATGTAGCAAGTGATGAAGTAAAAGTTAACAAACATATGCAACAGATAAAGAGGGAATATTTCCATCAACCTAATCACCTATCTCAACCTCAATAATTTATGATATCTACTAGGTTATCAATATGGGGCTCAAGTTGGCTAGCTTTTGATGATTATACCTTACTAAATGTATGCCTACATGAAGGTATCCATCAATGTTACCCTCAAGTTGCCTTAATCATCATTTTCCCAACCTCAAGTACCCTCATTTCTAGTGAATGATTCTACCTCTTCCACCCATGAGTGTGCCTGATCTTGCACATTTGGAAATATGTCAGTAGTACCATGCTATTTCAAATCAACTAAATATCACACAGTTGGTTCAATTGATCAAATTAGATATTAATGTATAATAGATTAATACATTGTTTTTTGTGCCAAAAATCTTATCAGGGAGGGTTGTGAGATACACAAAGGATTTTTAAGGGACATGCTTTATATGTGTCAAGTAGGGCATCAAGCATTCGAATTTTTAAAAGTGTGATATGGGGATCGCATAGAGAAACACGTGCATGTAGCATATGCAAATAGTGGTAATTTGGGTAGTGAAGTAGAAAGTGTATGCCAAGAGGGTGAGAAAAACTTAATGGTTTGTAAGGTACTACTAAATCCTGCATGTGAATAGAAGGAGTTATGGTTGAGGAGGAGCCTCTTTCACATCAAGTGTAAGTTAGGAGGAAAGTGTTGCAAGTTGATCATTGATGGAGGTAGTATAGACAACTTGATCTCCATAGAGATGGTGTAGAAGTTGGTATTAAAGAAGGTCATGCACTCAACACCATACAAGATATCTTGTTTGTAGAAGGAAAAATAGCTCACTATGATGACGCATAGTCTACTTATATTTTATATAGGAGGATATGCAGATTTTATTTAGTACTACATGATTCTAATAGATGCATGCCATATATTATTGGGAAGGGCATGGCAATATGATTTTAACACTATTCATGATGGGCACAAAAATACCTTCACCATCAGGAAGAACTTTTAGTTGGCTCCAATAAGAGTGGAGGAATAATATTCATGAAAGGGTGAAGTGATGATGTTCCTAGAAAAGAAGTTTCTCATGGAAGTAGAAGACTTGCAAGACGTTACATGCTAGTAGTCGCATCTACACAAGAAAAGCAGTCAGAGTCATGTCGCTTTTAAGAGACAAATATTAATGCACTACTAAAAGAGTTCATAGATGTAGTTGGTGAAGGAATTCTATATGGATTGTTTTCCATTCATTAAATATCATATTGTATTGATTTAATTATAGGTTACATTTTGTCTAACAAGGTACTGCATAGGATGAGTCCTTATATGAGTTTGAAGTTGAACAAGTAGATGAAATATTTGTAGGGTTACTCTTTTGTATTGAAGCATCACACAAGAAGTATGAATAAGGTCACAAATACCTTGAGTAGAATGTATGCATTTTTGTTCTAAATGATAGTTAAAATAGTGGGCATCGAGGGAATGAAGGATTTGTATGGTGCAAATCCATATTTTGTTGATGCATGATGTACATGCATGGAGCCATGGACTAGATATAGAGGTTCATTTATGGATTTCCTTATGCAAGAGGTATACTTATTCAAAAGAAAGTAATTTTCCATCCTTGATAGTTCGATGAGGGAGAATATTATCAAGGAGTCACACAAAGATGGACTTGAAGGGCACTTCGACATAGACAAGATATAGATTCTAGTGGAAGAGAGGTACTATTGGCTTAGTTTGTGCAAGGATGTGTGCAAATTTATGGAAAGGTGTAGAATCTACCAAATAGCTAAGGGAGTGGCATAAAACATAGGGTTGTACAAGCCTTTGTGCATGCCAAATAGACCATGGGAGGAACTATCCATGGACTTTGTTCTTATATTATCATGTATGCAAAGATATCATTATTTTATCTTCATAGTCATGGATCAATTCTCTAAAATGGTGCATTTCATTCCTTATCAGAAGTCAAATAACACATCTAGGATAGCAGATTTATTCTTCAAGGAGATAGTGGAGATTGTATGGGTTATCACATAACATTATGTCAGATGATGACTCATATTTTCTTAGCAACTTTTGGTGCACTATTTGGAAAAGGTTGGACATGTAGATCAACTATAGTTTAGGGCATCATCCTAAAATAGATTAGAGATTGAGTTTATCAATTAAATTCATGGTCATCTATTGAGATTTCTCATAGGGGAGCATCCTACGTAGTGGAACTCTAAGTTGGAACAAGAAAAATTTACATACAACAATTCAATGAGCAAGTCAATTGGAAGGACACCATTTCAAGTGGTGTATGGATTGTCTCCTCATGGAGTCATATATCTATTGGAGATTGAAGTTGGTAATGGTATTAGCACTAAGGAAAAAGACTTCATGCAACATGTGTAGGAGGTGCATGTGTAAGTAAAGAAACAACTTGAGGATAGCAATGCTAAGTATAAGGAGTGCAAAAATATTCATCATAACTAAAATACCTACTCAAAGGGGGAGTTAGTCATGGAGTATCTAAGAAATTAGAGCTCTCCACACAAAACATATAATAAGTTGAAACCTAAGAATATAGGTCCTTGTAATATTTTACATCATTTTTATTAGAAATCCTATGAAATTAAATTACCTAAAAGGTTGGATATCTCATTGATATTCAATATATCTTATATGTATTCATTCCATGCACCCAAATATTTTGAAGATGCACAAATGAAGGAAGCACCATATTGGAGGAGGGAGATACTTGAGAAGCAGCAAGAGGAGGTAGTGCAAATATTAGATTTCCATATTGGAAAGGAAAGTCAGCAGAGTGAGTACAAAGAATATCTATTTTGATGGAATGGTAAAGGACCTGAGGAAGACTCATATATTTTTGAAGTTGAAGTATGCCAAATTGGGTGTTCAAATCAGTCATTCATGCAATGTGACCCCCAAGCTCATATTATTTTTAGCAAGGTGTCTAATATAGGAGCATCCTTGTGTTCACATAATCTTGCATCGGCAAAAAATAAAATAAAAATAAAAAATATTTGTAGTGTTGTGGTCTTTGTGTACACGATTTTGTTGTCTTTATGATCGTTGCATTAATGGTTCAAGCAAGAAATTATTTTGTGGTTTTTGCATGCGTAGTTCTATGGTCTTTATAACTGTTGCATTAATGGATCAAGAAGGAAATTATTTTATGGTATTTGTGCACATAGTTCTATTATCTTTATGATCATTGCATTAATGGCCTAGGTAGAAAATTGTAAATTTGAATGTTTTTTTAATTTTCTTGCAGCGGATCTATGTTTCTTGGTTTGGGCATGAAATCATTATTTGTAATTTTTATATTAAATTTGGGAGAGTTATTTTTTTGTTTGTAGACTTGGTTCAATGGTCAAAATGCTTTTGTAGGAGTTCTGAGACCAGAGTTTCAATCCTTCAAATATCATAGTAATGGTGGGCATTTCATGTCGACGTAGTCGGCTATGTAAAAGGTTTACCTGATGCAACTGGGGGTTATAGTGGTGACAAGGAGTGATATTCAAACCCACAAAGAGGCATAGAAAATTTTAATGAGTTACCTATTCCTCTAGTATATTCCACAAAGAAAAAAAATATAAGAGCTTTTGGGGAGGGGGGCTTGATCGTAACACAAAGAGGACCGGCTATAGTTCTATACACAATTATTAAAATTTTTATTTTCTTAGAAATAATATAAAAAAAAAAGAATTTTCTGTTTTGACTTCTATAGTTCTTCCTACTTCCATTGTGTACTCCTACACTTGCATACCTATTGTTAATTTGACCCACATACAATGTTCCATCAAGAAATAATCTAAAAATTCTTTGATTAAACTGATATTCAGTTTTTTGGTCTCCCTTAGTAAAATAGTTTCATGTACAAATTGAGCATGAGTGATTGTTCTATATCCTAAACCTGCTAAAACTCTTAATATTTATTTCCTTATTCTCAATTTGTTTAAGTTCCTCCTTGAATTTTCAACTAGAAGGATATAATGGTAAAGGAAGAGAGGACACCCTTTACTTAATCCTCTAGTGGCTTTAAAGAAGTTAACAAGTTTCTCATTTATCAAAGGGGCTATCTAAGGTCCCTCTATTTAAGCTCTTATCTAGACTATAATTTGAGCTAGAAATCGAAATTCGGCTAATACCTATGTTAAAAATCCAATATCTACTCTATCAAAGGCATTAGCTATATCAAGCTTAACGGTTATTCTTTTCATTTTGGACTTGGTACTTACATGTAGGGCTTCATGAATCATTACAATGTTTTCATATATTTATTTCCCTAGAATAAAAGTCCCTTCTTCTAGCTCTATCAAATCATTAATCTTCCTTTGAAATCTATTTGTTATTATTTTAGCCATTATCTTATAAGAGCAATTGTACACATATATAGGTCTAAACCTGTCAAAATTAACTGCATTTTTTCTTTTGGAATTAAAACTAAGAAAGTGGATTTGATTATCTTGGATAAATTACCACTTATCATTGTCTCTTCTATTATTTCCAACAAGTCATCTCCTATAATTTCATAAAATTATTGATAAAAATTATTGGTGAAGCCCTTTGGTCTTAGAAATTTATCCCTGGGAAATGAACATATAAATTCTTCCAACTCTTCTTTGCTTACTACTAAAGAGAGATCTTCTCTATCTCTATTTTTTAAAAAATAAGAAATGTTATTCAATAGAGTGATATGAGCTTGTTGATTTACTATTGTCTCTATGAGATTGGTTGAGGAATGATCTCTTGCTAGCTCCTTTATGATTGTCTAATTAGAATAAATTTCTCTAATTTTATAAATCTCTTTGATTGTATTTTGTTAGTAGTGCTGCATTATTTTTTAGATGAAAATAATTTGTGTTTCTATCTCCATTCTTGATCCAAATTATTCTTGATTGAAGTCTCTAATGTGCCTCTTCTTATATAAAAGCTTGATCTATTTCTCAATTTAACCAAAGTCTTCTCTCTTCTTGTTGAGGGATTGAAGGTTGATCAAATATCTCTCACTATGCTTCCCCAATCTATTGTGGCAATATGCTTGACCTATTTTAAAATTTAGTCTTATTGGAAATCTAGTCCCTAATAGCTTTCTTGAGATTGGAAATTTTCATTTTCCATACCTCTTGGATATTGTTTGAACAAACATGTTACTTCTAGATAATTTCTACTAAAGGTGAAAACTCCTCATGCTTCATATATTATGAATTGTATTGGAAAGGGATATTCCTTTTTCCAAGAGCACTATCACCCATACCTAAATAGATAGGCTTATGATCTGAGATCAAACTTTGAATTATACCACTTGATACAAGTGGATATCTAAATAGCATATCTTCTTGTATCAAGAATCTATCTAATATTTCTACAATGAATTTAACCCCCAACTCTTTTGTTTTTCCATGTAAATTTTTTATTTTTGGGGATTATATCCTAATTTTTTTGCCTAGTTATAATCTGCATAACTAGGTCCTTAGCAGGGTCTTTTGATGGAATAGCACCTTTTTCTGCCATTGGGCTAAAGTCACATTCAAGTGCCCTAATAGAATTAAATTTGGGGGTCTTTTCTAATGAATCGAGTGTTGAAGACTTTTCCAAGCCTCTTGTTTTAATATATGGTTATTTGATCCATAAAAATTGGTTATGGTCCAAGTTTATCCTTGTGGAGAGGAGAAAGAAGTTGCTATCCAATTCGAGTGTCTTGTTTTATTAATACATATCAAGTCCTATGGATCCCATGCAAGGAGAATCCCCCCTAAGACACCTAATGAATCTATTGCTTCTAGGTTTGAGGATCTCCATATATTTTTCCATTCTATTCTTGCTAATTACTCTATCAATTTAATATTTTGAATGCAGATAACCATTAACTTTTGTTAGACTACTAATTTAGTTAAATATAATTTTTTTTTGAGGGAACTGCCCAATCCCCTTCAAAATAATATTACTTGTAGTGAATTAACATTTTACACTTCTATACTTTTGTATATAAGGGCTTATAGAGTATTCTATTAAATTTAACGTTTTACACTTACTATACATTATAGGAGGGTTTTATAACCCCTTTCCAAGATACATATCTATAACATAAGAACATAATTTTATACATTCCCCAAACTTACTCCATATTAGTTAGATTAAAAGATACAATATACTATTATAAAATTATAAATACCTTTTTCAAATTGCTGTTTTTTAATTTTAAAAAATAACACATAGAATTCGGAAGGTTAAAACAATGAAAATTTTGAATTTATTAAATTAAAAAAATAGTAACCTTATTCTTTTAAAATGTAATAGAATTTGATAACTTTTTTTTAATTTGGTAACATATTTATTAAATTATTTTAATCATGTCGCAATTCAATCCAAATTAACTTTCTGTACAGTATTCCACGGAGATGCTACTTTATTCTAGGAAACATTTGTTGCTTCTTGCAATTTCGTTAGTGAATATTGTTTCCCTTGTGGTGAAAGTCGTTTTAGTAATCGCATGCATTTTTCATTCTCATAACAAAGAATGCACTAATAGTACAGCTTTTTTTGTGCAATAGGGCCTGGTTAACTGCATTCGCCTGAAGAAGTTGAAGTAAGAAGGAACCACATACAGTAAATATAAAAAATTGTTTTAATAAATCAAATATTAGTATTAGAGAAAACTTTTATAAATTTTAATATGTTGAATAATAGAAAAATCAACAGTTTAGTAGACTGTTAAATAAAAACAAAGTCAATAAAACCTCTTGAATCTACCAACACGAACTAACCAAATCATTCACCAAAGGAAGATGATTGTGTACAGGCCCAGCTGCCCCATCACCGCAAAATTGACCATGGTGCTCCCTTTTGAAAAAGCATGCCACTGTCCTATAACAATAATATTTCGGTGACTAACACCACCAACTTGAATTATTCCTTTAACAATGAATAAAATGATGTCTTTCAACGTTCCACGATATTCTTTACAGCCCTCAATTTGGAAAAGGCAAGCACCAAGTTGGTTTGTACTACATCTTGCGATCTGATTCTCAATCTCTTTTCACAAATATTTTCATCAAAACTGTCGTATTTCCCGTAGATCTCCTATCAGCGTGATAACCGGACAAAATAATACCAAATTCGATGCCGGATTGAAAGGAGAAGTGGGCCTCCAATCGAAGGAGTCAAGCGCGTGTTGAAGAAGAAAATCTCCAACAAAAGCGCACAATGGTTTCAAGTCAACTAATGGATTTTAGTTGACGGAGTGAAGAGCCTACCAATGTTATCCGTTCTTTTGTGCGTTATGCCTTTAACCTTTTCTCTAAGAGATGTTATATTTTGGACCACCTTTCACGAACTCAAGGGTATCCCTTCTGATATCGAACTAATGTATACAATTCCTGAAACTGGTAAGTCTCAACAGAAGACGGGTTTAGTTATTTTCTTTTAAATGAGAAATCATTTTATTTGTTCCACTGATGCTTCTGGTTAAAATCGCCATAAAAAGTTTTATATTTGATTTATAATATGATGATTATGTTCTGAAAGTAATTTTTTTTTTTAATCTTTTGATTCTATTTCTTGCGGAAGTTATAAATAAAAAGTCTTTGATTTTTGTTGTAATTTCATTAAATTATAAATGTAAAATAATTCTTCTAACTTTAGGAAATCATCTTATGTGTACCATCGCCGCTTCTAGCAAGTTAGCACAAAACAAGATTTTTATATTTTATATTTGTTGTAACTTCATTAAGTTTTAAACGAAGCATTTTTATTTTATTTTTGATGTAATCGATGTTTCTTTTTTTAAAGGTGAACAAATTTTATTAAATAAATAGGTTCAAATTTACAATAATTGGTTTTTTAGGTCTGGTCAAAATTAACTCCAACATCTCTTTGGATTGCAAATTTTTTAGTATGATTTAAAGATCAGAAACTTATCTCCTGATTACAATTTTGAATAATACTATTCCAAAGAACTTAGACTAGCTTTTTCCTCTTGCCATGACTTTGAGAACTATCTCAAATTAGAGCTAAGAGTGCTACAAGCAACAATATGATATAGACCATCATAATCATCTACCTGGCTTCAGCACACTTCATTACCTAAATATGTATTGACTAATAATAAAACTTATTGGTTCACCTCCATGCAATCCACCATGCAATCCACAATCAGATTTTAACAAGTAACCAACATTATGCTTGCTTCTCTTTTTAGACAAAAATTCATCTTCTATTTTCTTTCCTCTACTTACATGAACCAAAATGACATCCTCAAACTGTTGCCATATGGATTTGATGTGACACATTAAGTTCTTGAGATGCCATGCACTTTGCCTAAATTTCATAATCTCATCTAACAACCCCACCAAACAACATTGTGAGTCAGAATCCACTATGATCTTCTAAACTCCATTATCCCAAGCATTGAGAGAGTCTTGTCTGATTGCTAAAGCCTCTACTTTATTATTTGTTGCTACTCCCATGCCTTCCATTTCCCAATGAAGGACCTTCCATTTCTAGCTTATTTTGAGGAAACAAATTCATGCTACCCATGTCTTATCCTTGGCTGGTCCATCTGTGTTGATATTTTCGCATTTTAGTGGTGGGGGTTGCCAAACCCCATGAGTCTACCTCATCACAATAATCTCTCCCTCTTAGTTTTTATGCTCCCTCGCATGCAATTTTACTAGTTCTCTATTATTGTTTAATATTTTATGTTAAACTAGCTCTAGTAGACTGTATGCCTCTAAATATTCTAGAATTTCTCTAGCCATATGCGCCACTAGATAAAGCTTGAACTAATTGATTTTTGAATCTTTTTTATTTTTAGACCTCTCATATATTAATAAGTGTTAACTTCTAGTTGAGACAAACCTTAAAGAGATCCAGCCAGCGGTTCCATAACTATAAGGAAAAGTCACACTAGAAGAGAAAATTATCTATTGTCTCCTCCTATGTATTGCACATGATATATTTAGAGGGGCCATGAAAAACACTCTTTTGTAAGTTATCATAGATGAGGAAGATCCTATGCAAAACTTTATAGAAAAATAAATTGATTTTTGACTAGCTCTTTGTCAATCATACTCTATCCCAAGGAACATATAAAAAAACAAGTTGGAGAGGGAGCAATTCATTATAACAACCCTAAACTATATAGATGTCTAAATTTCCATGATCCCAAGCTATCATGTCCTCTATTTTTTGTAATGTGACATCATTTTAATATCCTTTCTATTAGTCATGCCAAATTTGGAGAGGTTAGGACTGGCTACTCTTTCCACTACTTTAGTTGCATAATAGAGAAGGTCCAAAGCCACCTTGTATGTAGATAGCATGATATCTTGATCCAACCTCTAGCCTCAAGGCTCTATTGAAGGGGCCACATCTTTGGAAATTCTATAATTAAGGGGGTATTAGTCTTAAAAATCAATCCAAAAATTTACTTTATCCCCCCTACCCACTTTCCAAAATAGTATTGGGTTTATCACTTTCTCTCCTATTTTTAACACCTTCCAAAGAATAAAATATTGACCACTCATAGGGATGCGATCTCCTTCCTCATGGGGAATATTATCCAAATTCTTACTAGTAATGATTTTGCTAAACAATACTTTCTAAGAGGAGATCCATATCTAGTAAATCTTGCCTACTAGAGTTTCATAATAAAATATTTCTTTTTGGATTTCTAATACTATGTTATATATAGGATGATATATTTTGTCATAAATTACTAGAGCACATAAATTCTTCATTCTTGGGCTATCTAAAAGGAATTTTTGCATGAGCGATTCCAACTCCTTTAGGATTCCAAGTGGAGCAACAAGGATAGAGACTTGTAAACTAGCATTTCTTGAACTATTGACTGAAGAAGATTCATTCTTCTTCTAAAGGAAATTCAATGATACATCCACTAATTTACCTTCACATAAATTTTATCCACCACTATTTTCCATTATGCCATCTTGAAATTCTTATAGTGGAGTGAAATCCCTAGATAGTCCAATTGTAGAGAGCCCTAAAGAAAGTCTAAGATGTTTAGAATGTGATCTTGGATTCTACTTTAAGTATTAAAAAAAAATTATATGGAATTGGATGCATTCACTTCCTAGCATATGGCTTCTAGTAGGTATTTAGGTCAAATTTGAGTGCTCTTGCCTTGTAGACATTAGTTGCCCCAAGAAACCCTATGTCATCTACAAATTGTAAATAAGTCAGATTCATTGCTCCCACTTGCACTTTAGAGATAACTCCTTGGTGCTTGTTCCCTTGAAGAAATCTGCCCAATCCTTCAACAAGTATAATAAAGAGGTACGAGGATATAATATCTTCTTACTGAATTCCTCTAGAGGTCTAAAATGGCGTCAAGGGAATACCATCGATGAGAACTAAGAAGGATACTGAAGACACATAGTCATGATCCACTCTCTCCAAGCATGAGAGAAACCATTTTTTTTACATTCAATCCAAAACAACCAAGTGACTTTATCATAGGTCTTAGACATGTCTAATTTGATAAACATACATCTTAAAACTTTCTAATGCATTGTATGAACTACTTCTTGTGCCAAGATTACTCTATCTAGAATTTGTTGACCCTCCATAAATCTTCCTTGTTCCAAAGAGATAATTTTATCCAATACCTTCTTCAATATTTTAGCCATCGATTTAGTAATGATATTGCAGACTACATTACAAAGTGTAATTATATGAAAATCTAAAAGGTTGGAAGTTTCTCCCACTTTAGGAATCAAAGCAAGGAAGATATGGTTCATATTCCATAACATATTTTTATTTGCACAAGTTTCTTCCACTACCCTAGTTACATTCTCCCCTATGTTATCGCAAAAATTCTATAAAATTCAATCAAGAACCCATCAAGTCATCGAAACTTTTCATTTTTCATGTTGAAAACTGCGTGCCTCACATCCTCTAGGTCTACAACTCTGAATAGGGCCTAATTTTATTTGGATTTTATAATCTATGGGAAAATGTTAAGTATCTCTTGTTACACTACAAGATTAGTATGAGTAGTAGTAGATAAAATATTTTAAAACTAGATATTTGTAGCTTTTTGCATACCTAGGATAGTATCCATCATGTTATCGTAAAGTTCTTTTAGCTTAGACAATGTGTTGAAGTATATTTTTGCTATGGTTGAGAAGTGGAAGAACATAGTATTTTGGTCCCCCTCTAGCAACCAAGAAGTTTTGGCTCTTTTTTTTCCAATAGATCCCCTCATGTTAGTTTCTACTCTCTAATACCTTCAATACCTTCTTGTATAAATACCTTCAATTGGAAAGGAAGTCATATCAAGCGTTCTTTATAGAATTCTTGGCTTGTGGAGCTCTAGTTCTTGTGGAGTGGCTTCCTTCTAATAAGGAGCATTGTATAGTGTTGCTCTACCTCAAGGGTATTATCAATCTATATTTTAAGGTGTGGATAATTATTGTGGAATTTATTTGTGAATGCATGTTTGATATTTATATATATTGGTGAAATATTCATTGCTAATAATATTTGGTATAAAAGCAATGATTTCGGGAAAGTGGAATTGTTTTTTCAATAGTAGGACACATTTTTATAAAAAATATATATATTTTGTAGGGGCCATAATTTTTTAGTAGTCATTTTTAAAATATTTGTATTCCACCATATAGATAATTTCAAGTACTACAAAATTGACAACTCATTTTATAAATTTTTATAAGTATTGAGAAAGTTATGGCTATTTGAAGTTGATGTATTTGTGCTATTTTTTTGCCATGTAATTTTTTCAAAATAAAATAATTCATATCAATTTTTTTAGTTATTTCTAGAAGAATTTTTCTCCATTGTGTAGAATATTTTGAGTACTACAAAAATTATTGGTCTCTTGTTAAATGATGATAAGTATTGAGGGATTTACAATCATTTTAATTTGGGCTTTTGATGTTGTTTTTGGACTGCACAAAAAATTCATGCAAAAGGAAAAAATTCATACCTCCCAATTTTGATAAGCAAATCAGTTATCATTTTTTTTTAATGAAAAATTATAGATTTAATTGTTTGAAGAAGGAAATAGAAGAGATTTAAAAAAATACATTTTTGAGAAATTTCAAAATTTAAAAACCCTAGTTGCTTAAAAAAAAATAATGCAGAGGTCACAGAGTTACATATATTCACTATAAAGGAATATAGTGATGCTAGGGAATGATTGATGAAGTGGAAAATAATTTATTTAAATTTTAATGAGATAGAATGGAAAGTGAAGATTTTGTTTCACTTGGGAGGAGAAGTTTACTCTTGGTTTTTAGATATTGTGTATGATCATAAATATATATACACAAGAGAAGAATTTAAAGTTACATTTTTAAATAAATTGGGATTGAATAAAAATGATAATAATATAAAAACAAAGGAAATTACAACTTTGGTGCCAAAAAATGGTCAAAAATATTTGTTTGAATATCAAAAAAATATTTTGCAAGCTCATGGTTGCAACCAAAAGAAAAATGATATTGTTTACATAAACCCTAGAAACAAACATAAATTCAACAAAAGGGAGTTGACTAATAGTTTGCAAGTTCCAACAAAAAAAATTAAAAACATGAAGTTTGAGGGTGAGGATGTTCATATTTTTGAGGATTTGAATATCACCATGGATTACTATGTTCTACTTTCATATTTTTATGTCATTGAGATGGTTGATATAGATATTATTCTTGGTTATACTTGTTGTATTCTTTGGGTACTATTAACATTAATGTGCAAAAGAAGTTCATAAAGTTATGATATAGGAAAAATAAGATAACATTATAGGATATTTCTCAATGTAAGAAAAAATAGGAAGCTATTGTAGGGGAACAAAATGAAGAACAAGCAAAAGAGCCTAAAATAGACTTTAAGGATGAGCTCATAATAGAAATCAAAGAATAAGAAAAAGTAAGAGATTAACCAAAATAAAGGAGAAAGAGATAAGAATAATAGAAAGTAGAACACCAGATTAAGGTTGTAGCATATCAACATCCACACCACCATGAGAGGTAACAATAGATACAAGTTATACAACAACATAGAATTTATTATGGACATACATGGAGGCATAGGAGCAACAACTATAAATATTTAATTCTCCCAAGGGTAGCTTGGTAACATTACAAACTACCACCAAACTATATTTCTCTTGGATGGAGGGATAATAAATATTGGTACAATTTGTCATCATTGATTAGAATATAATATTATTTAGTTTCTTTATATATTTTTAGGATAAAATATTTTTGTAAGGGGGATGGAATATTAGGTACCTAAGTATATGAATCTGGGGATATAATATAATATTGTATTAATGTATGGATGACACATAAATTTATAATAATATATAACATAATACAATTTTTTTTTGGTTATACAGAGGAATTGGATACTTTGTATCTCATGGAAGATGAACCATCATATTCTTGTATAAATAAATATGTACCCTTAATTGTAAAGGAAGTCATATCAACTAATCTTTATAGAAATATTGGATTGTGGAGTGAGATCTTATGGAGTGCATTCCTTCCAATAAGGAGTATTGTACAATGGTTTCCTACCTCAAGGGTATTATCTATCTCTATTTTATTGTGTGGATGCATGTTTGATATTTTTGCATATTGGCAAATAATGAGAAGAGAGGTTCATAACATGGAACCCTCAAAAGATAAAAGTTTGATTTATTATTTCTTTTCTATATTTTCAGTTGGGATTTGACATGTTGGAGTTTAGTAAATACTTCAAACAATGTTTTTTCATGGAAAGGGTTCTTGTTCTCCCACCAAACTAGGATTTTATTCCTAATCTCCTCCTTTTCTAGTTTAAACTAAAATAGTCTAGAGAAATATGTATGCTCCATATCCCATTGTAAGAGAATATGAAAGTGGTCAGATTATGTATGATTAAGGATTTCCATAATGAGTGACCATCATAGAAAAGTATCTTCAAACACCAAGAATCATAGCAAAGACTTTTCTATGATGGTAACTCAATATGGAAATCCTTAATCATAGCAAATATTTTGATGCACAATTTTATGTCTAGTATATGCATCCTTGTGATACATAAGCATAATTTGATGATATGTATTGTTAAGACTTTATTATTCCATTATTGTATAAGTTTTGGTAACTTGAATACCAATAATTATTAGTATGCTTTACATATTCTTGGTTTACTAGTTGGTCACTCTCCATTTTCAACTTCTCCTAGTTTAATTTTCTTCTTGCACTCTTCAATTGGGTATATTTTAATTCCAATAGTAGTATTACCTCTATATTTATCTCTACTATTCACTAAAATATCCCTATTAGCCAATACCAGAGCGAGGTTGAGGTTCTTCAATGTTATTATGGAAATATAGTTTGGGATTGGTTGGATGTCAATATCCAATGTTGGTTTTATCCCCTACTATGCTACTTATACATCTTAAAATGGTATAATTTTCCTTTGTGGTTCCTCCATGATAGCTATGTCATTCTCCATGCCCATTAAGGTATTAAAAAATTCATACGTATTAAGGTTTATCTCTTCTACCTAGTATTATTGTGCCACCTCATTTTTTTATTTTTATTCTTCTTAGGTGCTTTAAAACCCTCTTTTGATGTATTGAGGTTTAAAATTTTGGGCTAATTGTTTACCTTATTCTAAGGTATATTATTTTAAATTATAGTAGCCTTTGATGGGATGGACTTATTTTGGATAGTCTTAGGGTATAAATGGGTAATATGCCCATGCTTATGACAAATTCTACACTAAACGAGGATCATTTCATAGTTTATTTGTTAGACCTAGATTAAATCCCCCATATATATTTTTATTTTAGTTGGTAGTAGGTGATTGAGATTCCTCTCAACACAGATATGAGAATAAATGGCTAAATCTCCCATCATCATATCTCTAGCTACTCCTAGATAGTGATCCAAGAAATTTCTCAATCTCACAAAAAATGGTTCACATCAATATTCCATTGGTAGAGCATGTAATTGAATCCAAACAACCATTGTAGTGGATTTTATTTATGGATAAATCCTAGCTTCCATGGCTGCAAAAAAAATCTTGTTACCCCATAACTTCTCTTTCCTAATTCAAAAGCTTTATCTTTACCTACTCTTGAAGAGAAAATCACTATATAGTATACATTATTGATGAGAACTATTGAAATATCCCTTAAAGAATTAAAATTATTTCAAATATAGGATATCATAAACCCTAGAGATGGTCTCATTCAAATAAATTTGTAAATTAGATCATGGTTACTCCTATACAAAATATTGTCATCAACTAGTATTTGTTTAATAACAAGCTTGGGGTATTGGATAGCCTGGGGAAGACAACCATTAACTCTATACTAGAAATATTTATAGATTGGCATATTGGTAGCATCAAAGAAAAGGGATTTTAAGGTAACACTTCTCAAATATTCATCCTAAGATTCTTGTCTATCCCTCACAATGTTTGGAAAACACCACTTGGAAGAAGGAGGTAAATGAAGGGCCCTCACATGTATCCATGTGTAGGTAGAAATAAATTTTCGAATCTTGAACTTTAAATTATTTTTTTGAAGTTCTCTACAAAACAAATAATTTTAATTCAATGATTAAAGAGAATATTTGGTACTTACCTACACCCAAATGATTGCAAGAGGCAAGGAGTAGATCAACAATTGTACCCCACTCTCCAAACCCTAGTACCATATTTATCCTCATAAATGGATGATGTTATTATAAAGTATTTTTGTCCTTTCCTTTCCCATAGGATCTCATCCTATTTATTGCTTAAGTTAGCATAAAAATATTTTATGTTTTAATTTTAATTTTTACCTTATTAAACTATGAAGTAGATTAAAAAACATTATAGGACTTATCAACATAGATGGATCTCTTAAGATCAATTTCAAAAATTTACTATGTACTATAAAAAAAACCATTTCACCCATACACTATTACAAACTCATCTTAACCTTATTCCAATTAACCAAAGGAAAATCCCACTACACTATTATAGTTTACCATAGTATCCAAAATTTTAAAAGACTTCTCATCCTATTACATTATACCATAATATCCAAAATTTATAAGACATCTTAACACAAGGGATTGCCATACCCAAATTGACATAAGAATTTGTATTTTACGTGCTTCCATGCTGGCCTTGTAGTTGTATGATTAAAAATTCACTTAATGTTGTGAATATATATATATATATAGAATTTGTATTTTACGTGCTTCCATGTTGGCCTTGTAGTTATATGATTAAAAATTAACTTAATGTTGTGAATATATATATATATATATATATATATATATATATATATATTCACAACATTAAGTTAATTTTTAATCATAGATGTAAATAGGTATTATATTAAAGAATTAACAACGTGGCTAAAATTATCAACCAAATAATCATTCCCATCAAAATAGAGTTGTAACCCAAGAAAATAATTTATAGTTATTCAACACCACCTTATAGAATTTATGGACAACTCAAAAAAGAGAACTTAAAGAAATATTATATAAAGGAAAGAAATGGACCTGATCAACTTGGTTGGGGACATACCAAATTAGAAATTTATACTGTCAAATAAGGTTATAGAAATATTATCCGAAGCACTCAAATTGGTCTAAAGCCCCCTTGGTTATAATTATGGCAACCCAAAGGATGGCCAAAGATAAATTTTTTTATGTGGTTGGTTGCACATAATAGTATTATGAATCAGGATAACATTAGGATACATGGATTTATTGGACCCAACTGGTGTGTAATGTGTCACCAAGAGGAGAAAACAATGGGCCACCTTAATTTTTTGTGTCCCTATGTCCAAATAGTCTAGAGTTTCTGGTATAGTATTTTTATCAATTAGAAAGATCCATTCTCACTAAGAACAACTTTTGGGACTATTGGAAGACCAATAGATTCAAATCAAAGACCTTGAAGATAGCTTGGGATTTGGGTTTGGGTTTCATCTACTGACAACTTTGGTTGGAACGTAATAAGAATATTTTTAACAAGGAACTTAGACCAGAGGAAAGAATCTAGGGCACCCTAATTAGAAAAATTTTAGAGACAGTGTCAGCTAAAACCAAAGAGGACTCTCAAATGGTAGAGGATGAAGTAGTTATATGGACACAACTGCAATATGGGAACTAATAAAGGAAGGATAAGAATAGAAATAGGGTTTTATAGACGCATGATGAAGTCTATGGACTTAAAAAGGGTAAATGGAACACCTTTAGGGGTCATCCAACAGGGACTAAAACTTTTAAAAGTTGGATAGTCCAAGAAACATAGTTGTGCTACATTTTGAGCCTTGCCAATAAAGGCAGGTTATCAATAGTAAATGTATAATTTGAGTTTTTTTCAATAAAATTTTTACTTTTTTCTCAAAACAATATCAAATATGAATATAAATGGCTGAAAACATTCATACTAGCATGAAAAGTACTTATAATAATATGTCTCAAAATATGTATACAAGCGTTAATATTATAAATGCTTGTTATGGTGATCATTTATAGACCATTTTCTCAATTATAATGTATAGATATTTATCTCCATAATATAGACATAGAAAGTTTACTCTTCAATACTTGACTATTATACTCCTAACATATATATGATTTGCAACCTTTCCTATTCTTTACATAAGATAATACTCACATATCCTTTTGTTTCTCATCTTGCTACTACAAGATGCTTCACACTCTTCTTACATACATAATTCTACACAAAACTTGCTATCCTACATGCATTCCTAATACATGATATTTGTGTACATCCTCTTATAACATATTTGCACACTTACATACATGGCACTTATGCACTTTCTCTCATTACACACTTGAACACTAGCATGCATGACACTTGTGCATATCCTACACATGACACACTTGCACTCTTACTTGCATGACACTTGTGCATATCTTGCACATAGATACTTACATAAAGAAGGAATATAAATCAATCTCACAAACTATAGACTCAAACCCTAATATATTACATATTTATATTTGTATCATAAAGGTACCATGGGGATATATTATAATGTACCAAATAATGTAATATTATCCAACACCCCCTTGTATTACATTATTTGGTTATTGAATACTTTAGTCTTCAATATTTGTCTTCATCTTCAATCAAGTAACTTTGCATTGGGCATGATCTTCTACTTGAGATCATTATTCATCTTCTTTCTTTTTTTCTTCAATATCTACTTCTTTGTTAACTTATTCATGAACTGCTTGAGATTATCCTTGTCCTTGAATTTTGGTTCATCTAGTTTTGCTTCTTGTTTATGCTTTCTTACAATCATGATGTCCTATAATCTCAAAATATTCACTTAGAGCATCATAATAATTTTTGAATTTGATGACATTGGAATATCAATATTACATATAGAGTGAAATAGTATTTATTGATATGATTCAGTTGACCCACTTGTATGATAAATCATTATTTTTCTTTTTAGATTTTAAATCAACTCTTTTTGCTTTTGACTTTTGTATTTAGAAATTCCAAGTGAAAGAAATGCCAAATATATTATGCTACCTATATCAATAGGTATTGTAATAACATCCTTTAAATTATCAATTGCTTCAATAAGCTTTGAATATAAATAATATTCAAATGTTTCAAAGCTTTCATTCATTGCTTCTCTATAGATGAATTGCATTGCCATATTTAGCTTACCATCAGACTTTTCAATCAAATTATGTATGTCAATTTTAATAAATTTCAAAATTTTCTTCCTTATTATGATTTTTAAATCATTTTCTTCCATGATAAAATTCCCTAAAAATATCAGAGTTTTTTTTTCGTATTACTCAAAAATATAATAAAATTGCTATTCCAAGAATTTACAAAAATCTCAAAATATAAATTTACAAATTTACAAATTTTTTAAATTTTCAAATACTTTGGAAGTAAAAAACTTTAATCTCCCTACCAAATTTGCAAATCCAAATATATTTCAAATTTTAAATTTTCCCTAAATTTCAAATCTTAAAAATAAATTAAAACATAAAATCTTCAAACCTTCAATTTTTCTATACCTCAAATTTCAAATTTTATTTAAATTTTAAATCCACTAAATTCAAATCTACTAACTTTTCAAATTTCAAAAAGTAAATTTTAAATTCAATGTTTACTAAATCCTATTTGAAGTGGAAAACCTTCTAACTTCAAACCTTAATAACTATTAAAAATAAATAATTCAAAAACTTGAAATATCAATTTCAATATATAGTAGAAGTCCTTATAATCCCAACTAAATTTTCTTTATTAAAAAAGGTTGTAATACTTTTAAATCCCACTTAATTATTAAATTTCCTAATATTTAAAAACTTAAATAATCTCTCACTTATGATGGTAAAGTTACTTACTATCCACTTGGTGAATATTATGAATCCTTCTCCAACTAATGCTTACTACCAAGAGATGAACTTTATTCTGCAAATATTATGTTGTGTTATGGTACATTAATGCTCTTTTGATTATGGAAAAAAAACATAGGAAATATTTGCCTTTGCTATCATACTTTAGCTTTACTATGAGTCACTCAATTCTAACCTTCGAAAGTCACTTAAATTTTATCTTCAAGAGGTGCTCTGGTTTCATATTCAAAAGTTGCTTTAACTTTATATTTAGAGGGTGCTCATTTTTCATCGCTTGGAATTTATCTTTAGAAGGCTTTTGGTCTTTTTCGCTTGAAATTCATATTCAAAAGGTGCTCTATTTATTCATCACTTTGTCTTCAGAATATGTTTTGGTTCAACTATAATAGAACTAAAATGTTGTGCTTTCTTAGACTAAACTACATTTCACTTACTACTTTTTTTTATTTGATCGCTATGATGCAATTTTCCTAGATCATACTACACTTTGTCTATTTTTCTAGATTACTTTATTTATGGTGGATCTTTTCGCTTATCCACTTACCATTTAGGTTCTCCTATACATTGTTTGCATAGGTTCTCTTCATGTATGGGCACTCAGGTTATCCTAGCTGTTGGTCATTGTTTATATTTTCTTCACTTCTAGCTACTTAGAATATCATATCCTTTGATAACTTAGATTTACTTAAATGTTGGTTGATTCTCTTCTCTTTTTGCTACTTAGATTTTATTAGATGCTATCCGGTTCTTTTATTTTCTTAGGATAACGTATCCTTTGGATACTTAGATCCCCTTAGATATTGGTAATTCTCTTCTCTTATGGCTACTCAGACACTATTTTTCTCTAGCTGCTTGGATTATTTTATTTGTTGGCCTCTTTCATTCCCTAGCTATAGGTTGGTTTCTATTCTTTGAATAGATTTTCTATCGAGTTGCTTGTGCTTTCTAGTCCAATGGTGACTTCCTAAGTCATTTGCATTCTCTTATATTGCTTTGGCTCACCTAAAATTCTCTTCTTTGAATGCTTGCTTTATTTGAAGGTTTGCTTATCTTCCTTGTTGCTCCTTAAAGTATATATTATAAATTTCAATATCTTATAGAAAGCTTCAATACTTTCATTTCTCCTTTCTACTTTACTTAGGATTATTTATCTGAGTTATCTTTTCCCTTCTATCTCTACACACTCTCTCAAGTTCTAGCCTAAGTGCAATATGTGATTCTCCTATTTTATAGAGAAGCCATATTAGTATAAGGGTGACTTTGAATGTCATCTCATGCCTAAATTTCTTCTAAGTTAGCTCTTAATATTTTTAGTTGAGTTCTTTATGTTCACTAATTCATGGCAAGACTCTAGCATCCAAATCAAGGTGAATTTTATTTGTCTCCTCAATATCTACTCCTACAAACCTTTATAATAGATTCTAAGTATTCACTAATTTTAAAGTGGACAAACTCCAATATGATAGTGGATCTGAATATAAATCTATCAAAAATCAATAGAGTTAAGTAGTTTTTTTTATTGATAACAAGTTTTGAAAGGGACCCAAAACCTTTTACAAATCGCAAAGGGGATCCTGGGTGGGATCATCCCATAATAGGATACACCAAAAAATGGAGGCCACATATGGTGACCATAAAAATAAAAAACAATAGAACAAAAGAGGATACGACTCGTAGGCAAACATAAGAATAAAAATTTTTAGTTAGCATATAGACGGGGATAGTCCAAAAAAGGAGCCAAACACAACACATCATTCTAGGATATAGTCTTAATTATCATTGTATTTGGGATCATCCTCCTCGGATTAGCCTACTTTATAGGCTTTCATCTAGTTGATAATATTTCTAGCCCTTAGGAGCATTGATGTAGCCAGTGAAACAATATCATCCAAGTCTGACATCTGGTCTATGTCTCCCACCAGCTATATGGAAAGAAAAATAGGGGACAGACCTATCAAAATCTTGTGTATCTTGCGATTAGGGGATGCATACTCAATTGCAGAGGCGTTTATAGAAATTATGTTCTTACATTTCTCATTGGAGAAATTTTTTTTGTAGGTTGTAGAAATTATATTATATAGGTTTTAACTAGTGCCCAAAACTAGAAATATAAGCATATGACAAAAAGAATTTAGAGAAGCATAAAATAATGTGTTCACACCCTATCCAGTCCATAAACCAAACAAGAGAAAAAAAGACCCACGCAGGGGTTGTTTAATAGAAAAACAAATATCGAAATAGAGAGCCCATGCAGGGGCTAAGGATAACATAGAGAAAAATTAATCTAGTTTCCATGCAGGGGCTAAGGAGAACATAAAGAAAAATAAATCCAGTGCCCATGCATGGGTTAAAATATTAGTACCAAAACTCCCATGCATGGAACAAATCTTGAAATACAAAACAACCCAACTCTAATCATCAACAATATCTATAGCTATAGAGCTCTTTTGAAAATGTTTCTTGACCAACAGTTTTTGGGAGGTGATGATGTTATCCATGCCACTAATGATGCTACTGAGGATGGTGTTGTGGACTGAGTTGAAGATGCCCACTAGAGAAGTATTTTTGTCACTCCCATCATTAGAATTTTTGAGGTGAGCATACCTCTCAGGGTTGGTTGTGCATTTCCAAGTCGACAACAACAACATTAAGAACATTTTAAGGGAAATTTTGGTGCTAGATGGACATATTACTATGACTATCCCCAATATTGGTGAGTAAATCAACAGACTTGTTAGCTTCCTGATATAAATGGTAGATTGTAGTGTTGCAAAAATTATGCATCAATACCTTCGCTTCCTAAATAATAGTGTGCACATTCCATGAAGGAATTATGTCACTGATGATATATTTTGTAACATTCATGGAATCACCTTCAATTTATAAATTTCTTCTGTAATATTTGAGAACTTCTAGCTCTCTCCACAATGCATAAGCTTCAACATAGTGGTTAGTTTGTATACCCAAAAAATTAGCATAGACCAATATGATTCATACATTGTGATCCTTCACCAGACCTCCAACACCCGTTGCACTTGGATTTCCTTTATAAGTACAATCATAGTTAAGTTTAAGACATCCTATAGGAGGAGGAGTCCAATGAGCACAAAATATTAGATGGGGAGTAGGAGGAGTAGAGTTTGGACTTTGGGAAATACTGAGGGAACTAAAAAGAGTGGACTCAAGGGTAGACTCAGGTGGTTTGGTGCAAGGGAAAAGCTTAGAATTTTTAATAGTAAATGTGATGGCTTTGTTGGTAATACATATAGAGTCCATGAGGGTGTTTGAAAAGATTCTACTTTTTATTTTGAGCAAGATCTACCACAGGAGATGATGGATACTAAAATTCCAAAAATAAGACATAATAGAATTTTTGAAAGGCATGGGCCACTAGGAGAAAAAAGAGCCAGGGAGTTGGGTTGGGCCCAAGAGATGTGAAAGGTGGACATGAGATGATCCATGGTAGAGTGGAAGAAATAAAATTCCATAAATATGTGGTTGATAGATTCCCAGGATGCCAAGAAAATGTGGAATATATTAGAAACAACCATCCCTCTCTTCATGAGATTATTAGTAGTGAGGATCTTGTTCTAGATGGTCAACCAAGAAAAGATTACAAATTTAGGTATGATGTGTTCAAGCCAAACTAGATTGAAAGGAATGAGAGAATTTTGGGGAGTGAAATTCAACAGATGAGAAGATTTGATAGAAAAAAAATACTAGAGTTAGTTTCTTATCAGAAAGGGGTATCATGAGACATACCAGATGAAATTACAATTACCCTCAACAATGTTGATAATTTTGGGATAGCATTTGAAATTTGGTCATCATCATTTGCAATGTTGAGCTCTTTCCACATTTTGGGTTGGACTAAATATTCTATGAAATCAGCCTCCTTTCTACCTATGAAATTATCTAGCAAAGGCTGCACCACTGATACTCCATTTCCCTCACTAAGCATTTGATTGGAGATCCACCTGTCTAGCCAAAAATTTATTATATTTCCTGTTCCAAGCTACCATATGGTTTTCATTTGAATAAGAGGTCTAATCTAGAGGATTTATTTCCATAAGGTAGACCCAACTTGAGAAATATTTTCATCCATAAAATTCCATATGTGAGTGTATTTTTATTGATGATGGAAACCCATTCAAGATTGCAATTGGTAAACACCTTCCAAGCCTACTTGGCCAAGAGTTCCATGTTCATATTACTAATTCTTATAAGACCCAACCCTCACTGAATTTTGGGTAAGCAAACCTTTTCCTAGTTGACCATATGAAAATTTTTGTATCCTTTGAACCTGCCCAAAGGAATCTATTCTGAATATGTTCAATTTTGTTATAGATAAAAACTAGGGATTTGAAGACTGACATAAAATAAATAGGAATACTTTGATGATTAATCCCCTGCCATTCTCTTCTTGCCCGCCCTACTGGGGATTGTAGAATAAATTTCAATAACCTGACCTTTAAAGATAACTTCCAACAACACCAGAGGCGAGCCTGGGATGGGCTCAGGGATGGGATTGGTCATTGGGCCACCACCTTCAGTGATTATTTGGTTTAGATTTTGACTGATGTAATTAAATATAATAATATGAAGACCTTGATGCTTACGATAGGTCAATTTTCCTTTTCAAATGCTATCAATGGAAATTTCCATCAATTGAAATATGTATAACAAGATGTTGATTAACTTCACGTCCTTCAAATAGTTTAGAAATACCATATGGAAGCTCCACAAAGGGGAATATGGTTCGTCAATTATCAGGTACTACATAATTAGCAATAGGACATGGTTCCATGGTGGATGAGGTCCTTTCGGATGAAACCATTATCCTTATTGGATAGGAACTTCCCTTTATCATGGAAATAAACAAGTTCCCCCACCATCAAATGCTTGTCATGATGGATGATCTCCACATCATTGGGAAGCTCTGTAATCATGACTAACAAGTTGATTGTGACTAAAAATATAAGTCCCTTTAGGGAAATAGTGCTATTTTCCAATGTTTGAACAAACTCCTTTTAAATATTTGGATCATGTCCTTGAAATTGTTTCAAGAAGTTCAATAGCCCATGGGACGCCATGATTTGTTCAACCATTGGGTCAAGTTGTATGTGTTCATTTTCAATCAGTGCCATCTTCCTACTCTCACTAGACATATGCTTTCTCACATACTAGATGTAATTCAACTTACAATAGTTTCTTGATTGCACTGATTCTGTACTTTCATGTAGCTAAGTGCAGTCTTTATTAAAAAACATTCCTCCATATGCTAGGAAGAATTCGTGTTACAACCCTTGGACCAAGTGTTTGATCTGAGCTATTTATGGATATGGTCTACCCTGAAACATCTCACCACATGAGCCATGCCACACACAAGGGTTATTGGGTTCACCAGTTGAGTGTCAACTAGAAAGAGAGGCATTGAATACGAGCTAAAAATTTGGTAATGGTATTTGGAAATGGAAGTGTATTTAGGAGTAGGATGATTAGGGTGTTGGTGGGTACCATAAAGTATGGACCAATGAGGGCATGCCTCACACCCAAAATTTCTTCAAATAGTGCCACCTGGCCAAAACCCATGTTACCATCCATGGAGAAAATAAGCTAGCTAATCTACTGTTAAAGATAGGAGAATTATCAATTTGGCATAAAATACTGATTGTGCCATGATTGGAAATGACACTATGCTCATTTGGTGTGAGGAACATGTTATCAGTACTATAAAAACCACCCATATCCCATTTTCTCATTCGACTTAAAATCCCAACCACTTCAATATTACCTCCTTTTCAACGATGGTCACCATGGTTGACACAGGTATTGGGTTGATAACCACAACCAATGTTCTTTTGATACCTGTTGACTTTGATATTGAAATTTATGTTTTGTTGGACCTTGGATTTATACCAATAATTGTAATGCAGAATTTTAAGAGCATTATAGTTCCAAAAAAATGGTTGGGCTCCTTGGGAGATGAAACTCAATACTCTAGCTCATGTGTCCCTAGCATGAAGAAACAAGCCTACTCAATAGGGGAGAATAATGAGCTCTAACCTAGTATGAGTGGTGTAGTTCAATCATCAAAACATGTGTAGTGGGGCCTCTCCTTGGGCATCGGTGGCAAAGCCCAGTCATCAAAGAACTTGAACTAAACATATGTGGATACATCATTCCCATGATAAATGTCTAACAAGCACTAGGGGAAATCAGTACGCCAGGTCATGAAGGAATCCAACGTCAACCTAAAGTTTACCATTATGTCAGCTTGCCTTCCTGGTACACATGGTGAATCGATAGGTTGTTAAAAAATCAAAGACAGAGGGTGGTCTCCTGAATTAATGGGGCAAAAATAGATTTAAGTAGTAGCTCTAAGACCATTATTGGATTTTAAGCCAAATTATTTCAAGTCCCAATATAATTAAGCCACAATATCTCAGGTCTCAATATAATTAATCAATAGTAAAATTAAATATAAGAGAAATCATAGTATATATTGGCCAATATATATTATAATAATATTTACAATACCATAAAATATGAATGTAAATGGCCAAAAATACTTACAATAATATTGATCAAAATTTGTTTTACAAGCTTCAAATTATAAATGCTTTCCATGGTGATAATTTATAGACCATTTTTCCTATTACAATATATGTATCTTTATCTCTATAATATAGACATAGAAAGGTGACTCTTCAATACTTGAATAATACACTCCAAAAATACTCGGGAGTTGCAAACTTTCCTATTATTTACATAAGACAAGACTCTCATGTCCTTTGGCTTCTCATCTTGCTACTAAAATATTATTCACTCTCTTCTTACGTACACACTTAACTCCATGACACTTACACACTTCTACATGACACTTACTCTCCTACATGCACTCCTAATACACGATATTTTTGCACATCCTCATATTATATATTTGTACACTTACATACATGACACTTATGCACTTTTTTTCATTACACACTTGCACACTAACATGAATGATACTTATACATATCCAACACACTACACCTTTGAATTCTTACTTACATGACACTTGTGCATATATTACACATATACACTTCAAGAGGAAATATAAATCACTCTCCTAAACTATAGACTCAAACCCTAATCTATTACATATTTATAGTTGTATGACAAAGGTAACATGGGGGTACATTAGCATATATAAAATAATGTAATATTCTCCAAAACAATATTTCCTACGAAATGGTTAAAATTTAATCGTAAAAGTGACAAAAGAAATTAAATAGTAAAATTTACTTATTGATTTATTTGCATGGTTATAAGGCAAAGATTTATATCTAATAATCCCTTATCTCTCTTATCCTATCCCACTATCATCATCCCCCACTCTTTATTTATCCCCTATTATATATAAGCATGAAAATAATGACTCTCCAACTATGCATAATGATTGAACTACAACTCTCCAACTATGAATGACGATTGAACTACTAGTTCCTAGTTAAGCATTCTTATCCATTCTTTTGTATGAATTCCAATAATTGCATGGAATATCCAGTTTTTTTGAGTTATCGCATTGCTTTTTTGAGTGCCATATGGATGCTTCTAAATTGTGATGGTTGGTAATCCATTATTAGAACCAACCACTATCATCTTATTTATTTGTATATATACATATTTTTTATTAATTAAAATATGTCCAACATCACATCAGTCCATCATGTGGTGTCAAAACATCATTTTCCCTTGGTTGTTTATGTTAGTATCACAATGACACTGAGAGGGGGGTGAATCAGTATAGCTCTTTAAAACTTAAATCTTCAACACTCAAAGCCAAAACAATGAAAACATAAAATCAAATAAACCAAGTATAACAAGAGAACATCACACAACACAAGGTGCACCGAGGTTCACCGATTTGGCTACATCCTCAAAAATTACTGTTTGGACTCTCATCCAAATCTAGCCTTTGCAAAGCACCAACTTTACAATCAATTTACCAAAGACCCACCTGGAATGAGCACCAACCCCTGATTTATTTGCACCAACAAAAATGAGCACCAACCCCTCTACCAAGCACCCACTTGATTTTGATATTGAGAATAAAATGACATATATGAATGTCTTCACTGAAACCAGAACCCTCTTTGGTCTATAATCTCAAAATATAAAACTTTCTATTTCACCCAATATAACATCCCTCTCTCTGCATTACTCAGAATTTGAATCCTCTCTTATCACAAAAAAAAAAAATTGATTGTTCTCTTAGCTCATTATGCTAATTGCTAAACACTTTTTGGGTATTGTGCAGCACTTTGTCTGCGAACTCCTCTCAATATTCATCCAAAATGGATATCATATGAGAAAGTTATGCCCAAAATACTGAAGTGACGTTTTTCACCACTCTCCAAAAATCACAGATTTTCACTCTTTATTTTTCTTCACACACACTTCTCTCTTCACAAAATAAAGTCCCCCCTTTTCAATAAAATCCCTTGTCACTTAAAAAGCACACACTTGTATTCTTTTTCCCTTTTCAATTTTTTAAAATATTTTCTTTAATGAAGCTTCTTAAAACAATATAACTTCGTTTTTTATTTTGAGAAGGCATTTTGTCAAACACATCACATGCAAGGAATTGACACCTTACTCGTTCTCTTACTTCGGAGCCACGTGACACCTCAAACCAAAAATTAAATATGTTGTATTTGATGCCTTGAAGGTGTAAAAAAACTGAAACTGAAACTCTAGTGACTCTACAAGGTCGAAACGGCCAACTAAAGGATTTTGCACAAGTGGAACAAATTGACATAAAAGTGACCTATATCATTTTTGTAACAATCATAACTCTCACCTCGTAAATCTTTTTTCTCTAAAATTTGAAACGTAGAATATCTACAATGGTGACTACATATAGTATGAATATAATTGTATAAATCCTTACGGTTATCTTGTAATACCTCCATGAAAACTGCTGCTGACACACTTTTCCCAAAAAGAGTGTTTTTGTGACAGTATTGAAATGCTTGTAACATTCGTCTCGTTTCTCCATTTTGGTGGAAATTTGGAACACATGTTCTTGAAGATAATGAACACCTACATTTTAAATTTAGATATCAAATTCTTCTTGGTTTTCTTGCAGTGATTTTGATAAAACTACCCTTTTTAGGCCTATACAACCACTTGCCAAATCATCCACCAAGATACCGAAAATGTCACCGATCAATCCAAAAACTATGCTGACACCTCCAAAACTATTTTGGAGTATTTCTTGACATGTTAGAATGTTCCAAATTGATCCATCCTATCCAAATGTTCCCATGATGACTTTTGCAATTTTTGACAACTTCCTGATGATTTTTTCAATGTTTGCAAATTTGCACGAACAACCTATAACAACTTCCCTCGAACATCAAAAACATCCTCATAAGAATTGAACATCACTTTACATACTTTGAAAAACCTCAAAACAACTGTCAACTACATCAACCTGTCCATCTAAGTGTGTTGAAAACAATGACAATACTGTCGCTGCACCTTGCTCAACAATCTCCCCTTTGGAATTGTTGGCAACACACACACAATTTCCTGTAACTCTTATCCCCATTTAAAAACAAGACCAAAGGGTTGCTGCAAACTCCACCTGAGTCCATGCACAACATTCTCAGGCAAAAATTATTAAACTTAGCAAAAATAAAAAACATGAGCAAAAAGATAAACAAATACACAAATGCTCCCACTGAGAATGTGGCCCCAATAGCTAGTCAATTCTTGGGAAGTGTGACCACTCCCAATTTCTTATGAAGGTACTCAAATACTTCCTTGGTCAATTATTTGGTTAAGATATCCGATACTTGCTATTTTTTTGGAACAAAATCCAACTTAACCTCACCTTTCACAACTTTCTCCTTCAAAAAATGATACCGGATAGCAATATGTTTTGTGCAAGAATGCATAACTAGATTCTTTGAGATGTTAATGAAACTAGTGTTATCACACTTAACTAAAATTTGCTCACTAAAATTAATGCCAAGATCCTTCAAAGTTTATTTCATCCATAACACATGCGTACAACATGTTGCTGCAATGTATTCTGCCTCTATTGTGGATAAGGAGACTGACTCCTATTTCTTACTGTGTCACGCGACCAACCTATCTCCAAGATAAAATGCACCTCCACTGGTACTCTTCCTATCATCTACACATCCTACCCAATTTGTATCTAAATATGCAATAAGGGTGAAGTCCTTACCTTTTAGATACCATAACCCATACTCCATAGTACCCTTGAGGTATCGAAGAATCCTCTTCACTACTGTCACATGATTCTCCTTGGGACTAGCCTAAAATCGTGCTACCATGCATACTGCCTACAAAATATCTAGTCTGGTAGCTGTCAAGTATAGTAAACTCTCAATCATAGATCTATACATAGTTTGATCAACATGTGGAGATTTGTCATCCTTTATCAACTTGCAACATGTCGTCATGGGAGTGCTAACTGGCTTACAATCCTCCATTGTGAACTTTTTTAGCATCTCTTTCACATATTTAATTTGAGAAATAAATATGCCCTTATCCTTTTTATTAACTTGCAATCTGAGGAAATACAAAAGTTCACCAATCATTGACATTTCAAATTATTTTTGCATCTTATCTGCTAAATATTTACACAACTCATCTTTGCTACTACCAAATATGATATCATCTACGTATACAACAAGAAAAATATGATCATTTTTTGTTTTGACATACAAATTACTATCCACCATACCTTTCTTGAACCCTTTCTGAGTAAGATAATTGTCTAGCCTTGCATACCATGCTCGGGTGCCTGTTTTAAGCCATATAATGCTTTCTTCAACTTGCAAACCAAGTTGGGATCATCACCAAGATGGAAACCATATGGCTGCTCAATATAAACCTCTTCTTCAAGTTTCCCATTCAAAAATGCTGATTTCACATCCATTTGATAAACTTTGAAATTATTGTAAACTACTACAGACAAAAATATTCTAATTGCCTCTAGTCTGGCCATAGGTGCAAAGGTTTCCTCAAAGTTAATACCTTCAACTTGTGCATAGCCTTTGCATACCAATATTGCTTTGTTCCTAAATACCTGTTCATCTTCATTCAATTTGTTCTAAAAAACCTATTTAGTACTGATTACATTTTTATTTGTGGGTCTTGGTACTAACTCCCAAGTCTTGTTTTTCTCGATCTAATCTAATTCTTCATTTATTGCCTTTACCCAAATTTCATATTTGCTTGCGTCAGAAAAATTTTTGGGCTCAATGCTAGATAATAAATAGTTACTTACTAATATTCTTCTTGTATGAACGACAACTGTGGGGTTTCCAATTATTTGCTCTCTAGGATGATCTTTCTGCCAGTTGCCTATTTTGAATTTCTTATTTTCTTCCACTTTTGAATCACTGTTTTAATCCTCTGAGTCAATTTTTGGTTTCTTTTTCATTTCCTTTTCCTCATCTCCTTCAATGACATCTTCATAAATTAGGTAGTTCTCTTCATATCTAATTACTCGTTCTCTTCCTTCATCAACTTTAACATCGACACTATCCACAATTTTCCTTAGTCGATTGTTGTAGCATTTGTAAGCTTTGCTTTTTGATGAATAGCAAAGAAAAATACCTTCATCTGCTCTATCTTCAAACTTACCAAGTTTTTCTTCAGTTCTTTTGATGTAACACTTGACAAAAACTTTAGAGTATCTTGTTGTTGCCTTTTTACCAAACCACAACTCAAGGATTTTTGCTTTCATGCATCCTCAACATGCACCTATTTTGGATGTATACTGTAGTATGGATTACCTCTTTCCAAAATATGTCTGCTACTTTGCTCTCAGTCAACATAGTTTGTGCCATTTCCTAGACTATCATATTCTTTCTTTCTACCAAACCATTCTACTGAGGTGTCTTGGCTGCTTAAAACTGTCTCCTAATGCCATATTTTTCACAATACTCTATGAAATCCTCTAAAATGAACTCTCCTCCTCTGTCTGACCTTAAACATTTAATCATTTTTCCAGTTTGATTCTCAACTTGGTTTTTGAAAACCTTGAACATCTCAAAAGCTTCTGATTTATGCTTCAAAAATAGTACCCATGTCATCCTGAAATAGTCATCTATACACAATATGAAATATTTGTCATCATTTATGCTTTACGTTCTCATGGGTCCACATAAATCAATATGTACTAGTTCCAAAGGTTTGCTTGTGTAGTACTCTTTTGTTTTAAATGAGACTCTAGTTTTCTTCCCATTTTGACATGAAGCATAAATGCTATTTGATGGTTTTTCAATGGTGGAAATATCTCTCACTACTTTCTTTGAGATGATTTTTACTAGATTGTCAAAAATGATATGATCGAGCCTCTTGTGCCACAACCAATTCTCTTCTTCCTATCCAATAAAGCAAGCTCCTTCTAAAGTCTCTGAGAGAGTGTATAGGTTTCTAGATGTCCTTGATCTAGTTGTTATCAACTTCCCATTGTTTGCCTTTCTGAATTCACAACCTTGCTTCTTAAAGATCACTTCATGACCTCTATCACAAATATGACTTACGCTCAACAAGTTATGCTTCAAACCAACCACAAACAAGACTTCTTTTGACCTATTTTTTTTGTCACTAATATTAACTGAACCTCTGCCAACTATCTTAGCTCCATCGTTGTTTACAAACTTTACTGAACCACCTTCATATTGTTGCAACTTCTCAAATTTTTGTTTGTCACTTGTCATATTACTAGAGCATCCACTATCAAGTATCCATGGTGTGAATTTATTCTACGCTTTAAATTTCATCTGTACGATCAAGGATTCCTTTTCTTCCTTAGGTCACTCTTTTTCTTTCCACTCAGGTTTGATTACAATTTTGGGCTCTTGTTTTGGCTTTTCTTTTTCAGTAGCTTGTGCATGTTTTTCAGGAAATTTTCTATTTTGTCTTATTCCATTTGGCTGAAATTTTCTTCCCTAAAATTGATTTGATGCAAATGTACTTTGAAAATTTCTTGCAATATGCCCAAAATTATGACAATTATAACATTCTACTGCATAATCCATCAAAGGTGAAAAATCATTTCTATTGGTAAAATTCCTTTGTCCTACATTATACTTGCAATCTGAGATCTTATGTACATAACCATTGCATTTAAAACAGTAACCAGAAAAGATATGATTGAACCTAGGTGGTGGTCTTTGCCATGTTGTCGTAGGAGCCATAAATATTCTTCTTCTTTGATGTGACATTGGTGAAGCCATCATTGTCAATTTTCCTTTTGTGCCTTGCATTATTGTTTTCCTTTGCATAATTCATTTTTGCTTGATCAACTTATGTCTTCTCTTCATTCTTTGTGGATTCTTCATTTATGGCCTTTGATCCATTTGACGATTCTCCTTCATCAAAACCCAAACCAAATTTGATGCTTGTAGTCTTTTGGTTATTTATGATCTTATCTAGCTTCATAGAACTTTCTTCACATTTGTGATAACAACTAATTTTCTGATTCATCTCTTCTAGTTGCATTCTTAAACCACCAATCTCTTCTTGTAGCTTGCTGTAATAATCTATTTTAATGGTTATTTGCACTTCGAGATATTCGAATATTTTCTTGGATTCTTCTATTTGTACTTTCAAATTTGTTATGATTTCATTTGCATCCTCAAGATTTCTTGAAATTTTCTTATTCTTTTTTCCTTTTATCTTCAATTCATCTAGAGCTACAATTAGTTCCTCTTCCAAAATTGTTTTTGCATCAATTTCTTCTTCATCACATTCCTGTTCTTTTTCTGGTTTTTCTTCTTTGAGTGCCATGAAAAGAGCTTCACCTATTTCCTTTTTAGAATCCTCACTAGAGCTATCTTCTGATGAACTGACATTCTTCAAGATGAAACTTTTCTTCTTGAAGTTGCATTTTTTGAAATTTGTTTTTTTTTTCAAGTCACTTCTTTCTTCATGTGATACTTCATCACTTCTGTTCTTCTCATTAAGTGGACATTTAGCTACAAAATGCCCAACATCTCCATAGTTGAAACATTTAAACGGTAACTTTCCTCTATATTTTTCTTTTCTCCTTTTTAGTTTTTGAATAAAGTTTACTTTCATTTCATCTGATGTCTCTTCTTCCTCGGATTCTTGTTTTTCTTTAATATTTTTATGGGCTTTAAAAGCAGCTTCTCTGTTCATGGGTTTATATTTTCCTATTCTCATCTCATATGCAGTAAAAGAACCATGCATCTCATCCATACTAAAAGAATTTAGATCTTTAGCTTCTTCTATAGCTGAAACTTTAGAATCAAATATTTGGGGAAGGGATATTAATACCTTTTTCATGATGATAGAATATTTGATTTCCTCACCGAGTCCTCTAATCATATTAATGACTTCATTAACTCTTAGCATATATACCTCTATATTTTCATCGTCATTCATATTTAATACTTCAAATTGAGCTTGATGTGTTTGTAACTTGGCCTCCTTGATCTTAATGTCTCCTTCATGAATGCTCTTTAGTTTGTACCATATTTCCTTTATCATTTTACAACCCATAATCTTTACCAGTTCTTTGTCCACTAATCTATACATGATAGCATTCTTTGCTTTTGAGTCATTCTCAAACAGTTTCTTACCAGCAACATCGGTTGGATAAGTGGTGGGTATTGTATATCCACTATCTACTAAATCCTAAATGTCATATCCCAAAGCACAAATATATGTCTGCATCCTGAGTCTCCAAAATGCATAATTAGTTTCATCAAAAAATGGTGCTTTATTTTATGAGAAGCCTTCACCACCTGCCATTGTGTCACTTCCAAGATCACCCTAGCCGGTTAATCCTATTCAAGAACCTTGCTCTGATACCAATTGTTAGTCTCACAATGACACTGAGAGGGGGGGGTGAATCAGTGTAGCTATTTAAAACTTAAATATTCAAAACTCAAAGCAAAAAAAATGAAAACATAAACTTAAATAAATCAAGTATAACAAGAGAACATCACACAACACAATATGTATCTAGGTTCACCGATTTGGCTACATCCCCAAAAATGATTTTTTGGACTCCCATCCAAATCCAGCCTTTGTAAAGCACTGACTTTAAAATCAATTTACCAGCACCCACTGGAAGGAGCACCAACCCCTGATTTATCTGCACCAACAGAAAGGAGCACCAACCCCTGATTTATCTGCACCAACAAAAAGGAGCACCAACCCCTCTACCAAGAACCCACTTGATTTTGATATTGATAATAAAATGACATATATGAATGTCTTCACTAAAACTAGAACCCTCTATGGTATGTAAGCTCAAAATCTAAAAATTTCTATTTCACCCAGTATAACATCCCTCTCTCTGCATTACGTAGAATTTGAATCTTCTTTTATCATAAAAAAAAGTGTATTTTTCTCTTAGCCCGTTCTGCTAATTGCTAAAATCTTTCTGGGTATTGTGCATCACTTTGTCTAAAAAATAATCTCAACATGTTAGCCAAAATGGATATCATATGAGAAAGTTATGCCCAAAATACTGAAGTGACATTTTTCACCACTCTCCAAAAATCACGGATTTTCACTCTTTATTTTTCTCCACACACACTTCTCTCTTCACAAAATAAAGTCCCCCCTTTTCAATAAAATCCCTTGTCACTTAAAAAGCACACACTTGCATTCTTTTTCCCTTTTCAATTTTTAAAATATTTTCTTTAATGAAGCTTCTTAAAACAATATAACTTCCTTTTTTATTTTGAGAAGGCATTTTGTCAAACATGTCACATGCAAAAAATTGACACCTTACTTGTTCTCTTACTTTGGAGCCACATGACACCTCAAAAAAAAAATGAAATATGGTCTATTTGATGCCTTGAAGGTGTAACAACACTGAAACCAAAACTCTAGTGACTCTGAAAGGTTGAAACGGCCAACTAAAGGATTTTGCACAAGTGGAACAAATTGACATAAAAGTGACCTATACTGTTTTTACAACAATTATAAATCTCACCTCGTAACTCTGTTTTCTCTGAAATTTGAAACGTAGAATATCTTAAATTCTTACTACATCTAGTATGAATCTGAATACATAACTATTTACAGTTCACCTGTACTACCTCCATGAAAACTACTGCTAACACACTTTTTCCAAAAAGAGTGTTTTTGTGACAGTCTTGCAACGCTTGTAAAATTTGCCTCGTTTCTCTATTTTTGTGAAAATTTGGAACACATGTTCTCAAAGATAACAAAAACCTCTAGTTAAAATTTTTCTATAAAATTCTTCACGGTTTACTCGCAGTGCTTCTGAAAAAATTGCCCTTTTTGGCCTGTACAATCACTTGCCAAATCATCCGCCAAGATACCAGAAACGTCATCGATCAATACAAACACTGTGCTGACACCTCCAACACTGTTCTAGACTATTTCCTAACATGCTGGAATTTTCCAAACTGATCCATTCTATCCAACTACGCCTGTGAAAACTTTTGCAATTTTTTGACAACTTCTTGACGATTTTTTCAGCGTTTACAAATTTGCATGAACAACTTGTAACAACTTCACCCGAACATCAAAAACATTCTCATAAGAATTGAACATCACTGTACATACTCTGAAAAACCTTTGAAAAACTATCCACTGCATCAACCTGTCCATATGAGTGTGTTGACAACAATGACAATACTGTCACTGCACCTTGCTCAACAGTTTATTCCAAAATAGAGATATGTGAAGTAATAAATATAGAGTAGAATATAATTTTGGACGGTTATATTATTTTGTCTAATATTTAAGAGTGTACATAAAAAAGTGGTATTTCTTACGTACATTACATGTTTATTTAAAAAATAAAGATGCCTACTCTGAAGTGTTGCACTATACCAAATTCTCTTCAAATAAGTTTTGAGATGATGATATTATATTTTTGAATATGAAAGGAACTTGGAAATGGTGTTGTTTGAGCTACTAAAGTTGAGGTAATCTAGAATTTTTAAATGAGCATCATCAAAAAATGAGCATTTATCATCTATAGTTTGCATCCAAGTGAATTATTTCCAAAATTGTTGATCCATCATCTAAAGATTCATTATTATCTAACTTGATCAATACCTAAGGTATTACAAAAAAGTAATAGTGATTTACATATTTGTCCTATCTATAGGCGGTAGCAAATAAACCTAGCATATTATGTCGTAACATTGGATATAAATCCAAGAAAAAAAGTAGTTTTTGATTATGTGACACACTATTTATCGAATAGACCATATGATGTTTATTTGTTCTATGAGGTTGAGAATAAAAATAAAAATATGCAAATATTATTAAAATTTTATTAATGGATTTGATCATTTTCTTAGATTCATGAATATCTTCAATTATACTAAAGATATTATGTGAAACTTTATCCCAAAATATCAACAATAATTCCACCAATAAACCATAAGGACATCAATTTTTTACTTTTCATAATTATGGCTATAATTATTTCTTATCTAATGAGATTATATAAAGCATATAATAGTTTGGCATATAGGTATGTAGTTAAGAATTTGATTTTTTCTCTATGAAATCATCTCTATAGTTACACTTGAGCGTATCTAGTTATTAAAAAATATTGTTTCCTCCTACATATTCTCATTGAAGCATATATTTTTTCCATTTATGTTCATGATAATTTAAAATACTAATATTATAAGATGCTATCAAAATTATATGAAATAAATTTGAGTTATTATTCTCACTTCCTTGAATTTTAATCTAGAATATTTATATCATATTCTATTATTTTTAGTGTTTAGTTCTTTTATTTGGTTAAGGATGTCATTTTTTTTACTAAGATTCTTGTACTATAGATAGAAATACTTGATATCCTATTGCATAGAGGATAAAACTTAATAATATACTTCTTTTCAAAGGAGGGGTTACTAATACCTTTCTACTCTACTTACAAAACCAAGAGTTGGTAAATCTATAAAAAAAAAACTATATGTATGGCTTGACCTAATCATAGTAACCCCCTAAGCCCACCAAAACTAGATTTTCTTCCTTAGATATGAATTTATTAAGCATATAATCTAGGAAAAAAGGAACTATTCTTTCTTTCTTTTTTATAAGTAAAAGAGTTATATTGCTTAACGGGTTTTAAGGATCCCTAAACCTTAATACAAAATCAGCACTGGTAGTTGTATCATACTAAAGGAAATGCAGATAAGGATTTTACTAGTAAGGGCCTTAAAGGAGGATGCAACCTCAGCCTTGGACATTCTAATATGATTCCTTATAGACAGAGGGTGAGGACGTAGCCTCTAGCTAGAAGCCATATGCAAAAAGAGATAGGACTTTAAATAGGGCACTGTAACCAAAAAGGTGAGTCTATCCGCATAGTAGTAGTGAAGACTAGTAGGAGCCTTGTAACCAGCTAAAAGAAAGGCCCCACGCAGGGTGGCCATAAGCATAATAAGCATTATAAGCCAAAAATTAAAAAACAAAAAAGGAAGAGCAATCATCAGAAAAAGGAGGAAATCAGTCCTCCACTTTGGCTTTGCTTTCTTCCTTCCCATCCTCTTCCTCAGCTTCCTTAGGGTCGTCTTCCTTCGGTTCAGTCTTCACAGTAGCCACGACCGCTTCAGCAGGTCCTTCACCCTCTTGACTCCCCTGACTAGTGTAGAAAAGCTTGTGAAGCCCCTCCCTAATATCCATGGTGCAGTTCATCATGCAATTCATCATTGTCATGGTGGAAGCAATAATGAAATCCTTGAGTTTCTTGTTCTCCTCTTGGTCATCCTTAATCTCAATCACATTACTCTTGGAGGCCATGTTCTGGATTCTCGTCGATTTTCTCACCGGTTCTTCAACACTATCAAAAGTAATACTCTTCCTTGCCTTTAATTTGAAGAAGGCTTCAATGGCCTTTTTCTTTTTTTTAGCTTGGGTCAGGTGTTTTGAGGAGGATTTGGGTTTGGTAGGGCTACTAGAAACAGGGTTGGATTTGGGGCTATTGGCCAAAATGTAAGTGTAGATGACTTTAAACATGCCTTGGTGGCGAGGAAGATCATGGTTCTTTTTATCTCTGTAGGACGATATGGAGTGGTTCATGGAATTTAGGAAGAAAAGTGGAATACTCAGAGGATTGATGTCACGAAAGTGATTGACAAATGCCAAATGATAGGTTTTCAGAGATTTTTTAGGGTCATCCACACAGATAAACTCCATAATTGGCTTCATGAAAATGTTCCAAGGGATGGTTAGGTCAGTTCTGAATATGCCAGGGCTTTTGGCCTTTTTGAGGATTTTCTCGTTGCCTTTGAAATGCTCCAATTCCACCTCCCAATTATGCTTGTGGCGATGGATAGATCGACCCTCAGGGTTTTGGCCGGTAATGGAGGCAAGCAGGTGGATGTCAACCATAAAATTATGCCCATGAACAGTGACTACCCCATTATCCCAGGATTCAAGGAATGCCATGGTTATGTCAAGGTCATCCCTAGAGAACATGTTCAGGAAGGGGAAAAAGCTTCTATCTTGGAGGATTTTATCAGTCATGATGTCAGGCTCATAGACACTCGGTTCAATATAGTCACTCGACATGGTGGGGGAAAGGGGAAGCTTGGTAGAAGATAGGGAATGATGGGATGGACGCAGACATCGATAGAGGTGGGCGAGCGAAGGAAGGATGGTGAGGGTGAAAAAGTTGAAGGTTAAAAAGGGAATGGGGAGAAAGGTCTAGAATCGAGGAGGGAGGAAAGGACAGGTAGCAAGGTGGAGGGGAATACACGTGGAAGAGGCTAGCCCAACCAATAGGGAGTGTTCAATGAGGATGGGCATTGGAAGCAAGCGAGTGACTAGGAAGGTGGCCGAATGGCGACTAAGAGGTTTGGAGGGAAAAACCATGAACCACCACAATCTTGGGCCAAAGAAACTCAGGTTACGATGCTCCACATGTGCGAGGTTGTTTAATGAGGTGGCCTACTCCATGTATCTAGAGAAAAAAACCATGTGCCACAAATTTATTAGGCTAAAGAAACCTGAGTCATGAGACTCCACTTGAGCTGATGTGGCCTGCTCCTGGATATGCCATGTTCGAAGTCTAGGGATGTGGAAAGTTGTTTCAACATGGATATGAGGAGTTGGATGGGTGTTGGGAGAATACATCCCATGAATCAAGGACTTCTACCTCTAAATATGCTGCTAACAAGTGAATTTATCAACAAGCATCACATTTTTGGCATTGGGATCCACTTTTCAGGATCTGCACAAGTTGAACAAAAGGTGCCAATGATTGAAAAAATTGTTAGAATTCATGCCAAAAATATTCACCCAACGAAAGGGGCATGGGCAGTGAGAGGTGATAGGGATTTGATGGATGGATAAGGGGTGGTGGATGATGGTGAGGGCAGACACATGGAGTTTGATGTGGTGGGTGAAATATGGAAGGTGGAGGCTAAGCTGGCAGTGGTGGTGGGGGCATCGGGAGACCACGTGAGAATGGGATTCCCACTTCTTGGAAAAGTTTCCCTTTTTAAGATAAGAATTGGAAATGGTGACGTGGATAGGGTGAGGTCGACATGGGTGAATGATTGCGTTACTCATGAGGAAAAGAGTGGCTTAGGACCTTCCTTCCTGGTGGGGAAGGTTTCTTTGATGATTTTCTTGGTTGACAATGGTCTGAATTTCCTCAGGTATTTCATTGTGCCAGATTTGGAGATTAATCATGTTGGCCCCTATATTAGCGAGCTTGTCGGCAACCTTGTTGGATTCCCTGAAGGTGTGCTAAAAAATGACTTCCTACATGTTAAGGACAAGGGTCCTTGCTTCCTCAATATAGTCCCTGACTCTCCAAGATGGGTTGGAATTGGTGTTCTTGAGATAATTGATGATGTTAAGAGAGTCTCCTTCAACTATCAAATTGGTAGTGAGGTCTTTGACCAATTGTAAGCCCCTCCACATACTTTTGGCTTCAACGACATGATTTGTCTGCTCTCCTAGTCCCTCAGCAAAGGTGAGGATAGGATTTCCTTGATGATTTCTCAGAATGCCTCCTGCTCTAGCCTTACCTGGATTTCCTTTAGCAGCTCCATAAAAATTGAGTTTGGTCCATCCTTTAGGGGGAGGAGTCCAGAATGACTCCAAATGGATAGAAGACGGTGGATGGACATCCTCTAAGGACAATCCAAGTTCTTTACCAAGATCAGACTCAGCTTTGGAAGTAGGTTTGGAAGAGGGGTTAATGAGGAAGGTATTTTCCAGGGCGAAGGCCAAGATTTTGGAAGATATAATCTTAGGGGCCTTAGGCTTAAGGGAGAAAACTCTGTTATTTCTTTCAAGCCAGACTTGCCAGAGGAAATGATGGAGGGATATTTTCCAGAAGAATTTGAGGCGAGGATCATGGAAAGGGGTAGGCCAATGATTGAAGAGGTCTCCTATGGAACAGGGTTTAGCCCATTGAATGTGGAAGGAGTGGAAAATGGAATTAAGGATGGAAGAGGAGAAGGGACAATGGAGAAAGAGGTGGTTGGTGGATTCCAGGGCATTTTGGTAGAGGTAGCATCTATTTGGGATGGGCATTCCTTTTTTATAATATTATCAATAGTCAAGATTTTCTCTTGGATGGCAAGCCAAGAGAAGAAGGAGACCTTAGGGATGAGATGCTTGATCCAAACATGCTTGAAAGGTAACAAAATTTCCTCATCATCAAGGAGGAGGAGGTAGGCTGATTTGACTAAAAATTTCCCACTTTCGATGTGCTCCCAGATGAGCTGATCAGAGGGCTTGGATGAGGGGATGATGGTGGATGAGAGGAGAGAGTTTAGTAGGTTGGACTCAAGAGGAAAGGTAGGATAAACAATCGGAGTCCAAGTAGGAAGTATGCTCAGGGTTATAAAATTAGAAACCTTATGTCCTATCCTTGAATCAATAAAAGGCTTAAGTTTGGATAGAATAGGATCATTAAGGAGGGGTTCTTGCCTTATCCAGTTATCATTCCAGAAATTGATGCTTCCTCCATCTCCTAGTTTCCACCTCAGACCTTTCTTGATTAGGGGCCTAGTACTCTTGATGGAGTTCCAAAATGTTGATCCTCTGTTGGGGATGTCATCATTGAAGAAATCACCATTCTGAAGATACTTCCTCTTGGTAATTGAGATCCATGCAGCATTGTCTCTAGAGGCCAGCCTCTAGGCTTGCTTGGAAATTAGAGCAGTGTTGAGAGTTATGAATTCTTCTGAGGCATGTTCCTCCCTTGATTTTAGGTCTGCACACTTTATCCCAGGCCACAAGATGAAATATTTGTTTATTTTCAGCTCCGGTCCATAGAAAGTTTTTTTGAATTTGCTCTATTCTTGAGGAGACCGTGGCTGGGGCCCTAAAAATAGATAAGAAGTAAACAGGGATGCTTTGGAGGACAACAGTGGTGAGGGTGTGTTTGGCATCCTGGGATAAGATATTTCCTTTCCACCCTATAAGTCATTTTTGGATACACTCAATAACATTATGCCACATTGAAGCTGCAGGTTGGCCATAGAACAAAGGAAGGCCAAGGTAGGCGGTCGAAAGGTCAGCTATGGCACATTCTAGGATTCTTGCAATTTTGATCTGTCTGTGCATGGGAGTGTTTAGGAAATACAATTTGCTTTTGTTGAAATTGACTTTCTAGCCAGCAACTACTTCATAGACTTGGAGGATGTATTTGATGACTTTTGCTTCAAGAACTGATGCTTTTATGGACAAGATGGTGTCATCCATGAATTGCTGATGTGAGACTGCAGTGGTCTGGGATGAAGCCTTGATTCTAGATAGTAGGCCATTTTTTGCATGCAGCCTGGATGGTTCTACCTAAGGCTTCTGCAAGGATAACGAAGAGCATTGGAGATATGGGGTCTCCCTATCTAAGCCCTCTACTACTTTGGAAATAACCTACAGTGGATCCATTTATGAGAACAAAAAACCAAGATGAGGATATACAGTTGTGGATGAGATCAATCCATTGAGGATGGAAGCCAAATTTGTGAAGGATAGCTAAGAGGAAATTCCAGTTCACTCTATCGTAAGCTTTATTCATGTCAAGTTTGAGGACACAGGTAGGATTTTTGGTCTTAGAGGCTGAGTGGAGGGCTTCATGCATGGATATGACTCCATCGAGTATAGACCTACCCTGGATGGAACTTCCTTGACAAGGGTCAATTATGGATGGCAAAATGGTTTTCATTTTGGTAGCCAAGATTTTGGTAAGAATTTTATAGACAACATTGCAGAGGTTGATGGGTCTAAAGTCAGCTAAGGACTTGGCAGCTAGATTTTTGGGAATGAGGGCTATGAATGTGGAATTGAACCTACATGGTATCCTTTTGGTAGATTGGAATTCTTTGACTATGGAATAGACATCAGGGCCAAAAATATCCTAGAAGGTCTGGAAGAAGCATGGGGGGAAGCCATCAGGACCTGGAGCTTTGTCAGGACTCATGGAGAACAAGGCGGATTTGATTTCTTCATCCTAAAAAGGGGCAATGAGGGATGAATTGGTCGAGTCAGAGATGGAGTTAGGAGGAATGTGATGGAGTAAAGCCTCCTGGGCTAGGGCTGAGTAGGAATTATCATCCTCTAGAAAATTAGAAAAGTAATAACTGGCTACATTCCTAATTTCATTGATGTATGTGGTGATATTGCCATCTTCTTTGGTTAATTTCTTGATTTTGTTGTTGCTTCTATTACGAATGGTAGCTACATGAAATAATTTGGTGTTGTAATCCCATTTTTTGAGCCAAAGGGCTCTCAAATTTTGTAGCCAGAAATTTTCATCATAGGTGAGGACATTGTGGTATTATGCAAGGACCTACTTTTATTCGATTTTGGTTTGGGCATCTAGCTCCCCATTTCAGACTTTGGCCTCGATTTGATCCAGTATTTCCTTTAAAGATATCTTATTGGTGAAGATATTACCAAAAACCTCCTTGTTCCAAATATTTAGGTCTTCTTTGAGGTTTTTTAACTTCTGAGCTAGTCTATGGGAGGGGCGCCCTTGAAAGACTTGTTGCCAAACATGTGAGACACACTGCCTTAGTTCTGGGTGGTGAAGCCACATATTTTCAAATATGAAGAGCTTTTTGAATTGTTTAGGTCTATAAATGCTCAAAATGAGGGGGTTGTGATTTGATCCCACTTTGGGGAGTGGATGAAGAGTTGCATCGCCAAAAACCTATATTGCTTCCTGGGAGAGGAAGACTCTATCTAGTTTGACCTGGATATGATGAACCCTAGCTCTTCTATTGCTCCAAGTATATTTGGTATTTTTGATATTAACATCCATTAATTTATTTGTATTGATGAATTCAATGAAGTCCTCCATGCTTTTGGTAGGGGTTTCAGATCCTCCCTTTTTATCTGAAGGATAGAGGGGGGTATTAAAATCTCCTACCACAATCCAAGGTAAGTTTTGAAATGAGTCTTTCATACTGGTCACATTTTCCCATAGTTGAGCTCTTATGACAATGGTGTTGGGAGCATAGATATTGGTGAGAATCTAGGATATATCTGTATCGCTCCAAATTTTTTGCATCCCTACCTTCAAGCTATTGGATCCGCGCCCGAAAGGAGGATGGGAAAAGGATGATGCGGTACCTCGGACGAGAGGACTTTGCGAAGGTCCCGCCTCTCAAGGGAGGTGCATTTTGGTGATTTGTCGATGGATGGTGGGTTCACCAGGAAACATTTGGCGGTAGTTTCCACGCCTAGGTTTTGGGAATGTGTTTTAATGGGTTCGTTTTATCCTTTAAACATTCATCCTAGGTTTGGCCGAATGATTCTAACTTAAACTACATGAAAATGCAATTTAAATGAATACAGTAAACATGATCGAAAGCAAAAAAATAGAGAATTTGTAGGAGGCTAATGGAGATTACCTGATCCGGGATGTCTGATGAAGTTTCTGATGCTTGAAGTAGTCTGGATCGTCTGGGATTCGACAAAATCGCTTGCAATCTGTCAGAATCATCTGGAATCTGACAGGATCGTCTGAGACAGACAAAATCGTCTCAGATCTGACGAATTCGTCAAACGAATTCGTCAGAAACCTGCAAAACAGAGAATAGATGCAAAATACAAGCAATTCTACTATGCAAAATAGAGGCAAAATATGCTAAAGAACAAGGTGAATACTAAGCAATAATTCAAAATAGAAAGTAAAACAGATCACTGCATTATGATGGCAAATCATGAATTTAATGTGCAATCTAAACTAGATGGGTGAACTCCAGATGCAAAGTAGAATAAAAACTAAATAAATGATCTGATTTATAGCATAAAATGACAGAGAGAAAAGAGAGAAGAGCAAACTTCAGGCACTGATTGCCTCGATGTATGCTATAGTCGAGATCGTCTCGCATCAGTACGAGATCGTCCCTAATTTGACAGGATCGCCTCCGATCTTGACAGGTTCGTTGGCTGCGATAGGTGCTGGCTCCGGCTGAAAACCAGTGATATACCTGCAATAAAATTACTATAGGAATAGTGCAAAAAGCAAATTTGAGAAGTTCTAGCACATAGGGAGTCGATTTGCATAAAAATTCAGCCAGGGGTTGGGGAGGGAAAAGTCTTAGAGTTAAATAGGCTTAGGGAAAGTTGTTGGGAGGTTGGAGATCTTCCCAATTTGGGAGATCTCCAACGGGGGAGGGTCCCAACGATGCAGACACGCTTCTACCCGAATTGGAGACCCGTTGGAACAGAGTCTAATTATGAAAATGCAGTTTTGCGACGAAATCGTCTGGACGTCCTAGTCCAGACGAAATCGTCAAATCTGGGGCGATATCGTCTGATCGGCGACGATATCGTCCAACGGTCAAAACAACTCCTAAAAATGGCACAGAAAAAGGGGAAACGGGTTTCTCGACGGTTAACGAGCGGTTTGGGAGGTTAAATTTGAATTTAAATTTATTTACTAAGGTGAATGTAATTATTCCAATTTGACTGCGCCAATTTTAGGGTGCTACATTTTGCCCCCTCTTTAGCGAATTTTCTGAAGAAAATGCGTTAAAGATGAGTTCTTCTCGATCTACGAGAAAGCAAAAAATTATTCCCATTTTTAGGCGACGATTCTTGGTCGAATCGTACGACAGCTTACTATGGTGCCCCCTCCGTGTTTTTACCCAAATCGAACGTTTGAGGTAAAAACGCGAAAAAGCAAAATTAATTTGAATTATTTTTGAATGAAATTATGTTTGATATATGATATGTTTTTGATCATATGACTTGTGTTATGTGTATGTTTATGATGCTTTTATGTTTGATTGATTGATTGATTTGATTGATGTAATGATTTATTGATGATTCATGTAATTATGTTGTTTGGAAAATATTATAACTTGGATGTCATGCTATAAATATTTTAAATGAAATAATCTGATGTAACAAATTGATTGGTTGTAATGAAATGTAAAAATAAAAAGAGATTTCTAACAATAATTTCAAAGGACATTGTCGCTATTATAGACCATTTCATGGAGTCGCCGCTCACTCGGTCGTCAAGCTAGTCCCAGGATAGAAATATTGTTAAAAGTAAAAGAGTGCTTAAGAGACTGTCTTAAGACTTTGTTGTGATAATGCAAATGATGATGATGATGGTTTGCTTTCAGATTTCCATGAAAATATTATGCATGAAATATTGTAAAATAATTTTTGCTAGGCATAAATTCCTAAGTGTGATAAAATTGTTGAATAATTCCTTAGGAATTATACCGTCATTGCAAAATTGGAGGTTGACATAATGACATGAAATAATGAAAATGTGCATTCTTTTGAAAAGCAAAATTTGTGTAATATGAAGTCATATGTTTTGTATGATTTTTGATAAATTGGGAAAAAAATTGTTACAATGGTTTGCGCTAGGCATAGAATATGTAGGTATAGACTTATACCATCATCGCGAAAATCCAAAAAAGGATAGTTTTATTGCATGATTGATTTTTGATGAACAGAAAATATGATAATGAGGACTTGCGCTAGGCATAAAATTCCAATTTTGGTTTTGAAACTATACCATCGTTGCGAAAGTCAATCAGATATGTATATTTTTAATTGTATATTTTTGAAAGAAATTGTTGATTTTTCTATTATATAGTTGTCTTTGTGGAAAACAACTGTACTTGATTTATTCCAAACAAGTTGCAAAAATAATATTTCAAAGTATTTTGAAGATAAAAAGTTAGATTTATAAGGAATCCCATGTGCATATGTGAATTCATTTCCAATCTTGATTTATCATAATGATAGACAAAATCTCTCAAATACAAATGTGTGTGCAATTGCATTGTTCATTTACCAGATTTGAGCAAGATACTATGATACAAGTGATTTGAAGAAACCAAATAAGTGTTCATTAACCATGATGTAGATGCATATAACCATACTAGGCTACTATGTAGATCGGATTATCAAGAGCTAGCTAATCCATAAGCAGACATAGGTCTATACAAAAGAAGGTCGCTAATGTGACGGATATATCGCCACGCTAGGAGTTACCCAAGGCCAAGCAGTGTTGGGCACAAACCACCTGCTATGGGGCTTACCTCACGCTTTTCGAATAATTGAGGATTCCAGGGATTCAAGCTCATCAACCCTTCTTTTCTTTTCAAAGGGTAGGGAAAGGGATTTTATTGCTTTCTTGCTTTCTTTTGAATTTTGCTTATTTTTTTTTTTGTATTTCTTTTGCTTGATAATGCTTGGAACATTGCTGAAATAACATTTTTCTTTTCTCTTTTTTCTTGAATTTTTCTTTTCTTTTTCTAGGGATACTTGCTCGGATTAGCTGTAGAGCAAGGGATTTTTATTCTGGGTAGGGGTGAGCTTGTCCTTTTGCCAATTCTCAAAGATTCTAGACCGTGTGCATGATAGGATAGCAGGGGAAACTTTTCACTCAAGAAATCAGTTCTACTATGTAGCAAAACATGGAAATTACAAATATAATCATTTTATTGTGAAAGGATGTGCTTGGTTTAAGTAAATAACAAGATCAATTCTCTATGCTCAAACTTTATTTAATTGAATTTTGTGAACTTTGATATAAGAGAGATTAGTAATCATGCCAGATAAAATCAAGATATTTATTGTTGTGATTGTGCAAGTGAGGGATGCTAAATAAATGCTAATTTTATCCAAAATAAGTTGAAACATATAATTGCAATAATTGTAAGAAAATAATGATTTTGAGAAAGTTTTGAGAATGTTGACTCTCTCTTTCTTCTGTATATTGTTTTGGTTTCGAAAGAGTCAAGCATATAGTTGTTTTTGGATTTTTATGTTGATTTTTGTTTTGAGCAAAAGGAACTTTACAAGTGCTTTAAATAAATGCAATAAATATTTTTGAAGATTTTTGAAGATTTTATGAATGTTTTTGAGGTTTTTGAATAAATTGAAAGAAATACAAGATAATGATTTTGAACAAATATATACATGGATGAAATGACCAAATTTATGCATAATAACGTTTGAGATGTAAAATATTCATGGGTTCTTTAAGTTCTTTACCATCTAAGGTAGATAATTTATATGCTCCTGATTCAAATTTAGCAGTAATGATGTATGGTCCGAGCCAGTTGGGCTCAAATTTACCTTTAAGTTCCTTAGTTGCATTAGTATTTTTTTTGAAGATTTTGAGGATTTTGATTTTTTTTTTGTATTTTGATTTTAATTTATGAATTGAAATTGGTGGTATATACAAGATGATCTATATACACTATACAAGGTTTATTTGAGTATAGCATGTCTAAGGTTGCTTCAAAATCAAAGGAGGTTTTGAAGGATAATCTAGTTGAGGTGAAGGTAAGAATAAAAGGTGATGAATAAAAGGTAGTGATAACAAAAGCTTTGTTATAATGTAGAATAATGTAGCAAAAGATTTGACTTTTATATGTGGAAAATTGATCATGTTACAAAATAAAATGTCAGAAGGATAAGAAAGTTCTTCATTCTTATTATTATATTCCAAGTTTTGATAAGATGGAGAAAGTATATGTGAAAGATATGCATGAGTGTTATTTGGTAAACAAGGATGATCATATATGGATGAAGAAAAGTGATGGATAGAAGATAATTGTGATAATAGAGAATGTATAGAACTTGATGTTTCAACCGTTAAATATTCTTCAAATGGTTTTGGGTCACCATGTATGGTAACAATTTTATTTGCAAGTTCAAACTTCAAACATTGGTGAAGAGTGGAAGGGAAAACCCTCATCGTATGAATCCAAGGACTCTGGAGAAGTAGGTTGTAAGGTGAAGGACAATATCCTACATAGAATAAAGTATCCAGGATCTTGGATCCAATATTAAAGGGAAGAATTATAGTACCTTGAGCTTCTTGAATTTCATTGTTAAAAGATTTTATAATAACATTTGATTCATTAATATCTTCTTCCTTTAATTTGAGCTTTTGGAATAATTGATAAGTGCATAAATTAAGAGAGGAGTCATTATCTACCATGATAGCTTTAACAGGTGTTTCTTTACTAGATCCGATAATGTAAAGATAGGGGTCTTCTTGTGGAGTAGAGGAAGGAATATCCTCATCATAGAATGAAATATGGTTAACCTCAAGAGGGTTTACACCATTAATTATGTTCTTAGAGAAAATATGATGAGGAACAAATTGTTGGCTAGGTATTTTGAACAAAATTTCCTTATGAGAAATTTGTAATACTTCTAAAAGGGATATCTTTGCTTGAGGATTAATCACTTGTTGTTGGTTATCAAAGTGGATTTCAGATTGAGATTTTGATTCTAAAGATGAGCTTTCTATGCTTACATTCCATTTTGGATCATTCTCTAGAGCCAACGATAGTTTTGAAGGTTGGTCAAATGAGGAATCCATATCTTGAATATCGTATTGAGTTGATTGAACTTGAGGTTGCTCATTTGTAGTTTTTGTTACAATATTAATAATATCATCATGATGGGACACATTAACATGCAATATTTGATTGGTTTCTTGTTGTTGATAATTGAATAGGGGTTCTTGGGAGATCTCCATGTCTTGATTGATTATTGGTATTTGTTGTGTAGGAGTTTGATTGTTTAACTGGAGATTTATCATCAGTTGTAGATTGTAATTCCTTTATATTAAAAAGACCCTTATCAATCAAATCTTGAATTGCACATCTTAAATCTTTACAATTTTGTGTCATATGTCCATCTACTCTATGATATTCACAATGTAGCTCATGTTTAAACCAATCTGATGTGGTATCAAGTTGTCTTATGGAAGGGAGTTCAATCCTATTTGTGTCAAGTAAATACTTGAGAATTATATCCATTGGTTGATTGAGCTTAGTAAATTTACGTGATGAAGGTTTTTGAGAGGTTTTTGATAAATGCCTTAGGAATTTCGTCATAAAAGGACCTAATGGTTTCTCACCTCTACTTTCTTTATTATGGGTAGAATGATGACAGGAAGATTGCGATGTAGGAGGTGAGTGCATGGTAGAATTGGAAGAATAAGTATTTTCTTGTTGAAATGGATGTGTTGTATTGAAAGAAGAGTATTGAAAAGGTGGAGGAGGATTATATGTGGATTGATAGACATAATATGGATATATGGGAGAATAGATAATATCATTATGAAGAGGATTGGCAAAGGGATTGTCTTGTTGGGTTATGGATGAAAAATAAGAAGAGTGTGATGGAGGTGGTGTTGAATAGGGATGAGGTTGGTCATAATCAACAAATGTATTTAGCTGAATTCTTCCAACATTACCGATGGGCTCATATTGATTTGAGTAAAAACTCATGGTTTCTTTAGTACTTCTAAAAGTAATATTTAGCATCTACTATTTAGAATTGAATCTAAAACATACAAACTTGAAATGATGATTTTGTTTTTGTTTTTCTTGTATACATATATATATTTTTTTGTTTTTTGTTTTTCAAAAGGTTATGATGCATTCACGTCGGGTTCACCAAAATGTATCGCTCCAAATTTTTCGCATCCCTACCTTCAGGCTATTGGATCCGCGCCCGGAAGGAGGATGGGAAAAGGATGATGCGGTACCTCGGACGAGAGGACTTTGCGAAGGTCCCGCCTCTCAAGGGAGGTGCATTTTGGTGATTTGTCGACGGATGGTGGGTTCACCAGGAAACATTTGGCGGCAGCTTCCACGCCTAGGTTTTGGGAATGTGTTTTAATGGGTTCGTTTTATCCTTAAACATTCATCCTAGGTTTGGCCGAATGATTCTAACTTAAACTACATGAAAATGCAATTTAAATGAATACAAGAAACAGATTGAAAGCAAAAAAATAGAGAATTTGCAGGAGGCTAATGGAGATTACCTGATCCGGGATGTCTGATGAAGTTTCTGATGCTTGAAGTAGTCTGGATCGTCTGGGATTCGACAAAATCGCCTGCAATCTGTCAGAATCATCTGGAATCTGACAGGATCGTCTGAGATAGACATAATCGTCTCAGATCTGACGAATTCGTCAAACGAATTCGTCAGAAACCTGCAAAATAGAGAACAGATGCAAAATACAAGCAATTCTACTATGCAAAATAGAGGCAAAATATGCTAAAGAACAAGGTGAATACTAAGCAATAATTCAAAACAGAAAGTAAAACAGATCACTGCATTATGATGGCAAATCATGAATTTAATGTGCAATCTAAACTAGATGGGTGAACTCCGGATGCAAAGTAGAATAAAAACTAAATAAATGATCTCGATTTATAGCATAAAATGACAGAGAGAAAAGAGAGAAGAGCAAACTTCAGGCACTGATTGCCTCGATGTATGTTGCAATCGAGATCGTCTCGCATCAGTACGAGATCGTCCCTAATTTGACAGATCGCCTCCGATCTTGACAGGTTCGTCGACTGCGATAGGTGCTGGCTCCGACTGAAAACCAGTGATATACCTGCAATAAAATTACTATAGGAATAGTGCAAAAAGCAAATTTGAGAAGTTCTAGCACATAGGGAGTCGATTTGCATAAAAATTCAGCCAGGGGTTGGGGAGGGAAAAGTCTTAGAGTTAAATAGGCTTAGGGAAAGTTGTTGGGAGGTTGGAGATCTTCCCAATTTGGGAGATCTCCAACGGGGAAGGGTCCCAACGGCGCAGACACGCTTCTGCCCGAATTGGAGACCCGTTGGAACAGAGTCTAATTATGAAAATGTAGTTTTGCGACGAAATCGTCTGGACGTCCTAGTCCAGACGAAATCGTCAAATCTGGGGCGATATCGTCTGATCGACGACGATATCGTCCAACGGTCAAAACAACTCCTAAAAATGGCACGAAAAAAGGGGAAACGGGTTTCTCGACGGTTAACGAGCGGTTTGGGAGGTTAAATTTGAATTTAAATTTATTTACTAAGGTGAATGTAATTATTCCAATTTGACTGCGCCAATTTTAGGGTGCTACAAGATCATTGTTGATGTCATGGAAGAGGATGCTTAGGAGCCTTTCACTAGAATGGAGGATATGTCCTTCAAGTTGTTGCTTGTCCCACAGGCACATGAGACCTCTAGAGGATCCTATGGCATCATTGAAGGTTGCTCCTATATTTTTCCATATTACCTTAGCTATAGAAACAGAGCTCTTAGCATTTATTTTGGTTTCCAGCATGATGAAGACGTAAGGTCGGATGTCTTTCCTTATAGACTTTGCAAGTAATTATTTAGGTACCCCATTGAGGCCTCTTGCAATACAAGAGAGGATCTTAATTTAGGAATTTTGGTGGATTTTTGGCCTCCTCTTCCATCGAGGTGAGGGGGTCTAATGCTTTTACTCTCTTCCTTGAGTTGAGATGTAATGTTTAGGAAAAGGGTCTTTGGAACACCATTTGCAATATCATCCATTATTTGGGAGTTTCTAATTTCTTCTTTGGAGGGTCTCCCTCTTTTATTTTCGCTACCATAGTCAATAGGATATTTTTTGGAACTTCTGGTATGCTTAGGGCTAACTTTGTGGGGAATTATCTGCTCCAAAAATAGACTTAGAGCCCTTGCAATGAGACTTATACTAGGCAAAGAAGTTTCTTCCAACAGATTGGAGGTAGTTGCAATTTCATCCAAGGGGCTATGCGACGGTCCTGAATTGGATGGTGTATTGAGGAAATTGAGGCCAATGTTTGGTTTTGGGAGGGTTTCAGGCTGGGATTTGGGTCTCACTTGGGACTGCAATGGAGAACAATTAACCTCTTTTTGAGTGATCTTGGTAGACTGAGGACTATGCGTGACAACACCTCCATTGAGAATATTTTCAGGAGGAGGTTTAGGATTGGGGGAAGTTACCTTTTCTTCTAACAGAAGGTTAGAATGATTTAAGATACTAAATTGGTTAGGAGTAGTGAAGGGGGTACTTAATTAACTCATCATTTCCATTCCTTTGAGGAAATGATGCTCTTTAAAAGGGACTGGAGCACATATTTGTTGTTGCTAAGGATTTCTTTTTTCCTGATAATGATGTTGCCCTTTCTTCTAGTATTTTTGAGCACCTCATCTAGGGGGATTAGCCTCAACTAGGGGAGCTTTAGAAACTTGTATCTATTATTTATATTTTAGGACAAGGCATTGAGACCTTAGGTGACCTTGGGTATATAATTCCACATAAAAGGGTGGTTTGTTTTCATACTCCAGTGGCTATTTCTTGAATAAATTCTTATAATTTAGGTTGACAAAAGTTGGAAGTTCTGACGCTAGGTTAGCGTTAACATAGATTCTAGCCACACTCATTCTCTTGCATGCTCTTATGATCGGGTTGATAGCCAAAATCTCCCCTATAACATTTACAATAGAGAGGAAGATATAATCATGGCAACAGTGTAAAGAGAGGTTCGGTATTTGAACCTAGATGGGGGTAATGTTTATGTCCTAGGTTTTTGGATTGAATTCTAAGTCCCATTTCCTAAGAAACTAGATTTTGCAGCCTAAACACCATGGACCCCCAGTGAGGATGTGTTTAACATCCTCTTCATTACTTAATTTTATGGTGAAGAAACCTCTGGATAGGACGACAAGTTCCATATCTCCCAGGGTTTTCCATTTGGTGATCGCCCACCTGTGGATAGTTTCAATGTTAGGCCTTCTACCTACAAATTTACCAATCAAGACAAACTTTCCCATGGCTATATAACTTTCTACAATGTTATCCAGGACATTGATATTTTGACCGTCAGGGATGATGGTGGTGCTAGGAGGCTTGAATATGCCCCGTCCATTTAAAATATTGGCATAGGAAAAATATTTGGTGTTAGTGTCAATGGGACCCTGAACATGGGCCCCAGAGTTAGTAATATCGTCCCTCCAGAGATTTTTCTAATTATCCTACTTTTTGATTGTATTTGGCAGAACAACATCTGTGTCTCCTTTGTCCTCTGATCCTTCGTTCTTTTCCTCACTATTGTCCGTAGTAGTTGATGTCTTACCATCCATTCCTACAAGATTTTTGTCATTGGTACATACCTTGGTTCCCCCATCCTTACCTGTAGAGCCTGATCTCTCGCCTTCGCCAGACCTTGGTTCCTCCATCCTCTCGTAAGACGATTTTTTAGTGCTTAAAAAAATAGTATTTTGGAATTTTGAATTTGAAGAAACTTTATATTTATCTAGTAGTATGGCATTTCATGGTCATCTAAAATTGAAGATTCTACCTTTATAATTAATTTGTTTTACAATGTGGTGCAAATCAAGACTTTTATTTTTATATATAAAATTTCTCATTTGATATCAAGACATCAAACATACTACAATACATTACTTTTTTTTTGTTAAGAAGCATGCACCTATCATTCAAACTCTTTTTTTAGGGGAAATAATAATATTTAAATTACCACGAATAATGCAAAACAAGTTGATATCTTGATGTAAGTCATGCTTTACTACAAGAATCCAATGCTTGAATTTGTATCTGCATAATTTATTTGTTTAAAATTTAATATTATAACTTTTATATCTAAGTCTTTAAGGAATTCCACTAGATAAAGATTTCATTTACTACCTAGATATGAATAATTTACATAATATATTATCCAACATGAAAATACCTCCTTTTAATTATTTTTGTATTGATATTTATTAAATATTATCTATTTCTCTATATTACATTGTAAATAAAAAAATAAATCAAAATTTTACTTTCTTAAAGCAAAATAAAACCTTGCTGAGATCCCATTAAAATGACCATGATTTAGTTTTGGATGAGGAATAGAAATCCAATTCATTAACCATCTCACTTATATGTTTTGTTGAATATTTTCTTACTATGAAAAAAATGGAGTGGAGCAGAATGGAGCAGAGCGAAAATAGTGTAGGCATTTGAATTCTAAATATGATCAAGGTGCGAATGTTAGAATCTCCCATTGTGGTCATGGGTTGATCCCAAGGGGCCATGGCATGGTCGATCCTAGTATTCCCAAGAAAAATAGTTGATAGGAAGGTACAATTGATGAAGATATTATGGTGGATCTCCTCAAAGACCCCCCTGACATGCCCAGTGTTGATGTGGTACCCTTTCATGGGCCCCCCACAGTGGGGCAGGGACCAAGACCTCCTCATGATCCAAAAAAAAAATCATGGATAAAGTGAGAAAGAATATCTACCAGGCTCAATTAGACCCATCACTAACCATCCATACCCTCTCTAATGATTTCAAGGAGCCCAACTTTCCTGTTGATATCATCATACTAGTGTTGAGCAAAAAATACCTTTCCCTTGTTGGGAAGTTCATCGGATCATGACCTGACATCAAATTCATCCACTGATGGGTGATAAAAAAATAGAAACCTAAGGGCCACATGGAACTTATGGTTTTGACCTAGAGGTTTTTTATCATACAACTAAATAATTTTGAGCAAGGTGCAGCAACAATATTGTCATTGTTGTCAACACAGTCAGATAGATCTGTTGATGCAATGGGCAGGAAGTTCAAAAGCCTTTCAGATGCAGAAGACAGAAGTTCAAAGGTTACTCAGAGTATGTACAATGTTTTTTCAAGAAGACCAAAGTGGCCCATATGCTAAAAATCAAAAGAAAATCACAAGGAAGAAAACTATCGCGATATCGCGACATGTTGAGCAAGAAAGAAAAACTATCGCGATATCGCGACATGTTGAGAAGAAAGCAAAACTATCACGATTTCATGACATGTTCGGAGAGAAAGTGCAAGCAAGAAAAACTATCACGATTTCATGACATGTTTGAAGAGAAAGAAAGCAAGAAAAACTGTCATGATTTCATGACATGTTGGAAGAAAGAAAGGCAAGTAGAAAAAGTGTCATGATTTCGTGACATATTGCAAGAAAGATAGTACGAAAGAAAAAGTGTCATGATTTCATGACATGTTGGAAGAGAGAAAGGCAAGTAGAAAAAGTGTCACGATTTCGTGACATGTTGGAAGAGAGAAAGGCAAGTAGAAAAAGTGTCACGATTTCATGACATGTTGGAAGAGAGAAAGGCAAGTAGAAAAAGTGTCACGATTTTGTGACATATTGCAAGAGAGATAGTACGAAAGAAAAAGTGTCACGATTTCGTGACATGTTGGAAGAGAGAAAGGCAAGTAGAAAAAGTGTCACGATTTCATGACATATTGCAAGAGATATTGTATGGAAGAAAAAGTGTCATGATTTCATGACATATTGCAAGAGAAAGAGCAAAGGAAAGAAAGTGTCATGATATCGCGACATGTCACGTTTTCATGACCCGAAGGCAAGAGAAAAAGCAAAGGAGAGAAAGTGTCACGATATCGTGACATGTCGCATTTTCATGACTAAATAAGGAGAGAGAAAGTAAGAAGGCAGAAGTGTCACGATATCACGACAAAAGTAAAGAGGAAGAGTACGGAGGAAAGTGTCATGATTTTGACATTAAAGCAAGAAAAGAGGCAAGGAGGTGGAAGTGTCACGATTTCGTGACATGCTGCATTTTCATAGGGACAAGCCAAGAAAAGAGGCAAGGAGGCGAAAGTGTCACGATTTCGTGACATGTGTTTTGGTACAAGCCAAGAAAAGAGGCAAGGAGGCGAAAGTGTCACGATTTCATGACATGCTACATTTTTGCAGGTACAAGCCAAGAAAAGAGGCAAGGAGGGAAAGTGTCACGATATCGTGACATGTTACAAGCCAAGAAAAGAAGTACGGAAAGTGTCATGATATCGCGACATGAGGTTTCTGGGTACAAGCCAAGAAGAGAAGCAAGGAGGCGAAAGTGTCATGATATCGTGACATGTATTTTCGGTCCAAAGCAAGGAGAAAGAGAGAGAAAAAAGTTTTGACATGTATTTTTAGGGGCCAAAGCAAGGAGAAAGAAAGAGAAAGTGAAAGTGTCATGATATCGTGACATGTTATGTTTTCGCGGTTGAGTTGAAGCTGACGAAGACCTATGACAGCCGACTAAGATTAGGGTTTGCAACCGACTAAGATTAGGGTTTACAATCGACTAAGATTAGGGTTTTGATCATGAAAATGTTGTTATAAAAGGAAGGTTGTTTGAAGAGTTAATGAGGTCGATGTGTGCGAAGTTCGGTCATAGAGCGTAGAGTGCAAGTCATGTCGAATCGTGCTAAGTGCAAAATTCGCAAAGGAAGCAGAGTGCACAAAAGGGAGAAGATGATCGTTCGACTATGATGCAGCAGATTGTGCGAAGTGATTTCGTAGAGAGAGCAGAGTGCATAGAGATCGCAAAGGTGAAGCAGACTAGTCGAGGTCTTGTAAAAGTGAAGGTATCTTTCTGTTAATCTTCTAGATTCATAATTCAAGTCCAGGTTGTAGCTTGGCATCATGGGTTGGTGCTCCTTCCAGTAGGTGCTGGTAAATCAGGGGTTGGTGCTCCTTTCTGTTGGTGCAGATAAATAAGGGGTTGGTGCTCCTTCCAGTGGGTGCTGGTAAAGTGATTGTAAAGTTGTTGCTTTGCAAAGGCTAGATTTGGATGGTAGTCCAAGCAATCATTTTTGAGGAGTAGCCACATTGGTGAACCTCATTAAATCTTGTGTTGTGTGATGCTCTTTTGTTATTCTTGTTGTATCTTGTAATAAGTGTTAATTGTTGTTGTATTAAGAACTATAAATTCAAGTTTAAAGAGCTACACTGATTCACCCCCCCTCTCAGTGTCATTGTAAGACTAACAATTGGTATCAGAGCTAAGTTCTTGTACAAGCCTAATCGGCTAGGGTGATCTTGGAACTAACACAATGGCAGGTGGTGAAGGTTTCTCATCAAACAAAGCACCATTGTTTGATGGATCTAATTACGCGTTCTAGAGAATCAGGATGCAGACATATCTCTGTGCTTTGGGATATGACATCTGGGATTCAGTAGTTAGTGGATACACAATACCCATCACTCCTCCAAAAGAGGTTGATGAAAAGAAACTATTTGAGAGTAACTCAAAAGCAAAGAATGCTATCATGTGTGGATTAGCAGACAGTGAACTAGTAAAGATCATGAGTTGTAATACTACAAAAGAGATATGGGACAAACTGAGGAGTATTCATGAAGGAGACGATAAGATCAAGGAGGCCAAATTATAGACACATCGAGCTCAGTTCGAAGCATTGAAAATGAATGATGATGAAAACATTGAGGCATATATGCTGAGAGTTAATGGAATCATTAATGCGATCAGAGGGCTCGACGAGGATATTGGAGACTCTACCATCGTAAAAAAGGTACTAAGATCTCTTCCTCAAAGGTTTGATTCCAAAGTCTCAACGATAGAAGAAGCTAAAAATCTAAATTATTTTAGTATAGATGAGATGTATGGTTCTTTGACTGCATATGAGATGAGGATAGGAAGATCTAAACCCACAGATAGAGAAGCGGCTTTTAAAGCCCTTAAAAATAAAAACACAAAACAAGAGTCCGAGGAAGAAGAGACATCAGATGAAATGGAAGCAAACTTTGTTAGAAAACTAAAAAAGGGAAAAGGAAAATATAGAGGGAAGCTACCATTTAAATGTTTCAACTGTGGAGGCATTGGGCATTTTGCGACTAAATGTCCACTTAAAGAGAAGAACAAAAATGATGAAGGATCGCACCAAGAAAGAAGTGACTGGAAGATGAAAACGAATTTCAGAAAAGGCAACTTCAAGAAGAAAAGTTTCATCTCCAAGAATGTCAGTTCATCAGAGAACAGCTCCGGTGAAGAGTCTGAAGAAGAAAAATATGAAGCTCTTTTCATGGCATTTGAAGAAATTAAATCAGAAAAGGAAGAAGGAGTGACCTCTGAAGTTTGTGGTGAAAACCTTGAGGCTGAAGTAGATCTAGAAGGTGAGTTGATCTCTGCACTTGAAGAGTGGAAGATAGAAAAGAAAAAGAATAAGAAACTTTCAAGAAATCTTGAGGATGCAAATGGAATCATAACCAGCTTGAAAGTATAGATAGAAGAATCTAAGAAAATCTTCGAAGATCTCGAAGTGCAAATAACAATGAAAATAGATTATTGCAACAAGCTAGAAGAAGAGATTGTTGGTTTAAGAATGCAGCTAGAAGAGATGAATAAGAAAATTAGTTGTTATCACAAACGTGAAGAAAGTTCTATGAAGCTGGATAAGATCATAAATGACCAAAGACCTGCAGGCATCAAATTTGGTCTGGGTTTCATCGAAGGAGAATCATCAAGTGGATCAAAGGCCAAAAATGCAGAATCCATAAAGAATGAAGATAAGAGACAAGTTGATCAAGGAAAAATGTCTCATGCAAGAGAAAGCATTAATGCCAGGCACGAAAGGAGAATTGACAATGATGGATTCACCAATGTCACACATCAAAGAAGAAGAAGACCTATGGCTCCTACGACAACATGGCAAAGACCATCACCCAGGTTCAATTATCCTTTCTCTGGTTTCTATTTTAAATGCAATGGCTATGGACATAAAATCTCAGACTACAAATATAATGTAAGACCAAGGAATTTCACCAGTAGAAATGTTTTTTCTCCTCTGATGAATTATACAGTAGAATGTTATAACTATCATAATTTTGGGCACATTGCAAGAAACTGTAGAAATACATTTACATCAAATCAGTTTTAGGGAAGAAAATTTCAACCATACAGGATGAGACAAAATAGAAAGCTTCCCGAAAAACATGCTCAAACTACTGATAAGGGAAAGGCAAAACAAGAGCCCAAAACTACTATCAAAATAGTGTGGAAAGGAAAAGAGCGACTGAAGGAAGAAAAGGAATCCTTAATCGTACAAACTGCATTCAAAGCATAGAATAAATATGTACCATGGATACTTGATAGTGGATGCTCCAATCATATGACAGGTGACAAACAAAAATTTGAGAAGTTACAGAAATATGAAGGAGGTTCAGTAAAATTTGGAAATAATGATGGAGCCAAGATAGTCGGCAAAGGCTCAGTTAAAATCAGTGATGGAAGGATTAAGTCAGAAGAAGTCCTGTTTGTGGATGGGTTGAAACATAACTTATTGAGTGTAAGTCAGATTTGTGATAAAGGTCATGAAGTAGTTTTTATGAAGCAGGGTTGTGAAGTCAAAAAAACAAACAATGGAAAATTGATAGCAACAGGATCAAGGACATCTGGTAACCTGTACACGCTCTCAGAGACTTCAAAAGGAACTTGTTTTATTGGACAGGAAGAAGAAAATTGGTTGTGGCACAAGAGACTCGGTCATATCAGTTTTGATAATCTAGTAAAAATCACCTCAAAAAGGGCAATGAGAGATATTCCAACCATCAGCGAAACCCGCAAACAACATTTGTGCTTCATGCCAAAAGGGGAAGCAAACTAGAGTCACATTCAAAACCAAAGAGTACTACACAAGCAAACCTTTGGAACTAATACACACTGATTTATGTGGTCCCATGAGAACACAAAGCATAAATGGTGACAAATATTTTATGTTGTGCATTGATGATTATTCTAGAATGACATGGATATTTTTCTTGAAACATAAATCAGAAGCCTTTGATATGTTCAAGATTTTCAAAAACCAAGTTGAGAATGAAACAGGAAAGAGGATCAAATGTCTAAGATCAGATAGAGGAGGAGAATTCATTTCAGAGGAGTTTACAGAGTACTGTGAGAAATTCGGTATTAAGAGACAGTTTTCAGCAGCCAGGACACCTCAGCAGAATGGAGTGGTAGAAAGAAAGAACAGGACAGTGCAGGAAATGGCATGGACTATGCTGGCTGAAAGCAGAGTAGCAGACATATTTTGGAAAGAAGCAGTCCACACTATAGTGTATATCCAAAATAGGTACATGCTGAGAACACATGAAAGCAAAACTCCTTATGAGTTGTGGTTCAAAAAAGGGCAACAACAAAATACCTCAAAGTTTTTGGCAGCAAGTGCTACATCAAAAGAACTGAAGATAATCTTGGTAAGTTTGAAGATAGAGCGGATGAAGGTATTTTTGTCGGATATTCATCAAAAAGCAAAGCTTACAAATGCTACAACAAAAGGCTAAAGAAAATTGTGGACAGTGTCGATGTTAAATTTGATGAAGGTAGAGAACGAGTAATTAGCTATGAAACGAACTACCCAATTTATGAAGAGGTTATTGAAGGAGATGAGGAAAACAAAATGGAGAAGATACAAGAAATTGACTCAGATGATTTAAGTTGTGATTCAAAAATGGAAGAAAATAAGAAATTCAAAACAGGTAGCTGGCAGAGAAATCATCCTAGAGAGCAAATCATTGGAGACCCCAAAGTTGGTGTTCAGACAAGAAGAAGAGCAATAAGTAACTACTCTCTACTATCCAACATTGAGCCCAAAAATGTTGATGATGCAAGCAAAGATGAAAGTTGGATGAAGGCAATAAATGAAGAATTAGATCAGATCGAGAAAAATGACACTTGGGAGCTAGTACCTAGACCTGCAAATAAAAATATAATCGGGACTAAATGGATTTTTTGAAACAAATTGAATGAAGATGGACAGGTAGTCAAAAATAAAGCAAGATTAGTTTGTAAGGGTTATGCACAAGTTGAAGGCATTGATTTTGAGGAAACTTTTGCACCAATAGCTAGACTAGAGGCAATTAGAATGTTTCTGGCTTTAGCAATCTACAAGAATTTCAAAGTTTATCAAATGGATGTGAAATCAGCATTTTTGAATGGGAAACTTGAAGAAGAGGTTTACATTGAGCAACCAGATGGTTTCCAACTTGGTGATGATCCCAAATTTGTTTGCAGGTTGAAGAAAGCATTATATGGCTTAAAACAGGCACCCCGAGCATGGTATGCAAGGCTAGACAACTATCTCACTCAACAAAGGTTTAAGAAAGGTATGGTGGATAGTAATTTGTATGTCAAAATAGAAAATGGGCATCTTATTGTTCTTGTTGTATACGTAGATGATATCATATTTGGCAGCAACAAAGATGAGTCATGCAAGGATTTAGCAAATAAGATGCAGAAAGAATTTGAAATGTCAATGATTGGAGAACTGTCGTATTTCCTCGGGTTGCAAGTTAATCAAAGTAAGAAGGGCATATTTATTTCTCAAGTTAAATATGTAAAAGAGATGTTAAAAAAGTTCACAATGGAGGATTGTAAGCCAGTTAGCACTCCCATGACGACAGTCGCAAGTTGAGCAAGGATGACAAATCTCCACCTATTGATCAAACCATGTACAGATCTATGATTGGAAGCTTACTGTACCTGATAGCTACCAGACCAGATATTTTACAGGCAGTATGCATGGTAGCACGATTTCAGGCTAATCCCAAGGAGACTCATGTGACAATAGTAAAAAGGATTCTTCGGTATCTCAAGGGTACTATGGAATATGGGTTATGGTATCCGAAAGGTAAAGACTTCACCCTTATTTCGTATTCAGATGCAGATTGGGCAGGATGTGTAGATGACAGAAAGAGTACAAGTGGAGGTGCTTTCTATCTTGGAGACAGATTGGTCGCATGGCACAATAAGAAACAAGAGTCAATTTCTCTATCGACAATAGAGGCAGAATATATTGCAGCAACAACATGTTGTACGCAGGTATTATGGATGAAACAAACCCTAAAAGATCTTGGTATTAGCTTCAGTGAGCCGATATCAGTTAAGTGTGATAACACCAGTGCCATTAACATCTCCAAGAATCTAGTTATGCATTCACGCACAAAGCACATCGCTATCAGGTATCACTTTTTGAAGGAGAAAGTTGCAGAAGGTGAGGTTAAGTTGGATTTTGTTCCAACTACAGAGCAAGTAGCAGATATCTTCACAAAACCATTGCCCAAGGAAGTTTTTGAGTACCTTCACAATAAATTGGGAGTGGTCACACTTCCCAAGAATTGACTAGCTACAGGGATCACATTCTCGTGGGGAGCATTTAAATATTTGATTATCTTTTGCTCATGTTCATGATCTTTGCTAAATGCAATAGAGTGTGCCTAAGAATGTTGTGCATGGACTCGTGGGGAGTCTGTAGTAGCCCTTTGGTATTATTGTCAAAGGGGGAGAAGAGTTACAGGAAATTGCACATGTGTTGCCAACAATTCCAAAGGGGGAGATTGTTGAGCAAGGTGCAGCAGAAGTATTGTCATTGTTGTCAACACAGTCAGATAGATCTGTTGATGCAGTGGGTAGGAAGTTCAAAGGTTACTCAGAGTATGTACAATGTTTTTCCAAGAAGACCAAAGTGGCCCATATGCTAAAAATCAAAAGAAAATCACAAGGAAGAAAACTGTCGCGATATCGCGACATGTTGAGCAAGAAAGAAAAATTGTCGCGATATCGCGACATGTTGAGAAGAAAGCAAAACTATCATGATTTCATGACATGTTCGGAGAGAAAGTGCAAGCAAGAAAACTATCATGATTTCGTGACATGTTGGAAGAGAAAGAAGAAGAAAATGTCATGATTTCGCGACATGTTGGAAGAGAAAGCACAAGCAAGAAAAACTGTCATGATTTCATGACATGTTGGAAGAAAGAAAGGCAAGTAGAAAAAGTGTCACGATTTTGTGACATATTGCAAGGAAGATAGTACGGAAGAAAAAGTGTCACGATTTCGCGACATGTTGGAAGAGAGAAAGGCAAGTAGAAAAAGTGTCACGATTTCGTGACATGTTGGAAGAGAGAAAGGCAAGTAGAAAAAGTGTCACGATTTCATGACATGTTGGAAGAGAGAAAGGCAAGTAGAAAAAGTGTCATGATTTCATGACATATTGCAAGAGAGATAGTACGGAAGAAAAAGTGTCACGATTTCGTGACATGTTGGAAGAGAGAAAGGCAAGTAGAAAAAGTGTCACGATTTCATGACATATTGCAAGAGATATTGTACGGAAGAAAAAGTGTCATGATTTCATGACATATTGCAAGAGAAAGAGCAAAGGAAAGAAAGTGTCATGATATCGTGACATGTCACGTTTTCGCGACCCGAAGGCAAGAGAAAAAGCAAAGGAGAGAAAGTGTCACGATATCGCGACATGTCGCATTTTTATGACTAAATAAGGAGAGAGAAAGTAAGAAGGTAGAAGTGTCACGATATCGTGACAAAAGTAAAGAGGAAGAGTACGGAGGTGAAAGTGTCACGATTTTGTGACATGTTTAAGCAAGAAAAGAGCAAGGAGAAAAGTGTCATGATTTGTGTACATTTTTAAGCCAAGAAAAGAGGCAAGGAGGTGAAAGTGTCATGATTTCGTGACATGGTGTACAAGCCAAGAAAAGAGGCAAGGAGGTGAAAGTGTCACGATTTCGTGACATGTTTTTTTTTTGCAGGTACAAGCCAAGAAAAGAGGCAAGGAGGCGAAAGTGTCACGATATCGCGACATGTTTTGTTTTTTTGTACAAGCCAAGAAAAGAAGTAGGCGAAAGTGTCATGATATCGCGACATGTGTTTTCGGGTACAAGCCAAGAAGAGAAGCAAGGAGGCGAAAGTGTCATGATATCGCGACATGTATTTTTGGGGGCCAAAGCAAGGAGAAAGAAAGAGAAAGTGAAAGTGTCATGATATCGCGACATGTTATGTTTTCGCGGTTGAGTTGAAGCCGACGAAGACCTATGATAGCCGACTAAGATTAGGGTTTGCAGCCGACTAAGATTAGGGTTTGCAGTCGACTAAGATCAGGGTTTACAACCGACTAAGATTAGGGTTTTGATCATGAAAATGTTGTTATAAAAGGAAGGTTGTTTGAAGAGTTAAGGAGGTCGATGTGTGCGAAGTTCGGTCGTAGAGCGTAGAGTGCAAGTCATGTCGAATCGTGCTAAGTGCAAAATTCGCAAAGGAAGCAGAGTGCACAAAAGGGAGAAGATGATCGTTCGACTGTGACGCAACAGATTGTGCGAAGTGATTTCGTAGAGAGAGCAGAGTGCGCAGAGATCGCAAAGGTGAAGCAGACTAGTCGGGGTCTTGTAAAAGTGAAGGTATCTTTCTGTTAATCTTCTAGATTCATAATTCAAGTCCAGGTTGTAGCTTGGCATCAGGGGTTGGTGCTCCTTCCAGTAGGTGCTGGTAAATCAGGGGTTGGTGCTCCTTTCTGTTGGTGCAGATAAATAAGGGGTTGGTGCTCCTTCCAATGGGTGCTGGTAAAGTGATTGTAAAGTTGTTGCTTTGCAAAGGCTGGATTTGGATGGTAGTCCAAGCAGTCATTTTTGAGGAGTAGCCACATTGGTGAACCTCGTTAAATCTTGTGTTGTGTGATGCTCTTTTGTTATTCTTGTTGTATCTTGTAATAAGTGTTAATTGTTGTTGTATTAAGAGCTGTAAATTCAAGTTTAAAGAGCTACACTGATTCACCCCCCTCTCAGTGTCATTGTAAGACTAAAAAATAATCCAAATGATACATCTTGAATTCTAACAAGAGGACCCTGGTTCTTCGGGAGGTGACCCCTATTCATCATGCGATGGAATCCTAGCTTCAACCTAGGGACACAAAGCATCAATGTGGCCCCTATTTGGGTTAGGCTACCCAAGCTCCCCTTTTAGTTCTAGGATGAAGGTTTCATCTAAAGTATTGCTTGTGCAGTCGGTGACCTGGTCGCTTTTGACCCAGCCACCAAAGCTCAGTCCCGAATGCCTTATACCCATTTTTGCATAATGGTAAACCTAGACTCTTAGCTCTTGATGTACATTGACCTAACCTATGGGTCATACCGATGGAGATAGGCTTTCGAATATGAAAACAAACCCACCTTCTGTGTGGAGTGCCAGAAATAGGGACATCTCAAATCTCAATGTCCCTTGACCAAGCAAGTCCCGTAGGCAAAGAAAGCAACATGTATTTTGTGCAACAACCAAGACCACTCCAAGGAGCAGTGTTCATCCTTTAAGAAGGATTTTCATGGAGCACGCCCTGGTGGGAAGCACTTCAGAAATATCAACCACCGATGAGGAAACCAAAACCCGCAATCCCAGTTGGAGAAAGGGAAGCAAAAAGAAGCTCCTCCTGAATCATCATCTAAAGGATAGAACCATGGTACCAATGAGGTATTCTCTCTCTTTGCTAACCAGTTTGAAATTCTTACTGATAAGGATAGTGAAGTCCCTTCTGAAGGTTTTGTTGTTGAGCAACTTTCTCATCCAGATCCATCCCTTGTGAACCAAGGCATTCCTCCTAACCCTCTCATACCTCAGGAATCCCATCCTGTCACCCCCTCCCATCTTTCGTTCACCCCCACCACTACAGCTTCCACCCCTACCTCCTCCATCGCTTCCCCCCTCAAGAGCCACCCTTCCTCTAAAACCCCCCTCTACCCCCTCCCTATTGGCCTCTCCCCTCAATCTAGTATCCCCCTTGTCCCACTCATCCCAGCTCTCCTTGCCTGTGTCACCTTCTCCAGTCAACTCCTCCCGATGTGTAAGGTATTCCCCCATTGAAGCATTTTCATTGGTATCTCCTTCTCAAGCCCTTGTTTATCTAGGTGGTGGTGAATCCTCGAGCCCCCCCATGAACAATACCAGAAGTCACAAAAAGCCCCAATGTGATGTGGGTTTGGAGAGAAAGCGAGGTCGCCCGCCCAACCTTGATTCCAGGAAAAAGTAGATGGTGGATGACATAGCTAGTGGCATCCAAACAACATTATTATCCTCGTTATCTCCCCTCAGAGAGATGTCTAAGGAAGAAGGTAAAATACCGAAACCCCCACAAATGAAAGGGGGAAAAATCCATTTCTAAATCATGCAAATGAAGGTCCTATCCTGGAATTCCAGAGGCCTTAATGGAGCAGTAAAATAGAGGGTATTTTCTTCCATGAGAAAGGAAATGAGACCTTCAATATTCATCATTCAGGAAACAAAAGTGGAAAACCCAAATACAAAAAAAGTGGTCAAATCAATGTGGAATAATTGCAAATTTGTGGCAAGTCCCACCCATGGTGCTTCAGGGGGATTGTTGTGCCTATGGGATCCAACCAAGGTAACTGGAGAACTCTTATCTCACAATGATAGAGTTATCAACATCCACTTCAAATGTAATGAAACCAATAAGTAGTGGGTTCTAACCAACATCTATGCTCCAAATAATTTCAATGAATGGCTCTTAATGTGGGATAGCCTCACGCAGATGCGCTCGACCTTCCCCTATCATGAATGGATGTTGGCTGGTGATTTTAATAATCCTTTGTATCCCACTGATAAAGTTGGAGGTGCTCCAATCACTCCCAGGAGCTATGAGTACTTTGTTGATTTCATTGATACCAATGAGTTAATGGATGTTGAACTACAAGATTCATTGTTCACTTGGATAAACCAACGTGAAGGAGACCAACTCATCCAAATGAGACTTGATAGATTTTTGTTGTCTAGAGAAGCCATCCCAATCCTCGGTGATGCTACTTTGTCATCCCTACCAAGAATAGCTTCTGACCACAATCCGCTACTTCTGGACGTCTCAAGACTAGACCCTAGTCACAAACCTCCATTCAGGTTTGAGTCTATGTGGCTTCAACACCCGAAGTTTAGGCCAAAAATCATTGAATGGTGGAGCTAGCCCTTCAACGGTTTGTGCATCTTCAAAGTTTACATGAAACTAAAATTCCTCAAACTTCAGCTCAAGAAATGGAATAAGGAAGTGTTCAGGAATATTTTTGAGTCACGTAGAGTAATTTTCTCCCAATTGAAAGAAATAGAAAATCAGGTTCAGAATGGTAATGCCACCAATGATGTTAGAAGACAAGAGAAAATACTCTTAGCTGAGTTCCACAACTCGCTAGCCAAAGAGGAAATATTATGGTGGTAAAATTCCAGAGCATTGTGGCTTAAATAAGGTGATTTAAATACAAAGTTCTTCCATGCCACCACAATGAGACATAGAGGTGCAAACGTTATTAGATGTCTTCGCAAAGAAGATGGGTCATTAGTCAAAGGTACTAAAGACATCAGATCTGAGGTTGTGGAGCATTTTTGCATCATCCTTGGCCCTTCTTAGGATTTCCTGACTAATGTGTCAGAATCCCTTCTTCAGCACATCCTGCCCCTCATCTCTCAAGCTGAAAATGATTTTCTGTTGTAGCCCTTTTCCCATGATGAAATCAAAGAGGCTCTCTTTTCCATGCCAGTGGACAAGGCCCCTGGCCCAGATGGGTTCCCTCCAAGGTTTTTCAAACCTTTTGGGATATCATTGGAGAAGATGTTTCTAAAGCCATCCTTGAAATCCAAAGATCCAAGTTTATCCTGAGAGACCTTAACTCCATGTTTCTTACCCTCATCCCAAAATCCCATGAATGTCGCTCCATGACCGATTTCCGTCCTATTAGCCTGTGCAATGTGTTGTATAAAATCCTCACCAAAACCATGGCAAATAGAATGAAACTTATCATGCCTAAGATCATTGACATGTGCCAGGGTAGCTCTATCCAAGGAAGAGTCATTATCGATAGTGTGATCACCATCCATGAGCTCATCCATACTGTTATGGCCAATAGATTGCCAAGTTTTTTTTAAAACTAGACATTAGTAAAGCTTTTGATAGAATTTCATGGGATTTTCTCATCGTTGTTCTAACCCGGTTTGGCTTCCATCATAGATGGGTTCATCTGATCAAAGCTTGCATCTCTTCTACATGGTTCTCGATCATAGTCAATGGAGCAGTGGTAGGGTATTTCAGAAGTAGATGTGGAATAAGATAGGGAGATCCCATGTCACCATTTTTATTCATCTTGGTGGTTGACAGCCTGGGAAGGGCTCTTAAGGATGCTTGCTCTACTGGAGATATATTAGGGATCAAAGCTTCAACTAGCCTTCCCCTAGTGTCTCACCAACAATTCATTGATGACACAATCCTGGCCAACCTCTCTAGCATCCCAGAAGCTAAAGTTATTAGATCCATATTGGAGGCTTACGAGTGGGCCATTGGCCAAAAATTCAATTATCTGAAAAGAAGTATTTACTTCATCAATACGCCAGCTCAAAGATAGACAAGAATTGCTCAAATCTTGGGATGTGCCATTGCCAAGTTTCCTGTGATATATCTTGGCCTTCCTCTCTTCCAAGGACATCCCTCGAAGAGAATGTGGGACAACGTCATTCAACGGGTAATGAAGAAGCTAGCAGGATGGAAGGGAGCCCTTCTCAATAGTGCAGGGAAGTTCACATTAGTCCAATCTTGTCTTTAGAGTGTGCCAATCTACTTCATGTCCTTATTTAGAGCCTCGATCGCTATATGTAACAAGTTGGAACAAATTCAAAGGAAATTTTTATGGTCAGGAACGGAGAACAAAGGCAGATTTCCCCTCGTCGCATGGGATAAAGTCTATCTTCTGAAGTGCAGGGGTGGGCTAGGCCTTCAAAGAGTTCACCAAATGAACATGGCAATGATCTCCAAATAGGGATGGAAGGTTGCAACCAATTCCCCAGTCCAATGGGTGGACATTGTAAAAAGCAAATATCTTAGGCAAGGGTCCCTGATGGACAATTCCCTCATGCCATCTGGTTCTACATTTTGGAGTTTGGTGTGCCATACCAGACCTATCATTCAGAAAGGTTGTCGATGGAAGCTCGAGGATGGATCTCAGATCAGATTCTGGGAAGACCCATGGATTATGGCTCAACCTTTGATTCATGATCAGTCTGTAAGTATCCTCAAACCCATTACTGATCTGATGTTTGGTCCCAAAGTTGATAATTTTATCATCCATGAAGTAGCTTTCCCCCACTGGGTTAACTTACCTATTGATCTAGAATCATCGGAGCTTCACTCTGCAAGTCTCCACATATCTGAGCTTCTCTAAACTCAGTTGATTCCCAGTACCCGACCACCCGATGCTCCTTTCTGGTAACTTAGCGAGTCTGGGTTGTTTTTAGTTAAATCAGCCTATATGTCATTGAATGAACCTGAGGATGATTTGTTCCCTTCCAAGAACATTTGGATTAAAAACCTCATTCCCAAGATAGCTCACTTTTATTGGTTGGCTGCCAAAAATAGACTCTTAACCATCGATAATCTGATAACCCATGGCATGATCCTCCCAAATAGATGCTTCCTCTACAAATCTGCCTGGGAGTCGATCAACCACCTATTCTTAGACTACTCCTTTTCTGGTCACGTCCTATCTTCTATTCTTTCCAGTGTGTCCATTTCTTGGGTTTCCCCCCAGTGCATCAATGACTTCATCATCCAATGGCCCAACCCCTTTCATTCCACCCACCTAAATTATTGGTGGTCGATTATCCTCCCTCACTTCATGTGGTAAATTTGGCTAGAAAGGAACAACAGAGCCTTTAGGTTCTCGTGCCTTGACCCGGAATCTGTGTCATTGAGAATTGTCACCTTTGCTTTTAAAAATGCCAACATCATTCCCTTTGAGGATTTTCCTTCATCCTCCTTTGAGATCCAAGTGGCAAGTTCCGCTAACCTCTCATTTGAGGTTTCTGGCCATCCTCATAACGTGGTGGATAGATCCCTTATTTTATGGATTCCCCCTCCCCTCTAGTGGTTCAAGCTCAATTTTGATGGTGCATCCAAAGGCAATCCTAGTGAAGTAAGTTGTGGTGGAGTGATCCAGGATGACAGAGGTAGAATAATTTTAGCTTATGTAGAAAGGCTTGGAATACAATCAAATAACTTTGTTGAGACCTGAGCAGCCTTTTTTGGCATTCAAATTGCCCTAGATTCCAACATTCACAACCTGATCATTGAAGGTGACTCTTTAAACACTATAAAATACATAAAAGGGGTCTCAAATCCACCTTGGAATGTGGGGCCTCTCATCCAAGAAATCATCTTCCACCTCAGGGTGATCAACAACACTTGTATCCAACATGTGTACAGGGAAGGCAATAAAGTCATTGACACCATGGCCAATTTTGGGTTAATAGTGTAGTCCTTCTCGATGTGGTGGGAGGACCTTCCTCAATGCATCATCAATTCTTGCCACGAACTCACAGTTGCCACCTATGACTAGCACCATGAAGTCGAGGACTATTTTTCCCCACCACGTAAGGAGTTTTGATGGACCTTACTACACCACAGTGTTGAGGTGGCATCTTGATATACGCTACCATGTGAGGAGAGATGGTAGACACTCATACCCAGGTGTCATCCCTAGGAACATTCTTTTCACTCCTTGGGTCGGAAACTCTTAGTGCAATGGCCATTGTAGTGTGGTAGTATCCCACCAACTCAGTGGCAGGTTTTTCCAATAGCAATGCCAACATTGTCCTCATCCATTGGAAAGGTGTGAGTGGGCAAAGAGCTAAGAAAAAGCCCCACAGAGAACGTGATCCTTTTCACATGTTTGGAATGATTGATCTAGGGACTACCACCTCATGATAGGATGTTGATTACGTAGAGTACATGATGATAGACTTGTCAGCCTCATGCCCACTATGGATACCGATGTGGCATCAGCTACCTTGAAGGCTCATCAGTGGAAGAAGGTTGCATATGTGGTAGGTCTTCAGTGGTACACCCTATCCACTATTAAAACTCCCAACTACTTCTACCATATTTTTTCCTCGCTTTGGCCACCTCCATTTTTGGTGCATGTTTACCATACGAACCAAATCATTTTTTGAAATCAAATGAACCATGCTTCAAGACATCTCATGCCCAAACAACCCAATCAGTGGCTTCAAGCAAGTCCCAAGGCCGAGCATATCGGCATGAACCATTTTTGGCTATTGGAGGGAAGCTTTTTATTGTGCCCGAGTGCAATGAGAACCAGAGTACTCATCAAGCAGAGTGGGAGTTTGAGGTGGTGGCATGAAGTGTTTCCTTTGGTGTGGTGGAATATGGCACTGCTCGAGCCTGACAAGTTGTAGCTGGACCCGATGGTCAAAGAGATTCTGGTAGCTCATGAACTATTAAATTTCTTGAAGAATTTTAGTGGTCACGACCCTAAAATATCCTATGAATTTATCCAGAGTTGGGATAATGGCACTGTATCTTTGAAGGGATTAACCTTTGCTATCACCATCGACATGTTGGCAGAAATCACCGAGCTTCCAAATGAAGGAGAGATTATCCGTAGGGACAAGCATTCTATGGTGGGAGAATTGGTGCTTCTTCAAGACAAAGGGAAGTCATTAACTAAGAAGGATAATGGTTACATTAGGGAAGGCCTTCCCCCACCATGGAACCGGGTCATGGTACCTATAATGTAGTATTTGATAGTGGATGAGCCGACGTCACCCCTTCGTAGCTTCCATATGGTGTTCCTTAATTTTCTCAAGGATGTCAAGCAAATCAACATCTCGAAGTACCTTTTTTGATCGATGGAGATTTCAGTTGATAGTGTTAGGCAGGGAAAATCCACTCACCCCAAACACCAGGGCCTCCACTACATCATCTTCAAGTTTGTTAGTTAGAATCCTGACCAGCATGCCTTGGAGCAGGAGAGACCGGGCAATGACCCTGAACCTATTCCTGAACCCTTGGTAATTTTGGATGGCACCTAGGAAGAACTACCTATTGAATAAAACATTGGCACTCCAAGGGGACCACCACACGGTGCTCATTCTAGTTTAAAAATGCTAACAATAAATCGAAGAGCCCATCCCCTACTCACAAGAGCCAGAGGACTACATCTGGACCTTCTCTGGGATCCCATTTTGTCTAGTAGATGGGCGATGTGGATCATATTACCAATCAGGAAGACATCATCACCCTAGCCACTTCAATGCTTCTCAGATCCAGTAAGATTATAACCCTGATGCATGTGTAGAAGAACACCATCTCTATGGAGGATGACCCCAAGGAGGATGAGGATTACGTCCCAGAATGAAAATATGATCCCAAGGTGGTTCCATCACTAGATTGTCCCATTTTGATGTTGGGATTATCCCTGTGCTCTCTCTGCATTTTTTGGTTGTCTTCTTGAGCCTACGGGCCATTATTGTAATAGGTTTTCTACTTTGTTTCTGTTGTATGGACTCAGCGTATGGTCCACTTTTGGCTTGTCCTATAGAGATTTGAACCTTCATGGGATCCTCTCTACAACATGTTTATAAGGTTTTGGGTCCCTTTCAAAACCCATTATCAATAAAAAAAAACTTATGTGTTGTTCACTTGTTAGTTTTACATTCTTTCAATCAAATATCCATTTTTACTAGTTTCTTAGATTTTGACTATGTTATTTAATTTTGAAAATAATAATACCTTACTATTTTTATTTTCTATACTCTTGAACTCTTTTTGATATGAGGTGGCATATGGCTTCATGTCAATATTTTTTTGTTGTACAACATTATAAGAAAGATTGAAATTGTAAAATTAAAAAGCATTTCTAACATATATTCCCTTTAAACTATAGTTAGTGATTTTTAAATCATCATCCATCAAAACTATATTCACTTTATTACATAACCTATTACTATCTTTGTTCTATCCATATGTGTTTATAGATTTATATACCTTATGAATTTATTTGTAAAGTTTTTAAATCTTATTTCTAGTAAATAAGGATGAACTTCCCTATTAAAAAATGAAACATATATTCCTTAATTTATAAAATAGTATTGACAATTGTAGCCTCTTATTTTATTTTTAAATGTTTAGATTTTTGTTACTTCCCACATAATTCTATATTTTCCAGATCAATAGTGGGATTTGTACAATGTATACACATCTTCAACAATAGTGTAGTACATATCTTGGGATAATAATAATGTAATATCATTTGTAGAGTCTTTAATATATTTTCTTCACTTCATTGCTTCCACCAAATGACTAGTTTTTCCCACTATGAGTAAGTCATACCTAAAACCAATCATGTTCTCCATTAATTATCAAATAATGAATCATTTTCTATGAAAATAATATAATTCAAATTATGGCATCACCTATGAGGGTTTCAACATCATTTAACCTAAAATATTTTATAGCTTTCAATCATCAAAGCACCTCTTGTCTAGTGTGGAAGTTGCATGCATTGAGTGCGATGTTAGATTCTGATGATATATATTTAAGGAAATGCAACCACAAGATATAAAATGAGCAAGTAATGTTAACTATATGATAATGGCAATATAATATGCAGGAAAAATATATGATAAACTTCTACAATAACTCAAAAAATAGCCATTAATGAAAGCTCACAAAATAGTACAATCTAATATAATGGAGGTCTCAAAGACTCCAAAAATTCATGCAAGTTCTACATTATATCTACTTTCCTATTCTATATGCTTCTTTCTATCATCCTCCAATGATCCTCCACTTTAATCTATCAAAGGCATATATTTAGGGATATATGGCCCTTGGCCTTTCATCTACCCATGACTCGTACATGTGTATTACATGCATATTTACATCATTGCATATTCTAACACTTATGCATTTATTACATTGCATAAAGTAAATACTCAAATATTAATCTAAGATAAACTCCTAATCTAAATATGTACCCAAGGTGCTGCATTGACATGTACCAAATAATGTAATATATTCAAACATCCCCTATATTACATTATGTGGGTATTGAAGACTTTAGTCTTCCATATGGATCTTCATTTTTCAAATGTTCTTTAGCTTGTAAAGGTTCTTTAATTTGTAGATGGTCAAGTAATCCATAGTTTTGTTGTTCTCTCATCTTTCTCGTTCTGAATATTTTTTTTCCCTATCGACTTTTAAGAAATATAGGTTTTCCATTTTTTGCAATATGTTTCTCAAAGAATGTATTAGTGTTGTCTTGAAAAACAACAATATATTATGAAATATAAATTTAATCTAGATCATATATATCTTTGTGGATTTATATAGTAGCTTCTTTCTCATTTTGATTTATGATGAGAAAATATTGACTCCATCTATGCATCTAGAATTAACCATCCTTTTGCTCTATACAAGCTTGGCTACTAAAATAATATTAGATGTTAATATGGGAATATACATTACATCATGTAATGCAAAATTTGGAAATTTTGGACTAGGTGATACACACCCATATCCATGTATAATATAGATTTTTCCATATATAATTTTCAACCTAAAATTGTTAGTGACTTCTAGGTAATCAAACCATTGTAAATTTCCTTTCATGTGATGACTTGCACCAGAATCAATATACAAAATTTCCTTTTCATTTTGACCTATTAAATTATTTGTGCTTTAAGTAATTTTGCATCTTTGATATGGTATATTGGATGGATTTTGATCTTGATTCCTTTCATAGTGTTGTAGACACCTAAATCACGTAAATCGGATAAGACTATCAGTGCATTACATATGCCCTCTTATCGACAACATATGGCATTATTAGGCACCTCTCTAGGCTAGCAAAAGGCTTCCAAAACACTCCAAAACTTATTTTGGAGGGTTCCTACCAGTCTGGGGCAGTTTCGAGGCCCCTACTAGTGACTGTCCCACCCAGGGATGGCCATTAGCAACCGTCACTGGGTTAGACGACCCCTAACTGGACCCTTGAAAAAGTCAAAGGATACGCTAAATGGCAATCCAAGACTACCATTAGCTCATCCAATCATCCCCGATTGATTGGGGACCTTCTAATGGATTGCAGGGTAGTATATTGGGAGCCCCAAAGGGGTAACCTTCACCTCCTTAATCAAATGATGCAATTAGGACAAGTGACATCACTTGCCTCACATGGCAAAGATGCCATTTGGCCCTAGATGCCCTTTTGGGCTATAAAAGGAGACCTAAAACCTCATTCCAAAAATATAGGAGAATAGAATTTGGAGCAATGAAGTGCTTCTCATTTGAAACCACACCCTCACAAACCAAATTGAAACTTAATCTTGCCTACCTCTTGACCTTGAAACCCTCTTCATTCGAAGGCACTTTTAGGGGAAATAGGACCTGATTTACCAATCCAAAATTGGCCAAATTGAAGTAAAACTTGGCCCCATATGTCAAAAACACCCTCACCCTATTTTGGACCAATTCCCAAGGCCATAGGTGATAAAACTAAGGCAATTTTGTAACCATCCCACCTGGGGATGGCTAGCAGTCAACCCATGGCACTCATAGGGATGGTCCCAAAATAGTAGATAATTTTGGATAAATTCCTCCATATACCTCCTTAGGATGTCTATATGAACCTCTGGTCCAAATTTAAGGTCATTTGGAGGAGTTTTGGTTCAATATTTGGAGTCCCCAATGTTGTAGGTCTACATGGCTCACCCCGGAGTGACCAATAGTTTAGCATAGTTTTGCATTAAATATTGCTTCCAAATATGGTTATTATTATTTATATTATATTATAATATGTTCATGCTTATTGTATATTAGTTTTTATGCACATAGATCACTTTTATATTGTGATATTGACCCCCATTTCTTCATGTTTCTAAGGCTTTTCTCTATGATATGCAGGTGCTACTGACTCTCTTGAAATATCATGTGTGTAGGTGCAGGTATTATCAATAGAGGGAAGGAGTAAGGAGCTAAGGAGCTAAGGAAACACTTCAATACAAACCCAATATTGGCTCTTGGGTGTGGGAAACAAGTTTCACAACTTGTGTTAAAATCGCCTTAAAGGCTTCATTCCAAGGGACTAGATCCATTGGGAAATTGTAAAATTTGAATGTATCACATTTGTAAAGCCCTCAAGGGGATGTTTTGTAATATAAATTTGAAGCCATGAATCAATAAATGCAAGGAGAAATCCACCTTTTTATTATATACTTTGCTTCATTTTACATATATTACTTATTGCAAACTTCCCTTTGAATGCATGCTTTAAAAGTGACATATACTACAAGTAAAGGCCCTTAAGGCGATATCGTGAAATTTTCTTCTTCAGTGGTGATCATGATATTTGATTTTTTCAATATCCCCTTTCAATGGTGCTAATTTGGACCTCCTTTTTTGGTTTTCTTTGTTGCAGGTGTTGACCATTCTGAGAAGAAACAACCTGTTTACTGCTCCATGGCACTGGGTGATATGGCCAGCTCCATGGCACTAGAAGATACGGACCCTAATGTGTGACCATCCCTGACTGGGATGGCCACAAAACTAGAGGGTTTATACAAAAATTTGTAGAAACAACAAGTCTAAGGTCCTAATTTACACCCCTTTTCATTGTCAATTTGCATATTTACTGTCCAAAATAGTCATATTTTACATTTTCTTGTTTTCTCTATGCATAGAAAGGTTAAATATCCTATTTCTCAATTTGTGCATTAATTAGATCATAAGAAATAAGTAAAAGAATAGTAGACTTTCTGATTTTTTTCTGGTTTGACTGCTTGCCACTTACCCAAAAGTGGTTAATTTCATATAGGTGTGCATTTTTGGTTTGTTTTTATGCTACTAATCTTTCTGAAATAAAAACACACCTTCATGCATTTAGTAAATAATCATTGAGTGCTACTTTATTTTCTTTTAAATTTTAAAAGGAACACACACACACCACTATCCACTTAAATTTTGGTGAGTTGGACTTCATTCCCAACCACTGATAGAGTTCAATGACGATGGGTTTCATCTCCATCCATTGACTAAAATCTTATGAACCTTATTTTATTGGCCAATACCAACTCCAATATCTGTCCTAACTGTGAAAAATAACATGCATTCCTCTTTGAAGGGGTGTATCACTGTGCACGGGGTATTGGGTGAGAATCAATAGGACCTATGCTCCCTGATCGAGTATGGATTTCATATCCATAGTTTGGTTGGTTCACGTGGCCCAAATTTCACTCCTGGGTATCGAGTTACGAGTATATAGGTGAAAACCACTTAAAATTTAAGAATATCATTCAACAAAATATCAAACATGAGAAAAGTATTTTATTTATAAATCAACACATATTGAAACACAACAAACAGTTTAGGATTCACATCTAAAAAATTTAAAACGAGATAATCACTTTTATGCTTGTATGTTTCTATTGTTTGTTTGTTTCAAATTCATATAAATTGTAAAGAATATAAACACATAGTAGTTATAGTATATAGCTATGGTACGTACCCGTAGCCAAGCCCATTCAGGGATAGAAGCTATGGGAAATAGAGAAGAGGATATAGAACATCCTCATATTGAGTCTAGGGATAGGATCATTCATCCCTGGAAATAAGCTACTCTCCCCAGTCGTATACCGACTGATGAGTGGATGGTTACTCCTAGAGAGTCAACTAGAGGATCTAGCTTATAGGGGATCCTTTCGTAGGGTACTCCTACAGGTCATGGTCCTAGTTTGGGAAAGTATCTCCCTAATTCATATGTTATAAACACCTTCTTTCGAGAAGAGTCACCATGCAATGAAGCCCCTCCACATAGAGCAATACCATGCATTTGCGTGCCTACTCGATCCTCTACTCCTGATCATATACAAGAGCAAGAGCTCACACCTCGAGTAGGGTTGAACGATCATCTCAAGATTTCAAGTCACCCTACTCCAAGGTATAAAAATCACGAGTATGATACTCGTCAAATTAGGTGATCTTATTCTGCATTACTTTACCTTGTTTACAATGGAAGACCTGAGGAACATCCAAATTATCCTCATGAAAATGTGTCAATGAAAGCACATTGCACCTCTACACTTGTAGTATTTCAAAAATATTTGTCTAGGAGAGAACCTCAAGTCAATGTGACTGCCCTCAATCTAGGGAAGCATGTAATTGATCTCACAGAGCCTCCTGAACATGATAGAAAATGAGGCAATCATGCTAAGTTACGTAGACCTAATACAACTGATTAAATTAATAATTTGTTCCAGATATATGCTAACCACCAAGCTAAGTTTAATCAGCTTAGGTCGGATAAACATCACTTAGATCTTAGACCAATGACAACAAATAGAGAAATAAAATCTTGAATGACAAATTCAAGAAACTTTGCATCATGGAGTTGTCACTCCAAGTACGCATAGAAAAGAGGCTTACCCAAGGAAACCAAATTTCCAACAAGATAGGTCTCCTAGACCTAATCCTATGTTACCTCCTAGACCTCATAAGCCTGAACATAATACATATGATAGGCCAAACATAGATCAACTTCAATAGGCGTTAGTTCCTCCTTGTAGGCCCATACCTGAAACACCTTATGGGGCTTACGATGATTTGGAACAAGATGAGGATTATGTAGAAGGACCTTATGGAGGCATGGCTTATGTCAATCCACCACCCCAACCTAGGGTTAATATTCCTCATCCACCTCTATGAGTTCAAAACAAGGAAGAGGAGATTAAATCCTCGGATGTGTATCAAGCTTTGCTTGCATGCTTAGAAACTATAGAAGGTAGGATAGCTGGCAATGGGATTCAAAAGCCTACTTTGTGTTAGCTAAAGAACCAACCATTACACCCATACATTCCTTCCCTGGTCTATCCTAAGCATTTCAAAATGCCCAAATTTGATAGATTCAAGGACAAATAAGATGCTCAAGAGCACGTTACTAGATTTTTAAATATGTGCTTCAACATACAGGACAATGATACATTGATACTAAGAACTTTCTTGAGTACCCTGGCTGGTCCTACCATTGAGTTGTTTAACCAACTTTCAAAACTTATCATCTACACATTTGAACAATTTTTTTATGCATTTTTGGAATGTTTCACCTTTAACACCAAAATAAAGGTGACATTAACCAACCTCACAGGAATGAAACAAACCGAGGATGAGACGATCACTGACTATGGAAATAGGTGGCGAATGCTTTTGGCTAAGCAACCATATCTATTTCCAGTAACTGAACTAACTTGTTTGTTCTCAAAGAGTTTCTTGAAACCCATATCTTTGACATTGCAATTACAAAAATACCCTACCTTGGAAGAAGCTCTAGCACAGGCTAGAAACATAGAAGAAATCAAAATCCAAGAGGGATAAATAACAAAACCTTGCAAGGAGTGGACAAAGAATCCTAAGAATAGCTCAGTACCTGTAAATCCAGCTACAGTCAATCCAGTGGCCATAAATGTCCCTACACCTCCTCAAGTTCGGCCTCCCCAAAAGGTGAACTATCAGGCTCAACCTCCTCCTACATATTATAACAATAATGGTACAGGGAACTAGGGAAAAAAATAATGTCACCCTCAGCGACAATTTACTCCCATCACATAATCCATGGATTCTATTTTTTATTGATTATGGGCTACAAATATGGTTAATTTACTAGATATCAAACCCAACGATCTAGAAATAGACAAACACAAGATTATGGGACATCGAGAGGATCCGTATTGTAAGTTTCATCGACAAGGTGGCCATGATTTACAATCGTGCTATGGTTTTAAACACATAGTACAAGACATGATTGAGAAGAATGAGTTTATAGTAGATGCTCTAGTAGCTCCTACCAATCAACAAATGGGTATTTTCAAAGACCATTTACCAACTCACGAGGTACAGGAAGCTCCTACTAAATCTATGAATGAGGTGAATCAAAAACACCCTATTCAAGGGTATATTGGGATGGTGAGTATTGTTACCAGGAACAAGAGATATCCAAGTCAATTCGTACAACCTACGGTTTCAAATGATGTTCCAACTACGTCGTAAACTACACCACCTGTAGTACAGGGCCTTCCTTCTAGGCCAACAGTGACAATTAAGAGCAAGCTTGCACAAAGCTTGAGGACCACATCAAAATGATTGTCCATTTATGAGTTGATCCAACAATCACCTCCACATCAAGATGCCTTGATGGATATTTTAAAATCCATATAGTTGCAACCGCAGGAGTCCAAATCCTTCATATATTTTGTGGGACATGTGCAACAGTGCAAAGAACCATTTATACAATTTCATGATCATGAGCTAAAAGAAATATCCAACGATGTGGTAGACCCTCCTTTACACATCATTGCATGTATAAATGAGATACCATACAAGAGAGTGCTTATAGACACTGGGTCCTCAAGTAACATCATAACAACTAAAGCACTAAAGCATCTTAAATTGCCAACATCTCATGTTGTGGTGTCAACTTACACTCTTCGCGCTTTCAATGACACAATATGCTCTACTGTCGATACCATAGTTTTACCCATTTAGGTGGGACAAAATATTATACCGACATTGTGCCATGTACTAGAGGGTGAGATGGCCTACAACATTTTTCTTGGAAGACCTTGGATATAGGATATGAAGTGTGTCCCCTCCATTATTCATCAATGTCTTAAATACACTTACGAATGGCAAGTACATGTAGTATCTACTGATCTAGAGCTCTTCAAATACTACAACATGTTGCAGCAAATGCCAATGTCAACATTACCTTTTACTCACATAGAATTCCAATTAAATACACCTGATCAGAGTCTACCCATTCCACCACCTTCATCATCATCGACTCCATCCTCATCATAACCACCTTTATAGAAGGCTTCGACATCGTCAAACCCTCCATCAAGGAACACGTTGAAGAGGCCTATTGATGAGAGCTCACCATTAGTTTCTACCATATCCACAGAGGAGGTTCCTTGTGTCATTAATGAGGAATTACCTCTAGAGGTGAACATTGAATCACCTCAAACCTCCATTCCATCTCATATAACTTTGCCATGCCAGGTCATAGTCCAAATGTCTAGCACAAGGATAGGATAATACTTGGTGAGAAATATCATGACAATTTCATCAGTGGAGATAGTGCAAGACATGGGAATACCTTGTCTTTCCATAGGTAGCATTGTACCTCTTGGTATACCTCCTAATAAAAAAAAATTCATATATGGAGGTATAGAGGATGGAACTCTGCCCATTACTTAGATAGAAGATGATGATGAACCCTTTTTGTAGGCAACAAATCCACCTCCTAGAGAAAGAAGAAGTGATTTGCTAAATTTTTGACTATTTTGGAGATGATTTGCTCGAGTTTTGTGAAACCATATAGTAAGGAGTAAATCATACATAATATCATACAACTGAAGTGGCAAACTATACAGAGCAGTGGTAAATTGTACATGGTGCATCGAAATTCACTGAAATGTAAAGGAAATGTACAGAGCAGTGGCAAATCATATAGGGTGCACCATACATCAATTGGAAAGGGGTATGTTCCGTTGTTGGTTTAAAGTTGTTCTATATGCCCACAAAATGGACGGTAACCTTTCCTCCTAATATTATCCTTCTATCCCATAGGTTTTATACAAAGTCGATACTAAGACTTTATTAGTTGCCTCTGCCTGTCCGTTCGCTCTCGGGTAGTATAGACTAGACAATGAATGTAAAATCTTAAACTTTTTCGTCAGTGTCTTGATAATATAATTAACGAAGTGTCCTCCATGATCACTCATTATTCATAGCAGAATACCAAATATTATGATTACCTGCTCGTACAAAACTTGTGTTGTACTCTTAGCATAGTTATCAGGTAATGCTCTTGCTTCTACCCATTTTATGAGGTATTCTATTGCCACTACAATATATCTACATTTTCATCTTCGAGATGTCTTGAATGGTCCTATGAAGTCCAAGACCTAATGTTTGAAAAAATCTTGTGGCTGCGATGGGTGTAAGGGCATAACATCCCTACTCATAGTTTTACCTGCTCTCCGACAAGTATCACAAGCTTTCATGTGCTCTTTTGTATCATTATACAATGTGGGCCACCATAAACCTGCTAGCAATATTTTCCTTGTAGTCGCATCTAGTCCCATGTGTGCCCCTGCTAAACTGGCATGGGCTTATTTCAATACCAGCTTAACTTCTTTCTCCATTACATGTCTCCTCAAGATACCATCACTTCCTATCTTGTATAGCAATCTTTCTATTATCTGGAAAGGTGCTGACTTCATAATTACTTTCTTCTTTTAGGTTTTCATCATCTCCTGTGGCAACTCCCCTATGGATAGATACTAGCCAACCAACTTGTACCATGATGGTACAACATTGATGGCAAATAACTATGCATCTAGGAATTCATCAGGAACCCTTGTTCCTACTGGCTCTCCTAATCATATTCAAGACAACTGGTCTGCAATCACATGCTTCTTTCTAGGTCTCACAACAACTTGAAATACGAACTCTTGGAGCATGACGAGCCACCTACTAACTCATCCTTGTATTACTGGATTATTTATTAAGTACAAAAATGCTTGATGATCAACATAAAATGCAAAGGGGTTTACCAATAGGTAATGCCTAAACTTCTGAACTGCATATACCATCCCCAAAGATTCCCTTTCTATTGTACTATAATTCCTTTTTGGCCTTGACAAAAGGTGACTAGCAAAGAAAATCAGCTGATCCAACTTAAATTGTCCTTCTTGTGCCAATGCACATCCAATTGCAAAGTTTGAAGCATCAACGTGGACATGGAATTCCTTATCCCAACTCAAAAACACCAAGATCGGGTTGCTTACCAACTTAGCTTTTAACTCCTCAAAAGCTCCCTGGTGCTCCTCTATCCATCTGAAAGGAGTATTCTTTTTCATCAAAGAATCTAATGGATAGGCCACATGTGCATAATTTTAGATAAACCTTCGGTAATATCCTATTGATCCCAAGAAGGTTTTGAGTGAACTCACATCAAAAGGCTCTTCCATATGTAATATTACCCAAATTTTATCTAGATCCATATTCAATCCCTCACTGCACACAATGTGCCCTAACAATTTTCCAAATGGTACCATCAGAAAACACTTTGTTAGATTTAATGATATTTGTGCATTTCTGCACCTGCTCATGCATTCACTAAGAGCTGGAAGATGCTCCTTGATCTTCCCATAAATAGACCAATCATCCAAAAATGCTTTGAAATTCCCCATCACCAATTGGTCGAATATATATAGTATGATGCGTTGAAATGTGGTTGGGGCATTACAGAGCCCAAATGGCATTTGATTGTACGCATAAATGCCATTCTCCACAACAAATGTGGTTTTTAGCTTATCCTCCTCAATGATGCTGATCTGATTGTATCCTAAAAATCCATCCAAAAATGAATAGATCTCATGCCCTGCAACTTCTTCCAAGATAGAATCCGTAAATGGAATAGGAAAAGGGTCCTTAATGGTTACTGCATTTAAACTCCTAAATTCTACGCATATTCTTATCTTATCGACTTCCTTCTTCAAAGTGATTACTATCGATGAAACCCATTCACTGTTCATCACCCTGAATATAATTCCTGCTTCCAACATCTTTTCTATCTCCGCATTCACCAATGCCGCATACTTTGGATTCATTCTATATGGCCTCCTTCTTACTGGTTGAGCACTAGGCATTAGTGTAATCTTATGGACACATAACTCAGGTGGAATTCCTTTCAAATCCTTATATGTCCATGTAAATACATCCTTGTACTCCAAGAATATCTTGAAAGTTGTTGCCTTCAATATAGGATTCCAATCATCACCACAATGGACTATCCTCGGTTCTTTCTCCATTCCCAAGTTGATATCCACTATCTTAGGTCCTTCATACTTGATATTCTTTGGCTCACTCATAGCTTTCATTACATTCTTAGGATGTGTCGGTCTTGTATCAATCTCTGCATCTCCTACTGTATACTCCGCAAAGCTTTTTGGAAATGTCCATTTCTCTTCTATTTCCTTCTTAGTCTCTTTACTAGCTTCTGGTTTGTCTTGCTGCTCTTTAATCTCCTCTGATTCAATGCATAAGCAATTGGGCTGAAATACTTCATAATCCTCCATTTTCCAATGAAGAAGTTCGCTATCAAATCGAGCTTCGTCCTCGCTACATTCTTCTATGTACAACATTCCTTCTCCATCAGGTTCATGTTCTTCATCCCCTGATGAGTTTTTTGATTCATCCGTTGTAGCTACATCCTCACTCACCCTTTGATTAGCTAAATTGATCATGTATTTATGTTGTCCCTTTTTGAAGGTGATCTGATTCTTTCCCCAATTGTGATTAACCTTGGCCACTCGTAGCCATCCTCTCCCTAAGAGAGAATCGTATGCAGGTTTCTGCATCAAAATCACAACAAAATCCAAGATGAATTCTTGCTCAGCTATCATTACTTGTTGTGCAGTCAAAACTCCCTTAATGTTAATATCATTCTGGTCAACCCCATATAGTCGAAGCTCGGTGCCCATAGTGATGGTGCGCCTAGTTCTAGCCAAGTCCTTTCGGGTAGCACATTAACACTTGAACCTCCATCCACAATCACTTGTGTCAATTTGTGTCCCAAAATCTCCATATGCATTAATGCAGGCTTCTTTCCCACATCAATCATCAATATGGTAGGATCCATAAATTGGTCCTTTCATTCTTCTCCTACAATTGGTTGGCTTTCTACTTCCATCACCTTCTATGGTTGTATCTCTTCCACAATTGCTTTTGACAATTCTGGGATAGCTTTGAATAAGTCAGATACCTTAAGTTCTACTGTGGTATCTAACACCTGTGTGACCAGATGTTGCACAACTATCTCCTATTCTGATGGTCTTCGTACTTCCTTTCGAGTGCTCGATTCTCCTTGCTTAGCTTTCTCAGTTTCTTCTCGCAGTATTTTCTTTGCAACTTGCCAGCGTTGCTTCTCCTTTGTTGGCTCTGGATACTTGTCCTTTTTAGCCTGATTTTGCGTCATGGCTAATACTTCTTGAGTTTCCTCTTTAACTTGAGGAACCTCAATGTCCAAATAGCTCACATTCTGTGGGTTACTCGAACTCACCTGCTTTGGAAAATTCTCCTCCTTGTGGTTCCTCGGACCACACCATCTACACATATGTGTAGTGCTTGCCTATGGTGCTCCTTGCATCTGAGGTGCAGGACAATTCTTCACAAAATGCCCCCACTCTTGGCAATTGTGACATTGTATGATCGGTCTTCCTTTTGAATCATACTGTAAATGACTTTGTCCTCCCTATCGATTACCTTGATTCTGTCTGCCACCCCTTCTACTATTTCTATAGCCACCACTCATTGCTTGTTGGCCACTCCCTTGGGCCTGAGGTTTTTGTTCCTGCTCCTGAATTGATAGTACCTGTGGATGGGTTCTTGCGTTATAGGGACAGAGCACTACATCGTGCCCCATCACATTACAAATATGGTAGTAATCATTCTTTGGGCACTTCATATTTGTATGTCCCTCACTCTTGCATTTTGTGCACCATAGTTCATTCCTCTCTGGTTTGATCTTTTGCTCCTTAACCATTTTATCAAAATCCTTGTGGAATGAAGCTACCATCCTCTGGATAGTGTCCTCTTCCTCACTATCCGAATCTTTTGACTTGGGATGAGACAAGATTCCTATATACGTCTATTTTGACTCGCTTTCAAAGGTCTTTGCATGTTTCAAAGCTTCCTCATATGTGTCATATGGTACTCCCTTCATATTTTTCTTATATTTTGGTAGTAACCCATCTACAAACCATCATTTTATCAGCACGTCTGCTAATGGCATTTGCATCTTATCAACTAATTACTTTAGTCGATGGTTGTAGGATTTTATATCCTCATCTACTTTTTGTTTTGTCATGCAAAGCTTAGTGACTATGTCTCCATCATATTTCAAAGGTCAAAATTCCTCAATGAATTTCTCCTTTATCTAGTTCCAAGTCTGAAAATCAACATTGTTTTCTCTTTTCAGGTACCAATCTATTGCCAATCCTCTAAAAGTGGTAGGAAATAGGACTACCCAATCCTCTGGTTTGTCTACACCATTTGATCTCCAAATGGTTATGCAATTTCCTACGTGCCATGTGGGGTCTTCCTTACCCTCACCTAAAAATGGTGGACATCTTTGCTTGGTTGCTCTATTAGCCATCTTGGGAGAGTCATCACTCTCACTCAAGGTCTCCCATGGAATCTCGACCGAATTCCTCCTTGAAGGTGTCTTACTTCCATTATCATCAGAAGAATCAATTTGAGGTATCTTATTCTATCCCGTCACTCGGTGACCAAATTCTCGTGCGTCCTCACTCTGCGACCTTCTTCGCTAATGTGATGGAGATTGTCTTGGTCTATCTTCCTGAGTCCCCGCATCCTGTTGCCTTGGTGACTGACTCTCATCCTCTACACCCTCTCACAACCCTATTGCCACTTCCTCAGGCCTTACCATCCACTCTCCATCATCATGCACTTTCTCTTTGTCACCCATCTCCTCTACGATCGGTGGGTTTTCCTCCTCGTCTTCTGTCTCAATCAACAATGTCTCAAAGTCTCCTTCTTTGGATGTCCAAACTTGCTCTATCTCTGGTTCGTGCGTACTCTGATCTGAGTTACTCATGTTTCCTCTTTGATAAATCCTTATTATCCTTCTTACTATAATGTTCTCTCATGGTTCTCTTCTCCCATGGCTTTGTGTACTAGTGTCTGTCATAAGAAATCACCTCCAATTGTTTCGTCAAATTTGACCCGTTTTAACAAAAATGCCAAATTTGATAAGGCAACGACACCAAATGTAACACAATAGTGGAGTATTCCTAGTGGGGAGGTATCTTTTGATGGTCATAATAATCCCTAGGATGATCTTGATCTTAAGTACCAAATCGAACAATCTTCCAAGTACCCGAACTACCCTCGTATGAACTGTCAATCTCTTGTACGACCTTCCACACATACACTATATGATATGAGATCGTACAATGGCCAATATGGTATGATATTGCACTCAAAAAAACTGATGGATGCTATTTTGGAGGCTGCCGTACACAGTTTTGTAATCGTTCAAGCCGATTACCAAAACTGCCAAATCGGGTAAGTTTCTATCAATCGCCTGTTTTACCAAATCGGGTAAGGATTCTGTGTATGATTTGTATGATGTATGATATGTACAATACAAAGGTACAAAAAGATAGTATTTGCAATGCTCTTCTACTCAAATCTCTCTCCGGAAGGTTTTGTAAGGTTTTAACAATCCAAACAAGATGATTCCACACACAAGCAAAGCATCCAATCCAGGATTATAAGTGATTTTGTTCAAGCAATTACGCCCAAAAATCATACAGTATACTTCAATACATCCTTGAAAATTTCCTCATGCTCCTAGATCATTCTCCATGATTCCCACTAGTAGAAATCTACTCACAACCTACAATGAAGCCTAAAACTAACATATGATAGTAAGGAAGAAACTCAATCACACAATAATCATCCACAATGCATCAACCATACACACAGGATCATACACTGTCATCCACAATGTCTGTTATTTATTATTAATGGTGATAAAATCAGTACAATGTGGAAACTCTATCCATACTATAGCAATAACTCAAAAATATGGCTAACTCTCTATCCTAGCAACTATGAACCAGTAAACTAGTAGCCAGACTCATAAATTCAAAAATGGGGCCTTATATAACGTTGCCCAGGCCATTCCAAAGTGGTTCCTGAGACAATACATTATTCACAACTGCCCAATTACAACTGAATACATTATTTTGGCCTTTTCCTAAGTTTACACCTTAGGTTAGCAAATCCATGCGACATTTCATCCCAAAATTGCATTTCCTTTACATTTCAGTGAATTTCGGTGTGCCCTGTATGATTTGCCACTGCTCTGTATGGTTTGCCACTTTAGTTGTATGGTCTTATGTATGATTTTCTCCCTACTATATGGTTTCACAAAACTAGAGCAAATCATCTCCAAAATAGTCAAAACTTTAGCAAATCACTTCTTCTTTCTCTGGGAGGTGGATTTGTTGCCTACAATTTTTTTAGGATGTAAATTATTTGTCAAATCTAGACTATGCATTGAAATATCTAAACCACTATAATTGGAATGGGTTTGGTCTTGGCCTGTATGATTAGGGTAATCGTGTTCCATGTCAACCCCAATATCAACTTCCATATGATAGATCCGGGTTTGGAAACAATAAAACTATACCATTGGATGTCCTCATCGAGAGTCTTGAACACCTATGCCTAAGTCATCAAGCTAAGCTCACCCATAATCCATATGCTAATTCAAATTATGTTAATTCCTTGGGATATCATTTCCCCATAGACATGATAGATTAGGGTCTTTCCAGTGATGTCATCCAACCCCATGAAGTGGGGGAGAGCTCACACACCTTGCAATATGATAGTGAGGAACAAGACAAAGGTCCTCCTCATGAATGGATGAGTGATGATGAATATGATTATGGCATCACACCCATTAACTACCATAGATCAGATGATGAATACAAGCGTGTGTTCCCTTTGGATGATGAGGATGAATATTTTCTTTGTATGTTATTCCCCATCTGATGCCAGTTGTTGCCTCATGAAGAGTAGGCTCACCCTATTCCACATAGGCCACCGCCAGTTATTCCATTTCCACTCGAGCCACACCTGTGAGTTATGAGATAACATAAGGTCTATAGAACCACTCGCCCTAAAGTAGGAGATAATGTATCCATAAACATGATTTCCATAGATTTAAAAACACCATTGGTGAATTCAAATGACCGATCCAAGGAATTGCATCTTGATTTAGAGGCAATTAAATTTTATCAGGCAGATTCTTCTCCATCGCCCTCAGAGTATTGGCATTATGAGGAAATGTTACAACCATTTAACTTTTTTTCAATAACTACTCAGGATGTTTTTCAAGCTAAGGTTGACCCTAAATTTTCTATGGAAGAAGCAAACCTAGCTGATGACATTCAATTAATTCCCACCCCACATCAGTTGGAGGATGGGTCTCACATGTCGATTGAGCCAAAAATTGACAAGGATATCAGTAAAGATCCTGATAATCCCCGTACCATTAAATTAGGGGAAGACCTATCCCTAAGTGAACAAGCTGATTTCACAGCTACATTGAAATCAAGGATTAAATATTTTGCTTGGTCGTATAAAGATATGCTAGGACTAGACCCAAATATAGTCATGCATAATATTACATTAGACCCCAAGATCAAACCTATTAAGCAAAAGTTAAGAAAAATGCACCCAACAATATCCTTAATGGTGAAATATGAATTAAAAAATTTGTTGGACGTTGATATCATTATCTCAGTAGATTATCCACCATGGGTTTCAAACATGGTTCCCATCAAAAATCCTGATGGAAGGATTCACATTTGCATCAAATTTTGAGATCTTAACAAAGAGATTCCTAAGGATGAATTTCCCTTACCTAACATCGACACATTTGTAGATGCAACAATAGGTTATGAAATTCTATCCCTAATGGATGGATTTTATGGATATAATCAGATTCATATTAATCCAGAAGACCAAATCAAAATGGCATTCATAACATCTTGGGTGAAATTTTGTTACAAGGTCATGCCTTTTGGCCTTAATAATGCTAGTGCTACCTACCAACGAGCCATGACATATATCTTCCATGACTACATGCACAATATTTTGGAAGATTACATGGATAATTTATTGGTAAAATATTTATTACACCATGAACATATCGATGTATTGTGTAAGATCCTAGATCGTCTCATAGAACACAATGTTAGACTTAATCCCAAAAAGTGTGTCTTCGGTGTCACATATGGTAAACTTTTGGGATTCATATTCTCCAAGAGAGGCATAGAGGTAGATCCCAACAAGGTCAAGGTAATATTATAAATACCTCCTCTAAAAACCATTAAGCAACTACCTAGTTTGCAAGGAAATGTCACATCCATAAAACACTTCATAGCGCAGTTATCGGTTAAGTGTCGACCCATGAATAAGTTGTTACACAAGGGGGTCTCATTTCATTGGGACAAGGAATGTCAAAATTCCTTTGATGAGATAAAACAATACTTGGATTCACTGCTTGTATTATCTCCACCACGACTAGGAGTGTCGTTATATTTATATATCATAGCTATTAAGTTAGCTTTGGGCACCATGCTATCCCAAAAGAACGAATTTCACAAAGAACAGGCTACCTATTACATCAGCTGCACACTAATCAGCTATGAAGTTAGATATGTATATGTTGAGAAGATATTCTTAGAAATGGTCTTCGCCACCAAAAATCTATGCCATTATATGTTAAATCACACCACATATATTGTATCTAAAGAAAATCCATTGTGCTACATGATGATCATAACATATCATAATAGACGTATGACGAAGTGGATAATGTTGTTTACAAAATTTGACCTAGAGTTCATTGGACAAAAATCTATCAAAGGACAGGTCATAGTCGATCAACTAGTAGAGGCTCCGCTATAGGATGATCAACCTCTAAATATAGAACTTCTCGATGATGGATTATTTCAAATTGTAGAATCACCTGATTCTACTGAGCTTAAGTCCTAGGCGGACATAAATATATTATTCAATGGTTCTAAGTGCAAGCGAGGTGGTGGTGCAGGTATCATGTTTTTCACACCACAAGGGGATTCCATACCTCTTTAGTTTAAACTCAATTTTCCTTGTACCAAAAACAACACCGAGTATGAAACTCTCATCATAGGACTTCATATGGAAATCGCCATGAAAATAACAAAGTTAAACATTTTTGGTGATTCATTGCTCATAGTTAATTACGTAAAAGGGATTTTCCAATGTCGATGTCCCATATTGCAAGCCTACAAAACCCTAGTGGACAAACTTCTGGTTAAGTTTGAATGGTATGATATAGAGGCACTCCCTCGTTCATCTAATCATTTTTCAGATACAATGGCTTCCTAGGGTCACTAATCCTGCATGACCCTTTAGATGATATCACAACTATCCAAGTAAAAATGCTAGCGCAAGCTGTGACTGAGCATGAAGAGAAATAAGGCTATACCAGTTTTTCACATGATTCAGATTGAGCCTTATCATGAAAGGTTCTCTCAACTACACCAATATTTGAATAATGTTAACTGGGGGACTTTGTTCCCTCATAATACTTTTGATACTAGCAGAATGATATATCTCCAAGTTTGCTCTCAATCAGCGTTCACACGAGACAAACATCAAAGGGATAACATGATTCATAATATTAAGGCTTCTTCAAAGCAAAATTGAGCCATCCAGATTAAATAATATCTTAAATTGGGTAATATTCCACTAAATTGTCCCACACCACAAAGAAAGCATTCAAAAAAAAGTTGGAAAAATATGTCTTAATATGAGACATAATGTATCGTCGAAGTTATGAAGGTATCCTCATTTTCTGCTTAGACTCACAGGAGTCAGCTTGGGCCATCACCCAAGAACATGATGATACATGTGGTGGCAACTAGAGTGGCATGGACATCGCCAAGTGCATTCTTTGCATGGGATATTATTGGTTAAATTTAGAGCAATATTGCTACACTTATGTTAAGAAGTGCATGAAGTGTCAACACCATGCAAATTTAACACATGTACCTTCACAGGCCTTACAACTGATTCAATCGGTCTGGCCATTTGCATAATGGGGGTTTTATTTAATTGGGAAAATCTCACCTACCTCATCGGGTTGTCACACGTTTACCATAATGGCAACAAAATATTTCACAAAATGGGTGGAAACAATTCCCCTTACCACAACAACTGGACCTCGCATTGTGGAGTTCATACTACATAACATTATATGTCATTTTTGTATTCCATCCAAAATAGTATCGGATAATGAAACACCCTTTAAAAATAAGGATGTGTGTGCATTAACAAAAAAGTATAACATAAAGCATAGATTTTCCATGCCCTATTATCCATAGGCCAATGGGTAAGCAGAGGCATCAAATAAAACAACAATAGCCATCTTGAAGAAAACTGTTCAATAAAATCATAAATATTGGCATAATCAATTACCTCTTGCCCTTTGGGCCTATCGTACTAGTATTCAGATGCCCACTGGGGAAACTCCATTTTCACTAGTGTATGATGATGAATCCATCATGCCTCTGGAGTTAGAGATTCTGTCGCTATGCATTTCCATGCAGGAATTCATCGATGATGATACAACTAGGCAAGCTTGGTTAGATCAGTTAACGTTGCTTTATGAACGACGTGTGAATGCCCTCGAGCATCTAAATATTTATCAAGATAGTCTTAAGAGAGCTTACAACTTGAAAGTACATCATAGCGAATTTCAAGTAGGTGATTTAGTTCTAAAATAAAACTACCAAAACTCAAATTTGCCCTTTAATTTGCAAGACAAATTTACTGTAAACTGGATAGGTACATTCATCATTACACATTAGATTGGACCTGGAACTTATCTCCTAGCATCCATCGAAGGAAATTAAGAGCCTAAACCCATGAATATAAGTCATTTGTGACCATTTCGTGCTTAGAGCACCAATAAAATGTCCCTAGGCGGTCATAGATACTTTCTAAGTGTCGTTGCCTGCCTAGGTCACCCTAAAGGCTCCTAGAGGTCTCTGATTGTTTAGGTCAAATAAAAAAAAGCTCCTAGATTATCTACGATCATCTAGATCAATCTTAAATTCTCCAAATGCATCCATAAGCCCTTTGGTCACAATAAAATACCCCTATGTAGTCGCAGACACTTCCTAAGTGTCGTTGCCCGCCTGGGTCACCCTAAAGGCTCTTAGTAGTCTTTGACTGTCTATGTCACATAAAAAAATCCCCTAGACTATATACAATAATATAGGTCAACCTTAAATGCTTTGAAGGTATCCATAAGCCCTTTGGTCACAACCAAATTCCCCTAGACAGTCGTAGACACTTTCTAGGTGTCGTTGCCCGCCTAGGTCACCCTAAAGGCTCCTAGAAAATTTTAACCATCTAGGTAACATAAAAATCTCCTAGACTATCTACGATCATATAGGTCAACTTTAAATGCTCCAAATGCATCCATAATCCCTTTGGTCACAACCAAATACCCCTAGGCAGTCATAGACACTTTCTAAGTGTCGTTGCCCGCCTAGGTCACCCTAAAGGCTCCTAGCGGTTTTTGACAATCCAGGTCACATAAAAAATCTCCTAGACTATCTATGATCATCTAGGTCAACCTTAAATGGTCCAAATGCATCCATAAGCCCTTTGGTCACAACCAAATGCCCCTAGGTAGTTGTATACACTTTCTAAGTGTTGTTTCTCGCCTAGGTCACCCTAAAGGCTCCTAACAATTTTTGATCATCTAGGTCACATAAAAAAGCCCCTAGACTATCTATGATCATATAGGTCAACCCTAAATGCTCCAAAGGCATCCATAAGCCCTTTGGTCACAACCAAATACCCCTAGGTAGTCGTAGACACTTTCTAAGTGTTATTGCCCGCCTAGGTCACCCTAAAGGGTCCTAGGGTTTTTGATCGTCTAGGTCACATAAAAATGTCCCTAGACTATCTAAGATCATCTATGTCAAACTCAAATGCTCCAAATACATCCATAAGCACTTCGGTCACAACCAAATACCCCTAGGAAGTCGTAGACACTTTCTAAGTATCGTTGCCCACCTAGGTCACCCTAAAGGCTCATAGCGGTATTTGGCCATCTAGGTCACATAAAAAAATCCCCTAGACTATCTACGATAATCTAGGTCAATCCTAAATGCTCCAAAGGCATCCATAAGCCCTTAAGTCACAAAAAAATACCCCTAGGTAGTCATAGACACTTTCTAAGTGTTGTCACCCGCCTAGTTCACCCTAAAGGCTCCTAGCTGTCTTTGCCTATCTAGGTCACATAAAAAATTCCCTAGACTATCTACGATCATGTAGGTCAACCTTAAATGCTCCAAATGAATCCATAAGCCCTTTGGTCACAACTAAATACCCCTAGGCAGTCGTAGATACTTTCTAAGTGTCGTTGCTTGCCTAGGTCACCCTAAAGGCTCCTAGCGGTCTTTGCCCATCTAGGTCACATAAAAAAGACCCTAGACTATCTAAAATCATATAGGTCAACCTTAAATTCTCCAAAGGCATATATAAGCCCTTTTTTCACCTTAAAATTCTCCTATGTAGTCAATGATTATTTAGGTAAACTCAAAATGTAGATTGGGCCAAAAACCCACCAAAAACAAGGCAGATTGGGCAAGAAAATGAGAGGGATATATACTGAACCTATAATAATTTTGGATGCATAAAAATATTCTATTTTAGTCCTCAAAAATACCTCCATGGATGGACCACACCATGGGAATGAGATATTGGACCTTTTGCTCCCAAAACTATTCATCAAAATAGTCGAAAATCACCTCCAAATAGGTATATAGTACCGTGGGTCAAATAAGGAGTTACCCTAATTAAGAAATATGTTTCAAGTGACTCATAACTTTAGAATTTTTCATGCCCTCATAGACTCATCGCTTGAGGGGGTATTCATCATAATGAAGTCAAAAATTGAATCAACATTTAAACACTCAGAAGTGTAAATCTCCATGCATTCAAAAGAATATTGGCTAAAGATAAATTTTCAATCCCATTTTGGGGCAAAGAATCAGCATAAGAAGAAAAATAAATATGTTTGACCTCCTTGAAACCTCAATAATTGACCCATATAAATGTTTACAAGAATACAAGGCACCAAGACCTAGTATGTTGTAACCCCCATAAGACTGTTACTATAGCACGACTGAAAGGTATACATGCAATTGATATTTCGACTATGTCAATAGAAAGGATTATAAGAATGTATGATATTCCACAATGAAGACATCTAGAGTTGAATACATTAATGAACAACCTTGATAATTTTATGATTTAGTGATCTATTTTTGCTCAATGCTTTGTTTCGCATCGTGAATCCCAAAAATGGGGCATTTATACACACCTAAATCATGTAAATCAGATAAGACTATTAGTGCATTATATATGTCCTATTATCAACAACATATGGCCTTATTAGGCACCTATCTATGCTAGAAAAAGGCTTCCAAAACCCTCAAAAACTCAATTTGGAGGGTTCCTAGTAGTCTAGGGCAGTTTTGGGGCCCTTACTGATGACCGTACCACCTAGGGACGACCATCAGAAACTATCCCTGGGTCGTACAACGCCTAACTAGACCCTTGAAAAAGTCAAAGGACATGCTAAATGGTAATCCAAGATTACTATTAGCATGTCCAATCAACCCAAATTGATTGGGTACTGGCTAATGGACTGCATGGCAGTATATTGGGAGCCCTAAGGGGGCAACCCTCCCCTCCTAAATCAAATGACACAATTAATACAAGTGGCATCACTTGCCTCACATGGCAAAGATGCCATTTGGCCCTAGATGCCATTTTGGGCTATAAAAGGAGGCCTAAAACCTCATTCCAAAAATAGAGGAGAATAGCATTTGGAGCAATGAAGTGCTGCTCATTTGAAACCACACCCTCACAAACCAAATTGAAACTTAATCTTGCCTACCTCTTGACCTTGAAACCCTCTTCATTCGAAGGTGCTTTCAGGGGAAATAGGACCTGATTTACCAATCCAAAACCAGAAAAATTAAAGTAAAACTTGGCCCCATATTTCTATAACACCCTCACCCTATTTTGGACCATTTCTCAAGGCCATAGATGACAAAACTAAGGCAATTTTATAACCGTCCCACCTGGGGACAGCTAGAAGTCATCCCATGGCACTCATAGGTATGGTCCCAAAATAGTAGATAATTTTGGAGAAATTCCTTCATAGAACTCCTTAGGATGTCTATATGATCCTCTGGTCCAAATTTTAGGTCATTTGGACGAGTTTTGATTTAGTATTTGGAGTCCCCAATGTTGCAGGTCTACATGGCTCACCCCGAAGCGGCCAGCATTTTAACATAGTTTTGCATTAAATATTGCTTCTAAATCTGGTTATTATTATTTATATTATATTATAAGATGTTCATGCTTACTTTAGATCAGTTTTTATGCACATAGATCACTTTTATATTGTGATATTGACCCCCCTTTCTTCATGTTTCTAAGGATTTTCTCTATGATATGCAGGTGCTACTGACTCTCTTGAAATATCATGTGTGTAGGTGTAGGTATTATCAATAGAGGGAAGGAGCTAAGGAAAAACTTCAAGACAAACCCAATATTGGCTCTTGGATGTGGGAAAAAAGTTTCACAACTTGTGTTAATATCACCTTAAAGGCTTCATTCCAAGGGACTAGATCCATTGGGAAATTGCAGAAGTTGAATGTATCACATTTTTAAGCCCTTGAGGGGATGTTTTATAATCTAACTTTGAAGCCATGAATCAATAAATGCAAGGATAAATCCACATTTTTATTATATACTTTTCTTCATTTTACATAGATTACTTATTGCAAACTTCCCTTTAAATATATGCTTTAAAAGTAACATATACTACAAGTAAATGCCCTTAAGGCGATGTAGTGAAATTTGCTTCTTCAAGTGTATCTTGTGATGATATTTTTCTCTTGTTAATTTATCTATTATCTTAGGGAGGAAGTGCTCCTATTGAAGATAAATCTAAAAAAATATGAAGATGCTCTTGAAGACAAAAAAGTAGATAAAGAATCAGAAAATGAAGATGAAGGAGTAGTAGATCTAGAATCTAAACTTATTGTTTATCTAAAAGAATTGAAAAAGGTCAAAAATCATAATTCAATATTCAAAGCTCAATTCCAAGAATGTGATGAAGAGAAAGGAAATCTTATACAATATTTGAAAAACTCAATAACTAGGACAATAATATTTAAAGAAAAACTAGAGGTAAAAATCTTAGAATGTGAGAGATTAGAACACAAGGTAGTTTAAGGAAATGGAAGATTATAAGTACAAGCTACACAGATTTGGGAAAAGTTCAAAGACCTTGGATAATATTATCAATGCATAAATATTTTCATCAAACAAGATAGGACTTGGTTTTGAATAAGTACAAGAGTAACAAGAAGAAGGGTCAAGCTCAATATCCAAAGAGGAAGAAGCTTCAAAAGAAGAGAGTGAAGGAGAAAATGAGACTTATGTGAATATGAGTTTCACCAAGAAAGGAAACAATGCACAAACAAGGAACATGGAACATCACAGGGAAGAAAGGACTAAGAAACCAATGGGTCCAAGGAAATATTTCTTCAAAGGATATTATTTCTCATGTAAGAGGTTTGGTCATAAGGCTATGTATTGCAGGACTCATGGAAATAAGGAGTATGGTAATAATAAGAGTAACTTTAAAATGAACATCTATTTCAATGGCATTGCTACTCTTATAATCATTTTGGTCATAAGGTAATCCACTGCAGGTTTCAATATAGAAATGGGTATGGCTTCCCCATGAGGAACTTCAAGATATTTGCACCTTCTAGGAACCACAATATTAAGTGTTATATGTACAATGATGTTGGGCATAAGGGCAAGTGGTGCAAAACAAAATTTAAAGAGACAAGCAAGAACATGGACACTCAAAAGGATCAAAAGGGTATGTTGAGAAAGAAGGTTGAAAAAGGAAAATAACATTGTATGCAGGGAGTAGTTTTACTCCCAACCTAAAATTAATCACCTCAAGGAGAGGAGGTGGGGAGGAGGCTGACCTAAGAGTCTTATATTTAGCCCCAAAGGAGTCCCTTTGCCATTGATGACAAAGGTGGGAGATATTTGAGTTAGGGAGAGAGAATTCATTCATGGGGAGTAGTTTCTTAGGGGGAGCATAATTAGAAAAAAGGTAAAAGGAATGTTTAAGTAAAAAGGTTTTCCATCAATGAAAAATGAGGATATTGTTATAAATTTTAGCATATTTTGTTGTCATTGATGTCAAGAAGTTTGATATCCTAATTTGATGGATTTAATGTCAAAATTTTTGATGTCCTATAATTAATGTGCTATGAAATCAACTCAAGGTTCTCTCCAAAGTACTTAGGACCATGGGTTCTAAGTTAATGAATAAGAAGTTTGAAGGACACTTGAAGGATCAAGTTTAAGGCTATTTTCAAGAAGGCAAGTGAAAAAGGATAATATTATATTATTATAATATTTTGGCCATCAGGGCCTTTCAAAAAGGAGATTGGATAATGCATTGGCCAAAGAGTTATCAAAGAGCTAAGTATTTAATTAATTAATATTTAACCCTAAGGTTAAATATTAATAAAAATATTTATTAAAATTTTGAAGCACCAAAATCAATTTACAAAGGGCACCAACATCGAATATAAAGGAGGGCATATATATTAATAGGCTAAAGTTTAGCCTAAGAAAAAGTATTCAAATTTGATGAGCCTCCGAAATATTACCTAGCTCATGGAACATGGCAAAAGGGAAAGAAACAATGCTTTGTGTATTTATCAAGGTATTCATTGGTTAAAAAATAGGAAGGGGTGTGTCCCCACTCATTCAAGGTGGAAACCAAGCTAGAAATCTAGGCTTGTGCAGTGCATAGCGAGTAAGAGGTGCTATATTTGATTTACATGGAGGTATTCTGGTAGCATGGCATGTGGATTTGGTTTTAGTGCCAACGATAGAGGTTAAGGAATATATCATGCACCTTTTGTTCATGTGGGTTGGCTAGCCCACATGGTGACCTAGCCATGGCTAGGGCGCGAGGCCAGCAGGTAGCACAGGTTCGAATCCCAGCAACATGCAGTAAGTGGAAGCAAAGGGAGAATTATTTTTTATTAAAATTTGATTTTAACCCTAAGGTTTAAGGTAGCTAAGGTATGTTCTATGGGGATATAAGGAGTTTTAAATTGTTTTAATTTTGCAATAAAAAGGAGTTATAAAGTGATTTTTTTCTTGAGTAAAATTAAGGTGGCTTGTTATGTAAATGCATTGAAATAAAAATTGAAGTGGTATTTTATTTATATTTTGGAAATACATTAATGGCAAGTAGAAGATATAAGGTGTAAATGAAATATTTTGCCTATGTAATTTGTGATTTTTGTTGATGAAATTTTTTGTTGCAAAGTTAGGAGTAATAAGGTGTAAAAGTGGTTTGACAATTTTTGTATGGTGAAATATTTGTTGAGGTGAAATATTCATGTGGATTTTTTGAATTAGACTATTGTTGTCTAACCTTGAATTGGGACAAAAGGATTTGATTGTAAGTGGGACAGGTTTTGAAGATATATTTGCATCAAATCCAAGAGGTATGGGCACATCATCCTTTGTTTGAAGTGTTTGTTGGAATGAATATTGTGGAACATAAGGAGGAGTGAAAATGATTGTTTGATAGGCATTGTTGGAAATATTTGAGTGAGTTTTATATGCTTCATTTTTGAATGTTTAGAGAACATTTGAGATAGATATTGGGAAGTGTTTGAGTTAGGTTTTGAGACATACATTGTGCTCTTTGTTTGAAGAAGTATGAAAATACTTGTTTAGGGTTTGTGAGCAAGTTATGATTCATTGTTTTAATGATTGAGTGAAACTTCTTGAGCATTGGTTTTGAGTGATAATAAAAGTGAATGTGCAAAAATTAGAAATCAAATTTGTGAAAGCAAGAGTGTATATCAGAAAGATAGGTGTCATGTGCTAGATTTAATATATATTTAAAAGAGCAATAAAATTAAGACATGTGGAAGTAATAGACTTAATTATTGAGTAGAATATATTGAGTTTCTTATAGATTACATCATTCTCTATATATTCCATAGGTTAAACGAATTCTAGATAGAATATGTCTAAACTGCTTCAAGTTAAAGGAATTAATTTTAAGATTAGACAAAGAATTTGATAGCATTATGTGCAATATTTGATATTGATTGAGCATATCTTATGAGATATTTTAAGTATGTGTTAGAGAAGGTTTGAGCATGTGCAAAGTATATTTGAGCAAGTATTTTGAGAAGGATTGAGAGCATAATTGATCAAGTATTTTGAGAAGGCTTGAGAGCATAATTGAGTAAGTCTTTTGAGAAGGCTTGAGAGGAGAATTGAGAAAGTATTTTGAGAAGGCTTGAGATATGAATTGAGAAAATATTTTGATAAGTCTTGAGGGCAAAATTGAGCAAGTCCTTGAGAGGGATTGAAGGCAATTTGAGCAAGTCTTTATGAATACTTAAAGGTAGATTTGAGAAATTATTTGTGAATACTTGAAGGCTAATATTATAAAGTCTTGTGAAGTATTGAAATAAAATTAAGAGTAGATTTAATTTGTTCAATATTTGTGTTAAACCTTGGGGCAAATCTAAGAAAATTTGATTGGTGATTTTTTCAAGCTTTGTGTTAAGGGTTAAGGCATATCTAAGCAGATTTGATTGGTGATTTGTTCAATATTTGTGTTAAGGCTTGGGGAAAATTTAAGCAGATTTTATTGGTAATTTAGTCATGCTTTGTGTTAAGTCTTGAGGATATATTTGAGACAAAGTTTGGTGCAGATTTATGAGCAAAGTTAGAGCAAATTTATACTAGACTTGGGAAAGATTTTGATGTAGATTTGAGATAGAGTTGAGAGCAAGATTTGGGTGTGACAAAGTAGAGGACAATAGTCTCTAGTGGATAGATATCCACTATCCAAGGCAATGATAATATAGGTCTTCTATGGAGAGAGATCCACAAGCTAGAGCAGTGGGGGTAGAAGTCTTCTAGAAGATCACCAACTAGAGTAGAGGATAAAGAGTTCTCCTATGGATAGAGATCCATGAACCAGAGCAAGGAGAAAGAGTTCTCCTGTGGATATAAATCCATGAACTAGAGTAATGGGAAATATTTCTCCTATGGAGTGTGATCCGTGAACCAACTAGGAAGATAGAGTTCTTCAATGGAGATAGATCCATGAACCAGTTGAGGATATAGAGTTATCCTAGATCAAGTACCATGAACTAGATAAAAGGGAAAATAATTCTCATGTGGAGAGAGATCCACAAATTATACCTTAGGGTATTGGTGTCTACTTTGGATAAAGGTCCATAAACATTGTAATAGGGAATTGATTCCCAAGAAGATTTGTTGAGAAAATTTAGTAGAAATATTTTCTTTGTGGAGAAGCCCGCATTGGATGAACCACATTAAATTGGTGTATCTCTTATGTGTGATGATTTGTGAATTGATTTAATTACTACTATTGATATTGCCATTGATAATATTGGATAATATTGTTTGGGAAAGAAAATTAATAGTTGGTATTATACTGTTCACCCTGCCTCTCAGTATAATCATATGTTCTTCATGAGCCTCAAGTGAACGTGGCCTCTCAATAAAAAGAATATTGTAGTTGATATTTTAGATCCTCCTAAATAATATAGGTATCATGGGAATAGTTCTAGGTCTCATATACCTCATAAAACTAAGTAGATAAACCAAGTAGTTAAAATATATGCTAATCACCAAGCTTAATTAAATCAGCTTTAGCTAGATAAACAATGCTTGGACCGCCAAAATAAATTAGAGAAACAAATAATTGAACAAAATATTCAAGATACCTAACATAACAGGGTCCCTACCCCAAGTACTCATATATAGGGGGTTCATTAGAGGTAACCTACTTTTGATCAAAATAGGCTTCCTAGGCCTAAAAAAATGTTGCCTCCTCGACCTCCTAGGCCTAATCAGGACTTGTATTCTAGACCAAACATAGATCTCCTTATGTAGGCATTTGTTCCTCCTTGTAGGCCAATTCAGGAAACACCTTACAAGACCTATGATGATTTGGAACCAGAAGAGGAATACCTAGAAGCACCTTATGGAGGTACGGTTGATGAAATAAACCAAAACATCATATGCTTGAAATTCCTCACCCTCCCCCATACAGCCAAAGTAAATAAGAGGATATTAAATCCTATGATGTGTATAAAGCATTGCTTGAACACATGGAAACCATAGAGAGCAAGATAGTTGGGTTTGGGCTTCAAAATCCTACTTTGTGCCAACTATGTAATCAACCACTTTATCCATAAATACCTTCCTCTCCATACCTAGATAATTTCAAAATTCCAAAGTTGGATAGATTTAAAGGAGAAGAAGATGCATAGGAGCATGTCACTAGGTTCATGAACCAATGCTTCAGTATCCAATATAATGATGCCTTACTCCTGAGAACATTTTTTATTACCTTCTATAACCCAGCTATAGAGTGGTACAATCAACTTCTAAGGCACAACATCCATAGATTTGAGCAATTAGCAGCTGCATTCCTAAAATATTTTTCCTTTAACACTAAGCAAAATGTGACTTTAACATACCTCATGGGGTTGAAGAATTTTGAATATGAATCAATCACAGACTATGGTAATAGGTGGTGAACATTTTTTCTAAGCTACCATACCTACTACCAATGTTTGAGTTGACTTGTATGTTTTCCAAGAGCTGTTTAAATACAATATCATTATTGCTACAAATACAACAATACCAAACTCTTGAAGATGCTCTAGTGCAGGCTAGAACAATAAAAGAAATTAAAATTCAAGAGGGGGAAATTGCAAAACCCCACCAAAATGAGTGGAATAAGAACCCAAAGAGCAATCCAAAACAATCAAGTCTAGTAGTAGTTAACCAAGTTGTCATTAATGTTCCATGTCTTATGTAACCAATGCCACCTCATAAGGTAAATTACCAGGCCCAACCTCCTCCTACAAGTTACAATAACAACACAAGCGAATCAAGGGCAAAACCAACAATATCACCCTAAGTGATAATTTATACCCTTCGCTAAGTCTATGGACTCCCTATTCGATTGTCTATGTGAAGCTAAAGTAATTACTCTACTTGAGTTCTAGTCTATAGATCCAAGTATGGGTAGAGAAAAGCCTATGAGACATTGTGAAGACCTATATTGTAGGTACCATATGCATATTGGTCATGAAATTCAAACATGCTACAGTTTCAAAAACCTAGTACAATACATGATCAAGAGTAATGAATTTCAAGTTGATAACCCTCTCATGACAAACATTCAACAAATGGGTGTTTTTAAAGATCTATTTACCACTCATGAGGTGAAGCCAAATTAGGCCAAACATGTAAATGAGATCCATATGATACCCTCTCAACAAGGTTTTATCGGGATGGTTAGCATTGTGACAAGGAAAATATATTATTCAAATTAAGTTGCACCACCTACAAATTCAAATGATATTCCCTAAACGTCACAACCTCCACCACCTCTAGTTCAAAACCTTCCACCTCGTCCAGTGGTTACAATAAAAAGTAAGCTTGCTCAAAGCTTACAGACAACATTGGCCAAAATATCTATATATGATCTTATTCAACAGTCTCCACCTCATCAAGAATCTCTTATGGAGATCCTTAGGTCAATCAAACTATAACCCCAGGAGTCTAACTCCTTTATCAATTTTGTGGGGCATGTTTAGTAGTGTAAAGAGCCAGTGATCACGTTTCATGAACACAAACATAAATCGATAGCAAATAATGTGGTTGGTCCTTCCTTACACATTATTGCATGTGTAAATGGAATACCTTATAAAAGAGTTCTGATTGACAGTGGTTATTTTAGAAACATCATCACCATAAATGCTCTCAAACATCTAAGTCTTCCATCATCTCACATTTTTGCATCCACATATAACCTCATAGCATTCAACGATACTATATGTTGAATGGTTGGCACTATAGTCTTACCTATTTAGGTGGGATGAAAAGTCATACCAACATTGTGTCACATTCTAGAGGGTGCAATGGCATATAATATATTTTTGGGTAGACCTTAGATTAGGGACATGAAGTGTGTACCATACATAGCTCACAAATGTTTGAAGTACACTCGTGAAGAGTAAGTTCATGTTATCTTTGTAGACCTTGAGCCCTTCAAATACTATAACTTGGTGCAACATATCCCCGAGTTGACCTTGCCATAAACTCATGTGTAATTCCAACCAAATACATACATTCAAGGTCCAAATTCTTCAACGTCACCTTCCATTGATCCATTACCATATTATTCTATATCACCCTCATCAATTGCACCTTGAGATACACCTTCATCATTCATAAATCCTTCATAGAGGAACATGTCAAATATGCCTATTGACGAGATCCCTCCAGTTATATCCACCATTTCCATGGAAGAGATTCCTAGTATACTAGATGAGGAACCCTCATGAGGTAAGAATTGATTCATCTCAAGCCTTGATTCCGTCCCCTCCATTATCACCATCCCAGGTCAGTCTATTTAGCTACTACAGGTCTAGGAGTGTATTTAGTGAGGAATATAACAATATTTCCATCCATTTATACTATATAGAATATGGGATGATCTCATCTTCCCATAGGTACCATCATACGTCTAGGTATACCTCCCAATCAAATGAACTTCATATATGATAGTATTGAATATGGCACAAAACCATATCCTTAGTAAGAAGAGGATAAAGAACCCTTTTCTAAGGATATTAATTATACGTCCAATCCTGACTATGCCTTGCAATATCTTTGTTGCTACCATTGGAATGGCTATGGTTTGGGGTGTGTATGAATAAGGTACGCATGTTCTTTTCTAGACATAATATCAATTGCTTTATGATAAATATGGCTTAGGACACAACAAGTATGTGCCTCTTGATGTCCTCATAGAGAGTTTAGAGGCCTAGGTTTGAACTATAGGGATGAGCTTACATGTGATCCCTACGCTAATCCTAATTATGTCCACTCTTTGGGGGATTATTTTTCTACAAATATGATAGATCAAGGGATATCTCATGATTTAACCCGATTCTATGAAGGGATTGAAGGTGTGCATACTCTTCCATCTAATGATGAGGAAGAAGATCAAGTTTTCCCTTATGAATCAAAAACTAATGATGAATCAGATTATGGTGTAGAACCTATTAACTACCCTAGTTTAGATGAGGAATACAAGAAGGTCATCGTATTGTATGATGAAGAAGAGTTCTATCTACGTATTTTTCCATTGTAGCATCCCATCTAGAAATAAATTTTTCCACTAGAGGAGCAAGCTCGTCGCCTTGCACATAGACCATCCATGCAAGTCTTGCAAAAACCTCTTGTCACTAGACCTAATCACCCATACAATGAATATCATCCATATATTAATATGATTTCCATAGATCTTACTGCACCCTTGTATGATCTGAATAACCCATTAAAGCCATTGCACCTTGACATTAAGGCAATTGTCTTTGATCAAGAAGATCCTATGCCATATCTATCAAAGTATTGTCCATAGATAGGGGGTCCATCCAAAGGTACCTATAAACCCTTTGGTCACCCAAAAATCCCCATAGGTACCCATAAATCCTTTTGTCACCCAAAATGCCCCAAAGGTACCCATAAACTCTTTGGTCACCCAAAAATGCCCCAAAGGTACCTATAAATCCTTTGGTCACCCAAAATACCCCAAAGCTACCCATAAACCATTTGGTCACTCAAAATACCCCAAATGTATCTATACAATCCTTTTGTCATCCAAAAAGCTCCAAAGGTATCTATGAACCCTTTGGTCACCCAAAAAGTCCCAAAAGAACCTATAAGCCCTTTGGCCACCCAAAAACACCCAAAGGTACCTCTAAAATATTTGGTCACCCAAAAAGCCCCAAAGGTACCTATAAATCCTTTGGTCACCCAAAAATCCCCAAAGGTACTCATAAACCCTTTGGTCACCAAAAAATCCCCAAAAGGTAATCATAAACTCTTTTGTCACCTAGAAATTCCCAAAGATATCTATAAACCCTTTGGTCACCCTAAAAAGCTCCAATGGCATACACTAAGCCCATTGGTCAAATGTATGTATGTATATATATATATATATATATATATATATATATATATATATATATATATATATATATATATATATATATATATATATATATATATATATATATCTTGAAGAAAGGCATAAAACCTCTCTTAGTGAGCATGGCTTCAGCAATGGAGTCCATGGCAATAATGGTTGGCTCAACAAAACTCATGGTTGCTAGGAAAAGGGGCACTTGGGAATGGATCAGAGTAAGAATTTCTACAATTTATAAGATTTAGATTCACTATAAAGATATAACAAGAAGAGACCACTCTTTGGTTTGGGAAAATTTCGTTCTTGGATGAGGAGCTAAACAATTCGAATGATTTGAAAATTGTTGATATCGATGTGGGGATTCCCATGCATACTTGGAAAATACATGGAAAAAGGATTGTAATTTGAATGCCTAACCACCTTGATGTGCCATGTGAAGAGGCAATTAAGGTAATGGTGGAGAAAGTGAAACGTAACAGATAATATGGAAGTAAGGACAGGGATACCGAGGAGAGGGGTGATGGTGTGAAGGGATGGGTGGAGGTGATTGGTGGGTAGCGGGTGCGTGTGAGCACAGCTAGTAGGTATACGGTTGTCGTATTAAAAAGAGGAAATGTGAATGTGGAGACTAAGATTAGTTAAACTTAACCTTAGGAATAATAGACCTTATGTCTCCTTCAACTTCATGGAAAGCAAATATTAATTGAATATCAATAAACATTTGATGTGAGGTGCTACGTGCCAATTGGATTTTTATTTGACTGAACTTTCAAAATTTTTGAACATTGTATTCTCCTAAAAATTCAAGATATGACACTACTACATTAATTGCACCTCTTTCTATGGTGCACTTCTTTACTTTAGACTGTTCTCTTATTTAGTTCAATTCTCTTTAACCTTGGAAGTTTGATATACGTTCACTCTTTAGGCTTGGGATATTAATACTTCAATATATCCCTTTGGATTGCATACCACATGGCATTTGTGTTGCTCTTGGATGTAGCTATTCCCTACTAGGTGGTGCAGAGACATTGTAATATTTAGATGGCATTGATATAGGTGGTGTAGGTGTTATTTAAACCTTTGTATGTTGAAATAATCATGATTTATTGCCTCCTTGATTGTATGATACATTATTAAGGACTATTGATATTAGATGGTGCAGGAATACGTGTTATTTTAAAATTGAATTATATATTCCCTCCTAAGGAATTACTAAGAATTTATTGTTACTCTTCTCATTTGTGCCAAATGGTATATGATTCCTTTACTCATTGTGATAAGTGGTAACTTATTCTCTTACATGTAACCTAGCGCTCAATATTCCCTCATATTCCTTAACATACTTGCAAACTCCTTGCATGTTGTTTGGTCTTCTCTTATAATAAAAATTTGCTCCTCTCCAACGAAGGTGGCTCCTCCTTTGGTGGTATTTTGATGCTACTTTTCTTGGTTGTTGTTCATCCAAGCTTCTCTACTCTTTCGCTTGGATAACACTTGTTATTTGTGTTATTTTCTTTGCTATATTCATTTTTGTCTTTTCTTAGTCTTCATATATTGTTGTAGGTTACTTGTTGTAGGTTTATTTTTAGTATGGACATTGTCTTACTTCAACTGTAGTGCTCTATTTGGTGTCTTTAGTCACCTCGAATGAGATAAATTTGAGCCCTTGCTTGGATTTTTTTCCTTCACTTTGTAGCTTCTTCTTTAAAATTGATAACACTACCACTAATGACTACAACCTTTGTGCCTCTTTGATGTCTTTATACACTTAACTTTTTTCTTCCTTTTGCTACTTTAGAGAAGACAAATATGGTGCTATTATAAACCAAAAATAAATTTGTTATAAACAATGATAGAATACCTTTATTACACTAGAACTTTGAGATCCTTTTAGTTTCCTTTTTTAGCTTTAATTCATGTCTTTAGTATGGTAGCATCTTCTCTATTTCTTAGTGGTTGTAGTGATAATTTGACAACTTCTCTTCACCAAGACTTGTTGCATCTTTACCTATGTTTAATGGTGTCTTTTTACACTATAAATCAACCTTATTCTTATGCACTATTCTTCCTTTCATTGCTCAATATAAATACACTTTGATAGCTCTTAGAAATAACTTGTAGTAATCACTATCTATTTCTCCTTATTGCCCCTTTTAAGCAACTTATAACACTAACTTGTGTTGATGTATTTTATATGTTTCCATATGATAATGCTACCTCTTTACTTAACATGAAAACCTTTAAACTCAAAATCCTTATTTCTACCTATAATAATTTTAATATGGTGTTTTTCAAGGAACTTAAATAGTACTTGATTAAGAAACTTTAATAACACAAATTATAAAACCTTATTTTGACCTCCTTGTAGTAATCTTGCTTGGTGATTTGGTTCACCTGTTTGCTGCCCTGGATTTGTAAAATTTGCAGCTTCAACTCCTTGATATTTAATGTCCTAAACTTTTTGTAAATGCTTGAACTCTTCTCCTTTAATTGATGTTCTAGGACCCTGGAATTTGAAGCTATTAGTGCTGCCCAAATTGTTGCCTTTTTATTGTCCTTAAATCTGAAACTTTATCCTTTGATATGTTGTCCTTAATCTTCTCAAATTTGATAGGAAACTCCTCCAATTTGCAACTTTATTTTCCTATTCAAATGTTTCTCAATAATCTCTTGAAGTTATGCTTCAAAAACAACAATCTCTTGTTTCATAAATGAGCCTTCAAGACTTCAATAATAGTATCCAAATTTCTCAAATTTGATGGCTTCTTCTAGGTCCTTTCTCATTCAAAATTCTCATAAAATTCTTTAATATTGGCCTATTTAGTAGCCTTCTTATTAAGAATCTGAATGTCATGATGTCTTCATAAAATATTTCCAAATTTTGTTAAACTTCTTGCCAAATCCTTCTTCCTTTTTGGGCTTGTTTTCATATGGCAACAACTGTCCCGAATCCTTTTATTAGGAAATTCTCCTTGCTATAATCTTCTCAAATGAGCTTTCCTAGCCTTCTCCTTCTTTCTCATTCCAACTATTTTTGAGATCTCTTCTCTTGGGTCTTTAATTTTTTTAGCTTCTAAAATTTTTAATAGAAGTTTTCTTAGTCCTTTATCTTCAATATTCAATATTCCAAATCTAGAAGTTCTTCAATGGGACCTTTATTTTATGTATCCTCCTTCTAGAGATGCTTTCTTCTTATTTCACTCTACAATATACAGTATTCAATATTCTATGGAAACCTCCTTCTTGGGCCTCCTTGATCTCCAATCTTTGATATTATTTGCGACTCTTTTTCTTGAGTCTCTTCTTCCTTCAATATTTAGCTTGTTGCTTCAATAACTGGGTATATTCCAAAGAAGGTATTCTTCCTAGATATTGTAGGAAGCTTCTCAAATTTAAAATTTGAATCAAATTTTTTTACAACAAAATATTAGAAAAATTGTAATGGAAAATCTTTAAATCTAGAGATAATGAATCTTCACTAGTTTATTTGTCAATCTAGTGGAATCAATGCTAAGTCCTAGTATTCATGATTTCTTTTGCAAATATGTGGAAATAATCTAGCCAAAATGCAATTTTAGAAATTATGATAATGAGAATTACTATATCCTCTCAACCTCTCTTGTACATCTCTCTATTTCCCATCAATATACCTTGTGCTTGATACATTTTATGATATATATTAAAGGAAATGCAACCACAATATCTAAAATAAGTGAGCAGTGTTAACTATATGACAATGGAAATATAATATGCAAGAAATATATATGATAAACTTCTACAATAACTCTAAAAATTGCCATTAATGAAAACTCATGAAAATAGTACAATGTAATATAATGAAGGTCTCAAAGACTCCAAAAATTCATGTAAGTTTTACATTGTATCTACTTTCATATTCTATATGCTTCTCTCTACTATCCACTAATGATCCTCTAATTCACTCTATCAAAGTAATATATAGGAAGATATGTTGCTTGATCTTTCATCTACCCGTGACTCGTGTACATGTGGACTACGTGCACATTTACATCATTAAAAATTTATCACTTGTGCATTTATTACTTTGCATAAAGTAAATACTCAAACCTTAATCTAAGATAAACACCTAATCTAAAAATGTACCCAATATGGTACATTGACATGTACAAAATAACGTAATATATTCCAACATACGATTAGTGAAGAACAATGAAAGAGATCCATTTGGGCCAAAGACTCATAAGGTCTATGGGCCTCATGGAGGGTTATCAATATTGCATGCATACTTATGATTTCATATTAATCTACACATGCTATTAATCCATTTCAATTTCTTGTGTGTAGATCCAGGTATTCCAATGCATGAGGAAGGAGCTAAATATTCGAGTATGGATAGATCATCGTAGACATAGTAAAAATCCTACTCTTTAATTATGAGTGCGAGGAAGACACTGAAATTGCACCTTGAGTTTCTGAAAGGATTAGATTCTTTGGATATTGTAATGGATTTTATCAATTAAGAGTCCTCAAAGGGACATATTGTAACCACTTATTTGGAAAATACATTAATATAAAGAAAACCGCCCATTTATTTCACTTATTTGTCATCTTTATGCTTACTTTAATGTCACTTTTTGTAGTGCTTAAATAGATAGGTGCTTTTCATTTCCATTTGTTATGTGTGCCATTTTTTCCACTCTACAATAAGGTAAAATATTTTTAATTCTTAATTTTTGTAGAACCCCTTATATCTCCCAAGTTTTTTGAATATACTACGGTATTGGTAAAGTGCTTAGCTTTCTTTAATTTTCCTTTGAGTTGAATCCCTAATGTTCAACTTCTATATTTCTCTTTATCTCTCCCTATTTGAGAATAGAAAGCTAAATATAATTTTAATACACTTTCAATTTGATAATGTTATCTATTTTCCAAGATCCTATAGTTGGATTCCTTTTGTCCCTTGAATTGTATAAGAGATTAGTATCAATAATAATTTCCAACTTTCAAGCAATTATATTTTTTTTATTCTTATATCCTCTAATTCTCAATGATATGGTTTCTAAATTTCAAGATATTTAATTTGGCGTTGAACTCATATATCCTTAATTAAAAATTTAGAAAATGATAATATTTGCAAAAGAATGCTTCCATTTTAAGGTAGAAAACCAAATATCTCCTAGTTTAATAATTTACAAATATTTTTTATACTTGAGTCTCATATAATGCAATTTTCAAAATTATATTAATGTTATAATCTCCTTTAATTGCATTTCTAATCCATCAATGAATTATCTACGGTTGTAATTTCCTTATATCTCCATGCAATGATTTTTTTGATGATTTAAAATTTTCATTCAAAACGGGTTTTGATAGGCTCCCAAAACCTAATTACATCAACAAAAAAAGTGCTAAACAAGAAAAAGTCAAAGTGAGAAGTAAAAATGGGGGAATACAATTCCACAATAAGGAAGAAAAAAAGGAATATAAAAAAGAGAGGATGGAAAAAATATGAGGATGCTTTAAGACAAACAAAAGATCATGTACAAAGAAGGCATTAAGCCTCCTCTTCAACTTTAACATATTCATCCTTAGGCTCTTATTTATATCTCGTCCTCACCTTCATCCTTAGCATTTTTAGAATCCATAGAGTTCTTTTTGTTATCCTTGATTTAATCCATGATAATTTCCTTGCAATCATCCTCAAATAATTTCTTTTTGAAAAACATAAGATTTAGGGCGTTATGGAGGTCTATAATGCGAGAAATACATTTGTAAATCGAGTTAATGATGTACTACTTTAGGCATTTATTAGGTACATATTTATCCTCCTCATCTAAGTTGATTAACAAGGTTTTATTTTTTTGCTTAAGCTTTTCCAGAGATGGTGAGGATCTTATGGCTCTCTCTAATTTCTCAAGGACCTCAAGTTTGATTTTCTTGACTACTTGATTTCTTTGAATTTTGACTGCCTCTACAAATGCTCTTTTCTAGTCCGACATGGCTGATGAATAAGAGGGGGATGGAATAACCTAGGTCTGGCTAGATTTGGTAGGGATCAGGATAGGTTTTCCTTTTGTGGAATGAACGACAGGGATGATAATGCCTTGAGGGTAGTGGATGAGCCAATTTTTACTTTTTCTTTTTGTGGATGTTCTCTATGGAATAGCTAATGGAATTAAAGATAAATTGGGGTATGTTCACTGGATTGACATCCCTAAAGTGATTGTAGAAGGTAAAGTAAAAACTACAAAGTACCTTCTTAGGATCATCAACTATAACAAATTCTATAATTAGCTTCATTACATTGTTCCATGGGGTAGGGAGCTGTATTTGTTTCATTTCCATCCTCGATTTATTGCAGAGTTTTTTATCCTTTATTTCCTTCAATTACATATCCCAATTATGCTTCTCACGTTGAATGGACCTCCCTTTCACTGTTTGGCCTGTGAGTTCAATGAGCAACTTGATATCGATCTTGTAAGTTTTGTCGTAGATGATCACCTTGTCGTTGTTCCAAATGTCTAGGATTCCCATGGTTATATTGAATTCATCCCCTAAAAATATCTTGAAAAAAGGCATAAAACCTCTCTTAGTGAGCATGGCTTCAGCAATGAAATCCATGACAATAATGGTTGGCTCAACGAAACTCATGGTTGCTAGGAAAAGGGGAGCTTGGGAATGGATCAGAGGAAGAATTTCTACAATTTATAATATTTAGATTCACTATAAAGATATAAAAAGAAGAGACCACTCTTTGGTTTGGGAAAATTTTGTTCTTGGATGAGGAGCTAAACAATTCGAATGATTTGAAAATTGTAGATATCGATGTGGGGATTCCCATGCATACTTGGAAAATCCATGGAAAAAATCTTGTAATTGAAAGGCCTAACCACCTTGATGGGCCATGTGAAGAGGTAATTAAGGTAATGGTGGAGAATGTGAAGCGTAACGAGATAATATGAAATCAAGGATAGGGATACCAAGGAGAGGGGTGATGGTGTGAAGGGATAGGTGGAGGTGATTGGTGGGTAGGGGGGGCATGTGAGCATGACTAGTAGGTATAAAGTTGTCATATTAAAAAGAGGAAACATGGATGTGGAGACTAAGATTAGTTAAACTTAACCTTAGGAATAATAGAACTTATGTCTCCTTAAACTTCATGGAAAGAAAATATTAATTGAATTTAAATAAACCTTTGATGTGAGGTTCTACGTGCCAATTGGCTTTTTATTTGACTGCACTTTCAAAATTTTTGAACATTGTATTCTCCTCAAAATTCAAGGTATGATACTACTACATTAATTACACCTCTTTCTATGGTGCACTTATTTACTTTAGATTGTTCTCTTATTTACTTCAATTCTCTTTAACCTTGGAAGTTTGATATGCATTCACTCTTTAGTCTTGGGATATTAATACTTCAATATATCCCTTTGGATTGCATACCACATGGTATTTGTGTTTCTCTTGGATGTAGTTCTTCCCTACTAGGTGGTGCAGAGACATTGTAATATTTAGATGACATTGATATAGGTGGTGCAGGTGTTATTTCAATGTTTGTATGTTGAAATAATCATGATTTATTCCCTCCTTGCTTGTATGAGGCATTACTAAGGACTGTTGATATTAGGTGGTGCAGGCATAGGTGTTATTTTAAAATTGAATTATATATTCCCTCCTAAGAAATTACTAAGAATTTATTGTTACTCTTCTCATTTGTGCCAAATGGTATATGATTCCTTTACTCATTGTGATAAGTGGTAACTTATTCTCTTACATGTAACCTAGCGCTCAATATTCCCTTATATTCCTTATCATACTTGCAAACTCCTTGCATGTTGTTTGGTATTATCTTATAATAACAACGTGCTCCTCTCCAATGAAGGTGGCTCCTTCTTTGATGGTATTTTGATGCTCCTTTTATTGGTGGTTGTTCAGCAAAGCTTCTCTACTCTTTCGCTTGGATAACACTTGTTATTTGTGTTATTTTCTTTTCTATTTTCATTTTTGTCCTTTCTTAGTCTTCATATCTTGTTGCAGGTTTCTTGCTTTAGGTTTATTTTTAGTATGGACATTGTCTTATTTCAACTGTAGTGCTCTATTTGGTTTCTTTAGTCACCTTGAATGAGATAAATTTGAGCCCTTGCTTGGATTTTTTTCCTTCACTTTGTATCTTCTTCTTTAAAATTGATAACACTACCACTAATGACTACAACCTTTGTGCCTCTTTGGTGTCTTTATACACTTAACTGTTTTCTTCCTTTTGCTACTTTAGAGAAGACAAATATGGTGCTATTATAAACACAAATTTTTTTTTTTATAAACTATGATAGAATAACTTTATTACACTAGAAATTTGAGACCCTTTTAGTCTCCTTTTTAAACTTTAATTCATGTCTTTAGTATGTTTACGTCTTCTCTATTTCTTAGTGGTTGTAGTGATAATTTTGAAGAACACAAGCTTATACTGAGAGGGGGGGTGAACAGTATAAGACCTCTTTTTACTTTTTCCTTTATACTTCAAAACAGTAAAGCAATATATCCAAAGCAATATCAAAGCAATGCACAAAACCATCCACAAAGTGACACAACAATTTACATGTGGTTCATCCACAAAACTTTTCTCTAAAAGTTATCTCAAAGTTCTTTGGGAAACCTTCCCAATTACAATGTTTATGAGCCTCGGCTCAAAGGAGAAACCTTCCCCCAATCTGAATTTATGAGCCTCTGCTCAAAGGAGATACCTTCCCCTACCTCTCGCTCTGGCTGGTGATCCTCTAGAAGACCTCTCGCCTCCGCTGCCCTTAGCAAATGGAACTCTATCCACAGAAGACACCTGTCTTCCCTGCTCTGGTTGGAGACCTCTGTCCTCAACTCTATCACCTCAAAGCTGGTCCTCGAATTTGCACTAAACACAATCCTTCGGTCTAGCACAAATGTCCTCGTCCTCTGTCTTTGATCTGCACCAAACACAGTCCTTCGGTCTGGCATAAATCTGTCCTCGGGTTCTTCTCATAGAACCAATGCACCTCTGTCCTCAAGTTCTCCCGATAGAACTATCAAACTCAGCTTCACAAGTCCTCTGCTAGGACCTGTCCAAATCTGCTCACAAGTCCTCACTGGAACCTGTCCAAATCTTCTTACAAGTCCCCAATGGAACCTGTCCAAACCTGCTCACAAGTTCATCAAGAAAAACTTGCTTGGCATGAACCCACAAAGAGAATTGTTAGAGACCCAATGTGATTCATCAACCTCATAGAAGCATAAAGAGAATTGTTAGAGACTCAATATGTTCTATACTTAACTCCCAATCTCAATCTCAACTCAATCTCAATCTCAAAGAATAAGATAGATGTAGTATGCTTTTCTCAAGAACATGAAACACAACCCAACAATTGCCAACCAAGCAATATCTCATATAACAATGATACTCATGTTCTTTCCAACAACCAATATCTTTTCTCAACCAATTAGGGCTTCAACAACAATGCTCAAAGACAAGGTTTAACCAACATCATTCAACTCAACATTAACCTTGAAGCATTCAACCAATCATCACAAGAAAAGGAAACAAGTAGAAATCCTTTTCCCTCCAAAGATATTTGAACAAAACAGCCACCCACACAATATCACCAAATGCAAAGAATAACTTGTTCAAATCAACTCAATGGAGTAAGCCCAATATCATGTATCAAGTAAAAGCAATAACTTGATCAAACAACCTCTATGGAAGCAACTCAACCATCAACCTCAACACAGCCATCCAAGGGTTTCACCAACTCAAAGCAAGTATCAAGACTCACAAACATAAACCCTAGTGCACAATGCTTCCACTACCTCAAACCAGAATTATGCATTCACCAAAATTCTCATCAATGATAACAATGCATAAGTAGTCTTCAACAAACCAGAAACTAGGACTTACACCCAACCAAAGGAAACCTAGTTGAATACCTTTTCACTCCAATCTTATTTCAGGAAAACATACACCAATCATACTCATAAGAAGAATGTGCCCATACCTTATTGAAGTGAAGGAACCCCTTTGGAAATCTGCCACAATCACAAAATTCTTTTGCCAATCTTCACAAGGGTTAGTAGATCACAAAATAATCAACATTACTCCACTTTTCAATAATCATCACCAAAGCCTTTAATTGCACAACTTCCTTATCTCTCCTAAAACCACTTGTACCATAAAATAAAATAAATCACAACATTGCATAACCTTATAACTCCCAAAACCACTTATACCATAAAAGTAAAATAAAATATTACCTTTTAATCTCACAAATATCTAAACCCTTATAACTCCCAAGGTCATGTGCCAAGCATACCTTATAAAAATTATTATATTGCCTCAAGTGCACCCACCTTACTTTGAACCCGTGTCACCACTCATGCAAACATCGAGGAGCATGCACTTCTATTTCTCCACTTAAAAACCGATGCGTCTTCCTAGTCGAAAAAATATTGCGTCGCGATTTGAACACTTAACTTCTCGGATGCTACACGCTTTGAAAGCTTACCTTCCACCTAGGCTATCTGCCCATGTAAGACGAAAAGGTGTGCTTCGGTTTAGTCTTTTTGTTGGCCTTGGAATACGCAAAAACTTGTCCTCTTCTTTGCTCCCTCACGTGTTCGAGCGGATGCGAATACGTTTTATTCTTAGCCTTGCATTAACCGCTCACCTTTGTATTTTCGCAAACTTTACTTCCTTCTCCCTTTCGATTGGCGTGCGCTCTGATCAAAGGTTCACTTGCTTATTTATGTCATCGAAAAATCATTTTATCTCAACACTCCTTATTCCGAACTGATATCGCCTTTTCACATCTTAAATGAATTTATTAGCCTTATTTTATATGCACTTAGATGCATTACCAAACACGTCGGATTTTCCAAACATGTCGAAAATACTTTAATTTAATTTTAATATATTAATTTAAATTTTAAATAAATAAAATTTAAACTAAATATTTAAAATTAAATATCTTCATCACCGGGGCACCTTTTTCAACGAAACGAAGAGCCAACTTGGGTTTTAAGAAAAACCCATTTCAAATCTGTTGTCCATGGTTTTAAATAAAACCTTTTATTTTGTCTGCCTTGGTTTTCACAAAAACCCTTCCGCTTCTTGACATCAATGACAACATCAACACTTGAGCAAAGGCAATGTACCCAATGTACCCAAAATTGCCAACAATCTCCCCCTTTGTCATTGATGGCAAAACTTTACTAAAAACACATCTTCAAGAGCCAAAACTGAAATCACTCTCTTTGAAGTTTTGCTCCCCCTGACTTGAAGCTTTCCTCTTCACTTGAAGCTCTCCCCCTTACTCATATCTCTCCCCCTTTGTCATCAATGGCAAAGGGCCACCTTTGGGGCTCGAAACTAAGAATGAGCCTCTTAGCTTAGTCCCTCCCCCACCTCCTGATGAGGTGATTAATTCTGGAGTGGGAGTAAAACTCCCATTAGGCACTGATCATCATCAGCGTCTATAACTTCCTTGCCGGGCCTTCTCTTGAACTCTTTTTCCATATTCCTATTTCTGTCATTTTTTTGATCCTTGGACCTGATCATGCCACTGTTCCTGTTCCTGTATTCTAGAATTTCAGCTCTACACTGTCTAGCTATGTGACCTTCATTGTTGCACTTGTAACAAGTAACAATGTTATTTCTTTGAGGCATACCTGTTCTTTGAATCCACCTGTTCTGACTAAACCTGTTCCTGTTATTTGCCTTGCAATGAACTGCCTTGTGCCCAAACTGATTGCAAGAGTAGCAATACCCATAAAAGAAATCACCACTTCTAAAACTGTTATTTACCTTCTTCACTTGAGCCATGCAATGTACAACCATGTGACCAAACCTGTGACAAGCAAAACATCTGCCTTGAAACTTTCCTTTATTTGACTTCTTAGGTCCTGAAAACTTCTCCTTCTTCTCATTTCGAATTCTATTTTCTATTTCTATGCATCTATCATTCAAGGACTCATGATCTGAAATACTTTCCTCATTAGAACTCTCTTCCTTTTGGAATCTCTTACTAGACTCTCCAACTTGTTTCTTGTGTGGCTTAACAAAACCAAGACCTGTTTTATCTGTTGTCTTTCTTTGACCTTTGATAAGAGATTTAACCTTTTTGGAGCTTTCTTGAAACCTGTATAGCTTATCCTTGTACTCTTTATTTTCCTCTTTCAACGAAGCCATTTTCTGTTCTAATTCACTATACTCACGCACCTTAGATTCTAACTCATTCTTGAGTTCTTGTGCCTTAGCCATAGAGACATCAAGACTTTCTATAAGTTCATCTCTCTCCATACAACATTCATCTAACTTATCCTTGAGTCTAGCATTCTTCTTTCTTTCCTTTTTCAAACCACTAAGAGCATTAGTAAGATCACTTTCAAGATCCTCTATTTGATTGCATTTTGAATTATCAAGGCCTTTTTCAAGTTTCTTATCACTAGAGGTGCTACCCTTTTCAAAAACCATACATGCATCTTCCTTATCATTTTCTGAAGCATCCTCATACATACTAGCAACCAATTCATTATTTGTGCAATCATCCTCAAGGTGACCAAAATTTCCACATCTAAGACATTTCATGATAATGAATCTATGTTTTGGTTCTTCCTCTTTTTCTGATATGAACAACATCTCATTTTCATTATCACTTGAAGAACTTTCACTATCACTACTAGAACACTTACTTGCTTTGTCTAGGTAGAAGCTCTTCTTGTGTTTGTGAGAATACCTCTTTCCTTGATTGTTGTGCTCATCTTTGTTTTTCCTATGATGCTTGTGCTTTTCAGAATCCTTGCTCTTACAGTCCTATTTATCTTCATCACTTTCATCCTTGGCAACAGTACAGTTAGTAGCATAATGACCAAACTTTCCACAATTGAAACATCTTACGTTTTTCATATTTTTGTGCTTTCTAGAGAACTTGCCTTTCTTGTTGTAATATGCCTCTTCATCACCAGAAGACTCATCACTCTCTTGAAGTTGTTTACCTTTGGAATTCTTGGTAGCCTTGAAAGCTGCCTCCTTCTTGACATCAACCTTCACTTGAGTTCTTAACTCAAATGCTGCAAGTATACTATGGAGCTCATCTTTTTTCAACTTATCCAAATCTTTAGCTTCCTCAATAGCAGAAATATTTTCACTAAATCTATTAGGAAGAGATCTTAAAATCTTATCACAAACATCATTTTCAGCAAGCTCAAGACCTAAGTCTTTCATGGAGTTAACAACTTCATCCATACGAAGCATGTAGTCACTAATATTTTCATCATCATTCATCTTGAGTTGTTCAAACATACCTTTGAAGTGTCTCAACTTGGCCTTTCCGACATTTGTATCACCCTGTATGAACCACCTTCAATTGATTCCACATTTCACTAGCTGTCTTGCAGTGAATCACTTTGGTGAGATCTGCTTTCTGTAAGCCTTTCAAGATTGCATTCATTGCTTTTGAATTGCTGTGATGTAGGAGCCTCTCTTCTTTAGTATTAAGACCATGTTCAGGAATAGTGTACTCATCTTCAATTACTTCCCAAACCTCATTCCCAAGTGCCATTAGATGAACCTTCATCCTTGCACTCCAAAGACCAAAATCTGACCCATCAAGAATAGGTGCTGCATTGCCACTTGAATGATCCATTGTGTTCTTTACTAGCTTTTCCTTCAAGTTGTTAAACTTTTCGAAGGCACCTGCTCCGATACCAATTGAAGAACACAAGCTTATATCGAGAGGGGGGGTGAACAAGTATAAGACCTCTTTTTACTTTTTCCTTTATACTTCAAAATAGTAAAGCAATATATCCAAAGCAATATCAAAGCAATGCACAAGACCATCCACAAAGTGACACAACAATTTACATGGTTCATCCACAAAACTTTTCTCTAAAAGTTATCTCAAAGTTCTTTGGGAAACCTTCCCAATTACAATGTTTATGAGCCTCGGCTCAAAGGAGAAACCTTCCCCCAATCTAAATTTATGAGCCTCTAGCTCAAAGGAGATACCTTCCCCTACCTCTGCTCTGGCTGGTGATCCTCTAGAAGACCTCCGCCTCCGCTGCCCTTAGCAAATGGAACTCTATCCATAGAAGACACCTGTCTTCCCTGCTCTTGCTGGAGACCTCTGTCCTCAACTCTATCACCTCAAAGCTGGTCCTTGAATTTGCACTAAACACAATCCTTCGGTCTAGCACAAATGTCCTCGTCCTCTATCTTTGATCTACACCAAACATAGTCCTTCGATCTGGCACAAATCTGTCCTCAGGTTCTTCTCATAGAACCAATGCACCTCTGTCCTCAAGTTCTCTGATAGAACTATCAAACTCAACTTCACAAGTCCTCTGCTAGGACCTGTCCAAATCTGCTCACAAGTCCTCAATGGAACCTGTCACCACTGCTCACAAGTTCATCAAGAAAAACTTGCTTGGCATGAACCCACAAAGAGAATTGTTAGAGACCCAATGTGATTCATCAACCTCATAGAAGCATAAAGAGAATTGTTAGAGACTCAATATGTTCTATACTTAACTCCCAATCTCAATCTCAACTCAATCTCAATCTCAACAGAATAAGATAGATGTAGTATGCTTTTCTCAAGAACATGAAACACAACCCAACAATTGCCAACCAAGCAATATCTCATATAACAATGATACTCATGTTCTTTCCAACAACCAATATCTTTTCTCAACCAATTAGGGCTTCAACAACAATGCTCAAAGACAAGGTTTAACCAACATCATTCAACTCAACATTAACCTTGAAGCATTCAACCAATCATCACAAGAAAAGGAAACAAGTAGAAATCCTTTTCCCTCCAAAGATATTTGAACAAAACAGCCACCCACACAATATCACCAAATGCAAAGAATAACTTGTTCAAATCAACTCAATGGAGTAAGCCCAATATCATGTATCAAGTAAAAGCAATAACTTGATCAACCAACCTCTATGGAAGCAACTCAACCATCAACCTCAAAACAGCCATCCAAGGGTTTCACCAACTCAAAGCAAGTATCAAGACTCACAAACATAAACCCTAGTGCACAATGCTTCCACTACCTCAAACCAGAATTATGCATTCACCAAAATTCTCATCAATGATAACAATGCATAAGTAGTCTTCAACAAACCAGAAACTAGGACTTACACCCAACCAAAGGAAACCTTGTTGAATACCTTTTCACTCCAATCTTATTTCAGGAAAACATACACCAATCATACTCATAAGAAGAATGTGCCCATACCTTATTGAAGTGAAGGAACCCCTTTGGAAATCTGCCACAATCACAAAATTCTTTTGCCAATCTTCACAAGGGTTAGTAGATCACAAAATAATCAACATTACTCCACTTTTCAATAATCATCACCAAAGCCTTTAATTGCACAACTTCCTTATCTCTCCTAAAACCACTTGTACCATAAAATAAAATAAATCACAACATTGCATAACCTTATAACTCCCAAAACCACTTATACCATAAAAGTAAAATAAAATTATTCCCCCCACTCCCAACCTTTTAATCTCACAAATATCTAAACCCTTATAACTCCCAAGGTCATGTGCCAAGCATACCTTATAAAAATTATTATATTGCCTCAAGTGCACCCACCTTACTTTGAACCCGTGTCACCACTCATGCAAACATCGAGGAGCATGCACTTCTATTTCTCCACTAAAAAACCGGTGCGTCTTCCTAGTCGAAAAAGATTGCGTCGCGATTCGAACACTTAACTTCTCGGCTGCTACGCGCTTTGAAAGCTTACCTTCCACCTAGGCTATCTGCCCATGTAAGACGAAAAAGGTGTGCTTCGGTTTAGTCTTTTCGTTGGCCTTGGAATACGCAAAAACTTGTCCTCTTCTTTGCTCCCTCACGTGTTCGAGCGGATGCGAATACGTTTTATTCTTAGCCTTGCATTAACCGCTCACCTTTGTATTTTCGCAAACTTTACTTCCTTCTCCCTTTCGATTGGCGTGCGCTCTGATCAAAGGTTCACTTGCTTATTTTTGTCATCGAAAAATCATTTTATCTCAACACTCCTTATTCCCGATTGATATCGCCTTTTTCGCTCCATCTTAAATGAATTTATTAGCCTCATTATATATGCACTTCGATGCATTACCAAACACGTCGGATTTTCCAAACATGTCGGAAAATACTTTAATTTAATTTTAAAATATTAATTTAAATTTTAAATAAATAAAATTTAAACTAAATATTTAAAATTAAATATCTTCATCACCGGGGCACCTTTTTCAACGAAACGAAGAGCCAACTTGGGTTTTAAGAAAAACCCATTTCAAATCTGTTGTCCATGGTTTTAAATAAAACCTTTTATTTTGTCTGCCTTGGTTTTCACAAAAACCCTTCCGCTTCTTGACATCAATGACAACATCAACACTTGAGCAAAGGCAATGTACCCAATGTACCCAAAATTGCCAACAAATTTGACGACTTCTCTTCACCAAGACTTGTTGCATATTTACCTATATTTAATGGTGTATTTTTACACTCTAAATCAACCTTATTCTTATGCATTATTCTTCCTTTCATTTCTTAATATCAATACACTTTGATAGCTCTTAGAAATAACTTGTAGAATGCACTATCTATTTCTCCTTATTGCCCCTTTTAAGAAACTTATAACACTAACTTGTGTTGATGTATTTTATAGGTTTCCATATGATAATGCTACCTATTTACTTAACATGAAAACCTTTAAACTCAAACTCCTTATTTCTACCTATAATAATTTTAATATGGTGCTTTTCAAGGAACTTAAATAGTACTTGATTAATAAACTTTAATAACACAAATTATAAAACCTTATTTTGACCACCTTGTAGTAATCTTGCTTGGTGATTTGGTTCTCCTATTTTCTGCCGTGCATTTGTAAAATTTGCAGCTTCAACTCCTTGATATTTAATGTCCTAAAATTTTTGTAAATGCTTGAACTCTTCTCATTTAATTTATGTTCTAGGACCCTAGAATTTGAAGCTATTAGTTCTGCCCAAATTGTTGCCCTTTTATTGTCCTTAACTCTGAAACTTTATCCTTTGATATGTTGTCCTTAATCTTCTCAAATTTGATAAGAAACTCATCCAATTTACAACTTTATTTTCCTATTCAAATTTTTCTCAATAATCTCTTGAAGTTATGCTTCAAAAACAACAATCTCTTATTTCATAAATTAGCCTTCAAGACTTCAATGACAGTCTCCAAATTTCTCAAATTTGATGGCTTCTTCTAGGTCCTTTCTCCTTCAAAATTCTCATAAAATTCTTTAATATTGGCCTATTTAGTAGCCTTCTTATTAAGAATATGAATGTCATGATGTCTTCATAAAATCTTTCCAAATTTTGGTAAACTTCTTGCCAAATCCTTCTTCCTTTTTGGGCTTGTTTTCATATGGCAACAACTGTCCCAAATCATTTTATTAGGAAATTCTCCTTGCTATAATCTTCTCCAATGACCTTTCCTAGCCTTCTCCTTCTTTCTCCTTCCAAATTTTTTTGATATCTCTTCTCTTGGGTCTTTAATTTTTGTAGCTTCTAAAATTTTTAATAGAAGTTTTCTTAGTCCTTTATCTTCAATCTTCAATCTTCAATCTTCCAAATCTAGAAGTTCTTCAATGGGACCTTTCTTTTAGGTATCCTCCTTCTAGATTTGCTTTCTTATTCTTTCACTCTACAATATACAGTCTTCAATATTCTATGGAAACCTCCTTATTGGGCCTCCTTGATCTCCAATATTCGATATTCTTTGCGACTCTTTTTTTTGAGTCTCTTATTCCTTCAATATTTATCTTGTTGCTTCAAGAACTGGATATATTCCAAAGAAGGTATTCTTATTAGATCTTGTAGGAAGCTTCTCAACTTTCTTTGAATCAACTTTTTTTGCAACAAAGTATTAGAAAAATTGTAATGGAAAATCTTTAAATCTAGAGATAATGGATCTTCACTAGTTGATTTGTCAATCTAGTGGAATCAATGCTAAGTCCTAGTCTTCATGATTTCTTTTGCAAATATGTGGAAAGACTCTAGCAAAAATGTAATTTTAGAAATTTTGATAATGATAATTACTATATCCTCTCAACCTCTCCTGTACATCTCTCTATTTCCCATCAATATACGTTGTTCTTGATACATTTTATGATATATATTTAAGGAAATGCAACCACAATATCTAAAATAAACGAACAATGTTAACTATATGACAATGGAAATATAATATGCAGGAAATATATATGAGAAAATTCTACAATAACTCTAAAAATTGCCATTAATGAAAACTCATGAAAATAGTACGATGTAATATAATAAGTGAAGAACAATGAAAGAGGTCCACTTACCCATGACTCGTGTACATGTGGACTACGTGCACATTTACATCATTAAAAATTTATCACTTGTGCATTTATTACATTGCATAAAGTAAACAATCAAACCTTAATCTAAGATAAACACCTAATCTAAAAATGTACCCAAGATGGTACAGTGACATGTACCAAATAATGTAATATATTCCAACATATGATAAGTGAAGAACAATGAAAGAGGTCCATTTGGGCCATAGACTCAGGGGGTCTATGGGCCTCTTGGAGGGTTATCAAAAATCTAGCATGAGTGTGAAAATATTATGGTCAATAGGGATAAAATATTATAAATTGAATCAAATTAGAACCAAGTAAGGCAAATAGGGAGAAGTAATATCCAATGTTCCTTCATGCATGTGGAACAACAAATCAAATATAATGAACATGTATTGAACAAAATTGATAACCCTTTTCAATTCATAGCTCAAAACAAGGAGGAAGGACCTCCTCCTCCTCAAAAGTATAGACAAGGGCTAAAACAAAATAGAAAAAATATTCAAGAGATGGACCAAACAAAGGGAGATAACATGTTGATAGTAGATTTAGATCTAGTAGCTGGATCTGAGGTACACAACCAAAAATATCTAGCCATAACAAAAAATTGAGGATAAGGAGCCCAAGGATATCCATCCAAAAATAAATTTTAAATAAGTAATCCATGGAGGACCACCCCAAACAATAGGTAAAAACAACCAATGACTACCAAGGAAACCACTAAGGATGCCAAAGGTCAATTCAAGGAAAAAAGAGATGGGTTGCATGAAATCAACTAATGGATCCCCATTAGTGAAGTTGGAAATAGAGGATGTCTAGGTAGGAATAGATGCTATGGAGAGGAGAGGACTAATTTATTTATTCATGGGATTTTGACCAATCCTTGCTACCTTCAAGCAATGGGCTACCAAAAACTGGAGAACTAAAGGTGAGTTCCAAATATCTGCTTACCCTAATGGTTACTTCCTTATTATGTTTTCTACTGAAGAAGATAGGGAGGATATTTTTCAAGGGGGGCCATGGTTCTTTGGTAGGGCAGGGCTCTTCATGAAGCCCTGGCATACCAAGTTCAAAGCCGAGGAAGAAATACCATCAACTACCCCTATTTGGGTCCATTTATTTGGCCTCCCAATAGAATACTAGAACCCAAATGTATTAGCAACAATTGAGAATTCTTTAGGAGTTTTCATGATGATTGTTGATAGCACTCAATAGTTAGATCATATGATCTATGCAAGGATTTGTGTTCTAATTGACTTTGACAAACCACTTCCAGAGAAGATCACCTTACAATATGGGGAAGAAATATGGGAGCAAGTAGTAGATTATGAAAATATTCCTTTTAGATGCAGAATATGTCATGAATATGGCCATCTAGCCAAGGATTATCCACATAAGGTCCCTAACAAAGATAAAGAGGATGGGGACTTGGTAGGGTTTCAAATCCCCAAACAAAAGAACATAAGAAAAAAAACAACAAAATAAAAAATTCAAATAACATAAGAAAAAATAGTAGTAAAAATAAAAAGTAATTTCACCTAACACCTTTGAAATTCTCTCCACGAATGAGCAAGTAGATGATGAGGATGATAAAATGGAAATAATAATTATGGAAGCACAATTTGATGAAGAGAGGGAATAAGAAGGAATGCATGATGAAAATAGAATAATAGAGACTACCCTAATTCTAAGAAACAACAACCAGGGAGAACCATCTCATCTAGCATTAGACTTTCAAAAAAAGAACAATATAGAAAATCAACACAAGTGCAAAAACAAAGGATAGATTCAATCCACAAACAAGCTAGATCCTTAAAAATACCATATAGATTCCAATAGTAGTGCCTTGGTTCTAAGTAAGCATCCTATAGTCCCAACCAAAATGAAGCAAGATACAAATAAAAAAATGAGGATGGATACGAATCAAAAGGTAGGATGCAAATCCAACCAACATCATCTAGTAGAGGAAGGCCAAAAGTTAGTTGAGGAAGGTAAGGTAACAATACTTACCTAGTTGTTCAAACCTTGTTAATTATGAATATTATTACTTGGAATATTAGAGGACTTAAAGGAAGTCCTTCTAAACAATAAAAAATTAGAAGAATGATCCAAACAAATCAGCCTCAAATTCTCTTTCTCTAGGAGACAAAGGTTTCAATTGAAGAAATGGAAATAATAGCAAATAAGATGTGGCCAACCAGTAAAGTAGTGTCCCTCAGCACCCAAGGGGCCTCGGGAGGAGTGGCATGTCTTTGGGACCCAAAGGAAATTACAATTTAGTACATGATGGGAAGTAGGGGATTGCTAGTAGTGGTTGCCCAAAATAGAGATTCAGATCAGGTTATTCTTTATATAAATGTGTATGCTCCATGTACTATGGAAGAGAAATGATCAATATGGAGGAATATAACTTTTATCACCTCCCAATTCCTTGAAGCTTGGGCTTTGATAGGAGGATATTTCAACTCCATCCTCTCCTTAGAAGAAAAAATAGGAGGAAATAAGAAGTTGGATGGGAGTTCTAAACTCATGAATGAATACATGGCCAACCTTCACCTAGTAGATATCAAGCCAAGCAATGGTTTGATGACTTGGTCCAATAGAAGATAAGGCTCAACATGCATCCTTGAAAGGCTAGATAGGTTCTTTCTTTTAGATAAGTTTTTGATACAAGGACACACCCCAAAAGTGAAGATCTTAAATAATGCAGGATCTGACCATTGGCCAGTTTTAATTGAAGTTTGGAGAACCAGTGGTAAGCCGACACCATTTTATTTTTAGTTAATGTGGCTCAAAGATGAATCCTTCAAGTCAAGGCTACAATAATGGTGGCAAGAAGGTAAGCCAAGACATGGTACAAAGATGTTTTATTTTGTCAAAAGATTACAGTATATTAAATATAAAATAAAGACTTGGAATTGGGAGGAATTTGGAGATGTCAGGGCAAAGAAAATGGAAGCTTTAACCCAACTTGAGGAGTTGAATGAGAAAATTCATCTTGAGGGACTCATAGAAAATAGGATCAAGATAGAAATTAATCTTTCATCCTAGGTGAAGGAATGGGATAGAAGAGAAGAACTGATGTGGAAGCAAAATTCAAGGATTCAATGGCTACAAGAAGGAGACCAAAACACAAGTTTCTTTCACAAGTCTCTCCTAGCCCGAAGAACACATAACTTTATCCCCTCATTGAAGAATGAATATGGAGATATAGTCCACACTTGGGAAGGCATGTCTTCATTAGCTGTGAACCATTTTTCAAACCTATTTACAACCAAATTGCTTGACCCAAAAGCCCAACAAGAAATTCTACAAGAGATACCTATTCTTATTTTTTATGAGGAGAATGTGGCCCTGACTGCACCAATAACTATGAGGGAACTACAAGAGGTAGTTTTCAAAATGCAAAAGGGGAAGACCCCAGGTCCGGATGGATTCCCTATTGAATTTTATCAAGAATTTTGGGATGTTTTGAAGGATGACACTCTAGAGGTGGTAGAAGAGGCTAGAAAGGCAAAATAAATCCTCAAAGAAATCAACAAGACATACATAGCACTAATTCCAAAAGCTCAAGAAGTAGATAACATTACTGGTTATAGACCAATCACTTTATGTAATGTTATTCTAAAAATCATCTCAAATATTATGTCTAAAAGGCTCAAACCATTGCTACATAAGATCATCTCTCTAGAACAAGGGGGATTTGTAGAGGGGTGATAGATAGTGGATGAGATAGTGTTAGCCCAGGAAGCAATTCACTCTATGGAAGCTCAAAAATCTCCATCCATGTTCATTCGATTGGATTTATCCAAAGCATATGATAGGGTGGATTGGCACTTTCTCATCCAAGTAATGGAAAATTTTGGATTCTCTCAAGAATGGACAAAGTGGATCAGAGGTTGTATATCTTCAGTTTCTTATTCAGTTATTCTCAATGGTTGTCCCACTCATTTGTTCCCAACATCTAGAGGCATCAAGCAAGGAGACCCTCTCTCTCCATACCTATTCATCATCCTAGCAGAATGTTTAGGGAGGATATTTGCTAAGAATTAAGATTGTCAAAGGTTAGGAGTCACAATAGCTAAAGGAGTCAGACCTATCTCTCATTTATAATTTGTTGATGATTTCACCATTTTGGGGAAGGCAACAATAAAGGAAGCAACCTCAATAAAGAAAATTCTTAACTGCTTCACTAGAGCCTCAGGGCAACTAGTTAATGAAGATAAATCAAAAGTACTCCTTTTCCATTGTTCGCCTAGAAAAGAGACTTTGATATTGGATAGATTAGGATTCAAAAAAACTTCTCTTCCAATTAAATATTTGGGTGTTCCAGTTAATCTTGGCAGCCAAAAGAAAGAGCATTGGAGTTGGTTACTAGAGAAAGTGCATAAAAGAATAGGTAGTTGGACCAACAAATGGATTTCCTCAGGAGGATGGATAACTCTTATCAAATTAGTTCTTCAGTCTATCCCAATATTTGTTTCAGTAGTGTTGAACATCCCTAAGTTAGTGCTTAAAGAACTAGATAAAATTAGTCACAAATTTCTTTGGAGAGGATAAAAAATGGTGAAGAAATGGGCCCTAGTAAGGTGGGAGACCCTATGCCTTCCTACTCATGAAGGGGGTCTAGGTCTTCGATCGATAGTCAAGAATAACAAGGCTTTGGTAGTAAAGTTATATTGGAGGTTAATTAGCCACCCCAATGCCTTGTGGGACAAAAAATATGAGAGCCAAATATGTAGAAAACAAAGACCCCTCTAATATAATTCGACACAAACTACCTTCTAGAGGGTCCCCAATTTTAAAGGTCCTAAAAATTGGAGAGGAGTTGATAAAGAATAAGCTCTTCTAGATAGTATAGAATGGTCAAAAGGCACATTTTTGGATAGACTCTTGGGATGGACACCTTGCACTATCAATTCAACATCCAGAATTAAGGCCTATAATGGAGAAAATGCATAGGATGAATTGGATAAAAGTTGCCAAATATTATAAATATCAGACAAGAAATGCAGAGGTGGGAAGATGTTGGATCCCAATAGAAGACTGGCCAATCCAACTCTCTGAAGATCAAAAAAATAGATATTCATAGACTCCTTCAAATGTGATCACCTTCATGGTCACAAGTTGAGGACTGCATTGGTTGGAATAGCTCAGGGTATGGAGTGTACACTATAGCTCAAGGTTATTTAGCCTTAAGCCATATTAACCCCATCCGGCATAGGATCTATTCAAACATTTATGGGCTCAAAAGTTATGGCCAAAATTTAGGTTTTTCAACTAGTTGCTACTTCATAAAAGGGTACTCATAGGGGAGTAACTTATGAAGAAAGGATTTAATGGACCCTTTCAATGTGTAATGTGTTGGGATAACAATGAAACATTAAACCATTTATTCATAGAATGCCCCATAGCTTCTAAATTATGGAAGATGATGGCTTCCCTTATAAATTTAAGATGGTCCAATGAACAATCCATAGAATAGAGATGGAGATATTGGAGCAAACAAGAAGGAAAATACTGGTATGTGAACCAAATAGTTTGGATAGGAATGACTATTCTTCCTTGGAACATTTGGAAGGAGTAAAACAAGCGAATATTTCAGCAAGAGAGTAGGGACATCCACTATGTCTAGCTAAAGACCATAGAAAATATGACAGAGATTATCCAACATTTATTAACTCATCCACACAATTCAAATCAACTATGGGAACAAATGATGGCCCAATTAAATATTAGCCATGGATTAGCCCAACACAGAAGGAAGAAAGTGACCAGTCAAATGATGGATAGAACAAAGCAATGGCAGCCTCCCCCACAGAATTTTGGAAAAATCAATATGGATGGAGCATCTAGAGGAAATCCTGGAAGAGCTAGTATAGGAGGGATAGGAATATTGGAGGATGGTACTCTGATTTTTACTTTTGCAAAAAAATTAGGAATTCTATCCAATAACTTAGCAAAAGGGTAGGGTATTTTGAGAGGTTTGTAGGAGGCACTAAAGGTAGGTTGGAGAAGGGTGATAGTAGAGTCAGACTCTCAAATTATGATCAATTACCTAAAATCAACTTCAAGGCCTGAGAAGGTAGACTAGAGAATTCAAAGGATCATAGATAAGATTAGGTTAATAGCAACTAGTTTTCAAGAGGTTGTTTTCAATCATGTGCCTAGAGAATAGAACAGAGTGGTAGATGCTATGGCAAATTGGGCTCTTGACAAAGGAGATATTAGTTGCTATGGTTTCCCTCCTAGGTGGTGGCTAGACCAAACTAGGACCGATCTTCTCCTTGTTCAGTCTCTTGATGGCAATGTCAAAAGCTATGGCTAACTTGATAAGCAATGCAAGGCTTTATTCATGACTTGACCCCAATATTCCAGAAAGAGCAACATTCGATAACTGAAGACCTGATGCTCCTAAATCCCCTATGACTTTTTAGATCCTCGTTGTGGCTATGAAGTTTTAACAAAATCTATTGAAAGTCTTAGTGTAGACTGATCTTCTTTGTTTTAGTGCAATTCTTCAATACTAACCATGATAGAGGATGTTAGAGGGTCTTGTCTCAATAGTCAAAAGCTCCAATGGTAGGATGGATGGTTTTTTGGGTAGGCAGAATAGTTTGAATTTGTAGTTTTTATTGGACTGCATCTTGGCTAGTAGCCAAAAGGCTAGAGTTTATTAGATTTGTAATATATTCTTGAGTCTCTCTTAATATATTATTTTTTTAAATATATATAATTCAAATTGTGTGTTAAATTTTCTAGCTTCGTGTAAAATGATCACTGCTAATGAATAATAAATTATGTATAGAAAAAATATTTGTGATGACATTATTTTAAAAAAAATTAAAAATATCATTTCTAGAATTATTGGACAATTATAGCTTTTGTATTTTTAAACATTCATTTTATCTATTATAAAAAATATATTTTATATTTATTTAAATTAGGAAAATTAGAGGCCATGTAGATATCAATATTAAATTAAAATGTTCACTCTCCTCTTACACTCTTCAAAGTGTAGGCTTGTGATTTATATAAAATATATATGAATCATATGTTAAATTACCTTATTTTTCAATGTAATTGATTGAATTTATTATGATTCCATTAAGAAACAACATAAAATTTATGATTTTTTAATAATTTCTATTTAGTAAAGTGTATTTGTATAAAATGGTCTAAATTTTACCAATAAATTGAATTAGAAAATAATGTGTGTTTGAATATAAAAGTTTAAATTCATTCATATTTTTAAGTAGTTGTCAAATGGAGTTCATCACTTTTACTCATATTCCAAGGGAGTGGAATGGTGTTTCTAATTGTTTGGCTAAATGAGCCTCTGAATTTCAAGAAGGTTGGGATGTTAGGGAGTGGCATCAGCTTCTCAAACTTTTACTAGGTTACTGATTGTCGATATGCCTGACAATTTTTTTGTAATCTGATTCTTGAGTCTTGTATGCTTTTGTGATCTCAATAAAAATTTTATCCTTTAAAAAAAAATTATAAAATGTGTTTGGAAGTTTCAAGGGTGATTATAAGTCATACAATCATGACGCAATTTAGGATTAAAATTTCGTTACTATAATACTAATGAGGTATTAGATGTATCAAAGACCTACATGAGTTCTCAAAATATCAAATTTAAATTTTAAGTAATTACTTAGTCATTAATATCAGAAGATTTAGATTTTTTTATTTTCCCTTTTGCTAAGTTATGTAAGCAATATAGTATTGTGATCTAATAACATGCATTGATTGACAACATGGATACTCTAAGTGGAAACAAGTATTACCCTAAATTATGTATAATATAGATATTTTTAGAGCTACTTTAGATACACTATTTCACTAATATATTTTTCAATTTCATAAAGAATATCAAACTAATTACTGGAATGCCCATTAATTTCAGTATTACTATCATAAATCTTATTGTCATTTCTTCTTTAAACATTAATAAGTTAGTCTTGTAATGTTGATTTTTTTTTGTTCATATTTGTCTTTCATTACCACTAGACCCTAATACTATTGCTACTAAATAGGTTTTTATGTACTAGTTTGATAATGGACGTGTTTTTTAGTGTCATTTTAATCCGTTGCATATTATTCGGTCACATTTATGATTTTTTTAGGTTATGATATGTTAATTTTTGAATAACTTGATAAGAAACTTGTACATTATAAAAACAATCACAATTTTTTTTTTGTAATGGTGGTATTATTTACATCCAAGGGGATAACCTCATTGTTAAATAAAACTCAAACACGGTCTTTAAGTTGTATTACAATGGATAGTAACAATAACTGTGTGAGGTTCATCTTCACATAAATTTTTATTTGTATTACAATAGATAGTGACAATAACTTTGTGAGGTTCATCTTCACACAAATTTTGATATTATTCATACATTAAGTGTGTTTAATTTTAGTGATATTCATGGTATCTTTTTTAGCTGCTTGGATCCCATATTAATAGATAACAACTCTACCCTTTACTCTTGTGATCATTTTATATTATGATGGTATAGTATTAATATATGTGAATCTTGACATACATCTAACAAATGTGTCTATTTTACCTAATAATTATTAGGAATATCACAAAAATTATTTATAATATTATAATTCATAATCTATACTATATTAACAACTTACCATGGACAAAAAAAAAATCCTATGTAAATACTAGTCTTATTAAATTATTATAAAATATTTTAAAAAAATTGTTTATTATACTTAATAAATATATTTCATATTTATAAAATTATATAAAATAATACATTAATATGTAACTAATATATTATTATTCATTCTTCATATTATTTATTTTTATTTAATGACAACCTAAAACAATCTTTATAAAAACAAGGATATGGGATATACCACTATTTTATACGAATTATAATAAATTTATATTATGAGCTAAAAGAATTTGCACCACATGTAATTACTATTGAATATCAACCTTCACAAATTATTCATTCTTTATATTGATGTTATATAAATTTTTTAATGTATGAAAAAAGATAAATTATATAAATAAATAACTGAATAAAAATAACATTTAAATATAGTTGAGTGAGTGGTTAGTGTGCATATAAAAATATTTTAAAATCAATGTAATATTTATATAAATAATTAAAAAAAAACTGTGTGAGGTGGATTCAGATTTTATTTTTCTTATTTTATTAATGTAATAGTTATATAAATAATTTAAAAAAAAAACTTTGTCCTCATATTTATTTTATCTAATATTACAATTTAAATATTAAAGTGAATTAAAATTATAAAAATATATTATTGAAAACAATAATGATCAAATAGTATCAAACAAGCAGACCAAACAAGCAGACCATGTCGAGAATGTTAATAGTGTTTAGCAAAGTCAAGGGCTTACATCCTAAAGCTACTACCATGTCGAGAAATGTCGAGAAAGTACTCGACGAATAAAGCTCTTAAACCAGTTCAAATTCCACAACTGAATCATAAAATAAAATAGGCCAAGGAGAAATTATTTTACAGATACAAATACAGGCTAGGCAGAAAAGTGTTGACGCAGCTACCAAATATTTGCTGCTTAGCTTATTGCCGACCAAAAAAAAAATATGCCACCAAATAGACGACGTATTCTACATCAAAAACCAAGTCAATGCGCCTCAAGTCAATTTTTTATGCTTCAACTTGCTTGAAAAAATTTTACCCTTTAGAAAAAAATTATAAAATGTGTTTGGAAGTTTCATGGGTGATTATAAGTCATACAATCATGATGCAGTTTAGGATTAAAATTTGGTTACTATAATACTAATGAGGTATTAGATGTATCAAGGACCTACATAGTTATTAAAATATCAAATTTAACTTTTAAGTAATTACTTAGTCATTAATATCACAAGATTTAGATTTTTTTATTTTCCTTTTTACTAAGTTATGTAAGCAATATAGTATTGTGATCTAATAACATGTATTTATTGACAACATGGATACTCCAAGTGGAAACGAGTATTGCCCTAAATTATGTATAATATAGAAATTTTTAGAGCTACTTTAGATACACTATTTCACTAATATATTTTTCAATTTCATAAAGAATATAAAACTAATTACTGGAATGTCCATTAATTTCAGTATTACTATCATAAATCTTATTTTCATTTCTTATTTAAACATTAATAAGTTAGTCTTCTAATGTTGATTTTTTTGTTCATATTTGTCTTTCATTACCACTAGAACCTAATACTACTAAATAAGTTTTTATGTACTAGTTTTATAATGGGCATGTTGCTTCGTGTCATTTTAATCCGTTGCATATTATTCGGTCACCTTTATGATTTTCTTAGGTTATGATATGTTAGTTTTTGAATAACTTGATAAGAAACTTGTACATTATAAAAACAATTACAAAAAAATATTTGTAATGGTGGTATTATTTACATCAAAGGGGATAACCTCATTGTTAAATAAAACTCAAAAACGGTCTTTAAGTTGTATTACAATGGATAGTGACAATAACTGTGTGAGGTTCATCTTCACATAAATTTGAATTTGTATTACAATGGATAGTGACAATAACTTTGTGAGGTTCATCTTCACACAAATTTTGATATTATCCGTAACTTCCCATATTACATTAAGTGTGTTTAATTTTAGTGATATTCATGGTGTCTTTTCTAGCTACTTGGATCCCATATTAATAGATAACAACTCTACCCTTACTCTTGTGATCATAATATGATGATGGTATAGTATTAATATATGTGAATCTTGACATACATCTAACAAATGTATATATTTTACGTAATAATTGTTAGAAATATCACTAAAATTATTTATAATATTATGTATATAATTCATAATCGATACTATATTAATAACTTACTATAAACAAAAAAAATCTTATGTAAATACTAGTCTTTTTAAATTGTTATAAAATATTTTTAAAAAATTGTTTATTATACTTAATAAATGTATTTCATATTTATAAAATTATATAAAATAATATATTAATATATAACTAATATATTATTATTCATTCTTCATAGTATTTATTTTTATTCATTATTCATTCTTGATTTGTTCATCAGGTGCATTTTACGTCTCCTTTCCATGCCTATAAATTTTTGATATAGGGAACCTTGGTCTATACAACTTCCATGGTCACCACCAAAATCGTATAAGATAATGCAATGAATTTTGCATACCAAGTCCGTGACCAAAAGGGACTCCAAAATATCAGATCTGTTGAGACAAGTTCAATGCATAACGCACAAAGTAAAGGATTTCGGTAGTAGCCCCTTCACTTAGTCAACGAAAATCCCTTGACTGGAAGCCCTTGTGCGGTTTTGATGGAGATTTACTTCTTCTCCTTGCACTTGACTTGTTCAATTTAAGATTCAATTGTGCTTTCGATTAGTATTATAATCATTAACGGGTAATAGGGAAGATTTCACGCTGAATATTTTAGTGATAAGAGATGTCGAATCAGATCCGAAGATTTGTACAAACCAACTTGGTTCTTGACTCTTCCTCATTTGGACCACGCAATACAGCTTTGTATGCAATGTTAGAGGAACAATTTTAGGCGACGAAATATGTAATATATGATAATGACAAAAATATTATAAGTGAGAATCATGATCAATTTGACGTGACGGGTTGACAAAAACATCTTCCTCAAAACTCTCTACATATGCCAGCAATTTGCATTTTTATCAAAGATATGTCAAACCATTACTTTCCCTATTAAATTATTGATACCATTTCCATTAATAGAGAATCTTCCTCGCACCTTATAAAATTTAAACTCCATCTTAACAAAAGTTTATTTTATTTTTTGATTCATAGAGAAATCTATAACTTCATGAATGAGTTGCCTTTATAAACCCTAAGCCCGCTGAATAAGCATAGTCAACCAGACCTTGATCCTGCAGGGCATTGGAGTAGCCAACCGGCAGGCTGCTACCATCCATCCTATTACCTTCTTGGTATGCAGTGGTTTGAACCTTGGGCATTTCGAAAGAGAGGCCAAAGATGGCATCTAACTGGAGTCCAACAGGAAGTCACTCTGCGGAGACCATCTAGCCTATCGCCTTTGAACCTTGGACCTTCCCAAAGAGAGGCCACAGCCCTAACCAACACATGATTGACTACATTATTTGACACCTCGTTTCCTTTTTAGACATGCTAGTATTTTGGTACTATTGAATGGTTGTTCAATATTTACATCTATTTTCTTAGAAGTGTTAATAATAATATATGAAATCCCATTAATTGAAATATATATTCATCTCTTTTTGATAATAATTTTAATTTTTGTAAGAAATGTTAAATTCTGTATAGTTGTTTGTTGAAGTTGCACACACTTTTGAGTAGAGGAAGAGAATTCCTTTTAGAATTATTCAGAAAATAAAAACCACACTTCCAAATTTTTCATGATTTTTGGAAATAACATTATAATTTAAACTTTGTGTTGTTTTTAACTTTGATTGACATACTCTCTTATGATAGATGATCCTTGCATTTATATTTAAAACCTATAACCAAGAGGTTAACACATATTTTTTCATACTTGAAAATTACAATGATAAGCGGTCTATAAATGTTATTTTTATTTAAACATCATATTATTCGTTTTAGAAAAATAAATTCAACAAATATTGGGAGGGTCCATTATCCACAAAATTCTTAATCCTTTAGCATTATAGCAATTAAACTAATAGTACATCATCTCTTCTAATGTTGATAGAGTAAATTTACAATATTTTTATTTGTTAGAAAAAGCTTCTCAAAATGGTTGAAGTGAAGGGATAATGAAGAGGTAGATGATCTAATATTTATAGATTATTTTACAAAATGGATAGTTAAAAGGTTGGTGATATGTCATTTTATTATAGATTATCCCCCGTACGAATTTTGCTTTAGATTGCTAATCAAAAGAATGTCAAGTCCTCATGGAGGGCTTTAAGTGACTAAACATTCTTCCAAGGGAAATTATTGGATGTAAGAAATTTTGATTGCTCTATAGCATTATATCCCAACTTGATCAAATATATCAAATATTTTAATAGGTTGTAAACCAACTCATTATGATACTAGAGTTGTCAAAGAGAAAACTTAAAACAAATTTGTAGATCATTGATTGGTTGCTTGAGGTCCTTTTATTTAACTAGATTGCTAAGAGAAATCTAATATATGGAATTGATACTCATATTGATTTAATTTTTTTTTATTTTTAAATTTCTACATGCTAAAGAGGATTGATACAATGGTTACTATTTTGGATTAAAAGTAATGATAAGGATTGACCAAGCATTACATAAAATAATTATATAATACACTTCATTGGCCAACCCCCAAATTTATTTTTTAATTAATTGCAAACACTAATATAATTTTATATATAGTTGAATCTACCCATAGTTTTTATTTTTTAAATTTTTTAAAGCATCTATATAACCAATATACATATTAAGTAACTTTTTTCCTCAACTCTTTGGTTGATGTTTGAATAATTTTAAACTTAGTATTACCACTAATGATAAACCCAATTTTGTGTAATTTGTAAACATGCTCCTTTAATTTACTTTCCTAATCAAACTCTACCCCATTTCCAAAGAAGAAACCTAAATTTTTTCTCACATCACTTTTTATTAATATATCTTTGTATTTTGTAAAATTTAGATACAATATTTAATGGTAATATTCAAAGTGACACCATATATAGGGATAGATTACAATATAGTCTTCATGTGTTTTAGTTTTTAATCCATTTTTAAGAAATTATGTTTCAAAATTGTGACAAATAATATTTCATTCTATCTAAGATAGAATGAAATACTATTTATCACAATTTTAAAACATAAGTTCTTAAAAATGGATTAAAGACTCATCTATGCCCTTCTAATAAAAAGGGTGGTTCTGAAGCATACATGAGGAGCATGGAAGAGTTTACCTCCTTTGTTAATAATCAATATTTTCTAGATGTGGATCTAAAAGGGTCCACGTATACCTAGAGTAGCAAGCACCTAGGGAGTTACAATATTCAAATTAAGTTTGATAGAGTGTTAATATCGAAGGAAGACCTTCCTTTTTTTGGAGTTTATATCCTTTATTCTTTACCCAAAATAGGCTCAAACCACAACCCTTTAATTTTGGAGAAGATTAAAAATCAGAGCTTCTTTCCCAAAACTTCCAAATTTGAGGTTATGTTGTTGTAGCATTCAGACCTAGAAACAAGAATCAAGGAATGGTGTCCTGTGCTTTCTTGGGCCCACTAATTTCTCAAGTGGTGTCTAAGCTGAGATATATTAAGACCAACCTTAAAATATGGAATAAATATATTTTTGGTGATATATTCAAGTGGAAAAAATAAAATTTTGACCTACTTCAGAATTTTGAAGCTACCTTTAAATCTGGGGAAGTGACTAAAAGAGATAGACTAAAAGAAAAGGAGTTTTTATCAAGGTTTCACAACTCCTTAGCTAAAGAAGAAATTTTTTGGTGCCAAAAATCTAAATCCCTCTAGCTTCAGGAAGGTGACAAAGATACAAAGTTTTTCATACCTCCTCCTTGAGGCATAGGAGAAACAATAGAATTAGAGCAATACTAAAATCCAATGGGTCTTTTTTTGAGGATATTGAGGAAATCAGGGATGAAGCAGTTGCATACTTTAAAACCTTCTTGTGTTCAAGAGAAGCTAGGGACATTCAAGTGGAGGATAGGCTCCTACAAAATATTCCTGCTCTGGTTTAGTGATAAATGAATTTAGAGTTGGATGCCCCCTTTAGTGATGAGAAAATTAAGACTACAATATTCTCCATGAGAGGGCTTAAGACCCTGAGTATGAACAATTTTTCTCCAATATTTATTCAAAATTTATGGCACATAGTGGAGAAAGATATTTGTGAAGCATTGAGGGAAATCCAGTTGTTGAAGATAATTTCATCGTACATCAACTCTACCTTCCTTGTACTCATTCCCAAGATAAAGGGAGCTAAGGAATTCAAAGACTTTAGATCTATAAGTCTTTGTAATACATTGTTCAAAAATTTTACCAAATCCTTAGTGAATAGATTGAAAGACCATATTCTAGATATTATTGATCATCCTCAAAGTGGTTTTATGGTAGGAAGGCAAATTCTCAATAACATTATCATAGTGGACGAATTTATTCACTTAGTTGATAGGAGTGGTAGGTCATGAACCTTCCAAAAAATTGACATGGATAAAGCATATGATAGGGTCTCATAGGGCTTCTTACTTCAAATCCTATCCAAGTTTAGATTAATTCTAAGCTAGATTAATTCGATTAAGGCATGCATTTCTTTAGCAAAATTTTTAGTTATCATTAATGGATCCATAGTGGGTTGCTTTCATAGTTGTAGGGGTATCTAATATGGGGGTCCTTTATACCCATATCTATTCATTTTGTTGGCAAAATTCTTGGGGAGAGCTCTCAAATATGATCAAATATTAACAAGGATTAATCCAACAATCAATATAGACCCAATTTCTCACCATCAGTTTATCGATAATACTTTGTTGTCTTTCTTGGCCTCGATCCCCCAAGCTAGAGTTGTGAAATCCATCCTTTCATATTTTGAGAAAGCAACATGGTAGATAGTAAATCTCAAGAAAAGAAAAACATTTTTCTTTAACACTCTCCCAAGGAGGTAGAGCGAAATTGTTGATATTTGGGTTGTGAGATAGATTCCCTCCCTTTTGTGTACCTAGGATTATCAATTTTTAAGGGAGAAGTTAAAGTTTATCTTTGGTAATTAGCTATAAAAAGAGTTCAAAGGAAATTCACTAGATGGAAATGAGCACTCTTAAGCCAAGCTAGTAAATTCATGTTAGTAAATTCCACTCTTTATAGCATACCAGTCTATTTCCTTTCCCTTTTTAGGTTGCTAGGAAAAAATCTTTAGAAACTTCAGTAAAAAGTGCAACTTGCATACATTAAAAATAATCATTGCCAAAGATAAATTTCAAACCTATGCTAGGGAAAATAATTCAACACCAAATCAAAAAGCAAAGTCTTGGCATCCTTGGAAGCCTCGGGACATGTATCCCATAATAGAATTATAATTCAAATAAGGAATCAAGACCAAGTATACCCTAAGCCCCTAAGAATGCTATTGTAGTGTGGCTAAAAGGTATACCAAAATCAATCCTTCAAATATGTCAAAAGCAAGTATTCCAAGAATATATGCTCTTTTAATAATGAAGGTATCTAAAATTGGTTAGGTTACTGAATAACCTTAATCATTTGATAGTTTAGTCATCTATTTTTTCTCAACGCTCTATTGCACATAATACATCTCAAAAAATGGCATTTGTAGACACTAAAATTATGATAATTGGATAAGACTACAATGATGTACTCTTATCAACATCATATAGCCCTATTGGGCAACCCTAGGGTGTTTAATGGGGGTCCTAACCACAGTTTAGAAGGTTTACCCGACTTTTGAGAAGTTTGGGTCCATGTACCCATGGCCATCCCACCCTAGGATGGCCATAGTTCATGGTCGTACCACCCAGGGATGACCACCAACAACCATCCCTAGGTGGGATGGCCATGGCCTAGGTCCCTCAAAAAGGCAAGGGCGGGACAAATGATAATCAAATTATACCATTTATCCCATCCAATGACTTATGATATATTGAGGGCCTGCCAAAACCATCACAACCTATAAATTGGATGCCTCTTTCACCCAATGCATGGCAAGGATTTTTACAAGTGGGGGCACCTACCTTACATGTCCCAACTTGCCCATTTGACCCTGTGTCCCTCTTGGGCTATAAATTTAAGTCTTTCCAACAAATTTTAAAGAGAGGTCTTTGTAATAATTCACCACGAAGTGCTACTGAGATTCACTCTCCCCTTTTACCCACATATTCGTCCTTGGATTCTTCATCAATTGAAGGAGTTTCCAAGACATCCCCAGATACACACATACATTCCAAAACCCACCCATTTCTATGAGTTATATTACCAATTTTGATGACAACACCCCTAGGTATATTCTAGACCATATCCTAGAGGAATTGGTGGTAAAAATCACCTGGTTTGGTGGCCATCCCTACCTAGAATGTTTAACAGTCCCAATAGGCACACCCAAGTATGTCCATAAATTGGCATACAATTTTGAGTTAATTTTAGTGTAGTTCATTTCTAAATTAGCTTACATACTTCATACTAGAATTTGGTGAGATTTGAAGCCATTTTGGACATTCAATTAGGTTTTTGTGATGATAGTCCCAATTGGAACACCTAGGGATGACCATGGGTTTTGTTTGCAATTTCATTTTAATTTCTACATAAATCATTCCTAAAGTAGACAACATACATCATGCTAAGTTTTGGTACAATTTGGAGTAGTTTTTCATCGTCTATTGCACTTTTTGTATTCAATGTTGCATGCATCCTTATTATTTCATATTAATTTACACATGCTATTAATCCATTTCAATTTCTTGTGTGTAGATCCAGGTAGTCCAATGCATGAGGAAGGAGATAAATATTCGAGTATGGATAGATCATCGTAGCCATAGCAAAAATCATGCTCTTTAATTATGAGTGCGAGGAAGACACTGAAAGTGTGCCTTGAGTTTCTGAAAGGATTAGATTATTTGGATATTGTAATGGATTTTATCAATTGAGAGCACTCAAAGGAACATATTCTAACTACTTATTTGGAAAATACATTAATATAAATAGAACCACCCATTTATTTCACTTATTTGTCATCTTTATGCTTACTTTAATGTCACTTTTTGTAGTTCTTAAATAGATAGGTTCTTTTCATTTCCCTTTGCTATGTGTGCCATTTTTTCCACTCTACAATAAGGTAAAATATTTTTAATTCTTAATTTTTGTAGAACCCTTTATATCTCCCAAGTTTTTAGAATATACTACGGTCTTGATAAAGTGCTTAGCTTTCTTTAATTTTCCTTTGATTTGAATCCCTAATGTTCAACTTCTATATTTCTCTTTATCTCTCCCTATTTGAGAATATAAAGCTAAAGATACTTTTAATACACTTTCAATTTGATAATGTTCTCTATTTTCCAAGACCATAAAGCTGGATTCCTTTTATCCCTTGAATTGTATAAGAGGTTAGTGAAAGCACGAGATTTCGGGCGAAGGAAACACTAATTGCGATGCATTCAAAATCAAATACGCTTAAGTCCTAGAAATGTAGAATGCATGAAATGAAAGAGACGCATTGAAATGAGATACAAGAAAATGGAGAAAACACAGCCCTTTCATTAAACTCTCTTGATCTCTGTTACAAATATGCCTCCTCCCTTTTCAGGGGCTAGGAGCATTAAAAGAATTTGATTACAATCAAGACTTAAGGTTCCTCTTTTCGCGTGCCCACACTTGAGATGGGCGGGCCAAGACGATGTCGCCACTGATGTTGATGAGTCCTTGACCTCTGCTGCTCCTCCTACGAACAAAGAAACAACGAAGATGTCAGTAGCACCTGCTGCAAATAAGAAGTGTTTGTTCTCTAAAATCGCCAAAAGATGCATATAAACATTTGTCTAAAATAGTGAGTAAAGTGAGTCCAAATGGCCTGAAAACCTGACAGAAGACGGAAGATATTACCAGAAGGCCATTGCCACTGAAACAGTCGGCCAATCTGCCTTCACCTGGAATTCGTCCCTGGGCAGGACGAATTCTGACTGCAATTCATCCCTGGGTGGGACGAATTCTTCTGTGTTGGAAAAGCCGAGGTGATGCTGCTCCAATGTCGACTCCCGAGACCTCCAAAACACCTAAAAATAGAGGGGTTATGTAATTGGGGCCATTTTGGGACGACCCAGATGGTCGGATTCTCCCAATTTGGCCTCTATCCTCGGGAATTCGATATCGCCACCTGCAAGTTAGTAGGACAACAAAGCGACAAAAGGCATGATAAAATCTGATCAAAATGTTATGAAATTGAAGCTATGAGTTAACCAGACAGAATAACAGAAGATGCAACATGAACAAATAATCTAGAATGCTTTTAGAATAAAACTTAGAAAGTGTGGGGGTGCCCAAGTGGGCCTCCCACCATTGGCACTTGATTCCGGCACCAATCCACTAGGGATGGGCCCAAAACCTCTTAGGATTGGGATGTCTGCAAATTGGTGGTGTAAGGTGGTCAAATGTTGGATTTGGGTTGGATCCACGCTTCCAAAAGCCACCCAATAACCTCCCTTGCGAAAGAGATTAGTGGATGTGAGAAGGTGAATCAAAAAGATGCAAGTGGGTAATCAATCGGACAGCACTTCGTTGCTTGAAATCGCCTCCAATATCCTCATTTTTGGGTGAGAAAAGTCCCACCTTTTATAGACCCATGGGGTCTCTTTTGAGAGGGAAGCATAAGCGCCATGTGTTGGTCATAGGTGCCATGTGGCGGTCATGTCTTCCCATGAGGGAGGGGAGTCCTCCATGACTTGGGCTTTCATAATTGCCCTTGTGACAGTCCTCTAATAGCCTATTTGCCCACCCACACATGCGTGCAAGGCAGGAGTCATCAACTAACTGTCTTTGGCTGCCACTTGGCGCCATTCTTCTTTTTTCTCGTTAAACTCGGAATTCGTCCCTACCATAGACGAATTCAGAATTCGTCCCTAGGTGAGACGAATTCCATTTTGAATTCGTCCCTGGGTGGGACAAATACTGAGCAAAGTGCCTGAATGTGCCAAATTGCCTCTTGACCTTACAAAATTGCTATGAAAGTGGTTAGGACCATTGTTTGACCTCTGAGGGCTGCCCTGGGGGCTATGTTTGTCAAAGCGATCAGTGTTTGCAGTCACATAATCGGATTGGTGCTATTTTGGTGTCTATAGATGCCCCTTTTTGGGATGCGCTATGCATAGTGCAGTGTCGAGCAAAAATAGATAACCAAAGCACTAATGATTAGGGTTTCTTGGTAACCTAACCAACTTTTGATGCCCCAAGCATGGAAAGGGCATGCATTCTTGAATCCTTGCTTCTAACGAGCTAAGGAGTTTGATTTCAAGTGTTAACCTATTTTGGTGAGGTGTGACTTGAGCTTGGACATTGATCAGTCATGATTAGGCAAAGGGCGCAACCTTTTATCCTCAGGGGAACCTTGTGTTCATGATTCACGAAATGCCAAGTGTTTGATTGATTTGATTATTGCTTGTTTACTACCCCAAGCAGGAGCGTGATTGTCTTTGTCAATGATTCTTTGAATGCATGTCGTTTTCCTTAATTGGGTGTGTGATTGTTGATTGGTGACTAAGTGTGACTACCCCCTCAAGCGACGAATCGATGAGGGAATGACCTTCATGAGAAAAGCGACGAGTCGCTTGACCCAAGATGACTTGTGCAAGGGGGCCTTTAGAGGGTTTACCGTTTAGCATGTGCAATTTTTCCAACATTTGGACCTATTTTTGGTGGGTGTTAACCCTTTTTGTGATGCCATAATGGGGTGAAAGTGTCGAAAGTCCATCTTCCCGTGGAGCGGTCCGGCTATGGTAGCCTTCTTGGGGAAGTAGGAGAGTGACAATTTGAGCCCCGACATCGATTTTCTATGCCCAGAGGTTAAGTGCAAGAGCACTTGTGTCCGGCAATGCTTATTGCTATTTTTTTGTGTTGCATTTTTTTGTTGTTTTTGTTGTTTTTTGTGACACCATTTGGGGGTTAAATTGTCGAAAATCCGTCTTCCCGTGGAGCGGTCCGGCTATGGTAGCCTTCTTCGGGAGTAGGATAGTGACAATGTAAACCCCGACATCAATTTTGCTATGCCAAGAGGTTAAGTGCAAGAGCACTTGTGTCTGGCAATGTTTATTGTTGTTTGTTGTTTTGATTTTCTTATTGTTTTTGAGTGGGCTTTGACCCATTTGTGACGTCATTTGGGGGTGAAATTGTCAAAAATCCGTCTTCCCGTGGAGCGGTCCGGCTATGGTAGCCTTCTTAGAGAGTAGGATAGTGACAATGTAAACCCCAACATCAATTTTTCTATGCCAAGAGGTTAAGTGCAAGAGCACTTGTGTCTGGCAATGTTTATTGCTTTTTGTTTTTGTGTTGCATTTATTTGTTGTTTTTGTTGTTTTGATTTTCTTGTTGTTTTTTAGTGGGCTTTGACCCATTTGTGATGCCATTTAGGGGTGAAATTGTCAACAATCCGTCTTCTCGTGGAGCGGTCCAGCTATGGTAGCCTTCTTAGGGAGTAGGATAGTGACAATGTAAACCCCGACATCAATTTTCTATGCCAAGAGGTTAAGTGCAAGAGCACTTGTGTCCGGCAATGTTTATTGTTTTTTGTTTTTGTGTTGCATTTATTTGTTGTTTTTGTTGTTTTGATTTTCTTGTTGTTTTTTAGTGGGCTTTGACCCATTTGTGATGCCATTTAGGGGTGAAATTGTCAACAATCCGTCTTCCCGTGGAGCGGTCCGGCTATGGTAGCCTTCTTAGAGAGTAGGATAGTGACAATGTAAACCCCGACATCAATTTTTCTATGCCAAGAGGTTAATTGCAAGAGCACTTGTGTTTGGCAATGTTTATTGCTTTTAGAGGTTAAGTGCAATAGCACTTGTGTCTGGCAATGTTTATTGCGTTTAGAGGTTAAGTGCAAGAGCACTTGTGTCTGGCAATGTTTATTGCATTTTGTTTGTGTTGCCTTTGTTTGTTGTTTTTTTTTTTTGGTGGGCTTTGATCCATTTGTGGTGCCATTTGGGGGTGAAATTGTCGATAATCCATCTTCCCGTGGAGCGGTCCGGCTATGGTAGCCTTCTTAGAGAGTAGGATAGTGACAATGTAAATCCCGACATCAATTTTTCTATGCCAAGAGGTTAAGTGCAAGAGCACTTGTGTCTGGCAATGTTTATTGCTTTTTGTTTGTGTTGCCTTTTTTGTTGTTGTTTTGTTGTTTTGATTTTCTTTGATCTTATGCATGATGGTTGATGAATATGGATGTATGCATGTTGATTTATTTTGATGGATGCATATGCTATGATGAATACAAATGTTTTTGATTTATATGTGATATGCAGAGATGAAATGGATGAATGAGATTTGTGATGTTTGGCTATGGCACCATAGACTGTTTAGAACTCTATTATTTTGTTTTTAGGCTATTGCTATGATGCATGACTTTGTATATGTAATAGTGGTTTTTATTTTCTTGTGTATTTTTTGATGGTATTGTAAGAATGAGAGGTAGCGCAGTTGGTTTAGAAATGTAGCTAAGGTTTTTTGAGACTCAGACGTTTTTAACTCAATAGCGACGACTATACTTTGTCGTACAAGACTTTTGAACAAGGTATGAATCAGACTTATTTTTGACCAAGCTATTTCACATCCCTGTGTGTGCAATTGAGTTCATTATTGTGGTATTTATTAGGATACCGCCAGTGCCAGATGGGCTTTCAACCGAACCTGTACTGAGGATCACCTAATTAGCTCCACTAACTCCTTTGTTGTATTCAGTTAGATTAATCTGTGATGTTATCCAGGATGTCATAAGCTAGCTCATCCACATGCAAACATTGATCTATACGCAAGTTAATGTGACAGATATATCGTCATGCGAGAGGTTTACCGCCCGATTCTGATAGGCTATCAACCAAATCGATACGAGGCTTGCCTCATGACCTTTTAGAATGCTAAGAGTTCCAGGGATTCAAGTTCAACTCCCTTCTTTTCTTCAATTGTATTGGGATACTTGCTCGTTTGTAGTGATAATATCACTGTTTATTTTGATTTGTTTTTCTTTTGAGCAAGGGATTGGGGATATGGAGTGACGAAAATCACTATCGCTTGTGCCTTTTGATGTGTGCACTGTAGGATGTCAAATTTTGGAGTTTTTGACATTTTGCAAATTTTTGATGTTTTGCCATTATTGAGAACTAGGGATTCTTAAGGAATTGGGTAGGGAGGATGCTTGTCCTTTTGCCAACTCTCAGCATTCTTGGGGTCATTCACACAGGGGGATGAGCAAGATAACCGTTTCGCTTTTGGTGACCTGGATTACTATGCAGGTTTCATCTTTCGTTCACACAACTTAGGAATTGTTTTGTGTTTTTATGTGTTTTGGGATGTTACGTAACAAGGCGTATTTCAAGTATGACTCTACCTTCGTAAAATCTGTTTGAATTGATACATTACATGGCTTAAGAGCAAAACGATGACTGAATCATGAAAAAGTCTTGATACATTAAAAGACCACTGACTCTAGTGTGGTAAAAAGTGATTCATGGTGTTTTTGTTATTTTTGTAAAATGGAACAGTGTGGAACAAGATGTACTATCAGAGCCATTGCAGCCTATGGTGCCTTTGACCTATACGACCACAAATATGCAATGTATGGATGCAATGCTTAATGCAGCTACATATTTTTGTATTTTTGATGAAGATGTCGTGCGAGAAAAACTCTCTATTGATGAATTTGAGCATGCCTAGAAATGAGATGCAAATTTTTGTTGTTTTTGATGATTTTTGTTATTTTTGAATTTTCTTGATGGTGACCAAGGGATTTCGAGAATCCTTGGGGCTTTTGGGGTGACCAAGTGATTGAGATAATCCTTGGAGCTTTTGGGGTGACCAAGTGATTGTGATAATCCTTGGAGCTTTTTGGGTGACCAAGTGATTGCGATAATCCTTGGGTATTTTGGGGTGACCAAGTGATTGCGATAATCCTTGGAGCTTTTTGGGGTGACCAAGTGATTGCGATAATCCTTGGAGCTTTTTGGGTTTTTACCAAGTGATTGCGATAATCCTTGGAGCTTTTTGGGTTTTGACCAAGTGATTGCGATAATCCTTGGAGCTTTTGGGTGACCAAGTGATTGCGATAATCCTTGGGGCTTTTGGGGTGACCAAGTGATTGCGATAATCCTTGGAGATTTTTGGGTGACCAAGTGATTGCGATAATCCTTGGAGCTTTTTGGGTTTTGACCAAGTGATTGCGATAATCCTTGGAGCTTTTTGGGGTGACCAAGTGATTGCGATAATCCTTGGAGCTTTTTGGGGTGACCAAGTGATTGCGATAATCCTTGGAGCTTTTTAGGGTGACCAAGTGATTGCGATAATCCTTGGAGCTTTTGGGGTGACCAAGTGATTGCGATAATCCTTGGAGCTTTTTGGGGTGACCAAGTGATTGCGATAATCCTTGGAGCTTTTGGGGTGACCAAGTGATTGCGATAATCCTTGGAGATTTTTGGGTTTGGATTATGGCTCTTCAAGGGATAGAGGTACCCCCAGCTTGATGGTCTTTACACTTCAGATCTGGCTCTGTAGGGACGGGTATGAATGGATCAGCCCTATGTGTTGAAAGGAGGACAGGGTCTTCTCTCGGTACTGTTGTCATGATAGCGTCTCGAGGTGGACGGTGCTCATCATGGATTTGGAGCCATGGATCCAACACTTGGTCCCACCTTGCTGGGTCTACCCACCATTCATGCCCTAGCAGTATGCCCATTTGTCCCATTAGATCTTCATGAGTTAAAGGGCGATAATTCCATCATGCATGTCTGAGATAGATCATCTCAGTCTCGTCTTCTGAATCACTTTCGGAGATCCAAAAATGTTCATTCTCTTCAGCAACAGTTACTTGCGACATTGAGGGTTCTCCTTGTTCCAGCAAATTGATCTGGTCCCATTATGATTGTTCCCCTCTTGGTGGAGGGACCTGATTCTATTGACACTGTATTGATTCAGCTGGAACTTCTAAGGGGAATAGCTTCAAAAAGATGTCTGAAAGTCGTTGATGTTCTCTTTGAGGATTAATCTCCGAACTTTCACCTCTCTCTAGCAAAGGAGAGGGATTACTGCTGTTGCCAAGGGTGTTTTTTGACCATGGGAGGTAATCTCCCAAGGTATATTCTGTATTTGGGTTGGCATAAGGATCTGGTGCCAATCCCCCCTTGTTGCCTATTTCTAGGCCTTGCATATTTTTGACCAAGATGTCTAAGGGTAGGGGGTGGTTGAACCCTACTCCTGACTTATCATATGGCATCTGGTATCTTGGTTGGCAAAGGACACGCATCCCTTGCTCATATCTACCTAGCCCGTATCCATGCCAATTGCATTGGTCGAGATATCTTAGAGCGAATTCTGGGTTTGACAGATAGTTGATATTTTCAACAAAAGGCTCTTCGTTTGCTTCCTTTTGTTTGCATGGTTCAAGACCATGATCAAGGCCCCCATACACAAAATTTGTCTGGTTTGGTGGGTAGCCTAGAGGAACAACTGTCCCTATGGGAAGGCGAGGTCTCCCCATGTCTTTTACTGACTCCAATGCGGGGGTTGCCACAACATTTTGCACTAAATACTCCCCCAGGCCCGTATTGGCCATTTCGATAGTGATTGTTGATGATTGGGTGGGAGGAAATGGAAGTCCTTCCTGAGTCCATTCCATGTTTGGTATTTTAGGAGTCTTCGCTTCTGCTATGTAAGGTGTTTCTTCTGTTGATATCGTTGAAATTGTGGGCAACCCTTCTTCTAAGGGCTGAGCCTCTTCCATGATCTGTTTTCCCTTGTCCTTCTGTTTGGCCATGACAGGTGGCTTTGATGATGAAGGAGCAGATGATGAAGGCTCACCTGGCTGGGATTTTGTTGTTTTGGTCACCAGTGGTGCCTACGGTATTGGACCCTTTTTAGATGGATTTAACTGGAAATCCAAATGCGTTGAAGGGAGGGTCGATTGAGGCATGAATTGTACCGCATTGCAATACTTGAAGGGCTCTAAGTCCATTGGGACTACATGTATTTCTCCTTCAAAAGCATACTTTAAGCACTGGTGGGCGATCGAAGGGACACACTTCATGTCCCTGATCCAAGGCCGCCCTAGCAGTATATTATAAGCCATCTCGCCTTCCAACACATGGCACAAGGTAGGTATTGTCTTTTGTCCTACCTAGACAGGCAGAACAACTGTGCCGACTATCGAGCATATTGCATCGTTGAAATCTCACAGTGTGTACGTGGAGGTTGTGATGTGAGAGGCTGACAACTTCAAATGTTTTAAGGCTACAGTGGTAATGAAGTTACTGGATGAGCCAGTATCTACCAACACTCTCTTGTATGGGATCCAGTTGACCCACGCGATAACGTGCAGGGGTGGATCTGCCATGTCATTTGATATTGTTTTGACTTTGTCTTCTCTGAATGTGATGACCAGCTCCGTACATTGTTTCACATGTCCCACGAAGTTGTTGAAAGAATTTGCTTCGTGAGGCTGTAATTCGATGGCTTTTAAAATGTCCATAAGAGCTTCCCTATGGGGTGTTGACTGTTGAATAAGCTCGTAAATGGACAGCCTAGCCGATGTGGTCCACAAACTCTGCGTGAGTTTGGTCCGTATCGTGACCTCGGGTCTAGGTAGAGGCAACTGCATTGGGCATTGTTGAGGCTGTGATGTTGTCGGAACTTCCCTCGTAGCTACCTCGGGGACAACTGCTGGGTACTTTTTGTTCCTTGGCACTATACTAATCATTCCCACAAATCCTTGCATGGGAAGATTTTGTCGCACCTCGTTAATGCGGAGAGGTTTTGCCCGTGCTTCGTGGGCGAGGCAAAGGGTCCTTGAATACCCCCATTTGTTGATTATTTGGCGCTATGGGGTTGTCCACGACAAATGTTCTATTGTCGATCAAATCTTGGATTAATTATTTGAATTTCCAGCATCCATTCAAGTCGTGTCCTCTGCGCCTATGGAATCTACAATACAATTCCTCTCTGTATCCCCTAGGCTTAGGAGCGTTAGGGTCTATAGTTTGGATTTCTGGTAGAGTGACTAAATTTTCCACTGACAAGAGGTCAAACAGGGAGTCCTTGGACTCTGTGTAAGGGGTGAATTGTTGCCTAGGGCGACACTGCTAATTCTGCTCCTGCCTTCTATTATCTCTTTCATAACCAGGAGGCACTGCCTGGTAATTAGCCTTTTGGGATTGCATTTCTTACACAAGCGTGGGAACATTTATCGCAACTTGGTTAACTGCAGCGTGTTGTGATTGCGTTGTCCCGGTCGTAGTGGTTTTATTCCACTCTTTCTTTTTAGGCTTGGTGATTGCACCTTCGCCTATTTTGATCTCTTCTATAACTCTGGCTTGCGCCAAAGCTTCTTCTAAGTCGGCGTATTGCTGCAGCTGCAATAGCCCAGAGATCGATTTCAAGCAACTTTTTGCGAACATCTGTGTGAGATCAGACATAGGGATACGGTAGGGTAACTTAGAAAGCAAAGCTCTCCATCGATTCCTGTATGCTGCCATTGTTTCTTCTTCAAATTTCCTGAGGCTATCCAGATCACTCAGTGATGCCTTCTTCCTTGTGTTGAAGGCAAAGCGTTCAAGAAACGCATCTACTAATTGATCTAGGTTGCTTATGCTGTGTTTTGGTAATTGTGTGAACCAATCCGAGGTAGGGCCTGCGAATGTGGTTATGAAAGTTCTAAGCAACAATGCATCGTTATCTTGGATGCCGAAGCATTGGCTTAGAAATCTTGTTACATGTTCTTGTGCGTCCTCTTCACCTTTAAAGATCGCCAATTGAGGCAACTTGAAATGTTCGGGGTAAAGAGGTGTGGGCACTGAGGGATGCACCGAATGACTACGAAGTTGACGTAATGTGGGTTTTTGATGCCCAATAGCTTTTGTCTCTACAGACTCTAAACGCTCTAATAGCGCTTTGTATGCATCGGAATATTTTATTTCTTCCTCTCTTGTTTGCTCCCGTTGTAAGTTATGGGAGACTGGAGGCCTATGGAGGGGTGGCCGAATGGCAGCCCTCCTGCCTTGATGGGGAGTTTCAGCATGTTCTATTTCTGGTTCATACTCCTCATAAAATTCTTGAGGAGTCTCTGGGCGAGACCTATAACCCTGATTGGGTCCTTGCTGAAGGTACCCATCATTGTTTCGGGGAGTGGCTTCCCTCTCGGGTCTATAAGGTCTCGAAGGCAAAGCTTGACGAGGTCGTGGAGACCTGTCCTGCACCAACGGATTATGCCTCTCATATTGTTTGGCTCTTTGGGTGCGAGGGGTTGGCCCCATCTTAGGTAGTTCATAGCGTAACTCATCCGCTTCGCGTTGCATGCGCTCTCTATCCAAGCGGTGTCGATACTCTATCTCTTGATGACTTTGTTTAAGCCGCGTGATTTGGGCTTGACGGGTGGCATGTCTGGTGACTATCGGGTCAATTTGGTCTACCCTATTTTTCTCAGGAGGTTCGAATGTTTCTCCTATGTGTTTGCCTCGATCTTGATGATCTAAAATTTCAATGGGTTGCTTCCCTCTGTCGAGGTAGGCGACATTTACTCGAGGCTCTGGCCTCGATGTATGATCATGATACCTAGCAAGGGTGGAAATGCAAGGTTCCCACATTGTTTGTTGTCCTCGAGGAATGCGATGGCTTTCCTCGTACTCCCTTTCACGGGTTTGGAAGGGGCGGGCGGAGTTAGCTCGCCCTGTGTAAGGAGCCCTGCGCTCTGGATTTTGTCTTTCTATCCTAATGGGAGGTAAATAAGGGACGCCATATCCATGTTGTCCCTCCAAATGGATAGTGTGCCTCTCTAGTGCTTCATCACACTGTGGCCACTCATGTCTAACCTCAAAAGGCAATTCTCTGTTTACATCAAGGTCTACATGTAAAGCGTCTTCCCGAAAGGGGCTATTTTGAATGGGCATACCCCACCGAGGATTCTGACATGGATTATTTTGTAGGCCAGACCGATAAGGCGGTATGACCAAGTCCTCAGGACTGAAGCGAAGGTGACTTGTGCCTCCTTGGATATTCCCCACAGCATCCACCCGTGATTGGGCTTGGCTACGGGTGAGCACCATGACGATGTCTCTCTAAAAACCCTAAAAATTGAAATGAGTCAGATGGGGCCCAAAATTGGCATGTGCATCCCTCTTATAGTAGATAAGACAAAAATGAAGTTTCAAGTCCTAACTCTAAATACATTAGGAGATATTGACATCCGAACAGCTCAAAAAGTGTAAAAAATTGGGCACGCAATTTTAGAACCTAATTTCAGGGCACTAGATGATGGAATTTGTTTAAAATTATCCCAACTAACTCCCTGTAAAATTTAAAGTCAATCGGAGCTACGGTTGAGAAGTTATGGCCCCGACAAGATGCACTAAAATTTAGGGAAAAATATAAGATTTTCCATACTTTGTTGGATGGTCCTGCATCACTTATGGGCACATTTGGGGTGCTTTTGGGTTGACCAAAGGTTTCATGGACACCTTTGGGGCCTTTTGGGGATGACCAAGCGATTGCGGGAATCCTTGGAGCTTTTTGGAGCGAATGACAAAATGCATAGATTTTTATCTTTTGTTTATGATTTTTTTTTTTGTTACACTAAGCAGAAATGAACACACACATACAAAAACCATGATTATCTCTTTTAAGGATTAATGGTGTGTCCTAAACTAGTTTAGTGCATTTTGATGTTTTGTTTTGTTTTTGAATGTTTTTGAAGAACGTTTAAATGCATAATGAAGGCTCATATAACTCCCAAAATGGTCACCCCTTCAATATACCAACTAGGCCGATATACCAACCTCTCTATATACCCGCCCTTACGAGAGGGAGACTATAGGTACGTGGGTACGTGGTACGTAGGCGGTACGAAAGGGGGATTGTCCTGTTAATGACACCTACCATAGAAGACTTATCCTCGCACGCATGGGAATCACCCCAACGACACTCGGTCATCTTTCATCAGGATTTACGCCTAACAACAGTGAAAATCGGGGAAATGGATGCAAAGCTAAGCCAAGGTGGTGATGAACCCACCGTTGGTCTTGCTCAAGCGCTGGGGTCTTACGACCAGCTCCTTGGTTTAATTTACCACGTGATGTGTGTGGGATTCATTTTATTTAACGAAAATGAAACAAGCATAAATGACTTTCCCTAAGCAATGTAGGATAAAATAAAAATAATCAAAGAAACAGAAACATAAAATTTAATAGAGATTATAAAAATCCCTACCTCTTCTCTGCCTGGACCGGTTGCTTCTGAATTTTTGCTCTAAAAATCTACAGGAAGGAATTTGTCCCTCTATGAGACGAATTTTAGAACAGAATTTGTCCCTGCCAGAGACGAATTTGAATTCGTCTCAGGGTCAGACGAATTATAGTAAAGAATTTGTCAGAGACGAATAACAGTCTGCAACAAAAAAAATGTACCTGTCAAGCACAAAACACAAAAATTTAATCAGTTTCTATGATCTTAAAAACCAGGGAACAGGGTCCCACCATGATCGCCACTGAAAGCACGAGATTTCGGGCGAAGGAAACACTAATTGCGATGCATTCAAAATCAAATACGCTTAAGTCCTAAAAATGTAGAATGCATGAAATGAAAGAGACGCATTGAAATGAGATACAAGCAAATGGAGAAAACACAGCCATTTCATTAAAATCTCTTGATATCTATTACAAAGATGCCTCCTCCCTTTTCAGGGGCTAGGAGCGTTAAAAGAATTTGATTACAATCAAGACTTAAGGTTCCTCTTTCCACGTGCCCACACTTGAGATGGGCGGGCCAAGATGATGTCGTCGTTGATGTTGATGAGTCCTTGACCTCTACTGCTCCTCTTGCGAACAAAGAAACAATGAAGATATCAGTAGCACCTACTGCAAATAAGAAGTGTTTGTTCTCTAAATCGTCAAAATATGCATATAAACATTTGTCTAAAACAGTGAGTAAAGTGAGTCCAAATGGCCTGAAAACCTGACAGAAGACGGAAGATATTACCAGAAGGCCGTTGCCACTGAAATAGTTGGCCAATCTGCCTTCACCTGGAATTCGTCCCTGGGCAGGATGAATTCTGACTGCAATTCGTCCCTAGGTGGGACGAATTCTGTTGTGTTGGAAAAGTCGAGGTGATGCTGCTCCAATGTCGACTCTCGAGACCTCCAAAACACCTGAAAATAGAGGGGTTATGTAATTGGGGCCATTTTGGGATGACCCAGATTGTCGGATTCTCCCAATTTGACCTCTATCCTTGGGAATTTGATATCGCCACCTGCAAGTTAGTAGGACAACAAAGCGACAAAAGGCATGATAAAATCTGATCAAAGTGTTATGAAATTGAAGCTATGAGTTAACCAGATAGAATAACAGAAGATGCCATATGAAAAAATAATCTAGAATGCTTTATAATAAAACTTAGAAAGTGCGGGGGTGCCCAAGTGGGCCTCCCATCGTTGGCACTTGATTCCGGCACCAATCCACTAGGGATGGGCCCAAAACCTCTTAATATTGGGATGTCTGCAAATTGGTGGTGTAAGGTGGTCAAATGTTGGATTTGGGTTGGATCCACGCTTCCAAAATCCACCCAATAACCTCCCTTGTGAAATAGATTAGTGGATGTGAGAAGGTGAATAAAAAATATGCTAGTGGGTAATCAATCGGACAGCACTTCGTTGCTTGAAATCGCCTCCAATCTCCTCCTTTTTGGGTGAGAAAAGTCCTACCTTTTATAGACCCATGGGGTCTATTTTGAGAAGGAAGCATAAGTGCCATGTGTTGGTCATAGGTGCCATGTGGCAGTTATGTCTTCCCATGAGGGAGGGGAGTCCTCCATGACTTGGGCTTTCATAACTGCCCTTGTGACAGTCCTCTAATGGCCTATTTGCCCACCCACACACGCGTGCGATGCAGGAGTCATCAACTGACTGTCTTTGGCTGCCACTTGGTGCCATTCTTCTTTTTGCTCGTTAAACTCGGAATTCGTCCCTACCAGAGACGAATTTAGAATTCATCTCTGGGTGAGACGGATTCCATTTTGAATTCGTCCCTGGGTGAGACGAATACTGAGCAAAGTGCCTGAATGTGCCAAATTGCCTCTTGACCTTACAAAATTTCTATGAAAGTGGTTAGGACCACTGTTTGACCTCTGAGGGCTGCCCTGGGGGCTGTGTTTGTCAAAGTGTTGCAGTCGCATAATCGGATTGGTGCTGTTTTGGTGTCTACACTTAGTATCAATAATAATTTCCAACTTTCAAGCAATTATATTTTTTTTCTTCCAATATCCTTGAATTCTCAATGATATGGTTTCTAAATTTCAAGATATTTAATTTGGCGTTGAACTCCTTGTATATCCCTAATTAAAAATTTATAAAATGATAATATTTGCAAAGGAATGCTTCCATTTTAAGGTAGAATATCAAATATCTCCTAGTTTAATAATTTACAAATATTTTTTATATTTGAGTCTCATATAATGCAATTTTCAAAATAATATTAATGTTATAATCTCCTTTAATTGCCTTTGTAATTAATAAATGAATTATCTATGGTTGTAATTTCCTTATATCTCCATGCAATGATTTTTTTGATGATTTAAAATTTTCCTTCAAAATAGGTTTTGATAGGCTCCCAAAACCTAATTACATCAATAGAAAAAGTGCTAAACAAGAAAAAGTCAAAGTGAGAAGTAAAAAGGGGGGAATGTAGTCTCACAATAAGGAAGAAAAAAAGGAATATAAAAGAGAGAGGATGGGTAAAACATGAGGATGTTCTAAGACAAACAAAGTATCATGTACAAAGAAGGCATTAATCCTCCTCTTCAACTTCAACATATTCATACTTAGGCTCTTATTGTATCTCGTCCTCACATTAATACTTAGCATTTTTAGAATCCATAGAGTTATTTTAGTTATCCTTGATTTAATCCATGATATTTTCCTTGCCATCATCCTCAAAGAACTTCTTTTTGAAAAATAGAAGATTTAGGGCATTACGGAGGTCCATAATGTGAGAAATATAGTTGGAAATTGAGTTAATGATGTACTACTTTAGGCATTGGTTAGGTACATCCTTATCCTCCTCATCCGAGTTGATTAAAAGGCTTTTTTTTTTTCTACGTAAGATTTTCTAGAGATGGTGAGGATCCTATGGCTCTCTCTGATTTCTCAGGGACCTCAAGTTTGATTTTCTTGACTACTTGATTTCTTTGAATTTTGACTGCCTTCACAACTGCTCTTTTCTTGTACGACATGGCTAACAAATAATATGGGGATGGACTTACCTAGGTCTGGCTAGATTTGGTAGGGATCAGGATAGGTTTTCCTTTTGTGGAATGAATGACAAGGATGATAATGCATTGAGGGTAGTGGATGAGCCAATTTTTACTATTTCTTTTTGTGGATTTTCTCTATGGAATAGCTAATGGAATTAAAGATAAATTGGGGTATGTTCATAGGATTGACATCCCTAAAGTGATTGTATAAGACAAAGTGAAAACTACAAATTATATTCTCAGGATGATCAACTATAATAAATTCTATAATTAGATTCATTACACTATTCCATGGGGTAGGGAGCTCTATTTGTTTCATTCCCATCCTTGCTTTATTGCAGAATTCTTTATCCTTTATTTCCTTCAATTCCATATCCCAATTATGCTTCTCACGTTGAATGAACCTCCCTTTCACCGATTTGCCTGTGATTTCAATGAGCAACTTGATATCGATCTTGTAAGTTTTATCATAGATGATCACCTTGTCATTGTTCCAACTATCCAGTATTACCGTGGTTATATTGAATTCATCCCCTAAAATTCTCTTGAAGAAAGGCATAAAACCTCTCTTAGTGAGCATGGCTTCAGAAATGAAGTCCATGAAAATAATTTTTGGCTCAACAAAACTCATGGTTGCTAGGAAAAGGGGCGCTTGGGAATGTATCAGAGAAAGAATTTCTACAATTGATAAGATTTAGATTCACTATAAAGATATAACAAGAAGAGACCACTCTTTGGTTTGGGAAAATTTCCTTCTTGGATGAGGAGCTAAACAATCTAAATGATTTGAAAATTGTAGATATCGATGTGGGGATTCCCATGCACACTTGGAAAATCCATGGAAAAAGGATTGTAATTTAAAGGCCTAACCACCTTGATGTGCCATGTGAAGACATTATTAAGGTAATGGCGAAGAACATGAAGCGTAATAGATAATATGGAAGAAAGGGCAGGGATACTGAGGAGAGGGGCGATGGTGTGAAGGGAGAGGTGGAGGTGATTGGTGGGTAGAGGGCACATGTGAGCACTGCTAGTAGGTATACGATTGTCATCTTAAAAAGAGGAAACGTGGATGTGGAGACTGATATTAGTTAAAATTAACCTTAGGAATAATAGACCTTATGTCTCCTTCAAGTTCATGGAAAGCAAATATTAATTGAATGTCAATATACCTTTGATGTGAGGTGCTACATGCCAATTGGATTTTTAATTGACTACACTTTCAAACTTTTTGAACATTGTATTCTCCTCAAAATTCAAGTTATGACACTACTACATTAACTGAACCTCTTTCTATGGTGCACTTCTTTACTTTATATCGTTCTCTTATTTACTTCAATTCTCTTTAACCTTGGAATTTTGATATGGGTTCACTCTTTAGTCTTGGGATATTAATACTTCAATATATCCCTTTGGATTGCATGCCACATGGAATTTGTGTTGCTCTTCGATGTAGTTCTTCCCTACTAGGTGGTGCAGAGACATTGTAATATTTAGATGACGTTGATATAGGTGGTGCAGGTGTTATTTCAACCTTTTTATGTTGAAATAATCATGATTTATTCCCTCCTTGCTTGTATGAGGCATTACTAAGGATTGTTGATATTAGGTGGTGCAGGCATATTAGTTTTTCATCGTCTATTTCACTTTTTGTATTCAATGTTGCATGCATCCTTATGATTTCATATTAATTTACACATGCTATTAATCCATTTCAATTTCTTGTGTGTAGATCCAGGTATTCCAGTGCATGAGGAAGGAGATAAATATTCGAGTATGGATAGATCATCGTAGTCATAGCAAAAATCATGCTCTTTAATTATGAGTGCGAGGAAGACACTGAAAGTGTGCCTTGAGTTTTTGAAAGGATTAGATTATTTGGATATTGTAATGGATTTTATCAATTAAGAGCCCTCAAAGGGACATACTGTAACCACTTATTTGGAAAATACATTAATATAAATAGAACCGCCCATTTATTTCACTTATTTGTCATATTTATGCTTACTTTAATGTCACTTTTTGTAGTGCTTAAATAGATAGGTTCTTTTCATTTCCCTTTGCTATGTGTGCCATTTTTTCCACTCTACAATAAGGTAAAACATTTTTAATTCTTAATTTTTTTAGAACTCCTTATATCTCCCATGTTCTTTGAATATACTACGGTCTTAATAAAGTGCTTATCTTTCTTTAATTTTCCTTTGAGTTGAATCCCTAATGTTCAACTTCTATATTTCTCTTTATCTCTCCCTATTTGAGAATAGAAAGCTAAAGATAATTTTAATACACTTTCAATTTGATAATGTTCTCTATTTTCCAAGACCCTATAGTTGGATTCCTTTTATCCCTTGAATTGTATAAGAGGTTAGTATCACTAATAATTTCCAACTTTCAAGCAATTAATGATATTGTTTTCTTTATCCTTTAATTCTCAATGATATGGTTTCTAAATTTCAAGATATTTAATTTTGTGTTGAACTCCTTGTATATCCCTAATTAAAAATTTAGAAAATGATAATATTTGCAAAGGAATGCTTCCATTTTAAGGTAGAAAACCAAATATCTCCTAGTTTAATAATTTACAAATATTTTTTATATTTGAGTCTCATATAATGCAATTTTCAAAATAATATTAACGTTATAATCTCCTTTAATTGCCTTTCTATTCCATCAATGAATTATCTATGGTTGTAATTTCCTTATATCTCCATGCAATGATTTTTTTGATGATTTAAAATTTTCCTTCAAAACAGGTTTTGATAGGCCTCCAAAACCTAACTACATCAATAGCAAAAGTGCTAAACAAGAAAAATTCAAAGCGAGAAGTAAAAATGGGGGAATGTAGTCCCACAATAAGGAAGAAAAAAAGGAATATAAAAAAGAGAGGATGGGCAAAACATGAGGATGTTCTAAGACAAACAAAAGATCATGTACAAAGAAGGCATTAATCCTCCTCTTCAACTTCAACATATTCATCCTTAGGCTCTTATTTTATCTCGTCCACACCTTAATCCTTAGCATTTTTAGAATCCATAGAGTTATTTTAGTTATCCTTGATTTAATCCATGACATTTTCCTTGCAATCATCCTCAAATAATTTCTTTTTGAAAAATAGAATATTTAGGGCGTTATGGAGGTCCATAATGTGAGAAATACAGTTGGAAATCGAGTTAATGATGTACTACTTTAGGCATTGGTTAGGTACATCCTTATCCTCCTCATCCGAGTTGATTACCAAGGTTTTATTTTTCTGCGTAAGATTTTCTAGAGATGGTGAGTATCTTATGGCTCTCTCTGATTTCTCAGGGACCTCAAGTTTGTTTTTCTTGACTACTTGATTTCTTTGAATTTTTATTGCCTCCACAACTGCTCTTTTCTTATACGACATGGCTAACAAATAAGAGGGGGATGGGGTCTGGCTAGATTTTGCAGGGATCGGGATAGGTTTTCCTTTTGTGGAATGAACGACAAGGATGATAATGCCTTGAGGGTAGTGGATGATCCAATTTTTACTTTTTCTTTTTGTGAATTTTCTCTACGAAATAGCTAATGGAATTAAAGATAAATTGGGGTATGTTCATAGGATTGAAATCCCTAAAGTGATTGTATAAGACAAAGTAAAAACTACAAATTATATTCTCAAGATCATCAACTATAATAAATTCTATAATTAGATTCATTACACTATTCCATGGGGTAGGGAGCTCTATTTGTTTCATTTCCATCCTCGCTTTATTGCAGAGTTCTTTATCCTTTATTTCCTTCAATTCCATATCCCAATTATGCTTCTCATGTTGAATGGACCTCCCTTTCACCGATTTGCCCATGAATTCAATGACCAACTTGATATCGATCTTGTAAGTTTTGTCGTAGATGATCACCTTGTCATTGTTACAACTGTCCAGTATTCCCATGGTTATATTGAATTCATCCCCTGAAAACCTCTTGAAGAAAGGCATAAAACCTCTCTTAGTGAGGATGGATTCAACAATGAAGTCCATGAAAATAATTGTTGGTTCAACGAAACTCATGGTTGCTAGGAAAAGGGGTGCTTGGGAATGGATCAGAGAAAGAATTTCTACAATTGATAAGATTTAGATTCACTATAAATATATAACAAGAAGAGACCACTCTTTGGTTTGGGAAAGTTTCCTTCTTGGATGAGGAGCTAAACAATCTAAATGATTTGAAAATTGTAGATATCGATGTGGGGATTCCCATGAACACTTGGCAAATCCATGGAAAAAGGCTTGTAATTTAAAGGCCTAACCACCTTGATGTGACATGTGAAGAGGTAATTAAGGTAATGGTGAAGAACGTGAAGCATAACAAATAAGATGGAAGCAAGGGCAGGGATACTGAGGAGAGGGGTGATGGTTTGAAGGGAGAGGTGTAGGTGATTGGTGGGTAGAGGGCGCGTGTGAGCACGGCTAGTAGGTATACAATTGTCATCTTAAAAAGAGGAAACGTGGATGTGGATACTGATATTAGTTAAACTTAACCTTAGGAATAATAGACCTTATGTCTCCTTCAACTTCATGGAAAGCAAATATTAATAGAATGTCAATATACCTTTGATGTGAGGTGCTACATGCCAATTGGATTTTTATTTGACTACACTTTCAAACTTTTTGAACATTGTATTCTCCTCAAAATTCAAGGTATGACACTACTACATTAATTGAACCTCTTTCTATGGTGCACTTATTTACTTTAGATTTTTCTCTTATTTACTTCAATTCTCTTTAACTTTGGAAGTTTGATATGCGTTCACTCTTTAGTCTTGGGATATTAATATTTCAATATATCCCTTTGGATTTCATGCCAAATGGCATTTGTGTTTCTCTTGGATGTAGTTCTTCCCTACTAGGTGGTGCAGAGACATTGTAATATTTAGATGGCATTGATATAGGTGGTGCAGGTGTTATTTCAACCTTTGTATGTTGAAATAATCATGATTTATTCCCTCCTTGCTTGTATGAGGCATTACTAAGGACTGTTGATATTAGGTGGTGCAGGCATAGGTGTTATTTTAAAATTGAATTATATATTCCCTCCTAAGGAATTACTAAGAATTTATTGTTACTCTTCTCATTTGTGCCAAATGGTATATTATTCTTTTACTCATTGTGATAAGTGGTAACTTATTATCTTACATGTAACCTAGCGCTCAATATTCCCTTATATTCCTTAACATACCTGCAAACTCCTTGCATGTAACCTAGCACTCCAATGGTGTGATAAATGGTTTTTTTATTAGGTAGAATAGTTTTATTTTGTAGTTATTATTGAATTGCATTTTGTTTAGCAGCCAAAAGGCTAGATTTTATTAGATTTGTAATTTATTCTTGAGTCTATCTTAATATATTTATTTTTTTTTAATATATATAATTCAAATTGTGTTAAATTTTCTAGCTTCGTGTAAAATGATCATTGCTAATGAATAATAAATTATGTATAGAAAAAATATTTGTGATGACATTAATTTATAAAAAATTAAAAATATTGTTTCTAGAATTATTGGATAATTATAGCTTTTGTATTTTTAAACATTCATTTTATCTATTATAAAATATATATTTTATATTTGTTTAAATTAGGAAAATTTAGGCCATGTAGATATCAATATTAAATTAAAATGTTCACTCTCCTCTTACACTCTTCAAAGTGTAGGCTTGTGATTTATATAAAATATATATGAATCATATGTTAAATTACATATTTTTCAATGCAATTGATTGAATTTATTATGATTCCATTAAGAAACAACATAAAATTTATGAAATTTTTATAATTTCTATTTAGTAAAGTGTATTTTTATAAAATGGTCTAAATTTTAAATTGAATTAGAAAATAATGTGTGTTTGAATATAAAAGTTTAAATTCATTCATATTTTTAAGTAGTTGTCATATGGAGTTCATCACTTTTACTCATATTCCAAGGGAGTGGAATGGTGTTGCTGATTGTTTGACTAAATGAGCCTTTGAATTTCAAGAAGGTTGGGATGTTAGGGAGTGGCAGCAGCTTCTCAAACTTTTACTAGGTTATTGATTGCTGATATGCCTCAAAAAAATTTTGTAATTTGATTCTTGAGTCTTGTATGTTTTTGTGATCTCAATAAAAATTTTACCCTTTAAAAAAAAATTATAAAATGTGTTTGGAAGTTTGAAGGGTGATTATAAGTCATACAATCATGATGCAGTTTAGGATTAAAATTTGGTTACTATAATACTAATGAGGTATTAAATGTATCAAGGACCTACATGAGTTCTTAAAATATCAAATTTAACTTTTAAGTAATTACTTAGTCATTAATATCACAAGATTTAGATTTTTTTATTTTCCCTTTTGCTAAGTTATGTAAGCAATATAGTATTGTGATCTAATAACATGTATTTATTGAAAACATGGATACTCCAAGTGGAAACGAGTATTGCCCTAAATTATGTATAATATAGAAATTTTTAGAGCTACTTTAGATACACTATTTCACTAATATATTTTTAAATTTCATAAAGAATATAAAACTAATTACTGGAATGTCCATTAATTTCAGTATTACTATCATAAATCTTATTGTCATTTCTTCTTTAAACATTAATAAGTTAGTCTTCTAATGTTGATTTTTTGTTCATATTTGTCTTTCATTACCACTAGAACCTAATACTACTAAATAGGTTTTTATGTACTAGTTTTATAATGGGCATGTTGCTTCGTGTCATTTTAATCCGTTGCATATTATTCGGTCACCTTTATGATTTTCATAGGTTATGATATGTTAGTTTTTGAATAACTTGATAAGAAACTTGTACATTATAAAAACAATTACAAAAAAATATTTGTAATGGTGGTATTATTTACATCCAAGGGGATAACCTCATTGTTAAATAAAACTCAAAAACGGTCTTTAAGTTGTATTACAATGGATAGTGACGATAATTGTGTGAGGTTCATCTTAACATAAATTTTGATTTGTATTACAATGGATAGTGACAATAACTTTGTGAGGTTCATCTTCACACAAATTTTGATATTATCCATAACTTCCCATATTACATTAAGTGTGTTTAATTTTAGTGATATTCATGGTGTTTTTTCTAGCTACTTGGATCCCATATTAATAGATAACAATTCTACCCTTTACTCTTGTGATCATAATATGATGATGGTATAATATTAATATATGTGAATCTTGACATACATCTAACAAATGTATATATTTTACGTAATAATTGTTAAGAATATCACTAAAATTATTTATAATATTATATATATAATTCATAATCTATACTATATTAATAACTTACCATGAACAAAAAAAATCTTATGTAAATACTAGTCTTTTTAAATTGTTATAAAATATTTTTAAAAAATTGTTTATTATACTTAATAAATGTATTTCATATTTATAAAATTATATAAAATAATATATTAATATATAACTAATATATTATTATTCATTCTCCATAGTATTTATTTTTATTCATTATTCATTCTTGATTTGTTCATCAGGTGCATTTTACGTCTCCTTTCCATGCCTATAAATTTTTGATATAGGGAACCTTGGTCTATACAACTTCCATGGTCACCACCAAAATGGGATAAGATAATGCAATGAACTTTGCATACCAAGTCCGTGACCAAAAGGGACTCCAAAATATCAGATCTGTTGAGACAAGTTCAATGCATAACGCACAAAGTAAAGGATTTCGGTAGTAGCCCCTTCACTTAGTCAACGAAAATCCCTTGACTGGAAGCCCTTGTGCGGTTTTGATGGAGATTTACTTCTTCTCCTTGCACTTGACTTGTTCAATTTAAGATTCAATTGTGCTTTCGATTAGTATTATAATCATTAACGGGTAATAGGGAAGATTTCACGCTGAATATTTTAGTGATAAGAGATGTCGAATCAGATCCGAAGATTTGTACAAACCAACTTGGTTCTTGACTCTTCCTCATTTGGACCACGCAATACAGCTTTGTATGCAATGTTAGAGGAACAATTTTAGGCGACGAAATATGTAATATATGATAATGACAAAAATATTATAAGTGAGAATCCTGATCAATTTCACGTGACGGGTAGACAAAAACATCTTCCTCAAAAATCTCTACATATGCCAGCAATTTGCATTTTTATCAAAGATATGTCAAACCATTACTTTCCCTATTAAATTATTGATAGCATTTTCATTAATAGAGAATCTTCCTCGCTAAATGCACCTTATAAAATTTAAACTCCATCTTAACAAATGTTTATTTTATTTTTTGATTCATAGAAAAATCTATAACTTCATGAATGAGCTGCCTTTATAAACCCTAAGCCCGCTGAATAAGCACAGTCAACCAGACCTTGATCCTTTAGGGCATTGGAGTAGCCAACCGGCAGGCTGCTACCATCCAGCCTATTCCCTTCTGGGTATGCAGTGGTTTGAACCTTGGGCATTCCAAAAGAGAGGTCAAACCCAACACCTAACTGGAGTCCAACAGGAAGTCACTCTGCGGCTACCATCTAGCCTATAGCCTTTGAACCTTGGACCTTCCCAAAGAGAGGCCACAGCCCTAACCAACACATGATTGACTACATTATTTGACACCTGGTTTCCTTTTTAGACATGCTAGTATTTTGGTACTATTGAATGGTTGTTCAATATTTACATCTATTTTCTTACAAGTGTTAATAATAATATATGAAATCCCATCAATTGAAATATATATTCATCTCCTTTTTGATGATAATTTTAATTTTTGTAAGAAGTGTTAAATTCTGTATAGTTGTTTGTTGAAGTTGCACACACTTTTGAGTAGAGGAAAATAATTCCTTTTAGAATTATTTAGAAAATAAAAACCACACTTCCAATTTTTTAATGATTTTTGGAAATAACATTATAATTTAAACTTTGTGTTGTTTTTAACTTTGATTGACATACTCTCTTATGATAGATGATCCTTGCATTTATATTTAAAACCTATAACCAAGAGGCTAACACATATTTTTTCATACTTGAAAATTACAATGATAAGAAGTCTATAAATGTTATTTTTATTTAAACATCATATTATTCGTTTTAGACCAAAAATTCAACAAATATTGGGAGGATCAATGATCCACAAAATCCTTAATCCTTTAGCATTATAGCAATTAAAATAACAGTGCATCATCTCTTCTAATTTTGATAGAGTAAATTTAAAATATTTTTATTTGTTAGAAAAAGCTTCCCAAAATGGTTGAAGTGAAGGGATAATGAAGAGGTAGATGATCTAATACTTATAGATTATTTTACAAAATGGATAGTTAAAATGTTCGTGATATGTCCTTTTATTATAGATTATCCCCAGTAAGAATTTTGCTTTAGATTGCTAATCAAAATTATGTCAAGTCCTCATGGAGGGCTTTAAGTGACTAAACATTCTTCCAAGGGAAATTATTGGATGTAAGAAATTTTGATTGCTCTATAGCATTATATCCCAACTTGATCAAATATATTCAATATTTTAATAGGTTGTAAACCAACTCATTATGATACTAGAGTTGTCAAATAGAAAACTTAAAATAGATTTGTAGATCATTGATTGGTTCCTTGAGGTCCTTTTATTTAACTAGATTGCTAAGAGAAATCTAATATATGGAATTGATACTCATATCAATTTAATTTTTTTTTTTTTTTTTTGAATTTCTACATGCTAAAGAGGCTTGATACAATGGTTACTATTTTTGATTAAAAGAAATGATAAGGATTGACCAAGCATTACACAAAATAGTTATATAATACACTTCATTGGCCAACCCCCAAATTTATTTTTTAATTAATTGCAAACACTAATATAATTTTATATATAGTTGAATCTACCCATAGTTTTTATTTTTTAAAATTTTTAAAGCACCTATATAACCAATATACATATTAAGTAACTTTTTTCCTCAACTCTTTGGTTGATGTTTGAATAATTTTAAACTTAGTATTACCACTAATGATAAACGCAATTTTTTGTAATTTGTAAACATGCTCCTTTAATTTACTTTCCTATGCAAACTCTACCCCATTTCCAAAGAAGAAACCTAAATTTTTTCTCACATCACTTTTTATTAATATATCTTTGTATTTTGTAAAATTTAGATACAATATTTAATGGTAATCTTCAAAATGACACCATATATAGGGATAGATTACAATATAGTCTTAATGTGTTTTAGTTTTTAATCCATTTTTAAGAAATTATGTTTCAAAATTGTGACAAATAATATTTCATTCTATCTAAGATAGAATGAAATACTATTTATCACAATTTTGAAACGTAAGTTCTTAAAAATGGATTAAAGACTCATCTATGCCCTTCTAATAAAAAGGGTGGTTCTGAAGCATACACGAGGAGCATGGAAGTGTTTACCTCCTTTGTTAATAATCAAGATTTGATGGATGTGGATTTGAAAGGGTCCACGTATACCTAGAGTAGCAAGCACCTAGGGAGTTACAATATTCAAATTCAGTTCGATAGAGTGTTAATATCGAAGGAAGACCTTCCTTTTTTTGGAGATGCTATCCTTTATTCTTTACCCAAAATAGGCTCAAACCACAACCCTTTAATTTTGGAGAAGATTCAAAATCAAAGCTTCTTTCCCAAAACATTCAAATTTGAGGCTATGTGGTTGTAGCATCCAGACCTAGAAACAAGAATCAAGGAATGGTGTCCCATGCTTTCTTGGGCCCACTAATTTCTCAAGTGGCGTCTAAGCTGAGATATATTAAGACCAACCTTAAAATATGGAATAAATATATTTTTGGTGATATATTCAAGAGGAAAAAATAAAATTTTGACCTACTTCAAAATTTTGAAGCTACCTTTAAATCTGGGGAAGTGACTAAAAGAGATAGACTAAAATAAAAGGAGTTTTTATCAAGGTTTCACAACTCCTTAGCTAAAGAAGAAATTTTTTGGTGCCAAAAATCTAGACCCCTCTAGCTTCAGGAATGTGACAAGGATACAAAGTTTTTCATACCTCCTCCTTGAGGCATAGGAGAAACAATAGAATCAGAGCAATACTAAAATCCAATGGGTCTTTTTTTGAGGATATTGAGGAAATCAGGGATGAAGCAGTTGCATACTTTAAAACCTTATTGTATTCAAGAGAAGCTAGGGACATTCAAGTGGAGGATAGGCTCCTACAAAATATGCCTGCTCTGGTTTAGTGATAAACGAATTTAGAGTTGGATGCCCCCTTTAGTGATGAGAAAATTAAGACTACAATATTCTCCATGAGAGGGCTTAAGACCCTGAGTCTGAACAATTTTTATCCCATATTTATTCAAAATTTATGGCACATAGTGGAGAAAGATATTTGTGAAGCATTGAGGGAAATCTAGTTGTTGAAGATAATTCCATCGGACATCAACTCCACCTTCCTTGTGCTCATTCCCAATACAAAGGGAGCTAAGGAAATCAAAAACTTTAGATCTATAAGTCTTTGTAATACATTGTTCAAAATTCTTACCAAATCCTTAGTGAATAGATTGAAAGGCCATATTCTAGATATTATTGATCATGCTCAAAGTGGTTTTATGGTATGAAGGAAAATTCTCAATAACATTATCGTAGTGGATGAATTTATTCACTTAGTTGATAGGAGTGGTAGGTCATGAACCTTCCAAAAAATTGACATGGATAAAGCATATGATAGGGTCTCATGGGGCTTCTTACTTCAAATCCTATCCAATTTTAGATTCATTCTAAGCTATATTAATTCGTTTAAGGCATGCATTTCCTTAGAAAAAAATTTAGTTATCATTAATGGATCCCTAGTGGGTTGCTTTCGTAGTTGTAGGGGTATCCAATATGGGGGTCCTTTATCCCCATATCTATTCATTTTGTTGGCAAAATTCTTGGGGAGAGCTCTCAAATATGATCAAATATTAACAAGGATTAATCCAACAATCAATATAGACCCAATTTCTCACCATTAGTTTATCAATAATACTTTGTTGTCTTTCTTGGCCTCGATCCCCCAAGCTAGAGTTGTGAAATCCATCCTTTAATATTTTGAGAAAGCAACATGGTAGAAATTAAATCTCAAGAAAAGAAAAATGTTTTTCTTTAACACTCTCCCAAGGAGGTAGAGCGAAATTGTTGATATTTGGGTTGTGAGATAGATTCCCTCACCTTTGTGTACCTAGGATTATCAATTTTTAAGGGAGAAGTTAAAGTTTCTCTTTGGTAATTAGCTATAAAAAGAGTTCAAAGGAAACTCACTAGATGGAAATGAGCACTCTTGAGCCAAGCTAGTAAATCCATGTTAGTAAATTCCACTCTTTAGAGCATACTAGTGTATTTCCTTTCCCTTTTTAGGTTGCTAGGAAAAATTCTTTAGAAACTTCAGTAAAAAGTGCAACTTGCATACATTAAAAAGAATCATTGCCAAATATAAATTTCAAACCTACGCTAGGGAAAATAATTCAACACCAAATCAAGAAACAAAGTCTTGGTATCCTTGGAAGCCTCGGGACATGTATCCCATAATAGAATTATAATTCAAATAAGGAATCAAGACCAAGTATACCCTAAGCCCCTAAGAATGCTATTGTAGTGTGGCTAAAAGGTATACCAAAATCAATCCTTCAAATATATCAAAAGCAAGTATTCCAAGAATATATGGTCTTTTAACAATGAAGGTATCTAAAATTGGTTAGGTTACTGAATAACCTTAATCATTTGATAGTTTAGTCATCTATTTTTGCTCAGCGCTCTGTTGCACATAATACATCTCAAAATATGACATTTGTAGACACTAAAATTATGATAATTGGAGACTACAATGATGTACTCTTATCGACATCATATAGCCCTATTGGGCAACACTAGGGTGTTTAATAGGGGTCCTAACCACATTTGAGAAGGTTTACCCCACTTTTGGGAAGTTTGGGTCCATGTACCCATGGCCATAACACCCTAGGATGGCCATAGTTCATGGTCATACCACCCAGAGATGACCACCAAAAACCATCCCTAGGTGGGATTGCCATGGCCTAGGTCCTTCAAAAATGCAAGGGTAGGACAAATGATAATAAAATTCTACCATTTAACCCATCTAATGACTTATGATATATTGAGGTGTTAGTCTTACAATGGCACTGAGAGGGGTGGTGAATTAGTGTAGTTCTTTAAACTTAAATTTATAGCTCTTAAAACTGAAATAATGAAACCTTAAAACCAGATAAAGCAAGTTTCACAAGAGAACATCACACAACACAAGATTTAATGAGGTTCACCAATTTGGATACTCCTCAAGAATGACTACTTGGACTACCATCCAAATCCATCCTTTGCAAAGAAACAAATTTACAAATAATTTACCAACACCCATTGGAAGGAGCACCAACCCCTGATTTATTTGTACCAACAAAAAGGATCACCAACCCCTGATTTATCAGCACCAACTAGAAGGATCACAAACCCCTTATGCCAAGCACCAATTTGGAATTCAATTCTGAAACTAGAATATTGATAGTAAGATACCTTTGTTTTTGCTAGACCCTGACTGGTCTTCTTCACCTTTCCTTTCTCTACGCACTTTGCTTTCTCTGCGTAATCACTTCACACACTCTGATCCCTTACAACTATACTTTGTGTTCATCTTCACCATTTGCAATCTCTTCACCTTCTGCATTCTCTACGCAATCACAGCCACACTTGGTCACCAATCAACAAGCACACACCCAATTAAGGAAAATGACATGCATTCAAAGAATCATTGACAAAGACAATTACGCTCCTGCTTGTGGCAGTAAACAAGCAACAATCAAATTGATCAAACACTTGGCATTTGTGAATCATGAACACAAGGTTCCCCTGTGGACAAAAGGTTGCGCCCTTTGCCTAATCATGATTGATCAATGTCCAAGCTCAAGTCACACCTCACCAAAATAGGTTAATACTTGAAATAAAATTCCTTAGCTCGTCAGAAGCAAGGATTCAAGAATGCATGCCCTTTCCATTCTTGGGGCATCAAAAGTTGATTAGGTTACCAAGAAAACCTAATCATCAGTGCTTTGGCTATATATTTTTGCTTGGCGCTATGCCATGCACAGCGCATCCCAAAAAGGGGCATACTGTAGACACCAAAATAGCACCAATCCGATTATGTGATTGTAAACACTGATTGCTTTGATAAACACAGCCCCCAAGGCAGCCCTCAGAGGTCAAACAGTGGTCCTAACCACTTTCATAGCAATTTTGTAAGGTCAAGAAGCAATTTGGCACATTTAAGCACTTTGTCCAGTATTCGTCTCACCCAGGGACGAATACTAAGCTGAGATCGTCTCACCCAGGGATGAATTCTGAAATCGTCTCTGATCAGGATGAATTCCAGGTTTAACGGGCAAAAATAAAAATGTCGCCAAGTGGTAGCCAGGGACAGTCAATTATTGCCCCCTGCCATGCATGCACGTGCAGGTGGGTAGGTTGGCAGTTGATGGACTGTCACAAGGGCAGTCATGGAAGCCCAAGTTAGGGAGGAGTCTCCTCCCTCTTGGGAAGGCATGGCCGCCACATGGCATCCCTGCATGCCCCTCCAAAGAGACCCCATGGGTCTATAAAATGGTGGCCTTTCCCACCCCAAAGAGGACAGATTGGAGGCGATTTCAAGAAATGAAGTGCTGTCCAATTGAACATCCACATTTGCATCTTTTCGATTCACCTTCTCACATCCACTAATCTCTTTCGCAAGGGAGGTTATTGGGTGGCTTTTGGAAGCATGAATCCAACCCAAATCCAACATTTGACCACCTTACACCACCAATTTGCCGACACCCAAATCCTAAGAGGTTTTGGGCCCATCCCTAGTGGATTGGCGCCGAAATCAAGTGCCAACGGTGGGAGGCCCACTTGGGCACCCCTGCATTTTCTAGGTTTTGTTCTAAAAGCATTCTATATTATTAGTTCATGTTGCATTTCATGTTATTCGATTTAATTAACTCATAGCTCCATTTCCATGATGTTTTGATTAGATTTCACCATGCCCTTTTGTCGCTTTGTTGTCCCATTAACTTGCAGGTAGCGACATCGAATTCTCGAGGATAGAGGCAAAATTGGGATAATCCGACCATCTGGGTCGTCCCAAAATGGCCCCAGTCACATAACCCCTCTGTTTGTAGGTGTTTTGGAGGTCTCGGGAATTGACATTGGAGCAGGATCACTTCGGCTTTTCCAACACAATAGAATTCGTCTCACCCAGGGATGAATAACAGCAAAATTCGTCCTACCCAAGGACGAATTCCAGGTGAAGGTAGATTGGCCGACTGTTTCAATGGTAGTGGCCCTCTGGTAATGTCTTCTGACCTTTGTCAGGTTTGCAGGTCGATTATGTTCATTCTTATTCACTGTTTTTAACAATCTTAGGCATACATCCTTCATTGATTTCAAAGCATAAATGTTTCATGTTTCCAGCAGATGCTACTAACGCCTTGCTTGTTTCTTTGATTGCAGGAGGAGCAATAAGAAGTGAGGATTTATCAAACATCAACGACGGCAACACTTTGGCCCGTCCATTTTGCATGTGGGCATGCGGGAAAAGGAACATCAAGTCTTGATTGTAATCAAATTCTTTTAACGCTCCTAGCCCCTGAAAAGGGAGGAGGCGTCTTTGTAACAGAGATCAAGAGAGTTTAATGAAAGGGCTGTGTTTTCTCAATTTTCTTTTATCTCATTCCAATGCGTCTCTTTCATTTCATGCATTCTACATTTCTAGGACTTAAGCGTATTTTATTTTGAATGCATCGCAATTAGTGTTTCCTTTGCCCGGAATCTCGTGCTTTCATGTATTTATCAAAATGCAAGGAAGACAATTCAAGGGAAAACTAAGGAATTTAAGGTATGAAAAATTAAATAAAACTCTTTAAAAGTTGTCAAAGTTTTTTTTTTTTTGCAAAGTTTATTTAGTATTTTCCGAAAGAGTAAGTTACACAATTTTATGTTAATAGGCATTAATTTTTTTGAATAAACATGATTTTTTAGTTTTATTTATCACTAAATGTCCTCTCTTTTTTTTAATCTAATCTTAATTGTTATGACTAGTTTCAATAATGCACATATGGTAATTTAATTCACATCCCTTTTTTGTATGATTAAACATTATTTTATTAATATAATGGCTTTTTCATCCAAAAAAAAAAAAAAACTACATGTTTTCCACATATGTTATTGAGTGTCAATCATGTCTAATATTTAACCACTGACCTTTTAAGAAAAACCATTTTAATCATTCAACATAATTAAGATATTGAATATCTTCTAAATATCAAATTTTAAATTCTTGTCTTTTAGTATAAAATAACTAGAGCAAAAGTCCATAGAGAATTCCTAATTCTTGTTAATGATCCTTATATAAGTGTACAAGCTATTAAAAAAACATCTACTTAAGAGTCATCTAATCACATTTGTTAATTATGTTTTCATTGTTACCAAAATTTTAAATTTTTATTTGTACAAATACAATAATAATAATCAAACTATTTCCATTTTCTAATATATGGGATTAATCGTAGTGTATTCATTTAGGATTCAATGATGATTCATAATTGCAATATTTATATTCTTAGGGAACATCACATAATTCTAGCTCCTTCAAAATTGAAGGGTGGTACTTGTTGGAATATTAAAAATCTAACTTTATTGGCAAAGGCTAACAATGGTGATGTATGCTAAAAATTTGCTCTCATTAACATAAAAAATTTATCAATATGTAAAAAAATCAAATAATTCATCCATAAATTACAATCCATAAAATGAGATACAGATAGATAATGCCTATAACGTAGGGTAACAATAATAATACTCCTTATATAAGTATGAATGATAATACAATAATAATATCTCTTCTTGATATACCCATATTTTAATACTACTTTGGGGAGGTTATAATGCTAACTCTAGCTGATTATGGAACTCTTATCCAATCTATTACTACAAAATAATATTTCAATACAATAAACCTTGGGTTATGTGTGGCCCATACTGACTATTCATAATAACCATATATAATATCATATTATATCCCAATATACCTATTCCTAGCTACCATAACATGGGTGCACTTGATACGAGCTTATGGAAATGTGCAATGTTGGTCTATAGACATCCTCTATGTACTCATCCTTTGCAGGATTAGTTAAACCATCAATATGGCTAAAATTATAAGTGTAATATGTATTTTAATCGAAGTTACACTGACTTGGATTATTTTGATATGTAATTATATTTGTGCACTGGATATTTGCTATAAATATCCCTAATCACTAATCTATTGTATCATTTTATGTGATGTGATATTGTTGGGGTACCTCTAATAAGTCATCCCTTATTTCTATTTTGAATATCTACATTATTTTCTTTAATATTTATGCTCTCTTATTCCACTTTTATAATCCTTTTACATCTACTTATGATGAATCCTATGCTACATTGTAAAATATTTTTAGAAATGATTATAAAAATCTACATTATATCACAACCAATCTAGAGCAACATTAATTAATTATAAAGAGAATGTATTCTTGCTTGGCATATTAAGAAATAAAATTGAAGAAGAAGATCATTTTTATTTTGGATCTATTTTTAACCTCTATGTTACACACTAAATTCATGTGCTATTTCATGCTAGCACTCTTTCAAATTATGAAATAATTTTATTTGAATTTTGAAGACGGTTGTAGGGTATGTCCTCATTTGAAATGAATTAGATATCTTGAAAAGCACTTTATTTCTTAAAGGTTTTGAAAAGGAAAGGTTGTAATTTTAATTTACACTATGATAGATTTTTTGTTATTTTTATTTTTGCTTGGGGGAAAACATAATAATAGAATATAAACCATATGTAAAAAACTCACAATATCATGATGGAGTTAAGGATTTATGGTAAGGTCTCTAAAAAGATACATGCTCATGAGTTATATGGAAACCAATGTATGCACTCTCCCCAACAACTATAAAATCTAGTTAAATAACCTAACTAGATTCAATTTTATCTATACACGCATGTTAAGCCAATCAATGTTAAAGTTTTAAGTCGTAGATCTCAGATTAAAATACTTCAAGTATCTTTTTTGAGTTTTCGACAAGGTTTTTTACAATCTCAAGAACTTCGTCTCTAGTTGGATGGTTGGGTGCAACAATAAACATAATATTTTTTGCTCTCTTCCAAATAAATGTATTAGTTAAAGGTTTGAGTCCCTCATAGTATCGATGTGTATAGTCATTTAGCATGAGAAGGGAATGTATTATTATTTGATATCCTTAGTTCCTATTAATATTGGTAATTTGGATGGATAGTGGAAAATGGTGTAGTCATTTTCATCTATGACATCTCAACTTTAATTTAAAAAAAAATCATTTTTTGTACTCAAGTGCTAATTTCCATGGTTAAGGCATGATGCTTTCATTCCCAGTATATAGCAGTAGTGAATTGGTGAACATGATAGTTTTTGCATTCCTCTTAGGCCTATGGTTTGAGGTTTGATTCCCATGCTTATATATGATTTATTGGTTACCTTCCAAGATTTATTAGATAGGATGCATGGTGATTCTAACATCTATGTATGTGTTATGTTCTTGTATTTATGGCTAGCATTAGTTGCTATGTTGCATAGTATTATTTAAAATTTTAAGATTTCACATGTTCAAACCTCTTTGGTGACAATTTGATTTTCATACACCTTTCAGAGACATATTACTTATTTTATCCTACCAAATAATGTTGGTGTATTTATTATGTAATAGCTCTAATATAATTGTGCAAACCCTATTTATTATTAGCTCAAGCCCTAGGTTAGGTTATTTATCTCTTGAGAATTAGGGTTAGGATTTATCTATTATTTTAGACTATAAATAGATGAGTGATGTGGGAGTTGTTTCTTCATTCATACTTGTAATCTCTTGTCAACTTTGGTGCATAGATGAGAATTTTACTTCTCTAAGTGGTTACGAAATATTTTCCTTTGTGAGTGGTTAGGATTGTTTTGTGACTTGGATTATAGATCTATTTTTTACTACTATGATTTTTGTTTGGAATCTAAGTTGTTTTTGATGAATAATTTTTTGTTTTTGTACTTTTTAGAGTCATTATTATTGTTGATATTTATAGAAGTTGTTTTTATTACAAGTGGTAAGAGAAAAATGATCTTGGTAATCTATGATAGTGCATAAAAGTGATAGAGGGGCATGCAAGTTGTTCTAGAACTTCATTAAACCAAATTTTTAATTTTTAAATTTGGATAATTTTTATCAATTTATTTTTTGCTAACAATTTCTAGTACACTTCTCCTATGCATTTTTTTTTTATCAATTTCTTTTTTTCTAACAATTTATTTAGGTGAAAATATTTGTATTTCCTAAACTCAAAAGAGGAGTATCAAAAGTACTTGAATCCTTGCGGGAAAACTACCTTATTTGCATTGTCTTGATGAGCATATTAAAACAAGTATATTTTTGGTAACACATTTTTGCAAGTGACTGACATAATATTTGGGTTTTAGCATTAGTCAATAGTGTATATGCAAACCCTCAGCTTCTTCAAATTAGGTACAAGGCAGTAAAAATTTACAATATAAATATTTATATATGATGATTGTATGAGCTAAAAGGAGCATCTACAAGAAATACAAACAAGCATGGTAATATACCAAACCACATTAATAGCTTTGAATGTCATGCTATTTATATTTTAAGCACTATAAGTATCCTTGCCACTCCATATTAGGGTCCCCATCCCCTTCTCTTTGGTATTTCATTTGAAACTCATGAGTATTTGGTGACTACGTGTGAAAGACTAAATAACCTAATTTATAAGGTTAGTTATTCCTACCAATGCTATAGTGAGTAGTTCAATAAAATCAAAACCTAGTTAGATTAGTCATTTATATAGCATGGTAGTGACTTTTTCCAAAATAAAAACTTAATAGAAAATTATTTATAATAAGTATTTGATATTTTAAACTTTTGATGTAATGGCCACAGGGAGATAACAATCATGAGATGCGGAATAATATGAAAGAAAGTAAATCTACTATAAGACTGAAATATGCATAAATAGAAATGATATAAATGAATACATTATAGCTATGGAGGAAGTGAACACTCCATTAATAAAGCTACTGAACTACATTGCACCCATCACCACTGGATGGTGATCCACATAGAATTTTACTATACTCTAAACTACTATGTCTCAGACTCTCTTTGTATCTGTATATCACAATGAGGCCTTTCTTATATAGGTAAAATAAAAAATTTGGCCAACACTCTACCTAGCTGTGCAAGAGACAACTTGCACATATACAACTTGCACATTGACACTTGTGTATTTATTACATTGTGAAGTAAATAGATAACTTTCCCCTAAAGTAATATAATATCCTAAGTATGTACCTTTGAAGATACATTTACATGACCTAAATTGTAACAACCCACTCACCTAGTTTCCTAATAAAAGAATAGTTAGAGACCAAAATTATTTTTTTTAAAAAGGTTTTACTACTCTGACTACAAAAACTATTCACTCAAACAAGTTTGCATGTAGAGTTAGCAACATCAGAATCCATCCCATAAATCTAATCATTCTTATTTAAATTATAGCACAGACACAACATACCACTTTTAGGATCAAGACTACTGCAACCAGTCTCCCAAGTGGATGAGATTACCTAAATCCCGTAAATATGTCATTCAGTGGTATCAACTATCTTATTTATCATCCATGTTTACTAGCATGAGGATTTAACTATGGTGAGGGTTATCCTCTAGGGCCCATAACACCTAAAGAGGGACACTTTATTTCCCTATCATTCACATTCTATACCTTCGACATCCATTTGACTTGGGTATTCACAATGTGAAAGTACTCAGCATAATTATACCTTAGTGACTATTTGGTATTTCCCTTGTTCTTGGGAGCAGTTAGCACCATGTCCATTCCTAAACCTTGATATTTATTATCCCATACCTTCGCAACTCATAAAGGTTTATCCCATACCAAAACCTATATCTATTTTCTTGGTAAAGTTTGAAAGGTATGGTTTTTATCACTATGCTCAACGAAAGCAACCTAGAAAACGTGTCCCATACCACTTTTCCATTTCGAGCTGACCAGGTCAGTTTTTGACCATTACTGTCAGCTGCTAGTTGTTCCAAACTATTTTTGTTCCTTCTTGCACCCTTCTATTCCTGGATGAATATCTGAGTTAAGATTTTTGGGTCTAGACTTATCAAAAGTTCTTAGGCTTTACTTAGCAACCACTTGATCTAAAAAGTTATTTCAAATGTTTTGGTTGGCTCTATATCTTCTTAAAACATCCTCACTTAAGAGATTTTAATGGTTACTCCTTCTAAAGAAGTCCGCTACATTGCACCATTAAAATGTATTTTAAAAGAACTAAGAAAGTTCTCTAACTCCTAAGGTCTTTTTAAAAAAATAATAGTAAGGAGTTGACTCCATCACGAACCTAATTTTTTTAATGAAATAAAAGGTATTTACGCATAGCTAGCCGACGATGTTCCAAGAATATAAAAGCTTTTACTATCAACTATGTTTAAGGAAATCGTTTTATAAATAAACATCCACACCCGGTGTCACCCACCATCCCATGGTTATCATCTCAATAACATTTCCAAACATCCACTACTTACTTGACTATATATTCTAATGCAGTAATAAAACATAAATAAATAAGTTCCAAGATTCCTCATACATCTTTTCAATAATATCAAATAATAAGAAACCAAGAGATAATGTGATTCCATTAAATAATATGTAGATAACATATTAACTCACAGAATGAATTTGAGTACATAAGCATACCTTTACTTTTCATTCACACAAATCTACTGTAGTACTCTATTTATTATTTCATAGATGGATTCAAAAGTACAAAAGTCTTGGCATTTTTTTTCTTCCCATTAGAACGTAAGAGGTGATAATGATTTGAAATGATTATTGTATTTAGTACACTTGTCTACATAAGACGAACACTAGCTGCAATGTGAAAGCCAACAACGTAAACTACTAACTAATTAATCCCTATGCAAGAACTTAATTCACCTGACCATAAGAAATATTTTTTGTACATTTGTTTGTGCTTAAAATCTTCTACAACACGGTTTCCATATGCTAGCCCGTGTTCAAAACTTCTTCACATCACCCATTGTACACATTAGTTCATTACTCATTCTAGATTCTAAAATAAACCGTCAGGGATTAGATACAACTCTTCATGATCATGCAACTAACATGCATTCTAATTTTAAACAAACAAGATTCAAATAGAAATGTTTTTAGACTTCTTTAACCCCCTCTCATGAGATTTCTCAAAATTTTTGTTACATTTCTACATTGAAAGCACCAATATATGTTTCTAGTTTATTCAAACAAAGTTTGCCATTCCACAATCCTTCAACTGTAAGCTTATGCCATTAATTCATAGCAGTATTATTTTTCATAATATTTAATATCATCTTACACATAGAAAGCATTTTGGTGGGGTTAAACTTGTTTCACACACAAAAAATATTCCAAATGCTCAACTCATTTCAAACACAACAAGTGAAACATTTTAAATAAGCAATCCTTTTAAATTTAAGGTAACCCAAAGTTTTTCCACTGCCACCATTATTTTTCATATATGTGATAGTAGATTAAAAACAACTCTATGCCTAGATAATCTATAAATCACATACTTTCTTTCATGAACAACGCATTCATCCAACTGTTTTATTTCCACACACATGGATTTTGTTTTCACATGTCAATGGCTCAACAGTCATGAAAGAAATTTTAATAATATTTCCACATAACACAAATACAAAATTACCAACCTGTATTCCCACCCTTGAATTGTAGCAGTTCTTGGTTCTAAAAACTCCTTTTTTCAACTCCCTACTCACATGCGCTTTTCCTCCTTTCGTTCCCACTGCTCGAATGTGCTCTAAACTCTTTTTCCCCCATTATTATTATCAACCGAAAGCACTTAATTCTACATGATAGATTTTCGCCATATTTTTGGCATACCTCCATAACCAAAAATAATAAAAAACATACTTTTCACTAGCATGGGGTTCTTCATCTCATGGAGTTTCAAAACAAGAATTATTCTTTTCTCGAAGTTCAACCAAAGTAACAAGCAAAATAATAATAAATACTTTTCACCCTTTACAAGCAATGGTTGGGAAAATACTATGCTTTATGTGGAGAGAATTTTGATTGTCATCCCACCAATGCAATCCGCCATCAAAGCCATAAGTGGAGTCACTCTCCCTCTTATCTTCCCACCACAACTTAATACATAATTAAAATACATGAAAATGAACAATCAACACAACCATCATAACTTTACAAAATGTTTATTTTCCTTTCAAAAAGGTAAGGAATGAAATAATCATTTTTCTTTTTATTTCTCTTTTTAAATAAAAATCACCTTTCACTAGTATCAAGACAATATCACGATGAAGTTTAATTCAAACTATTTAAATAAAATTTCAAGACTAACACACCTTCTTTGCCTCATTTAATCACACAAGTCAACAATGGATTATTTCATGAATTAGGCATACACACACATGCAACAATTACAACAAACCATATGCCTTTTCACACTAGTGGCTCCCATCATCATTGCTAGAAAAAAATATTTCTCATGCATTGCCTACATGCAATATACCAACCAATTTAACTCACACAATAATGCACCTAAATGATATTCATATGCGAGTATCCATGTGCTCACGACCCGAATCATCACTTCTCGACTGACTTGCTTCCCTTCATTGCCTTTATGTAACTAACCTACACTCATAGAAGCCATCAGTAGTACCTTGTATCACAAGAAAATATAATCATTAACATATTTTATTCTTTTTACTTAATCATGCGAGGAGGGTCATTACATCCTTCCCCGCTAGAGTTAAACACAATCCATGTGTTTTAAGCTATGATAAGTAAAATATAATCTTATAAATATTTCTTTTAATGAAATAATACTAAATCAAATTTCACTTTGCCATTTGATTCTAATTATTTCCAATATATATATTTTTATCATAAATTAAATACATCATTTCATTTATGATCACCATATAATCACATCATTGATTATGTCATAAAGGAAATCAAATACACATTTTCATTGTAGTCCATACATGAACCATATCAATACCAAAACAATCATGATTTAATCTACCCAATAGTTCATAAAACATATGCGATACACATAGTCTCAAAATTTTATCATAGTCTTATGAAAAGTTTTCTTCTAATCAAACAAATAAGGAAATTGTTGCTGCATAACTGCTACATCTTCCCACGTAGTATTTCGGTCTGAGTAGTGGTCCCACTGGACTTGACATTGCTCTATATTACATTTTTCTCAAATTATTGGTTTAGAAAACAAGTAGGTGGACATGATGCATCAGGTTTGCAGGTCGATTATGTTCATTCTTATTCACTGTTTTTAACAATCTTAGGCATACATCCTTCATTGATTTCAAAGCATAAATGTTTCATGTTTGCAGCAGATGCTACTAACGCCTTGTTTGTTTCTTTGATTGCAGGAGGAGCAACAAGAAGTGAGGATTTATCAACATCAGCGACGACAACACTTTGGCCCATCCATTTTGCATGTGGGCATGCGGAAAAGAGATCACTCAAGTCAAAATTGTAATCAAATCTCATTTAACGCTCCTAGCCCCTAAAAAGGGAGGAGGCATCTTTGTAACCGAGGATCAAGAGATTTTAATAAAGAGGGCTGTGACTTTCTCCAAATTCTTGTATCTCATTTCCAATTTATCTGCCTTTCTTTTAATGCATTTCATGTTCTAGGACTTAAGCGTATTTGATTTTGAATGCATCGCAATTAGTGTTTCCTTCACCCGAAATCTCGTGCTTTCAGTGGCGATCACGGTGGGACCCTGTCCCCTAGTTTTAAGATCAAATAACTGATCCTTTTTGTGTTTTGTGCTTGACAGGTACAATTTTTTTTTGTAGACTGTTATTCGTCTCTGACTGTGACGAATTCTTTACTGTAATTCGTCTGACCCTGAGACGAATTCAAATTCGTCTCTAGCAGGGACGAATTCTGTTCTGTAATTCGTCTCACAGAGGGGCGAATTCCTGCCCGTAGATTTTCGGAGCGAGAAGATCGAAGCAACAGAGTCCGAGGCGAGAGAAGAGGTAAGGTTCTATAATCTCTGTCAATTTTTCTATTTTTGTTTGTTTCTTTGATTTTTTTCAATTTTCTTGCGTGCTTAAAGAAAATAGTGGTTGATTGCATGTTTCATTTTTCTAAGTAAAATAAACCACACACACATCACGTGGCACATTTTAAACCAAGGAGCTGGTCGTAAGACCCCAGCCCTTGAGCAAGTCCAACGGTGGGTTCATCACCACCTTGGCTTAGCTTTGCATCCATTTCCCCGATTGTCACTTGTTGTTAGGCGTAAATCCTGATGAAAGCTGACCGAGTGTCACTGGGGTGATTCCCATGCATGCGAGGATAAGTCTTCTATGGTAGGTGTCATTAACGGGACAATCCCCCTTTCGTACCGCCTATGTTCCACGTACCATCTGCTCTCACGTACCTATAGTTTCCCTCTCGTAAGGGCGGGTATATAGAGAGGTTGGTATATCGGCTTGGTAATGGTATATTGAAGGGGCGACCATTTATGGGAGTCATATGAGCCAACATTATGCATTTAAACGTTCTTCAAAACTTGCAAAAACAAAAACAAAACATCAAAATGCACTAAACCAGTTTAGGACACACTATTAATCCTTAAAAGAGATAATCACCGCTTGTGTATGTGTGTGTTCATTTCTGCTTAGTGTAACAAAAAAAAAAATCATCATAAACAAAAGATAAAAATCTATGCATTTTGTCACTCGCTCCAAAAAGCTCCAAGGATTCCCGCAATCGCTTGGTCATCCCCAAAATGCCCCAAAGGTGTCCATGAACCCTTTGGTCAACCCAAAAGCACCCCAAAGGTGCCCATAAGTGATGCAGGAGCATCCAACAAAATATGGGAAATCTTATATTTTTCCCTAAATTTTAGTGCATCTTGTCGGGGCCATAACTTCTCAACCGTAGCTCCGATTGACATGAAATTTTACAGGGAGTTAGTTGGGATAATTTTAAACAAATATGATTCCCTAGAATCCTATTTGCCCAAAAAAGTCAGTTTTTGGGGCCAAATTCCATCATCTAGTGCCCCGAAATTAGGTTTTAAAATTGCGTGCCTAATTTTTTACACTTTTTGAGCTGTTCGGATGTCAATATCTCCTAATGTATTTAGATTTAGGACTTGAAACTTCATTTTTGTCTTATCTACTATAAGAGGGATGCGCACACCAATTTTGGGTCCCATCTGACTCATTTTCAATTTTAGGGTTTTTTAGAGAGACATCATCATGGTGCTCACCCGTAGCCAAGCCCAATCACGGGCGGAGGCTGTGGGGAATATCCAAGGAGGCACGAGTCACCTCCGTTACAGTCCCAAGGATTTGGTCATACCACCTTGGTGACCTAACACACAAGGCAATCCCCTCCACACCTTAAAGGAAAGGGACTATAGGGGCACCTCTTCTAGGAGCACTCCTGTTCAGCATAGCACCCAGCACACACCCTTCCATGAGGGGTACATCCATAGGAGAGCTCCCTTAGATGCTCGCTATGAGCGGTCACCGCGCGATGAAGCGCTAGGTCAACATAGGGTTCGACGGGAGGAACCACATGATTACACTATCCCTCCTTCACCCCCTCTAGTTGTCAGGACTACAAAGAAAAATCCAGAGCACAAGGCTCCTCAGGCGGGGCAAACCAACTCCGTCCGTCCCTTTTTCACTTATGAAAGAGAGCATGAGGAAAACCCTTACCTTCCTCAAAAACAATATACATCGCGGGAGCAACACGCCTCCGCACCTGCTATCTATCAGGACCACTCACTGAGGCCAAAGCCTCGAGGGAATGCCGCTACCCCCAACAAAGGGAGGCTGCCTATAGAGATCTTGGATCACTATGACCGAGATAGATATGTAGGAGAGGCATCTAGGCCTTCTAGACATGAGGCGGTAGGACCAACTATCTTAGAATCTATCAAGCACATCACACGTCGGATGCAATTCACGCAGCTTGAGCTAGAGCGACTACGTTTAGAGGAACTGTACTATATTAACAAAGAGCACCTTCAGCACCAGAAGGATGAGTTCTTCCAACACACTATGCAGGAGAAGACTCCAACCCCTCACACGCATAAGACAAAACATTTTGAGGGGCACAACCCATGGGGGCGAGACAGGTCATCGCGACCTCATCAAATGCTACCCCCAACACCTCCTAGACAGGAGCGGGAGGCTACTCTCCCGATTCCTGAAGCACCACCCCCGATGCCTCCTAGACATGAGCGGGAGGCCGCTCCTATAACCAATGATGGGTGCCTTCCTCAGGAACCCACTCAGGTTTATGGGCCACCCTTAGAAATTCATCAAGAAGCCTCTAAGGAATCAGAGCGAGAAGAAGAGCGGGATGAAAAGCCCTACCAAGGCATGGGGGGTGCTATCTGGCAACCCCTCCATAGGCCCCAAGTTCCTCAACAAGAACCAACCAAAGAGGAGGAGCTCAAATCCCCCGATACATGCAAAGCGCTAGAGCACTTAGAGTTGGTAGAGACCAAGATTTTGGAGCTCCCAAGGCCCAACTTACATGAGGCTCCTTTCAAAGAGGATCAACCTTTAACCATAGGGCTACCTGATGATGCAGTCCTCCATGTCTCAGAATCTCCAGATTCTGATGAGCTATACTCACTGGTCGAAGGTGAGGATAAAATAGAGATAGCCCACAACAATCACATGCGACAACATCGACATCCCATAAATATCGATGAAGCATGTCAACAGATAAACATAATACTAGGGCATGAGTGGCGCGTTAACCCACCGCAGTGGGACCAAGCATTACATCCACCACTTTGGGCACACAAAGATCAACTTTCACCCAGATACCTCATAGCAACATCAGTGTCGAGGGCGGACCCTATCCTCCTATCCGTGCATAGGGCCGATCCATTCATGCCCATACCTCCAGAGCCAGATCCAGAGTGCAAAGACCATCAAGCTGGGGGTACCTCTATCCCCTGAAGAGCCATAATCCAAACCAAAAATCTCCAAGGATTATCGCAATCACTTGGTCACCCCAAAAAGCTCCAAGGATTATCGCAATCGCTTGGTCACCCCAAAAGCTCCAAGGATTATCGCAATCACTTGGTCATCCCCAAAAAGCTCCAAGGATTATCGAAATCACTTGGTCACCCAAAAGCTCCAAGGTTTTTCGCAACAATTGTCAAAAAGCTCAAGGATTATCCTTTCAATCGTTTGGTCAACCCAAAAGCTCCAAGGATTTTGTCCAAATCTCTAATGCTCTCCACCATCCAAAATCACTTGGTCACCCCAAAAGCTCCAAAGGATTATCGCAATCACTTGGTCACCTCAAATCTAAAAGCTCCAAGGATTATCGCAATCACTTGGTCACCCCAAAAGCTCCAAGGATTATCACAATCGCTTGGTCAATCCCAAAAATGCTCCAAGGATTCTAAAATCGCTTGGTCAATCCCAAAAATGCTCCAAGGATCCCTAAAATCGCTTGGTCAATCCCAAAAATGCTCCAAGGATTTCCACAATCGCTTGGTCAAAAATCAAGAAAATCAAAAACAACAAAAATCATCAAAAACAACAAAAATTTGCATCTCATTTCTAGGCATACTCAAATTCATCAATAGAGAGCTCTTCTCGCATCTCATCTTCATATTCACAAAAATCAATCCATCAAAAATACAAAAATACATAGCTGCATTAAAGCATTGCATCCATACATTGCATATTTGTGGTCATACAGGTCAAAGGCACCATAGGCTGTAATTGCTCTGCTAGTCCATCTTGTTCCACACTTGTTCCATTTTACAAAAACAACAAAAACACCATGCATTGCTTTTACCACACTAGAGTCAGTGGTCTTTTAATGTATCAAGAGTTTTCGTGATTCAGTCATCATTTTGCTCTTTAGCCATGTAATGTATCAAGTCAAATGGATTTTACGAAGGTAGAGTTACACTTGAAATACGCCTTGTTACGTAACATCCCAACACAAATTAAAACACATAAAAATTCCCAAGTTGTGTGAACGAAAGATGAAACCTGCACAGGTAATCCAGGTCACCATAAGCGAAACGGTTATCTTGCTCATCCCCCCGTGCGAATGGTTCCAGAATGCTGAGAATTGACAAAAGGACAAGCTCTTTCCTATCCATTCACCTCCATATACAATGGTTTTCACCACTACCAAATCCCAATCATAGTTGGTTCCCAAAGTTGTAAGGATTTGTACTACACGTCCCTGCCAAGGATGGGTAGTCATCCCCAAGACCTAAAAGGATCAACGCCATTCACAAACAAAATTCCAACAAATCATCATCCTAACACTTTCCATTCACCTTTGGTCTCCAAGTTGTAAGGATTCGTACTATCCGCCCCTAACCAGGATGGGTAGTCATCCCCAAGGCCTAACAGATCAATGCCCTTACTCCATAATCTCCATCACCCCCTTGGTTCCCAACGTCGTAAGGATTCGTACTACACGTCCCTACAAAGGATGCGTAGTCGTCCCCAAGGCCACAAGGATCAAGGCCACTCACCAGCCCAAACTCACAATACTCAAAATACAAAATCAAATAACAGTGGTTATCACCACTATTCAAAATCCTTGCTCAAAAAGAATTAATAGAAAATAAATAGTGATTTTCATCACTATATAGACGAGCAACTTTCTAAATCATTCAGCCAACAAATATCCTGAGCCTGAATCCCTGGAATTCTCAGCATTCGAAAACCATCTAGGTGATCCTCATTACGAGGTTTGGTTGATAGCCTATCTGGCAATGGTGGTATCCTACCCGCATGACGATATGTCTGTCACATTCGCTTTGCGTATGTGTAGACCAATGTTTGCATAAGGATGAGCTAGCTTATGGTATCCTGGATAACACCGTAGATTAATCTAACTAAATACAACAAAGGAGTTAGTGGAGCTAATTAGGTGATCCTCAGTATAGGTTCGGTTGAAAGCCCATCTGGACTGGCGGTATCCTGACAAATACCACATAAATGAACTCAATTGCACACACAGGGATGTGAAATAACTTGGTCAAAAACAAGTCCGATTCATACCTTGTTCAAAAGTCTTGTAAGATAAAGTACAGTCATGGCTAGTGAGTTAAAACCGTCTGAGTCTCAGAAAACCTTAGCTACATTTCTAAACCAACTGCGCTACTTTTCATCCTTACAATACCATCAGAAAATACAAAAAAGAGAAAAACCACATGTATACATACAAAGTCATGCATCACAGCAATCGCCTAAAAACAAAATAACAGAGTTCTAAACAGTCTATGGTGCCATAGCCAAACATCACAAATCCCATTCATCCATTTCATCTCTTGCATATCACATATAAATCAAAAACATTTGCATTCATCATAGCATATGCATCCATCAAAATAAATCAACATGCATACATCCATATTCATCAACCATCATGCATAAGATCAAAGAAAATCAAAACAACAAAAAAAAAAAAATGCAACACAAACAAAAAGCAATAAACATTGCTAGACACAAGTGCTCTTGCACTTAACCTCTTGGCATAGAAAAATTGATGTCGGGGTTTACATTGTCACTATCCTACTCTCTAAGAAGGCTACCATAGCCGGACCGCTCCATGGGAAGACAGATTGTCGACAATTTCACCCCCAAATGGCATCACAAATGGGTCAAAGCCCACTAAAAAAACAACAAGAAAATCAAAACAACAAAAACAAAAAAAAAAAAACAAATAAATGCAACACAAACAAAAAGCAATAAACATTGCCAGACACAAGTGCTCTTGCACTTAACCTCTTGGCATAGAAAATTGATGTCGGGGTTTACATTGTCACTATCCTACTCTCTAAGAAGGCTACCATAGCCGGACCGCTCCATGGGAAGACGGATTTTCGACAATTTCACCCCCAAATGGCATCACAAATGGGTCAAAGCCCACTAAAAAACAATCAAAAAACAAAAACAACAAATAAATGCAACACAAAAACATAGCAATAAGCATTGCCGGACACAAGTGCTCTTGCACTTAACCTCTTGGCATAGAAAATCGATGTCGGGGTCACAAATTGTCACTCTCCTACTCCCTAAGAAGGCTACCTTAGCCGGACCGCTCCATGGGAAGACGGATTTTCGACAATTTCACCCCATTATGGCATCACCAAAAGGGTTAACACCCACCAAAAATAGGTCCAAATGTTGGAAAAATTGCACATGCTTAACGATAAACCATCTAAAGGCACCCTTGCACAAGTCATCTTGGGTCAAGCGACTCGTCGCTTTTCTCACGAAGGTCATTCCCTCATCGATTCGTCGCTTGAGGGGGTAGTCACACTTAGTCACCAATCAACAAGCACACACCCAATTAAGGAAAACGACATGCATTCAAAGAATCATTGACAAAGACAATTACGCTCCTGCTTGGGGCAGTAAACAAGCAACAATCAAATTGATCAAACACTTGGCATTCGTGAATCATGAACACAAGGTTCCCCTGTGGACAAAAGGTTGCGCCCTTTGCCTAATCATGACCGATCAATGTCCAAGCTCAAGTCACACCTCACCAAAATAGGTTAATACTTGAAATCAAATTCCTTAGCTCGTCAGAAGCAAGGATTCAAGAATGCATGCCCTTTCCATGCTTGGGGCATCAAAAGTTGATTAGGTTACCAAGAAACCCTAATCATTAGTGCTTTGGCTATCTATTTTTGCTCGACGCTGTGCCATGCACAGCGCATCCCAAAAAGGGGCATCTGTAGACACCAAAACAGCACCAATCCGATTATGTGACTGCAAACACTGATCGCTTTGACAAACACAGCCCCCAGGGCAGCCCTCAGAGGTCAAACAGTGGTCCTAACCACTTTCATAGCAATTTTGTAAGGTCAAGAAGCAATTTGGCACATTTAGGCACTTTGTCCAGTATTCGTCTCACCCAGGGACGAATACTAACTGGGATTCGTCTCACCCAGGGACGAATTCTGAAATCGTCTCTGGTCAGGACGAATTCCAGGTTTAACGGGCAAAAAGAAAAATGCCGCCAAGTGGCAGCCAAGGACAGTCAATTATTGCCCCCTGCCATGCATGCGCGTGCAGGTGGGTAGGTTGGCAGTTGATGGACTGTCACAAGGGCAGTCATGGAAGCCCAAGTCAGGGAGGAGTCTCCTCCCTCTTGGGAAGGCATGGCCGCCACATGGCATCCCTGCATGCCCCTCCAAAGAGACCCCATGGGTCTATAAAATGGTGGCCTTTCCCACCCCAAAAAGGACAGATTGGAGGCGATTTCAAGCAACGAAGTGTTGTCCAATTGAACACCCACTTTGCATCTTTTCGATTCACCTTCTCACATCCACTAATCTCTTTCGCAAGGGAGGTTATTGGGTGGCTTTTGGAAGCGTGGATCCAACCCAAATCCAACATTTGACCACCTTACACCACCAATTTGCCGACACCCCAATCCTAAGAGGTTTTGGGCCCATCCCTAGTGGATTGGCGCCGAAATCAAGTGCCAACGGTGGGAGGCCCACTTGGGCACCCCCGCATTTTCTAAGTTTTATTCTAAAAGCATTCTAGATTATTAGTTCATGTTGCATTTCATGTTATTCTGTTTAATTAACTCATAGCTCCATTTCCATGATGTTTTGATTAGATTTCACCATGCCTTTTGTCGCTTTGTTGTCCCACTAACTTGCAGGTAGCGACATCGAATTCCCGAGGATAGAGGCCAAATTGGGAGAATCCGACCATCTGGGTCATCCCAAAATGGCCCCAATTACATAACCCCTCTGTTTGCAGGTGTTTTGGAGGTCCCGGGGTTCGACATTGGAGCAGGATCACTTCGGCTTTTCCAACACAGTAGAATTCGTCTCACCCAGGGACGAATAACAATTGAATTCGTCCTACCCAGGGACGAATTCCAGGTGAAGGCAGATTGGCCGACTGTTTCAATGGCAGTGGCCCTCTGGTAATGTCTTCTGACCTCTGTCAGGTTTGCAGGTCATTTATGTTCATTCTTATTCACTGTTTTTAACAATCTTAGGCATACATCCTTCATTGATTTCAAAGCATAAATGTTTCATGTTTGCAGCAGGTGCTACTAATGCCTTGTTTGTTTCTTTGATTGCAGGAGGAGCAACAAGAAGTGAGGATTCATCAACATCGGTGGCGGAAACACTTTGGCCCGCCCATTTTGCATGTGGGCATGCGGAAGGAGGAACATTAAGTCATGATTGTAATCAAATCCATTTAACGCTCCTAGCCCCTAAAAAGGGAGGAGGCGACTTTGTAACGAGAGATCAAGAGAGTTTAATAAAAGGGCTGTGACTTTTCTCCATTTTCTTGTATCTCATTCCAATGCGTCTCTTTCATTTCATGCATTCTACATTTCTAGGACTTAAGCGTATTTGATTTTGAATGCATCACAATTAGCGTTTCCTTCGCCCAGAATCTCGTGCTTTCACAACCTCTTTACTCTCTGCACACTTTGCTCTCTCTATGCACTCACAGACGCACTTAGGAAAATTTGATATGACTGTTCACTCACTTTGCACACTTCACCATCATCTCGTCGCTTCTATGCTTTCTGTGCTCTTACGACCACATTTCACACTTCGAATCACATCCTTCAACTTCATCAAATCTCCAAACAGCCCTCCTTTTATAACAAAATTCTTATGATGAAAACCCTAATCTTAGTCGGTTGTAAACCCTAATATTAGTTGGCTTTCATGACAACTGTAAACCCTAATTTTAGTTGGTGTCATCGGTCTTCGTCGACTTCAACTCAACCGTGAAAATACATGTCGCGATATCACGACACTTCTACTTTCTCTCTCTTTCTCCTTGCTTTGGCCCCCGAAAATACATGTCGTGATATCGTGACACTTTTTCTTTCTCTCTTTCTCCTTGCTTTGGATCGCGAAAATGCAACATGTCACGATATCATGACACTTTTTCTCCTTGCTCTTTCTCTTAGCTTTAGCCCGCGAAAATACAACATGTCGCGATATCACGACACTTTCACCTCCATATACTTTCTCTATTCCTTTGTCACGAAAATGCGACATTGCATGATATCGTGACACTTTTGTTATTCTGCCTACCTGCCCTTCTTGAGTCATGAAAATGCGACATGTCACGATATCGCGACACTTTTGCTTCTTTGCCTTCCTATCCTTTTTGAGTCACAAAAATGTGACATGTTGCGAAATCATGACACTTCTTCTTCCAAAGTCATGCTTTCTACTTTTGTCACGAAATCATGACACTTCTACTTCCGTACTTCACTCCTTTGGTTTTGTCACAAAATTGTGACACTTCTACCTTTGAAGTCTTTCTTTTTTCTTTTGTTGCGAAATCGTGACACTTCTGCCTTCAAAGTCTTCTTCTCTGCTTTTGTCATAAAATCGCGACACTTCTGCTTCTGTACTTCACTTCTTTGCTATTGTCATGAAATTGTGACACTTCTGCCTTCGAAGTCTTATTTTCTACTTCTGTCATGAAATCGTGACACTTCTGCTTTCGTACTTTACTTCTTTGCTTTTGTCACGAAATCATGACACTTTTTCTCCTTTGATCTTTCTCTTGCCTTCGAGTCATGAAAACACGACATGTCGCGATATCGCGACACTTTTTCTCTCAGACTCTCTCTCTTGCAATATGTCATGAAATCATGACACTTTTTCTTCCATACAATCTCTCTTGCAATATGTCATGAAATCGTGACACTTTTTCTTTCGGACTCTCTCTCTTGCAATATGTCGCGAAATTGTGACACTTTTTCTTCCGTACAATCTCTCTTGCAATATGTCACGAAATCGTGACACTTTTTCTTTTGGACTCTCTCTCTTGCAATATGTCATGAAATCGTGACACTTTTTCTTCCCTACAATCTCTCTTGCAATATGTCATGAAATCGCGACACTTTTTCTTGTGTACAATCTCTCTTGCAATATGTCACAAAATCGCGACACTTTTTCTACTTGCATTTTTCTCTTCCAACATGTCACAAAATCACGACACTTTTTCTACTTGTCTTTTTCTCTTCCAACATGTCACGAAATCACTATAGTTTTTTCTGCTTGTGCTTTCTCTTCGAACATGTCACGAAATCACGACAGTTTTTCTTGCTTGTGCTTTCTCTTCGAACATGTCACGAAATTGCGACAGTTTTTCTTGCTTGCGCTTTCTTTTCGAACATGTCGCGAAATCGCGACAGTTTTTCTTTCTTCTCAACATGTTGTGATATCGTGACAATTTTTCTTTCTTGCTCAACATGTCACGATATCACGACAGTTTTCTTGTGATTTTCTTTTGATTTTTAGCATAAGGGCCACTTTGGTATTTTTGGAAAATCACTATACATACTCTGAATAACCTTTGAACTCCTATTTTCTGCATCTGAATAGCTTTTGAACTTCCTATCCACTGTATCAATAGATCTGTCTGACTGTGTTGACAATAATGACAATACTATTTGTTGTACCTTGCTCAACAATCTCCCCCTTTGGAATTGTTGGAAACACGTGTAATTTCCTGTAACTCTTCTCCCCATTTGACAATAATACCAAAGGGCTACAGCAGAATCCCCCTGAGTCCATGCACAACATTCTCAGACAAATTATTACACTTAGCAAAAATCACAAACATGAGCAAAAGGATAAACAAATACACAAATGCTCCCCCTAAGAATGTGATCTCGATAGCTAGTTAATTCTTGGGAAATGTGACCACTCCATAATCTATTTATTGGAATAAAAATCCAAATTAACCTCACTTTCTGCAACTTTCTTCTGTGTACAACATGTTGTTGCTGCAATATATTCTACCTCTACTGTGGATAAGGAAACTGACTCTTGTTTCTTACTGTTCCACGTGACCAACCTATCTCCAAGATAGAATGCACCTCCACTAGTACTCTTTCTGTCATAAAGTCTTCTTGGATAAGAACTCTAATCTCTACTCATCATATTAGAATTCATGTTGTACCTTGCTTTTACTTATTTAGTATAGTATGATCAACACTCAACTTTCAGCTACGCAAAAGTTACTCCCAAAACAAAAATGATCGACTCTCCAAGCAGCCTGCGCATAATTTCTTCAGCCTTTTGACTACCATATCCTCCGTGATTGATGACTTTGCCTCGCATCAGTTGTGAAGCTCAATTTCTTTGGTTTCTAACGACTTCCATGAATGGTTTTCATCGCCTACGTAGGTATTGATAGTGGACCATTACATCTAGCATTAGAACCTCAATCTGCGCACAGTCATCAAAACTCGGTATTCTGCTTCTTGCTAGGGCATATGTCAGGGCTACTCAATGTCTTAGGCAAACATTCTTCACACGATTCCAGGGAGCAATTCTCCTCGTTGAGATCAAGGGAATCATCGAGCAATATCTCACATTTCCCAACTAATGCAAGACTTTCTTAGGTGCATAGGCATCTTGTCCTCCTTGGTGCTTCACCACTTGGGTGCTATTCTATCAATGCCTATGCCTTGCATGTGCCAATTGGCACTCTTGACCAACTGGGTGCTAGTGCCACTGTTTGCTTTGACTCTGGCATCTCTTTGATAATGGCTACTTTTTTAGAGAAAATTAATGCTCTCTTATTTTGATTAACTTGCAACCCGAGGAAATACGAAAGTTCACCAATCATTGACATTTCAAATTCTTTTTGAATCTTATTTGCTAAATCTTTACATGACTCATCTTTGCTACTACCAAATGTGATATCATCTTTCTTAAACCCTTGTTGAGTGAGATAGTTGTCTAGCCTTACATACCATGCTTGGGGTGCCTATTTCAAGCCATATATTTTCAACTTACAAACCAATTTGGGATCATCACCAAGCTGGAAACCATCTGGCTGCTCAATATAGACCTCTTCTTCAAGCTTCCCATTCAAAAACCTTGATTTCACATCTATCAAAAACATTTTCAAGTGACTCACACTTGTACCAACTTTTGTCCAACACTGTACCGACACTGCAATTTTACTATCAACTTTGTGCAAACATCAAATACTATACCACAAAACCAACCAAATCCCTTTTTACATTTTCAACTTGGCCTATGTTTTCTACAGTCATCACTGGTCACATCTTACTTTCAACTATTCGAATCAGGAGACAATATTTTGTCAAACACATCATGACCAACTATAGTGCACCTTACTCAAAATCATACTTCTAGACCTCAGATAGGTATTATTCACAAAGCAAAGTTGCTCATCTTGATGAGCAAAACATGAATCAATAATCAGACTTCAATATTTTTCACCACAATGTCATAATAGATCTAAAAATCTTCACGTCAATGTGTAGTTCAAATACACAATGATTTTATAGAAACACATATATGCGGCTAGGGAAACATTCTTTCACTGACCAAATTATTTGAACTGTTATAATCCTTAAATTTGTACAGTGGTAGTAAGAACCATCACCAGTACAACAATGACATATAGAAATACTACCAAAAATGACAACTCTCAATTTAATCACCACCCTTCATGGCACTTCCACAAACAACTACATGAACTGAAAACACACTTCGACAACTATACGACAACTTCCCTGACTACTTGTATTTCATGCTCAGGTAATCAAAAAAATACATAGGAGCATTAAAATGAAACTTCAATATTTCTCCCCCTAAGGATGTGTTGTCTAGATTTTCTTAGTGCAATAGCATAGTAGTCTCCTTCAGTCCAAGGAGACACGATTTCCTTTCTTCTATATTTCTCCAAAAATTCTTGAACTCTGGTTTGGATTTGTCAACTACATCCCTGTTTTGCACCTTTGTTTGAACTCGAATATTTCTCTTGTTGCATCTGAAACAATAGCCATTAAAAGTATTATTATGAATAGAATGAGAGTGATAGAACATCTTTTGTTGTGGTTGCTTTGCTGTAGATATCCTTTGATATTTTATTCCTTTTGAAGATTCAACTTCAAACTTTTCTTGCTTTGATCCTTCAACGGTGAACTTCTTCTTCCCTGCAAAGTTGGAAGATGAAGGTTGTTCAGCTTCATATCCAAGACCATGCTTATCTTTGGAGCTTCTTTGTTGGCTTATCATTTTATCTAGCAACTCTGTGCTCTTATTGAATTTGAGATTTTTATTGGCCTCTTCTAGTTGTTTCTTCAATAAAATAATCTCTTCCTCTTGTTTGTAGCAACCAATATTTTTCTCATTGATCTGTGACCTGAGATTTTCTTCAATCCTTTTGAATTCTTCTATCTATACTTTCAAATTGGTTACTATTTCATTTGCATCGTCAAGCTTTCTTGAGATTTCCTTATTCCTTTTTCTTTCTACCTTCAATTCATCTAGAGCTGCAATTGGTTCCTCTTTCAAATTTATTTGTGCATCAATTTCTTCTTCATCACATTCCTGTTCTTTTTTTGTTTCTTCTTCGAGTGTCATGAAAAGACCTCCACCTATTTCATTTTTAGAATCATCCTCTAGGACTTCATTAACTCTCAGCATATATGCCTTTATGTTCTTATCGTCATTTAACTTTAAAGTTTCGAACTGAGCTTGATGTGTTTGTAACTTGGCCTCCTTGATCTCATTGTCACCTTCATGAATACTCCTCAATTTGTCCCACATTTCTTTTGCCATTTTACAACTCATGATCTTTACCAGTTCACTGTCTACTAATCTGCACCTGATAGCATTCTTTGCTTTTGAGTCATTCTCAAATAGATTCTTATCGGTAGCATCGATTGGAGGAGTGATGGGTATTGTGTATTCACTATATAATGAATCCCAGATGTCGTATCCCAAAGCACAAATATATGTCTACATCCTAATTCTCTAGATCACGTAATTAGTTCTATCAAAAAAAAGGTGCTTTGTTTGATGAGAAGTCTTCAACCTTTTCTGGTTCAATTTTATCTTCCACAGGAACTGAAACTGACTAAGATGCCCTTTTTGAGGAGGATATATTCTTCTTACCCATTGCATACTAATCCAAGATCAACCCTACCTGATTTAGCTTGAGAAGGAAACTTGGCTTTGATACCAATTGTTAGTCTTACAATGGCACTAAGAGGGGGGTGAATCAGTGTAGTTCTTTAAATTTAAATTTATAGCTCTTAAAACTAAAATAATGAAACCTTAAAACTAGATAAAGCAAGTATCACAAGATAACATCACACAACACAAGATTTAACGAGGTTCACCAATTTGGCTACTCCTCAAGAATGACTACTTGGACTACCATCCAAATATAGCCTTTGCAAAGAAACAACTTTACAAACAATTTACCAGCACCCACTGGAAGGAGCACCAACCCCTAATTTATCTACACTAATAGAAAGGAGCACCAACCCTTGATTTACTAGCACCAACTAGAAGGAGAACCAACCCTTTATGCCAAGCACCGAATTGGACTTCAATTCTGAAACTAGAAGATTGATAGTAAGATACCTTTGTTTTCGCTAGACCCTGACTGGTATTTTTCACCTTTGCTTTCTCTGTGCACTCTGCTTTCTCTGTGCAATCACTTCGCACACTCTACTCCCTTACAACTGCACTTTGGGTTTGTCTTCAGCCTTTGCACTCTCTTCGCCTTCTGCCTTCTCTGCGTAATCATAGCCACACTTGGTTGAATTTCAACCTCTTTGCTATCTACGCACTTTTCTCTCTCTGTGCACTCATAGATGCACTTAGGATAATTTGATACGACTCTTCGCTCACTTTGTGCACTTCACCATCATCTCGCCGCTTCTGCACTTTCTGTGCTCTTATGGCCACATTTCACACTTCGACTCGCATCCTTCAACTTCATCATATCTCCAAACATCCCTCCTTTTATAATAGAATTCTTATGATGAAAACCCTAATCTTAGTCAGCTGTAAACCCTAATATTAGTTAGCTTTTTTGACAACTGTAAACCCTAATTTTAGTCGATTGTCATCGGTCTTCATCGGCTTCAACTCAACCATGAAAACACATGTCGCGATATCGCGACACTTCTACTTTCTCTCTCTTTCTCCTTGCTTTTGCCTCCAAAAATACATGTCGCAATATCGTGACACTTTTTCTTTCTCTCTTTCTCCTTGCTTTGGATCGCAAAAATGCAACATGTCACGATATCGCGACACTTTTTATCCTTGCTCTTTCTCTTAGATTTGGCCCACGAAAATACAACATGTCGCGATATCGTGACACTTTCGCCTCCATACACTTTCTCTATTCTTTTGTCATGAAAATGCGACATTGTGCAATATCATGACACTTTTGTTATTCTTCCTGCCTGCCCTTCTTGAGTCGCAAAAATGCGACATGTCACGATATCGTGACACTTTTGCTTCTCTGCCTTCCTATCCTTTTTGAGTCATGAAAATGTGACATGTCATGAAATCGTGACACTTCTGCTTTCGAAGTCTTGCTTTTTTATTTTGTCATGAAATCATGACACTTCTGCTTCTATACTTAACTCCTTTGCTTTTGTCATGAAATCATGACACTTCTACCTTCGAAGTCTTTCTTTCTACTTTTGTCACGAAATTGCGACACTTCTGCCTTCAAAGTCTTCTTCTCTGCTTTTGTCACGAAATCGTGACACTTCTGCTTCCGTACTTCACTTCTTTGCTATTGTTGTGAAATCGTGACACTTCTGCCTTTGAAGTCTTTTTTTCTGCTTTTGTCACAAAATCATGACACTTCTGCTTTCATACTTTACTTCTTCTTTTTTGTCACAAAATCATGACACTTTTTCTCCTTTGGTCTTTCTCTTGCCTTCGGGTCACGAAAACATGACATGTCACGATATCGTGACACTTTTTCTCTAGGATTCTCTCTCTTGCAATATGCCATGAAATCACGATATTTTTTCTTCTATATAATCACTCTTGCAATATGTCGTGAAATTGTGATACTTTTTCTTTCAAACTCTCTCTCTTGCAATATGTCATGAAATCATGACACTTTTTCTTCCATACAATCTCTCTTGCAATATGTTATGAAATCGTGACACTTTTTCTTTTGGACTCTCTCTCTTGCAATATGTCGTGAAATCATGACACTTTTTATTCCCTACAATAGCTCTTGCAATATGTCGTGAAATCGCGACACTTTTTCTTATGTACAATCTCTCTTGCAATATGTCACAAAATCATGACACTTTTTCTACTTGCATTTTTCTCTTCCAACATGTCACGAAATCATGACACTTTTTCTACTTGCCTTTTTCTCTTCCAACATGTCACGAAATCGCTATAGTTTTTCCTGCTTGTGCTTTCTCTTCGAACATGTCATGAAATCGCGACAGTTTTTCTTGCTTGTGCTTTCTCTTCGAACATGTCACGAAATTGTGACAGTTTTTCTTTCTTGCGCTTTCTTTTCAAACATGTCACGAAATCGTGATAGTTTTTCTTTCTTCTCAACATGTCGTGATATCACGACAGTTTTTCTTTCTTGCTCAACATGTCACGATATCACGATAGTTTTCTTCCTTGTGATTTTCTTTTGATTTTTAGCATAAGGGCCACTTCGGTCTTCTTGGAAAATCACTATACATACTTTGAATAACCTTTGAACTCCTGTCTTCTACATCTGAATATCTTTTGAACTTCCTATCCACTGCATCAATAGATCTTTCTGACTATGTTGACAACAATGACAATACTTTTTGCTGCACCTTGCTCAACATGAGGGCCTGCCAAAACCATCACAACCTGTAAATTGGATGCCTCTTTCACCCAATTCATGGCAAGGGTTTTTACAAGTGGGGGCACCTACCTTACATGTCCCAACTTGCCCATTTGACCCTGTGTCCCTCTTGGTCTTTCCAACAAATTTTAAAGAGAGGTCTTTTTAAGAATTCACCATGAAGTGCTACTGAGATTCACTCTCCCCATTTACCCACATATTTGTCCTTGGATTCTTCATCAATTGAAGGAGTTTCCAAGACATCTACAGATACACACATACATTCCAAAACCCACACATTTCTATGAGTTATATTACCAATTTTGATGACAACATCCCTAGATATATTCTAGACCATATCCCAAAGGAATTGGTGGTAAAAATCACTTGGTTTCGTGGCCATCCCTACCTAGAATTTTTAACAGTCCCAATAGGCACACCCGGGGATGTCCATAAATTGGCATACAATTTTGATTTAATTTTAGTGTAGTTCATTTGTAAATTAGCTTACATACTTCATACTAGAATTTGGTGAGATTTGAAGCCATTTTGGACATTCAATTAGGGTTTTTGTGATGATAGTCCCAATTGGAACACCTAGGGATGACCATGATTTTGTTTGCAATTTCATTTTAATTTCTACATAAATCATTCCTAAAGTAGACAACATACATCATGCTAAGTTTTGGTACAATTTGGAGTAGTTTTTCATCGTCTATTTCGCTTTTTGTATTCAATGTTGCATGCATCCTTATGATTTCATATTAATTTACACATGCTATTAATCCATTTCAATTTCTTGTGTGTAGATCCAAGTATTCCAATGCATGAGGAAGGAGATAAATATTCAAGTATGGATAGATCATCGTAGTCATAGCAAAAATCATGCTCTTTAATTATGATTGCGAGGAAGACACTAAAAGTGTGCCTTGAGTTTCTAAAAGGATTAGATTATTTGGATATTGTAATGGATTTTATCAATTAAGAGCCCTCAAAGGGACATATTGTAACCACTTATTTGGAAAATACATTAATATAAATAGAACCGTCCATTTATTTCACTTATTTGTCATATTTATGCTTACTTTAATGTCACTTTTTGTAGTGCTTAAATAGATAGGTTCTTTTCATTTCCCTTTGCTATGTGTGCCATTTTTTCCACTCTACAATAAGGTAAAATATTTTTAATTCTTAATTTTTTTAGAACTCCTTATATCTCCCAAGTTTTTTGAATATACTACAGTCTTGATAAAGTGCTTAGCTTTCTTTAATTTTCCTTTGAGTTGAATCCCTAATGTTCAACTTCTATATTTCTCTTTATCTCTCCCTATTTGAGAATAGAAAGCTAAATATAATTTTAATACACTTTCAATTTGATAATGTTCTCTATTTTCCAAGACCCTATAGTTGGATTCCTTTTATCCCTTGAATTGTATAAGAGGTTAGTATCACTAATAATTTCCAACTTTCAAGCAATTATATTTTTTTTCTTCTTATATCCTTTAATTCTCAATGATATGGTTTCTAAATTTCAAGATATTTAATTTTGTGTTGAACTACTTGTATATCCCTAATTAAAAATTTAGAAAATGATAATATTTGCAAAGGAATGCTTCCATTTTAAGGTAGAAAACCAAATATCTCCTAGTTTAATAACTTACAAATATTTTTTATATTTGAGTCTCATATAATGCAATTTTCAAAATAATATTAACGTTATAATATCCTTTAATTGCCTTTCTATTCCATCAATGAATTATCTATGGTTGTAATTTCCTTATATCTCCATGCAATGATTTTTTTGATGATTTAAAATTTTCCTTCAAAACAGTTTTTGATAGGCCCCCAAAACCTAACTACATCAATAGCAAAAGTGCTAAACAAGAAAAAGTCAAAGCGAGAAGTAAAAAGGGGGGAATGTAGTCCCACAATAAGGAAGAAAAAAAGGAATATAAAAAATAGAGGATGGGAAAAACATGAGGATGTTCTAAGAAAAGCAAAAGATCATGTACAAAGAAGGCATTAATCCTCCTCTTCAACTTCAACATATTCATCCTTAGGCTCTTATTTTATCTCGTCCACACCTTAATCCTTAGCATTTTTAGAATCCATAGAGTTATTTTAGTTATCCTTGATTTAATCCATGACATTTTCCTTGCAATCATCCTCAAATAATTTCTTTTTGAAAAATAGAAGATTCAGGGCATTATGGAGGTCTATAATGTGAGAAATACAGTTGGAAATCGAGTTAATGATGTACTACTTTAGGCATTGATTTGGTACATATTTATCCTCCTCATCTAAGTTGATTAACAAGGTTTTTTTTTTCTGCATAATATTTTCCAGAGATGATGAGTATCTTATGGCTCTCTCTGATTTCTCAGGGACCTCAAGTTCGTTTTTCTTGACTACTTGATTTCTTTGAATTTTTATTGCCTCCACAACTGCTCTTTTCTTATACGACATGGCTAAAAAATAAGAGGGGGATGGACTAACCTAGGTCTGGCTATATTTGACAGGGATCGGGATAGGTTTTCCTTTTGTGGAATGAAAGACAAGGATGATAATGCCTTGAGGGTAGTGGATGAGCCAATTTTTACTTTTTATTTTTGTGAATTTTCTCTACGGAATAGCTAATGGAATTAAAGATAAATTGGGGTATGTTCATAGGATTGAAATCCCTAAAGTGATTGTATAAGACAAAGTAAAAACTACAAATTATATTCTCAGGATCATCAACTATAATAAATTCTATAATTAGATTCATTACACTATTCCATGGGGTATGGAGCTCTATTTGTTTCATTCCCATCCTAGATTTATTGCAGAGTTCTTTATCCTTTATTTCCTTCAATTCCATATCCCAATTATGCTTCTCACGTTGAATGGACCTCCCTTTCACCGATTTGCCTGTGAATTCAATGACCAACTTGATATCGATCTTGTAAGTTTTGTCGTAGATGATCACCTTGTCGTTGTTCCAACTGTCCAGTATTTCCATGGTTATATTTAATTCATCCCTTGAAAACCTCTTGAAGAAAGGCATAAAACCTCTCTTAGTGAGCATGGCTTCAACAATGAAGTCCATGAAAATAATTGTTGGCTCAATGAAACTCATGGTTGCTAGGAAAAGGGGTGCTTAGGAATGGATCAGAGAAATAATTTCTACAATTGATAAGATTTAGATTCACTATAAATATATAACAAGAAGAGACCACTCCTTGGTTTGGGAAAAATTCCTTCTTGGATGAGGAGCTAAATAATCTAAATGATTTGAAAATTGTAGATATCGATGTGGGGATTACCATGAACACTTGGCAAATCCATGGAAAAAGGCTTGTAATTTAAAGGCCTAACCACCTTCATGTGCCATGTGAAGATGTAATTAAGGTAATGGTGAAGAACGTGAAGCATAACAGATAAGATGGAAGCAAGGGCAGGGATACTGAGGAGAGAGGTGATGGTGTGAAGGGAGAGGTGTAGGTGATTTGTGGGTAGAGGGCACGTGTGAGCACGGCTAGTAGGTATACGGTTGTCATCTTAAAAAGAGGAAACGTGGATGTGGAGACTGATATTAGTTAAACTTAACCTTAGGAATAATAGACCTTATGTCTCCTTCAACTTCATGGAAAGCAAATATTAATAGAATGTCAATATACCTTTGATGTGAGGTGCTACATGCCAATTGGCTTTTTATTTGACTACACTTTCAAACTTTTTGAACATTGTATTCTCCTCAAAATTCAAGGTATGACACTACTACATTAATTGAACCTCTTTCTATGGTGCACTTCTTTACTTTAGATTGTTCTCTTATTTACTTCAATTCTCTTTAACCTTGGAAGTTTGATATGTGTTCACTCTTTAGTCTTGGGATATTAATATTTCAATATATCCCTTTGGATTTCATGCCAAATGGCATTTGTGTTGCTCTTGGATGTAGTTCTTCCCTACTAGGTGGTGCAGAGACATTGTAATATTTAGATGGCATTGATATAGGTGGTGCAGGTGTTATTTCAACCTTTGTATGTTGAAATAATCATGATTTATTCCCTCCTTGCTTGTATGAGGCATTACTAAGGACTGTTGATATTAGGTGGTGCAGGCATAGGTGTTATTTTAAAATTGAATTATATATTCCCTCCTAAGGAATTACTAAGAATTTATTGTTACTCTTCTCATTTGTGCCAAATGGTATATTATTCCTTTACTCATTGTGATAAGTGGTAACTTATTATCTTACATGTAAGCTAGCGTTCAATATTCCCTTATATTCCTTAACATACCTGCAAATCCTTGCATGTAACCTAGCACTCCAATGGTGTGATAAATGGTTTTTTTAGTAGGTAGAATGTTTTATTTTGTAGTTATTATTGAATTGCATTTTGTTTAGCAGCCAAAAGGCTAGATTTTATTAGATTTGTAATTTATTCTTGAGTCTATCTTAATATATTTATTTTTTTTAAATATATATAATTCAAATTGTGTGTTAAATTTTCTATCTTCGTGTAAAATGATCATTGCTAATGAATAATAAATTATGTATAGAAAAAATATTTGTGATGACATTAATTTATAAAAAATTAAAAATATCATTTCTAGAATTATTGGACAATTATAGCTTTTGTATTTTTAAACATTCATTTTATCTATTATAAAAAATATATTTTATATTTATTTAAATTAGGAAAATTTAGGCCATGTAGATATCAATATTAAATTAAAATGTTCACTCTCCTCTTACACTCTTCAAAGTGTAGGCTTGTGATTTATATAAAATATATATGAATCATATGTTAAATTACATATTTTTCAATGCAATTGATTGAATTTATTATGATTCCATTAATAAACAACATAAAATTTATGATTTTTTAATAATTTCTATTTAGTAAAGTGTATTTTTATAAAATGGTCTAAATTTTACCAATAAATTGAATTAGAAAATAATGTGTGTTTGAATATAAAAGTTTAAATTCATTCATATTTTTAAGTAGTTGTCATATGGATTTCATTACTTTTACTCATATTCCAAGGGAGTGGAATGGTGTTGCTGATTGTTTGACTAAATGAGCCTTTGAATTTCAAGAAGGTTGGGATGTTAGGGAGTGGCATCAGCTTCTCAAACTTTTACTAGGTTACTGATTGCTAATATGCCTCAAAAAAAAATTGTAATCTGATTCTTGAGTCTTGTATGTTTTTGTGATCTCAATAAAAATTTTACCCTTTAAAAAAAAATTATAAAATGTGTTTGGAAGTTTCAAGGGTGATTATAAGTCATACAATCATGATGTAGTTTAGGATTAAAATTTAGTTACTATAATACTAATGAGGTTTTAAATGTATCAAGGACCTACATGAGTTCTTAAAATATCAAATTTAACTTTTAAGTAATTACTTAGTCATTAAAATCACAAGATTTAGATTTTTTTTATTTTCCCTTTTGCTAAGTTATGTAAGCAATATAGTATTGTGATCTAATAACATGTATTTATTGTCAACATGGATACTCCAAGTGGAAACAAGTATTGCCCTAAATTATGTATAATATAGAAATTTTTAGAGCTACTTTAGATACACTATTTCACTAATATATTTTTAAATTTCATAAAGAATATAAAACTAATTACTAGAATGTCCATTAATTTCAATATTACTATCATAAATCTTATTGTCATTTCTTCTTTAAACATGAATAAGTTAGTCTTCTAATGTTGATTTTTTGTTCATATTTGTCTTTCATTACCACTAGAACCTAATACTACTAAATAGGTTTTTATGTACTAGTTTTATAATGGGCATGTTGATTCGTGTCATTTTAATCCGTTGTATATTATTCGGTCACCTTTATGATTTTCTTAGGTTATGATATGTTATTTTTTGAATAACTTATAAGAAAATTGTACATTATAAAAACAATTACAAAAAAAATATTTGTAATGGTGGTATTATTTACATCCAAGGGGATAACATCATTGTTAAATAAAACTCAAACACGGTCTTTAAGTTGTATTACAATGGATAGTGAAAATAATTGTGTGAGGTTCATATTAACATAAATTTTGATTTGTATTACAATGGATAGTGACAATAACTTTGTGAGGTTCATCTTCACACAAATTTTTTTTTTTTTTTTTTGGTCAGTAAGAGAATATTATAATTAACACCGGGTTTTAACTGGTTGACCCAAAACCATTTTACAAAATAGGGTCCACTGATAAATTTTAGTGATATTATCCATAAATTTTAACATCCAAGGGGATAACATCATTGTTAAATAAAACTCAAACACGGTCTTTAAGTTGTATTACAATGGATAGTGACAATAATTGTGTGAGGTTCATCTTCACACAAATTTTGATATTATCCATAACTTCCCATATTACATTAAGTGTGTTTAATTTTAGTGATATTCATGGTGTCTTTTCTAGCTAATTGGATCCCATATTAATAGATAACAATTCTACCCTTTACTCTTGTGATCATAATATGATGATGGTATAGTATTAATATATGTGAATCTTGACATACATCTAACAAATGTATATATTTTACGTAATAATTGTTAGGAATATCACTAAAATTATTTATAATATTATGTATATAATTCAGAATCTATACTATATTAATAACTTACCATGAACAAAAAAAAATCTTATGTAAATACTAGTCTTTTTAAATTGTTATAAAATATTTTTAAAAAATTGTTTATTATACTTAATAAATGTATTTCATATTTATAAAATTATATAAAATAATATATTAATATATAACTAATATATTATTATTCATTCTTCATAGTATTTATTTTTATTCATTATTCATTCTTGATTTGTTCATCAGGTGCATTTTACGTCTCCTTTCCATGCCTATAAATTTTTGATATAGGGAACCTTGGTCTATACAACTTCCATGGTCACCACCAAAATGGGATAAGATAATGCAATGAACTTTGCATACAAAGTCCGTGACCAAAAGGGACTCCAGATCTGTTGAGACAAGTTCAATGCATAACGCACAAAGTAAAGGATTTCGGTAGTAGCCCCTTCACTTAGTCAACGAAAATCCCTTGACTGGAAGCCCTCGTGCGGTTTTGATGGAGATTTACTTCTTCTCCTTGCACTTGACTTGTTCAATTTAAGATTCAATTGTGCTTTCGATTAGTATTATAATCATTAACGGGTAATAGGGAAGATTTCACGCTGAATATTTTAGTGATAAGAGATGTCGAATCAGATCCGAAGATTTGTACAAACCAACTTGGTTCTTGACTCTTCCTCATTTGGACCACGCAATACAGCTTTGTCTGCAATGTTAGAGGAACAATTTTAGGCGACGAAATATGTAATATATGATAATGACAAAAATATTATAAGTGAGAATCCTGATCAATTTCACGTGACGGGTAGACAAAAACATCTTCCTCAAAACTCTCTACATATGCCAGTAATTTGCATTTTTATCAAAGATATGTCAAACCATTACTTTTCCTATTAAATTATTGATAGCATTTCCATTAATAGAGAATCTTCCTCGCTAAATGCACCTTATAAAATTTAAACTCCATCTTAACAAAAGTTTATTTTATTTTTTGATTCATAGAGAAATCGATAACTTCGTGAATGACCTGCCTTTATAAACCCTAAGCCCGCTGAATAAGCACAGTCAACCAGACCTTGATCCTCCAGGGCATTGGAGTAGCCAACCGGCAGGCTGCTACCATCCAGCCTATTCCCTTCTGGGTATGCAGTGGTTTGAACCTTGGGCCTTCCGAAAGAGAGGCCAAAGCCAGCATCTAACTGGATTCCAACAGGAAGTCACTCTGCGGCTACCATCTAGCCTATCGCCTTTGAACCTTGGACCTTCCCACAGAGAGGCCATAGCCCTAACCAACACATGATTAACTACATTATTTGACACCTCTTTTCCTTTTTAGACATGCTAGTATTTTGGTACTATTGAATGGTTGTTCAATATTTACATCCATTTTCTTAGAAGTGTTAATAATAATATATGAAATCCCATCAATTGAAATATGTATTCATCTCCTTTTTTTATGATAATTTTAATTTTTGTAAGAAGTGTTAAATTATGTATAGTTGTTTGTTGAATTTGCACACACTTTTGACTAGAGGAAAAGAATTCCTTTTAGAATTATTCAGAAAATAAAAACCACACTTCAAATTTTTTCGTGATTTTTGGAAATAACATTATAATTTAAACTTTGGGTTTTTTTTAACTTTGATTGACATACTCTCTTATGATAGACGATCCTTGCGTTTACATTTAAAACCTATAACCAAGAGTCTAACACATGTTTTTTCATTCTTGAAAATTACAATGATAAGCAGTCTATAAATGTTATTTTTATTTAAACATCCTATTATTCTTTTAGACCAAAAATTAAACAAATATTGGGAGGGTCAATTATCCATGAAATCCTTAATCCTTTAGCATTATAGCAATTAAACTAACAGTGCATCATCTCTTCTAATGTTGATAGAGTAAATATAAAATATGTTTATTTGTTAGAAAAAGCTTTCCAAAATGGTTGAAGTGAAGGGATAATGAAGAGGTAGATGATCTAATATTTATAGATTATTTTACAAAATGGATAGTTAAAAGGTTGGTGATATGTCCTTTTATTATAGATTATCCCCCGTAAGAATTTTGCTTTAGATTGCTAATCAAAAGAATGTCAAGTCCTCATGGAGGGCTTTAAGTGACTAAACATTCTTCCAAGGGAAATTATTGGATGTAAGAAATTTTGATTGCTCTATAGCATTATACCCCAACGATCAAATATATCCAATATTTTAATAGGTTGTAAACCAACTCATTATGATACTAAAGTTGTCAAAGAGAAAACTTAAAACAGATTTGTAGATCATTGATTGGTTGCTTGAGGTCCTTTTATTTAACTAGATTGCTAAGAGAAATCTAATATATGGAATTGATACTCATATCGATTTAATTTTTTTTTTTTTTTTGAATTTCTACATGCTAAAGAGGCTTGATACAATGGTTACTATTTTGGATTAAAAGTAATGATAAGGATTGACCAAGCATTACACAAAATAATTATATAATACACTTCATTGGCCAACCCCCAAATTTATTTTTTAATTAATTGCAAACACTAATATAATTTTATATATAGTTGAATCTACCTATAGTTTTTATTTTTTAATTTTTTTAAAGCATCTATATAACCAATATACATATTAAGTAACTTTTTTCCTCAACTCTATGGTTGATGTTTGAATAATTTTAAACTTAGTATTACCACTAATGATAAACACAATTTTTTGTAATTTGTAAACATGCTCCTTTAATTTACTTTCCTATGCAAACTCTACCCCATTTCCAAAGAAGAAAGTGACACCATATATAGGGATAGATTACAATATAGTCTTCATGTGTTTTAGTTTTTAATCCATTTTTAAGAAATTATGTTTCAAAATTGTGACAAATAATATTTCATTCTATCTAAGATAATATGAAATACTATTTATCACATTTTTGAAACATAAGTTCTTAAAAATGGATTAAAGAATCATCTATGCCCTTCTAATAAAAAGGGTGGTTCTGAAGCATACACGAGGAGCATGGAAGAGTTTACCTCCTTTGTTAATAATCAAGAGTTGATGGATGTGGATCTGAAATGGTCCACATATACCTAGAGTAGCAAGCACCTAGGGAGTTAAAATATTCAAATTAAGTTCGACAGAGTGTTAATATCGAAGGAAGACCTTCCTTTTTTTAGATTTTCTATCCTTTATTCTTTACCCAAAATAGGCTCAAACCACAACCCTTTAATTTTGGAGAATATTCAAAATCAGAGCTTCTTTCCCAGAACTTCCAAATTTGAGGCTATGTGGTTGTAGCATTCAGACCTAGAAACAAGAATCAAGGAATGGTGTCCCGTGCTTTCTTGGGCCCACTAATTTCTCAAGTGGCGTCTAAGCTGAGATATATTAAGACCAACCTTAAAATATGGAATAAATATATTTTTGGTGATATATTCAAGAGGGAAAAATAAAATTTTGACCTACTTCAAAATTTTGAAGCTACCTTAAATCTGGGGAAGTGACTAAAAGAGATAGACTAAAAGAAAAGGAGTTTTTATCAAGGTTTCACAACTCCTTAGCTAAAGAAGAAACTTTTTGGTGCCAAAAATCTAAATCCCTCTAGCTTCATGAAGGTGACAAGGATACAAAGTTTTTCATACCTCCTCCTTGAGGCATAGGAGAAACAATAGAATCAAAGCAATACTAAAATTCAATGGGTCTTTTTTTTAGGATATTGAGGAAATCAAGGATGAAGTAGTTGCATACTTTAAAACCTTCGTGTGTTCAAGAGAATCTATGGACATTCAAGTGGAGGATAAGCTCCTACAAAATATTCCTGCTCTGGTTTAGTGATAAACGAATTTAGAGTTGGATGTCCCCTTTAGTGATGAGAAAATTAAGACTTCAATATTCTCCATGAGAGGGCTTAAGACCCTGAGTCTGAACAATTTTTATCCAATATTTATTCAAAATTTATGGCACATAGTGGAGAAAGATATTTGTGAAGCATTGAGGGAAATCTAGTTGTTGAAGATAATTCCATCGGACATCAACTCCACCTTCCTTGTGCTCATTCCCAATACAAAGGGAGATAAGAAATTCAAAGACTTTAGATCTATAAGTCTTTGTAATACATTGTTCAATTTTTTTACCAAATCCTTAGTGAATAGATTGAAAGGCCATATTATAGATATTATTGATCATCCTCCAAGTGGTTTTATGGTAGGAAGGCAAATTCTCAATAACATTATCGTAGTGGATGAATTTATTCACTTAGTTGACAGGAGTGGTAGGTCATGAAACTTCCAAAAAATTGACATGGATAAAGCATATGATAGGGTCTCATGGGGCTTCTTACTTCAAATCCTATCCAAGTTTAGATTATGTCTAAGCTAGATTAATTCGATTAAGGCATGCATTTCCTTAGAAAATTTTTTAGTTATCATTAATGGATCCCTAGTGGGTTGCTTTCGTAGTTGTAGGGGTATCCAATATGTGGGTCTTTTATCCCCATATCTATTCATTTTGTTGGCAAAATTCTTTGGGAGAGCTCTCAAATATGATCAAATATTAACAAGGATTAATCCAACAATCAATATAGACCCAATTTCTCACCATCAGTTTATCGATAATGCTTTGTTGTCTTTCTTGGCCTCGATCCCCCAAGCTAGAGTTTTGAAATCCATCCTTTCATATTTTGAGAAAGCAACATGGTAGAAATTAAATCTCAAGAAAAGAAAAATATTTTTATTTAACACTCTCCCAAGGAGGTAGAGTGAAATTGTTGATATTTGGGTTGTGAGATAGATTTCCTCCCCTTTGTGTACCTAGGATTATCAATTTTTAGGGGAGAAGTTAAAGTTTCTCTTTGGTAATTAGCTATAAAAAGATTTCAAAGGAAACTCACTAGATGGAAATGAGCACTCTTGAGCCAATCTAGTAAAGCCATGTTAGTAAATTCCACTCTTTAGAGCATACCAGTCTATTTTCTTTCCCTTTTTAGGTTGCTAGAAAAAAATCTTTAGAAACTTTAGTAAAAAGTGCAACTTGCATACATTAAAAAGAATCATTGCCAAAGATAAATTTCAAACCTACGCTAGGGAAAATAATTCAACACCAATCAAAAAGCAAAGTCTCGGTATCTTTGGAAGCCTCGGGACATGTATCCCATAATAGAATTATAATTCAAATAAGAAATCAAGACCAAGTATACCCTAAGTCCCTAAGAATGCTATTGTAGTGTGGCTAAAAGGTATACCAAAATCAATCCTTCAAATATGTCAAAAGCAAGTATTCCAAGAATATATGCTCTTTTAACAATGGAGGTATCTAAAATTGGTTAGGTTACTAAATAACCTTAATCATTTGATAGTTTAGTCATCTATTTTTGCTCAGCACTCTGTTGCATATAATACATCTCAAAAAATGGCATTTGTAGACACTAAAATTATGATAATTGGATAAGACTACAATGATGTACTATTATCGACACCATATAGCCCTATTGGGCAACCCTAGGGGGTTTAATAGGGGTCCTAACCACATTTGAGAAGGTTTACCCCACTTTTGGGAAGTTTGGGTCCATGTACCCATGGCCATCCCACCCTAGGATGGCCATAGTTCATGGTCGCACCACCCAGGGATGACCACCAACAACCATACCTAGGTGGGATGGCCATGGCCTAGGTCCCTCAAAAAGGCAAGGGCGAGACAAATGATAATAAAATTTTACCATTTATCCCATCCAATGACTTATGATATATTGAGGGCCTTCCAAAACCATCACAACCTATAAATTGATTTCCTCTTTCACCCAATGCATGGCAAGGGTTTTTACAAGTGGGGGCACCTACTTACATGTCCCAACTTGCCCATTTGACCCTATTTGCCTCTTGGGCTATAAATTGAAGTCTTTCCAACAAATTTTAAAGAGATGTCCTTGTAAGAATTCACCACGAAGTGCTACTGAGATTCACTATCCCATTTTACCCACATATTTGTCCTTGGATTCTTCATCAATTGAAGGAGTTTCCTAGACATCCCAAGATACACATATACATTCCAAAACCCACCCATTTCTGTGATTTATATTACCAATTTTGAAGACAACACCCCTAGGTATATTCTAGACCATATCCCAGAGGAATTGGTGGTAAAAATCACCTGGTTTGGTGGCCATCCCTACCTAGAATGTTTAATAGTCCCAATAGGCACACCCAGGGATGTCCATAAATTGGCATACAATTTTGAGTTAATTTTAGTGTAGTTCATTTCTAAATTAGCTTACATACATCATACTAGAATTTGGTGAGATTTGAAGCCATTTTGGATATTCAATTAGGGTTTTTGTGATGATAGTCCCAATTGGAACACCTAGGGATGACCATGGGTTTTTTTTGTAATTTCATTTTAATTTCTACATAAATCATTCCTAAAGTAGACAACATACATCATGCTAAGTTTTCGTAAAATTTGGAGTAGTTTTTCATCGTCTATTGCACTTTTTGTATTCAATGTTGCATGCATCCTTATGATTTCATATTAATTTACACATGTTATTAATCCATTTCAATTTCTTGTGTGTAGATCCAGGTATTCCAATGCACGAGGAAGGAGATAAATATTCGAGTATGGATAGATCATCGTAGCCGTAGCAAAAATCATGCTCTTTAATTATGAGTGCCAGGAAGAAACTGAAAGTGTACCTTGAGTTTCTGAAAGGATTAGATTATTTGGATATTGTAATGGATTTTATCAATTAAGAGCCCTCAAAGGGACATATTATAACCACTTATTTGGAAAATACATTAATATAAATAGAACCACCCATTTATTTTAGTTATTTGTCATCTTTATGCTTACTTTAATGTCACTTTTTGTAGTGCTTAAATAGATAGGTTATTTTCATTTACCTTTGCTATGTGTGCCATTTTTTCCACTCTACAATAAGGTAAAATATTTTTAATTCTTAATTTTTGTAGAAGCCTTTATATCTCCCAAGTTTTTTGAATATACTACGGTCTTGATAAAGTGCTTAGCTTTCTTTAATTTTCCTTTGAGTTGAATCCCTAATGTTCAACTTCTATATTTCTCTTTATCTCTCCCTATTTGAGAATAGAAAGCTAAAGATAATTTCAATACACTTTCAATTTGATAATGTTCTCTATTTTCCAAGACTCTATAGTTGGATTCCTTTTATCCCTTGAATTGTATAAGAGGTTAGTATCAATAATAATTTCCAACTTTCAAGCAATTATATGTTTTTTCTTCCTATATCCTTTAATTCTCAATGATATGGTTTCTAAATTTCAAGATATTTAATTTGGCGTTGAACTCCTTGTATATCCCTAATTAAAAATTTAGAAAATGATAATATTTGCAAAGGAATGCTTCCATTTTAAGGTAGAAAACCAAATATCTCCTAGTTTAATAATTTACAAATATTTTTTATATTTGAGTCTCATATAATGCAATTTTCAAAATAATATTAATGTTATAATCTCCTTTAATTGCCTTTGTAATCCATCAATGAATTATCTATGGTTGTAATTTCCTTATATCTCCATGCAATGATTTTTTTGATGATTTAAAATTTTCCTTCAAAACAGGTTTTGATAGGCTCCCAAAACCTAATTACATCAACAATAAAAGTGCTAAAAAAGAAAAAGTCAAAGCGAGAAGTAAAAAGGGGGGAATGTAGTCCCACAATAAGGAAGAAAAAAAGGAATATAAAAAATAGAGGATGGGAAAAACATGAGGATGTTCTAAGAAAAGCAAAAGATCATGTACAAAGAAGGCATTAATCCTCCTCTTCAACTTCAACATATTCATCCTTAGGCTCTTATTTTATCTCGTCCTCACCTTAATCCTTAGCATTTTAGGAATACATAGAGTTATTTTAGTTATCCTTGATTTAATCCATGACATTTTCCTTGCAATCATCCTCAAATAATTTCTTTTTGAAAAATAGAAGATTCAGGGCATTATGGAGGTCTATAATGTGAGAAATACAGTTGGAAATCGAGTTAATTATGTCCTACTTTAGGCATTTATTAGGTACATATTTATCCTCCTCATCTAAGTTGATTAACAAGGTTTTTTTTTTCTACGTAAGATTTTCCAGAGATGGTGAGGATCTTATGGCTCTCTTTGATTTCTCAAGGACCTCAAGTTTGATTTTCTTGACTACTTGATTTCTTTGAAATTTTACTGCCTCCACAACTGCTCTTTTCTTATACGACATGGCTAAAAAATAAGAGGGGGATGGACTAACCTAGGTCTGGCTATATTTGGCATGGATCGGGATAGGTTTTCCTTTTGTGGAATAAATGACAAGGATGATAATGCCTTCAGGGTAGTGGATGAGCCAATTTTTACCTTTTTTTTTTGTGGATTTTCTCTATGGAATAGCTAATGGAATTAAAGATAAATTGGGGTATGTTCATAGGATTGAAATCCCTAAAGTGATTGTATAAGACAAAGTAAAAACTACAAATTATATTCTCAGGATGATCAACTATAATAAATTCTATAATTAGATTCATTACACTATTCCATGGGGTAGGGAGCTCTATTTGTTTCATTCCCATCCTTGCTTTATTGCAGAGTTATTTATCCTTTATTTCCTTCAATTACATATCCCAATTATGCTTCTCACGTTGAATGAACCTTCCTTTCACCGATTTGCCTGTGATTTCAATGAGCAACTTGATATTGATCTTGTAAGTTTTTTCGTAGATGATCACCTTGTCATTGTTCCAACTATCCAGTATTCCCATGGTTATATTGAATTCATCCCCTGAAAAGCTCTTGAAGAAAGGCATAAAACCTCTCTTAGTGAGCATGGCTTCAAAAATGAAGTCCATGAAAATAATTGTTGGCTCAACGAAACTCATGGTTGCTAGGAAAAGGGGCACTTGGGAATGGATCAGAGAAAGAATTTCCACAATTGATAAGATTTAGATTCACTATAAAGATATAAAAAGAAGAGACCACTCTTTGTTTAGGGAAAATTTCCTTCTTGGATGAGGAGCTAAACAATTTGAAAGATTTGAAAATTGTAGATATCGATGTGGGGATTCCCATGCACACTTGGAAAATCCATGCAAAATGGCTTGTAATTTAAAGGCCTAACCACCTTGATGTGCCATGTGAAGAGGTAATTAAGGTAATGGCGAAGAACGTGAAGCATAACAGATAATATGCAAGCAAGGGCATGGATACTGAGGAGAGGGGTGATGGTGTGAAGTGAGAGGTGGAGGTGATTGGTGGGTAAAGGGTGCATGTGAGCATGGCTAGTAGGTATACGGTTGTCATATTAAAAAGAGGAAACGTGGATGTGGAGACTGATATTTGTTAAACTTAACCTTAGGAATAATAGACCTTATGTCTCCTTCAACTTCATGGAAAGCAAATATTAATTGAATGTCAATATACCTTTGATGTGAGGTGCTACATGCCAGTTGGCTTTTTATTTGACTACACTTTCAAACTTTTTGAACATTGTATTCTCCTAAAAATTTAAGGTATGACACTACTACATTAACTGAACCTCTTTCTATGGTGCACTTCTTTACTTTAGATTGTTCTCTTATTTGCTTCAATTCTCTTTAACCTTGGAAGTTTGATATGCGTTCACTCATTAGTCTTGGGATATTAATACTTCAATATATCCCTTTGGATTGCATGCCACATGGAATTTGTGTTGCTCTTGGATGTAGTTCTTCCCTACTAGGTGGTGCAGAGATATTGTAATATTTAGATGGCATTGATATAGGTGGTGTAGGTGTTATTTCAACCTTTGTATGTTGAAATAATCATGATTTATTCCCTCCTTGCTTGTATGAGGCATTACCAAGGACTATTGATATTAGGTGGTTCAGGCATAGGTGTTATTTTAAAATTGAATTATATATTCCCTCCTAAGGAATTACTAAGAATTTATTGTTACTCTTCTCATTTGTGCCAAATGGTATATTATTCCTTTACTCATTGTGATAAGTGGTAACTTATTATCTTACATGTAACCTAGCGCTCAATATTCCCTTATCTTCCTTAACATACTTGAAAAATCCTTGCATGTAACCTAGCGCTCCAATGGTGTGATAAATGTTTTTTTTAGTAGGTAGAATAATTTTATTTTGTAGTTATTATTGAATTGCATTTTGTTTAGCAGCCAAAAGGCTAGATTTTATTAGATTTGTAATTTATTCTTGATTCTATCTTAATATATTTATTTTTTTTTATATATATAATTCAAATTGTGTGTTAAATTTTCTAGCTTCGTGTAAAATGATAATTGCTAATGAATAATAAATTATGTATAGAAAAAAAATTTGTGATGACATTAATTTATAAAAAATTAAAAATATCGTTTCTAGAATTATTGGACAATTATAGCTTTTGTATTTTTAAACATTCATTTTATCTATTATAAAAAATATATTTTATATTTATTTAAATTAGGAAAATTTAGGACATGTAGATATCAATATTAAATTAAAATGTTCACTCTCCTCTTACACTCTTCAAAGTGTAGGCTTGTGATTTATATAAAATATATATGAATCATATGTTAAATTACCTATTTTTCAATGCAATTGATTGAATTTATTATGATTCCATTAGGAAACAACATAAAATTTATGATTTTTTAATAATTTCTATTTAGTAAAGTGTATTTGTATAAAACGGTCTAAATTTTACCAATAAATTGAATTAGAAAATAATGTGTGTTTGAATATAAAAGTTTTAATTCATTCATATTTTTAAGTATTTTTCATATGGAGTTCATCACTTTTACTCGTATTCCAAGGGAGTGGAATGGTGTTGTTGATTGTTTGATTAAATGAGCCTTTGAATTTCAAGAAGGTTGGGATGTTAGGGAGTGGCATCAGCTTCTCAAACTTTTACTAGGTTACTGATTGCCAATATGCCTGACAATTTTTTTGTAATCTGATTCTTGAGTCTTGTATGTTTTTGTGATCTCAATAAAAATTTACCCTTTAAAAAAAAATTATAAAATATGTTTGGAAGTTTCAAGGGTGATTATAAATCATACAATCATGATGCAGTTTAGGATTAAAATTTGATTACTATAATACTAATGAGGTATTAGATGTATCAAGGACCTACATGAGTTCTTAAAATATCAAATTTAACTTTTAAGTAATTACTTAGTCATTAAAATCACAAGATTTAGATTTTTTTTTATTTTCCCTTTTGCTAAGTTATGTAAGCAATATAGTATTGTGATCTAATAACATGTATTTATTGACAACATGGATACTCCAAGTGGAAACAAGTATTGCCCTAAATTATGTATAATATAGAAATTTTTAGAGCTACTTTAGATACACTATTTCACTAATATATTTTTCAATTTCATAAAGACTATAAAACTAATTATTGGAATGTCCATTAATTTCAGTATTACTATCATAAATCTTATTGTCATTTCTTCTTTAAACATTAATAAGTTAGTCTTCTAATGTTGATTTTTTGTTCATATTTGTCTTTCATTACCACTAGAACCTAATACTACTAAATAGGTTTTTATGTACTAGTTTTATAATGGGCATGTTGCTTCGTGTCATTTTAATCAGTTGCATATTATTCGGTCACCTTTATGATTTTCTTAGGTTATGATATGTTAGTTTTTGAATAACTTGATAAGAAACTTGTACATTATAAAAACAATTACAAAAAAATATTTGTAATGGTGGTATTATTTACATCCAAGGGGATAACCTCATTGTTAAAAAAAACTAAAAAATGGTCTTTAAGTTGTATTACAATGGATAGTGACAATAACTGTGTGAGGTTCATCTTCACATAAATTTTGATTTGTATTACAATGGATAGTGACAATAACTTTGTGAGGTTCATCTTCACACAAATTTTGATATTATCCATAACTTCCCATATTACATTAAGTGTGTTTAATTTTAGTGATATTCATGGTGTCTTTTTTAGCTACTTGGATCCCATATTAATAGATAACAACTCTACCCTTTACTCTTGTGATCATTATATGATGATGGTATAGTATTAATATATGTGAATCTTGACATACATCTAACAAATGTATATATTTTACGTAATAATTGTTAAGAATATCACTAAAATTATTTATAATATTATGTATATAATTCATAATCTATACTATATTAATAACTTACCATTAACAAAAAAAAATCTTATGTAAATACTAGTCTTTTTAAATTGTTATAAAATATTTTTAAAAAATTGTTTATTATACTTAATAAATGTATTTCATATTTATAAAATTATATAAAATAATATATTAATATATAACTAATATATTATTCTTCATTCTTCATAGTATTTATTTTTATTCATTATTCATTCTTAATTTGTTCATCAGGTGCATTTTACGTCTCCTTTCCATGCCTATAAATTTTTGATATAGGGAACCTTGGTCTATACAACTTCCATGGTCACCACCAAAATGGGATAAGATAATGCAATGAACTTTGCATACAAAGTCCGTGACCAAAAGGGACTCCAAAATATCAGATCTGTTGAGACAAGTTCAATGCATAACGCACAAAGTAAAGGATTTCGGTAGTAGCCCCTTCACTTAGTCAACGAAAATCCCTTGACTGGAAGCCCTTGTGCGGTTTTGATGGAGATTTACGTCTTCTCCTTGCACTTGACTTGTTCAATTTAAGATTCAATTGTGCTTTCGATTAGTATTATAATCATTAACGGGTAATAGGGAAGATTTCACGCTGAATATTTTAGTGATAAGAGATGTCGAATCAGATCCGAAGATTTGTACAAACCAACTTGGTTCTTGACTCTTCCTCATTTGGACCACGCAATACAGCTTTGTATGCAATGTTAGAGGAACAATTTTAGGCGACGAAATATGTAATATATGATAATGACAAAAATATTATAAGTGAGAATCATGATCAATTTGACGTGACGGGTAGACAAAAACATCTTCCTCAAAACTCTCTACATATGCCAGCAATTTGCATTTTTATCAAAGATATGTCAAACCATTACTTTCCCTATTAAATTATTGATAGCATTTCCATTAATAGAGAATCTTCCTCGCACCTTATAAAATTTAAACTCCATCTTAACAAAAGTTTATTTTATTTTTTGATTCATAGATAAATCGATAACTTCGTGAATGACCTGCCTTTATAAACCCTAAGCCCGCTGAATAAGCACAGTCAACCAGACCTTGATCCTCCAGGGCATTGGAGTAGCCAACCGACAGGCTGCTACCATCCAGCCTATTCCCTTCTGGGTATGCAGTGGTTTGAACCTTGGGCCTTCCGAAAGAGAGGCTAAAGACGGAATCTAACTGGAGTCCAACAGGAAGTCACTCTGCGGCTACCATCTAGCCTATCGCCTTTGAACCTTGGACCTTCCCACAGAGAGGCCACAGCCCTAACCAACACAACTACATTATTTGACACCTCTTTTCCTTTTTAGACATGCTAGTATTTTGGTACTATTGAATGGTTGTTCAATATTTACATCCATTTTCTTAGAAGTGTTAATAATAATATATGAAATCCCATCAATTGAAATATGTATTCATCTCCTTTTTGATGATAATTTTAATTTTTGTAAGAAGTGTTAAATTCTGTATAGTTGTTTGTTGAAGTTGCACACACTTTTGAGTAGAGGAAAATAATTCTTTTTAGAATTATTCAGAAAATAAAAACCACACTTCCAATTTTTTTGTGATTTTTGGAAATAATATTATAATTTAAACTTTGGGTTTTTTTAACTTTGATTGACATACTCTCTTATGATAGATGATCCTTGCATTTATATTTAAGACCTAAGAGGCTAACACATATTTTTTCATACTTGAAAATTACAATGATAAGCAGTCTATAAATGTTAGTTTTATTTAAACATGCTATTATTCGTTTTAGACCAAAAATTCAACAAATATTGGGAGGGTCAATTATCCACAAAATCCTTAATCCTTTAGCATTATAGCAATTAAACTAATAGTGCATCATCTCTTCTAATGTTGATAGATTAAATTTAAAATATTTTTATTTTTTAGAAAAAGCTTCCCAAAATGGTTGAAGTGAAGGGATAATGAAGAGGTAGATGATCTAATATTTATAGATTATTTTACAAAATGGATAGTTAAAAGGTTGGTGATATGTCCTTTTATTATAGATTATCCCCCATAAGAATTTTGGTTTAGATTGCTAATCAAAAGAATATCAAGTCCTCATGGAGGGCTTTAAGTGACTAAACATTCTTCCCAGGGAAATCCTTGGATGTAAGAAATTTTGATTGCTCTATAGCATTATATCCCAACTCGATCAAATATATTCAATCTTTTAATAGGTTGTAAACCAACTCATTATGATACTAGAGTTATCAAAGAGAAAACTTAAAACATATTTGTAGATCATTGGTTGATTGCTTGAGGTCCTTTTATTTAACTAGATTGCTAAGAGAAATCTAATATATGGAATTGATACTCACATCGATTTAATTTTTTTATTTTTGAATTTCTACATGCTAAAGAGGCTTGATACAATGGTTACTATTTTGGATTAAAAGTAAGGATAAGGCTTGACCAAGTATTACACAAAAGAATTATAAAATACACTTCATTAGCCAACCCTCAAATTTATTTTTTTATTAATTGCAAACACTCATATAATTTTATATATAGTTGAATCTACCCATAGTTTTTTATTTTTTTATATTTTTTTTAAGTGTCTATATAACTAATATACATGTTAAGTAACTTTTTTCCTCAACTCTTTGATTTATGTTTGAATAATTTTAAACTTAGTATTACCCCTAATGATAAACTCAAATTTTTGTAATTTGTAAGCATGATCCTTTAATTTACTTTCCTATGCAAACTCTGCCCCATTTCTAAAGAAAAAATCTAAATTTTTCCTCACATCACTTTTTATTAATATATCTTTGTATTTTGTAAAATTTAGATATATTATTTAATGGTAATCTTCAAAGTGACATCATATATAGGGATAAATTACAATATAGTCTTCGTGTGTTTGTCTTTAATCCATTTTTAAGAACTTATGTTTCAAAATTGTGACAAACAATATTTCATTCTATCTCACAATTTTGAAACATAAGTTCTTAAAAATGGATTAAAGACTCCTCTATACCCTTCTAATAAAAATGGTGGTTTTGAAGCATACACGAGGAGCATGGAAGAGTTTGCCTCCTTTGTTAATAATCAAGAGCTGATGGATGTGGATCTGAAAGGGTCTAAGTATACCTAGATTAGCAAGCACCTAGGGAGTTAGAATATTCAAATTAAGCTAGACAGAGTGTTAATATCGAAGGAAGGCTTTCCTTTTTTTGGAGGTTCTATCCTTTATTATTTACCCAAAATAGGCTAAAACCACAACCCTTTAATTTTATAGAAGATTCTAGCATTCAAGAGCTTCTTTCCCAGACCTTTTAGATTTGAGGCTATGTGGTTGCAGAATTCGGACCTAGAAACAAGAATCAAGGAATGGTGGTCCCGTGCTTTCTCGGGCCCACTAATTTCTCAAGTGTTGTCCAAGCTGAGATATGTGAAGACCAACCTTAAAATATGGAATAAATATATTTTTGGTGATATATTCAAGAGGAAAAAATAAAATTTTGACCAAATTCAGAAGTTTGAAGCTACCTTTGAATCCGGGAAAGTGATTGAAAGAGATAGACTAAAAGAAAAAGAGTTGTTATCAAGGTTTCACAACTCCTTGGCTGAAGAAGAAATTTTTTGGTGCCAAAAGTCTAGATCCCTCTGGCTTTGAGAAGGTGACAAGAATACAAAGTTTTTTCATACCTCCACCTTGAGGCATAGGAGCAACAATAGAATCAGAGCAATCCTAAAATCCAATGGGTCTATTTTTGAGGATATTGAGGAAATCAAGGATGAAGTAGTTGCATACTTCAAAACCCTCTTGTGTTCAAGAGAAGCTAGGGATATTCAAGTGGAGGATAGGCTCCTGCAAAATATTCTTGCTCTGGTTTTATAAGAAATGAATTTAGGTTTGGATGCCCCCTTTAGTGATGAGAAAATCAAGACTACAATATTCTCCATGGGAGGGCTTAAGGCCCCGGGCCCAAATAGTTTCCCTCCAATATTTTTTCAAAAGTTCTAGCACATAGTGGGGAAAGATATTTGTGAAGCATTGAGGTAAATCTAGTCATTGAAGGTAATTCCATCGAACATCAACTCCACCTTCCTTGTGCTCATTCCCAAGACAAAGGGAGCTAAGGAATTCAAAGACTTTAGACCCATAAGTCTTTGTAATATGTTGTTCAAAATTCTTACAAAATCCTTAGTGAATAGATTGAAAGGCCTTCTTCTAGAGATTATTGATCATCCTCAAAGTGGTTTTATGGTGGGTAGGAAAATCCTCAATGGCATTATCACGGTGCATGAACTCATTCACTTAGTTGATAGGAGTGGTAGGTCAGGCACCTTCCTAAAACTTGACATGGATAAAGCATATGATAGGGTCTCATGGGGCTTCTTACTTCAAATCCTATCCAAGTTCAGATTTAGTCCAAGCTAGATTAATTTGATTAAGGCATGCATTTCCTCAACAAAATTTTTAGTTATCATTAATGGATCCCTAGTGGGCTACTTTTGTAGTTGTAGGGGCATCCAATAGGGGGATCCTTTATCCCCATATCTATTCATTTTGTTGGTAGAATCCTTGGGGAGAGCTCTCAAAGTTGATCGAACTTTAACAGGGATTAATCCAACAATCAATATAGACCCAATTTCTCACCATCAGTTTATCGATGATACTTTGTTGTCTTTATTGACCTCGATTCCCCAGGAAAGAGCTATGAAATCCATCCTTTTAGATTTTGAGAAAGAAACAAAGTAGAAAGTGAATCTCAAGAAAAGCAAAATATTTTTCTTTAAAAATATCACAAGGAGGTAGAGGAAAATTATTGATATTTGGGTTGTGAGATAGATTCCCTCCCCTTTGTGTACTTAGGATTGTCAATGTTTAAGGGTGGAGTTAAAGCTTCTCTTTGGGATTTAGTTATGAAAAGAGTTCAGAGGAAACTCACTAGATGGAAAGGGGGTCTCTTGAGCCAAGCTAGTAAAGCCATGTTAGTAAAATCCACTCTTTAGAGCATACCAGTCTATTTCCTTTCCCTTTTTAGGTTGCCAAGGAAAATTCTTTGAAAACTTGAGCAAATTCAACGTTCATTTCTCTGGTCTAGATCACAAGATAAGAAGAAATTCCCTCTAGTCACTTGGGACCAAGTTTGTAGCAAAAAAGAGTAGGGAGGTTTGGGGCTGAGAAGAATGAAAATTATGAATCGAGTGCTTTTGGCCAAATAGGGATGGAGATTAGCACAAAATGAAAATGTGAATTGGGTTCAAATTTTGAAATCCAAATATTTAAACAATGAGGATTTCATCCTATCTAATCCCAATCCATCATAGGGCTCTACATTTTGGAGAAGCATTGTCAAAATTCATACGGATATCCTGTTGGGGGGACGTTGGCTTCTAGGAAATGACCAGAATATTAATTTCTAGAATGATAAATGGGTGGCTGACAAGCCTTTAAATAGTTATCCAAATTTTATTCAGGTTGAGCCTATTTTGAGATAGGTATTTGGGTCAAAGGTCAGTGATTATATTGAGGTGGTGGATGGTAAAAAGTTCTGGAAGCCCCTTGAGTTCCCTAGATTGTCATCAGAGGAAGATGCTACCTGTAAATCCCTTCATGACCTTTTGAAGTGGATCATTTTACCTTTCAAAAATAAGCAGGATAAGCTGATCTAGGGTGCTAAAAATGATGGGTATTTCTCTGTTAAATTGGCTTATGCCTTGTTAGATGCTCATGATGATCCCTATTTTTTTGCTCGAAGTGTGTGGTGGAAAGGCCTTACGCCCAAATTTAATATCTTCTTTTGGCTAGTGGTTCAAGAAAAGTGCTTGACCCTAGATAATATTTAAAAAATAGGTTTAGTGGTCCCTAATAGGTGTTATTTGTGTGGTATGGTGGAAGAATCTCTCGAGCACCTCTTCTCCATGTGCACTTTTTCATGGGAGGTACTAAGCATGTTGTTGAGCCATGTGGGTTTGGATTGGGTCTTCCCTAGAGATTTGACCACTTTTGTGGATCAGTGGAACTTCTCCTTTCCTCTCTCCTCACCTCTCGATCCTTTTGGTCCTATGCTCTACTATATTTTTGGTGGTGCATATAGAAAGAAAGAAACTCCAGGGCCTTCAAGAACAATTCCCACACTATGAATTCAATATTTTTGAGGTTTGTAGTTGTTACTATTGAGAATGTGGATCTCTTTTCTTTGGGCAAGGGCTCTCTCAGTAAGGAATTAGAGCTTGAAAATATTCTGGGATTTAAATCTCCTCTGCCAGTGGCTCCTAGGAATCACCAGTCTTCTAGGGTAGATATAATTTGGGAACCTCCCCCCCCGATTGGGTGAAACTAAACTTTTATGGGGCATCCAAAGGAAATCCAGGATTGAAAGGAGTAGAGGGAGTTTTCAGGGACTTCAATGGTTGAATTTTGCTAGCTTTCACTAAAAATATTGGAAGCTAGACTAGCCATGCAGTGGAAGCTAGAGCACTTTTCCAAGGTGTTTTGCAGCTGAGTTCTTTGGATTATAGGAATATTATTATTGAAGGATATTCCCTTAATATTATTAATATGGTCAAAGGGAATCATATTCCAACCTAGACTATTTCAAATTTGATAGAAGAAGTTCATAGGATTACTCAAACTATGGAAGCTATCCAATTCAATCATGTGTTTAGGGAAGGTAATAGGTCTGCAAACTTCTTGGCTAATTTAGGATTATCTTAGGATAGCCTATCAATTTGGTCAAATAACTTCCCAAAGGGATTAACTCAATTAGACAATGAAGGAAGAAGAAGATAATATGCCTTTCCCAGTGTCTCCAAATTATAGAAGGTGGTTCATGTTGAGCAGGATGGTGTGATTTTTAACTTTTAAGAGCCACCAATTGTCAAATTCAAATGAGAGGCTTGTTGGCTCCCACTTCCAAAGTGAATGGAACAAGTATGTGTTGGTATGTTGTTGTGCTCTCTTCCTGTGGTAGGTTCTTTGTTCTTCTGGGTTCCCTTTTGTTCTTGTCTTCCCCTACGTGGATAGTTTGGTTGTTGTTCTCCCCTATGAGGGATGTTGGTACCTTTTGCTATCTTGGGTGGTGGTTGTAGCTATGTTCCTTTTACTCCCTTTGTTTTTAGTTTGGATTTTGTCATTTTTAAGATCCTGGGTTCTCTCAGTGGCTTGTGTCCCCCTTTTTCTAGTTAGGTTTGTTAGATCTATTTTGTAAAAGTTTTGGGGTCCCTTTCAAAACCCCTTCATCCACCTAATAAAAAAAATATTTCATTCTATCTTAAATTAAGTCATGAAACTCTTTTTTTGTTTTAATTAGATAATCGAATATATACATACGTTTATGACTATTTTAACTTTAAATCCTATAATATTTATTATAAGTCATTAAAAATCATGTTTAATATTGGTAAAAAGATCTTATATTTTTTCATTCTCATTATTTCCCTAACAACCTTATCATAGAATGATGTAGTATTGATTTAAATTCTAAGATTTTGTTGATTGAGGGATGAGCTTAAAGAATTATATCATCAATAATTGAAGGATGAAATTTGAAAGAATGATTCATAAGAACCTAAATACCTTTTATTTCTTCTTCCACTTTGCATTAGATAAGGCTCTTCCTAATTTCTTAGTAATAATAATGAAAAGGTAAGGAGTCCCCGAGGGCTAGGTGGATTGGTAAGACATTGGGTACTTACCAAAAGAAGACCTAGATTCAAATAAGGTTATGCATAATGACTATTTATCACCAAATTAGCTAAAATTAGGACTTTTGAAATTTGGAATTGGCTAATATTTGGGACCATTGACAAAGGCCCATTAGCCAAAAAAATTTGGTTACAAATGTTTTTGGGTTCGATTTGCTCCAATTTTTATAGATACCTAAAAGTTGCACATGATCACCCACAAATTCTTGTAGGCTTGCATAAACACTTATAGGATTACATACATATTTCTAGGCACTCATAGGCCATTGTAGGCCATAGTAGGTCATATTAGGTCATCGTAGGTCATCGTAGGCCATCATAGGCCATTGCAGGCCATCATAGGACATCATAGGCCATTGTAGGCCACTATAGGCCATCATAGTTATATGTAGGCATAAAACCTACAAAAATATACTAAACACATCCAAAATGCATTATATTCATAGGAGGTCCACCTACAAACCTCCTAAGGCCACCTAATCCCTTTCCTACGCTTAATTAGGGTCCCTATGGGATAATTCCCTCCCAAAATCGTAATTATCCTAATATAATTCTAATTTGCAAGTGACTTTTCACTTAAAATACACTTTATCACTTAAGTAATATTAATTAGGGTTAAATAGCTGAATTAGCCCTAATCTCCCCCTCACACATGTGTGCACCAAATTAGTTAGGATATTTTCTAGAATACCTAACCTAACCTCCATCCAACCTAGGGGTTAGCTAATCAAGGTTAACCCTAATCCTAGCTCACACGTGTGCACCTAGGATATTTCCTTTAGGGAATATGAAGGGATAACTAAGCATGCCACTTCATAAACCCTAACTTCACCATGGTAGCAACTAAACCTAGGGTTTAGGACACCTACTATGCCCTAGACTTGGTTACCTCTATAAATAGAGGACCATTTCCTTCATTATTCCATCTCTCTTCCTTTTGGTCAACATACCCAGACTCTATCAAAATTGTACCTAAACCCTTTTTGACAGTTCTACAACTGATAAACAATAACAAATATTATATGGAACACATTTGAATAAAAATTTTTGATCAATAGTCAATAGCAGACCATTTTGAACCCCGTCCTCTGAACCCGAGATCCAGTTCATATGCTACTATGCGAACCAGCCCTATAACACATTTGCAGCTTCAAATCAAGTATACATCAGTTATATATAGTTTTTATAGCATTTCTATCATTTTTTACCATGTTTTTCTTTAGTTTTATATCGATTTATCTTCATAAATACGGAGTTTGATCCAATATGGTTCTCCAAATGCACTAGCTCCTTTTTGTAGGACCAAAGTAGGTATAAAGGACAACTTCAAGTAGACTACCTATGACATATGCACACAAAATTCCACCTACATTGAGGGTATAAAAAAGAATCCATAATTTCACCGATATTTGCATTAAAATAGAAAGAAAGAACTATATTTGAGGATATTATGTTGTAACACTATTTTTAATTCAATAGTAAAAGGACATATTGCACATATTCTATTAGTTTTGTAATTGGTAACTTTTGCATATTACATTCTAGCATGCCTAGTGGGATCCCCAAAAAAATATTTTAGAATAGTTTTTTGGCTAATATAACTCAATCCACATTTTCATTGTGTTGTTTTAGGCACTGTGAACACAAAACAGAGCCCAACAAAGCCCTAAAATACATCTCAGGCCTCCATATTCAAGGTTTTCAACCTCCAAACCCAGTTTGCATCCCATCCTACAAACCAACAATCCATTTCGCACCCCGACATGCAAACTCTACCAAAATGCTTCTGAACAACCTAAAATTTTAGAGGTCAACAATAAAGATAGAAAGAAGTTCATCTGATACGACAGGAGTCAAGTATTTCTCTCAGGACCACACTTTTTCTTCATTCCTTTGCGAATAAATTTCCCTCTCAAATGCATCAAGTCATTTTGGCAAATTTCCTTTTCAAAAGCACATAAATTAGGGTTTTCAGTCATTTCAAAATCATTTAGGTTGAATCATCTCAAATATATTTTATGTCCTTTAGACTAAAGTTACATTCCTTTTTCAATTCATTAGAGTACATTGTCATTTATTTCAAACCTTTAAAAGTACTTTCAGATTGTCCTTTAATCGCACTTAGATTAAAAATTTTCAATCTTTTTTTAAAGCATTCAAGATAGAATTTTTAATCCCTTTTCAAATCATATTTGGCTTAAGATTTTTAATCTCTTTCCAAATCACACTTAGTTTAGAAATTTTAAATTCCTTTTCAAAAGTATTTAGAAGAAGACTTTTAATCCCTTTTCAAATCACATTTATCTTAATATTTTCAATCTCTTTCCAAAAAGCATTCAGAATAAAAATTTCCAATCTTTTTCTAAATCCCTTGGGTAAATTACAGTTTCCCTTTCAAGCATCTAAATTATGGTTTCAATTTCTTTATATCATTTAGATTATAAATTTCTCATATATTTTCAAATGCCCTCAATAAATTGTATTTTCCCTTTCAAGCATTTAAATTCGGGTTTCAATTTCTTTATATCATTTAGATTAGAAGTTTTCTATTTCTTTCACAAATCCCCTAGGTAAATTACATTTTCCCTTTAAATAATTTAGGTTTTAAATTTATTTATATTATTTAGATTAGAAATTTCCCATTTATTTCAAAAATTCCTTGGGTAACTTGCATTTTCTCTTTTATGTAATTAAATTAGGATTTCAATTTCTTTCTAATGCACGTAGATAATTGTCAAATTTATTTTCATGCACCTTAGTTTTTCATGCTTTCATACTTCAATGAGTATATTTCCATTTTTGAAAGGTATCTAAGCTCATTTTAATTTCAAAAATGGGATTTTAGATCTAGCTTCATTTCAAAACCGCGCCTAGGATTAATTTATTTTCTAAAAAGGCATTTAGTTAGCTACTTTTAATTTCATATCATTAGTAGCAAACACACTACCACACACTCACATGGCATATATAGTGGTGAGATTGGACTTCATCCCCAATCTATCATTTGAGACTAGTGACGTCAAAACTCATCTCCTTCCACTAGCTCACCCCCTAGACATGATAATAGCCCCTAAGAGTGGTTTTATGGACTTCATCACTAGATTTCCAGATTGAGACTGTTTTTCCAGATTTCATCATTGGAAGGGATATTCAAAATGGGATAGGATTAGACGCCTTTGTTCACAAGGATCATATAATTCATGGATAGGTCACTATCATTCTTGACTAAGCTCATCCGAGAGTGAAGAGCCTGCTCAACTGCACCAGTAACATGTCTTAGACAGTGCCACCTCTTATTGTGATAAAATTTTGGAATTCATTAGTGCATTTCGAGTTCCACCTCTTTTGGATATCATTGCACCTTTACATTTAGGTCACCATTCACCTATTCAGACATTATTCTATTATGTGCACCCTTGGGTGTTATAGGAGGTCTAGTGTCAATGACACTTCCATTATTTCTAGAGTTTCACCCCACTTCCTATGATATTTTCTAGAACATAATTCAACATCAAAACACATAAAAATAAACAAACTTTTTTTTCTTTATTTAGAACTAATTCCAATTATTCTTTGTTTGCATGCTCAAAAAACTGTTTTCAACACATTCACCTATTAGAAACCCATCTGTTGGATGTCTACAGCCTATCACTTTTAGTTTTCTATCAGATTCACTATCTAGGTCTAGTTCACATAGCACTATGAAAACTAGATTTATGTGGTCGAGGTTCACATAGTGGCATGCAAACTCTATTATAGGATATAAAAACTTACCAAATTTCATAGGATTTCCCACAAACTTACACAAAATACACCCATAGATTTATATTTACATTTTTGGATAGCTTGATCACCTAATTGCACTACACAATACCATGCCTAATGTTACTCACAGCAAAGCATGCAAACAAGCACATCTTGAGGAGGAGGCTTCTCGTGCCACACTCACACTTGGCCTCCTTAAAGGTTCTAAGTCACCTTCATAAGGTAATCATCCACACTCACACTTGACCTCCTTAAATGTTCTAAGTCACCTCATATATGCACTATATCACATGGTGAGACTTCTATCTTGAGCAACATGCTTGCCACCTCGTCTAGTGAAGATCATTCGCTTCTTCCTCGCTTACCCTCACCTAGCCCACCATCCATATTTTGCAATCACATCATCTATATTTCTCTGGGAAACCCACTTCCCTTATTCACTATTGATGAGTAAACTCCACCTACCTCACCTACTTATCTCATTCCCTTCTTGGCAATGATTCTTCCTTACTTATTCATCCTTACCCCGATGTTGCATCGTCCACCCCTATTGTAGGGATGATCTTAGATCCCTCATATTCCACCCTGAGCACTTAGGTACCTTCTTTACTCTCACCCATACAACCATCCTTATCATAGTAATAATATACCCTACCCACATCATTACATAAGTAAACTTTCCAAGCATCACAACAACCACCCGCCCAATAATTATTCTTTCCATATTTTGATATTGCATCGCAATCGCCCTCTCAACCACAACAATTCAAACCTCAACAACATAAAAAAATCTCGTCTCCATAAATTTTTGTGGATACATTTTCCATGCCTTACTCTCAGGATTCCATGTTTGATACCTACACTCCTTTCTCATCATTCCCTCCACCTACGTTCCCCTCTTCTAGAATTTATGACATGTCATCCTTTTCTCCTCTTACAAATCCATCCACTTCTACATTTTTCCTTCCTATGTCTTCCTTTGTCTCATCTCTTTTAGGCTCCTTCTTCCATTCCCCTCTCTTCGTACAATCCACATTATCCATCTTATCTCACTAATCTCCCATCATATTGTACCCAACCTGAATCCTTTGTTCATCACTCCTCTGGTCCTACGTAGGTGCTATCTTTTGGTGCATCATCTCAACCACCACCCTCATCCTTTTCCCATACACCACTACCTCCACCATAGTTTGCCACACCTATATTTTTTATGATATCTTCTTCTTGGTCATCGTCCTCCATTGTGCAACCATTACAATAGACCCATATAAAGCAACCATAAATCCCACATCCATAATATTTTTATCCCCAGTAGTTTTTTTTTATATAGTAGAATACCCTATTGGTCTTGACATATTATATCATCCAAAAACTGACTCCACAGGAACACCTTCAGTACATTACATCTTCACAATGGGAAGAACAACAACTTTAGTATCCTCCCCATTCTCGATATTCGACTTCTCCATCATAATTAATCACACCTCCATCACCCAAACTTAAAATATTGCAAGAGGAAGTTAATATGTTGAATCTTCACGCAACTGGTTATGGGTCCCAAAAACCTATATACTATAAGTTGTGCAATGAACCCATACACCCATCAATTCCTATTCCTCCTTACCCATACAACTTCAACATTCCAAAGTACAACAAGTACAAAGGTAAAGAGGACCCTTATGAACATGTCATAAACTATTTTTTCACATGTTATCAACTCCACAACAATGATCCCCTCATGTTGTGTACCTTTGATGTCTCCCTTAGGGGACAAGATCTCGACTGGTACAACATGCTCCCGCACCATAGCCTGCTCACCTTTGAAAAATTAGCCAATTTATTTCTAGAACATTTATCCATCAATATCAAAAAGAGGATAAACTATTTTGACATCTATGCCTTATGAAGTGCTAATGATGAACCTATCATAGATTTTGTTTCTCGATAGAGATCGATCATCCATGACCTAGCTCATAGCCCTCCATACGTTGAACTAGTCATGTTGTTTTCCAAGAGTTTTCATAAAAACATATCTATACCTTTGTAACTTTATCAAAGTCACATATTTTATGAATCCACCACTTAAACCAAGGTTATCGAGGATATCAAGGTCCAATCTAGGAAGATCAAGCTTAGGTAGAAACTATCCTACAAATCCAATTTTTGCTTCAATCGAAATGCACCAAATCAACCCTACTCAAAACCACCACAAACCAACCAAGTGGTCGCGACTTCTCTAGATTTATCATGAATCTTATGACCTCATCTACCATAGCAATAATTGTTTTAAACAAAAACGCCCTCTCCATATAAGTTGCAACAAGCTCATAATATTTAACCTCAACTTAAATAGTAAAATTTGACTCCACTCTCTAATCCTTTGCTAGCTCTATTTTAGATATTGTATGATGCAAATCACATCACCTTACTCGATATTCATTCTATCAAACCAAATAAACCCAATCCTCAAGGGTTTAATGAGTAAACCTTTTATGCTTATCATCAACAACATGATCGTGATATAGGCTCTTATCACTCCTTCCATGGCCTAGTCCAAGACCTCATTTATCAGGGTACCATTCAAGTTTCAAATTCCATCATGCCATAAAACCAAAAATTGAGTATCTATTAGAACCCGCTACCAGCACACGGGGGGACCAATCCCCAAATAACCCAATCTAATCCTCAAGGCCAATCTAGATATATTAATAATGTTCAACATGACCCCCCCTCATGTTTTTTGGTTAGAATGATTAATATTACCACTCGCTCTTAGTGCTATCTACCATGCCAAGATGCACCTATCATTTTACCTCCAATGGATTTCACTTTGCCTCAATTCCTATGACATTGGTTATTTCACCACCCCTAATATGAAATATCATAACTATTCATGGTAGCCTCACACATCATCTGTGCAATACTCCAGCTAGGTTTTCCATCATCAATCTATTACAATAATCTCAACCTCACTATGAGGCCTTAAATTTTATTCTTTGATCAATTGACCTTGAAACCCATGATACAAATGCATTTGTGAATTGTGTAGGGAACATCCCCCATTGCATGCAGTCATCTATCAGTTTTCATGACCATGATATTACCAAACTCATGGTGTAGGGTTCTGATCATCCCCTCTATATTCAAGCAACCATCAATGACATCATCTACAAGTGTGTCCTCATTGATACTGGTTCTTCCATTAGCATCATCTCCACTGTTGCTCTTCATCACTTGAAAAATCTACCTATCCACTTCACCATGTCATCACTCGACCTTCACACTTTCAATGGTTTCATGAGACCTACAGTAGGTTCTATTATCTTACCTATCCACATAGGCATTAGTACCATCTCCATTTTATTCCATTTTATTCAAGGTGATATGCAATACAGTATATTGCTTGGAAATCCATGGATCAGATACATGCAATGTGTTCCTTCCACCTTCAGACTCGTCCATTGTGTTCCACCCAATGGTGATACATTCAAGTTTTGTAACATTTATGACCTCCCATTAGGACATTCATCATCCTCTACATAATTCCTTCCTATCCCTTTGTATCATCAAGTAGATACTTCTATGCCTTCTACACCTACTTCACCTCCACATCATTCATTAGGAAAACACACATGTCCCCCTACATATTATTCTCACATACTATCATCCTCATTTATATATCCCCATCTCACATTCATATCTTTTATACCACCTTCTTCGTGGTCTCTCGTCCTTCACAACCATCTTCTTAGATGGATCCACTTCCTGTGTCACTACATTTTTTGCCACCATATTTATGTCCTCCCTATTCATCTCATTCATTCTCCTCTAGAGAGCCTCCTCTCCTACCCATGCCTCAAATACCTCCTCTTCCCTTTCATCCTCAACCTTAGTCTTTCACATCTTTTTATAGTCTAAAATCTAGGACTGCTCCCCTCATCTCATAGTTTTTGCATGTAGGTTATCCAATTCCTCCCACTATAACCAAATTTTATGATTAGGGGAAATGAGCCTCTCACCTCGATGACCAACTATTCCATTCCTCTTATACCACTATCCATTATTCTCAACTCTCATCCTCATCCTTCAATTCAGACTCACCACCTTGGTGTCCACATCGTACGTCACCCTATGTTTCTATTTTTATGATGAACTCTGACTTGAGTGAATACAATGTTTATGACGCTTGCATGCATCCTCCTACGATCCAATATAACTGTGATGTTAGTCGCCCTTCAGCCTCAATACTAACAATTTTTACTATCATTCCCCTCAGTCCACTGAATAATTGTACCAACTTTTTCTATGCAATTCTTGACTCATCGCTCCCAGCAGTTGTACCTCCACCTCTTCAATCTAGTTTTTGTGGTACCTTAGACCACATGTCCAACCTACAATTCACCCTATGCTACCTTCAATGTTTCCATTGGTGTGGATATGAACTAGGGTGTTATGAACAAGGCTTATGAATTCCTATCAACCCTTATGTTCAATTACCTATCGATAAATTTGGGCTAGGCTACTACCCTATAGCCGTCCATATGATCTAATATGAGATTCAATATCATTCTTTGAATTTTCCATCAATTCCTACATATTCATTGGAATAATATATCGATGCTAACATCCTAGACGAAACTCCATCTCCTCATTCTACTATCAACATTCCATGCACCTTATTTTAGAAAATACCATTTTTTGACACTACCACTACTTACTGTATTGATGAGCTAGTCAGCAAATTTGTTGCCCTTTCCCTCACAGCTTCTTTCTTAGAGTACAACTCTTCACCTTCTTCCTCATCGTCAATACATTCCGTCATACCATTGCCTAATCAATGATAAACTCATCATTCTATAACTTGACCTCATTCTCCACTCGTGGTGCTATGTCCACTATTAAATTTACCACATCATTTACATACTCCTGAGTCTTCATCTTCAGAGTCATCATCTAGCACAACCTCCACCACTTCCATTAACATGGTTGATGTTTATTTATTCTCCCCACTTTGGTATACATCTCCTATGAATCATAATGAGGCACCCAATAAAAAATTCATCGATTTCACTCACATTCCTCATACACTTTCATCACAAGACTTCTTACTATCACCACATATCCTACACACTACAAATACATCTTGGTCATCCACTCCACCTCACATTCTATGGGTCAATCATACGAATGTGTACTTGGATGATGACCTGAGGCTATCGATGACCTCCATATCCTTCCTATCCCTACTTAGCTTTAAGATGTTTCCCACATGCTTGTAAAGAACACTATTGATATTTATATTGGTAACGATCCTACCAATCCCTATATCGTTAAACTTGCTACCAGTCTCTCCTTAGAAGAGAACACATTATTTACTGTCTTCCTCAAAGAATACATCAACATTTTTTATTGGTCCTACATGGATATGCTTAGGCTCAACCCATATTTAGTCATCCACAACCTCACACTTTATGGGGATGTCAAGCCCATCAAACACAAATTGTGATGCATGCATCCTATAGTCACTTTAATGGTCAACTATGAGATTCAAAACCCTCTATCATGGTTTCCAATTCAAGCCCTAGAATGGGTATCCAACATGGTTTCAACACCAAAACCCTCTATCAAAGTTTGTGTCTGCACTAATTTCAGATATTTGAACAAAGCTTATCCTAAGGATAACTTTCCCCTCCTGAATATCGACTCCCTGGTTGATTCCATCACTAGCCATGAAATTATATCCCTCATGGATGGCTTCTCCAATTACAATCAAATAAATATCAATCCTACTGATCAACACAAAACATATTTCACAAACCCCTGGGGGACCTTCTATTACAACGTCATACCTTTTGGCCTTAATAATGCTAGAATAACTTACCAATGTGTTGTGACTTACAGCTTCCATGACTACATGCACAAAATAGTGGAAGACTATATTAATTATCTCATAGCCAAATTGAAAGAATGCTCACAACACCTTGTCAATCTTCGTAAGATCCTCGATCATCTTAAAGAACATAACGTACGACTCAATTCAATGAAGTGTGTCTTTGGTGTCACTTCAGGTAAGATCTTGGGGTTCATTATCTCTCAGTAAGGCATTGAAGTTGATCCCAACAAAGTCAAAGCCATCCTCAAGATACATCCACCCATAAATCTCAAGCATCTCCATAGTCTATAGGGGAAAATTCAATTCATTTATTGTTTTATTACCCATATCTGACAAGTGTAAACTCTTTAATCACCTTTTATAGAAATGGGTTACCTTTAAATAGGATACCAACTTCCAATAAACCTTTTACTCAATAAAAGTGTTGGAAATTTTGAGCAATTGATTGTCATTGATGTCAAATATATGTGAGGAGTCATTGATGTCAGAGTGTCAAAAATTAAGACAAGGTTTTCTTCAAAAGTATTTGAGTTTAAAGTCGAAATTAAGACCATGGGTCTCAAGACAATGGATAAAAGGTGACCATGGTTTAAAAGGCTTATAAGAGTTAAATTAGTTAATATTTAAATTATTTAAATTAAAGTTTTAAATAATTTAAATTTAATTAAAAGCCTAAAAGTCTAAAGGCCCAAGCCTAAAAGCATGCACCGATGACATGTATAGAACGGATATGGATAAAGGATGGGTTCCGCCGACGTCACCAAAGTTTGGTCAATAAAAAAACAAGGAGAAGCGGTGATAGTTTTATCGTCTAATAAAGTGACTACCTTACACCCGCCGACGCGTTCGGTTATGAAGGAGATACCATATAAAGGTCTTTAAATTAAATTTTAAAAAATAACAAGTTTTGGAAGGAATTAAGTGATGCGACAAAACTGTATGGTGTTCGGATACCTTGCAATAAGGCAAGGAGTAGACAAGGTTTTCGTGGAGGAAAAATATGAATTAATTTATGCACTCAGGATGAGAGGATAAAAGATCAATAGTGGTCGAACTATCGTATCCTCGATTAATATTAAAACACAGGTTCGCTGACGGATTATCAAAATAGTGCACGAACCTCGAAATGTGATTTGGTTAAAACGCTTGTCAGTCTATGTAAAGCTAAAAGAGGAAATTTCGGGTAGACCTTCGTTTGATAAAATGAACGGCGAATGATAAAGGAATGAACTTCGAGCAAGCCTTGAGAAGTGTGACGCCAGTCGGTGAGAAACTAAAGAGCAGCAGAGGGTGTTTCCGGTAATGCAACAGAAAGACAAATTAACGACGTGAGAGTAAGAGATTAAATATCACAACTAGTTCTTTCTCTGCATTCGTTGCATTTGACGGGTTGGTTATTGTCGTATATCGCGAGAAGGAAGGTCTTAGGTCTTCGTTTCAAATCCCTCGGAGGTCCTTTTAAAAAGGGACAAAGTCTCATTTTTTTAGTCTTCAGTACAGAAGGGTAAAATACTAAAGTGTTGGTCGTTTGGTTTGAATTGGGCGTATAGCCTAAGTGGTTAGGCAGAGACTTGTAGAGGTCTAGATCGCATGTTCAAAACTCCTTTGAAGCAATATGGTAAGGGCACAAATTTTTATATAGCTTTTGTTTAAAATAGGGAGTTATAAGGTGAAGAAGGTTAAATAATTTATTTTCAATCTTTTGGTAATGATTGAGGGAAAAAGTTTACTTTATTATTTTAAGAGTTAGGAGTTTTAGTAAAGTCTTATTAATTTCTTATTAAGACTTTTGAGCATTATTTTTGTATAAGGGTTTTTCTATTTAAAGAAGACTATGGTCAATGTTATTTTTGAGTTGGATTAATAAGGTGTATTTTGGGTCATTATTTTGTATTGTGATTTGATTGAAGTCTTCTAACCCTTATTGAGATTGGAAAAGAGAAATTTGTGAGTGTGGCAGATTTGTGAGATCAACTCCTTGTCAAGCAAAAAGGTATGGGCAAATTCTTCTTTGGTTGAGTTGGTTGATTGGCTTACTTGAAAATTAAGTTTGAAGTGAAAAGGATTTGATTATGGTTTCCTTTTCGAAAGTGTTTGAGTTAATGCTTCAAGGTTTTCTGAATTGAGAGTTGTGATTAAAAATTGTTTGATAAGCATTGTTGTTGAGACCATTGGTTGAGTGGAGTGTTTTGAGTTGATGCTTCAAGGTTTTCTGAATTGAGAGTTGTGATTAAACCTTGTTTTATAAGCATTGTTGTTGAAGTCATTGGTTGTGTGAAAAACCCGAGTTAGGGTTTGAAAATATCATGAGTATCATTGTTATGTGAATAATGTTTTATAATAATGGTTGTTGAAGTGAGTTGTTATGCAAAGAACTTGAACTAGGGTTTGAAAATATCATGAGTATCATTGTTATGTGAGATTTTGTGTTGAGAATTATTGGAAACATTTTGAGTTCGATGATACACGCTTGGACTAGGGTTTATGAACAAGAGTTGTTTCTTGAATGATTGGTTGAGTAAGTTGATTGAGCCTAGTCAAGTGGATGTATGAAGTTGTTGTTCAAGTTCCATAAAAAAAACTATTCTATATTCTGATTTGAGTTGAGATTGAGTTTTGAGAATAGAACATATTGAGTCTCTAACAATTCTCTTTATGCTTATATGAGATTGAGTTGAGAAAGTGATCGAGTTTTTTAGAAAAGAACATATTAAATCTCTAACAATTCTCTTTATGCTTCTATGAGATTGAGTTGAGAAAGTGATTGAGTTTTTGAGAATAGAACATATTGAGTCTCTAAAAATTCTCTTTATGCTTCTATGAGATTGAGTTGAGAAAGTGATTGAGTTTTGAGTATAGAACATATTGAGTCTCTAATAATTCTCTTTATGATTCTATGATATTGATTTGAGTTGAGAAAGTGATTGATCATTGAGTAAAGAACATATTGAGTCTCTAACAATTCTCTTTATGTTTCTATGATATTGGAAAATTTCTATGTGGACTTGTTAAGCAGATTTAAGGCAAGTCTTTGAGAAGACTTGTGGACTTATTTTGGTGTGAGATTTTTTGGAAGCTTACAATACAGATTTGAGCAAGTCCTAGAGAGGACTTATTGAGCAGAGTTGTGCAGGTTCTGTTTGGACCTGTTGAGAATATTTGGATAGGTTCTATGTGGACATGTTGAGCATATTTGGACAGGTTTTGAGTGGACTTGTTGAGTAGATTTGGACAAGTTCTGAGTGGACCTGTTGAGTAGATTTGGACAGGTTCTGTGTGGACCTGTTGAGCATATTTGGATAGGTTCTGTGTGGACCTGTTGAGTAGATTTGGACAGGTTCTATGTGGACCTATTGAGCATATTTGAGAAGGTTCTGAGTGGACCTATTGAGTAGACTTGTGCTAGACCGACTAGACTATGTTTAGTGCAAGAATTGAGCAGATTTGTGCTAGATCGAATGGACTGTGTTTAAAGTAGACTTGAGTGAGATTATTGAGCAGACTTGTACTAGACTGAATGAACTATGTTTAGTGAAATATTGAGCAGACTTGTACTAGACTGAATGAACTGTGTTTAGTGAAATATTGAGCAAATATGTGCTAGACCAATTGGACCGTGTTTAGTATAGAATTGAGACAAATATTTGGAAGTGACAAATTAGAGAGGATAGAGTCTTTGATGGATAAATATCCATCAGCTAGGGTAGTGATGATAGGTCTTCTAAGTGGGGACAAGAGTCTTTAGTGGAGAGATATCCACAAGCTAGTGTAGTGGAGGTAGTAGTCTTCTAGAGGATCACCAACCAAAGTAGAGGAGGAGTTCTCCTATGGATAGAGATCCACAAACCAGATTTAGGGGATCAACATCTCCTTTGGACTAAGGTCCATAAACATTGTAATAGGGAAAGGATTCCCAAGAGATAGTTTTAGAAATTTTTAGAAGAAATTTTTCTTCGTGGAGGTAGCCATATTTGGGTGAACCACATTAAATCCGTGTCTTTGCTGTGTGTGATTATTTGTGCATTACTTTAGTTATTGCTATTGATGTTGCCATTGATTATAGTGATTATCTTCTTGTCATAAATCAAGTCAAGGATATTTGACAATGTCACTGCTCGATACTCTAGCAATATAAAAAAATTTCTCAACAACTACTCGCCCAACTTGAGTGGTATGACATAGAGACTACTCCCTATTTATCCAATCATTTTTATGACACAATGGATTCCTTGGAGTTTTTAATACCACAAAAACCTCTCTCTAACATGATACATGTATCTATTTATACTTTAACACTATATACCATTTCACCTCCATCCCCTATTTATTATAATTGCATCCTTGTCATCCACACTAAACCACATGATCCTTGGTTTTATCAAATTCAATATTATATCAAATTAGGCTTTCTTCTTTATAACTTATCGTACGCTCATCATCGAGCATCCAAAAAAGGGTAATCCATTACACACTACTGAAGGACATCCTCTACCATCACAGTCATGATTGTATTCTTTTACTTTATCTCAAACCATAAGAATAACAATGCGTGGTCCAAGAAACTCATAATGGAACTTGTGATGGCCACTTTAGTGGAATGGCAATCACTAAGTGTATTTTATGCATGGGCTACTATTGGTCCAAAATGGAATATGGTTGTTGTGAATACATCAAATATCAACAACATGCTAACTTCGTGTACTTACCTTTGCAAGCACTCGAACCCATCTAATCCATGTGGCCCTTCTCGCAATGGGACCTAGATCTTATTGGAAAAATCTCACATGTTTCCTCCAGCAATAATAAGTTTATCATCACTACCACTAAATATTTCACAAAGTGGGTTTAAGCTATCCTACTTTTTTAGACAATGAGAGCCAAAATCATAGTATTCATCATTGATCATATCATCTGTTTCTTTGGAATTCCCTCACAAATCATATTTGATAATGAAACCCCATTCAAAAACAAAACTATCCACATCCTATGCACCAAATTCAATCTTCACCATAGCTTCTTTACCCCCTACTAGCCATAGGGTAGCATCCATACTGAAGCTACTAACAAAACTATCTGTACTATCCTTCAAAAAACTATCACAAAATCTCATCATGATTGAAATAATCAAATGCCATTGGCCTTGTAGGCCTAGCTCACAAGCATCCATACTCCTACTTGGGAAACACCTTTTTCTTTGGTCTATGGCATCGAAGCTATCATGCCCCTATAACTTAATATACCCTCTCTATGCATATCCAAACTGAAAGCATGAGATTCCGGGCGAAGGAAACACTAATTGCGATGCATTCAAAATCAAATACGCTTAAGTCCTAGAAATGTAGAATGCATGAAATGAAAGAGACGCATTGAAATGAGATACAAGCAAATGGAGAAAACACAGCCCTTTCATTAAACTCTCTTGATCTCTGTTACAAAGACGCCTCCTCCCTTTTCAGGGGCTAGGAGCGTTAAAAGAATTTGATTACAATCGAGACTTAAGGTTCCTCTTTCCGCGTGCCCACACTTGAGATGGGCGGGCCAAGATGATGCCGTCGCTGATGTTGATGAGTCCTTGACCTCTCTTGCTCCTCCTGCGAACAAAGAAACAACGAAGATGTCAGTAGCACCTGTTGCAAATAAGAAGTGTTTGTTCTCTAAAATCGCCAAAAGATGCATGCAAACATTTGTCCAAAACGAGTGAGTAAAATGACTCTAAATGACCCGAAAACTTGACAGAGGACAGAAGACATTACCGGAAGGCCACTGCCATCGAGACGGTCGGCCAATCTTCCTTCACCTGGAATTCGTCCCCAGGCAGGACGAATTCTGACTGCAATTCGTCCCTGGGTGGGACGAATTCTTCTGTGTTGGAAAAGCCGAAGTGGTACTGCTCCAATGTCGAATCCCGAGACCTCCAAAACACCTGCAAACAGAGGGGTTATGTAATTGGGGCCATTTTGGGATGACCCAGATGGTCGGATTCTCCCAATTTGGCCTCTATCCTCGGGAATTCGATGTCGCCACCTGCAAGTTAGTAGGACAACAAAGCGACAAAAGGCATGATAAAATCTGATCAAAATGTTATGAAATTGAAGCTATGAGTTAACCAAATAGAATAACATGAGATGCAACATGAAACAATAATCTAGAATGCTTTTGAAATAAAACTTAGAAAGTGCGGGGGTGCCCAAGTGGGCCTCCCACCGTTGGCACTTGATCTTGGCGCCAATCCACTAGGGATGGGCCCAAAACCTCTTAGGATTGGGATGTCTGCAAATTGGTGGTGTAAGGTGGTCAAATGTTGGATTTGGGTTGGATCCACGCTTCCAAAAGCCACCCAATAACCTCCCTTGCGAAAGAGATTAGTGGATGTGAGAAGGTGAATCAAAAGGATGCAAGTGGGTATTCAATCGGACAGCACTTCGTTGCTTGAAATCGCCTTCCAATCTATCTTTTGGGTGAGAAAAGTCCCACCTTTTATAGACCCATGGGGTCTCTTTTGAGAGGGAAGCATAAGCGCCATGTGTTGGTCATAGGTGCCATGTGGCAGTCATGTCTTCCCATGAGGGAGGGGAGTCCTCCATGACTTGGGCTTTCATAATTGCCCTTGTGACAGTCCTCTAACGGCCTATCTGTCCACCCACACACGCGTGCGAGGCAGGAGTCATCAACTGACTGTCCCTGGCTGCCACTTGGCGCCATTCTTCTTTTTGCCCGTTAAACTTGGAATTCGTCCTACCCAGGGACGAATTCAGAATTCGTCCCTTGGTGAGACGGATTCCAATTTGAATTCGTCCCAGGGTGGGACGAATTTGGAGTAGGTTGTCTGAAGGTGCCAAATTGCCTCTTGACCTTAAAAAAATGCTATGAAAGTGGTTAAGACCACTGTTTAACCTCCCGAGGGCTGCCCCTGGGGGCTATGTGTGTCAAAGCGATCAGTGTTTGCAGTCACATAATCGGATTGGTGCTGTTTTGGTGTCTACAGATGCCCCTTTTTGGGATGCGCTGTGCATGGCGCAACGCCGAGCAAAAATAGATAACCAAAGCACTAATGATTAGGGTTTCTTGGTAACCTAACCAACTTTTGATGCCCCAAGCATGGAAAGGGCATGCATTCTTGAATCCTTGCTTCTGACGAGCTAAGGAGTTTGATTTCAAGTGTTAACCTGTTTTGGTGAGGTGTGACTTGAGCTTGGACATTGATCGAGTCATGATTAGGCAAAGGGCGCAACCTTTTATCCTCGGGGGAACCTTGTGTTCATGATTCACGAAATGCCAAGTGTTTGATTGATTTGATTGTTGCTTGTTTACTGCCCCAAGCAGGAGCGTAATTGTCTTTGTCAATGATTCTTTGAATGCATGTCATTTTCCTTAATTGGGTGTGTGATTGTTGATTGGTGACTAAGTGTGACTACCCCCTCAAGCGACGAATCGATGAGGGAATGACCTTCGTGAGAAAAGCGACGAGTCGCTTGACCCAAGATGACTTGTGCAAGGGTGCCTTTAGATGGTTTATCATTAAGCATGTGCAATTTTTCCAACATTTGGACCTATTTTTGGTGGGTGTTGACCCTTTTTGCGATGCCATAATGGGGTGAAATTGTCGAAAATCCGTCTTCCCATGGAGCGGTCCGGCTAAGATAGCCTTCTTAGGGAGTAGGAAAATGACAATTTGTGACCCCGACATCTATTTTGTATGCCAAGATGTTAAGTGCAAGAGCACTCTTGTCGGGCAATTTTTTTTTTTTTTTTTTTTTTTTTTTTTTTTTTTTTTTTTTTGTTTTTTTTTTTGTGACACCATTTGGGGATTAAATTGTCGAAAATCCGTCCTCCCGTGGAGCGGTCCGGCTATGGTAGCCTTCTTCGGGAGTAGGATAGTGACAATGTAAACCCCGACATCAATTTTGCTATGCCAAGAGGTTAAGTGCAAGAGCACTTGTGTCTGGCAATGTTTATTGTTTTTGTTTGTGTTGTTTTTTGTTTTTTTTTTTTTTTTTTTTTTTCTTTTGTTTTTGTTGTTTTGTTGTTTTTTGTGACACCATTTGGGGATTAAATTGTCAAAAATCCGTCCTCCCGTGGAGCGGTCCGGCTATGGTAGCCTTCTTAGGGAGTAGGATAGTGACAATGTAAACCTCGACATCAATTTTTCTATGCCAAGAGGTTAAGTGCAAGAGCACTTGTGTCTGGCAATGTTTATTGCTTTTTGTTTGTGTTGTATTTTTTTGTTGTTTTTGAAGTGGGCTTTGACCCCTTTTGTGACGCCATTTGGGGGTGAAATTGTCGACAATCCGTCTTCCCGTGGAGCGGTCCGGCTATGGTAGCCTTCTTAGGGAGTAGGATAGTGACAATGTAAACCCCGACATCAATTTTTCTATGCCAAGAGGTTAAGTGCAAGAGCACTTGTGTCTGGCAATGTTTATTGTTGTTTTTGTTGTTTTGATTTTCTTGTTGTTTTTGAGTGGGCTTTGACCCATTTGTGACATCATTTGGGGGTGAAATTGTCAAAAATCCGTCTTCCCGTGGAGCGGTCCGGCTATGGTAGCCTTCTTAGAGAGTAGGATAGTGACAATGTAAACCCCGACATCAATTTTTCTATGCCAAGAGGTTAAGTGCAAGAGCACTTGTGTCTGGCAATGTTTATTGCTATTGTTTGTGGATATTTGCTTTTTTTGTTGTTTTGATTTTCTTGTTGTTTTTTAGTGGGCTTTGACCCATTTGTGATGCCATTTGGGGGTGAAATTGTCAACAATCCGTCTTCCCGTGGAGCGGTCCGGCTATGGTAGCCTTCTTAGAGAGTAGGATAGTGACAATGTAAACCCCGACATCAATTTTTCTATGCCAAGAGGTTAAGTGCAAGAGCACTTGTGTCTGGCAATGTTTATTGCTTTTTGTTTTTGTGTTGCATTTATTTGTTGTTTTTGTTGTTTTGATTTTCTTGTTTTTTAGTGGGCTTTGACCCATTTGTGATGCCATTTAGGGGTGAAATTGTCAACAATCCATCTTCTCGTGGAGCGGTCCGGCTATGGTAGCCTTCTTAGAGAGTAGGATAGTGACAATGTAAACCCCGACATCAATTTTTCTATGCCAAGAGGTTAAGTGCAAGAGCACTTGTGTTCGGCAATGTTTATTGCTTTTTGTTTGTGTTGCATTTTTTGTTGTTTTGTTGTTTTGATTTTCTTTGATCTTATGTCATGATGGTATGTTATGCATAATGATTGATGTTGATGTATGCATGTTGATTTATTTTGATGGATGCATATGCTATGATGAATGCAAATGTTTTTGATTTATATGTGATATGCAAAGATGAAATGGATGAATGAGATTTGTGATGTTTGGCTATGGCACCATAGACTATTTAGAACTCTGTTATTTTGTTTTTAGGCGATTGCTGTGATGCATGACTTTGTATGTGTAGCTGTGGTTTTTCTTTTTTTTGTATTTTTTGATGGTATTGTAAGGATGAAAAGTAGCGGAGTTGGTTTAGAAATGTAGCTAAGGTTTTCTGAGACTCAGACGGTTTTAACTCACTAGCCACGACTGTACTTTATCTTACAAGACTTTTGAACAAGGTATGAATCGGACTTGTTTTTGACCAAGCTATTTCACATCCCTGTGTGTGCAATTGAGTTCATTTATGTGGTATTTGTCAGGATACCGCCGATGCCAGATGGGCTTTCAACCGAACTCGTATTGAGGATCACCTAATTAGCTCCACTAACTCCTTTGTTGTATTTGAGTTAGATTAATCTGCGATGTTATCCAGGATGCCATAAGCTAGCTCATCCACATGCAAACATTGATCTATACGCAAGTTAATGTGACAGATATATCGTCATGCGAGAGGTTTACCACTAGTTACCGATAGGCTATCAACCAAACCGGTGCGGCTTGCCTCATGACCTATTAGAATGCTTGAGAGTTCCGAGGATTCAAGTTCGACTCCCTTCTTTTCTTCAATTGTATTGGGATACTTGCTCGTTTGTAGTGATAAGATCACTTTTTATTTTGATTTGTTTTTCTTTTGAGCAAGGGATTGGGGGTATGGAGTGATGAAAATCACTATCTTTTGTGCCGTTTGATGTGTGCACTTGTAGGATGTCAAATATTTGAGTTTTTGACATTTTGCAAATTTTTGATGTTTTGCAACTATTGAGAACTAGGGATTCTTAGGGAATTGGGTAGGGAGGATGCTTGTCCTTTTGCCAACTCTCAGCATTCTTGGGGTCATTCGCACAGGGGGATGAGCAAGATAACCATTTCGCTTATGGTGACTTGGATTACCCTACAGGTTTCATCTTTCGTTCACACAACTTAGGAATTGTTTTATGTGTTTTAATTTGTGTTGGGATGTTACGTAACAAGGTGTATTTCAAGTGTAACTCTACCTTCGTAAAATCTGTTTGACTTGATACATTACATGGCTAAAGAGCAAAATGATGACTGAATCACGAAAAACTCTTGATACATTAAAAGACCACTGACTCTAGTGTGGTAAAAGCAATGCATGGTGTTTTTGTTGTTTTTGTAAAATGGAACAGTGTGGAACAAGATGGACTAGCAGAGCAATTACAGCCTATGGTGCCTTTGACCTATACGACCACAAATATGCAATGTATGGATGCAATGCTTAATGCAACTACATATTTTTGTATTTTTGATGTATTGATTTTTGTGAATATGAAGATGAGGTGCGAGAAGAGCTCTCTATTGATGAATTTGAGTATGCCTAGAAATGAGATGCAAATTTTTTTGTTTTTGATGATTTTTGTTGTTTTTGAATTTTCTTGATTTTTGACCAAGTGATTGCGATAATCCTTGGAGCTTTTGGGGTGACCAAGTGATTGCGATAATCCTTGGAGCTTTTTGGGTGACCAAGTGATTGCGATAATCCTTGGAGCTTTTTGGGTGACCAAGTGATTACGATAATCCTTGGAGCTTTTTGGGTGACCAAGTGATTGCGATAATCCTTGGAGCTTTTTGGGTGACCAAGTGATTGCGATAATCCTTGGAGCTTTTGGGGTTGACCAAGTGATTGCGATAATCCTTGGAGCTTTTGGGGTTGACCAAGTGATTGCGATAATCCTTGGAGCTTTTTGGGTGACCAAGTGATTATGTTGGGTGAAAGTGATTGGATCCTTGGAGCTTTTGTTTGGTCTGTTTTTGATAATCCTTGGTTTGGTGACGGATGATAATCCTTGGAGCTTTTGGTGACCAAGTGATTGCGATAATCCTTGGAGCTTTTGGGGTGACCAAGTGATTGCGATAATCCTTGGAGCTTTTGGGGTTTGACCAAGTGATTGCGATAATCCTTGGAGCTTTTGGGGTGACCAAGTGATTGCGATAATCCTTGGAGCTTTTGGGGTGACCAAGTGATTGCGATAATCCTTGGAGCTTTTGGGGTGACCAAGTGATTGCGATAATCCTTGGAGCTTTTGGGGTGACCAAGTGATTGGGATAATCCTTGGAGTTTTGGGGTGACCAAGTGATTGCGATAATCCTTGGAGCTTTTTGGGTGACCAAGTGATTGCGATAATCCTTGGAGCTTTTGGGGTGACCAAGTGATTGCGATAATCCTTGGAGCTTTTTGGTTTGGATTATGGCTCTTCAAGGGATAGAGGTACCCCCAGCTTGATGGTCTTTGCGCTCTAGATCTGGCTCTGGAGGGACGGGCATGAACGGATCGGCCCTATGTGTTGATAGGAAGACGGGGTCTTCCCTTGGTACTGATGTCATGATGGGATCTCGGGGTGGACGGTGCTCATCGTGGATCTGGAGCCATGGATCTAACACTTGGTCCCATCCTGCTGGGTCTACCCACCATTCATGCCCTAGCCTTATGCCCATCTGTCCCATTAGATCTTCATGAGTTAAAGGGCGGTGATGTCATCGCGCATGTCTGAGAGTATCATCCTTTTGAATCACTTTCGGAGACCCAAAAATGTTCATTCTCTTCAGCAACTGTTGCTTGCGACGTTGAGGGCTCTCCTTGTTCCAGCAAGTTAATCTGGTCCCATTGCGGTTGTTCCACTCTTGGTGGAGGGACCTGATTCTCTTGACACTGTGTTGGTTCAGCTGGAACCTCTAAGGGGAATAGCTTCAAAAAGATGTCTGGAAGCCGTTGATGTTCTCTTTGAGGATTAATCTCCGAACTCTCGCCTCTCTCTAGCAAAGGAGAGGGATTACTACTGTTGCCAAGGGTGTTTGTTGACCATGGGAGGTAATCTCCCAATGTATATTCTGTATTCGGGTTGGCATAAAGATCCGGTGCCAATCCCCCTTGTTGCCTATTTCTAGGCCTTGCATATTTTTGACCAAGATGTCTAAGGGTAGGGGGTGGTTGAACCCTACTCCCGACTTATCATATGGCATCCGATATCTTGGTTGGCAAAGGACCCGCATCCCTTGCTCATATCTCGCCTAGCCCGTATCCATGCCAATTGCATTGGCCGAGATATTTTAGGGCAAAGTCCGGGTTTGACGAGATAGTTGATGTTTTCAACAAAAGGCTCTTCGTCTGCTTCCTTTTGTTGACATGGTTCAAGACCATGATCAAGGCCCCCATACACAAAATTTGTCTGGTTTGGTGGGTAGCCTAGAGGAACAGCTGTCCCTATGGGAAGGCGAGGTCTCCCCATGTCTTGTACTGACTCCAATGCGGGGGTTGCCACAACATTTTGCACTAAATACTCCTCCATTCCAACGGTGATTGTTGATGATTGGGTGGGAGGAAACGGGAGTCCTTCCTGAGTCCATTCCATGTTCGGCATTTTAGGAGTCTCCGCTTCTGCTTGTGTGAGGTGTTTCTTCTGTTGATACCGTTGAAATTGTGGGCAACCCCTCTTCTAGGGGCTTAGCCTCTTCCATGATCTATTTTCCCTTGTCCTTCTATTTGGCCATGACAGGTGGCTTTGATGATGAAGGAGCAGATGATGAAGGCTCACCTGGCTGGGATTTTGTTGTTTTGGTCACCAGTGGTGCCTGCGGTATTGGACCCTGTTTAGATGGATTTAACTGGAAATCCAAATGCGTTGAAGGGAGGGTCGATTGAGGCATGAATTGTACCGCATTGCAATACTTGAAGGGCTCTAAGTCCATTGGGACTACATGTATTTCTCCTTCAAAAGCATACTTTAAGCACTGGTGGGCGATCGAAGGGACACACTTCATGTCCCTGATCCAAGGCCGCCCTAGCAGTATATTATAAGCCATCTCGCCTTCCAACACATGGCACAAGGTAGGTATTGTCTTTTGTCCTACCTGGACAGGCAAAACAACTGTGCCGACTTTGGAGCATATTGCATCGTTGAAAGCTCGCGAGTGTGTACGTGGAGGTCTGTGATGTGAGAGGTCGGCGACTTCAAATGTTTTAAGGCTAGAGTGGTAATGATGTTACTGGACGAGCCTGTATCTACCAACACTCTCTTGTACGGGATCCCGTTGACCCGCGCGATAACGTGCAGGGGTGGATCTGCCATGTCATTCGATATTGTTTTGACTTCATCTTCTCTGAAGGTGATGACCGGCTCCGTACATCGTTTCACATGTCCCACGAAGTTGTTGAAAGAATTTGCTTCGTGAGGCTGTAATTCGATGGCTTTTAAAATGTCCATAAGAGCTTCCCTATGGGGTGCTTACTGTTGAATAAGCTCGTAAATGGACAGCCTAGCCGATGTGGTCCGCAAACTCTGCGTGAGTTTGGTCCGTATCGTGACCTCGGGTCTAGGCGGAGGCAAGCTGCGTTGGGCATTGTTGAGGCTGCGATGTTGTCGGAACTTCCCTCGTAGCTACCTCGGGGGCAACTGCTGGGTACTTTTTGTTCCTTGTCACTATACTAATCATTCCCACAAATCCTTGCATGGGAAGATTCTGTCGCACCTCGTTAATCTGGAGAGGTTTTTCCTGTGCTTCGTGGGCAGGAAAAGGGTCCTTGAATACCCCCATTTGTTGATTATTTGGCGCTATGGGGTTGTCCACGGCCAATGTTCTATTGTCGATCAAATCTTGGATTAATTCTTTGAATTTCCAGCATCCATTCAAGTCGTGTCCTCTGCGCCTATGGAATCTACAATACAATTCCTCTCTGTATCCCCTAGGCTTAGGAGCGTTAGGGTCTATAGTTTGGATTTCTGGCAGAGTGACTAAATTTGCCGTTGACAAGCGATCAAATAGGGAGTCCCTGGACTCCGTGTAAGGGGTGAATTGTCGCCTAGGGCGACGCTGCTGATTCTGCTCCTGTCTTCTATTATCTCTTTCATAACCAGGAGGCACTGCCTAGTAATTAGCCTTTTGGGGCTGCATTTCTTGCACAGGCACGGGAACATTTATCGCAACTTGGTTAACCGCAGCGTGTTGTGATTGCGTTGTCCCGATTTTAGTGGTTTTATTCCACTCTTTCTTTTTAGGCTTGGCGATTGCGCCTTCGCCTATTTTGATCTCTTCTATAACTCTGCTTGCGCCAAAGCTTCTTCTAAGTCGGCGTATTGTTGTAGCTGCAATAGCCCAGAGATCAATTTCAAGCAACTTTTTGCGAACATCTGTGTGAGATCAGACATAGGGGAATGGGTAGGGTAACTTAGAAAGCAAAGCTCTCCATCGATTCCCGTATGCTTGCCATTGTTTCTTCCTCAAATTGCCTGAGGCTAGCCAGATCACTCAGTGATGCCTTCTTCCTTGTGTTGAAGGCAAAGCATTCAAGAAACGCATCTACTAATTGATCTAGGTTGCTTATGTTGTGTTTGGGTAATTGTGTGAACCAATCCGAGGCAGGGCCTGCGAATGTGGTTATGAATGTTCTAAGCAACAATGCGTCATTATCTTGGATGCCGAAGCATTGGCTTAGAAATCTTGTGACATGTTCTTGTGCGTCCTCTTCACCTTTAAAGATTGCCAATTGAGGCAACTTGAAGTGTTCGGGGTAAAGAGGTGTAGGCACTGAGGGATGCATCGGATGACTACGGAGTTGACGTAATGTGGGTTTTTGATGCCCAGAAGCTTTTGTCTCCATAGACTCCAAACGCTCTAATAGCGCTTTGTATGCATCGAAAGATTTTATTTCTTCCTCTCTTGTTTGCTCCCGTTGTAAGTTATGGAAGGCGGGGGCCTATGGAGGGGTGGCCGAATGGCAGCCCTCCTGCCTTGATGGGGAGTTTCAACATATTCTATGTCTGGTTCATACTCCTCGTAAAATTCTTGAGGAGTCTCTGGGCGAAACCTATGACCCTGATTGAGTCCTCGCTGAAGGTACCCATCATTGTTTCGGGGAGTGGCCTCCCTCTCGGGTCTATAAGGTCTCGGAGGCAAAGCTTGACGAGGTCGTGGAGACCTGTCCTGCACCAACGGATTATGCCTCTCATATTGTTCGGCTCTTTGGGTGCGAGGGGTTGGCCCCCTCTCAGGTAGTTCATAGCGTAACTCATCCGCTTCGCGTTGCATGCGCTCTCTATCCAAGCGGTGTCGATACTCTATCTCCTGATGACTTTGTTTAAGCCGCATGATTTGGGCTTGACGGGTGGCATGTCTGGCGACTATCGGGTCAATTTGGTCTACCCTATTTTTCTCAGGAGGTTTGAATGTTTCTCCTATGTGTTTGCCTCGATCTTGATGATCTAAAATTTCAATGGGTCGCTTCCCTCTGTCGAGGTAGGCGACATTTACTCGAGGCTCTGGCCTCGATGTATGATCATGATACCTAGCAAGTGCGGAAACGCAAGGTTCCCATGTTGTTTGTTGTCCTCGAGGAATGCGATGGCTTTCCTCGTACTCCCTTTCATGGGTTTGGAAGGGGCGGGCGGAGTTAGCTCGCCCTGTGTAAGGAGCCCTGCGCTCTGGATTTTGTCTTTCTATCGTCTGATGGGAGGTAAAGAAGGGACGCCATATCCACGTTGTCCCTCCAAATGGATAGTGTGCCTCTCTAGCGCTTCATCGCGTTGTGGCCACTCATGTCTAACCTCAGAAGGTGATTCTCTGTTTACATCAAGGTCTACATGTAAGGCGTCTTCCCGAAAGGGGCTGTTTTGAATGGGCATACCCCACCGAGGATTCTGACATGGATTCTTTTGTAGGCCAGACCGATAAGGCGGTATGACCAAGTCCTCAGGACTGAAGCGAAGGCGACTTGTGCCTGCTTCTTGTGTACCTTCCGGAGCTTCTGCCCTTGATTGGGCTTGGCTATGGGTGTACACCATTGCGGTGCTTCTCTACTATCTAAGTAGATTTTTATCTCGTTTATGATGATTTTTATTTTTGTCTACACTAAGAAAAAATGAACACACACATACACAAACCGTGATTATCTCTTTTAAGGATTAATGGTGTGTCCTAAAGCTGGTTTAGTGCATTTTGATGTTTTGTTTTGTTTTTTGAATGTTTTTGAAGAACGTTTAAATGCATAATGAAGGCTCATATAACTCCCAAAATGGTCGCCCCTTCAATATACCAACCGGGCCGATATACCAACCTCTCTATATACCCGCCCTTACGAGAGGGAGACTATAGGTACGTGAGAGCAGAAGGTACATGGTACGTAGGCGGTACGGAAGGGGGATTGTCCTGTTAATGGCACCTACCATAGAAGACTTATCCTCGCGCGCATGGGAATCACCCCAACGACACTCGGTCAGCTTTCGTCAGGATTTATGCCTAACAACAGTTGACAATCGGGGAAATGGATGCAAAGCTAAGCCAAGGTGGTGATGAACCCACCGTTGGTCTTGCTCAAGGGCTGGGGTCTTACGACCAGCTCCTTGGTTTAAAGTTATTGCGTGAAGTGTGTGGGATTCATTTTATTTAGCAAAAATGAAACAAGCATAAATGACTTTCCCTAAGCATGCAGGATAAAATGAAAACAATCAAAGAAACAGAAACAAAAACAGAAAATTTAACAGAGATTATAAAAATCCCTACCTCTTCTCTGCCTGGACCGGTTGCTTCTGAATTTTTGCTCTGAAAATCCACAGGCAGGAATTCGTCCCTCTGTGAGATGAATTTCAGAACGAGATTCGTCCCCGCCGGAGACGAATTTGAATTCGTCTCGAGGTCAGACGGATTACGAGTAAAGAATTCGTCACGACTAGAGACGAATAATAGTCTACAACAAAAAAAATGTACCTTTCAAGCACAAAACACAAAAATTTAATCGGTTTCTTGATCTTTAAAAACGAGGGACAGGGTCCCACCGTGATCGCCACTGAAAGCACGAGATTCCGGGCGAAGGAAACACTAATTGCGATGCATTCAAAATCAAATACGCTTAAGTCCTAGAAATGTAGAATGCATGAAATGAAAGAGACGCATTGAAATGAGATACAAGCAAATGGAGAAAACACAGCCCTTTCATTAAATTCTCTTGATCTCTGTTACAAATACGCCTCCTCCCTTTTCAGGGGCTAGGAGCGTTAAAAGAATTTGATTACAATCGAGACTTAAGGTTCCTCTTTCCGCGTGCCCACACTTGAAATGGGCGGGCCAAGATGATGCCGCCGCTGATGTTGATGAGTCCTTAACCTCTGCTGCTCCTCCTGTGAACAAAGAAACAACAAAGATGTCAGTAGCACCTGTTGCAAATAGTAAGTGTTTGTTCTCTAAAATCGCCAAAAGATGCATGTAAATAATTAGCCAAATCGATAGACAAAATGACTCTAAATGACCTAAAAACTTGACAGAGGACAGAAGACATCACCAGAGGGCCACTGCCATTGAAACAGTCGGCCAATATGCCTTCACCTGGAATTCGTCCCTGGGCAGGACGAATTCTGACTGCAATTCGTCCCTGGGTGGGACGAATTCTTCTGTGTTGGAAAAGCCGAAGTGGTACTGCTCCAATGTCGAATCTCGAGACCTCCAAAACACCTGCAAATAGAGGGGTTATGTAATTGGGGCCATTTTGGGATGACCCAGATGGTCGGATTCTCCCAATTTGGCCTCTATCCTCGGGAATTCGATGTCGCCACCTGCAAGTTAGTAGGACAACAAAGCGACAAAAGGCATGATAAAATCTGATCAAAATGTTATGAAATTGAAGCTATGAGTTAACCAAATAGAATAACATGAGATGCAACCTGAAACAATAATCTAGAATGCTTTTGGAATAAAACTTAGAAAGTGCGGGGGTGCCCAAGTGGGCCTCCCACCGTTGGCACTTGATCTTGGCGCCAATCCACTAGGGATGGGCCCAAAACCTCTTAGGATTGGGATGTCTGCAAATTGGTGGTGTAAGGTGGTCAAATGTTGGATTTGGGTTGGATCCACGCTTCCAAAAGCCACCCAATAACCTCCCTTGCGAAAGAGATTAGTGGATGTGAGAAGGTGAATCAAAAGGATGCAAGTGGGTAATCAATCGGACAACACTTCGTTGCTTGAAATCGCCTCCAATCTGTATTTTTTTTGGGTGAGAAAAGTCCCACCTTTTATAGACCCATGGGGTCTCTTTTGAGAGGGAAGCATAAGCGCCATGTGTTGGTCATAGGTGCCATGTGGCAGTCAAGTCTTCCCATGAGGGAGGGGAGTCCTCCATGACTTGGGCTTTCATAAGCGCCCTTGTGACAGTCCTCTAACGGCCTATCTGTCCACCCACACACGCGTGCGAGGCAGGAGTCATCAATCGACTGTCCTGGGCTGCCACTTGGCGCCATTCTTCTTTTTGCCCGTTAAACTTGGAATTCGTCCCTACCCAGGGACGAATTCAGAATTCATCCCTGGGTGAGACGGATCCCAGTTTGAATTCGTCCCTGGGTGAGACGAATATCGAGCAAAGTGTCTAAATGTACCAAATTGCCTCTTGACCTTACAAAATTGCTATGAAAGTGGTTAGGACCACTGTTTGACCTCTAAGGGCTGCCCTGGGGGCTGTGTTTGTCAAAGCGATCAGTGTTTGCAGTCACATAATCGGATTGGTGCTGTTTTGGTGTCTACACAAGCAAGAATTCATCGATGATAACACTATTTGTCAAGCAAGGCTAGAAAAACTAACACTCTTAGATGAACATCACATCCATTCCATCGAGAACACATATTTTTATCAAGATCATCTTTGATGTACCTACAACTGTTAGGTACACCTGTGCAAATTTTGGATCAAAAAATTGGTTCTCAAAGAGAATCAACAAATCACTAGTCAACCCCATCAGTAATGAGATGAATTCACCCCAAAGTAGCTAGGGCCTTACATTGTCACACATAAGTTCAATTCTAGGGCCTATCGACTATCCAACCTTGAAGGACTCATAGAGCTTGAACCCATTAACATTATCCATCTATGCACATTCAATACCTAGTGGTATTCGATATGCATCACTAGTCATTGCACATACTATCATCCTCATGATTATACATATCACCCTGTCCATGCACACACTATCGAAATTACACCCAAGATACACTTTGCACTTTCTATTACATGATAGAAATAGTTTTGCTTTATATATCATTTTTATTTTGGTGATATATTTTATCTTGTAGGTTTCCCATAGTCAATTGTGGTACCTTTACAGAGATACATTGCTTCAAATATATACCTCCAACATACCACCATTCCATCATGTAGGATATTTCGATGCTCCCTCCAACACCAACCACCCTGATTGATCTTGAAATGTCACTCGACCCTGTTCATATTCATCAGTCATCTCTCTCATCATATTCAAAGCATGATCTATTACCCCGACCTCATTTACTTAACCATAAAAATTTCTCTTATTTTCCTCGCTTTGGTGCAGGGTTATGCATAGCTGCTATTTATCACCAAATTGGCTAATATTTGGGACTTTTCACTAGGACCCATTAGCCAATAATTTATGGATGTAAATATTTTATTGCATCAATTCACCCCAAATTTATAATAATTTGACCATTTTAAGTTTAAATTTCCAAAAATACCCCTAATAATAGTGAACCTTCTACATACATTTGGATACTATTCACCTGGATTTCGAAATTGATTCACCAAATTTTTATAAATACATTTTGGGCCTAGCCCCTTAAGCATAACCCTACTTTGGTGATAGTTAGATTTTCTTATCCTGCTTTTTAGATAGGAAGGAACACTCCCACCCCACATACCCTCATGCAAGAGACTCATCCCCTCCTCCATTAGTCGATGAAAGATCACTACCTACCGATATTGTCAGCTCAACGACCTTCATTTGGATACTTTTATCCTAATAGGGGAAATTCACCTACTCACCTATAGTCCTCAATATTACCTCCATGCCTACCGAATGGAATGTTACCTTATGATCAATCCCTTCGCTAGCATATCTCTCAGGTCATACCTTTGTGTGCTCACTCATATTGGCGACGTCGTTCCTTACAACCATCTCATGCACCACCTATTCTCTAAAGACCCCATCCCCACTCCATGGTATTCAGCTTTAGCCTTCACCATGTTGTGGCCATCATACAACACACCCCAATTTGGGGACCCACTTTAAATTTTGATGTTTATATGGAGTTTTGGCTTGCATTGAATAATTATTGGAGTTTACCATGGTCTTAGCAGTGGATATTTTGTGCTTGATCTCATTTAGTTGACCTCATGTTTTACCACTATAGTCATCCCATTTCAAATATCAATATTAGTGTCACTCTTGCTTTACCATATTGTGCATTCTCCTAATATTTATCTAGCAGATTTGAATTTTGTTTAGGATTAATTTAATATTTTATATTAAATTATTCCTGAATCCAATCTAGTCATTACCCATGCATTAATAAAAATAAAAATAAAATAATAAAATAATAAAATAATAATAATAATGAAAAAAAACAAACAAAAATAATATATATATATATATATATATATATATATATATATATATAAATCAAAATAAAGCCATCAATGTTTTTTTTGGAAAGTTTAATTTAATTTTATCTATAGTTTTGTTTTAATTTAATTTTATCTTTAGTTTTTTTTTTTTTAATTTAATTTATTGATAGTTTTGTTTTGGAAAGTTTAATTTATGTGTTCTTTATTGTAAGCTACTACTAAAAAACAAAAAAAAGAGACATCACTCTAAAAGAAAAAATGTTACCAATAGAAATGATTACGTGGCAGTTAAGTTTGAGGAAGATAAAGAAGGAGTCAAAGTGTAACGTTAAAATGCTACTACTAAAAAAGAAAAAAACGGTAACACTCTAAAAGAAAAAATGTTACCAATAGAAATGATGAGTCAAAGTGTAACGTTAAAATGTAAGTGCCACTTGGTAATAGCATTATGAGAATATGAAGATATTATTTACCACATGTCACATCATAGAAGGAATTCCAACCAAACAAGAGGAAGAGGGAAACAAATAGCCAATGTTGGAAATTTTAAATAGCCATTGAAACTCATGAAGAAGGGCTGAAATTTTTTTGGAGCAAAAGGTATGAAGAGGATTGGAATATTTGAGAAGCTATTGCAAATCAAATTTTCTCACCTTGTATGCAACCAAATAAGGTTTTGAATATATGTTTTATTGCATATTTTTCCTCTACATGTATTGAGTTCATTTGATGATGTTTTATGCATGGATATGGTAGCATCATTTAATGTTTTTTTAATGCATGCTTTTACTCCTCGGACTCTTGCACTTAACAAAAATTATATTGTGTGGATGCAATTCTAACCTGGTTTTGTTTTAATATTCATAATCTTCCATTTTCTGTAGAATAAGAGGAATTAATTTACAATAGCTCTCTTTGATCGTTTTTTCACACATTGTTTCATATTATTTCAAATTTTCATTTTTTTCTCTAACCCTAGATTTTGTCTTTATTTATTTTTTATTTTATTTTCTTTAAGTTCCATAAAGCACTCAAAGCCCTAAAATGTTACATCGTTTTGCACTAAAATTAATAATGGGGGTTTTGAAGTAATTAGAGCATCCAAATAATTTTGTTTCTTAAGGCTAACTTGTTAAATTATTTGGACATATTTAATTAAGGTATTTTTTTAAGGTTCCAAAATGAATTATTGCACTCCACAATTTTTTATTATTTTAAAATTTGTTTAACAAATCAAGATAATTTTTTTTAATAAAGTAAGATAAAATCCATTCACAAAGCAAGATAAAATGATTTAAATCACCGTTTAGGATTCACATTTGAAATTTATAGTTTAGTCTTTTATTTTATGCTTAAAGTAAAGATTAACAAGGAAGATAAAATTTGTTTAAAATCTTCTTAACAAATAAGAGAAAATCTACTTTAAACACTTTGAGATAATATAAATCAATTCACCATTCTAGGATGGTCTTAGAGGACCAATAACATTACATTTTTTCTTTCAAATTTCATGAACAATAAAGAGCATGGCAAATCAAAGTAATATCAAACCACACATCCCTTGTCAACAGTTACTTGCACCTCTAATGTATTTCAGTACATTTTGCATATTTTCACAAGCATTCAAACACACATAAAGCATAAGAACCTTGAATAAATTCTTAATTTCTTTGCAAGAGAGGGTTTTTTAACAATACCCTAACTGTGATGATGGTTTTACAATTGGGAAAAATTATCACTCAACAGAATTGGTTCTAGAAGGAGGGCTAAATTTAGGTATTTGTTGTGTTTTATTTATTTAAGTTGTTCAAATTTGATATTAATGCATGAGTTTCATCTACTTTCACTAATTGTTATGCTTTATTTTGATGCAGATGTTCCACATAATGATATTATATAATAAAAAAAAAAAATCCAAGACCAAGTCACAATGGCAATGTTTGCTCCATTCATGATAGGCAACCCCTTGAACATACCTGGACCTTCACATGATTTACCTACTGGTTTCGAGAGATATCTTCCTCAGTATAGGTCTGATGGGATAATATTCACAGAAGAACATATGCAAGCATTCAAAAACATCATCATTTATTTATCAGTGTTACATGAAGATGTTGCTTGTAAAATGTTTCTTTGCACTTTGGATAGGTTTGCATATGATTGGTTTATCAATCTACCTTCAGGTTCTATCACCTCTTGGGTTCGACTAGAGACAATATTTCTCAGTCATTTTAACAAAAGGCCAGTTGACCCACTTCTCATGCATCATAAGTTTATCTTGGCTTGAAGAGAACCGAATAAACCTTTGAATCTATTCAATGAGAGGTTCCATAGGTTATATACTCAACTGGTGGTACCTTATGTTCCTATAGAGGGAATTGCTATCCAAATATATTTCAATGCTCTTGACCCATCAATCTCTATGTATTTATGAGGGATACCTCAAATAACATTTTTCTCCCAAGAATATACTTAAACAATAGCATTTGAACAATAGTTAAGATTTTTAGGTGGTGGTGTGGGTTTTGGATCATATAATCCTCAATAATTTAATATCTCCCTTACCCACCCAATAGTTTGTTCACCTCAATCCAATCAACCATCATTCTCAAGTGTGAATCAATTTTAGAATACTCAAAGGTCTTGATATAATGTAATGAACCAAACTACTACAACTAAATTTAATGATACTAATTCTCAAATGGATGGGTTGTGTAGGGTATTTCTATATGTTAATAGAGATATTATTCAATAATACAATTAAGTACCTCAAAATACACATCGTGATAATTCTATAAATTATATTCATGAGACAAATATCAAAGATACTAAAAGTGACACTCCTTTAGATAATGGAGGAGTCCTAGAGCTAACTAGCATTGAAGCATATGTCAAATCAGGACCTTCCATGAACTTTGATGAAATTGCTAAAATTGATTGTCAAGAAATCCAACATGTTCCAAATGATGACATCCAACATGTGCCAAACAAGGGTAAGCAAGAAATGAAAGTCTTAGAGTCACTAGTTACAAATGAGGATTGTGGTAATCATGTAAATATAAATATAGGAATTGATCCACTATTAGACACACTTGAGCCCTCAAAAGAGGTTGAAGGTGAGTTTGAAAAGGAATCTATTGATGAATTAGAAGGTTATGTGGAAGACACAGTAGAATCTCACCCTTTTGTTTTAGAAGATGATTATTATAATTGTTGGAAGAAATATGAGGAATGTGTTTCTTTCAAGCCTTCTGATGAAGTTTTTATTTCATCTAATATGCAGGACACCAAAGTTCCCATATTACATGAAGATCCGACAATTCCTCTACAGTCCAAAAATCACATGTTGTTTGAAGATGAAGAAGAGGAAATGGTAAATGCTATTCATGATTTATGGGTAAGAGATGATGAAAAGGTAGAATCCTCACCTTTATTATTGACTAATGAAATATTTGGTAAGGATTTACATGATTCTCTTGCATATTCAAATGCAATTGATGATGAAATATCATGTGGTTTTAACAACAAATTGGAGCTAACTTCTAAAGTTGTCACATTGGACCAAACAAAGGAAAACATGTTTGAAATTTTGAATCAGGTTCACCTACAACTAATTATTGAGCCTAGGATACAAAATTATAATGATCCTCATATGTCAGATATCCTAGATGCTTGTAAATTCTTGCATGGTTGTGATTGGCCCAAAAATTTAAACAATGACTTGGCTTTAAATTTTTTAGAAATAGGCTCATGTTTGAAAGACCTCATATTTGATCATGAAAAGGAGAGCTTAGTTCTGAGTCATGAATCAAATTTGGAAATATACACTTTGATGAAAAAATAAAAAGAAATTGAAAATCAGTTATTGTCTTATCAGTTCGATGAATTAAAGCCTCATCATGGAATTGCTAATAGAACTAGATCAAGTTGGTGGGGTGAGAGAGGTAAATTAAAGGCTTTTGTATTGTTTGGCTTAATCTTATTATGGGATGATGCCCATAAAATTTGGTATGCCTATCATGTCAAAATTTTTTCCATTTGTGGTCGAAATCATGTTTGGGATCCAGGGAAATGATAGTTGAATTCTTGCATCACTTGTACATATATTGTATATTTTTGTAAATAACCTTTTGGGTTTTCATGTTTTGTTTTGCTTTTGTACATAATTTCTTTCTTGTTTGGTAGCATTTTGGGTTTGCTTTCATTTGGAGTTTATTTTGTTGCATCTTCATATTTTGGGTTTCGCTCCCTATAATTGTGGTAGTGTTTTGTGATTGCTATTAACCTTTGTTGGTATTTGTTCCTTTTTCATGTAGGATGGACTACCTATTTGGAATCAGGTAAAATTAAGGAAAAGAGGGATGAAATTTTTTAGTAGTCATTCTTAGATTTTGGGCTAAGATAGTGGATTTTGGAACAATGAGATATTTTGCTGAAGCTCCACATATACCTCACTATATTAAAGGGAATATTTTGAAATCTTGAAGGATGAAGTCATTTTAGTCTGAAAATTAAGGCAAAAAAATAATACACTCCATATTTAGTCTTAAGTGGTCTCTAACCTAGGTTGCATGTAAATTTTACGAAGCACTACAATGCTTAATAAATAAATTTGAAAAAAAAAAGGAAAGAAAATCCATATCAATCATAAGGTTTAGATAATCTTCACCGAGGCTAGAGATGCCTGGCTGGTAGTGGAGCAATGTCTAAATAAAATAAAAGAAAAGAAGTAAATGCAAAATCAATCTAAATTTTGGGTGATTTGAACAATATCTACCAGGGCTTTAGATGCCTAGCTGGATGTAGAGCAATATCTATAAAAGATCAAGGTCATATCCATAGGAGCTATAGATACCTAGCTAGTAGTGGAGCAATATAGAGGCACATATTTATGAATGATATTCTATAGCTTAAATGCAAAATAAATTATGAAATCTGAATTATTTCAAGAGTGCAAAATGAATCATAATTCACACACTGAGTAGAGGCAAATGGTTCATCTGTTTTCATTTGAAGTTATTTACCCCACTTTATTTGGATATTTCTAGATGATTTTTATTTCTATGATATTTGGTTTTATTGGTTTCAGATTGGGTTCTTCATCCAAAATGCTCAGGAGTATTTCCCAACAGAGTCGCCATTTGTTGTGGCCATCGCACAACACACCCCAATTTTGGGGACCCACTTTAAATTTTGATGTTTATATGGAGTTTTGGCTTGCATTGAATAATTGTTGGAGTTTACCATGGTCTTAGCAGTGGATATTTTTGTGCTTGATCTCATTTAGTTGACCTCATATTTTACCACTATAGTCATCCCATTTCAAATATCAAGATTAGTGTCACTCTTGCTTTACCATATGGTGCATTCTCCTAATATTTATCTAGCAGATTTAAATTTTGTTTAGGATTTATATTAAATTATTCATGAATCCAATTTAGTCATTACCCATGCATTAATAAAAAAATAAAAATAATAAAAAATAAAATAAAAATAAAAATAAAATATAAATATAAATAATAATAATAATCATGAAAATAAAATAAAAAATAAAACAAACAAAAAATAAAAGAAATATATATATATATATATATATATATATATATATATATATATCAAAATAAAGCCATCAATATATTTTTTGGAAAATTTAATTTAATTTTATTAATGGTTTTGTTTTGGGAAATTTTAATTTAATTTTATCTTTAGTTTTGTTTTATTTTAATTTTATTAATAGTTTTGTTTTGGAAAGTTTAATTTATGTGTTCTTTATTGCAGGCTACTACTAAAAAATAAAAAATGAGGTAGCACTCTAAAAGAAAAATAAAACATTGCCAATAGAAATGATTATGTGGTAGTTACAAGTTTGAGGAAGATAAAGGAGTCAAAGTGTAATGTTAAAATGCTATTACTAAAAAAGAAAAAAAGTGGCAGAACTCTAAAATAAAAAACGTTACCAATAGAAATGATGAGTCAAAGTGTAACGTTAAAATGTAAGTGCCACTTGGTAATAGCGTTATGAGAATATGAAGATATTGTTTGCCACATGCCACATCATAGAAGGAATTCCAACCAAACAAGAGGAAGAGGGAAATGAATAGCCAATGTTGGAAATTTTAAATAGCCATTGAAGCTCATGAAGAGGGCTTAGAATTTTTTTGGAGAAAAAGGCATGAAGAGGATTGGAAGATTTTGGAAGCTATTGCAAATCAGATTTTCTCACCTTGTATGCAGATAGAAGGTTTTGAATATATGTTTTATTGCAGATTTTTCCCCTATATGTATTGAGTTCATTTGATGATGTTTTATGCATGTATATGGTAGCATCATTTAATGTGTTTTAATTCATTCTTTTACTCCTCAAAATCGTGTACTTAACCAGATTTAGATTGTGTGGATGCAGGTCTAACTTAATTTTTTTACAATATTTATAATATTTTATTTTCTACAGAATAGGAAGAATTTATTTATAGTAGTGTTGTGGCCATTCCACAACTAGCTCCAAATTTGGGGACCCACCTTAAAATTTTGGTTTTTGAGGAGTTTTGAGTGCTAATTTTGATAGATTCTATGATTTAGCATTGGCTAATGTTTTCTTGTTTTTCTAGTGTCTTAGGTTAGCAGATTTTGGTTATTTTGATTAGTTTTAAAGTTTTCCTTTATTGTGATTTTCAATGAGTAAAATTTTTGAAACTAATTATTTGATTGTTTTATAAAAAAAATATAATTCTAATAAATATAAATTATTGTAATTATGAAAATAAAACATTTAAAAATGATATATTAATATATATACATATATATATATTAATAAATAATAAAAAATAAAGAAAATATTATACATATAGATGCTTTGGGTGGGTCAATGAATCAAGGAAGAGGCTTCTCTATACATTTTTGATGGTTGCAAAGATGTAAATAGGGGAGCTGTAAATGCCAAACATTTTGGATGGTTGCGAAGATATGAACATCGAGTTGTGAACATCGAGAGTTTTGGATGGATTCCTTGAATGATAAAAACTTCCCCCCGTTAGGGCAAAATGGTGAAATTAGGAATCCATATAGAAGAGCTAGGGATATAAGGAATGTTGATCGATGTGTAGAAAATGGAATGACAGATGCAAAAAATGTTTTACATAAATGATTAGGAAAGGATTATTGGGAATCGATTCTCAAAGGAAGAAATTAAAGGAGAAGGTGGTATAGAGATATCTCATGAAAATAGAAAGGTATGCATTTTTGACTCCCTAATCAAAAAAATATTTAGGGATAATGATTTTAGCATGGCAGGAAAATTTCTAGGGCCCAGACCAAATTTAGATATGATTAGAAGATGGCTTCATTCTAAAATTCAAACAAAGGGTTCAATGAATGTTATTGGTCTATCAAAGGGATACTTCTTAATCTGGTTTAATATTGAGGAGGATCTAGTGGTAAATTTATCACAAGGTCCATTTTTCTTTGGGAAAAGACCAATTTTCCTAAAACGTTGGCGTCAAGGCTTCAACCCTCAAAACGAAGAATTTTTTTTGTTCCCATCTGGATTAGGTTCCTAGATCTACCTATAGAATATTGGGATGATTAAATTATTAAGTGTTTGGCAACACAAATCTAACAATTTATAACCATGGATCCACCACTTGCAACAAAACAAGAATGTTGTGTGCAAGAGTCTATGTTAATGTGAAGCTAGAACAAGACAAAGTGGAAAAAGTGAGTATCAAATCAATGCTTGGAGAATGGGAACAAAAAGTTGAATATGAAATTTTTTTGGTATACTGTAAGCAATGTAAAGTGTTTGGACATGTGGAGGGGAAATGTCATCTACAAAGATAAACCAAATTTACTAAAAAGTGGCAACAAAAGGAGAATCAAATAAACTAGAGGACCACATGCATGGAAAAGGAAACTTCCAGCCCATAAGAAAGGGCACAAGAAAATGAACAATATAAGAAAATTTACCAAAAGGTAATGAAGAGGCATAAAGTAAAATTAGTAATGGATGTTCTATATAGTACAAGGAAGAACATCATAATCCTAATAAGACAATGGATTATGCAAGTAAATGCACAGAGCTAAACCAGAAAGCAAATGAAGAACACAATGAGAAACAAAACTTGAGTGGTTTTCGAAATAACACTAATCAACAAGAGAATAACATCAATCAAGAAAAAGAAAATAATTATGAATATGGTAACCATAATATGAAAATAAATATGATTGAATATCATATAAATCTAGATACCAAGACACAACAACAAAATATGATTGCGATGAGCACATAAAATGCATACATTAATTTGGAAGTTGAGGAAGAAATATTAGTAGATGATGCTAAAATGGTAGAGGATACCCCATCCACTCAAATGGAATTAGAATAGGAGAAGGATCATATTGAAGGAGTTTTGGGGTTTAAAATCAAAGAAATAGAGGAATGGAAAGGATTCGATCAAGTTTTTAGTTCAAAGAACAAAAATAAACAAATTGAGGAACATAAGGATCTAAACATAATAGAAAACTCAAAGCAGTCTAAGGAGGGTATACAAACAAGATTCAAAAAAATACTAGAGTTGGATAAAACAACTAAATCATCATCAGAAGAATATCTGATAGGATGTAATCAACTGGTATAGAATGATCCTACTAGAAAACATACAAAAAATACAAAGAATACATGTAATTATAGGAAAAGAAAGCAAGGAAGACCCCCCAAACAAGAAGAACAAAAATAACTAGAGAACAAGGGACAAGAATTGGATCCAAATGAAGAATGGATGGGTAAGGGTAAAATCCCATCCAGTAAAAACAAAAAATGAAAATCCTTTCTTCGAATGTGCAAGGGCTAAATTCCCCTGGGAAAAGAAGAATTTTTAGAGATCTACTCATGGAAGTAAAACCTGATATTTTTTATCTTCAAGAATCTAAATTGATACAAAAAAAACTTGACATTATTTAGAAAGAGGTTTGGTCAAATGTTGAATGGATCATAAGCCCAGTACAAGGTATTGTTAGAGGTATTTGAATATTTTGGGACAAAATGAATTTTGAGGGCACTTTAATTGTTCAAGAAGAGAGATTTTGCATAGTCAAATTGAAGAATAAAAAAACTAACTTTTGTTGGGTAATGACAAGGGTTTATGCTCAAAATGATGATCATGAGATATTCCATCTGTGGAATAAGCTATCTTTTTAGAGGAGTCTCTTCATTAATTTACATTGGATGGTTTTGGGTGACTTCAATACAGTCTTAAGAATAATGGATAAAAGTGGAAGGAGGATTAACATCACTCAGGGTATGCAAGATTTTAATGATTTTATTCAAAATAATAAACTAATTGACCTAGATATGTGTAAAGGTAAGTTTACATGGATAAATAGAAGGATGGGAGATAATCACATTCAAAGGCACTTGAATAGAGTTATTATTTTTTATAATTGGTTAAGTATAAACAATATTCATAGACTTACATGTATGCCCAGAATAGGATCAGATCACAATCCCCTTTTGCTAGATATGGAAAAGGAAGGGAAGTAGGGAGGAGCACCCTTTATGTATGAGCTCATGTGGAATATGCACCCAGAAATTACAAAAAAAAATCAATCTTGATGGTAGGATGAGGTTCAAGGATTAGAAATGTATAGAGTTACCTAAAAATTAAAGAACATCAAGTACAGATCAAATTTTGGAATTAAGTGGTTTTTTGTAACATCAATTTAAAAAAATAACAACTTAAAAAGGATATTAGAGATATAGAGGAAACAATGGAGAGGGAATTGAGAAAACTATAGTGGCTTGAAAAGGAAAAACAACTCCTCACGGAGTATCATAATACCATTTCCCAAGAGGAAATTCATTGGAAACAAAAATCCAAAGTTTTTTTGCTCAAGGTGATATAAACACTAAATTCTTCCATGTTTCGACTATGATACGTAGGAACAACAATAAAATACTCTACATTATAGTGGAATATGGTAGAAAGTATGAGGATTTAAATGATATTAAAAATTTGGCCATTTCCTTTTTCCAAAACCTTCTTAGCAAAGAAAAAACAGAGTGCAACATGGAAATAGAAAGCATCATTAACAATGTTCCCAAAGGAGTTAATGATACCATGAATGAATATCTATGCAAGATAATCTCCAAGGAGGAAATTAAAATATTTGTGTTCTCTATGGGAGCATCCAAGGCTCCGAGGCCAGATGGTTTCCCACCACATTTTTTTCAACATCATTGGTATATTGTTGAAGAAGATGTAGTCAATGCAATCTAAGAAGCCCAAGAATCTGGTTAGCTGCTGAAAGAATCGAATAATATTTTCCTTGCTCTAATTCCCAAGAAATATGGTGTAGATAAATTGTAGGAATTTATACCAATTAGTCTATGTAATACAATTTATAAAAAATTTATTAAATTTTTGGCCAATCGGTTAAAAAACATCATCCCCTCCATCATTAATGAAGATCAAGGAGGTTATGTGGAAGGCAAGAAGATTACCAAAAGCATCATTGCCATTTATGAAATAACACACTCCCTTCAAAGGAGGAAAGGTTCAAGCACGTTACTTAAGTTGGACATGAACAAAGCCTATGATAGGGTTTCATGGTCCTTCTTAGATAAAATAATAGAGCAAATGGGTGTCAGTGAAAAATGGAGGGCATGGGTTGGTATGTGTATTTCTAACCCCTATTTTTATATATTTATCAATGGAAAATCTACTGGGCTCTTTCCTTCTACCAGAGGAATCATGCAGGGAGATCCGTTGTCTCCATATCTCTTTATCATTATGGCAGATGCCTTGGGAATAAATTTGGAAAGAAATAGAAAGGATGGTAATATCAAAGGTCTAAAACATTCATCCATTGGTGAAGCTTTATCCCATAAATATTTTTTGGATGATACTTTCTTGCGAGGGGAAGCTATAAAGGAAGAAGCTTTTGCGTTTAAAAAATTCCTTGATTCTTATGAAAAAGCTACAGGCCAAAAAATAAATTATGAAAAGAGCAGGGTTATGTTTTTAAACACAGAGGAAAGTATAAGAGATCAAATAGTTAAAGTTTTGGGTTATAAGGAGGAAAAGTTCCCTATTTTCCTTTGTTTATAGGCAAGATGAAATATGAACTTTGGAATCTAATTATTGATAAATTTAATAGGAAACTTCAAGGTTGGAAGGGATCTCTATTATCCTCTGCAGGGAAAGTAAAACTCATAAAACACACTCTTCAAAGCTTCCCTATTTATTTCATGTCTTTTCTAAGTATGTCAAGGAAAGTGGAAGAGACTTTAGAAAGACTATAAAAAAAATTCTTATGGGATGGAATTGCATGCAAAAATCATATACATCTGGTAGTCTAGGATACCTATTTCCAGCCTTTACAGAATAAGGGTCTTGGTCTGAGGAAGTTGAGAGATCTAAATAGAGCCCTTCTAGCTAAAAATGGTTGGAGGCTTTGCACTGGAGCATCAAGGAAATGGGCTAGTATTATCCAAAACAAATACTTGGAGGGTAAAAACCACTTTATCAATTTTTCTAATCCTCCACGTGGGTCTATTTTCTGGTAAAATATAATAAATAGCAAGAAATTTCTATCGCATAGTCTAAAATAGAGAGTAGGAAGGGGAGACAAAATTGATTTTTGGAAAGACCCTTGGATTCAAGAGGAGACTTTAGAAAACAACAAATTTTTTAAAGATATTAAAGAACTTTTAACCAAAACCTGTGGTAAGAAAATTAATGGTTACATTCGTAGGGTGGATGATTTTTAGGAGTGGAAAATAAAAAAGAAGATATGTAAGGCCTGGGGGGTAAATATCTACAAAACCTCCTAAGGAGTTATTATTTAGGTAGAGCTTTAGAGGAGGATCAGATAATTTGGGGAAGAAACCATCAAGGCTAGTACTTGGTGAAGGATGTATATAGAGTCTTGGGCAAAGTAACTTCAGAGAAACCAAAGCTTAAAATAATTTGGAAGCTAAAAATCATCCCTAAGGTTGCTATATTTTTTTGGACTGCCATTCTCAATAAGATCCTTACAAAAGATAATATGTTCAAAAGAGGGATTGTGGTTCCAACTATTTGTTTCTTATGCAACAAAGCGAATGATTGTGTGGACCACCTATTTAGAACTTGTAATTTTTATTGTGATATTTTAAATATGTTATTGAGAGAATTTAATGTTGCTTGGGTCATTCCATATTCTCTAATAAATATTTAAGAATAGTGGCATGTAGGAAGCAGTTTTTTTTAACAAAAATGCATTCCACATATTTTTTGGGGGATTTGGTTGGAAAGAAACATATGAGTGTTCAAAAATAAAACCAGAGGAATAATTGGGGTTTATGTCAGGATAAAAAAACCCTATTGGAGGATTGTATTAAAAACATTGTTGTCTAGAAAAATCTTGCAATGATCCTCTCTAGAGAAAAAGACATCTTAAATATGGAAAAAATTATAAGGTGAGACTAGATACTAGATGGGAACGTCCCCACAAATATTGGATAAAAATTAACTTTGATGGAGCTGCAAAAGGTAACTTGGGTCATGCTAGTGGGGGGGGCTCATTAGGAATGATAGAGGTCAGGTAGTTGCTACATATGCTAAGGATCTAGGAATTACCACAAATCATCAAGTTGAAGCAAGGGCAATGCTTATAGGCCTCCGAATTGTAGTGAATTTGGGTTTTAGGAGAATTGTTCTTGAGGGGGATTCCAATAATATTATAAATTCCCTTAAAAAATGGGAGTTAAATAATTCTAGAATTTTCCAAATAATTATAGATGCGAGGACTATCTTGGGAAACCTAGAATAAATTCAAGTTAAACATATTTATAGAGAGGGAAACAAAGCTATCGATAAAATGGTGAATATGGCAATTAAATCTGATAATTTCAAGGTCTGGTCATATGTCCCCATAGAGTTGGAAGATATCATAAGAACTAATAATGAAGCCAACATATAAATAGGGCAGAGCAAAGAAATTAAAATTCTTGTAAATGTTTTATAAAAGGAGGCATTTTGAAAAATCAAATGTGAGCAATGAAACAAAAAATAGAGAGAAAATGTTTCAAATCTAAAGGAAATGGAAACGAAGAGCTAGGGGAAATGAAAATTTTCTTGCAATTTTAAATACAACATTTGAAGGCAGAAAAGGAGTTGGATTTTTTTTTGGAAGGAGCCATACCACTGAATTTTTTTCACCATGTGAGGTCAATTTGGGGCATATTTTTTTGTGCTTGTATGTGTGATATTGAAGACCTGTTTTCTGCAATATATTGGAAATACTTCAAGTTTTCAAACATGTTAATATTTGAATTGGTTTTATTTTTGGTATATTTCACCATTTCCTTAGAAGATTGCATCACATTAGTTTTTTTATTACAACAATTTAGGTAACACTAATGCTGGTTTTTGTGTAGAATACTAATGCTTGTAGGGTTTATGGAGAAATTCTTGGTTGCAGTATTTTTGTTATTTCATTCTTTGTTATTTTTTTCTAAACTTTCCCTTTTGCAAATTTTTTTAAACTTTGGCGATTAAATAAATAAATAAAAATTCAAAAATAAATGCACGGGTCTCTAGAATGAGCTTCAATGTTTCATTTAAAACAAGTTTGATTTCATTTTGAATCTATTTTGAAATTATAAAAAATATTTAAAGTTGTTTTATAAGGGTTTTATAATTTCAAAATTTTGCATTATTCCATGTTTTGAAGGTAAATCAATTTTTTATGTTTTACATTTTTATTCACAAGCAATAAATGAACTTCTCTTTATGAAAATTGCAATTACATTAAACAGGGGTAGTTTATATGACATTCCATAGGCCATCATTTTCAGAGCAATAAATTCGCATCTCTTTATGAAAATTTTGATTTCATTAAAGAGACAATTTATATATTATATCAAAGGCTATTGTTTTTAATGTTGTAAATTATTTTTTCTTTATGAAAATTATGATTTCATTAAATAAGGGTAGTTTATAATGATATTTTAAGGCCATTACATTTTATAGTTAGTAATGCATATTTATTTCCTTTTCATTCATCAAGCAATAATTAAAAGAATTCAATCTTCATTTCACATTCACATTTAGATAAATTTTAATCTTCTATTTCATTTTTCAAAGCAAGGTTTAAGCAATATAAACTTGTCTAACATCTTCTTAATCAAAGGAAGATAAAATCTACCTAAAATACTCCAAGATAAAATGGATTAAGGCTTTACATCATGGTCATATGAGGGCCAATCACATTTTCCTTTTTTTTTTAAGTTTCATGAACAATCATTAGCATAGCATAATAAAATAAACCAACACAGGCCCCTTGTTAACAATTACTTGCAATCACTAAGGTATTCCTAGCACTTATTTGATACATTTTTACAAGCACTAAAGCACACATAAGTAAAATAACCTTGGAGAAGTTATTTTTGTTTAAACTTCTCTGCAAGAGAGGGTTTTGTGATCAAAACCCTAAGTGTGAGTGTGATTTTGCAATTGGGAAAAATTATCACTCAACATTTTGGCACTAGAAGGATGGCATGAATCAGTTTAATTTATTGTTATTTAATTGCTAAATTGTTCATGTTTATTTAAAATAGTTATTTGAAAGTATTGGTATTGACTAACAAAGTTTTGTTTTCTTGTGATCACTTTCATTGATTCAAACATTTTCTAATTGATGATGCATTAATGCTAACCTTTTGCAAATTGGAAAATGTTCTCTAATGTCATGGTTTAATTGACACATATCTTTTGATTGATATACATGATGATTTATATGTTAAACATTTGAGATTTGTTAGTCATTGCATGCTTCTTTGTAAGATATATTTATTTGACTAACAAAACTGATACTAAAGTTATATCTCCTTTACTATTGCAAGATTTACTCCAATTATTATAGGTAGTCCTTTAAACATACATGGGATTTCACATGAGGTTCCTATGGACTTGGTGTCTTATCTACCTCAGTTTAGGTATGATGGAACCAGGCTAGTTGAAGCACTCATTCATGCATTTGTAAATAGGATGAGTTGTTTACACATAATGCATGAAGATGTTGGATGTGAAATATTTTCATACACATTGGATAAGGTTGCACATGATTGGTTTATAAATATTTTGTAGCTTCTATTACTTCATGGGATCAATTAGAAGTAATGTTTCTCAACCATTTTGGAACATTAGAAGATTGGGATATGATATCAAATCAATTTGCCCCTGTATGTAAAGAACCTAATGAATCCATGATTCAATTCAATGATAGGTTCCATAGGTTTTATATCAAAATGATTACACATTACACCATTTCAGAAGAAGAAGCCATTGAAATGTACAGGGGAGCCTTAGAACCCTTAATTGATACATTTCTAGGGGAGAATCTTGAATATCCATCCTTGCCTAGAGCCTATAATGCCACAATAATATTATAAAAATGATAAGTTGAGGCACAATATCCTCCCATGATGAATTGTTTTTTAGGATTTAATGAATCCAACCTACACCAACCATCTAATCTAGAACCCTTGAATCAAATGATGTCTAAGGTGAATAATCAATGGGATGAAGTTGAATGTCCAAATGTTACAACCACCTTAGATATTTTTCAAGAGGAGGTGCAAGTTTCAAAGCCAATGTACACCAATGAGAATTATGGTGAACAAGCCCATCAAAATATTGATATTAATTCATTTTTTGAAATGTATGAACCTTCAAGTGATGGAAGAGTCGTAGAGTTAACTAGCATGGATATATGTGATAGGGTAAGACCTTCCATAGAATTGAACAAAGTGGTTGAAATGGAGGTTGAAGGAAAATAATTAAATAAATTCGAAGACATGATAGAATTTCACCACTTATTCTCGAAAGATAATTTAGATGGGATTATTGAAACTGATGGTCAAGAAAACCCACACCTTTCAAATTATGATAAAATTGAATCATGATTTACAAATGTGGATTGTGATATTACAAGATTGAACACAAAGAGTAGCCCACTTTTAAAAATAATTGAACCATATAAGAAAGGTGAAGGTGAATTTGATGAGGAACACGTTGATGAATTGGAATATGGTGAATAAATAGTTGAGCATCACAACTTGATTTTGGAAGATGATTACCATGATTCTTGGGAGAAATGGAAAAAATATGCTCACTCCAAAAATTCTAATGAAATTTTTGTATCAATTGATATGTAGGTTAATACAAGTGCTTTCTCGCATGAGATTATTACAAGTCCTATACAATCTAAGAATGTTTTGGAGGAAGGGTTGGAATCTCATCAAGTGTTGGAAAATGATGATGATTCTACTACCATGGATAAAGAAGAAGATATATGAATCAAAAGACCATGTCAAAGATAAAATAGAGTTTCATCCCACAAATTTAGATGGCAATTTTTATAATGGTTGGGGAAGATATGAAGAATCCTTGCTTTTCACACCCCTATTGATGAAATTTCTATTGATATGTAGGATGTCGAAAAAGCTATCTCACATGAAGATTTTGTAATTCATGTACAAGTGAAAATGTCATGCCCATTTTAGGAATAGAGAAGGTTCTAAATTTTGATCATTTTGAATATGATTTTATGGAACACCTTACTGAAATAGAAGAGGTAAATTTTTTTTTTTTTTTGGAATACGAAAAACCGGGGTTGACATTCACATGATTATTTTGAAAATTTTAATGAAGAAATACCATTGGTGGCTAGCAAGGAATTAGAACTGATTTTTACTCCTCCAAATGATGAAAATGTTGCTTTATTTGAAACAACTCAAGTGATTGATCATGAAGATCTGTTATTTGACACATCCCTTGATAAACATAAGGTATGTTCTAAAAAGGATGAACACGTGTTTGATTAGGTGCCTAATTTTGGTGTTTTTGATGAACATGTAATTGATGAAGATAAAGATCATGAAAAAGAAGAAATTGCAAATCTTGACCAAGTATTGGTAAATGAAAGTGTATCAAAGGTAGAACCTCATATTTTAGGCTCAACCATGTGAACCCTAGGTGAAAACTTACCTAATTGTCTATGGGATTCAAATGTTATTTATGATGAAATGCCATTAGAGCTTAATAAATAAATAGTATTGATTTCTACTCATACCTCTAATAAGATTGCTTTGTTGAATAAAACAGAAGTATATGTGCTTGAATTGTTTAATCAAATTCATCAAAAATTGATAATGAAATCTAGGATAAATACCTATAATAATCCTCATTTAGTAGATATCCTAGATGATTGTAAATGTTTGCATAAGTTTGATTGGACTAAAAAAATGGAAAATAATTTAGCTTTAAAGGTTTTGAAAATAGACTCTTATTTACAAAAAATCATTTTTTTTGTAGATAAGATACTATAGCATTAATACCGGTTTTTACAGGTTGACCCAAAACCTTTCAAAAAAATCAGCCCAGGGCTGTTGATGAACATGTCCTTACTAAGGATCATATATATGTAAAATCTACATGTCGCCAAAGCCATTACATCCGATAAGGCACATAGCCTGTTATAAAAAATAAAATTCCCATACAACATTTTGGGTATACCCCGAGAAAACACATGCATCATAATTACAAAAAAAGAAACAAACACATATCCCTTGAAATAGTGGAGAAACAAAAAGTTGCAGACACACATAGAACAGTACTAAAAAAAACTCCCACAAGCTCTGTATTGATAGTTACTCTTAATAATTCTTTGGTAATTGCTTTCTTCCACATATGACATGCTTTGGGACTACATCCCATCTTGGCCAATCAGCCTTGTAGAAGTGAACCTATTGGCTAGATTTATGGCAATGGCTATTTGGTGGTCCATGTGGCTCTGGCTCAAAGTCTTATATTGTCATTTCTTTCCTGCCCTATGATTATCAACCAACCTCAAATTACGAAGACAACTAAGAGCCATGTTATCTGACATGTGACTATCCCCATTAGTCTTTGTGGTATTTCCAAGCAGCATCCACCAAGACTGATAGCTCGGATAATTTTTATTGTGAGTCCATTTCAAAAAAGAGATGAGAATACTCATAGCCTTCAAACTTACAGTGCCTTCCCTGTTGGTAAATTTAACTATCATTTTTGACATTCTTGTTGAATAAGCTCCTCTACTTCACTCGAGACATCATGTTCCCAATTGAAAATTCTGTCACCATCGACACCCAAATTAGCCAGCTTATCAGCAACTTTGTTAGCTTCCCGAAAGACATGTTGGGCTTTTTTTTCCTGTCTTCCCTCTTCAAAAATTGTTTTAATACTCCAAGGAGGTGTTTTCCAATTATTGAGGAGATTTATAACATGCATAGAGCCTCCTTCTATGATCAAATTGCCTTCTAAGTCTTGAGTCATTTGAAGGCCTATCCACATAGCTCTAGCTTTAGCTTTGTTGTTTGTCCTTGTTACCAAATATTTGGAAAACACAAGCATCATATTCCCATTATGATCTCGCATAATACCACCAGCACCTGCTCTTCCAAGATTGTCCTTGGTCACTCCATAAAAATTAAGCTTAAACCAACTTGTAAGAGGTGGGGACCACTTAACATTGGCTATGGGGTTGACTGCCCTAGGCATAGACTCTTATAACAAGGTTAAGCTTAAATATTGAGCAATCATGGTCTCATTCAGATGAGGTTTATGGTTATCAAAATGGATAAGGTTCACATTCTCGTTGGCAAAGGATAGGATCCTAGCAATGATAGTTTTATGATCATGGATAGACTCATTAAAGACTCTATGGTTCCTTTCTAACCACACCTGCCAAAGATAGTGATTGAGACAAATTTTCCACATGTATCTAAGTCTTTTGCTTGAAAAGGGGTAAGGCCATTGGATGAACAAATCAAGTACAGTGGCTGGTTTAACCCAAGAAATATTGAAGGCCTAGAAAACCCCACTTAGGATAGTCAAGGAAAATGTGATAAATGGTCTCCCAATTAGCCCTGCACAGATAACAACGATTAGTGATACAAATACCTTTATGCATCATATTATCAATGGTTAGAATTCTTCCTTGGATAACCAGCCATGAAAAGACTACAATTTTTGGAATTAATTTTTTTATCCAAACTAAGTCCTTTTGGAGGACAAAATCCTCATCATCAAGTAGAATCTTGTAAGTTGATTTAACAGTGAACTGCTCATTTTTCTTAGGAGCCCAGGTCACTTGATCTTCCTTGGGTCTCATGGGGATAAACTATTTCCCAAGAATGTTACAAAGATCATTTGATTCCACTTGAAATCCCTGAATCCTTATTTTTTTCCACTTCATTCTGCCTCTGTCCTCAACCATATAATCAAAGACTTTTCTAATAATGAATTCTTTCGTGATATCTCTTATTCAGGCTAAGTTAGGATATTACGTTAGTGGTTCGTCCTTAGCCCATCTATCATTCCAACAATTTATCCTCTCACCATTGCCTAAAACCCATCTTAAACCTTTTTTGATGATTTCCTTACAATTGAGAATTGCTTTCCAAAAAGCAGAACCTCTGATTGGAATTGAGTCTCTTAGAAATTCCACATTTTTAAGATATTTTTGTTTGATGATAGTTGTCCATTCATTTTCTTCACCAGAAATGAGGTGCCACGCCTACTTAGCTAGTAAAGCTAAATTCATATGAGCAATTATCCTCAGACCTAAGCCCCCATTTTACCTAGGTCTACACACTTTGGTCCATCCTATAAGGTGTATCCTTTTTTTTCCTCTAATCTAGTCCATTAAAATTCTTTTTGGAGTCTCTCAATTTTCTGTAAAACCTTCACAAGGGCTTTGAAAATGGAGAAGAAATATACTGGAATGCTCTTAAGAGAGGCCTTAGTGAGGGTCAACTTTCCTGCTTGAGATAGAAGATGACATTTCCATCCAAAAAGTTTTTTTGAATTCTTTCAATAACCTTGTCCCACATTGACTCTCTCGGAGAACCAATGAAAAGAGGGAGACAAAGATACAAATTGGTGAGGTTTGCTATATCACACCCTAATATTTCTACAATCCTTCCTTACCTACGAATGGGGGTGTTCAAGAAATATAACTTGCTTTTACTGAAATTAACTTTCTAAACAACATCCTCGTAGAGTTGTAGGATGTATTTAATTCTTTTGGCCTCAACCACTGTCGTCTTAGTCAATAGAAGGGATCATCGATGAATTGTTGATGAGAAATAGTCCTAGTGAGAGATGTTGCCTTGATTCCTGATATTAGCCTTGAACTGCAATAATTTTTGATGGTTTTGCCTAAAGATTCTACTACAATGATGAATAACATGAGGTTGATAGGGTCCCCCTACCGAATTCCTCTACGACTTTGAAAGTAACCAGCATTTGTTCCATTAAGAAGAATCGAGAAACATGTTTTAGAAATGAATTTTTTGATCAAATTAACCCATTGGTGGTGAAAACCAAACTTAAGGAGGACATCAATAATAAAGTCCCAATTTAGCCTGTCAAATGCTTTGTTCATATCAAGCTTGAGGGAAAAAATAGACCTATTAGTCTTATGAGCAGAGTGCAGAGCTTCATGAACTGTGATAACTCCATACAAGATTGACCTACCCTGGATAGAGCTTCCCTGGCACGGATCTATGAATCGGGGAAAAAAATATCTCATTATATTTGCAATGGCTTTAGTTAGGATCTTGTGAGAAACATTGTGTAGATTGATTGGCCTGAAGTCAGCCATAGATTCAGGGGTTTGTTTTTGAGGAATTAGAGAAATAAATATAGTTGAGACCTTTTGGGATATTATTGCTTACTTGGAATTCTTTGACAGCAAAAATTACATCCTCACTTACGATGTCCCAAAAAGCTTGATAGAAACGATGGGGAAAGCCATCGGGTCCCTGGGCTTTGTCTAGCTCCATGCTAAACAAGGCTTCCTTAATTTCCTCATCAAAAAATGGAGCTAGAAGCTAAAGGTTTATATCATCATTTATTATGCTAGGAATGGATTGCAAGAGAATATCTTTGGCCTCCTCATTGCACTGAGATTCCTAACCAAGGATAGAATTGAAATAAGTTACTGCCTCCTTTCTGATTTCTATTAAGTCCTGAGTAATAGAACCATATGCTTTTTAAAAAAAAATTATCTTGTTATTGCTTCTATTTCTAAGCATGGTGACATGAAAAAACTTGGAATTTGAATCTCCATATTTCAACCAAAGAGCCCTTGATTTTTGCCTCCAATAGATTTACTCACAGGCCAAAATGTTATGAAACTCTGCTAGTTTCGTTCATTCCTCCTCCCTAGTAGTTTCATTAGAATCACCATGTTGAATTCTCTGATCAATTATCTTCAAAATTTCAACAACATATTTTTTATTTTCAAATAGGTTCCCAAATACCTCTTTGTTCCATGTTCGAAGCTTTTCCTTAACAAACTTTAATTTTCCAGCAAGTTTAAAAGTTGCACTACCCCTGATAGGCTGCTGCCACCACTGAATTAAGTTATCTCTAAAACTGGAATGTTTGATCCACATTGATTTAAATTTGAAAGGTTTATTAAATAACAAAGAGTTAGGGATCTCCAACAAAATGGTATTATGATCAGAGGTAATTTTAGGAAGGGCTTGCAAGGTAGAATCACCGAATATATTTGTATCCTCCTTTGATAGAAAAAACCTGTCAAGCCTTTCTTGAATAAGATCACACCCTATCTGCCGATTACTCCAGGTATAATTTGCTCCTCTAATTTTTACATCCATCAACATGTTGGAGTTCACAAAGTCATTGAACTCATCCATGTTCTTGATAGGTGGTCCATTTCCACTCATTTTGTCTGAAGGGTAAAGAGGAGTGTTAAAATCCCCAACCAAAATCCAGGGGATATTCTGGAATATTTCACTCAGATTACCTAAGTACTATCACAATAGAACTCTCCCTTGAATTGAAGTAGGGGGATAAATATTTTAAAGGATCCACGACCCGTTGTTTTTTATTTATTTAAATAAAACACTAAGAAAACTATCATCTTTATGAATAATGGTGCCTTATACTATCCGAGGATCCCACAAAGTCATAAGGCCTCCAGACGCTCCTCTAGCTGATTTGCAAACCATATCCCCTTGATTCCAGATTTTTTTTGCTAATTTTTTGACTGAATCTCATCAATTTTTATTTCTTGCAACATGATAATAGTTGGATTCACTTGATTTCTTATTGCACTAACTTCCCTGTGTTTGGGTAGGCCATTGAGGCCTCTCACGTTCCATGAGAGAAACTTCATTTAGATTTTTTGGGATTTATTCCTCTCCCCCTTCCTTGAGGGGGTTTTCCTAATTTGTTGTCTTCAGAACCCAGAATAACTTGTTGAAACAAGGTTCTTTGTTTTCCATTGGCAATGTCATTATCATTTTTAATTTTTTGATGCTCAACATTTTATATTCTCCCTCTTCTTTTTTCACTGCCAAAATCTATATGAGACTTCACAATGCTCCTGGTTTGTTTAGGACTAAACTGGGGGGAGGCAATTTGTTGCAGAACTGGACTACCATATTCCTCAGTCTAAAGAGTTTCACATATCTCCACCCCTAAATCCAAATCTTCTCCTTTTTTCTAGTATTCCCCTGGTCTTCGAGACAACCCCTCAGTAGGATTCACCTAGCTCCTAGTGATGATGTTAGGGAGATGATATATTTTATTTTCCAATGCCTCAAGTTTTTTCCTGAGTTCTTCAACATTAGGGTTTGGCTTTGGGATGTCCATTGGGCTTGAAGTATTTTCAGCATTGGGGTTTAAGGATCCCAACTTGGATGGGGATTCTAGAGATCGGGAATTAGGGTTTGGATTTGTGATGCCCACGGGGCTTACAGTAATTTCAGCATTAGGGTTTGAGGATCCTAACTTGGATGGGGATTCTAGAGAGTCATAAAGGTTAGCCTGAAGGTTATGGGCTTCAATGTCTTTCGATAATCCTCCTACTCCAATATTGGATAGAATTGAAAATTTATTTGAAACTAGAGGATTGGAACTTACCTAAGTATTTTGGTTGCCAACAACCTGTTGTTTTCCTTTATCTTGTTGGGACCCTGCAACCCCTCTTTTATTTTTTTGGTAGACATAATTTTCCTGATTGAAATCACCTCTGCCAAGGAAACTCCTCAAATTTCCTCTGTCTAGCATTCCCTTATTCTACTTTTCTCTATTCATTGCCAAGTTAGGGCATTGATTGCATAGATGTCGTTGATTTTTGCATTTTTCATAGAATACCGATTTGTTCTCATACTCTATCGGTTGTTTTCGATAGTATTCTCAATACTCTAGCTCCACAAACCTTGGCAATTCATTATCCAAATTAGCATTTACGTAGCTTCGTGCATGAGTCATCCTTGTCCTGGCCAAGGTCGCATAGTCAATGGAGATCAGGTCCCTATAGTTCTAGCTATGCCTTGCAGCCAATATTCATTGAAGAACTAGGTAGGTAGATTCGGGAGACGAACCCAAATAGGGGAAATGCTAATATTTTTCTTTTTAGGGTCAAAATATTCACCCCATCATCTGATAAAAAGGCTCCTTTTGCCCAAAAACTAAGGACCTCCTATTAAAATGCAGTTAGAATCCTCCATATTGTTAAAACAGATAATGAAAAAGACTCGAGTTAGAGCTACCAACTCCAAGATACCTATCGATCGCCATTTATCCATCGCCCAAGCCCTGATAGTCTCCATGTCCGACCTACCTCCCAAAAACTTGCCTACAAGGGATAATTCTTCCATTGAAAGAAAAGAGCTCATGGAAATTTTCGTGGCCGAAATTTTATTATTTACTAGAACTAGGGGCAGAAGAGAGAGAACCTCCTTTCTTTTTCCTCTAAGAGTCTCAGTAGAAGACATCCACTTCTTGGACCCCGCATTGTCCTTCGTATCTTTTTTGTCGAGGTCTTTCTGAGGAGGGTCAGGCCAAATCTGTCACAACCTAACTGCCTTCCTATGGATCCTCACTTGATCCATGCTCAAGGTTCCCACCTGCCCCTTTTGTACCTGCTCTACCTCTACTACCTTGGCTGAGATTCCTACCCAAAAAATTCAAACCCTCACTCCCATCGCACCCACTAAACCTCAGCTCACTCATTCTCTTCTATTACGCTATCCTTATTTAAAGTGTCAACAAAATATCATATTTGAAAAGGAAATCCTAGTTCTACATCATGATTTGAATTGTGAAATCTACATGTTAAGGAATAGACAAGAAGTAATTGAAAATCAACTATTGTCTAGTCAATTTAATGATTTGAAGATCACCTATGGGATTTCTAACGGAACTAAATCAAATTGGTGGTGTGAGAGTGGTAATATGAAAATTGTTGCATTGTGTGGTCTAATCTTACTATCATTGGGTTCTTGCAAATCTTGGCGTGTGTATCATGTTACATGTATTTTGAAATGTTCTAATCATGTTTGGGATCCAGGGAAGTGATGGCTCAAAATTTAACATCTTCCTATACATTATTGTATATTTTTGTTTATAGTTTTGGTTTTCATATTTTTTGTTTAGCTTTGCTATTTTTGTGCTTTGTCCTTAATTTTTTATTTTGTTTTTCTTTCTTGTTAGTTTACTGTAGATTAGGTTTTGATTTGTGTTTTTTATTTTGTGTTTTGGGTTGTTCCCTTATTTTGAAGTTATGTTTCGTGGTCGCTAATTTATGGTCTCTTGTCTATTTTTTGTGTTCCTTTGTTAAGTAGGTTGGAATACCTAATCTAAAAGTAGGTGAACCTGAGAAAATGGGGATGAATTATTTTATGATCATGCTTAGATTTTGGGACTAAAATGGTGAAGTTTGGAACAATGAAACATTTTGCTAAATCTCCACATGTAACCCACATATTAAAGGGTATTTATGGAAGTTCTAAAGGATGAAGTTATCTTTATTTGCATATTAAAGCTAAATTCTAACATTCTCAATTCAAGTGTTACATAGATATTTGCAAATTTCTATATAAAAGAATAATATAAGCAATGCAAAGATTGATCAAATCAATCACCAAGTTTAAATAAACTCCACTGGGGCTATAGACGCTTGAATGAAAGTGGAGCTCTGTCTAGACAAAGCTTAATATAAAAAAAGAAAAAAGATGAGCATTGAAAAGCTTGATCAAATCAGTCACCTAGTTTAGAAAATATCCACCGAGGCTATGGACGTCTAACTAGCAATGGGGCTCTGTCTGAACAAATTATGCTCAAAAGAGACTTTGCAAAAATATTATTTAAAATGAAATATTATGAGCAATATTTTATATCCTAATGCAAGTTAGGTGATGGAATCTGTATGGTTTTCAAGGATACAAAATGAATCACTTTTACACACACTGAGCAAAGGCATATGGATTAGTTGTTTTTATTTGAAGTTGTTTACCCCACCTTCTTGTGATATTTCTAAATAATTGTTATTGCACTAATATTTTATGGTCTCATTTCATGTTGGGTTATTCACTCGAAATGCTTAGGAGCACTTCTCAGTAGAGTCACCATTTTTTGTGGCCATTCCACAACTAGCCCCAAATTTGGGGACCCATCTTAAAATTTTGGTTTTTGAGGAGTTTTGAGTGCTAATTTTAATAGATTCCACGGTTTAGCATTGGTTAATGTTTTTTTTGTTTTGCATGTGTTTAAGGTCGATAATTTTTGGTTATTTTGATTAGTTTTAAAGTTTTCCTTTATTGTGATTTTCAATGACTAAAATTTTTGAAACTAATTATTTGATTGCTTTATAAAAAAAAAATATAATTCTAATAAATATAATATTATAATTATATAAATAAAACATTCAAAAGTGATATATTAATTTATATACATAGGTTTGAGGTGTAGAAAAATTGGTTCATCCAAACCCCATAAGGGGGACGGAGGTCCAAGGTTCAAATCTCGGGCCTTGCCGGACTAAACTCTTGTCCCTTTCTTGGTGCTTTCAGCGATGTAAAAAGTTTAAAATGATTGTGGCATGGTGGTTATAGGGACAGACTGTGCAAAGATCTATGTGGCAGCTTTTGGGGTGGACAACACAGAATACTGTGGCAGGCATAAAAGCTGGACAACCTGCTTGGATTCGTGGCAACTATCGATTCCACCATGTTAAAAAAAAATTATATACATATATATTAATAAATAAATCAAAATAAAAGAAAACATAAAAAATAATAAAAAAAGAAAGAAAATATTATATGTATATATATATATATATATATATAATACCTTTCCATGGTTTTCAGATGTTTTTTGGTTTTAAAGTGGTTATTTTTAAAGTTTTAGAATGATTAGTTAATAGTGAATGAATGAATGAAAGATTTTAATTACATCCGTGAGACTCAAATATGGTCTATGGGCCCTCAAATGTGGAAGCACAATTACTCAAATCATATCATATGATATTTAATATCTTTGAGAAGGTTGTTCCTTCTCCTGCTGATTTGTGTTAGCAATTCCCCAAATTTTTTTACTTTACTGTCTTCAAATAAATCTGCCATAAACCCGTTCCCAAGTGTTTCTTTTTATTTGTCACGGATATCTAAAAAAATTGAGCATTTATAGATGAAGTTTTCCTCTGTCTCTACTACCCATGTACTGCATAAAGTACATATCCTTTCTTCCCATTGTTCTTTGGGAATTTTCCATCTCCATGTTTCACATCTAAGCCTATGAGAGCTAGTCCTTATTTGAGCAATGAATATTTTTTCCTTCCACTTGATTTCAGTGTCTATATACGCTTTTTCCTTGTGGTCATACGTTGGGTTAAAATTTGTAATATAATATTGTCTTTTCCTACTTGCATTTTTCCATATTCCACTTCTAAACTTTTCATTCACATAATATTTTGTCTTTGTTGACATTTGGGCATTCATTTATGTTGATTTCCCAGTGTTTCATTCATTTCTGATTTTTTTCATCCACATATTCTTTCGCCTATGCAAATCTTCATCCCTAGCTGTCCTAGGCCATCTATCATCTTTCATGTTTTCTATTTTTTTCAAATAACATAACTTGGTCATAGCAATTGCTTCTAAAGGGAACATTCTAATTTCAGCTAGAATAATTTCATAAGGGATTGTGGCCTTAATTTTGAGAAAATTTGTGATTATATATTTTTGAATCCTTTCTATTTACCTCCATTTTGCATTTGTTGTGCCACTAGCCCACACCTCACAACCATACAACAGAACCGGTGTAACAAGTAGGCCAAATAAGACCTTGGTGGTCTTCCGGTCCCACAACTTGATATTCCTACACCTATTTTGAAGTGCATATAGTGCTCTCCAACCACTTTGAGTTCTTTTCATCCTACATGTATTCCAATTAATTTTGTCATGAAAGTCTATGCCCAAGTATTTATATTCTACTACTATATCAAGCGGTTCTCTTGCAAACTGAAATTTGAGTTGTTGCTTCTTTTTTGCTGAAAAGTCATAATTCTTTTTTTGCTCGTGTTCACCTACATCCCAACTTCTTTACAAAATATTTCTAGAGCTTGAAGGTGATATTCTGGATATTTGGCTATTTTGGCCACAATAATTACATCATATGCATACATGAGGAGTTTTACCACATATTTGGCTAAGTGCACACCCTCTCCCAAAAATTTGTTTATCCATTCTTCTAACTTGTCAATGTACAACCTAAATAAGGTTGAATATAGAGGGAAACCTTGTTTGACACCTATTTCACTACCAAAACATTCAGATAATCCTTCCTGTGTTCTGATTCTAGCCTTTAAATTCTCATATAGTCTGTGAACTGCTGCCCTGTAGTGAATTGGAACCTCTAGCTCTTCCATTCTACTCCATAAGTTTTTCCTTGGCACTGTGTCAAATGCCTTTTTGAAGTCTAAAAAACAAAAAATAGCCTCCTCTTTTTTGTCCCATATTTTTTTCACTATGTGTCTGAGCATGATACAGTGATCAATAGTTGAGTGCTTGGGCCTAAAACTTGTGTGCCCATTTTATTTTGCCCATATGTTGATCCTATGCTCTATCATACTCCCAAACAACTTTGCAAAGAGAGGGATGATCATGATAGTTTGATACTTTGAGGGATTATTTACATATCCACTTTTAAATAAAGGAATGGTCAAGCTAGTTGTCCACTCAGTAGGGAAGCCATTTTGTATGACCTCATTGAAAATTTCTTTGATCTGCAATTCCAGGATATCTACGCCCCATTTTATATGCTCTTATTGAATATTGTCTATGTCACGAGCTTTACCAGTTGCTGAATTTTTTATCCCTTGAATAATGTCTTCAATTGTAAAAAAATTTGTCTTGAAAATGATAGTAGGGGGTGTCTCGTGCTGGTTACTATGCCGATACATTTGTTTTGAATATTCCAACCACTGATTAACTATTATGTTATTTTCATTTTGCATCCTTTTCATGCTTAGTTCCTTCCAAAATTTCTTTGGTTCATGCTTCCATAAGTAAATCAATTCTTTCCTCCTTGTTCTAGTGTATTCTTATTTTTTTGCCCTTACTAGTTTGTCATATGCTTTTTTATTTTCTCTTTTTTTACCCGTTGGTTCCTTTAGTAATATTTGCAATTTTTTGCAATCTTCATCGAACCATGGGTTGGTTGGGAAGCTATTCCTTTCTTTATTTTTAGGTTTAGCTCTCTTGAATTTGTTTAGAGATTCTTAAATAACGTGCATTAACCATTCACTCTTACTGTAATCTCTGCTACTGTGACGTAGTTCTTCCCTTTATTGTAACTTGTTATTTAATATTGTTCTAAAATTCTACTGATTTTCATTTGTTAAGAGAATGTTTCCCTTGTGAGGATATTTATTTTTATTTTCTTGCAAGTGTTTTTCCCTTGGTTTGTCTCCATGCATTCGAAGTTTCATAACAATTGGGTTGTGATCTGACTTAAGTTCCACTAGAGAATCTTCCACTTCTAGCTCCTCTATTTTTGGTATGTAATTCTGTGAGCATATTACATAGTCTATTACCCTTATATTTTTTGCATGTATACTTTCCTACATTTTTCCATTTGTTCATCCCATTGCAAATAATCAAGTTGTATATGATGCAAAGACCTAAAAACTCTTCTCCATATTGCGTGATAGCCCCATGCTCATATTATGAAGTCTTGGTCCACTACTAATTTTCCTCTTCTGGCATCCAAAGAGGATTAATATCAATATCTTTGTTATCTTCTAGAATGTTAGCTTGCTTATTTGTTGTCCTTGCATTGAAATCTCCAATTAATATAATCTCCCCCAACGTATTGTATATTTATATGTCTATTTTTAGGGAGGATTATGGGTCTTCTATGTTAAGGTCATGTTTTTTATAGAATTTAGAATTTTTGGGAGCAAAATAACATGTCGCTATGCTAATAACTGACATATTTTCTAGGATCTTTATCCAGACGTACTATTTGTTTTCATATTGTTTTTCAATTTTAATGACCCTATCCCATTCCTCTTTTATTAAAATCATAATACCCCCATGCCCTTTGCCATTTTTTGCTGCTTTATTCCATATTGCTATTTTTTTGTATCCCATAAATTCTGGAGTCCTACATCCATCGTGTTCATGTGTTTCTGTCAATATGATTATATATTTGTAGTGGTTGTTATTATATATATATAGTTAATTTTAAGGATAATTTAAATGTATTTAATGAATGAAATAAATACGTGGAGTATAAGTGAATGGAATAAAAGATAAAAATAAATTAAAACACTTGTAAACGTTTCATAAAAGGAGGTGTTTTGAAAAATCAAACGCGATGAATGGAAATGAAAAACAAAGAGGAAATTTTTTGAATCCAAAGTAAATGGAAACGAATATCTAGGGAAAATGAAAAGGTTCCTACAATTTTAAATACAACATTCAAAGACAGAAAAGGGGTTTGATTTTTTTTTTGGAAGGAGCCATACCGCTGAATTGTTTTTCACCATGTGAGGCTAATTTGGGGTATATTTTTCTGCACTTGTATGTGTGATATTGAAGACCTATTTTCTGCAATATATTGGAGATACTTCAAGTTTTAATACATGTTAATGGTTGACTTGGTTTTATTTTTGATATATTGCACCATTTCCTTAGAATATTGCATCGCATTAGTTGTTTGATTGTGTGAATTCAGGTAACACTAATGTTGGTTTTTGTGTAGAATACTAATGCTTGCAGGGTCTGTGGAGAAATTTTGGGTTGCAACATTTTTATTATTTTATTTATTTTTCTAACCCTTCCTTTTTGTAGATTTTTTTAAACTTTGGTGATTAAAATAAAAATCGAAAAAAATTAAAACTTCAAAAATAAATGCATGGGTCTCTAGAATGAGCTTCAATGTTTCATTTAAAACAAGTTTGATTTCATTCTAAAGCCATTTTGAAATTATAAAAATTATTTAAAGTTGTTGTTTTATAAGGGTTTTATAATTTTAGAATTTTGCATTATTTCATATTTTGAAGGCAAATCAATTTTTTAAGCTTTGCATTTTTATTCACAAGCATAAAATGAACTTCCTTTTATGAAAAATGTAATTTCATTAAAGAGGGTAGTTTGTAGGGCATTCCATAGGCCATCGTTTTTAGAGCAATAAATTCACTTCACTTTATAAAAAAATTGATTTCATTAAAGAGAGGTAATTTATATATTATATCAAAGACTATTGTTTTTTAAATTTGTAAATTATTTCTTCTTTATGAAAATTATGATTTCATTAAAGAAGGATAGTTTATAATGATATTTTAAGTCCATCACATTTTATAGTTAGTAATGCACGTTTATTTCATTGTCATTCATCAAGCAATAATTAAAGGAATTCAATATTTATTTCACATTCACATTTAGATAAATATTAATCTTTTATTTAATTGTTCAAAGCAAGGTTTAAGCAATATAAAACTTGTCTAAAATTTGCTTAATCAAAGGAAGATAAAATCTACCTGAAATACTCCAAGATAAAATGGATTAAGGCTTTACATCATGGTCATATAAAGGCCAATCACATTTTCCTTTTTTTTTAAGTTTCATAAATAATCATTAGCATAGAATAATAAAATAAACCAACACAAACCCCTTGTTAACAATTACTTGCAATCACTAAGGGATTTCTAACACTTATTTGATACATATTTACAAGTACTCAAGCACACATAAGCAAAAGGAACCTTGGAGAAGTTTTTTTTTGTTTAAACTTCTTTTCAAGAGTGTTTTGTGACCAAAATCCTAAGCGTGAGTGTGGTTTTGCAATTGGATAAAATTATCACTAAATAAGTAGTTCTTTTTTGTCACTTTTCTGCACTTTGTTTCATATTATTTTAGATTTTTATTTTTTTCTCTAACCCTATATTTTGTCTTTATTTAATTTTTATTTTATTTTCTTTAAGTTCCATCAAGCACTCAAGGCCCTAAAATGTTATATCATTTTGCACTAAAATCAATAATGGGGGTTTTGAAGTAATTAGAGCATCCATATAATTTTTTTTTTTAAGGATAACTTGTTAAATTATTTGGACACATTTAATTAAGGCATTTTTTTTAAGGTTCCAAAATGAATTCTTGCACTCCACATGTTTTTATTATTTTAAAAATTGTTTAACAAAGCAAGATAAAATTTGTTAACAAAGTAAGATAAAATTCATTCACAAAGCAAGATAACATGAATTAAATCACCATTTAGGATTCATATTTTAAATTTATATTTTAGTCTTTTCTTTTATGCTCAAAGCAAAGCTTAACAAGGAAGATAATTTTTTTTTTAAATATTCTTAACAAAGAAGATAAAATCTACTTAAAACACTTTGAGATAAAATGAATTAATTCACTGCTCTAGGATGGTCATAGAGTACCAATAACATTACATTTTCTTTTCTTTCAAATTTCATGAACAATAAAGAGCATGGCATATCAAAGTAATACCAAATCATAGGACCCTTATTAATAGTTAATTGCACCTCTAAAGTATTCCAGTACATTTTACATATTTTCACAAGCATTCTAACACACATAAAGCAAATATGGACGTTGGAGAAATTTTGAATTTCTTTATAAGAGAGGGTTTTCTAACAATACCCTAACTGTGATACAGGTTTTGCAATTGGGTAAAATTATCACTCATCATGCCACAACCATCTCACCAATTTCAATCTCCTCCTCCTTCCCCTCATTCATTCCCATACCCGCATCCATATCCTAACGCCACCATTCCTCTAGGCTATCATTATCTACCAGCCTTGGTTCATTTTCTCCCACATCTTTATATCCAATATATTATCTCCTGCCTTAACAACCTTGAGTTACATTTGAGTTATTATCGATGTCATTACCCTCCACACTATTTTTCTATGATTTGTATTCCCTTGCTTTCTTCGATGTTTATCCCTCATTCTTGCACATAACTCCCATCATACCCTAGGTCCACAGTCCAACCACTTATGTCTACCCCACATCCCTCATGCTCATCGTCACTTGAGCCATACATTTATTCCACGCCTATACTTTTAGAGTTGGTCTCCCACACTTTTCACCAACTTCTCCATGCAGGACTCCTTGTGTTACTTGAAATCCATCCCATTGACCCATATTACCCCAAGCTAAGGAATTACAAGGAGAACCAATTCTTCATCTACCATAGACAACTAGGGCATGACATCGATAACTATCGCATCTTTGAAAGCCTCATTAATAACATGGTATATGGAACACTTCCTCTACGATCCAAACACACCGTCTCTCCTGGAGTTATAATATCTACACCTCCTCCCATACTTTACCGCAAAGCTTCATGTGAATCTTTCACATCCACACCCCACTATTTCTAGTAGCTATCCAACTATACCAATTACCAGAATACTAGTTGCATAATCACTTTACCTCATCATTCGTACCCTATTCCTCACCACTTCACACATTCTTAGGTAATATTTATTATTTTTTTATTCCTCCTCTTTTTCTCTTCATATTGCTATTTGGCATTGTTGTATGGTCACACTTTGAGTGGCTACATACCTATGCTATATTTTCTTCCACTTTCTTCTTCTTATCCTATCTGTTTGGCATTATTGTATGGTCATGCTTCGAGTGGCTACATACCTATGTTATATTTTCCTTATCCTTCTTCTTCTCATTTCTATTTGGAATTTGTGTATGGTCACGCTTCGAGTAGCTACATACCTATGTTGATTTCATCCTTTATTCTTCTCCTTGCTTCCTCTTCTATTCTTTGTTTTCTTCATCCCTCTTCATCCACTTTTTATATTTTTTTTTCTTTCTTCACCATTCATATTGCCCGTTACTCTTCTCGTTTGTAGTAATCATGTGCATTTTCCATTTTATAGACATCTCTCAATATTTTTACACCACCACATGTTGGGGAAACCACACATGTTATTCTTTCTTCTTGTCATATTTTCATACCTCCATTTCTTTTCAAATAATTACCAATCTCATCTCGTTGATTTTCACCAATTCCTATTATAGATATTTTCTTGCATACTATATCTCTCATAATGCATCCATTGCATATACACATTTCTTCTCTTTTACATCTATATTTGTGCTTGTACATTCCCCCTATAAAAATGCATTCATAATGGATTAAAACATGCACTTGTTAGCATCACCACTTGATTGTCCACTCCTCTTTTTAGGATTACAAATTATATAGTATTTTGTGATATTTTTACCACTCACAAGTTATGTCAATAAAACATCACCTCTAGTTGACAAGTTTTTACACTTCCCACAACTGTCTTTGGTTGGTTAAATTTCTTTCAAGGACCATTCACACATGTATTTTAAGAAAAATTTTGAGTCTAGGGATGACAACACCTTGTGTAGAAATTTTCATCTAGCGAATGGTTTCCATTGCTCATCCTATCATTTGTGTGATCAAAATATGGCATGGGGATAAACAAAGGGACAAGCATAGGTAAAATTCCAAAAACATATAGAAAATAAAAAACAACATCCACATCGCAAAAAAAAAAGACAAGAGTACTAAAAAAAGAGAATCAAAATAACAAGGAGGAGAAAATAAAAAGAAAAGCCTCCAAGACCACTACTTCTATGTTTGATCTCCTTTGGTCATTTATTTTAACATAACATCATGGAATGATTTCCATCACCAGTAATAGGCTCTAAACGCCTGCCTACCAGTGGAATAGTCTTACAAGTGGTGACACATTTGTCACATTAGAGACCTTCTTCTATACAAATCACTATGCACTTGTGTATGAGCTAGCTATTTTGGCTACGTTTTAAATGGGTTAGTCCTACCTCCATTAAAATAGATAAATGAATATCACTTATTGCACATGCTGGTCCCTAATAGAATTTTATCCAATTAGCTGAATTATGAGTTGTATTTGAATCTTGCTCAGTTTCTCATGAATTTTTATTGTTATAACTATGATAGTCAAATTTAGTTCCTAATTCCTATGTCATCCTATATCTCTGATATAATAGAATGGATCACATTAACATTGATAAGTTACCATAAAAGTGCTTCCTATATGTATTTCATCATACACATACATGCATCATTACATCTATCTTACATTCACTCATCTACATCACCTCATTACTAGTTATGTCTAATATACAATGATATCATTCTCCTACATTCTACCACATGCATATATATCTATCCATAATACATTCATCTACCAATATCCTACATTACACATACACGTAATATTAAATTACACATTCATTCACATAAAAATCATGACACATGCATATAGAGTCATAACAAAAGCATGCATATATATATATATATATATGTTATGATAAAAATACCCTCAAGATACAAAAATTGTGTACATCAATTGTACATCTCAGTATTACTGACTGCTAGGAGTCTCGCTACTCCCCTCTTGGGTTATCATCCCTAACTCCAACCTTCATGCCTCTGCTACCCCACTCAACTCTAAAGAAGATTCTTCTAATTGCACTACCATAGGTACTACCACCCTACCCAACCCTGGGGTATCTCCTACTATCTATGACACCACAAGTGCTACCATACTCAACTCCTTCAATACTATCAAGAGAGAACTCCACCCTCTCTATTGTGAATGTGTATGAGTCTATGACTGTGACCTCACCATGATTGTGACCCTCTATAATCTAGAATTGCATACCCATACGAATTCAATGTGATCTTACATTGCATCCTCATCAATCCCTTCCTCAAATATCACTCTGACACCTTCACGTGTACCTGTAACCAATGAGTCACCTTGAATCATAGGGTTGTAACCTCAGTCCCCAAACCTTCTACCACCACTATGGCCTACTCGATCATTTCCCTAGAATGATCAACCTCCTCTCATGCCTACTACTATCTTTCTATCTTTACATGTAAATATATTACCTCCACCTCATGTACTAGTTGAACCACATCCCTATCCTTCTATACCTACTGCACACTCTCTTGTGCCATGGCAATATGTATCCTTAATATCACCTTAGTGGCCATGGTCTCTAATATCCAGTATCATAAATCCTCCACACTCTCAGAATACATTGTTTACTCCACATCAAGCTATCCTCATAGCTCCTCACACTTCCTCTCCAAATTCTTCCTCTCTATGTGGCTCGTCTGCTCACCTACAACCAATCTCCCTTTTAACTCTAGATACTCCTCCACCAAAATCCCTTGATCTATAGCCTAATATTTTCTACTCTCATGTAGTCTACCTTCTAGATCTCACACTTTCTCTCTCTTAGTATCACGAGATCATCATGAGCATCCATCATATATTTAATATCCAAGGCTATGTTTGGCATATATTGGAAATTTTGAGTTAGTTGTATTGTCATTGATGTCAAGAGTAAGTGTCAGTGATTAGTGCAGGACTTGGTAAAATACGAGTTAAAATATTTATATTTTAAGCCCAAGAGATTTGGTCTAAGGGCTTCACATTATTGGTCAAAAGGATGGTTAAATACACTGAAGGAAAGAACTAAAGGAAATAATATTATAATATTTATTATTATAATATTAAAGGAAGTAAAAAAATGTCTAAGGGTGAAAGGGAAAAATTCCTAGGCCCAAAGGAAATAAATATTATAATATTAAAAGGTTAAAATTAAAAACTAACGTATTTATAAATTATTTATAATATTTATATTATAAACTAATTTATAAAATAATATTATTAAAACCCAAAGTTGGGTTGGGTAGAAAATTTGATTTAAATTTTATTTCCCTCCATACGTTTGAAGGAAAGGAGCATATGGTATAAATACCATAAGGTTTACCCCACAAAGGCACGTCTCTGAATATTAAGCACATGTGATTTGTGAAAGGAAATGTGAAATATTTGTGAGCAAATAAAGACAAGTTTTTTATTTTTAATTTCTCCCGAAAAATGTGAAGGACAAAGTGACCAAGGTGTAAAGCCTTGATACCAACCAATCAGTTAGGCTAGTGACATGTTTGAGGTGTGTAAGGCATAGGGTATTTAGAGGTTATACATTCGAGTCTTGACGACTATGGAAGGACAAAGCCTTTTGTTGTCTTTGGTGTAGGAGGAAGAGACATAGTGCTCAAAGCACTTTTACCTCCCATGTGAGTACTTAGCTCACGTGGAAGGGTGGTCATGGCTAAGACGCAGGTGGTAGTTTGACCTAGGATTAAATCCCACCGAGGTGTTTTCTAAGGTACTTTAATTTTTTATAAATGTACATGTGGTCTAAGGTTGTAGTGAGTGCATGTGGTCTAAGGTTGTATTGTGAGCACCTAGGGAGATATAAAGTGATTAAAGAAAATTTTAATTTTATTTTAATTGAAGGTTGTGAAGGATTTAAGAGTGGGTCAAAAGTGAATTGAATTATTTCTGAAAGGTGTGTTGATTATTTGATAATGCATTTTGAGTAAGGAGATATAAGGGAGTTATTTTGATTATTTTTATGCATTAAAATTCTGAACTGGATTATTGTGAAAGTGTGTTAATTGAACCTTTGCTAGGTGTATTTTGAAAATATTGGAGATTATAAGGTGTGCTTGAGACTTGTTATTTTTGTATGGTGTAATAAAATTTTAAGTTGATAATTTGAGATAGATTGTTGCCACCTAACCTTGATATTGGCAAAGAAGATTTGATTGTGATTGAAATAGGTTTTGAAGATATATCTCCATAAAAACAAAAGGTATGGGCACATATTCCTTGTGAGTGAAATATTGTTGCATTGAATATTGTGAATGCTAAGTTGGAGTGAAAAGGTTTGTTTGATAAGCATTTTAAGTGAGCTTTCATGTGCATGATTGGTGAATTTTTGTGAGAAAATTTGAGTGTGAAGTTGAGAACTATATTCAACTAGGATATGTGAAAATATCATCAGTATCATTGTTATATGGGATTGTTTGATAAGAATTGTTACAAATATTTGAGTAAACTCTCATGTGCATGATTAGGATTTGATAAAATATCATGAGTATCATTGTTATGTAAATGTGAAATCATCTTGAGTCAAGGGTTGAGATTCATAGTGTGAATTATTGGAAGTATAGTGAAACACTTGGTTAGGGTTTGTAAGCAAGTTGTATTTTGTTGAGTGAATGGTTGAGTAAGATTGAATGAGCATTATTGATTGAATGCATTGGAGGGATAGTTCAAGTTATGTGAAACACATTATTATTTATTATAATTTATTTGAAAAGGATTTTGAAAGTGATAGAGTGATTTTTGGGTGAGAAACATATTGAGTCTCTTACTATTATCCATATGTTTCTATGGTTAAACAAAATTCTAAGTGAAATTTATTTGTGTGATTGAAGAGGTTTTCTAAAAGAGATTAAGTTGAGTTTTGTGAGTGTTTTTGTGAGTGTGAAACATATTGAGTCTCTAACCATTCTCTATATGTTTCTAAGGTTAAAAAATATTTTGAGTGAATACTTGTTGAGCAAATTGAGCAAGTTCTAGTGAGGGCTTGTTGAGCAGATTTGAGGTAAGTATTGGTGAAGAATTTTTGAGAATATTGAGCAATTTCTAGTGAGGACTTGTTGAGTAGATTTGAGACAAGTCTTAGTGAAGACTTGTTGAGTAGATTGAGAAAGTTCTAGTGAGGACTTGTGGGTATATTTTAGTTAAGTCTTTGAGAAGACTTGAGAGCAGAGTTGATTGATTGACTTGTTCAAAACTTGTGTTAAGGTTTGGGGTAGATATAGCAGAGTTGATTTGTGATTATATCAAGATTTGTGTTAAGTCTTAAGGATAGATTTGAGGAAATATTTTTGTGCAGGTTTTACATCATATTTGTGCTAGACTAGAGACAAAGATTGAGAAAATTTATGCTAGATCGAAGGACTATGTTTAGTACATATTTGAGATAGATATTGAGCAAATTTATGCTAGACCAAAGGACTATATTTAGTACATATTTGAGATAGATATTGAGCATATTTTTGCTATACCAAAGGATTGTGTTTAGTGTAAATTTGATACAGATATTGAGCAAAGTTGAGAGTAAGCTTTAGAGGTGACAAAGTAGAGGATAATAGTCTCTAATAGATAGATATACATTAGCTAGGGTAGTAAGAAGAAAGGTCTTCTGAGTAAGTACATGAGTCTTCAGTGGAGAGAGATCCATAAGCCAATACATTGGAGGTAGTAGTCTTCTAGAGGATCACCATCCAAAGTAGATGATATGGAGTTCTCCTATGGATAGAGATCCACAAACCAGTTGAGGGGATTGGTGTCTCCTATGGATAGGTATCCATGAACTTGATTAGAGGATTGGTGTCTTCATTGGATAGAGGTTCATAAATATTGTAATAAGGAAGGATTACTAAGAGATTTGTTAAGAAATTTTAGTGAAATATTTTCTCTATGGAGTAGCCCACATTGGGTGAACCACATTAATTTGGTGTCTCTATTGTGTGTGATGATATATGCATTGCTTTGGTTTCTTCTATTGATATTGCCATTGATAATACTAGATAATATTGTTTGGGAAGGAAAAGTAAAAAGTGGTCTTATATTGTTCACCCTCCCCTCTCAGTATAAGCTTGTGTTCTTCAATTGGAATTAGAGCGGATTCCTTTGAAATATTTTAACAGCTTGAAGGAAAATCTTACATGAACAGAAATGGATTTTTAGATTGGATCCATAGGGAATAAGGCACCAGTAAATGGAGTGTGAGAATGAATATTTTCCTAATGGCACTAGTAAATGAGATATGGCAAGCAATTGAGGATGGGTACATACCACTAGCTACTCCATGTATAGATAAAGATGGTAAGATCCTACAACTGAATAATTCAAAGGAAATGAATATAATTTTAAATGGTTTACATGAAAGATATTTTGTAAAAGTTATGCATTGCACATCAACAAAAAATATTTGGGATAAGCTAAAAGGTATATATGAGGAAGACAAAAAACTCAAGATGGCAAAATTGCTAAACCACAACAAAACATTTGAATACCTAAAGATGAAGGATGAGGAAAACATTACCACATATCTAATTTGTGTGGATGAGGTTTTTAACTCCATGCAATAACTTGGGTTTAGAGTTGAAGAAACAAATGTTTGTCACAATATTTTAAGATCACTCCCTAAGAGGTATAGTGAAAATATTTCAGCCATAGAAGAGTCAAAATATATTGAATTTTTGACAAGGTATGAATTACATGGAATTCTCAAAACCTTTGAGATAAGAATAAAAGAGGGACCTATTGCCAAGAAATAAAAAACTTTTAAAGTTACAAATAAGTCAAAGGATAAGAAGTCATATTCAAGCAATGAGGTATCCAATGATGAAGAAGCAAACTATGGCAGAAGGAACAAGGACTCAAGAAAGTATAAAGGTATGAAATAAGTTAGGTGTTTTAACTATGGTAAATATTGTCAACATGCAACTAATTTTCCAGAGGCTGTAACAATGATGAAGAGAAATAGGATCATAAGATCAGGGAAACAAGTAAACATAGGTATCAAAAGAAAAATAGGGATGGACAAAGCAAACAATGAAAGAATTTTTTCCAAAGGTATAAGAAGATTTTTTATGGAAATAAGGTAGGTAAGATTTCAATTGATAGTGATGGAAGGTCCTCATATAATGAAGAAGAAGAATTTATATTTCTAGAAGAAGAAAATGTTATAAAAATAAAACCAATAATTCTCAAGTGTTTTAGGTGTGGTAACTTTGGTCATCTTGAGGATAGTTGTACAAAGAATGGATTCAGTTTTATTTAATATGAATATGAAGATTCTCTTGAAGGACCAGAAGAAGAAATTATTATTATGGCAATAGAAGAAAAAAGAAGTGCTCCTAGCAAAAATTAATCAGAAAAGAATGAAGATGATCTTGAAGACAAAAAAGTAGAGGAAGAATCAAAACATTCAGAGGAAGGAGAAGTTGATATTGAGGGTGATATTATTTTTGCTCTTAAGGAATTAAGAAAGGTAAGAAAGTAGAATTTAAAACTCAAGATTCAATTTCAAAAATTTGATGAAGAGAAAGGAAAGCTTATAGAGGATCTAACCAACTCAATAGCTAATACAAGGAGATTTGAAGAGATGTTAGAGGAAAAGGTATTGGAATGTGAAAGGTTAGAGCATGAGGTAGCTTCATTAAGGAAGGAAGTAAAAGAGTCTAAAGATAAGCTACACAAGTTTGGGAGAAGCTCAAAGAACTTGGATAAGATTATCAAGGTACAAAGATCTTCATCAAATAAGACAAGACTTGGTTTTGAACAGGTACAAAGAGAACAAGGAGAGGAGTCAATATCAAGCTCCAAATAAGAAAAAGCTTTAAAAAAAGAGAGTGTAAGAGAGAGTGAGAATTCTAAGGATAAGTTGGACAATATAAAGTTCAACAAGCAAAGCAAAAATGCATAAATGAGGAACAGATGGAATAAGAAACAACATAGGGTAGAAGATACTAAGATACCAATGGGGTCAAGGTAAGGTTTATTCAATGGACGATGCTTCTCATGTCATAGGTTTTGGAACAAGGCTACACAGTGCAGGACACATGAAATATAGGAATATGGAAATTTCAAAAACAAGCATCTCTTTCAAGGGTATTACTACTCTTGTAATCAGTTTTGTCATAAGGTAGTTAACTAGAGGGTTCATAATAGGAATGGATATGGCTTCACCAGGAGGAACTACAAGATATTTACACCTTTAAGGAATCACAAAATTAAGTGTTATAAGTGCAATAATGTTGGGCATATAGCTAACTGGTGTAAAGCAAAAATTCCAGAGACAAGCAGGAATAGGAACATTCAGAGGAATCATAAGGATCAATTAAGGAAGAGGGTGGACAAAGGTAAAGAGCAGTGTATGCTGGGAGTAGAGATACTTCCATCCCAAAATTAACCACCTCAAGAGAGGATGTGGAAGAGGGGCTAAGATAAGAGTCTCATTCTTAGCCCCAAGCCCCAAAGGTGGCCCTTTGTCATTGATTACAAAGGGAGAGAGCATTCAATCATGGGGAGTAGTTTTGGAAAAATTAAAAATGTTTGGTTACAGAAAAATGTTGCCATCAATGACAAAGGGGGAGATTGTTGGAAATTTTGAGTTAGTTGTGTTGTCATTGATGTCAAGAGTAAGTTTTAGTGATTAGTGTAGGACTTGGCAAAAGAAGGATTAAAATATTTATATTTTAAGCCCAAGAGATTTGGTCTAAGGGCTTCACATGATTGGTCAAAAGGATGGTTAAATACCTTGAAGGAAAGACCTAAAGGAAATAATATTATAATATTTATTATTATAATATTAAATAAAGTCGAAAAAGGTCTAAGGGTGAAAGAGAAAAATTCCTAGGCCCAAAGGAAATAATATTATAATATTTTTATTATAATATTAAAAGGTTAAAATTAAAGCCTAAGGTAATTATAAATTATTTATAATATTTATATTATAAATTAATTTATAAAATAATATTATTAAAACCCAAAGTTGGGTTGGGCACAAAAATTGATTTAAATTTTATTCCCCCATTGACATTCAAAGGAAAGGAGCATATGGTATAAATACCATAAGGTTTACCTCACAAAGGCAAGTCTCTGAATATTAAGCACATGCGATTTGTGAAAGGAAATGTGAAATATTCATGAGCAAATGAAGATAAGATTTTTTATTTTTTATTGCTGCTAAAAAATGTGAAGGAAAAAGTGACTAAGGTGTAAAGCCTTGACACCAACCAATCGGTTGGGCTAACGGTAAGTTTGAGGTGTGTAAGGCATAGGGTACGCAGAGGTTTTGCATTCGAGTCTCGATGGATGTGAAAGGAAAAATCCTTTTGTTGGCTTTGACACGGAAGGAAGAGATAAAGTGCTTAAAGCCCTTTTACATCCCATGTGAGTGCTTAGCTCATGTGGTAGGGTAGCCACGACTAAGGCACAGGTGGTAGTTTGACCTGGGATTGAATCCCACCAAGGTGTTTGCTAAGGTACTTTAATTTTTGATAATGTGCATGTGGTCTAAGGTTGTATTGTGAGTGCATGTGGTCTAAGGTTGTATTGTGAGCACCTAGGGAGATATAAGGTGATTAAAGAAAATTTTATTTTTATTTTAATTAAAGGTTGTGAAGGATTTAAGTGTGGTTCAAAAGTGAATTGAATTATTTCTAAAAGGTGTGTTGATTATTTGATAATGCATTTTTAGTAGGGAGATATAAGGGAGTTATTTTGATTATTTTTATGCATTAAAATTCTGAAGTGGATTATTGTGAAAGTATGTTAATTGAACCTTTGCTAGGTGTATTTTGAAGAGATTGGAGATTATAAGGTGTACTTGAGACATGTTATTTTTGTATGGTGAAATAAAATTTTGAGTGGATGTTTTGAGATAGATTGTTGCTACCTAACCTTGATATTGGCAAAGAAGATTTTATTGTGATTGACACAGGTTTTGAAGACATATCTCCATCAAAATAAAAGTTATAGGCACATATTCCTTGTGAGTGAAATATTATTGCATTGAATGTTGTGAATGCTAAGTTGGAATGAAAAGGTTTAAAAAATAAGCATTGTTAAGTGAGCTTTAATGTGCATGATTGGTGAATGTTTGTGAGAATATTTGAGTGTGAAGTTTAGAACTATCTTGAACTAGGGTTTGTGAAAATATCATGAATATCATTATTATGTGATATTGTTTGATAAGCATTGTTGGAATATTTGAGTAAACTCTCATGAGAATGATTAGGATTTGAGAAAAGATCATGAGTATCATTATTATGTAAATGTGGAATCATATTGAGTCAAGGGTTGAGATTCATAGTGTGAGTTGTTGGAAGTATAGTAAAACACTTGGTTAGGGTTTGTAAGCAAGTTGTGTTTCATTAAGTGAATGGTTGAGTAAGATTAGGTGAGATTATTGATTGAATGCATTGGAGTGATAGTTCAAGTTCTATGAAACAAATTGTTCTTTATTCTAAATTGATTTGAAAAGGAGTTTGAAAGTGATAGAGTGATTTGTGAGTGTGAAACATATTGAGTCTCTTACCATTATCTATATATTTATGTGGTTAAACAAAATTCTGAGTAAATTTTTTTTGTGTGATTGAAGAGGCTTTCTGAAAGAGATTAAGTTGAGTTATGTGAGTTTTTTTGTGAGTGTGAAACATATTGAGTCTCTAACCAATCTCTATATGTTTATGAGGTTAAACAAGATTTTGAGTGAAGACTTTTTTAGCAGATTGAGGAAGTTCTAGTGAGGACTTGTTGAGAATATTTGAGGTAAGTATTGGTAGCAACAATCTATCTCAAAATATCCACTCAAAATTTTATTTCACCATACAAAAATATAGCAAAGTTGATTTGCGATTAGATCAAGCTTTGTGTTAAGGCTTGAGGATATATTTAAGGATAAATTTTGGTGCAATTTTAAGAGTATATTTATGCTAGACTAGAGACAAATATTGAGCAAATTTGTGCTAGACCGAAGGACTATGTTTAGTACATATTTGAGATAGATATTAAGCATATTTGTGCTAGACAAAAGGACTATGTTTAGTATATATTTGAGATAGATATTGAGCAGATTTATGCTAGATAAAAGGAATATATTTAGAGTAGATTTGAGACAAATATTTAGTAGATTTATGCTAGACCGAAGGACTATGTTTAGTGCATATTTGAGGTAGAGATTGAGCATAGCTAAGATCAATATTTGGAGGTGATAGAGCAAAGGATAGTAGTCTCTAATGGATAGAGATCCATTATCCAGGGCAGTTATGATAGAGGTATTATGAGTGAGGATATGAGTCTTTAGAGGAGAGATATCCACAATCCAATGCAATGGAGGTAGTAGTCTTCTAGAGGATCATCATCTAGATTAGAGGATAAGGAGTTATCATATGGATAGAGATCCACAAACAACTGAGGGGATTGGTGTCTCTTGTGGATAGGTATCCACAAACTTGATTATGGGATTGATATCTCCTTTGGATAGAGTTCCATAAATATTGTAATAGGGAATAATTCCCAAGAGATTTGTTGAGAAAATTTTAGTCAAATATTTTCTTCATGGAGTAGCCCACATTGGGAGAACCACATTAAAATGGTGTCTCTATTGTGTGTGATGATTTTTCCATTGATTTTGTTATAGCTATTGATATTACCATTGATAATATCGAATAATTTTTTATGAAGGAAAAGTAAAAATTGGTCTTCTACTGTTCACCCCCTCTCAGTATAAGCTTGTGTTTTTCAACATACCCCTATCATCATGCTCCTCCTATCCTGGTAACCCACCTTGAGGATACCCTACTATGTCATAGGCTACTATACCACCTATATCCACATCCATAGGAATAACCTCACCTAGTGGTTGGCCTCCACCACTAGCCTATCACTTTGGTGAATCCACAATAGGGATCCTAGCCCCATCATCTTGTTGTTACCTCTATAATTAGAGAAGCTCCTCCATCTCTTACTTTGACCTTGCATGTGGCATAGGTCTAACCCATCTTGATGCCTCTCCACCCATTATGGGTAACCCTACCACTGACTACACCCAGTCATCCACCACTTTGACTCTTGGCTCCCACCTCTTCATGGCCTACCATCTGTCATACTCAGATTCATCCCTACATCATCTACATTGAGAATCACCATCCATGGATACCTTCTCACATCCAATGGAGGCACTATAGGTCACTCTCCTAGATCACCCTCCCTCCTCTATATCATAATAGGTGGATCTGATCTACCCTATCATAGCCTGAACTATCACATGACCCTATTAAAAGGGAAGAACTCTACCTGTTGACTATATCACCCCAACACCCATGTACCTCGATGAATATTTTCCAACTACTCATTGTCCTTCTCCCACACTACCCTATACCTCCATGGCTTCCACTGGATATGCTTAGGCTCCAAATAATTTAGCTACCTCATCCAAAATAGACCATCACCCTCATGTCCCCTCTTTATCCCCTTTTCCATATTAGTATGTCATTTCAAGGTGTAGTGTGTGAAGTCTCCCATAAAATCATGCACCTTATAAGGAAACAATTATGGTCACTCTATCGCTATGTGCTCCCATGACCAAACATATAGTAATGGGCTACAACTCAAACTCAGCTGCTCGACCCACATAATATCATGCAACTCCCTGTAAACTTGGGCCAACAACGTGGGTTCCCACACAAACACTACCTTATATTCTAACATATCGTACACCATGCCCATCATATTCTAGGAGATCTTCACTCCTAAAGTATTTGGTAAAGCATACATCGATATAATCAACATCGCCATACAATGGTGATCAAACAACATGCCTTCCTACCAATAGTACTAATAATGTACACCCTTCTCATACACCACCTCTTCCCACCTCACCCAAAATATTCATGGCAACATATCCTTTTGTGTCCTAGTTGATGCCACCCTCACTATTATACCCTCTATCAACAATTGGTATATTCTATAGATGTACTTCAATGTAATATTCATCTCTCCCACGAGAATATGAAATGTGTTCTTATCAGGATCCTACTTTTCACACAATGCCAACATATATATTTTATTAGCATGAATACTTGCTATCTCCCATACACCCTTAATCCACACCTCCCCCATCCATTCTCCATTCTCCTTCATCCACTTATCACCTAGGGTGTCTCTCAACGATCACACATGATGTCATGGCTCAATATTCCTCACCTATTTTCATTCAAACACACCACATAAAATATTCATCAGTTTTACATGCATATAAATTCATTTTCATTCTACTCTACCCATATTAATCACATACCATATTATATAGCATACCTCATGCATCACACCTTTCAAAAAGAAATGATTCGCACCAAGCCATGTGAACTCTGCAAATAGGACATTTTTTAACACCCATTTGGCCCTTTCATGGAAAAATACAAAAATAACACTTTCATGACATACAAAAGCACGTATTTTGAGGCATACAATTCCAAAACACACCAACCCATCACAAAACATCAAACAAACCACATGTTTGGACACCCATTTTGACCTTTCATGGTGAAAGTTAAAACAAATTCTAAAAATAGTACATATTTCATACCACATAATAAAATCACACTTATACACATACACCTCATAGCATACATCCACATGAATTTCCAACATGTCACAATATATCAAATAAATCATGCTTTTGGATACCCATTTTGGTCTTTCACAATGAAATTTCAAACAAATTCAAAATTAGTACATATTTCACATCACTTAACAAAGTTAAACTTTACAACCATACATCTCATGGCATGCATTCACATGACTTGCCAACACATCACAAAAATTTAAACAAATCATATTTTTTGACACCCATTTTGGTATTTTAAAGTAAAATTTCAAATAGTTTCCAATTATAGTACATCGTTCATGCAAAACAATTAAGGTCAACTCTTCTACATACAAAATACACCACAAAGTAAAATATTTTCAAATAATGGTCAAACATAAAAATGATCAACATTTTAGGATACCAATTTGGCCACTTTTACACTTTGTACACACATTTCAAACCAACATCACATGCAAACATGCATACACACTCAAACCTACATTATCATATTTTTCAAACATTCACGCAATTTCAAAATAAAAATAGTCTAAGTCTCACACACTTACCAATAGTGTACTATGTCGGCCACTCATGGTTGCCCGACCTCCCACCATATCAACACCGACTCGATATTTCAATAGTGCTCTACTTCACAAACTCTTCCTCACTCATCTCCTTATAATTTTTCATAGCACAAATGTCCCTTGCACATGTGAAAAGGGGTTTTATACTCCAAAAAAATTAGGTTCACACCCTACCATGTAAAATTTGGTTCACACCCCACCATGTGAACTTTGGTTCATACCCCACCATGTGAACCAACTCTCATGACATAATTTTCATATTTTATTCACTTTTGCAGTTTCCTCTTCCTTTCCCACCATTGTTTACCCAATGTTTCCATATTTTGACACCATTTTCCTCTATCAATCGAATCACCACCATATTTCACCTATTTCATTGTTGATTACTTTCTTGAGGGGATATTCATACACATATTCACTTTGCATATGATAAAACAATCAAATATCCACATCACAGATATCACATTTGTCTACAATTTTTTTTGTTGAAGATTATCTCAAGATAAAACCCCATCCCAATAAAATATTTTCTAGATCACAAGAGCCATGCACACTCCTTTTGTATACCAATTTGGATTCTTCTTCTGAGGTGTTGAAGAAGATGAAGACGGACCTCCAACTTTTGATGAAGGAGATTTATCAACCTTAGGTTCCACAAGGTCTAGGTATACATCTGATGTGGGTTCTGATGTGAAAGCCTCATCAAAAACTACATCTCTATTGATGTGTATCTTCTTGGTTAAGGGATCAATAAAACGATAACCCTTAGAGTGCTCATCATACCCAAGAATAATACACTTCAATGTCTTTTCATCTAGCTTCTTCCTTTTCTCTTTTGGTATGTGCATGAAATATTTACATCCAAAAATGCGTAGATGAGAAATGGATGGTTTCCTACCACTCCATGCTTCCTGTGGAGTCATTCCTTGTAGAGCCTTTGTGTGTGCCCTATTCAACAGATAGACTACTGTGGTTACAACTTCTACCCAATATAGTTGCTCAAGACTAGCTCTTGTGAGCATGCAACGAACCATTTCCATGATGGAACGATTCCTCCTTTCAACAACTCCATTTTGCTGAGTATAAGCAGCAGTTAATTTTTGTGTGATCCCATTTTCTTTCAAGAACTCAGAGAATTCTTTAGAGGTGAACTCCCCCCATCGATCTGAGTGGAGGGTCTTTATAGAAGTCCCTGACTCCTTTTCAATAGATTTCTTGAATTGCTGAAAGAAGCCAAATGCTTCAGATTTCAGTTGAAGAAAGAATACCCACATATTTCGTGAGTAATCATCTACGAATAACTAAAAATACCTCTTACCCCTATAACTGTTGGGAGTTAAGGGACCGTATAGATCGATGTGAATCAACTCCAGAGGTTTCTTTGCTATTGTAGAGTTGTTTTCCTGCCAAGCAGTCAGAGCAAACTGGTAAAGTGGTAGAAAGGGAAGGAAGACCTTTTACCATTTCATACTTACTTAATTCAAGTAAGTAACCGAAACTCAAATGTCCATATCTCTTGTGCCATAGGTAAGTTGCATCCTTTGTAGATACTGTCATGGCTACATGTGGAGTAGAGATAGCATCTAAGGCAAATAAGCCATGCTTATATGAAGCAGTGTCAATGTTCTTACCTCTCCTGGTAATAGAACAACACTTCTTGCCTCCCTCAACACTAAAGTTCACAACCATATCTTTGTCTAGAATTTGTGTGACTAACAACAAATTGTTTGCCAATCCTGGAACATAGAGAACTTTGTCAATCTAACACTTGCCATTAGGAAGAGTGACTAAAACAGTACCTTCTCCCTAAACCTTATAGGTTTTATCATCAGCAATAGTGACAGTTTTGCCCTCTTTGGCCTCAAAAGACTCAAACCATGATTTGTCACCAGTCATGTGCTTACTGATTCCAGAATCAACATACCAGATAGGATTCGTCTGCTTGGACACTGTGGTAGTCATGAGAAATTTGTGGGCTCTCTCATAATCCGTGTCAGATTCTTCAACAACAACATTCACTTGTTTATTCTTTTGTGGTTTGTTCCGGCCTTTCTATTTTGATTTTTTATTCTTATGCCAACATTTGTTTGTATCATGACCTTCTTTGTCATAGATCTTGCAATATCGCTTTTTCTGTTGAGGTTGTTGAGTTTGTTTCCCTTTTGAATCCTTTTGTGAATTCCCTCCCTTCTAAAAATTACCCTTCTTCTGGTTCTGCCCTTTCATGTTGATGTAGAGGGCAATGTTATAAGAATCATCTCACTGTAGTTGGCTTGCCTCCTCCTCTTGAAGCATATTAACCAATTCTACAAAAGTAAATTTTCATTGTGACACCTTAAGGGAAGTGATCAACACTCGATAAGAATTAGGTAAAGCTCTCAATACAATTGAGGTAAGGAGCTTATCATCAACTGGTTCTCCTAAAGAATTCAACTTTGCTTTCAATTCAGACACTCTAGAAAGAAAAAAATCAACTATCTCCGCCCGTTTCATGCTTAGACTATGTAATTGAGATTGAAGAAATAGAATAGTGGAATCATTCTTTCCCTCATATATAGTATTAAGGGCATCCCATGCCTCTTTACTATTCTCACAATCAACAATATGGGCTTGAACTTCATCAGCCACAACAAGCAAAATGAGCACCTTTGCTTTGTTGTCTAGCTTGTCAAAGTCTTTTTGAGCAGTAGATGGAGCTGTAGCACCAGCAACAGATGAAGGTCTTGTTGTGGCTCCAGATACAACATCCCATAAGTCATCAATGACTAGGATAGCCTTCATATTGTTTTTCCATGGTGTGTAATTAGGACCTTTCAACAACTGATGAGAATCAGTCATTAATTTTGCAGACATGGTGAAGGTTCCTTATAACACCAATTTGTCCCCATTTCGATATACCTTTTTCTAGGCCATTATACCGTAAAAAATACCCGCCCTTACATGAGGGAAATTATAGGTATTTAGAAAGATAAAAAAAAAAAATCACCCGCCCTTACATGAGGGAAACTATAGGTATTTTTTAGAGATCATACGATACATGGAACTTAAGAAGTACTGAAATGGAATAGTCTTGTTGATGGTACCTACCATAGAAAGTCTACAATCCTCATGCATGGGGCGTAACTTCCCCTAAACACTTTGGATTTCAGAACTTTCGTCAAGATTTACGCCTAAACACAAGAAATATTAGGGTAATGGATGGAGTAAAAAATGCAAAATGGCAAACTTATCTCTCCCCAACAATTTATAGAGAACAAGCTCAGACGTCATTTTGGTAGCTATATTAGGTTGCAGATACAGTAGTGCAATCATGACAACTTTACCTGTAAGTTTTGGCTAGAGGTATCACAAATACCGAATGCTACAGTGCAATAAATTGCACGGATGGGTTTTAATTATTCCAGGGACTTAGGAGTGAATTTCATTTTAACTTTTAATGTTATAGTGCAAAAAAAATGAAATATGCAACATACAACATAAAAGTGGCCACAGAAATAACCCACTAGGTGTCGAGCGCAGCCGAAAATGCACCTTTACAATAATGCCAAAATTGCTTTTCAAAAAATTACTCACTTTCCCCCTTTGATTTTTGGAAAAAAAATACCCCCGTAAAAAAAATCTCTTAACAAAGCATTTTTTTTATAATTATTATATATTTTTAAAGTTAAAAAAAAAAAAATTAATTTATATAGTTTAAAAACTATGAAAATATAAATTAAAATCAAATTTTAATTTATATAGTTTAAAAACTATAGAAAAATAAATTAAAATTTTAATTTTAATTTAACTAAAAATAATAATAATAAAAAAAACTTTAGAAATTTTTTTTTTTTACCTTTTTTTTCCTTTCCAAGGGGGAGTCGGTGGGATTTGAACCCCCGACCTTGCAGGCTCCCTGAGCCTTACCGCACAGTCCACCACCAGGTGGACTAGCGGGCTGATCCAAAAGGATCAGGGACCCCCTCCTATTTGAGGAGGGTCCCTCAACTCCTTTCCCCTGCGCGGCCGCCTGGCCACGACTTCCTCCATGGCTGGTGTTGGTAGGAGGCCCATGGTGGCGTTCACAACAGGCGACCGCGATGGCTGCAGTAGGTGGTCATGACGACTAAAGGTGGTCGTGGCTGTAGTAGAAGGTCGCAGTGGTAGGACGTCATGCGGTTGCTACTGTTGCAGGTGGTCATGACTACTATAGGTGGCCACGACTGTAGCAGGCAGCACACGCAGCCTACATCACGTTTCATGCATGACGTAGGGGAGGGGGGAGGGATGGCATGAGAAAAAATCACGCGAGGTGGGGTGGGGGGGCACGATAAAAAAATTGCGTGGGGGGGGTGGCGCGGCCATGCGTGATAAAAAAATCACGTCGTGGGGGGGGCACGTGATGAAAATAAAATCAAGCGTGGGGGGGGCCGCGCGTGATGAAAATAAATCATGCGTGACGTCACCGTGGGGGGAGGGAGGGAGTGGCGTGAAAAAAAAACATGCATAGGAGGTGCGCAGCGCAGGTGGGGGGTCTGAGTATTTTTTTTTTTTTAAATGCGTGCACAGAAAAAACATGCACAGAGAAAAAAAATTCTCAGACCAGCATTGGAAAAAAATGATTGTATCGTCCAACAATCTTCTACTTCCTCCAAAAAAAAATTTCTGCTTTTCTCCAGACAAGACCAGCTTTAAAAAAAATGTCACGTCCTCTCTCTCTCTCACCCTTCTGGCTCTGATGCCATGTTGAAATAAACCGAACAACATTCTATTGATTAGAACCAGCTTAAATATTACATTGAGGGCCCAGATTAGCTCATAATCGTAGAATCTAATCAACAACTTAGGTCTGTAAATAAATAAATTAAAATAGACCAAATATTATTATGCTAACAATAGCGTAACTAATCTAGGTAGTTAACTAACTACCCTATCAACATAAATAAAGTAATAATAAGAATTACTTTAGTAAATCTAACAGAAACTTAGAAAAATGCATTCTAAAGTGGCCTTACTAGTCAAAGGGGAGTTAGAAAAACTCTTGAATGTCATTTTTATCCAAGACATTGATTATGCTGAATGGATCTCAAATGTAGTTCCAGTAACTAAGAAAGAAGCTACTAAACTTAGGGTTTGCATAGACTTTAGAGATATTAATGTTGCATGCCCCAAATATGATTTTCATCTTCCCAATATGGATCAGATCATTGATTTTACTATTGGGAGTGGAATGATATCCTTAATGGATGGATTTTCTGGTTATAATCACATCAGGATAGCTCCTAAAGATTAGGCTAAAATAACCTTTATTACCCCTTGGGGGACCTTTTGTTGGAAAGTGATGCCATTTGGTTTGAATAATGCAGGTGCAACCTATCAACGGGCCATGACTTGTATCTTTCATGATATGATGCATGATATACTACATGATTATGTAGACGACATTATAGCTCGTTCTAATCATGAAGATGACCATTTAGATGATTTGAGAAAAGTATTTAATCGGTTAAGGGAATATCTTATCCGATTGAATCCAGCTAAATGTATATTCGAAGTTAAGTCCAATAAATTATTGGGGGTTATAGTTTCTTTACGTGGCATCAAAATTGATCCTCTCAAGATTGTGGCTATCACTTATATGCCTGCACCCACAAATATATCTGAATTATAGAGTTTACAAGGTAAGCTTCAAGCTATCTGTTGCTTCATCGATAAGCTGGCGGATAAAACCGGACCCTTTATTAAGCTTCTTAAGAAGGATGTCTCTTTCCATTGGGACAATGAATGTCATGAAGCATTTGAACGCCTCAAAAAATATCTTCTTAACCCACCTGTGCTTTCGCCACCTAGACCTGATCGCCCATTTATCTTGTATATCTCTGCTTTAGATTTTGCCTTAGGAGCTATGTTAGCTCAACTTGATGATGAGAAGAAAGAACGTGCTAATTATTATATCAGCCGAACATTAATCAGTTATGAAACCCGTTACACAACATTAGAAAAATTATGTCTAGCAGTCATATTTTCTACACAAAAATTATGCCATTATATGCTCAGTCAGAAAACCTATGTTATTGCTAAATCTGATCCTTTGCAGTATCTCATGAGTCGACATTATTTATCTGGTCGCACAACAAAGTGGGTTCTTTCTCTAAGCGAGTTTGAACTCACGTTTATAGGACATAAGTCTGTTAAGGGTAAAATCATAGCAGATCAATTAGCTGTTGCACCCCTAGATTCTACCCATCCCCTCATCATTGAGTTTCCTGACGAATGCCTTAAACTAGAGGCAGACCATACAGAGCAATGGTCCTTATAATTTTATCGAGCTCGATGCATGAGTGGTTCTGGTGTAGGTATTATTCTAATATCTCCATAGAAACATCTCATACCTCTATCCTTTAAATTAATGTTTGCTTGCACTAATAATACTACTGAATATGAAGCTCTAATCCTTGGCTTACGAGTTGCCTTGGCATTGAAAATTAAAAATATATTAGTTTTCGATGATTCTAAACTTTTTATAAATCAAATTAATGATGTTTATCAGAATAGATATGATAAATTGTGTCCATATAAAGCATATGTATTACAATTAATATCTTTATTTGATCAAGTTACCTTGGAAGCTATTCCTCGAACTAGCAATCGTGCGACTGATGTTATGGCTGCAGCTAAATCTCTTTTACCCTTGGAGTTAGAGGACAAATATGCTACCATAATTATTCGTCGACTCCAGGAACTCGCTTCAAATAAATCATTCTTAGAACCTTTGGATGTGTTTCTAATCAATGAAACTACTCCTAAACTTTGGTACACTGATATATTCAATTTTCTTCAAAATGGAACCTTCCCTAAAGGTTTTAATATAAGCCAGCACTGGTTATTGCGTAGATGAGCAAGTCACTTTGTAATAATTGGCAATACATTATATAGGAGATATTTTGAAGGTATCCTATTGAGATGTTTGAATCTAAAAGAATCTAGATCAGTTTTGAGTGAAGCCCATGACGAATCTTGTGGGGGACACTTTAGTGGTAGCACCATTGCTAAGAAGCTCCTTAGGATAGGATATTTTTGGCCTACCATGGAGAATGAGGGACATGATTGCATGCACCGTTGCGACAAGTGCCAGAAACACACTGACCTTGTCCATGCTCCTGCATAAGAACTACAGGCTATTTCATCTCCTTGGCCCTTTTCAAAATGGGGCTTAGAAATCATTGGAAAAATCAATCCTGTGTCATCTGATGGACACAAATTCATCATAACTGCTACCGATTATTTCACGAAGTGGGTTGAAGCTATGCCCTTAGCTTCTTGCACTAGAACCCAAGTTTCCAAATTTATTTTTAATCAAATTATTTGTAGGTTCAAAATTCCTACAAACCTCATCTCAGATAATGGAACTTGTTTCAAAAATAAATATGTCAAGAAATTATGTCAAAAATATAACATTCAACATCATTGGTCCACTCCCTATTATCCTCAGGGTAATGGCCAAGCAGAAGCATCTAATAAAACATTAATTAAAATCCTCAAAATACTGGTCAATAAATTTGGCCGATATTGACACATTCAACTATATCCTGCTTTGTGGGCTTATCGTACTAGCGTTCGTACTCCCACGGGCACCTCACATTTTGTTTTGGTCTATGGCACTGAAGCAGTTTTTCCCTTTGAATTAGAAGTTCCTTCTTTGGCTCTGCTACTTCAAGATACTGAAGTAGGAGATGAATATCATGCTGGAAAATTTAGTCAGCTAGAACTCCTAGATGAGAAGTGCATCAATGCTTTGGAACATATTCGAGCCTACCAGAACAAGCTTAAACGAGCATACCTCAAGAAAGTTCATCATCGATTCTTTGAGATCAACGATGTTGTCTTAAAAGAAAATAAAAAAAATACTAATACAACTAAAGACCTTAAAGGTAAATTTGAACCTAACTAGCTTGGGCCATAAATCATCACTACTAAATTTGGCTCGGGAGCATACAGATTAGCTACCTTAGATGGTAAATATCTTAAAGAACCTATGAATATTATGAATATTATGCATCTTAAATGATATTATGCATAAATCTGGTCATTTCATCATTGTATATATTGTTTTTTTGCATAAAAATTTCAAAAACAGTAATAGTATTTATTCTTTCAATTCATAAATTAAAACCAAAATATAAAAAATGTCAAAAACATCAAACTCATCAAAATCTTCAAAAAACATTTTCTATTTTTGCACCCATTAATTCTTGAAGTATTGCAGTCATATTTTCAATTATTTTGGATAAATTAGCATTTATTTGAAATCCCACACTTTCACACTCACATAAATAGCTTGATTTATTTGGTATGATTATTAATCTCTCTTATATCAAAGTCCACAGTTGAATTAAATAAAGTTTTGAGCATAGAGAATTGATCTTGTTATTTACTTGAACCAAGTATATCTTTTCACATTAAAATGATTTCATTGCAAATTCCATATGATGCTACATAGTAGAAGTGGTTTCTTGAGCGAAAAGTTTCCCTTGCTATTCTATCATGCACATGGTCTAGAATCTTTGAGAATTGACAAAAGGACAAGCTCACCCCTACCCAGAATAAAAATCCCTTGCTCTACAACCAATCCGAGCAAGTATCCCTAGTATAGGAAGAAAAAGAAAAGTCAAAGAACATGAGAAAAAGAAAAATATCATTTTGCACCATCGCAGCAATATTTCAACATTATCTCAGTATCAAGAAAAAAATGCAAAAAAAAAAGAGAAAAATAAAAGAAGAAGCAAGAGAAAAGAACAAGCACAAAGCAATAAAATCCTTTGCCCTACCCTTGAAAAGAAAAGAAGGGTGAATGAGCTTGAATCCCTAGAATTCTCAATTATTCGAAAATCGTGAGGTAAGCCCCATAACAGGTGGTTTGTGCCCAACCCGCTTGGCCTTGGGTAATTCCTAGCGTGGTGATATGTTTGTCACATTAGCGACCTTATTTTGTACAGACCTATAACTGCTTATGGATCAGCTAGCTCTTGATGACCCAACTTACATAGTAGTCTGGTACAGTTACATGCATATAAATCATGGTCAACGAACACTTATTTGGTTAATTCAAATTACTTGTATCAAATTATCTTGCTCAAAATTGGTAAATGAACAATACAATTGCACACACATTTGTAGTTGAGAGACTTTGTATCATTATGATATATCAATATTGGCAATGAACTCACATATGCACATGAGGGTTCCTTATAAATATACATTTTGTCTTTGATATAATTTAAAATATTTTTGCAAATATTTTGGAATAATTTCATCTTCTTATGTAAAACACATCTTTTTAGTATAAAAACATTTCAATACATGTTTTTCAAAAATTCAAAAATTCTTTCAACAACATATTCGAAAATCTAGCAATAAAGTCACATTTATATATTATTTTCTGTTTATCTCAAAATCAAAAATCAATTATGCAATAAATTTATTTTTTTTGGATTTCGTGATGATGGTATAAGTTTATACCTATAATTCTATGCCTAGTGCAAACCATTGTTCTAATTTTATTTTCCCATTCATTTTAATTCATAAAAACATATGGCTTACATCATTATGTTACACAATTGTGCTTTAAAAGGAACGCAAATTTTTCCATTTTCATTCCATTATGTCGCCATTCAATTTTGCAATGATGGTATAATTCCTAGGGAATTGTTCAAAATTTTATCACACTTAGGAATTTTATGCCTAACAAAAATCATATTTTTAATATTTCATGCATAATATTTTTATGAAAATTTAAAACGAATCATCACCATCATCATTTTTCATCATCACAACACAAAGTCTTAAGACAGTTTCTTAAGCACTCTTTTACTTTTAGCAATATTTCTATACTAGGATTAGCTTGACGACCTAGTGAGCGGTGACTCCATGAAATGGTCTATAACAGCGACAATGTCCTTTGAAATTATTGTTAGAAGTCTCTTTATTTTTCATCACATCACACCACAACAACCAATTTGTTTACATCATATTATTTCATTTAAGTTTTACAGCATGACATAAAATTATACTATTTCCAATGACATAATTACATGAATAATCAATCAACCATTTAAAACTTAAAGCATCATAAAACACATGGACAAGTCATGTCACAAAAGAAATCATATATATCAAAATACATGTACATCATATATATATATATATATATATATATATATATATATATATATATATATATATATATATATATCAAAATACATGTACATCATATCACAGCTGGATTGGTATGCCACCATCTATACCCTGGCATACTCAATCCTATCAAAATATACAACCTATAACCAAAAAGTAGCTAGTCTCGAGAAGCCCTCGAGCTCTCAACCTCATCTCCTCTCTTGCCCTAAGGTGAAATAGGAGGTCCCATAGAGGTTCATGCTATGTCTCGGGTACTCATCGTCGATCGTGAGGATGTCCTTGATGATCCCATCATGACTGGCTCTACAATGGCGGCTGGAAGTGGTATCCTCTAGTTCTCTGGAATCACATGGTAGTACAATCCTTGGTAGAACATAGTCTGAGCAATAGATCATGCTAGATCTTGAGTGCTCGCCCCTTCACTCTGAGCCCTAAGCCATGTAGCCTCATCTTGCAGTGTCTGCACCTGAGCTAGGAGGCAAGCATTCTTAGCCTAGAGAGCTGCCATCTCATTGCTCTCCCCCACATTGATACCCTTACCCTTATCAGGTGATGTAGGCCTCTCTCTCTACTGAGAAGGGAGTCCCTCCTCTCTCCTCTCTACCTACTATGGTCTCTTCAAAGATTGTGGCACTCTTCGACATCTCTCCTGAGGAGACCGTCACTGCTCCCTCCCTCTATGACCCCTCATTGCATTGATAGCAGCCTGGCACCACCTCCCCATCTGCCCTCATCATTCAAGGAGGGCAAATGCCTATGTACCAAGCATCATATTCGTCTGTAACCCCAGCGTCATCCCCATCCACTGGCTGAATGGGGGCATCATCCATGTCTTGACTCCAAAATCATTGTATATTTGGAGCCCCGTTTAGTGTAGTACTATCCCAAACAGTTTGAGAATACTCATAATCCCTGAGATAATGGATCCCCTACTATAGACCGAACTATCACAAAACTCGATCATAGTGGTGGAGCTCTACCTCTTCCCACTCCATCCTTAGCTAGAAGACTCACTTGATGCGAGTGAAATCTTGTCTGTCTTCTCCCCACCCTGGATGCTATCTCCATGGCCTCCAGGTGATCTGGTCAGGTATGAGGTTGTCTAGCAACATCTAAGATATCCGTCGCTGTGACCCTCTTTGGAGCCACCAATAGAAAACCCGAGGTCTCTCCCGATCAACCCCTATCAGTGGAAGCCCTACCGGCCTCTGTACCGTAATGTGCTCCTAGCACCAAAATTGTAGTAGTGATGTCAAAACCAAACATCGACATCTCTTGTATATGACCCCGTACAAGATCCTATACAAGCGACATAGTACAAAGCTACCCCAAGCAAATCTATATTCGTGGTCTCTCATATCGCATACCACATCTAAGAGTAGCTATGGCAGCCTGCATTCACTCTAGTGGCATAGCAGTAGGCCACCAACCACCCTTGCCAAAGCCTGAGTCAATCGAGATGCTCCAGGCATATGCCTTAATGTCTTGATGGTAACTCCACCCTTCTCCAGGGTGAAGCTAGGATTTTTGCACAATCGCATCATAGCATGACCCTGATTGGCCGCAGGAGTCATAAACCGCCCTTGTATAGGGATCCTCAAGATCTTCCATATGTCCTCTAGAGTGGGAGCCATCTCCCCTATCAGTAGCCAAAAGCAAGATGACCCCGAATACCACCTCTCTGCTAGGGTTGTCAGTAGTCCCATGTCTGTCGATATTTATGGCATATCCGCCACATGTTGTAGCCCAAATTTTGCTAGTCGGTCTCGCTCCACCTGGTCGAGCATGGCTACATCATCTCTTAGTCCCTCGTATTTCCATTCCCAACTTTTTAGTAATCCCCTCTACAAAATAAGCAATCAAAATAATAAAAATCATTAATAGATAATCATTAAAATCAATTTCATCTTATAAAAAAAATGATGATATCATCCACTATTGGATGATATCATCCTAAATTGAGTCAAATTGTCCTTTGCAGGATGAAATCGTCTTTGATTTCTCAACTTGGGGATCACCCCTTTGTTGGACGACGATCTAGGGACGATTTTGACAAAATTGGGACGATTTCGTCCTGACGTCATCGACAGCCTAAAAACGGTCGCGATGCCCCAAATACAGTCAAAATTTCAATTAAAAACCACATAAATCAAAATTACAAACATAATTCACGAAGTTTAGATCCTTACCCATAATCCGTGTCTGACCTCTATTGATCTATACGTTGTTTCGACCATTTTGCCTACAGAGCTCTAAAAATGGTGAAAGTGAACACTAACAATGAATTAGGGTTTTACCCTATTTTTCTTAATTTTATTTAAAAACAATAACTTAAAAAAAAAAAAAAATTCTTTTTCGTTCTTTTACCTCAAACGTTCGATTTGGGTAAAAAATCGGAGGGGGCACCATAGTAAGTAGTCGTACGATTCGACTTGGAATCGTCGTCTAAAAAATTGAGTAAATTTTTGCTTTCTCGTAAAGCGTGAAGAACTCGTATTTAATGCATTTTCTTCAAAAAATTTGCTAAAGAGGGAGAAAAATGTAGCACCCTAAAATTGGCATAGTTAAACCCTTAGTAAAAAGATAAAATTTGAATTTTAACCCCAAAACCACCCGTTAACCGCTCACCCCATTTTTTGCGCCAATTTTAGGAGTTTTTTTTACCTTTGGACGATATCGTCGTCGATTAGACAAAATCGTCCTAGATCGGACGAATTTGTCTAGAATAGAACGTCCAGACGATTTCGTCCCAAAATTGAATTTTCATAATTAGCTTCTGTTTCAACGACCTCTCCAACTTGGGCAAAAGCCTGTCTACATAGTTAAAGATTCCTCCATTGCAGATCTCCCAGATTGGGATGATCCCCAACCTCCTAACCTCCCCCTAATCCTATATAAACTGGGATTTTCTCAGTTTATGCCCCCTAAACCACCTGAACCCCTTGGATGATCATTCCCCTACAATTCAATTTTTGCTGTATTAGAACATCATCACCCCCATCATTTGCATTTGTATTTTCAAGTCTTTCATTGTAGGTTTTCACTGTTCTTCAGCTAGAGGAAGCTCGGATCGTCGTAGGCAATTCCAGATGATTTTAGATGATCCTATCGTAGATCGATGAGGATCTCGTATGATTGGAGGCGATATTGATAGTAGTTCAGATTGGGGGCAACCAGAGCCCTTAGTTTGCATTTCTCATATTTTTTCTTTATTTTACTATGCATTAACTTGATTGATTTTCATTCTGCATCCTGGAGTTCATCTCATCTAGCATAATGCATGATAAATTTAAAATAAGTTATTAAAATAATGTATTTCCATTTAATTTGCTATCTAGATTTATCAATTAAGCATTCATACTATCATTTCCATTATTTTGCATTATTCTTGCAGTTGCATTTTTGGTTTTTGGTGTCTGTTTATGTGATTATAAGTTTCTAAAAAATTCGTTAGATCGATGATGATCTTGTTTGATCTCAGATGATCAACTGTAATCTGGGATGATTCTGTATAATTTCAGACAATTCTGTCATATTCGGGATGATCTGGACTCCTACAAGCTTCAGAATCTTTATCAGACATCCGAAATCAGGTGCATTCTTTCTTATTTAGTATATTCCTGTTATTTAGGATTCATTCATGCTTTCTGTATTCATATAAATCGGTATTTTTCATATAGAATAGCCTAGATTCATTCTAGCCAACCTAGGATTATGAATGATCGAGTACAAAATGAACACATCAAACCCATTCTCAACCTAGGCTTGGAAATTGCCACTCAAAGTTTCCTGGTGAACCCCACCATCCGTCAAAAATTTACCTTTATACCCCTCCCCCGAGAGGCACGACCTTCAAAGGGCCTCTCAGTCCGAGGTATTGTTCCATCCTTCTCGCATCCCCCTTTCGGGCACGGATCCTTTAGCCTGAAGGTAAGGGCAAGAAAAATTTGGGTCAATACAATTACTAACCTAAAATAGGGACTAAAATAATAATTATAAATATGGCCAATATGGTTGTTTTTGAACTATTACACGAATACCCCTTAGCTTTTCCCTCAAATCTGGAAAAGACTAGAGAATAATCACTAACCCCCACATCACATATTCATCTAGAAGATCTTTGCAATTTATTAGGAACTTCCACAACTAGTGAAATCTTAAATTATATACATGAGAATACAAGATATCAATTTACTAGAGGTTTAATCATCCTTCTACATCTCATATTGTATTTTTCTGCAATCACATCTTCTAAACAATCAACTAGTTATAACAAAAAACATAAAAAATGATTATGGATATTAGAATTAGGAGGAAGCTCCAACTCATATGCCACCTCTTCAATTTTATGAACCACCATTTTTTATGACTTGGTATTTAGTGACAACTTCTTATAAGCCTATAGCCACAATAAGACCTTATCACCCACCTCATCATTAAGGAGTTGAAAAATAATTTAACATTTCTAAATCAAATTATCTACTTGGGCCATATTGGATGATAATGGAACATAGTATATCATATATAGAAGTTTCTATTGATACAAAGCTTCAAATGAGGACATATTAAGGCAAAAATAATAAGAGGTATTATACACCATTTTTTTTAAATAATCCATTTAACCTACTAATACTATTTTTTTGGATAAAAAATTAGAGTTAAGTACCTAAAAATTTGTTCACAATATATATTTGGCCATATGACTAAGGGTGGTAAGAAGTGTTTATATTTAGTTGAGTACCACTAACAATGAATAATTCCCTTCAAAATTTTATGATGTAAATTGGATCACAATCACTAACAATAGACTTGGAAATAACACAATGTTTAAAATAAGTTTTAATAAATACCTTGGATACCTTACTAGTAGTGAAAGGGTGTTACATGACATAGAAGTGATAAACCTTGAAAGGCAATCCACCATAACAAAAAATATTTCCCTTAGATTTGGGAATACCCTCAATGAAATCAATGGATATTTCTCACATTAGTGATATCATATAGGTAGTGGTTGTAACAAACCTATAAATTTGATTATTTTCCCTTTATTCCTCTAGTATATGTTAAATTGAGCCCAAGAGAGGATTACATTGAAAAAGGTTTAAGAGAGGCCCCCATTATTAAAGAAGGCAAAAGAGATCTATAAATATTTTTGAAGGTAAAATAAGTCTATAAACATCATAATATTACCAAATATTAGTCAATATGAGGATAATTTAGAACATTTAGAAGCATTGTAGGTTTGAATTATGAACCTTGCATGGGTAGGTCTCTAGGATTTATAAGATGGACTTATGCCTCCATAATTATTTTATTATAGAAGGATAACATCTACCCCATAAGATAGACTAAAGCACAAAAATAATGCACTTTCATTTGAAATGAAAAAAGTAAAATCATCACTTCAATTCAAACATGCCATCTCTTGGAAAAATATCCTTATCATACTTGTGTTAAACTATAAATAAAAAACTTCTAAAAATAGCAACAAAAATATTAAATCTTATAAATTCAAAAATAAAAAAAAAACATTCAATTAATATAATTTGGGTTCCACAACAAAAATAAAGTATAATAGTAAGTATGAGATCCAAATTTGATGTCATAGAACAATCCTAGATACATAGAGAGGTCAAAGTGTCTTAGGTACATAGAGAGGTTTTATCTCATATGCACGCTAGGGTGGATATAAGATATTAGAATTAGTCACTATTGAGTTGTCATTGATATCAAAGGATGACATTGGTTGCTGGCAAATGTTGGCATGCTCGAGCAAATTATTCAAGGCAAAAGTGATTTAATTATAGGCTTGCTTATGAGTTTGGGTGATATCAAAGGTTAAAATATTTAATTAAAGATTTAAATATATCAAATTTAAAATAAAAATATAATATCGTGAGTGGGCCAACCTCTTGGGCACCAAAAGGAAAAATATGAATAGTTTGTATATAAATACAAAGGTTGAAGTTCACTTTGAACGATGATTTGAATATGTCTTCTATATAAAAGATATGATGATGCAGTAGAGGGGAGTTTGTGATAGAGGGGAATTTCCATATTGAGTGGTCAAATAATTTGTGCCTGTAATCACCATTATGTTGATGATTTGATTTCATTTGGTTTATGCATGAACAATAGTAAACAACGGTGATGTTTGCATAGCAAAGAAAGAATTCCATACCATAGATATGGATAGGGCTTGAACAAAAATTAAGATAAGTGAGGCAAGGAAATAAGAAAAAAAATTCCATGATAGCGAAGGTTTAAAGCAAGGCAGTGAAACAAGAAAATTAAGATACAGTGAATGTGAGATATTGCTAGTGAGATTTAGTGTCGTTACAAAGATAAGATGAAAGTCTCACTGTATAAGACCTATTGTAAGACATCTAAATTATTTAGGAAAATATTTCATTCTTGAGGGGTGTGAGAAGTGCACAAAGAATTCCATCAGGGAGAATAGCATCGTTGAAGTCAATAAATAGAACAATATAGTGTGTGAACTAAGCCGATACAATAGCGGTTCCTTTGCTCTTGCATGAAAGGTATCATCGTTATATTACATAGACTGCACAGTGAGTCGAGTTGGAATACAACACCATTGAAAGTGATAGCATTCAGTTGAAAATCATTGAGGACAAACACAGTAAACATTGGAAGTAAGTGGTCTTATTTTTTAGCCTTGATAAAGAGTGTTATAAGATGTAGGACATTTCGTTTGAGTTGATGCAAGAGGAGGACCCAAATTTTGAGAGGACACATTCATTCTTATAGAATTAAGTAAAGTTATTGATAAACTATGCTAAGGTACTAGAAAAAAAATCCATTATCGGTAGTTGATGAAACATTCAAAAATCAAACAAGTTTGACTACAAGAGTCGTGCACATTAGCTATAATTTCTTACATGCTAATTTGAGGACAATAGAAAATTGCTTGTAGAAAGAATTCACAGGAGAGAATATAGAGAGAGTGCCAAATAGAAAGGGTTGCAGATAGTAATTTAATTTACTGTATTCATGAAGACTCACAGTTGAAATAATCACTAGAGGAGGAGCACATGATTGGTTGATAGTCTCAAATTAAAAGGATATACAACACCCTCTACGCCTGTAGCCATGCACTATTTTTTTGAATCTAATTGACATCATTGAATTTGAATTTGAATCATGTAAGGAGGACGCATTGATTAGAGGAAAAATTTTGCATTATCAGAAGCAATCAAAGTGAGTGTTACTCGACATAATGATTAGACAACATTGACTAAGATTTTTCCATCCTTTTAAGAATTTTACAGATCATTCCGTTTACACAAATAAAAGAGAGATCCAAAGTTTCATTGAAAATGGGAAGATTTTATTGTTTTGAAGTACACGTAGGAACCATCAAAAGAGTGACAACCACATACAAAAGGATAACTAGATTTGAAGCAAGTCAAGATGTCACATAGTGAATATAGCATACAATTATAGAGTAAGAGGGTTAGTGCACATATTCACCCAAGAATTCAATTGAATAAAGAAGGATAAATTAGCCATATACAAGAAAAAGAAAGGTGCAAAATATAGTTATAGAAGAGAAATAAAATAACCCTCACAAATAGCATGCACTCCATACAAATTGATAATAAGAATCAACATTTACAAGGCGAGAAACATTCATTACTATATTGCAAGTTTGATATCCAAGTTCATTAGTAAGTTAAAGAAAGTAAACTCAAGATAAGGGAAGAATTTAAATAGTAAAATAAAGGTACAACAAATATTATAATACCTTGATGAGAAAGTATTAGAGTGTACATCCAAGAAGACATTTTGAGCAGAATTTGATAAGTTGGAGCATACCTAACAAGGCTTTGATCAATAGACTTGTACAAGTTTTGCATATCTATATTCAAATTTTAGTGCCTTTAGATCTGAGGTTGGTGCCTCAAGGAGATTGGTGTCTCCCATAGGTTGGTGCCTACACTTTTGTACAAGGATATTGGTATCTCCCGTAGGTTGGTGCCTACGTCTTGTGTAAGGGGATTGGTGTCTCCTATAGGTTGGTGCCTATACTTTTGTAAGGGGATTGGTGTCTCCTATAGGTTGGTACCTATGCTTTTATAAGGGGATTGGTGTCTCCTGTAGGTTGGTGCCTACAAATATTTTGAAGTAATAAAAGCAATATTTTGCTATGGTTTTCTCCTGAAAGGGTGTTTCCACGTAAAATCCTTGTCTCTTGTGTGTGTGGTGTTTTTTGCATTGATTCATTATTGCATTCATATTATTGTAGTTATTATTGTGGAAAGAAATTTTTTATCTTATACTCCTCACCCCCCCTCTCAGTATAAGCGTACATTTCTTCAATTGGTATCAGAGTAGATTCCTTTATGAAAGCCTAACTTCTTGAAGGAAGATCTTGCAAAAACACACATGGCTTATCAAGAAGGATTTTCATCAAGTAGGGATCCATTATTCTATGGAAGTAACTATTCTTTTTGGATCATGAGTATGCAAACCTATTTGATGATACATGACTACAATATATGGCAATAAATTGTGGATGTGTTCATACAACCTAAAACTCCTATGGATCGATATGACAAGAAACTATTTGAACATAATGCCAAGGAAATGAATTCAATATTAAGTGGGTTATATGAATCAGAGTTTGCAAAATTTATACACTGCACCTCTATGAAAGAAATATGGGATAAGTTACAAAGAACATATGAAGAAAATGACAAGGTTAAAATGGCAAAACATCAAACCTACATGAGGGAGTTTAAAGACTTAAAGATGAAGGATGAGGAAAATATTGCTAAATATCTACTCCATGTTGATGAGATTGTCAACACCATTCATGGAATTGGAGAACGTATTGATGACCCTAATATTGTTAAGAAAGTCTTAAGGTCACTCCCCATGAGGTTTGATGTGAAGGTATCAACGATTGAAGAAATGAAGGATCTTAGAAATTTAAGCATGTATAAGCTACACATAATTATTATAGCTTATGATATGAGGACTAAAAAATATCAAGCATACAAAAAGGAGGCTGCATTTAAAGTTACAAAGAAGACAAAGAATAAAGAACCAGAGTCAAATGAAGGATTAAGCAATGGAGAAGAATCCAACTTTGTGTGAAGAAATAATAAGGGATCAAGTAAACACAAAGATGAGTATACTTTAAATGTTTTAATTGTGGTAACATTGGTCATTATGCAGCTAAGTTCCCACAAGCTGAAATTAGTAGCAGTGAAGAATAAGAGAAATACAGGAAAAATTAGGAAAGAAAATATCATCATGAAAAGAAAAAGAGGCACGATCAAAGCAAGGATTGAGAAGAAGATCTATCAAAGGCATGAGAAGAGTCTTTATGTTGAATAAGCAAGCAGTTCTTCCAGTAGTGGTGATGAAAGCCTCTCTGATAGTGAAAGAGAAGAGATCCTAATTATGGCTATGGAGGTGAAAGAATATGCTCTTGTTGTCAAAAACCAAGAAAAGGAGAAGGATCTAGAAACTGAAGTGGAATCCATAGTTGACATAGAAGAGGAACTTATTTTTGCTCTTGAAAAGGTGAAGAGGCTTAGAAAGAAGAAATCAAGATTGAAGACTCAAGTACAAGATGATGAGAAGACAAAGGCAAAGTTTTCGCAAGATCACATCGACTTAAAAGTTAAAATTGAATAGGAAAAGTGAATTGAAGAATTTATGATTGAGCAGTTAAAGGCAAAAGAGTTGGAATGTGAAAAACTAGAACATGAGATTGTCTCTATGAGGAAGGAAGTGAAAATATAATGATAAGCTACAGTAAAATATTAGGTTTGAGAAAATCATATAAATCTTGGATGATATTATCAAAGCACAAATATCTTTGATTATAAATACTAGACTTGGTTTTGAAGAAATTCAAAAGAATAAAAAGGATGATTCAATCTCAAAAGGAATATAGACATCAAAGAAAATAATTAAATAAGATCTTGAGACCTATGTTGATGTGTTGAGAGGTGGAAGCATCAATAAGGAAGAAAACAAAGCATCATCATGCACCAAGATCCATCACATAAATAACAATGAGATAACCATGCAACCATATCCTCCAAGGCAATAAGATAGGTTTCAATATTTATTTTGGGGTTATTGCTTTTCATGTCACCAATTTGGTCATAAAGCTGTAAATTGCAAGGTCCATGTTAAAAATAATTTTGGCTTCACCCAGAGAAATTTCAATTCATTTTCACCTCTCATGGACTACAACATCATTTGTTATAAATGTATTAATTTTTGGTATACAACTAAATGTTGTAGAACGATGTTCCCTGAACTTCTAAAATCAAGTAAGAAGGAGGATGGTCAAACTGTTCAAAAGGATATGTCCTCCAAATTTTGGAAAAATAAAATGGAACAAGAAAAGGAGCATAGTAAGTTGGGAGTAGTTTCACTCCCATCTCATCATTGAATGTATTAGTTAGAGTAGTTAGTAAGGGGAGTTTTCAAGTGCCTTATCCTTTAGATTTAAGAAGACTTTTCCATTGATTTCAAAGGGGGATAATTTTAGTAAGGGGGAGTAACGTGTAATTTCATTAAAAGGGAGCAGCTTGTCAGTGGAAGCAACTTGTGATCCAATTGCAGTAAAAGATAGTTTCTTTGTAGGGTTACCATCAATAAAGGGGGATATTATTAGAATTAGTCACTATTGAGTTGTCATTGATGTCAAAGGTTGACATTTATTGCTGACAAACGATAGCGTGCTTGGGAAAATTATTCAATGCAAGGGTGATTTAATTATAGGCTTGCTTATGAGTTTTAGTGATATCAAAGGTTAAAATATTTAATTAAAGATTTAAATATTTCAAATTTAAAATAAAAATACAATATCATGAGTGGCCCAACCTCTTGGGTGCCAAAAGGAAAAATATGAATAGTTTGTATATAAATACAAAGGTTGAAGTTTACTTTGAATAATGTTTTGAAAATGTCTTCGATATAAAAGAGTGGATGGTACAATAGAGGGAGGAATATGTGGTGAGTGGTCAAATAATTCAAGTTTGAAATCACCATTACATTGATGATTTTATTTTATTTAGTTTGTGTGTGAAAAAAAATAAACAACGGTGACATATGCATAGCAAATAATGAATTCCATGCCATAGAAATGTATAGGGCCTAAACAAAAATGAAGAGAAGTGAGGCAGGGAAACAAGAAAAACAATTCCATGATAGCGGAGGTTCAAAGCAAGGCAACAAAAGAAGAAAATCAAGATATGACAAATGGGAGATATTGCTAGTGAGATTTAGTGTCGTTACAAAGATAAGATGGAATTCTTGCTATCTAGGACCTATTGTAAGACCTCTACGTGCTTTGAGAAAATATTTCATTCTTGAGGGGCACGATAAATACATAGAGAACATTGTCAGGAAGAATAACGACATTGAAGTCAACAAATAGAATAATATAGTGTGTGAAGACTAAGCCAATACAATAGTGGTTCCTTTGCTCTTGTACGAAAGGTATTATCATTATAGTACACAAACTACACAATGAGTCGAGCTAGAATGCAACATCATTGAAAGTGATATCATTTGGTTGAAAATCATCGAGGAAAAACACAGTGAACATTGAAAGCAAGTGGTCTTGTTTTTTAGCCTTGATAAATAGAGTTATAAGACATAGGATATTTCATTCGAGTTGATGCAAGATGAGTGCCCAAATTTTGAGAGGACACATTCATTCTTCTAGAAGCAAGCAAAGTTGTTGATAAAGTTTTCTAAGGTACTAGAAAAGAAAGCCATTATCGACAGTGGATGAAACATTCAAAAATCAAACAAGTCTGACTGAAATATTCACATGCCATAGCTATAAGTACTTGCATACTCATTGGAGGACAATAGCAAATTGCTCATAGAAAATATTCACAAGAGAAAAGATAGAGAGAGAACCAAATAAAAAGAGCTATAGATAGTCATTAAATTCACCGTATTCATGAAGAATCACATTTGAAAATCATGACAAGAGGAGGAGCGCATGATTGGATGATATTCTAAAATGAATTGGATATACAGCACTCTCTACACCTATATCCATGCATTGTTTTTTAAATCCAATTGACATCGTTGAATTTGGGGTTGAATTATGTCGGGAGGTGTTGAGGTGCGATTTTGTCAAGTCACAAAACCACTCGACAACTTAGAACTTTAAGTTCTCTCTTGCAAAGAAAAATATATATATATCTCCAAGGTTCTTGTATTCAATGTTTTATGCATAAACTCATATAAGTGCTAAGAATAAAACTCTAGGGTCTTGCAAGTGTTGTTAACAAGGGGCCTGGGATCATGTAAATGATTTCGAATCCATCATGTGGAGTATGTCTTTGATATCAATTCAACAAAATAAAATTCGTTTTATGATCTTAGGTTAAAGTATACCAAATTTTATTTCCTCTCTTCAATTTAATGTCTCAAAATGCTTTAAATGAAATTAGCATAAAAAGAATCTAGCATTTTGTATTAAATTTCAATTTAACTTTGATAAAGATCAAAGTAAATGAAATTTTATAAATTTAATAAACCTTTGGAATATAATAAATTTATAATAAATTCATTTCCCAAATGTCTATTTGATAAAGCAATTATTTATTCAAACCCCCTTATGAAATTATAAATCAAACCCAGAAGAGGTGAATAAATGAAATAATGTCTTGCCCAATTTATAAGGTTCCAAAACCTTGTCAATGATAAAATCTTAGGGCTTAATATGAAACTAATCTATAAACTTTGGATTTTATGATAAAATAAAGTTTATAAATTAGATTTGCTTATAATATTTATCTTTTGAAATATTTATGAAATTAAATATTCAAAAGAGTAAATGTGATCTCTGATTTGAAATTTGGACTTCTGAAATAAATAGAACTATATTATAAATCAAATCCAAATTGAATTTTAGAGATATCAATCCTAGTTCCTCAACCTTATGAAATTAAGGTGAGGAATAGAATATTCATTTATCCCTTCTTAAATTTATTAATTCAAATATTAATTGATGTAATATTTGAATAATAAATTTAATTTATAACCTAACCATATAATTTCACTTTATAAAAATTATGCTAGGTTATAATATATAGTTTTCAGAATGAAATAATAAAAAATAATAATAAAATATTTTAAACTTTAGAAATTAACTTAATGTCTCGGACAAAATCCACAGATCAGATTTCCATCTACAGAATTCTAAAACCAATCCAATGTTCACCAGTATTCACACAATGAAATCAAATGAATTGATGCAATCTTCTAAGGTATACAAACTATTAAGAAATTGTAATAAACATTTTATTAATTCCAAATACAATCTGTGCACAAATCTGGATCCAAAATGCTTAAAACAATTTATAAAATCTTACAATAATTTCCATTGTTTAGCAAATGGCTTTCTCCATTTTCCTCCAATGAATGTGTAGCTTTGCTCCTTCCAATCGTTCCTCTCCTTCTCTGTATAAAATGTCCGACCCTTTTCCATGAATCTCAATGATTTATTTATAATTTGAAAAGTTTAGTTATTCTGTTTCTTCACCGGGAACGGATTTTATAACTATCTTCTTCAAACCCTTGCCCTTGTATTACCTGCATAATGAAACAATAATCATAATATCAAAACAAAACCAAACTTTACTTTCCCGTAACTTTCCTTTTTTTTCAAAAGTATTTCAAAGTTCTCATATTGCTAAACTAACCTGCTATTTTTTGGTGAAACTGACATCTGGAATCTTGCAAGTTTGGTATCATTAGAAAGAGAAAATCCATATCTTTTTACCAAGTTTTGAATGAGATCAAACGGAGTTTTCTACCTCAAGATATGTCCATTTCAATTTTGCATTAATTTTAGGGTTAACCCTAAAATAAAATTTAATTATTTAAATGAAAATTAATCATTTAAACCTTTGAAAATGATTTTAATCAAATTATTTGATTCGAAATAATGCAATTAATATGCAAATAATCAAAATATTCAGTTTTCAAGCATTGCAACTACATTCAAACCTTCAAAATGCAAATATGTCAGCAATTCCAAAGTGAAAGCAAATTTTCCAAGACCTTGATGCGAGCAAAATTGGATAAACAAAAATCCCTCGAAATCACAAAATTTAAGGTGGGTCCCCAATTTTGGGGTCATTGTGAAGGACGTCACAACATTGGCGACTCTGCTGGTAAATGTCCCTGGACATTTCGGACTAAAAACCAATCTCTGAAAACACACAAAACATGAAAATTAGAATCACAAGCATTGATAAGCATCCAGAGAATGTGAATAGACCAATACAAATATGAATCACCGAAATCAGAGATGATTTATGCATAATGTGATGTATTACTGGTTGGGATCAGGTGATATGTATTAATGATCATTCTCAATATAAATCTTTGTTTTGGCCATGCTTGTCATCATACTTTAATCAGGGGCCCTAAAATGAACATTCATGAAAATAAGATGATATGAAAATGATATGACGTAAACTAAAACATGTATTAACAGGATGTAATAATATGAATGACATGTTTTACAAAGACTCAAACACTCTAGTACAATAAACAAACACACTAAAACTTATCTAATCCTCTTAGGACCAAAAGTGTGTGTTGTGAGTTCCTTACCAGATCAAGAGCTCAGTTATGACCTTACTATCATCCAGAACCAGTGTGTGCGCAAGTGAGTTCATTACCTCATTTTGACCAAAATGATTAAACCTGTTATGAAAGAAACACAAGGCTAGCCTGCCCATTTGAAATGATCATAGGTCTCACTTTTCAATGAGACATATCACCATGCATGAGCGTACTCCACTACCAGTCAAGCATCTATAGCCCCGATGGAGGTTAACCCCATAGTCCATAATTTTAGCTTTTGATTGCTTGAATCCTGGGGATGACTACCCTTCCTTCTGATGGATGAGTAGTATGAATCCTTATGACCCAATAGTGACTGATGTGTTTGGCTTTTGATTTCTTGAACCTTGGGGATGACTACCCTTCCTTCTGATGGATGAGTAGTATGAATCCTTATGATCCAATAGTGACTGATGTGTTTGGCTTTTGATTTCTTGAACCTTGGGGATGACTACCCTTCCTTCTGATGGATGAGTAGTATGAATCCTTACGATCCAATAGTCGATGATATGTGATGTAAATAGACTCAGAGCTTTGGGGAATTGGATTCTCAACCAAAGTATGATGAGAATTTGACCCTATCCTTACTACTCTGATTTTGTTTAGAGTTTTCAAATATTTGTGGTAATAATGAGTTTTATGGACTATGTTGCATGATAGGACTGACAAGGATGCCCCTTTTCACCCTACATTTTCTTCCAAGGATGGTTTTGACCATTTTACCCAAAATATTTTAATATGTGTAAATTGTGCTTGGTTCCAAATAATTTCAACATCAGTCCCCGATCTCAAGATCCTTTTATTGTATATTGTGCAATGATCCTAAGAGAATCTGATATGCTTTTCGATGATTGCCTACCATACTAGAAATGGTTGAGTGACCAAAAACATTTAGAAATTTGGAAGCTATGGTGTGTAAACATGAAGCTTTGTCTTTTACAATTTTATACAAAATACCTTTGTGAAAGTGCCCCTGATTAAAGCAACATGACTTTTGATAAAACCAATTAAAACTTTTGAATTTGATAAATGATCTTTCTATGGGATGTGAAATATGGAATGCGAGGGTGATGTATGCAATATTATGAAATGTGTTATGAAATGCGAGTGTATGCAAGGATACGAAGTTTTTGCAATACAATTCCAATTTTTCATATTTGCTTTATCTTTAGTTCACATTCATGAGGACATAAACCAATACCTTGCTTTTCTTCTTTTTCAAGTTTCACAAGCTTTCAAACTAGGTAATCTCATCCTATTCAATCCAGAATCAAAATACCCTACTCTTAGAAGACTCACCTAAAATTTGCCAAATTGAAAAACATTCAATCACGAAATTCCAACAAGGTCTGGCGAAGTCAAACTGTCATTAAGCTCAACAATACACAACAAAATGTAACAAGACATATGGAAAACAAACATAACAACAAAAAAAAACAACACAACAATAACATATGACAACAACACATCACATGACAAAATAGTATATACAAAAAATATACATAATATACAAGACACTACCAAAATGTCTACCATCATTTCCCTGGATCCCATACATGATAGACACACCTTAAAAGACATATCTCATGATTTGCATTCCAAGATTTACACAATTTTAACCAAAAGAAGATTAGGCCAAACCATGCAACCTTCATTTTTCCTTTCACACCCCACTGATTTGATTCAAACTTATAAGCAATTATGTGTTTAATATTTGATTCATTAACCTTACAAGCAAATACACGATCTTCCAAGATCTTATGCTTATTCAACAAGGTAGGAATTTCAAACCCTGATTCATCATTTTGACCTAAATTCTCATTTTTAAAAGTATATAGGATTTCTTTCAAATATGAAGCAACTTCTAAAAATTTTAAAGCAACATCATCATCCATGTTTATAGGCCAATCATATTCATGTAACAATTTGCAAGAATCTAGGATGTTTACAAAATAAGGATCATTATAGTTTTGTATCCTAGGTTGAATTGTTAGTTGTTGATGAATTTGGTTCAATAACTCAAGCATATCTTCTTTTTCATTTGACAATACAATCTTATTGGTGGTGGGAATGAGAATCCCTTTTATTGCTTCATCGACCCCTAATGACATCTCATCATAAACAACAATGGGAGCCAATAAATGATTATGCAAAAATTCACCTGATTCTTGAATGTTTGAATACAAAGGATAAGAGTCTACCTTTTGTGCACTTTCATTTACCACTATTTGATGAGCCATTAAAATATTTTATTTTTCTCCATGATCTCTATCATCACCACCATCATTTTGTATTCCTTCATCAATAACCTGCTTTTCAGAAGCATCAAAATTTGGCATCCAATCAAGAATGTGTCCATCTATTCCACACCATAAATCTTGTTGATCAAACAAAGCAATAGTTTCTTTAGGATGAATAGGAACTTCTAATTCTTTGCTAGCCATACATGAAGTTTCTTCATTTGAGTATTCAATACAATCCTGAAAATTTTCACTCAAACCTTCAACATTCAAGAATGAAAGAAAAGAATTTACCTCTTCTTCATCTAAAATAGATGAATCATAAAAAGGTTTTACCATTTCTTCCCTTTCTACTGCAGAAGAATGTTCTACAAACTCATGTTCAGAATGATCAACTCTTGGAACCTATTCTATTTCTGAAATTGGCATATCATTTTCTGATTGCATAGGAATTGCGAAATCCTCTTTTGAAATAGAAGTTTCAACCTCCTGCATAGTAAGTGAAACAAATATTTTATCAGTAGATGTGTGAGAAAACAATGATTCACCATACATACCCCATCCATTGTAATAATTATCTTCTAAAGCTAAAGGGTGAGATTCAACCATATCTTCACATTTTGTAAATTTAACAATTGAATGCTCTTCAAATTCACTTTCTTCACTTTCAAAAAATCTATCCTCAATAAGAAATTCATCTTCCTCAAGTAATAAACTTTTATGATCGGTCATAATGAAACTACCTCTAGAATATTTTAATTCTGGATCTTCAGTTGCTTCATTTGACTCTATGGAAGACTCTATTCTATCATAAGTTTCAAAGCTAGTTAAATCTAAAACTCCTCCAATATCTGAAGACTCATGCATTTCTACATTTTGATAAACTTGATTACTACAATCCTCATTAATGGATATTGGCTTTGAAACTTGCACTTCCTCTTGGATAATATCAAAAGTGGTTGAAAAACTAGGACATTCAATTTCATTCGATGGTGTCAAAAAATGCGTATCATGACTCATAGATGGTAATTGATTTGAAACCTTAGAGTGATGTAATGATAATCTACCCACATCAATTCCTCTTGAAATCAACCATTGCTCTATAGCTACTGCCCCACCATACACGCTAGATAAGGATAAATCCTTAGGAAACATTTCTAAACACTTAACCGTAAAAGGATCTAAAGCTTCCAAATATATTTGAACAACTTCTTCTTCTAAAATAATAAAATGTGTCTCTATTTCAGCATATAACTTATGAAACCTATCGTTAAACTGACTCATGGATTCATTAGGTTTTTTACAAATAGAGGCAAATTGATTTGATAACAAATCTGTGTCAACCAATTTTCTAAAATGTTCAAGGAACGTTGTTTCCAGTTGATTCCAAGAAGCGGTAGAACCTACAGGTAAATTGATAAACCAATTTTTAGCAACTTCATCCAATGTGTATGGAAACATTCTATAGAAAACATCTTCTTGCATAATTTGAAAACTAAGCATAATATTTTTATATGCCTGAATATGTTCTTCTGGCGTAATCGTTCCATCATGCTTATAAAATGGTAAATCATTTTCTGCCATTGAACCAACTTTAATATGCAAGGCTATGTATGAAAATTCACAAAAATTGCATCATAACCTAATTTTCGAATTTATGATAGATTAACGTTAATGCAACATAAATTGAAAATTTCAAACAATTTTTTTTTTTTATAACAAATTGCACATGCTAAAATCAAAATCATTACCTTTCATGCCCTCCTTCTAGCGCCAATTTGTTGAGGTGCGATTTTGTCAAGTCACAAAACCACTCGACAACTTAGAACTTTAAGTTCTCTCTTGCAAAGAAAAATATATATATCTCCAAGGTTCTTGTATTCAATGTTTTATGCATAAACTCATATAAGTGCTAAGAATAAAACTCTAGGGTCTTGCAAGTGTTGTTAACAAGGGGCCTGGGATCATGTAAATGATTTTGAATCCATCATGTGGAGTATGTCTTTGATATCAATTCAACAAAATAAAATTTGTTTTATGATCTTAGGTTAAAGTATACCAAATTTTATTTCCTCTCTTCAATTTAATGTCTCAAAATGCTTTAAATGAAATTAGCATAAAAAGAATCTAGCATTTTGTATTAAATTTCAATTTAACTTTGATAAAGATCAAAGTAAATGAAATTTTATAAATTTAATAAACCTTTGGAATATAATAAATTTATAATAAATTCATTTCCCAAATGTCTATTTGATAAAGCAATTATTTATTCAAACCCCCTTATGAAATTATAAATCAAACCCAAAAGAGGTGAATAAATGAAATAATGTCTTGCCCAATTTATAAGGTTCCAAAACCTTGTCAATGATAAAATCTTAGGGCTTAATATGAAACTAATCTATAAACTTTGGATTTTATGATAAAATAAAGTTTATAAATTAGATTTGCTTATAATATTTATCTTTTGAAATATTTATGAAATTAAATATTCAAAAGAGTAAATGTGATCTCCGATTTGAAATTTGGACTTCTGAAATAAATAGAACTATATTATAAATCAAATCCAAATTGAATTTTAGAGATATCAATCCTAGTTCCTCAACCTTATGAAATTAAGGTGAGGAATAGAATATTCATTTATCCCTTCTTAAATTTATTAATTCAAATATTAATTGATGTAATATTTGAATAATAAATTTAATTTATAACCTAACCATATAATTTCACTTTATAAAAATTATGCTAGGTTATAATATATAGTTTTCAGAATGAAATAATAAAAAATAATAATAAAATATTTTAAACTTTAGAAATTAACTTAATGTCTCGGACAAAATCCACAGATCAGATTTCCATCTACATAATTCTAAAACCAATCCAATGTTCACCAGTATTCACACAATGAAATCAAATGAATTGATGCAATCTTCTAAGGTATACAAACTATTAAGAAATTGTAATAAACATTTTATTAATTCCAAATACAATCTATGCACAAATCTGGATCCAAAATGCTTAAAACAATTTATAAAATCTTACAATAATTTCCATTGTTCTGCAAATGGCTTTCTCCATTTTCCTCCAATGAATGTGTAGCTTTGCTCCTTCCAATCGTTCATCTCCTTCTCTATATAAAATGTCCGACCCTTTCCATGAATCTCAATGATTTATTTATAATTTGAAAAGTTTAGTTATTCTGTTTCTTCACCGGGAACGGATTTTATAACTATCTTCTTCAAACCCTTGCCCTTGTATTACCTGCATAATGAAACAATAATCATAATATCAAAACAAAACCAAACTTTACTTTCCCGTAACTTTCCTTTTTTTTCAAAAGTATTTCAAAGTTCTCATATTGCTAAACTAACCTGCTATTTTTTGGTGAAACTGACATCTAGAATCTTGCAAGTTTGGTATCATTAGAAAGAGAAAATCCATATCTTTTTACCAAGTTTTGAATGAGATCAAACGGAGTTTTCTACCTCAAGATATGTCCATTTCAATTTTGCATTAATTTTAGGGTTAACCCTAAAATAAAATTTAATTATTTAAATGAAAATTAATCATTTAAACCTTTGAAAATGATTTTAATCAAATTATTTGATTCGAAATAATGCAATTAATATGCAAATAATCAAAATATTCAGTTTTCAAGCATTGCAACTACATTCAAACCTTCAAAATGCAAATATGTCAGCAATTCCAAAGTGAAAGCAAATTTTCCAAGACCTTGATGCGAGCAAAATTGGATAAACAAAAATCCCTCGAAATCACAAAATTTAAGGTGGGTCCCCAATTTTGGGGTCGTTGTGAAGGACGTCATAATAGGAGGATGAATCGATTAGATGACAACTGTTGCATTATCAGAAGCAATCAGAGTAAGTGTTACTAGAAATAATGATTAGACAATGCTAATTAAGATTTTTGAATCCTTTTAAGAAGGTCATAGATCATTATTTTTAAAAATATCAAATATAAATCCAAAGTTGCATTGAAAAGGGGAAGTTTTTATTGTTTTGAAGTACACGTAGGAACCAAAAAAAGAGTGGTGACCACATACAAAAGGAAGGGCATATTTGAAGCAAGTCAAGGTGTCACATAGTGCACATAGCATCCAAGGATAGAGTAAGAGGATTAGTACACATATTCACCCAAGCATTCAATTGAAGAAATAAGGACAAATCAACCATCTACAAGAAGAAGAAAAGGTGCACAAGATAGTGAAATAAGAGAAAGAAAACAACCCTCACAAATAGCATACACTCCATACAACTTGATAATCAAAATCAAAATTTACAAAGTGAGAAAAATTCATTACTATATTGCAAGTTTGATATCCAAGTGCATTAGTAAGTTGAATAAATGAAACTCAAGAAAAGATAATAATTTAAAGAGTAAAGCAACGTACAATAGGGATTATAATACCTTAATGAGTAGGTATTAGAGTGCAGATCGAATAAGACATTGTGAGTAGAAGTTGATAACTTAGAGCATACCTAAGCAAGGTTTTGATCAACAAACCTATACAATTTTTGCATATCTATATTCGAAGGTTGGTGCCTCAAGGAGATTGGTATCTCCCATCGGTTAGTGCGTATACTTTTGTACAAGGATATTGGTGTCTCCCATTTGTTGGTGCCTACATATTTGTGTAAGGCAATTGGCATCTCTCGTAGGTTGATGCCTATGTTTTTGTAAGGGGATTGGTGTCTCCTCTAGTTTGGTGCCTGCACTTTTCTAAGAGGATTGATATCTCCCATATGTTGGTGCCTACAAATATTTTGAAGTAATAGAAGCAATATTTTACCATGGTTTTCTATCGAAATAATGTTTCCATGTAAAATCCTTGTCTCTTGTGTGTGTAGTGTTTTATGCATTGATTCATTATTGTATTCATATTATTGCAGTTATTTTTGTGGAAAGAAAAGTTTTATCTTATACTATTCACCCCCTTCTCATTATAAGCGTGTGTTTCTTTAGAATATTACAAGTATAAATGATGGAATAGCTACCACATTACTCATATATTTACAGTCTAAAATAATAAATATATCCTAACCTTAAAGCCTAAGGGATTACTAACCTAACATAGGGACTAAGATAATAATAATAAGGATATCCAATATGGTTTTTTTGAAAATATTACACTAATACCCCTTTGTTTTTCCTCAAAGCTAGAAAATACTAGAGAATTTTCACTAATCCCCACATCACATCTTCATCTAGAAGATATTTCCAAATTTATTAGGAACTTCTACAACTAGTGAGATCATAAATTATAGACATGAGACTACAAGATATCATTTTACTAGAGGTTTAATCATCCTTCTACATATCATACTATATTTTTCTATAATTGTATCTTTTAAACAATCAGCTAGTTATAACAAAAAATATAAAAATTATTATCGATCCTAGAATTAGGAGGAAGCTCCAACTTATATGCCACCTCTCAAATATTATGAACCACATTTTAAGGACCTATAATTGAGGTATCTATTTTTAATTAGACTTGGTATTTCGTGACAACTTCTTATAAGGATATAGCCACAATAAGATATTATCACCCACCTCATCCTTAAGAAGTTGGAGAATAATTTAACATTGCTAAAGCAAATTCTACTTGGACAATATTGGATGATACTAGAACACAGTATATCATATATAGAAGTTTCTATCCATACAATGCTTCAAATGAGGACATCTTGAGTGGAAAATAATAAGAACTATTATAGCACCATTTTGTTAAAATAAGCCATTTAACCTACTAATACTATTTGTTTGGGTAAAAAATTAGAGTTAAGTACCTAAAAATTTATTCACAATCTCTATTTGGCCATATGACTAATGGTGGTAAGAAGTGTTCATATTTAGTTTGTTGGAAATTTTGAGCATGTTGTGTTGTCATTGATGTCAAAGGATTGATTTCAAAATGTTGATGTCAAAGAGAGTTTGGTATGGCAAAAATATTCTTCTATGATTGAATAATTATGCAAGGCAAGGCTCATCTCAAAGCAAGGAAATTGGTAAAAAGGAAAAAGTTATAATATTTATTTTTTAAATATTATACATTTAGGGACAAAGGTTTGCAAGAGAAAAACAAAGCAAAGGTTTAAAATAAAGGTCGTGGTTTAAAAAAGAGGAGATAATATTATAATATTTTTAATATTATAATACTTGGGCCAAAAGGTTTTATTTGAAAAAGAAAAAGAAATTGAAGACAAGTTTAGTTTGCAAAGCCCAAAGGTTTTAAAAATAATATTATAATATAAGTTTGAAAGGTTGAAGGTGCTAAAATATTGGAGGGCATGTTAATATTTTAATTTTTTTGAAAGGTGTTGATGTCATGAAATTGAAGGGTAAGGACATCTATATATATAGAAACATAAATTAATTGGTGGAGGCTAAGGTTGGGTGTAGAGAAGCAAAAATCAAATCCGTTCCCATAGATTTCAAAGTTGGCATAGTGGAGATAAGAGCACAATTGTTTGTTATATCAAGAGTACCACATTTTGTAACTATCAAGAATATTGGTCATCGTTCATTGATAGGATCCCAAAACTTGTTAAGTGAGTGAATCCACAATTCCTTGATAGAATCTGCCATTTGAGAAAAGACTTGAGCATCTATTGAAGTGGAATGTGCTTTTTGATTGAACACCATGGTTGGAAAGAGAGTGTTGTGTGATTTTTTAAGCACCATCCATTGGTATTCTATTTGGTATTTTTGGACGTATTGGTTGGAGTTCGTGGATCACAATTGCTCACTATTGTAAGTATATTTTATTGTAGGTCATAAGTGTTTGGTTTATCATTTGTAAAAGTCTCTAGTTGTCATTAAAAAAATATTGTAGTGTGTTGTGTTATCTGTTGAGCTTTGTGTAAGTCCTCTGTTGCAATTCAAAAGAGCCCAATGTGTTATTTTTTGAGCACTGTGATAGTTTTATGTTGTCTTTTAGAAGAACTTTGTGTGTCACTTGTGAGTCTATTTTTGTTATCTCAAAGATATTCCGTTGTCTCAAGTTGGAGAAGTCTTTCATCCTTGTCTAAAAAGTTTTTCATTGTTGTTTACTCCTGCAAATTACTTTGGCCATTTATGAGACATTGAAGGAGTTCCATGCCTTGTGAAAGTCATTGGCATTTGAGAGATATTTTACTGGATAAATGAAGATGCTGAAAGTGTTTTAGGATTTCGAAAAACAAGCCAGAAAAGACCTAAAAAACACAACAAATAAAGTGTTAACGTTTACATGCGTTGTAAGTGGAAAGAAAAAAAATTAGGGTTGAGCACTTCATCCATTGCAAACCTGATTTCAAGTGTAGTATAATATTTTGGGAGAATATTGAAGTTCCATTCGGTTGGATAGCCCAAGTAGTTACAAGAAATGTTTGGATGCTAGAGGTCAAAGGATCATTTCTCATCTATGCCAGCAAATTTTCTATATGAGATTTGAGCAAGCCTTGTGATTAGGCTTGGAGTGGATTTGAGCAAGTCTTATGTGTATACTTGGAGCAAGTGTGAGATAGATCAGTATTGGTAGTTGATCAGATTTAATCAAAGTTGTGAGCATATTTGATCAGAGTTGAGCAGAGTTAAGAGCAATATTTAGAGCAAACCAGAGTAGTGGAGATAGAGAACTCCTATGGATAGAGGTCCAAAAACTAGAGCCATGGGGAAAAAGGTCTCCTGTGGATAGAGGTCCATGAACTTGAGGATAGGGGATTGATGTCTCCTTTGGACATAGGTCCATAAACATTGTAATATGGATTTGGTTCCCAAGAGATTTGTTGAAAATTTTTATAAGAAATATTTTCTCCGTGGATGTATCCCACATTGGGTGAACCACATTAAATCCATGTCTCTCATGTGTGTGATGATTTGTGCATTATTTATTGTCTTGATATTATTACTTTTATCATTTGGATTGAAAAGTGAAAAGTTTTATCTTATACTATTCACCCCCCTCTTAGTATAATCTTGTGTTCTTCAATTGGTATTAGAGTGTGTTCCTTCATGAAAATCCTAACAACTTGAAGGAAGATCTTACAAGAACACACATGATGACTGAAATAAAATAGTATGCCCCTCTGGTTGAAAACAAAGAGAGAGATCTAGAAAATGAAGAAAAGGCCATGATTAACATGAAAGAGGAACTTATTGCCGCTCTTGGAAATTTGGAAAGAGTTAGAAAGAAGAATTCAATTTTGAAGGCATAAATTCAAGAGGATGAGGAAGCAAATACAAAGCTTCTACAAAATCTCATAGAATTAAAGGTGCAGGTGGAAGAGGCAAAGAAAATTGAAAAATATCTGGCTAAACATTTGAAGGCAAAAGAGTTAGAATGTAAAATATTGGAACTTGAAATTATCTCTCTAAGAAAGGAAGTTGAAAAATCTAAGGATAAGTTGTAGTTTTATTTTTATAGTGGTTGTTCAAGTCATATGATAGGTGATAAAAGTAAATTTCTTTCACTTAAAGAAATCAATGAAGGATCAATAAAATTTGGTGATAATGTTTCAACAAAAAAGGTTGGAAAAGGGACTTTGAGTTTAGATAATGGAAAATCAAAGATAGAAAATGTATTGTATGTTAAGGGATTCAAGCATAATTTACTAAGTGTAATTCAACTTTATGATCAAGGGCACATAGTCATTTTTCACTCAAATAGATGTGATATCAGGAAATCCAATACAGGTAAGCTTATTGCAGATGCCAGTAGAACTAAAAACAATCTCTACATGTTGAGTGAAATTAAAGTAGAAAAATATTTTTAATCACAAGAGGATGAGATTTGGTTATGGCATAGAAGAATGGGTCATCTAAAATTTGACAACATAGTGAAAATAAGCAAAAAATAGAAAGTTAGAGATTTATCCAAGATAAAAAGACCCCAAAGAACAATTTGTCCACAATTTCAGCATGGTAAGCAAACAAGAACAAGTTTCAAGTTAAAAGAATTTTCTTCATCCAAACCTTTGAAACTAGTTCACATTGATTTATGTGGTCCTAAAAGGACAAAAAGTTTACAAGGTGAAAGTTACTTCATGCTATTTATAGATAATTTCTCCAAAATGACTTGGGTGGCATTCTTAAAAGAAAAGTTAGGATCCTTTGAGAAGTTCCAGGATTTCAAAGTCTTAGTAGAAAATAAAATATGTAAAAAGATCAAGTTTCTAAGATTAGATAGAGAAGGATAATTCACTTAAAGTGAATTCATATAATTATGTGAACAACATGGAATAAAATTATAATACTTGGCAACAAGAACTCCACAACAAATTGGAGTAGTTGAAAGAAAAATATAACTATCGAGAATATGACCAGAGCTATGTTAAGTGCGTCTAATATTTTAGATGGTTTTTGGAGAGAGGAATTTCATACAGTTGTCTATATCATCAATAGAGCTGAAGTAAGAGTAAATCATCAAAAAATACTATATGAGCTTTGGAAGGGAAGACTATCTATTGTAAAGTATTTTAGAGTTTTTGGAAGCAAATGCTACAATAGATGAGAAGATAAAATTTTGGGTAATTTTGATTCAAGGTGTGATGAGGGTATCTTACTTGGCTATTCCACTAAGAGTAAATCCTATAAATTCTATAATAAAAGGACACATACAATTATGGAAATTACAAATGTAACAGATGATGAAAAATTAGGGTCAAGATAACCAGCTCAAGAATTTTTATATCAAGAAGAAGAAAGTTTTCAAGAAGTAAGTGAAGAATCAAAAGAAGATGAAACACAAAGAACACCACCTAAGACACCATCCAAGTATATGCAAAAGAATCCTCCAAGAGACCTGATTATTAGGAATCCAAATGAAAGACAAACAAGGAGGAAGATAATAGGAATAGGTGAACATGCAAATATTTCTTTGTTATCTAAAATCAAGCCCAAATATTTCAATGATACAAGAGAAGATAAATATTGGGTCAAGGCAATGGATTAAGAGTTGGATCAAATAGAAAAAAGTGAGACTTGGAAACTTGTCCCATGACCAAAAGACAAGAATATAATTGGCATTAAATGGGTTTACAGGAATAAGTTAAATAAATATGACCAGGTAGTCAAAAAAAAAGCAAGACTGGTATGCAAAGGCTATGCATAGGTTTAAGGGATTTATTTTGATGAAACATTTGCTCCTATTGCATGACTTGAGGTCAAAATAATATTTTTAGCATTCTCAAGTTTCAAAAACTTCAAAGTATATCAAATGGATGTAAAATTAGCCTTTATCAATGGTTTCTTTGAATAATAGGTCTACATTGAGAAACCTAAGGGTTTCATCCTAACTGATAAGCTAGATTATGTATGCAAATTAAAAAAGGCTCTTTATGGACTAAATCAAGCCCTTAGGGCTTGGTATTCAAGGTTGGATAAGTATCTTCAAGAATATGGTTTCAAAAAAGGAATAGCTAACATCAATTTATACATTAGAAATTAAGGACATGACTCGTTGATTGTGGTGGTCTATGTGGATGATATCATTTTTGGAGGTAGTAATGATAAGATGTGTCAAAAATTTGCAAAGTGTATGCAAAATAAATTTGAAATTTCAATTCTTGGTGAGTTGTCCTTCTTCCTTGGATTGCATATTTCACAATTAGAAAAATATATATTTCTCTCACAAACCAAGTATATAAAAGAAATTTTGAGAAAATTTAGACTGGAGAATTACAAATCAGTGAGTACTCCCATGATTACAAGATGCAATTTGAGTAAATATGATGAATATTTTGAGGCAAACCAAACATTGTATAGATCCATGATTGGAAGTTTACTATATGTCACAACTACAAGATTAGATATAATGTACACAGTGGGACTAGTGGAAAATTTTCAAGAAGCACCAAAGGAAACACATGTATAGGCAGTAAAGAGAATCCTCAGGTATTTAAAAGGAACTATGGAATTTGGACTTTTGTATCCCATAATTAATAATTTTACTATCACAACATATATAGATGTAGATTGGGCAGACAATATTGATGACAGGAAGAGCACAAGTGGAGGAGCATTCTTTCTTGGAGATTGTTTAGTCTCTTGGCTAAGCAAGAAACAAGCATCAATATCCTTATCCATGGTAGAGGTAGAATACATTGCAATAGTTGCTTGTTGTACACAAGTGTTATGGATGAAGTAAACTTTAAAATATTTTAAAATAGAGCATGATCATCCCATCTCCATACTATGTGATAATACAAGTGCCATAAACGTTTTAAAGAATATAGTGATACATTCAAGGACAAGGCACATTCCAATAAAATATATTTTTTTGAGAGAGCAGGTGATGGATCAGCAAGTCCAATTGGAATATCTTACTACAAAGGAATGGATTGTGGACATATTTACTAAGCCACTTCCAAAGGAAACTTTTAAGTATCTTAGAGGAAATTTTGGAGTAGTCTTCCTCCCACCCCAAAATTGATCACCTCAAGGAGAAGAGGTGGTGAGGGGGCTGAGCTAAGAGTATTATTTTTAACCCCAAAGGAGCTCTTTCCTATTGATGTCAAAGGGGGAGAGTTTTAGTAAGGGGGAGAGAAATTAGTAAGGGGAGCAACTTCTTAAGGGAGCATATTTGGAATCCAGTGGTAGTAAAAGGAAATATTTTAGAAGGATTGCCATCAATGACAAAGGGGGATATTGTTGGAAATATTGAGCATGTTGTGTTGTCATTGATGTCAAAGGATTGATGTCAAAAGGTTGATGTCAAAGAGAGTTTGATATGGCAGAAATATTATTCTATGATTGAATAATTATGCAAGGTAAGGCTCATCTCAAAGCAAGGAAATTGGTAAAAAGAAATAGTTATAATATTTATTTTTTAAATATTATAAATAGAGGGAAAAAGGTCTACAAGAGAAAAGCAAAGCAAAGGTTTAAAATAAATGCTATGGTTTAAAAGAGAGGGGATAATATTATAATATTTTTAATATTATAATAATTGGGCTAAAAGGTTTTATTTGAAAAAGAAAAAAAATTGAAGACACGTTTAGTTTGCAAAGCCTAAAGGTTTTAAAAATAATATTATAATATTTTAAATATTATAATATAAGTTTGAAAGGTTGAAGGCACTAAAATATTTAAGGGCATGTTAATATTTTAATTATTTTGAAAGGTGCCAATATCATGAAATAAAAGGGTAAGAACACATATATATGAAGCATAAATTAATTTGTGAAGGCTAAGGTTGGGTGTAGAGAAGTGAAAACCAAATCCGTTTGCATAGGTTTCAAAGTTGGCACAATGGATATAAGAGCGCAATTGTTTATCGGATCAGGAATGCCTTATTTCGTAGCTATCAAGAATCTTGGTCATCATTCATTGAGAGGAGCCCAAAACTTGTTAAGTGATTAAATCCACCATTCATTGAGAGAATCCACTGTTTGATAAAAGACTTGAGCATCTATTGAAGTGCTGTGTGTTTTTTGATTGAGTGTCATGGTTGGAAAGAGAGTGCAGTGTGATTTGTTGAGCACCATTTATTGGTATTCTATTCGATATTTTTGGATGTATTGGTTGGATTATGTAGATCATAATTGCTCACTATTGTAAGTACATTTTACTACAGGTCATAAGTATTTGGCTTATCATTTGTGAAAGTCTCTAGTTGTCATTCACAAAAAGAGTGCAGTGTGTTGTGTTATTTTTTGATCTTTGTGTAAGTCCTCTATTACCATTCAAAAAATCCTAGTGTGTTATTTGTTGAGCACTATGAAATTTTTCTATTATCTTTTGAAAGATCTCTGTGTCACTTGTGAGTCTAGTTTCGTTATCTCAAAAATAGTTCATTGTCTCCTATTGGAGAAGTATTTCATCCTTGTTGGAAAAGTTTTTCATTCTTTTTTACTCTTGAAAATTGCTTTGACCATTTATGAGATATTTAAGGAGGTCCACGCCTTGTGAAAGTCATTGATGTTTGAGAGATATTTTGCTGGATAAAGGAAGACATTGGAAATGTTTTAGGGTTTTGGAAAATGTGCCAAAAAAGACCTAAAAATCATAGTGAAGAAATTACATAAATTAGGGTTGAGTGCTTCATTCATTGGAAACTTGATTTCAAGTGTAGTATAATATTGTGGTAGAATATTGAAGTTCCATTCGGTTGGTTAGCCCAAATGGTTACAAGCAAGGTTTGGGTGCTAGTGGTCAAAGGATCAATTCTCATCTCTACCAGAAAATATTTGTATGATATTTGAGCAAGCCTTGAGAGTAGGCTTGGAGAATATTTGAGCAAATCTTATGTGTAGACTTGGAGTAGGTGTAAGATATATTAGTATAGGTAGTTGAGAATATTTAATTAGAGTTGTAAGCATATTTGATCATATTTGAGTAGAGTTAAGAGCAGGCTTTGAAGCATGCCAAAGTAGTGGGAATAGATTTCTTCTGTGGATAGAGGTCCACAAACCAGAGCAGTAGGGATAGAGATATCCTATGGATAAAATTCCATAAAATTGAGCATAGGGGATTGGTGTCTCATTTGGACATAATTCCATAAACATTGTAATAGGGATTTGTTTTGCAAGATATTTGTTGAGAAAAATTATAAGAAGTTTTATCTCCATGGACATAGCCCACATTGGATGAACCACGTTAAATCTATGTCTCCCATGTGTGTGATGATTTATGCATTATTTATTATCTTGATATTATTGTTGTTATCATTTGGATTGAAAAGTGAAAATTTTTATCTTATATTGTTCCCTCCTCTCATTATAATCTTGTGTTCTTCATAGTTGAGTACCACTAAGAATGCATAATTCCCTTCAAAATTTGATGATGCAAATTGGATCACAATCACTAACAATATACATGGGTATAACACAATGTTTAAAATTAGTTTTAAAAAATACCTTGTATACCTTACTAGTAGTGAAAGGGTGTTACATGACATAGAATTAATAAACCTTGAAAGGCAATTCACCATAACAAAAAATACAAATTTTACCTTAGAATTGGGAATACCCTTAATGAAATCAATGGATATTTCTCACATTATTAATATTAGATAGTTAGTGGTTGTAACAAACCTATAAATTTGACTATTTTCCCTTTATTCCTCTAGAACATGTTAAATTTAGCCATAAATTCCTTGACATATAATTTTATTTCTTTTCAAAAAAATAAAATATCACCTATTGATAGGTTTTGAGAAACCCCATATATCCTACCAATGGTAAATCATGTCAATCTTAGATAATAATGTTCTTGAGATTATAATACTAACAAATATAAATATAATCCTTCTTCCTAATACATCTATTAATATAAGATAATAAGGGGTGGGGGATTACCATCCTCCACATCATTAATAATGTGAACAACCTTATGATCTTATTGTTATTCTAAACAATGTTGAGAAATCCACTAAATAAGGGGACAAAGTCTTCATATTTATAATAAAGAGCATCTTCCACCATATTCCCCTCTCCTTTATTGTATTCAATGGTAATGTCATAACCAATAGTTTGGTCAATCATTTGTTTTATCCTCAACAAAAGAGACATAATTCCCAAAAGTGTTTAATATTCCTATGGTTTGTTTTGATAATTTAAGAACACAAGCTTATACTGAGAGGGAGGGTGAACAATATAATACCACTTTTTACTTTTCTTTCCAAATCAATATTATGCAATGTATAGATAGCAATATCAATAGTAGTAATCAAAGCAATGCACAAATCACCACACATAATAGAGACACCACAATTTACGTGGTTCACACAATGTGGGCTACTCCACGGAGAAAATATTTCACTAAAATTTTCTCAATCAATATTTTGAAGATCCTTTCCCTATTACAATGTGTATGGAACTCTCTCCAAAGGAGATACCAATCCCCTAAATCAAGTTTGTGTATCTCTATCCATAGCAGACACCAATATCCTAATCATTGCTTTGGATGGTGATCCTCTAGAAGATCTCTACCTCCACTACCCTTAGAAAATGGAACTCTATCCACAGAATATGTCTGTCTTCCCCGCTCTATCTGTAGAACTCTATAATCAACTCTGTCACCTCCAAAGATCTATCTCAAATCTACACTAAACATAGTCCTTTGGTATAGCATCAATCTATCCTCAATATCTATCTTTGATCTGGTACAAATGTATCCTTAAATATGTACCAAACTCTATCCTCGAATCTGTACTAAACACAGTCCTATCTAACACAAATATATCCTCAATATTTATCCTCAAGTCTTAACTCAAATCTTGACTCAATCTCAAATCAACTTAGCTAGATCTATACCAAACCCTAAATCAAGGTTTGAAAAAATCAATCAATCAACTCTGATCACAAGCCTTCATAAAGACTTGTCTCAAATCTGTCTTACAAGCTTCCACAAAATCTCACACCAATCTATCCTCAAGTCCTCTCTAGAACTTGTCCAATATGCTCTACAAGTCCTCACTAGAACTTGTCCAAATCTGCTCAATAAGTTTTCTCAAGAACTTATCCAAATCTATTATCAATCTATATTGTAAGCTTCCACAAAAACTTATCCAAATTTGTCCACAAGTCTTCTCAAAGACTTGACTTAAATCTACTAAAAAATTCCACACTAGAACTTGTCCAATCTCATAGAAACATAAATAGAATTGTTAGAGACTTAATATGCTCTATACTCATCACAATGCTCAATTAATTTCAATCACTATTTTAGAAACATATAGACAAGTTTTAGAGACTCAATATGCTTCAACTCAATACTCAATCACTTTCTTAAATCAATTCAGAATATAGAATAGTTTGTTTTATTGAACTTGAACAATAAATTCACACATCCACTTGACTAGGCTCAACAAACTCTACTCAACCAATCACTCAATGAAACAATCCTTGCTTACAAACCCTAGTCCAAGCATATGATCCTTTACACAAAATTTTTCCAACAATGCTTATAAACCACTCTTACATAAAAATAATACTCATGTTCTTTTCAACCCCTAGTTCAAGTTCTTTACTCAACCAAATGACTTCAAAAATAATTCTTATAAAACAATCTCACATAACAATGATACTGATGTTCTTTTCAAATCCTAGATAAAGTTCTTCACACAACCAATGGTTTTAACAACAATGCTTGTAAGATAAGGTTCAACAACAACTCTTTATTCTAGAAGACATTGAAGCATTAAATCAACACACTCAATAAGGAAATCCTAATCAAGTCATTTTCACTCCAAACTTATTTTCCAGAAAATGAACCAATCAAATCAACTATGGAAGAATGTGCTCATACCTTTTTCTTGATGATGAAGGAACCTCTAAAATCTACTAGAACCACAAATTCTTCTTTGCCAAGCTCAAAGGAGTTAGAATATGATAAGCTATCTCAAATATACAATGCAAATATCAAAGCACACATACACCTTATCACTCCATCTTAAAGAAAGCATCCATCAACATTTACAAAAATGATTAACCAAATACACCTTATAATCTCCCAATTAAAATAATATTCAATACCAAGAATAATGTCAATACAATCTCTTTTTCAAAATAACTCAATGGCAATAAGTACTCTCAACACTGTAAATATTCAATAACCAATATGTCAAAAATAATTTATTCAAAAATAAAGCCAACTCCTTATTCCTCCAAATAACCAAAATTAATGATTAATTAAAAACCTTTTTAACTAACCCTTTTAACTCCCTAGGACATTATGTCAAAACCTTAGGCATCATAACATATATTAAAAATTTTATTACCTTTGTCTTGGTGGGACTTGAACTCATGATACCGCCTCTACCAGTGCCCTAGTCATGGCTCCAACTTTCACATGAGCTAGGTGCTCATTTGAAGAGCAAGAGCCCAATGTGCTCTATATTCCTCTTTGCATGCACCAAAATAAAAACTCACGCATAGCTTCCTCAACGCTTCAAAACACACAAAACAAATGTTTTTGCCATGAATCTAATGTGGATCACTCTGCCCACAAAATTAGCACTTCGTCCACTTGCCACTAGGCCACATTCACTCGGTGGATATTACGTTTTAGCACACGATAAACTTAACTCTTTCATGGGTGCTTAAGACAAGGTTTTTTTTCTTCTTCCTTGCACGAATTCTCACAACAACAATTGCATGCTTTATTATTTTAAGTGAAGGATAATCTAAATGCCACTAAGGCATGTAGTATATATACTAATTTTCTCCTTTAATTTTAAACGTCGGTGCCTTCAAAATTTGAATAATTAATTTATAAATTATTTAAATTCTTTAGAATTTAAAATTTATAAATTAACTTTTAAATCCTTTTGGCTTTATCAAAGCCCTTTTTTGATTTTACCACTTTGTATAAATAATATTTATCTATAAAATTTAAATTCAATTTGAATTTAAATATTTTATAAAGTAAATATTAAAAAATCCTTGGGCTTCCTTGGGTTTTTATGAAAAACCTTTTATTTTTGCTCAACCATGGTTTTAATGAAAACCCTCTTAACATGTGCTTCCACATAATATTAAAAATATTATGAAGCACTTTTACCTTTAACCTTTGTATTGTTCCTCTTGACCTTTTGAAATCAACGATAGCTTATTCCTTGACATCAATGACAACTTTGACTCTAAATGTCCAACAATCTCCCCCTTTGTCATTGATGGCAACCCAAATTATTTTTACCAAAAACTTAACCTTTTCTTTGATTTTCTCCCCCTGGGACATTGCTCTCCCTGGATCAATGATCATTTCAAATCTCTCTTCTTTACTCAATTACAAAATCTCTCCCCCTTTAACATCAATGGCAAAGGGTCACCTTTGGGGCTCGGGGCTAAGAATGAGTCTCTTATCTTAGCCCCTCCCCCACATCCTCTTGAGGTGGTTAATTATGGGGTGGGAGTATTTCTACTCCCAAAAAGCACTGGTCTTTATCTTTGTCTTATTTTCTTCTTATCTGATCCTTTTTATTCCTTTGACTGTTCCTTTCCATGTCCATGTTCTTGTCCATATCCATTTTCTTATTCCTGTTCCTATTCCTATTCTTGTTCATATCCATGTTCTTATTCTGTGTTCCTATTCATATCCATATTCCTTTTCCTGTTCCTGTTCCTGTTCCTGTTCATACTTGATTTTGTAATGTTTGCTCTACACCACTTTGTTGTGTGTCCATCGTTATTGCACTTGTAACACTTAATGTTATTATTTATTGGAGGTGCAAATATCTTAGGATTTCTCCTAGTGAAGCCATATCCTCTTCTGTCCTGAACCCTGCAATTCATTTCCTTGTGACTAAACTGATTACATGAGTAGCAATACCCATGGAAAAGTTATCTATTCCTATATTCCTGTCTTTCATGTGTCCTGCACTATGAAGCCATGTTCTTAAATCTGTGACATGAAAAACATCTTCCATTGAAGTTTCCTTGTCTTGACCTCAATGGTCTCTTAGTCTCTCTTGAACTATTCTGATTGCTGTTCCATATATTTCTTCTTGGTGCATTTTTCATGTCCTTGTTGAAATTTTTGTTGTCCAAATCATCCTTAGATGTCTCATTTTCTTTTACATTGTCTTATTCTAAAGTTTCTTATTCTAAAGTGTCTTCTCCTTCAAAACTTGAGGTTGAATTTCCTTCCCATTTCTTTTGTTCTTGTTTAAATCCAAGATCTATCTTGCTTGATGTAGGCTTTTGTATTTTGATGAACTTATCTAGGTTCTTTGAGCCATTTTTGAACCCTTGTAGCTTGAATTTAGAGTTTTTAACTTCGAACCTTAATGAAGCTACTTCTTGTTCTATATTTTCACATTCTAAGACTTTTGTTTCTAGATTATCCTTGAACTTATTTGTCTTAGTATTTGATTTATCTAGATCCTCTATAAGCATTCTTCTCTCTTCATCACATTCTTGAAACTAAGATTCTAATTTAGAGTTTTATTTTATTACCTTCTTTACTGTTTCAAGAGCATAAATAAGTTCTCCCTTGATATCATATCCTTATTTATTTGATTCTTCCTCTATTTTTTTACCTTTGTCCACATATTTATTTTATTTTGAATTATCTTCTATAGGATCACTCTCTTATTCCTCTAGATCCATTAGAATACTTTCATCTGGTACTTCAAGTATATCCTTATATTCATCATCATCATTGAAACTATAACCATTCCTAATACAACTATCTTCAAGATGTCCAAAGTTACCACATATAAAATACTTGAGAATTATTGGTGCCCTTTTCTAGAATTCTTTTTCTTAAATCATAAATAGGACTTCATCTCTATCATTATCTAAAAAACTAGCATCACTTTTACTTGAGTACTTACTTGCCTTATCTGCATTGTAGCTCCTCTTTTGCCTTTGAAAGAACTTCTTTCCTTGTCTTGTTTGTCCATTATTGTTTTTCTTTTGGTGCTAGTATCTTTTTTATTCCCTATTTTTGTGATCATATTTTTCTTCATCGTTGTTATTCTTTGCTTCTTGACAATCAGTTTCATAGTGACCATAATTTCCATAATTGAAACATTTAAAAAATTTTATATATCTAGATCTTCTTGAATCCTTGTTCCTTCTACTAGAATTAGCTTCTTCATAACTGGATGACTCATTGCTTTATTCTGATTTCTTACCCTTTGTCTTTTTAATTTCTTTGAAGGCTACTTCCTTCTAGGAATTAGGTTCTTTTGTTCTCATCTCAAAAGCTATAAGAATACCAAGAAACATATCTCTTGTCAAAGAATCACCATCCTTTGATTCTTCTATAGCTGAAATATTTTCACTAAACCTTATTGGAAGAGACCTTAAGATCTTATCACAAACATTTTATTCATCCACTTTAAGTCCAAGTCCTTGCATAGCATTAACAACCTCATCTACTCGAAGTAGATAAGAACTAATGTCTTCCTCATTCTTCATTCTTAAGTCTTTAAATTATCCTTTGAGATTTTGTATCTTTGCTTTCTTGACACCTTTATATCCTTCATATATACTTTGCAACTTATCCCACATTCCTTTTGTATCTTGATAATGCATAACTTTTATGGACTTTGTTCTATGAAAACCTCTAAAAATTACATTTATTACTTTTGAATTGTAATGTTGTAGAAGCTTACCTTCCTTATATGTAGGTGGATCAACTGGTTGTATGTATCCATTTTCAAATGATTTCTAAATTTCTTTGCCAAGTGCCTTCAGATAAATATTCATTCTAAAACTCCAATATATATAATCACTTCCATCAAATACTGGTGATGTATTATCTGATGATCCATTCTTAGAATCCATTGTGTTCTTGTAAGATTTTTCTTCAAGTTGTTAAACTCTTTCAAAGGAACCCGCTCTGATACCAATTGAAGAACACAAGCTTATACTGAGAGACGGGGTGAACACTATAAGACCACTTTTTACTTTTCTTTCTCAATCAATATTATGTAATGTATAGATAGAAATAGTAATAGCAGTAATAAAAGTAATGCATAAATCACCACATATAATAGAGACACCATAATTTACATGGTTCACCCAATGTGGGCTACTCCACGAAGAAAATATTTCACTAAAATTTTCTCAATCAATATCTTGAAGATTCTTTCCCTATTTGATGGGGTGACCGGGAAAGACGCACAACTTCACTCAAACGATTTCCTTCCTTTCGTTCAATAAAACTGGAAAATACATACTCATGCAGTTCCAGAAATGTTCATGCATTAATCTGAGAGATCCTTACATTAATAGAAAAATAGCTCACAGGCTTACAATAGCTAGCGCGTGGCATAGCTTTCTAACACTCGCACTCTGCGTGCAATATTCCCAAATCCCCCCCTACTATTACAGAAAATTGGGTTTTTATAGAGGCCTCGACCCTCTGATCCATTAATTATACTCCAAAAGAACACATCATCAAAACCTGCCACATCGGCTTCCTATGGCCGAGTCTTCAATTTCTCTTCATAAATGGCAACTGCCCCGATCTGCCATTCTAGCATGTATTTAAAGGAAACTGCATGAAACGTTCCTCATGAAAATCGACAACAACCTAATTTATGACACCACTCTGCACAGCCTCTGTCATCGCCGCTTCCATCGGATCACTCTACGTGACCCATCCTCATCGTTTCCTGTGCTTCTGGGTAATCACCCACCTTAACTGCACTTTGTGCCACGTGTCATCTTTGAACGGTCCCAAAAATACCACCTGTCGTGTTTCCTGCCATCGCCTTCTCCTTCTTTGCCTTCTTCTCTCTCCGTCGTGATATCGCGACATGTCACGATATCGTGACAGTTTGGCCTCCCTATGCTCCTTTGTAGTTTTGGTCACGATATCATGACATGTCATGATATCATGACATTTTAGCCTTCGTGCCTTCATTTCCAATTCTTGTCACGATATCACGACATTGCGATATTGTGACCGTTTCACCGCTCAACCTTTTGCTCATAATTTTGTCGTGACATCATGACATCGTGACATCGCGACATCACAATGTCATGATATCATGACCGTCCTATGCCTTGCCCTACTTTCTCCTTTGACATCATGATTTTGTGACATCACGAAATCACGATGTCGTGATTTCGCTACAAAAACCTCTACCTTCACCTTCGCCTTTCTGACATCGTAATTTTGTGACGTCACAAAATCATGATGTCATGATTTTTCTATAATTCTCCACTTCTACCTCGTCGCTGCTTCGCTGTCGCGATTTCATGACAGTTGCAATTTTGTGACATGTCATGAAATCGTGACCTCTCCATTGCCTTCGCTTTGCCACCACTCCGCTGTCGTGATTCCGTGACACATCACGATTTCACGACATGTCACGATTTCGTGACACTTTTCCCACTACACCACCTTTGCATTTTTTTGTCACGATTTTGCGACACGTCACGAAATTATGACGTTCCTCTTCCTCTACCTTAGAAAAAAATATCTTGCCTTCTTCTTCTTCCTGAGTCGACTCTTTCGAAGTGGCCCTCCCACGACTGGATGCTTCTGCTGCAGGTGCTGCTGGATGCTCCTACATCAGACACCTGGGGTAAGTGGAGAAGTGATCTTCACTTTTGCATGGTCTAGTTGCTGCCTCCTGCAACACCTCCAGACATTCTTCTACCCTTGCAACTTGTTCCAACTCTGTATCCTGGCCAGATAAACTTCTATTTTCTACTAGATAGATTTTACTGCTGCATACTTCTTTGCTTGCAGCCTTATTCAACTTTAGCTTCTGATGCATTCTGGCATCTTTCTTTTTATGTCTTTCTTCATGCCTTCTGTGCCGCTCCTCTTGCTCCCATAATTTTATGCTGAGCCACTCGTCCTGCAGGGCTTGAAATTGTCGTTGCAATGCCAAGAACTCTTCTTCTGGCAACATATCTTCCTTGCTATCCCGGCTTCTTCGAGGATGCAATTTTTTTTTTCTCATCTTTACTCACAAAGCTTAACTAATTTCAATGTAGCTGCCTCACATCCGGTGATCTGCTAACACACTTAGGAATCCTAAACTCTCTCTCCTCTCTCAGAACCCTCTCGCAGATCCTGGCACAAGCTGCCTCACGATCGGTGATCTGTTTATGCACTCAGGAACATTGGCTCTGATACCACTAATGGGGGGACCGAGAAAGATGCACAGATTCACTCAAATGATTTCCTTCCTTTCGTTCAATAAAATTGGAAAATACATACTCACGCAGTTCCAAAAATGTTCATGCATTAATTTGAGAGATCCTTACATTAACAGAAAAATAGCTCGAAGGCTTACAATAGCTAACGCGCGACATAGCTTTCTAACACTCGCACTCTGCATGCAATCTTCCCAAATCCCCCCCTACTATTACAAAAAACTAGGTTTTTATAGAGGCCCCGACCCTCTGAGCCATTAATGATACTCCAAAAGAACACATCATCAAAACCTGCCACATCGGCTTCCTATGGCCGAGTCTTCAATTTCTCTTCATAAATGGCAACTGCCCCGATCCGCCATTCCAGCATGCATTTAAAAGAAACTACATGAAATGTTCCTCATGAAAATCGATAACAACCCGATTTATGACACCACTCCGCATGGCCTCTGTCACTGTCACTTCCATCGGATCACTCTACGTGACCGATCCTTGTCATTTCTTGTGCTTCTGGGTAATCACCCGCCTTAACTACACTTTGTGCCACGTGTCATCTTTGAACGGTCCCAAAAATACCGCTTGTCATGTTTCCCATCATCGCCTTCTCCTTCTTCGCCTTCTTCTCTCTTCACTGTGATATCGTGACATGTCGCGATATCGTGATAGTCTAGCCTCCCTGTGCTCCTTTGTAGTTTTGGTCACGATATCGTGACATGTCGTGATATCGTGACCTTTCAGCCTTCGTGCCTTCATTTCCAATTCTTGTCGTGATATCGCAATCGTTTCACCGCTCAACATTTCGCTCATAATTTCATTGCGACATCACAATATCATGATTTCACGATATCACAACCGTCCTTTACCTTGCCCTGCTTTCTCTTTTGACATCATGATTTTGCGATGTCACAAAATTGTCGTGACATCACGAAATCACGACGTCATGATTTCACTACAATTCTCCACTTCTGCCTCGTCGCTGCTTCGTTGTCATGATTTCATGACATGTCGCAAAATCATGACCTCTCCATTGCCTTCACTTTGCCACCGCTCCGCTGTCACGATTTCGTGACACGTCGTGATTTCGTGACATTTTTCCCACTGTGCCTCCTTTGCATTTTTCTGTCACGATTTCGCGACACGTCGTGAAATCACGACGTTCCTCTTCCTCTGCCTTAGAAAAAAATTTCTTGTCTTCTTCTTCTTCCTGAGCCGACTCTTTTGAAGTGGCCCTCCCGTGACTGGATGCTTCTGCTGCAAGTGCTACTGGATGCTCCTGCATCACTATTATAATGTTTATGGACCTCTGTACAAAGGAGATACCAATCCTCTAAATCAAGTTCATGTATCTCTATCCATAGTAGACGTCAATATCCTAATATCTACTCTGGTTGGTGGTCCTTTAGAAGATATCTACCTCCACTGCCCTTAGAAAATGGAACTCTATCCATAGAAGACACATGTCTTTCATGCTCTAGCTGGAGATATCTATCCTCAACTCTATCACCTACAAAGCTCTATCTCAAATATACACTAAACATAGTCCTTTGGTCTAGCACCAATCTATCCTCAATCTTTATCTCTGATTTGGTACAAATCTATCCTCAAATATGCACCAAACTCTATCCTCAAATATGCACTAAACACAGTCCTTTGGTCTAGAAAAAATATATCCTCAATATCTATCCTCAAGCCTTAACTCAAATATTGACTCAATCTCAAATCAACCCAGCTAGATCTGTCACAAACCCTAACTCAAGATTTGAATAAATAAATCAATCAACTCTACTCACAAGACTTCACAAAAACTTATCTCAAATATGCCTTTCAAGCTTCTACAAAATCTCACACCAATATGTCCTCAAGTCCTCTCTAGAAATTATCTAATCTACTCTACAAGTTCTCACTAGAACTTGTCCAAATATGCTTAATAAGTTCTCTCAAGAACTTATCCAAATCTGCTCTCAATCTATATTGTAAGCTTCCACAAAAGCTTACCCAAATTTGTCCACAAGTATTCTCAAATACTTGCCTTAAATATACTCAACAAGTCCACACTAGAACTTGTTTAATCTCATAGAAACATAAAGAGAATTTTTAGAGACTCAATATGCTCTATAGTCATCACAATGCTCAATCACTTTCAATCACTCTTTTAGAAACATATAGAGAATTGTTAGAGACTCAATATGCTTCTACTCAATACTCAATTACTTTCTCAAATCAATTTAGAATATAGAATATTTTGTTTTATGGAACTTGAACAATCACTTTACACATACACTTGACTAGGCTCATCCAATTCTACTCAACCAATCACTCAATGAAACAATATTTTCTTACACACCCTAGTCCAAGCATATAATTATTTACACAATATTTCCAACAATGCTTATCAACCACTCTTACATAACAATAATACTCATGTTCTTTTCAAACCCTAGTTCAAGTTATTTACTCAACCAAATGGCTTAAACAACAATGCTTATAAAACAATATCACATAACAATGATACTCATGTTTTCAAACCCTAGATAAAGTTCTTCACACAACCAATGGTTTCAACAACAATACTTATAAGACAAGGTTCAACAACAATATTTATTCTAGAAAACCTTGAAGCATTAACTCAACACACTCAATAAGGAAATCCTAATCAAGTCCTTTTCACTGTAAACTTAGTTTCTAGAAAACCAACCAATCAACTCAACTATGGAAGAATGTGCTCATAACTTTTTTTTTATGATGAAGGAACCTCTAAAATATGCCACAACCACAAATACTTTTTTCCCAAGCTCAAAGGAGTTAGAAGATGATAAGCTATCTCAAAGATACAATGCAAATATCAAAGCACACATAACCCTTATAGCTACATCTTAAAGAAAGCATCCATCAACATTTAAACAAATGATTAACCAAATACACCTTATAATATCCCAATTAAAATAATATAAAATACCAAGAATAATGTCAATACAATCTCCTTTTCAAAATAACGCAATGGCAATAAGTCCTCTCAACACTATAAATATTCAATAACCAATATGTCAAAATACTTTATTCAAAAATAAATCCAACTCCTTATTCCTTCAATTAACCAAAATTAATTATTAATTAAAAAACTTTTTAACTAACCCTTTTAACTCCCTAGGACCTTATGTCAAAACCTAAGGCATCACAACATATATTAAAAATTTTATTACCTTTGCCTTGGTGGCACTCGAACTCACGACGTTGCCTCTACCAGTGCCCTAGTTGCGGCTTCAACCATCACATGAGCTAGGTGCTCATTTGAACAGCAAGAGCCCAACGTGATCTATATTCCTCTTCACATGTGCCAATATAAAAACTCACACATCACTTCCTCGATGTTTCAAAATACACAAAAAAAATGTTGCCACCACAAATCGAGCGCGGATCACTCTGACAAAAAATGCCTTAGCACTTCTTCCACTTACCACTAGGCCACATTGCCTCCATGGATATTACATTTTAGCACACGATAAACCTAACCCTTTAGTTGGTGCTTAAGACAAGGTTTTTCGTCTTCTTCCTCGCACGAATTCTCAAAACAACAATTGCACACTTTATTATTTCAAATTAAGGATAATATAAATTCCACTAAGGGATATAGTATATATACTAATTTTCTCCTTTAATTTTGAACTTCGATGCCTTTGAAATTTGAATAATTAATTTATAAATTATTTAAATTATTTAGAATTTAAATTTTATAAATTAACTATTAGATCCTTTTGGCTTTATCAAAGCCTTTTTTTTATTTTACCACTTTGTATAAATAATATTTATTTATAAAATTTAAATTCAATTTGAATTTAAATATTTTATAAAGTAAATATTAAAACCTCCTTGGGCTTCCTTGGGTTTTTATGAAAAACATTTTATTTTTGCTCAACCATGGTTTTAATGAAAACCCTCTTAACATATGCCTCCACATAATATTAAAAATATTATGAAGCTCTTTTACCTTTAACCTTTTCATTGTTCCTCTTGACCTTTTGACATCAATGGTACATTATTCTTTGACATCAATGACATCTTCGTTCCTTGACATCAATGACAACTTTGACTCAAAATGTCCAACAATAATAACATATGATCCCATAAATAGGGATTATATTTCTCAAATGCATCCAAGATGCCTAGCATATCCTTCTCATATGTGGAACAACCCAAATTCTTATTGATGATATGCTTACTTTCAAAATCTATAGGGTTGCCTTCCTACATCTAAATAGCCACAATACATATGCATGAAGGATCACACTCTAAAAAATGGATTGGTAAATTTTGGAGTGACTAAGTTAAGGATTGTGAAAATAGCCTCTATTAAGGCATCAAAGGCTTTGGTAGTTTCATTACGTCAAACAAAGACAACCTTATTAGTAAGAGTGATTAGGGGATCTAGAAACTTCTCATGATTCTTGATAAAATTTCCATAACACCTTATATAGTTTAAAATTTATTTAATATGCTTTGAGGGATCCATTTTTACACCTTCATTAGATATGATATGAAAAAACTATTCCACTTTAGACACAAAAAAAAAAATTGGACCACTTGACACATAATTATTCCTTTTGTAAAATGTGGAGGACCTATTAAACATGAAGTAATTGGTTTCACCATGACAAACTATAAACTTGGATGTCATCAAAGAAGACCATCACAACTTTTTGTAAAAGAAAATGAAAGACAAATGAAGTGGAATGGGCATTGGTAAGACCAAAGGGAATGGTTAATAACTCATGATGACCCTCATACATACAATGTTGGCAATTTGAGCAAGTCTATAAGCAAAGTTGAGTTGTCATTGATGTCAAAAGGAATGCAATTGATTGGTTCCAAAAGAGTTTCATAATGTCTTATGAAGCATGACCAAAAAGGTTTTTCATTAAAACCCTGACGGAGCAAAATAAAAGGTTTTCCATTAAAACCATTGAAGGAGAAAATAAAAGTCTTTTCATAAAACCATTGGAAAATAAAGTATAATAATTTTACTATACTAAGGAAGCTTAAAGTCAATTATAAATTATTTTAAAATTAATTTATTAGTTAATTTACTTAACTTGAAAAGTTATTTAAATTAATTATTAATTAATTAATTTATTTATTATAAATTAATTTAAGTTAAGGTTAAAACCCTAGAGTGGGTTTTAGATTTGAAATTCAAAAATCCAATTTTGAAAAGTGTTGACATGATGAGGAATTTAATCAGCGCTGCAACCAAGGGAGAGAGAAAACATGATTTTCGCATGAAAAGAGGAGGAATATCAAATAAAGTATATAAGGGGGAGCACCCACCTCATTAATATTCACCATGCCTATAAAGATCGTGCGAGCATAATAATTAGCGCTGTGACCAAGGGAGAGAGAAAATATGATTTTTGTGTGAGAAGAGGAGTGTTGAAGGTATAAGAGGAAGGTATTTATCATTCCTTCACGTGGGCCTTCATAGCCCACACGATGAGTACCCAAACGCCTATTTCTTAGTCTAGAGGAGACGACAGATCAAGTCAAGTGAATCTCATTTTTTGTGGGGAGTACAAGGTATGTAGAATATTTGATCTCCAAAATTTTCAGAAGTTTAGTTGGGCAATTTAAAAATTAATTTTGCATGTTTATTATTTGGTTCTAAGGTTGCAAGGGAATTATAAGTTTTGGCAAAATTAAATTTTTAATATTGTTTGCTCAAAGTTTTTGTGTGGAGTGAAAAGTGTTTGGTTGATATTCTATAGTGTTGAATATTAAGAGTGGTTAATATCCTATGGTGTTGGATATTATTTTAAGAGTGGTTGATATATTAGGGTGTTGGTCACTATTCTAATATTGGAGTTGATAAGGTATATCCAAGTATTTTGTTATGTATGATTTGTTGAGTGTAATTGAAAAAAGGAAGAAATAAGGCATTGATTATATTTTGGTCGAAGGAATAGCTTTAAGGAAATATTTGAATAATATTTTATCTTCTAACCTTCTTGAGTTTGGCAAAGAAGTGTTTATGGTTGTGCTAGATTTTTGAGGTCTATTCCTTATCATCATGAAAAAAGTTATGAGCACATTCTTCCATAGTTAAGTTGATTGGTTGGTTTTCTAAAAAGTAAGTTTAGAGTGAAAAGGACTTGATTAGGGTTTCCTTATTAAGTATGTTTGAGTTAATGCTTCAAGGCTTTCTAGAATAAATATTTGTTATTGAAACCTTGTTTGATTAGCATTGTTGTTGAAGCCATTGATGGTGTAAAGAACTTGAACTAGGGTTTGAGTATCATTGCTATAAGCATTGTTGTTGAAGTGAGTTGTTGAGAAAAGAACTTGAACTAGGGTTTGAAAATATCATGAGTATCATTGTTATGTGAGATTTATTGCTAAGCATTATTGGGAATATTTTGAGTTGGGATTTACATACTTGGACTAGGGTTTGTGAAGAAAGGAGTGTTTTGAGTTATTGGTTGAGTAGAGTTGGTTAAGCCTAGTCAAGTGGATGTGTGAAGTGATTGTTCAAGTTACATAAAACAAACTATTCTATATTCTGAATTGAGTTGAGAAAGTGATTGAGCATTGAGTTGAATTTAAAGCATATTGAGTCTCTAAAAATTCTCCTTATGTTTCTAAGAGAGTGATTGAAAGTAATTGAGCATTGTGATGAGTATAGAGCATATTTAGTCTCTAATAATTCTTTTTATGTTTCTATGAGATTAGGACAAATTATGTGTGGACTTGTTGAGCAGATTTAGACAAGTTCTGTGTGGACGTTTTGAGTAGATTTGGACAAGTTCTATGTAGATTTTTTAAGCATATTTAGACAAGTTCTATGTGAACTTGTTGAGCAGATTTAGACAAGTTATGTGTGGACTTGTGGAGTAGATTTGAAAAAGTTCTATGTGGACTTGTTGAGCATATTTGGATAAGTTCTGTGTGGACTTTTTGAGCTGAGTAGGACAAGTTTTGTGTGGACTTGTTGAGCTGATTAGGACAAGTTTTGTGTGGACTTGTTGAGCAAATTTGAACAAGTTTTGTGTGGACTTGTTGAGCAGATTTGAGGTAAGTCTTCTAGAGAGGACTTGTGGATAGATTGGTGTGAGATTTTGTGGAAGCTTACAATATATATTGAGAGCATATTTGGATAAGTTCTAGTAAGGAATTATTGAGCAGATTGAACAAGTTCTAGAGAGGACTTATGGACAAATTAGTGTGATATTTTGTGGAAGCTTACAAGACAAATTTGAGATAAGTCTTTGAGAAGAGTTGTGAGCAAATTTGATAGATTTATTCAAACCTTGAGTTAAGATTTGGGGCCGATCCAGCAGGGTTGAGTCAAGCTTTAAGGTAAGGCTTGAAGATAGAGATTGAGGATAGATTTGTGCTATATCAAAGAAGTATGTTTAGTGTAGAATTGAGAGCAGATTTTGGTGCATATTTAAGGATAGGTTTGTACCAAACCATAGACAAATATTGAACAAAGTTATACTAGACCGAAGGACTGTGTTTAGTACAAACTTAAGATAGAGCTTTGGAGGTGACAGAGCAGAGAGGATAATAGTCTCCAATGAATAGAGATCCATTAGCTAGGGTAGTGAGGATAGGTATTATAATTGGGGATAACATTCTTTAGTGGAGAGAGATCCAAAATCTAGTACAGAGGAGGTGGATGTCTTCTAGAGTATCACCAACCAGAGTAGAGGAGAAAGGGTTCTCCTGTGGACAGATATCCATGAACTTGATATAGGGGATTAGTATCTCATTTGGACAGAGGTCCATAAATATTGTAATAGGGAAAGGATTCTCAAGAAGTTGATTGAGGAAATTTTTAGTGAAAGATTTTCTCCGTGGAGTAGCCCACATTTTGTGAACCACATAAATTGTTGTGTCTCTATTGTGTGTGGTGTTTTATGTATTTCTTTTATTATTGTTGTTGATATTGCTATCTATACATTGCATATATTGATTTGGAAATAAAAAGTAAAAAATGGTCTTATACTGTTCACCCCCCCTTAGTATAAGCTTGTGTTCTTCAATTTGTATCAGATCGGGTTCCTTCAGAAGAGTTTAACAACTTGAAGTAGAAGCTAACAAGAACACAATGGATTCTAAGGATGTGTCCTCAAATTATTCAACACTAGTATTTGATGGTAGTGACTATATATATTGGAGTATGGTGGTGAAGATTTACTTGATGGCACTTGGAAATAAAATTTGGAAATTAGTTGAATTTGGATATGATCCCTTAATTAATCCTCCTACATATAAGGAAGGTCAGCTACTACAACATTACAATTCAAAAGCAATGAATGCACTTTTGAGAGTTTGCGTAGAACAGAGTCTGAAAGTTATGCATTGTCAAACTATAAAATAAATGTGGGATAAGCTACAAAATATATATGAAGGAGATAAAGGTGTCAATAAAGCAAAGATACAAAATATAAAAGGACAATTTGAAGACTTAAGAATGAAGGATGAGGAAAACATTAGTGCTTATCTACTTCAAATTGATGAGGTTGGTAATGATATGAAAGGACTTGGAATAAATATTGATGAATATGATGTTTGTGATAAAATATTAAGAACTCTTCCAAAAATATTCAGTGAAAAGGTTTCTGCTATAGAAACGTAAATAGATAGTGATACTTTGACAAGATATATGTTGCTCGGTATGCTCACAACATTTGAGATAAGAACAAAATATCCTCTTCTCTAGAAGGAAGCAACATTCAAAGCAATAAAAAAGACAAAGGGTAAGAAGTTGTTGGACATTTTGAGTCCATCGAGTTGTCATTAATGTCAAGGCGTGAAGTTGTCATTGATGTCAAAAGGAATGCAATTTATTGATTCCAAAAAGTTTCATAATGTCTTATGAAGCATGAACAAAAAGGTTTTTCATTAAAACCATTGAAGGAGAAAATAAAAGGTTTTTCATTAAAACCATTGAAGGAGAAAATAAAAGGTTTTCCATTAAAACCACTAAAGGAGAAAATAAAAGGTTTTTCATAAAAACCATTGGAAAATAAAGTATAATAATTTTATTATACTAAGGAAGCTTAAATTTAATTATAAATTAATTTATTAGTTAATTTACTTAACTTGAAAATTTATTTAAACTAATTATTAATTAATTTATTTATTAATTATAAATTAATTAAATTAAGGTTAAAAACCTAAAGTGGGTTTTACATTTGAAATTTGAAATTCAATTTCGAAAAGTGCCAACATGAGGAGGAATGTTATTTTATGCATATAAATGGGAGCACCCACCACATTAATGAAATAACCATGCATAAGATATGAATGTCCGAAGCAAAGAATTTAGCACTATGACCAAGAGAAAGGAAAATATGTTTTTCGCATATGAAAAAGGAGAAGTGTTGAATGCATAATAGGAAGGCATCTATCCTTCCTTCACGTGGGTCTTCATAGCCCATGCGGCGAGTGCCCAAGTGTCTAAGTTCTTAGGCAAGAGGATATGGTAGATAGAGTCACGTAAAATATCCTTTTGGTGGGGAATACAAGGTACGCAAGGTGTTTAATCTCCTAAATTTTTAGAGGTTGGTTGGGCAAGTTAAAAATTAATTTTGCATGTTTATTATTGGTTCTAAGGTAGCAAGGGAGTTATAAGGTTTGGCAAAATTAAATTTTTAATATTGTTTGCTTAAAGGTTTTATGCAAGTAGTGAAAAGTGTTTAGTTAATATTCTATAGTGGTGAATATTATTAAGTCTGGTCAATATTCTATAGTGGTGAATATTATTAAGAATGGTTGATATTCTATAGTGGTGAATATTATTATAGTTGTTAATATCCTATGGTGGTGGATATTATTTTAATAGTGGTTGATTTATTAGGGTGTTGGTCACTATTATAATATTGGATTTGAGGTCCAAGGTGTAGACCAATTGGTTCATCCAAACCTCATAAGGGGGTGGAGGTCCAAGGTTCAAATCTCGAGCCTCATTGGACTGAACACTTGTCCCTTTCCTAGTGCTTTCAATGGCATAAAAGGTTTAAAATGATTGTGGCATGGTGGTTATAGGTGCGGACTGCGTGAAGATTTGTGTGGCGGCTTCTGGGGCGGACAATGCAGAATACTATGGTGTCCATAAAAAATTTGGACAGCCTGCCCGAATTTGTGGCGGCTACCGATTCCACCATGTAAATTCAAAAAAAAAAAAAAAAAAAAAATATATATATATATATATATATATATATATATATATATATATATATATATATATATATATATATATATATATATATATATTGGATTTGATAGGTGTTTCCAAATATTTTGTTATGTATGATTTGTTGAAAGAGGAATAAATAAGGCATTGATTATATCTTGGTGCAAAGAATATTTTTGAGGAAATATTGGAATAATATTTTGTATTCTAACCTTCTTGAGTTTGGCAAATAAGTGTTTTATGGTTGTGGTATATTTGTGAGATCTACTCCTTATCATCAAGAAGAAGGTATGAGCACATTATTACATAGTTAATTTGATTGGTTGGTTTCCTAAAAAATAATTTTGGAGTGAAAATGACTTGATTAGGGTTTCCTTATTGAGTGTGTTGAGTGAATGCTTCAAGGTTTTTTGAAATAAAGAATTGTTGTAAAAAATTGCTTGATAAGCATTGTTGTTGAAACCATTGGTTGTATGAAGAACTTGAATTAGGGTTTGAGTATCATTGCTATGTGAAGATTACTTTATAAGCATTTTTGTTGAAGTGATTTGTTTAGCAAAGAACTTGAACTAGGGTTTGAGTATCATTGTTATGTGAGAGTTGTTTCATAAGCATTGTTGTTGAAGTGAGTTGTTGAGTGAAGAACTTGAACTAGGGTTTGAAGAGAACATGAGTATCATTGTTATGTGAGAGTTGTTTCATAAGCATTGTTGTTGAAGTGAGTTTTTGAGTGAATAACTTGAACTAGGGTTTGAATATAACATGAGTATAATTGTTATGTGAGATTTGTTGTTGAGTATTATTGGAAATATTTTGAGTTGATGTTTATATGCTTGGACTAGGGTTTGTGAACAAGGATTGTTTCATTGAGTGATTGGTTGGGTAGATTTGGTTGAGCCTATTCAAGTAGATGTGTGAAGTGATTATTCAAGTTCCATAAAACAAACTATTCTATATTCTGAATTGACTTGTGAAAGTGATTGAGCATTGAGATAAAATTGAAGCATATTGAGTCTCTAACAATTATCCATATGTTTCTAAGAGAGTGATTGAAAGTAATTGAGAATTGTGATTAGTATAGAACATATTGAGTCTCTAAAAATTATTTTTATGTTTCTATGAGATTGGACAAGTTTTGTGTGGACTTTTTGAGTATATTTGGACAAGTTCTAGTGGTGGGGGGGTGGGAGGTTTGGATTGAGGAGGATTGGAAAGTGTGTGGACTTGTTGAGCAGATTTGGACAAGTTCTGTGTGGACTTGTTGAGTATATTTGAACAAGTTTTATGTGGAATTGTTGAGCATATTTGGATAAGTTTTGTGTGGAATTTTTGAGTATATTTGGACAAGTTCTGAGTGTACTTGTTGAGCATATTTGAGTAAGTTATAGAGAGGACTTGTGGACATATTAGTGTGAACTTTTGTGGAAGCTTGCAAGGTGAATTTGAGATAAGTCTTTGAGAAGACTTGAGAGTAGAGTTGATTGATTTGTTCAAAATATTGAGTTAAGGTGTGGGGTAGATCCAATATATTTGATTCAACCCTTGAGTTAAGGAATGAAGAGAGATATCGAGAATAGATTTGTGCTAGATCAAAAGGTTATGTTTAGTAAATATTTGAGAGCAGAGCTTGGTGTAGATTTGAGGAAAGATTTGTACCAAACCATAGATAGATATTGAGGATAGATTTGCGCTAGACCGAAGGACTGTGTTTAGTGCAAATTTGAGAACATAGTTTGGTGTATATTTGAGGACATATTTGTACTAGACCAGAGAGATATTGAGAATATTTATGCTAGATCGAAGGACTATGTTTTGTGCAGATTTAAGATAGAGATTTGGAGGTGAGATATTAGATAGGATGGTAGTCTTTATTGGATAGATATCCATTATCTAGGGTAGTGAAGACATGTCTTCTGAGTTGGGACAAGAGTCTTTAGTGGAGAGAGATCCACAAGATAGTGTAGTGGAGGTAGTTATCTTCTAGAGGATCACCAACTAGAGCAGAGGAGAAGGAGTTCTCCTATGGATAAAGATCCACAAACTTGATTTAGGAGATTGGTGTCTCCTTTGGACATAGGTTCTTAAACATTGTAATAGAGAAATGATTCCCAAGAGATTGATCAAGAAAATTTTAGTGAAATATTTTCTCCATGGAGTAGCCCACATTGGGTGAACCACATAAATTATGGTGTCTTTATTATGTGTGATGATTTGTGCATTGCTTTAGTTAACGTTGTTTATATTGCTATCTTTACATTGCATATTATTGATTGAAAAGAAAAGTAAAAAGTGATCTTATAATGTTCACCCCCATTATCAGTATAAGCTTGTGTTCTTCAATTGGTATCAGAGTTGGTTCCTTCATAAAAGGTTTAACAACTTAAAGGAAGATATTATAAGAACAAAAATGGCAAAAAAAGACAAAGGTAAAACCATGAGATACAAGAAGAAAATAACACACATGGTCATCAAAGAAAAAGAAGATGCTCCTATAGAAGATCAAAGAAAGAAATAAGAGGAAGATTCAGAAAAATAAAAAGAGGAAGCCACTCTTAAGGAACTTATTGAATTGAAAAGAGAGAATTTAGAATTGAAGGCTCAAATACAAGAAGATGAGAAATGTAAGATAAAGCTTCTACAATATCTCTCCGACTTGAGAGATAAGGTTGAAAAGGCAAGAAGAGTTGAAAAAGGTATGGTTGAACAGTCAAAGGTAAAATAGATAGAATGTGAAAGACTTATTGTTACTCTTGAAGAGTTAAAAAGGGAGAACTCAAGATTAAAGTTTCAATATCAAGAAGATGAGAAATCAAAAGCAAAGTTTCTATAGGAACTCACCAACTTCAAAATCAAATTTGAAGAGGAAAGAAAAATTGAATAAGGTATGGCCAAAAAATTAAAGACAAAATATCTAGAGTGTGAAATATTAGAACATGAGATATTTTCACTAAGGATGGAAGTAAAAAGTTCTAAGGATAAGCTACACAAGTTTGAGCAAAATTCAAAGACCTTGGATAGGATTATTAATGCACAAAGGTCATCAGTCACCAAAATAAGACTTAGTTCTAAAGAAGAAAAAAGGAAATAGGAAGCATAAAAAAGAGAGTCATGCTCAAACACCAAAAAAGAAGAAGTGTCAAAAGAATTAAGTAAAATAGATAGTGGGACTTCTAAGGATATGTTGGACAATAGAAATTTCAATAAGGAAAGGAACAATACACAAGTAAGGAACAAATGGAATAGGAAACATGACAAGGTATAAGAGACTAAGAGACCAATGGGGTCTAGGAAATATTTCTTCAATGGATTATGCTTCTCATGTCATAGGTTTTGGAAATATGGTTTCATAGTGTAAGACACATGAAAGATAGAAATGTGAGAACAAACAATTTTTCCATGGGTATTGCTACTCATGTAATTAGTTTGGTCACAAGGAGATGAATTGTAGGGTTCATGATAGAAAATGATATGGCTTCAATAGGAGAAATCCTAATACATTTGCACAAAGGAAAAGTTTGGGGGTGGGGAAAGCAAAGGAACAATAACATTAAGTGTTATAAGAGTAATAATTATGGTCACACAACAAAGTGGTGTAGAGCAGACATTCCAGAATCAAGTATGAATAGGAACAGGAACATGGATATGAATAGGAATAGAAACAGGAAAAATAGGAACAGGAACATGGATATGAAAAGGAACAAGAATATGCATATGAACAGGAACAAGAACATGGAAATGGAAAGGAACAGTCAGAGGAATCAGAAGGATTAGATAATAAGGAAAGAGGATAAAGGTAAAGAACAATGCTTTTTGGGAGTAGAAATAATCCCACCCTAGAATTAACCACCTCATGAGGAGGTGGGGAAGGGGCTAAGCTAAGAAGCTCATTCTTAGCCCCGATCCCCAAAGGTGACCCTTTGCCATTGATGTCAAAGGGGGAGATATTTAGATTTGAGTAAAAGGGAGAGATTTGGTATTTAAGAGAGCGTTGATCCAGGGAGAGCATAACAAAGAAAAGGTCAATTTTTTAGTTAAAATAATTTTGGTTACCATCAATAACAAAGGGGGAGATTGTTGGACATTTTGAGTCCATCAAGTTGTCATTAATGTCAAGGCATGAAGTTGTCATTGATGTCAAAAGGAATGCAATTGATTGGTTCCAAAAAGTTTCATAATGTCTTATGAAGCATGACCAAAAAGGTTTTTCATTAAAACCATTGAAGGAGAAAATAAAAGGTTTTCCATTAAAACCATTGAAGGAGAAAATAAAAGGTTTTCCATTAAAACCACTAAAGGAGAAAATAAAAGGTTTTTCATAAAAACCATTGGAAAATAAAGTATAATAATTTTATTACACTAAGGAAGCTTAAATTTAATTATAAATTAATTTATTAGTTAATTTACTTAACTTGAAAAGTTATTTAAATTAATTATTAATTAATTAATTTATTAATTATAAATTGATTAAATTAAGGTTAAAACCCTAAAGTGGGTTTTAGATTTGAAATTCAAAATCCAATTTCAAAAAATGCCGAGGTGAGGAGGAATGTTATATTATGCATATAAAAGGGAGCACCTACCACATTAATGAAATAACCATGCCTAAGATATGAACGTGCGAAGCAAATAATTTAGCACTGCGACCAAGGGAAACGAAAACGTGTTTTTTGCATGTGAAAAATGAGAAGTGTTGAAGGCATAAGAGGAAGGCATCTATCCTTCCTTCATGTGGGCCTTCGTAGCCCATGCGATGAGTGCCCAAGCGCCTAAGCGCTTAGGCAAGAGGAGACGACAAATCGAGTCACATCGAATCCCCTTTTGGTGGGGAATACAAGGTACGCAAGGTGTTTAATCTCTAAAATTTTTGGAGGTTGGTTGGGCAAGTTAAAAATTAATTTTGCATCTTTATTATTGGTTCTAAGGTTGCAAGGGAGTTATAAGGTTTGGCAAAATTAAATTTTTAATATTGTTTGCTTAAAGGTTTTATGCATGGAGTGAAAAGTGTTTGGTTAATATTCTATAGTGGTGAATATTATTAAGTCTGGTCAATATTCTATAGTGGTGAATATTATTAATAATGGTTGATATTCTATAGTGGTGAATATTATTAAAGTGGTTAATATCCTATGGTGGTGGATATTATTTTAAGAGTGGTTTATTTATTAGGGTGTTGGTCACTATTCTAAGATTGGAGTTGATAAGGTGTTTCCAAGTATTTTGTTATGTATGATTTGTTGAAAGAGGAAGAAATAAGGCATTGATTATATCTTGGTGCAAAGAATATTTTTGAGGAAATATTGGAATAATATTTTGTATTCTAACCTTCTTGAGTTTGGCAAAGAAGTGTTTTATGGTTGTGGCATATTTGTGAGGTCTACTCCTTATCATTAAGAAAAAGGTATGAGCACATTCTTCCATAGTTAAGTTGATTGGTTGGTTTTCTAAAAAATAATTTTGGAGTGAAAAGGACTTGATTAGGGTTTCCTTATTGAGTGTGTTGAGTGAATGCTTCAAGGTTTTTTGAAATAAAGAATTTTGTTAAACCTTGTTTGATAAGCATTGTTGTTGAAACCATTGGTTGTATGAAGAACTTGAATTAGGGTTTGAGTATCATTGTTATGTGAATATTGCTTTATAAGCATTGTTGTTGAAGTGAGTTGTTGAGCAAAGAACTTGAACTAGGGTTTGAGTATCATTGTTATGTGAGATTTTTTTCATAAGCATTGTTGTTGAAGTGAGTTGTTGAGTGAAGAACTTGAACTAGGGTTTGAAGAGAACATGAGTATCATTGTTATGTGAGAGTTGTTTCATAAGCATTGTTGTTGAAGTGAGTTGTTGAGTGAAGAACTTGAACTAGGGTTTGAAGATAACATGAGTATCATTGTTATGTGAGATTTGTTGTTGAGCATTATTGGAAACATTTTGAGTTGATGTTTATATGCTTGGACTAGGGTTTGTGAACAAGGGTTGTTTCATTGAGTGATTGGTTGAGTAGAGTTGGTTGAGCCTAGTCAAGTGGATGTGTGAAGTGATTGTTCAAGTTCCATAAAATAAACTATTATATATTCTGAATTGAGTTGTGAAAGTGATTGAGCATTGAGCTAAAATTGAAGCATATTGAGTCTCTAACAATTCTCCTTATGTTTCTAAGAGAGTGATTGAAAGTAATTGAGAATTGTGATTAGTATAGAATATATTGAGTCTCTAACAATTCTCTTTATGTTTCTATGAGATTGGACAAGTTCTGTGTGGACTTGTTGAGCATATTTGGACAAGTTCTATGTGGACTTGTTGAGCATATTTGGACAAGTTCTATGTGGACATGTTGAGCAGATTTGGACAAGTTCTATGTGGACTTGTTGAGTAGATTTGAGCAAGTTCTGTGTGGACATGTTGAGCATATTTGGAAAAGTTATATGTGGACTTTTTGAGCATATTTTGACAAGTTCTGAGTAGAATTGTTGAGCAGATTTGAGCAAGTTATAGAGAGGACTTGTGGACATATTAGTGTGAGCTTTTGTGGAAGCTTGCAAGGTAGATTTGAGACAAGTCTTTGAGAAGAATTGAGAGCAGAGTTGATTGATTTGTTCAAAACCTTGAGTTAAGATTTGGGGTAGATCCAACAGAGTTGATTCAAGCCTTGAGTTAAGGCTTGAAGATAGAGATCGAGGATAAATTTGTGCTAGATCGAAGGACTATGTTTAGTGCAGATTTGAGAGCAGAGCTTGGTGCATATTTGAGGATAGATTTATACCGAGACAGAGACAGATATTGAGGACAAATTTAACTGCTAGACCGAAGGATTATGTTTAGTGCAAATTTGGGAGTAGAGTTTGGTGCAGATTTTAGGATAGGTTTGTACCAGACTAGAGATAGAGATTGAGCATATTTGTGCTAGACCGAAGGACTGTGTTTAGTGTAGATTTGAGATAGAGCTTTGGAGGTGATAGAGCAGAGAGGATGGTAGTCTCCAATGGATAGAGATCCATTAGCCAGGGCAGTGAAGATAGGTCTTCTGAGTGGGGACAAGATTCTTTAGTGGAGAGAGATCCACAAGCCAGTGTAGTGGAGGTAGTTGTCTTATAGAGGATCACCAGCCAGATAAGAGGAGGAGTTCTCCTATGGATAGATATCCATGAACTTGATTCAGGGGATTGGTGTCTCTTTTGGACAAAGATCCATAAACATTGTAATAGGGAAAGGATTCCCAAGAGATTGATTAAGAAAATTTTAGTGAAATATTTTCTTCATGGAGTAGCCCACATTGGGTGAACCACATAAATTGTGGTGTCTCTATTGTGTGTGATCAAAATGGCCTAATTCATTCATGAACTATGCATGAAGAAAATATGTGAGACAAGCAAAGTCTCCCCAAGATCGAAGAATGCTCCACAAGATCAATCACACACAAAAGAGGAAAACCCACAACACCAATATTAAGTGGTAAAACCCTACTTCAAATGAAGAAGGGAAACATCCACTATGAAGCTCACTATATTACTCAATGATTCAACAATACAAGAATGCTTCAATGTTATGCAACAATATGCATCAACATGATATTACAACACAAGTCAATATGACAAGATATGTTAAGATGTAGTAGACAACACCCCTATTTAAAGAGAAGCTTTTCTACTACAACCCTAAATATTATCACAATCTAATCTTGAGATGTGTGACAAGTGGCATCTATCAAATATTAGAAAGTGCTTAGTTACTTTCTAATATTATCACAATCTAATCTTTGAGATGTGTGATAAGTGGCATCTATCAAATATTAGAAAGTGATTAGTTACTTTCTAATATTTTCTAGAAAAGGGGAAATAACTTTTTCCCACAAATTAAATATTCCTAGCACCCTTATTTTATTTATTAATTGGGTGGGAATATTTTTACATAAAATAGAATTATTTTCTAATTCAAATATTATTCTTTAGACTTTATATTTTAGTCTAAGAATAATTTACACAATGTTGCATTACATATTCCAACACTCCCCCTTAATGCAATATTGGGGAAAGGAATTATGAAACAAAGAAACATTCTCCCCCTAAAGATACAAACGGGGATGAGAATCAAATGAGTAATATAGTTACAATGAGCTTCTATGACCAAGAATGGTCTACAATAAGGCACCAATACAAAATGGGCCAAAATGAGACTGCAAGCCCCCAACGGAGTAGCTTCAGATACAAGCAGCTTACAAAGCCATCCATCAACCACAAGTGGTTGCAAATGACAAGAAGAAAACATCACAAGGGTGTCTTCAGTAAGCCTGCAAAACCCCAAATGGAAGTACCTGCAAGCTACAAGCAACTCAACATAAGATCAGTTAGATACATCATCATAAATATATTCACCACAACATATATGAATATCCAAAGATGATAACAAAACTGATCTAACAAATAGTGAACTATAAGTCATCACAAAAATATGCCAAGCCATACTTATAGTCACGTGCTATATAGTTGATCAAAAAATATCATGTACAAAGTTGCATAAAGCAAACAAGGAGTACCATGATAATGCAAACTCTAAAGTACCATGTACAAGAAGTTTGCATAAGGTATATGAAAATAATAAAGTGTGCACACCGGTTGCATAAAGCCAACCATAAAATATCATGTACAAAAGTAGCATAAATGCTAACAAGAAAGTACCATGATAAACCAATTGCATAATGCCAACTACATAAAAACATGTACAAAGTTGCACAAGGCAACAAGAAAGTACCATGTAAAAGAGTCGCATAAAGCAATTGCATCATATACCATAATTGCACAATGCCATCTACAAAGTAACATGTACAAAAGTTGCACAAGGCAAACAAGAAAGTACCATGTTCAAAAGAGATGCAAAAAGCAATTATACCACCAAATATCAACTCATATATATAGCACAAAACACCTCATAAGGATGAAGTTGTCATCACACAAGTGTAACTACACTTCATTCCCCCTTGAGGACAACTTCACCAAACCAAGTGAGTCCCTCAGCTTACAAAACTGCTCCTTGGGAAGAGGTTTGGTGAACAAATCAACAGAATTAGAAGATGATGGGCAATACTCCAACTGAATAGTCCCATCCAATACCTTCTCTCTGATAAAGTGGGCTTGGATTTCAACATGCTTTGTCCTTTGATGCATTACAAGATTTTTAGCCAAGGCAATAGCTGATTGATTATCGGAGAGCAAACGTGAAGGACCAAATTGCTCAAAGCCAATTTCCTTCATGAGGGTACGAAGCCAAACCGCTTCCTGTGCAACTGCTATCGTAGCCTTATACTCCGCTTCCATTGTAGAAAGAGCAATTGTATCTTGCTTCTTGGAAGACCAAGAGATAGCTATAGACCCAATACTAAAAACATATGTTGTGGTAGACTTTCTGTCTATTCTATCCCCTCCAAAATCAGAATCAGCATAGCCAAAAAGAGCAAAGGAAGGAAGCCTAGAATACTTGAGTGCCAAATATCTAGTACCTGAAAGGTACTTCAGAATCTTCTTGGTAGCTTGTAAGTGCTCAATATAAGGTTTTTGCATGAACCTAGCCATCATACCAACTACAAAAGCAATATCTGGCCTTGTGATGGTAACATAAAGAAGACTACCAATGAGCTGCCTATACAATGTAGCATCAACCAACTGAGATTATGTACTTACTTCCAACTTAACCCCTATAGAAATAGGAATGGAAGTAGGATTGCCATCCTCCAAATCAAACCTCTTAAGAAGATCTCCAATATACTTGGATTGACTCAAAAAGGTACAATCCTCATGTTGATAAACTTGCATGCCAAGATAGTAGTGTAGAAGACCAAGGTCAGTCATTTCATACTCTGACTTTAATTTGGAGATGAAATAAAAAATGGCCTCATTCTCATTTCCAGTCACAACAAGGTCATCAACAAATAGAGCAATTAAAATGACCAAGTTATCCTTCCTAAGCACATAGAGATCTGTATCTGAATAGCATTTATCAAAACCAAGAGACAAGAAGTAACCTGAAATCTTCATGTACCATGCTCTAGGTTCTTGCTTCAGACCGTACAAGGTTTTCTTTAGTTTACACACAAGTGTTTCCTTACCTTGTACAACAAATCCTTGTGGTTGACTCATGTAGATATCCACATCCAAATCACCATTTAGAAAGGCACTTTTCACATCAAGCTAAAAAATTTGCCAACCTTGAGTAGCAACAATAGCAATGAGAAGCCGAATGGTGGGCATTTTGGCAACTGGTGCAAAGGTTTCATCATAGTCAATGCCATGTTTTTGAGCATAACCCTTAGCAACCAATCTAGCCTTATACTTTTCTATCTCTCCATTAGAATTGTACTTGATTCTATAGACCCACTTGTTCCCAATAACATTTCTCTTATTAGGATAAGGCACTAGATCCCAAGTTTTATTCTTTAGAAGAGAATCCATCTCAACCTTCATGGCATCAACCCAACAAGAGTGTTGTGAAGCTTCTTGGTAAGAAGTAGGCTCATGATCATTCTCTATCTTAGCTAGAAGAGACATGTTAAGGGTCATACTTCTAGTTATCCTTTGGCTAACTGAATTCTGCTCTTTAGGACCCCTAGAATGATCCAACCACTTGGTCCTTTTGACACAAGGCCCACCCTTTTCTAACTCAAGAAGGTATTCATTGAATTTGACATCTCTTGAAACAAATACAATGTGTGAAGAAGGTGAGTATAACCTGTAGCCCCTATGTTCTACATCATAGCCAACAAAGATGCATTTTTGAGACTTTTTGTCCAATTTCTTCCTCTTTTCTGAAGGAATATATGAAAATGCATCACATCCAAACACTCTTAAGTGTGACAAATTCAGCTTCTTACCATTCCAAACCTCATAAGGAGTCTTCCCTCAACTGATTTTGAAGGACAATAATGGTGAGAAAATTCTTGAACTTGCTTGACAAGTTCCTCAAAATGATAAAGCATAAGAGCTTCTCACTTATCCAATCACAATTACAAGCCAATAGTTGAGTTCTCATGTCTTTCATATGTGAGAGGAATATCAAGGCACTATCTTCTTCACCTTGATAGTGTAAGAATTTTGGACAATAAAGTGAATTTCATTGATGTTTTGGACCCTAGATGGACTTGTTTTAGCAAATCCCATGCATATTTAGCATGCTCACAATGGGTTATAGTGAGCAATATCTCATCACTCACACTATTGATAATCATGGAAAGTGCAAGGTGACTCTTGTTGTATGTCTCAAGTGCCCTTGCTTGGGTTGGGATTTCTTCATCTCCATTCACAATGGGCCATAACTTTCTTGCTTGAAATTCAGCCCTCATCCTTGGTTCCCATATTCCAAAATTTGATCCATCAAGGATGTGCTTAGGTGTGAAGGAGATTCCATGATCAACCATTCTAGAAAGTGAATATAATCAAAACATAAGATGCATTGACAAAGGAAATATATGATGCAATAAGAAAGTAGATAAACATACTTGCATATAAAAAACATAACTTTCAAGTAATCTACTTTTCAATCATCAAAGATAATAATCATGAAAGATAATTAAAATTAAGCATCATTAAGAGAGATAAGCATCATCATGAAATATAATCAACATTATCATGAACTACTATAACCATCTTGCAATAAACAACTATAACCATATTGTAATTGAATAAATGAAATAAACCAAGATCAACTTGCAATAGATTAACTTGCAATAAGAAGGTAACTAATCATAACAATCATCTTGCAACAAAATAAACTAACTTGAATTGAACCATAAAACATTTGTTAAATGTTAGATAGTCAATAAGTTAGTGTTCATTTTAAGGTTTTGCTATAGCCTAATGAATTGCCAATTCATCTCACCCAAGGTCAACCAAGCTACCCAAAAGGGTACGGGTACGAGGACCCGAAAAGGACTTGCTACCGATAGAGCGGATTCTTTTGGATTCAATAGGTGTTTAGCAAATATAAACTGTGTTGCAAGATTAAGTAAATTTTAATCAAATACTAAAGTTGTGGTTAGTAAGTTGATTCATTTTTAACCTTCTTGATTAATATGAAAATTAGTAAATTGCAAGTTAGTTGGTTAGTAGATTGTTTAGTAGCAAGTTAGTAAGTTAGTAGTTAGATTAGTTGAGATGCAAAATGCAAAAAATGTAAGAAATATGAACAAGAGATAGTGGAGACACAAAGCAAAACACAAATACTCTCTCTCTCTCTCTCTCTCTCTCTCTCACTCTCCACTTTCATTCTCTTTTACTTTCATTATGAGAGATACAAGTTACATTAATTTACATTATGCTTCAAGCAAATGCTTGAGAGAGATTAGAAGAAATTAATAAAAATAGGGGAAGAGAGTGAAAAAGTTGATCCAAAATTGCCTTGTATACTCCAAAACATACTTGGATAACCTTGCAAAACAAGCAAACTCACAAAAAACCATTGTTAATGTGAGACAAAAAAATATTGCATTTTAAGGAGAATAATAATAATTTTTTAATACAAAAATTGCTTAAAAAAAATGCAATTAAATTAATAAAATTTATTTTATTAAATAATTAATAAAAAAAATCGCATGAAAAAGTTTAAAGATTTTTATAAAGCAAAACTTAAAAAAAAAAAAAATTTAAAAGTTTTTCAGACTATATAGTCGACTGTTTATATATATATATATATATATAGCCGACTATTTTTTTTTTATATATATAGCCGACTGTTTTTTTATATTTATTATATATAGCCGATTGTTTTTTATTTAAAAAAAATAAAAAAAATGACTATATATGGAAATAGGGGTTTTTGGGTCTTCCGGACGCAACCATGGGGTCCGTTTGGCTCCCAAAACCCTTCCAACAAAAGCTCAATGCCAAAAATATTTATAGATTTAAAATGAAAATACTATTTGCAAAAGATCTAACAACTAGATCTAAAAACATAATAAATCTATAAACCCTAATGGCAGATTTGCAAAATAAGTTTACATAAAATACCCAAATATCAAATGCATGCATAAAAAAATATTTTTTTTTTTTTTTTTTTTTTTTTTTTTTTTTATATACCTTAATGGGTTTTTCACCTCAAAGGATTGAAGACACTTGATGGAGATCCCAACCGCTCCGATACCAAATGTGAGACAAGCAAAGTCTCCCCAAGATCGAAGAATGCTCCACAAGATCAATCACACACAAAAGAGGAAAACCCACAACACCAATATTAAGTGGTAAAACCCTACTTCAAATGAAGAAGGAAAACATCCACTATGAAGCTCACTATATTACTCAATGATTCAACAATACAAGAATGCTTCAATGTTATGCAACAATATGCATCAACATGATATTACAACACAAGTCAATATGACAAGATATGTTAATATGTAGTAGACAACACCCCTATTTAAAGAGAAGCTTTTCTACTACAACCCTAAATCTTATCACAATCTAATCTTGAGATGTGTGACAAGTGGCATCTATCAAATATTAGAAAGTGCTTAGTTACTTTCTAATCTTATCACAATCTAATCTTTGAGATGTGTGATAAGTGGCATCTATCAAATATTAGAAAGTGATTAGTTACTTTCTAATATTTGCTAGAAAAGGGGAAATAACTTTTTCCCACAAATTAAATATTCCTAGCACCCTTATTTTATTTATTAATTGGGTGGGAATATTTTTACATAAAATAGAATTATTTTCTAATTCAAATATTATTCTTTAGACTTTATATTTTAGTCTAAGAATAATTCACACAATGTTGCATTACATATTCCAACATGCGGATAAGGCAAGTAAGTACTCAAGTGATAGTGATGCTAGTCTTTCAGAAAATGATAAAGATGAAGTTATTTTTATGATTGAAGAAAAAGAACAAGAAAAGGACTCCAATAATTCTCAAGTGTTTTAGATGTGGTAACTTTGGACATCTTGAAGATAGTTGTAAAAGGGATGGTTATAGTTTCAGTGATGATGAATATGAAGATACACTTGAAGGACCAAAAGAGAATATTCTAATGGCATTAGAAAGAGTAGATGATCCTACAAAATACAAGTTAATAGAAAATAAATATGTGGACAAAGGTAAGCAAATAGAGGAATATTCAGAAGAGAATGGATATGATATCAAGGGAGAACTTATTTATGCCCTTGACACGGTAAAGAAGGTAAGAAAGAAGCACTCTAAAATTGAAATTTAGTTTCAAGAATGTGATGAAGAGAGAAGATTGCTTATAGAGGATTTAGAAAAATCAAAGGCTAAGGCAAAAATGTTCAAGGATAAGTTAGAAGCAAAGACCTTAGAATGTGAAAAGTTAGCACAAGAAGTGGCACTACTTATAAAATATCTAGAAGACTCCAAATTCAAGCTAAAAGGATTCCAAAAAACTCAAAGAACTTGGATAAGTTCATAAACATACAAAAGCCTACATCAAGAAAAACATATCTTGGATTTGAATAGGTTCAAAAGAAATGGAAAGGAAATTCAACCTCAAGTTTTGGAGAAAAAGATACTTCAGATGAAGATACTTCAGAAGAAGATAGTGTAAAATAGAGTGAGACATCTGAGGATGAGTTGTAAAATAGAGAGTTCAAAAGGAATAGGAACAATGCATAGAGAAGATACAAATGGAACAACAATCAGAATAGGTCATATAGATGGAACAACAATAAAAATAGGTTGAGAGAGACTAAGATACTAATGAGGTCAATACAAGGAAACTTCAATGGAATATGCTTTTCATGTCACAGGTTTGGGCATATGGCTTTACAAAGCAGGACACAAGGAAGACATGAATATGGGAATAGACAGCATTTCCATGGGTATTTCTACTCATGTAATATGTTTGGTCACAAGGCAATGAATTGCAAGGTTCATGACATAAGAGGATATGGCTTCATTAGGAGAAATCCTAAGATATTTTTACCTCCAAGGAATAATAACATTAAGTGTTATAAGTGCAATAATTATGGTCACACAACAAAGTGATGTAAAGCAGACATTCCAAAATCAAGCAAAAACAGGAATATGAACAGAAACATGAACATGGATATGAATAAGAACATGAATAGAAATAGGAAAAGGGATAGGAATGTAGACATGGACAGGAACGTGGACATGGAAAATGGTCAAAGGAGATAGAAGGTTCAGATAATAAGTAAAGAAGATAATGGTAAAGAACAATGCAATCTATGAGTAGAAATACTCCCACCCCAGAATTAACCACCTCAAGAGGAGGTGGGGGAGGGGCTAAGCTAAGAGACTCATTCTTAGCCTCGAGCCCCAAGGGTGACCCTTTGCCATTGATGTCAAATGGGGAGATATTTGAGTAAGGGGGAGAGCTTTCAGTCAAGGGGAGCAAATATTTAGGGGGAGTAGAAAAAGTTTCAGTATTGGCATTTTTAAAAGAGTGGTTGCCATCAATGACAAAGGGGGAGATTGTTGGTAATTTGAGAAAGTTTGTAATCAAAGTTGAGTTGTCATTGATGTCAAAAGGAATGCAATTGATTGGTTCCAAAAGAGTTTCATAATTTCTTATGAAGCATGACCAAAAATTTTTTTCATTAAAACCCTTACGGAGCAAAATAAAAGGTTTTCCATTAAAACCATTGAAGGAGAAAATAAAAGGTTTTCCATTAAAACCATTGAAGGAGAAAATAAAAGGTTTTTCATAAAAACCATTGGAAAATAAAGTATAGCAATTTTATTATACTAAGGAAGCTTAAATTCAATTATAAATTAATTTATTAGTTAATTTACTTAACTTAAAAAGTTATTTAAATTAATTAATTATTAATTTATTTATTTATTAATTATAAATTAATTTAAGTTAAGGTTAAAACCCTAGAGTGGGTTTTAGATTTGAAATTCAAAAATCCAATTTCGAAAAGCGCCTATGTGAGGAGGAATGTCAAATCAAGTATATAAGGGGGAGCACCCACCTCATTAATATTCAACATGCCTAAGAAGATCGTGCAATCATAGTAATCAGCGTTACGACTAAGGGAGAGAGAAAATATGATTTTCACATGAAAAGAGGAGGAATGTCAAATCAAGAATATAATGGGGAGCACCCACCTCATTAATATTCACCATGCCTAAGAAGATCGTGCGAGCATAGTAATCAGCACTACGACCAAGGGAGAGAGAAAACATGATTTTCATGTGAGAAGAGGAGTGTTGAAGGTATAAGAGGAAGGTCTTTATCCTTCCTTCACATGGGACTTTGTAGCCCATGCGGTGAGTGCCCAAGTGCCTAGTGATTAGGATAGAGGAGACTGCAGATCGAGTCACACCGAATTCTCTTTTTATGGGAAGTACAAGGTATGCAGAACTTCTGATCTTCAAAATTTTTGGAAGTTTAGTTGGGCAATTTAAAAATTAATTTTACATGTTTATTATTTGGTTCTAAGGTTGCAAGGGAGTTATAAGTTTTGGCAAAATTAAATTTTTAATATTGTTTGCTCAAAGGTTTTGTGTGGAGTGAAAAGTGTTTGGTTGATATTCTATAGTGTTGAATATTATTAAGAGTGGTTAATATCCTATGGTGTTGGATATTATTTTAAGAGTGGTTGATATATTAGGGCGTTGGTAACTATTCTAAGATTGGAGTTGATAAGATATATCCAAGTATTTTGTTATGTATGATTTTTTGAGTGTAAATGAAAAAATGAAGAAATAAGGCATTGATTATAAATTGGTCCAAGGAATATATTTAAGGAAATATTGGAATAATATTTTGTCTTCTAACCTTCTTGAGTTTGGAAAAGAAGTGTTTATGGTTGTGGCATATTTGTGAGGTCTATTTCTTATCATCAAGAAAAAAGGTATGAGCACATTATTCCATAGTTAAGTTGATTGGTTGATTTTCTAAAAAATAAGTTTGGAGTGAAAAGGACTTGATTAGAGTTTCCTTATTAAGTATGCTTGAGTTAATGCTTCAAGGTTTTCTAGAATAAAGAGTTGTTATTAAAACCTTGTTTGATTAGCATTGTTTTTGAAGCCATTGATGGTGTAAATAACTTGAACTAGGGTTTGAGTATCATTGCTATAAGCATTGTTGTTGAAGTGAGTTGTTGAGCAAAGAACTTGAACTAGGGTTTGAAAAGATCATGAGTATCATTGTTATGTGATATTTATTGTTGAGCATTATTGGGAACATTTTGAGTTGGGGTTTACATGCTTGGACTAGGGTTTGTGAGAAATAAGTGTTTCATTTAGTGATTGGTTGAGTAGAGTTGGTTGAGCGTAGTCAAGTGGATGTGTGAAGTGATTGTTAAAGTTACATAAAATAAACCGTTCTATATTCTGAATTGAGTTAAGAAAGTGATTGAACATTGAGTTGAATTTGAAGCATATTGAGTCTCTAAAAATTCTCCTTATGTTTCTACAAGAGTGTTTGAAAGTAATTAAACATTGTGATGAGTATAGAGCATATTGAGTATCTAAAAATTCTCTTTATGTTTCTATGAGATTAGGAAAAGTTCTGTGTGGACTTGTTGAGTAGATTTAGACAAGTTTTATGTGGACTTGTTGAGAAGATTTGGACATGTTCTGTATGGACTTGTTAAGAAGATTTAGACATGTTCTATGTGGACTTTTTGAGCAGATATAGACAAGTTTTGTGTGGACTTGTTGAGCATATTTGAAAATATTTTGTGTGGACTTGTTGAGCATATTTGGATAAGTTCTATGTGGACTTGTTGAGCTGATTAGGACATGTTTTTTTTGGACTTGTTGAGTAGATCAAGACAAGTTCTGTGTGGACTTGTTGAGAAGATTTGAAAAATTTCTGTGTGGACTTGTTGAGTAGATCAAGACAAGTTTTGTGTGGAATTGTTGAACAAATTTGAAAAAGTTCTATGTGGACTTGTTGAGCATATTTGAGGCAAGTCTTCTAGAGAGGACTTATGGACATATTGGTGCAAGCTTTTGTGGAATATTACAATACATATTGAGAGAAGATTTGGATAAGTTCTAGTAAGGACTTATTGAGTAGATTGAACAAGTTCTGGAGAGGACTTGTGGAATCTTACAAGATATATTTGATACAATTCTTTGATAATACTTGTGAGGAGAGTTGATTGATTTGTTCAAACCTTGAGTTAAGGTTTGGGGTAGATCTAACAGAGTTGAGTAAAGCTTTGAGGTAAGACTTGAAGAAAGAGATCAAGGAAATATTTGTGCTAGACTGAAGGACTATGTTTAGTGCATATTTGAGAGCAAAGTTTGGTGGAAATTTGAAGATAGGTTTGTACCAGACCAGAGACATATATTGAGCAGAGTTGTACTAGATCGAAGGATTATGTTTAGTACAAACTTGAGACAGACCTTTGGAGGTGATAGAGTAGAGATGACAGTAGTATCTAGTGGATAGATATTCATTAGCCAGGGCAGTGAGGATAGGTCTTCTGAGTGGGGATAAAATTATTTAGTGGAGAGAGATATACAAGCTAGTGTAGAGGAGATGGTTGTCTTCTAGAGGATCACCAGCCAGAGTAGAGAAGAAAGAGTTCTCCTGTGGATAAATATTAATGAACTTGATATAGGGGATTAGTATATCCTTTGGATAGAGGTTCATAAATATTGTAATATGGAAAGGATTCCCAAGAATTTGATTGAGGAAATTTTAGTGAAATATTTTCTCTGTGGCATAGCCCACATTAGGTGAACCATGTAAATTGTGGTGTCTCTATTGTGTGTGGTGTTTTTTGCATTTCTTTGATTATTGTTATTGATATTTCTATCTATACATTGCATATATTGATTTGGAAAGAAAAAGTAAAAAGTGGTCTTATACTTTTCACCCCGTCGTCTTAGTATAAGCTTGTGTTCTTCATACAAAAGGAAGTCTTATGAATATCCTCTTTTATAACTCTAATTTGATAAAACCTAAAATAAATGTCAAGCTTGATAAAATTTTGGCACCATAGAATTTATCCAATAAATCATAAATAATAATGGAGAATGTATCTTTAAATATAATCTTATTGAGTTAAGAAAAATTTGGGAACATGAATAAGAATTATCCTTACACCAAGCAATAACAATCAAAGATGAATAAGGTCTAGTACTAAAATGGATAATACCTTGCTCAAACATTTCTTGAACCAAATTCTCTAGGATTGATAATAGTGATAACAATTAATGTTGTGTGGTTACCTACCTTTTACTAGGTGGGTGGCATGATCATGTGTCTATTTAGTTGGAAATCACTGAGGTTTACAAAATACTAGAGAATATCTATCAATAAGTGACTACATGTTGTAGAGAATATTCAGATACAATACTCTAATGAGGAATATTACATTATTTGGTACATGCTAATATACCTCCATGGTACCTTTATAGTACTATAAAAAATATGTAATAGATTGTGGTTGATTCTATAGTTTAGAAGTGTGATTTATATTTCTTCTTTTATGTAAGTATCAATGTTCACGAAATGCACAAGTGTCATGTAAGTTAGAGTACAATTGTAGAATGAGAATGTGTGCAAGTGTTGTGTATGTAAGTATGAAAATATATAATGTGAAGATATGCACAAGTGTATTAGATTAGGTGTGCACGTAGAAGTGTAAGAGCTATGTATATGTGTGCAAATGTCTTAGAGTCAAGTGTCCATGTAAGAAAATATTGAAGAGTCTAGTATGCAAGTGGCAATATGATAACCCAAAGGTCATGGTACTTGTCATATGGAGAGCAATATTCAAGTACTTGAAGAGTCACATTACTATGTATATATTATGGAGATAATACGCCATGAGAAGACAATTTGATTAGCATATTACATAGTTGTAACACAAAGAAAAGGAATAATTCTTGTATGCAAATTTTTGAGCAATTAATGTTGTATATTTTGTTGGAATATGTAATGCAACATTGTGTAAATTATTCTTAGACTAAAATATAAAGTCTAAAGAATAATATTTGAATTAGAAAAAAAATTTATTTTATGTAAAAATATTCCCACCCAATTAATAAATAAAATAAGGGTGCTAGGAATATTTAATTTGTGGGAAAAAGTTATTTCCCCTTTCCTAGAAAATATTAGAAAGTAATTAATCACTTTCTAAATATTTGATAGATGCCACTTATCACACATCTCAAAGATTAGATTGTGATAAGATTAGAAAGTAACTAAGCACTTTCTAATATTTGATAGATGCCACTTGTCACACATCTCAATATTAGATTGTGATAAGATTTAGGGTTATAGTAGAAAAGCTTCTCTTTAAATAGGGATGTTATCTACTACATCTAAACATATCTTGTCATATTAAATTGTGTTGTAATATCATGTTGATGCATATTGTTTCATAACATTGAAGCATTCATGTATTGTTGAATCAAATGAGTAATATAGTGAGCTTCATAGTGGATGTTTTCCTTATTCATTTGAAGTAGGGTTTTACCACTTAATATTGGTGTTGTGGGTTTTCCTCTTTTGTGTGTGATTGATCTTGTGGAGCATTATTTGATCTTGGGGAAACTTTGCTTGTCTCACATTTGGTATCAAAGCGGTTGGGATCTCCATCAAGTGTCTTCAATCCTTTGAGGTGAAAAACCCATTAAGGTATTTTTTTTTGCATTCATTTCATATTTGGGTATTTTATGCAAACTTATTTTGTAAATATGCCATTAGGGTTTATAGATTTATTGTGTTTTTAGATCTAGTTGTTAGATCTTTTGCAAATAGTACTTTCATTTTAAATCTAATTTTTTTTTTTTGCCATTGAGCTTTTGTTGGAAGGGTTTTGGAGCCAAACGGACCCCATGGTTGTGTTCGAAAGACCCAAAAACCCATATTTCCATATATAGTCATTTTTTTTTAATTTTTTAAATAAAAAAAAATAGTCGGCTATATATAAATATATAAAAAAAAAAATCGGCTATATATATATAAGTCAACTATATAAAAAAATAGTCAGATATATAGTCTGAAAAACTTTAAATTTTTTTTTTTTTAATTTTTGCTTTATAAAAATATTTAAACTTTTTCATGTGATTTTTTTTTATTAATTATTTAATAAAATAAATTTTATTAATTTAATTGCATTTTTTTTAAGCAATTTTTGTATTAAAAAATTATTATTATTTTCCTTAAAATGCAATATTTTTTTCTCACATTAACAATGGTTGTTTGTGAGTTTGCTTGTTTTGCAAGGTTATCCAAGTATGTTTTGGAGTATACAAGGCAATTTTGGATCAACTTTTTCACTCTCTTCCCCTATTTTTATTAATTTCTTCTAATCTCTCTCAAGCATTTGCTTGAAGCATAATGTAAATTAATGTAACTTGTATCTCTCATAATGAAAGGCAAAGAGAATGAAAGTCAGAGTGAGAGAGAGAGAGAGAAAGAGAGAGAGTGTGTGTATTTGTGTTTTGCTTTGTGTCTCCACTATCTCTTGTTCATCTTTCTTACATTTTTTTTTTTTGCATTTTTTGCATTTTGCATCTCAACTAATCTAACTACTAACTTACTAACTTGCTACTAAACAATATACTAACCAACTAACTTGCAATTTGCTAATTTTCATATTAATAAAGAAGGTTAAAAATGAATCAACTTACTAACCACAACTTTAGTATTTGATTAAAATTTATTTAATCTTGCAACACAGTTTATATTTTCTAAACACCTATTGAATCCAAAAGAATCTGCTCTATCGATAGCAAGTCCTTTTTGGGTCCTCATACCTGTACCCTTTTGGGTAGCTTGGTTGACCTTGGGTGAGATGAATTGGCAATTCATTAGGCTATAGCAAAACCTTAAAATGAACACTAACTTACTAAATTATTAACTATCTAACATTTAACAAATGCTTTAAGGTTCAATTCAAGTTAGTTTATTTTGTTGCAATATGATTGTTATGGTTAGTTACCTTTTTTATTGCAAGTTGATCTTGGTTTATTTCCTTTATTCAATTGCAATATGGTTATAGTTGTTTATTGCAAGATGGTTATAGTAGTTGATTATCTTTCATGATGATGTTTATCTCTCTTGATGATGCTTAATTTTGATTATCTTTCATGATGATTATCTTTGATGATTGAAAAGTAGATTACTTGAAAGTTATATGATTTATATATATGCAAGTATGTTTATCTACTTTCTTATTGCATAATTTATTTCCTTTGTCAATGCATCTTATGTTTTGATTATGTTCACTTTCTAGAATGGTTGGTCATGGAATCTCCTTCACACCTAGGAACATCCTTGATGGATCAAATTTTGGAATATGGGAACCAAGGATGAGGGCTGAATTTCAAGCAAGAAAGTTATGGCCCATTGTGAATGGAGATGAAGCAATCCCAACCCAGGCAAGGGCACTTGAGACATACAACAACAAGAGTCACCTTGCACTTTCCATGATTATCAATAGTGTGAGTGATGAGATATTGATCACTATAAGCCATTGTGAGCATGCTAAAGATGCATGGGATTTGATAAAAAAAGTCCATCTAGGGTCCAACACATCAAGGAAATTCACTTTATTGTCCAAAATTCTTAGCACTATGCAAGGTGAAGAAGAAAGTGCCTTGATCTTCCTATCAAATATGAAAGACACAAGAACTCAACTATTGTCTTGTAATTGTGATTAGATATGTGAGAAGCTCTTAAGATTTATCATTTTGAGGAACTTGTCAAGCAAGTTCAAGAATTTTGTCACCATTATTGAGACTAGGCTAGAGCAAGAAGAGGATGGCATTCCTCTCAACACTCTTTCACAATTATTGATTCAACATGAAGAGTATCTTAATAGAGACAAAGTGAATGGTCAAGTTATCAAGGAGAATAATGTTGCCTTGAGTGCCACTAAGGCTTCCTTCAAGAAGAAATACAAGGGAAGGAAAAATCAAAATTTCCAACCCAACAAGACTAGAGTTAATTTCACTTGCAAATTTTGTGGCAAGAAATGCCACAAGCAACAAAATTATTTCAAGAATAAGAATATTGCAGAAAAGGAAGAGCAAGAAAAGGCTAAGGGACAAGGACCTAAGAAATGGTTTGTTAAGGGAAATAAAAAGAACAACAATATAAAGAAAAAATCTAATAAAAATACCTTTGTTTGTGCCCTCTACTCCATTGAATCATCTACTTCTAATGAATGGGTGTTACATTCTAGATGCACTAACCATATGTGTTTTGAAAAGGATAAGTTTGTGGACTTTCATAAGCACTCTTCAGATTCAGTTGTCATTGGTGATAATACTAGACTTCAAGTAGAAGGTGTTGGTAATGTTGTAATTGAAGGGAAATTACTTGATATGTCCTATATGTGCCTAAAATTAGGAGAAATTTAATTTCAAGTTGCTAGAAGTGGTTACACTATTGAGTTCAATGCAACTTCATGGAGCATTAGGAAAGGCATGCTACCAATCATTATAGGTTATGTGAAGAATAATATTTATGTGTTAGGTGATGCTCCTCCTAAAGTGTGTTTAGAAACTAATGTTTCTCCTAGTAGCAAGATTTGGCACTTAAGGTTAGGCCATACAAACTATCAAAATATTCAAATGATGAAGTCCAAAAATTTGGTTGAAGGCTTGCCTAACATTTCACCTATTCATGGTTTGTGTGAAACATGCATCTTAGGAAATATGAGCAAACAAAAGTTTGCAAAGGACAAGTCAATAAGAGCCACACAAATTCTTCAACTCATTCATATATATATTATGGGTCCATTACATGTTATATAACTTGGTGGTGCATCCTATATTCTCACCTCTATAGATGACTATTCAAGAATGATATTTGGGTATCTACTTAAGAATAAATCAAATTGTTTTGAGACATTCAAGGAGTTCAAATCTTTGGTATAAAATCAAAAGGGAGCAAATATCAAAATGATTACAAGTGACATGGAGGGGAGTACAATAGCAATTATTTCGATGAGTTTTTTTCTTCTCATGGTATCAAAAGGTAGTTTACTTGTCCAAACATTTCTCAAAAAAATGGTGTTGTAGAGAGGAAAAATAGGACAATCATGAAGATGGTAAGATGCATGCTTGGTGGCCACTTACCTCAATTTCTTTGGGTGAAGCAGCCAGTACAACAATCTACATTCTTAACAAGTGTCCTTCAAAATCAATTGAGGGGAAGACTCCTTATGAGGTTGGAATGGTAAGAAGCTGAATTTTTCACACTTAAGAGTGTTTGGATGTGATACATTTTCATATATTCCTTCATAAAATGGGAAGAAATTGGATAAAAAGTCTCAAAAATGCATCTTTGTTGGCTATGATGCATAACATAGGGGCTACAGGTTATACTCACCTTCTTCATGCATTGTATTTGTTTCAAGAGATGTCAAATTCAATGAATACCTTCTTGAGTTAGAAAAGGGTGGGCCTTGTGTCAAAAGGACCAAGTGGTTGGATCATTCTTGGGGTCCTACAAAGTAGAATTAAGCTAGCCAAATGATAACTAGAAGTATGACCCTTGACATATCTCTTCTAACTAAGATAGAGAATGATCATGAGCCTACTTCTTACCAAGAACATTCACAACACTCTTGTTGGGTTGATGCCATGAAGGTTGAGATGGATTCTCTTATAAATGATAAAACTTGGGATCTAGTGCCTTATCTTAATAAGAGAAATGTTATTGGGAACAAGTGGGTCTATAGAATCAAGTATAATTCTAATGGAGAGATATAAAAGTATAAGGCTATATTGGTTGCTAAGAGTCATGCTAAAAAACATGGCATTGACTATGATGAAACCTTTGCACCAGTTGCCAAAATGCCCACCATTCGTCTTCTCATTGCTATTGCTGCTGCTCAAGATTGGCATATTTTTTAGCTTGATGTGAAAAGTGCCTTTCTAAATGGTGATTTGGATGTGGATATCTACATGAGTCAACCACAAGTATTTATTGTACAAGGTAAGGAAACACTTGTGTGTAAACTAAAAAAAACCTTGTACGGTCTGAAGCAAGCACCTAGAGCATGGTACATGAAGATTGCAGGTTACTTCTTTTCTCTTGGTTTTGATAAATGCTATTCAGATACATATCTCTATGTGCTTAGGAAGGATAACTTGGTAATTTTAATTGCTCTATTTGTTGATGACCTTGTTGTGACTGGAAATGAGAATGAGGCCATTTTTTATTTCATCTCAAAATTAAATTCAGAGTATGAAATGACTGACCTTGGTCTTCTACACTACTATCTTGGCATGCAAGTTTATCAGCATGAGGATTGTACCTTTTTTATTCAATCCAAGTATATTAGAGATCTTCTTAAGAGGTTTGATTTGGATTATGGAAATCCTACTTCCATTCCTATTTCTACAGGGGTTAAGTTGAAAGTAAGTACAGAATCTCAGTTGCCTGATGCTACATTGTATAGGCAGCTCATTTAGTCTTATTTATGTTACCATCACAAGACCAAATATTTCTTTTGCAGTTGGTATGATGGATAGGTTCATGCAGAAACATTATATTGAGCACTTACAAGCTACAAAGAATATTTTGAAGTACCTTTTAAGTACTAGAGATTTGGCACCCAAGTATTCTAGGCTTCCTTCCTTTGCTCTTTTTGGCTATGTTGATTCTAATTTTGGAGGGGATAGAATAGAAAAAAAGTCTACCATAGCATATATTTTTAGTATTGGGTCTACAACTATCTCTTGGTATTCCAAGAAGCAAGATACAATTGCTCTTTCTACAATGAAAGTAGAGTATAAGGCTATGAAAACAACTACACAAGAAGCGGTTTGGCTTTGTACCCTCATGAAGGAAATTGTCTTTGAGAAATTTGGTCATTCACGTTTGCTCTCCCATAATCAATCAGCTATTGCCTTGGCTAAAAATCTTGTAATGCATTAAAGGACAAAGCATGTTGAAATCCAAGCCCTCTTTATCAGAGAGATGGTATTGGATGGGACTATTCAGTTGGAGTATTTCCCATAATATTCTAATTTTGCTAATTTGTTCACCAAAACTCTCCCCAAGGAGCAGTTTTGTAAGCTGAGAGACTCACTTGGTTTGGTGAAGTTGTCCTCAAGGAGGAATAAAGTGTAGTTACAGTTGTGTGATGATAACTTCATCCTTATGAGGTGTTTTGTGCTATATATATGAGTTGATATTTGGTGGTATAATTGCTTTTTGCATATCTTTTGAACATGGTACTTTCTTTTTTGCCTTGTGCAACTTTTGTACATGTTACTTTGTAGATGGCATTGTGCAATTATGGTATATGATGTAATTGCTTTATGCAACTCTTTTACATGGTACTTTCTTGTTGCCTTGTGCAACTTTGTACATGTTTTTATGTAGTTGGCATTATGCAATTGGTTTATCATGGTACTTTCTTGTTAGCATTTATGCTACTTTTGTACATGATATTTTATGGTTGGCTTTATGCAACCGATGTGCACACTTTATTATTTTCATATACCTTATGCAAATTTTGTACATGGTACTTTAGATTTTGCATTATCATGGTACTCCTTTTTTGCTTTATGCAACTTTAATCATGATATTTTTTGATCAACTATATAGCACGTGACTATAAGTATGGATTTCTTTTTTTGATGACTTATAGTTCACTATTTGTTAGATCAATTTTTTATCATATTTGGATATTCATATATGATGTGGTGAATATATTTATGATTATGTATCTAATTGATCTTATGTTGAGTTGCTTGTAGCTTGCATGTACTTCCATTTGGGATTTTGCAGGATTACTGAAGACACCCTTGTGATGTTTTCTTCTTGTCATTTGCAACCACTTGTGGTTGATGGATGGATTTGTAAGTTGCTTTTATCTGAAGCTACTCCGTTGGGGGCTTGCAGTCTCATTTTGGCCCATTTTTTATTGGTGCCTTATTGTAGACCATTCTTGATCATAGAAGCTCATTGTAACTATATTACTCATTTTATTCTCATCCTCGTTTGTATCTTTAGGTGGAGAATATTTCTTTGTTTCATAATTCCTTTCCCCAATATTGCATTAAGGGGGAGTGTTGGGATATGTAATGCAACATTCTATAAATTATTCTTAGACAAAAATATAAATTCTAAAGAATAATATTTGAATTAGAAAATAATTCTATTTTATGTAAAAATATTCCCACCCAATTAATAAATAAAATAAGGGTGCTAGGAATATTTAATTTGTGGGAAAAAGTTATTTCCCCTTTTCTAGAAAATATTAGAAAGTAACTAATCACTTTCTAATATTTGATAGATGTCACTTATCACACATCTCAAAGATTAGATTGTGATAAAATTAGAAAGTAACTAAGCTCTTTCTAATATTTAATAGATGCCACTTGTCACACATCTCAAGATTAGATTGTGATAATATTTAGGGTTGTCGTAGAAAATATTCTTTTTAAATAGGGGTGTTGTCTACTACATCTAAACATATCTTGTCATATTGACTTGTGTTGTAATATCATGTTGATGCATATTGTTACATAACATTGAAGCATTCTTGTATTGTTGAATCAAATGAGTAATATAGTGAGATTCATAGTGGATGTTTCCCTTCTTCATTTGAAGTAGGGTTTTACCACTTAATATTGGTGTTGTGGGTTTTCTTCTTTTGTGTGTGATTGATCTTGTGGGGCATTCTTCGATCTTGGGGAGACTTTGCTTGTATCACATATTTTCTTCATGCATAGTTCATGAATGAATTAGGCCATTTAGATTTATATTTGAGTATATAAATTAATGTTATTTTCTTTATTATATAGTCCTTGATATACATATGAATTTTCTCATATATTATTCTACAATTTATTATTGATATTTTGACCTTTAATATTGTGGGTATTTTATATTGAGACTTGAGATATTTTACCGTATTAAGTCTTAAAAGTCCAATAGTGGTATAAAATTTAACACTTGACTTTGTCCATTTTGATAGATTTCATTAGGTGACTATTATTAATTAATTTTTTCCACTTTTGAATAAGTTAATTTAGATTCTATCCACTTTGAAGGCAGTGCAGACTTGGACTCTAATTTTTAAAGGTCTTATTGAGTAAAATATTGAGGGAAAAAGGAATAGTCATCCTGATTTGTAGGCTAGGGTCTTTCCACTTGGGTGAAGGAAAACTAATGAAAACTAAGACTTAGATATATTGATAGAAATTACCAAATTAGAAGAAACATTGGATATTTGATAGAGAATAAATCAACTCAAAAGAAAAATTGGTATTGTAGATAAAAGATTGAATATTACAGATTGAAGAAACAACATAGGAGAAAGTTGGTCATTCAAATATATTTAAAACCACCTTGATATTTATATTGGGTTCTCTAGTAAGGAGGAGAATAATATTGAGTTCTTAGGTGTGACCCAAGACATTGACAATTTTAGAATTATAGTTCATAGTTGCAGAGATTAATCTAGATAGGTTGAGAATATTCCTATAGAGATAGAGAATAATTTTAGCTTCTAAGTATAGAATAAGAAATATAGAAAGAAGAAAAAAATAAGAAAAAATTAGTATAAGGACAAAGAATAGCATAAATTAGTAAGAAGTAAGCACAAAATAAGAAGAAGCACTATAGAGAAGAAGAGAGTGGAGATAAAGAAGCCTACATTAGAGAAAGAGATCAAGAAGACTACATTGAAGAAAAGAGGTCTATATTGAAAGAGAAGGTCCAAGAGAGACTTGCATTATTGGAGAAGGCTAAATAAGCCTATATTTGAGAAAGTCCAAGAGAGGATTGCATTGAAAAAGTATTAAGAGAGGCCCACATTATTGAATAAGGAAAAATAGGTCTATAAACATTATTGAAGAAGGTCAAAGAGGTCTATAAACATCATAATATTACCACATATTAGTCAACATGAGGATAATTTTGAAAATCTAGAAGCAATGTAGGTTTGAATTATGAACCTTACATGGGTAGCTCTCTAGTATTGATAAGATAGAATTATGCCTCCATGATTATTTTAGAATAGAAGGATAACATCTAACCCACAAGATAGACTGAAGGACAAAAATAATGCACTTCCATTTGAAATGAGAAAAGGAAAATCATCGCTTCAACTAGAACATGCAACCTCTTGGAAAATGATCCTTATCATACTTGTGTTAAAATATAAAGAAATAACTTATAAAAATAGCGATAACAATAGTAAATCTTATATATGCAAAATAAAAAAAATATTCATTTGATATAATTTGGGTTCCACAACAAAAAGAAAGTATAATAGTAAGTAAGAGATCAAAATTTTAAGTCATAGAACAATCCTAGATACATAGAGAGGGCAAAATGCCTTAGGCACATAGAGAGGTTGTATCTCATATGCATACTAGGGTGTGTAGACACTAAAATCATGTCAATATTATTAGACTACCAAGATTCACTCTTATCAGCACCATATGGCCTCCTTGGGCAACCCTTAAGGGTTAAATAGTGGTCCTTACCACTTTTGGGAAGTTCTACCCTACTTTTGGGAAGTTTTGGGTCATGCAGCCATGGGCGCCCCACATCGGGATGGCCACCAAGTTCAAGGCTACCCCACCCTAGTGTGGCCACCAACAACTACCCCTATGTGGTACGACTACCAAAAACCACTCCTGGAAGGGATATCCAAGCCCCTAGACTCTTAAAAAGTAAATTTTAGGAAAAATAGCAATAAAATTTTACCATTTATCCCATCCATTGACTTATGATAGATTGAGCGTGAATAAATTCAGTCACAAATATACAAATTGGAGGCCTGAATTAGAGGTTTCTCCTACCCACTGTATGGTAAGGTTTTGAAAAATGGTAATACTTGCATCACATGGACAATATTACCTATTTAACCTATTTCTCTCTTGAGCTATATAGTGGAGCCAATCCACCCAAGAGGTTTTTTGGCAATATTTCACCATGAAGTACTACCAAGATTCAATCCCTCTTTCACCACATGTTTTCCCTTGAAATCTCCATCAATCAAAGGAGGTTTCCAAGTGATCCTAGATACATAAATCCATTTCAAAACCCATCCATTTTAATTAATTATATCATAAAATTTGACGACAACATCCCTAATAATAGTTTGAACCAAATCCTAGAAGAATTTGAGGCAAAAACCACTAGTTTTGGTGGCCACTCCACCCCGAGGTGGTTAAAAGTCACAATTGCAACACCTAGGGATGGCCACGTATTTTGCACCTGATTTCATCTCTATTTTATCATAGATCATTTATAAATTAGAATATATACACTATACTAAGTTTTGGTACAATTTTGAGAAGTTTTACACCTTTTATTATGCTTTGCATTGTTCATATTCACTATCCCATTCATCTTCTAGATTTTATCTCAATCCACATATGCTATTAATGAATTTGAGTTATTTGTGTGTAGATCCAGGTATCTCAACATGCAAGGAAGGATCTACAAGTATGAATGCAGATAGATCATCGCAACGGTACTAAAAACCTACTCTTGGGTAATTCATGAGTGTTAGGAAGACCTTGAAGTGCATCTGAGTTGTTGAAAGTATTATATCCTTTGACACCTTGTAATGAGTGTATCAATTCAAAGCCCTCAATGGGACACATTGTAACCATAGATTTTTCAAGTTGATTAATATAAAGAGGACCTCATTTCTTATATATATTATTATCATATTTACATTAAATTTCACTTTTGAATGCTTAAATTAATAGGTGTAATTCATTTCCCTTTTCTAGATGTATTATTTTTCCACTCTATAATGGCGATCACAGTGGGATCCTTGTTTCATTTGATTTAGACAAGTTTTAACTGTGTTTTTACTATTGAAATGTTATAGCTTTTGGTCATTCTGGCATGAAATGACCCCTAATTTCATAATTGGAACACCTAAGGGTGGCCACAATAGTCGTCCCACCCCGGGATGACCCCAAAATTGGCAACCATCACACCCTGGGGTGGCCACCAAATAGGAATCCTGCAACTCAAATTAATTTTTTTTGGTAAGTTAAAAAATTTAATTATCAAAAGAGGGCATTTGAAAGGTGCCCTAACGCCTTGTACAATAGCGAGACAAGAAGAGGAACCCAAGAAGAGAATATAAAGGAACACAAAAGAGAGGCATTAAGCCTGTTACAACAAAAAGGAATCAACCTTGAACAGAAAGGAACAAAAAGAAATAGTCCTGAAGCCCACAGGACACAACTAGACCAAATCCTTCAGACCGAAGGAACAAAATAGAACCAGCAATAGGTGAAACCCCATCCTCGCTTAGAGAGGAACGTCAGTAAGCATCGGAGAAGTGGCAACAGTTTCTAGCATGGTAGCCTTTGCATCATCCTTCGGTGCATCCTTAGGAATATTTTTTAGAACATCAAGACACGCCTCCTTAGCAATCTCCACCACATCCTCATCTTTGTCATCGCCCTTGGCATCAGAAGGACCCTCATCAATAGAAAAGGTAGGGATATCCTCGAATGAATCACAAAATAACAATAGACTGAGAGCTTGGCGTTGATCCTTTAACCTAGAAATTGCTTTACCTATGGCCACATGGGTTGTTTCCAGGTGATCAATAGTGGCAGAGGTTGCTTGGACTACAAGTTTGTGAAGGTATTTCTCCACAATGTCAGGTGAATTAGAAGGATCCTTTGAGGGTTTAACAGATGTGGAGGGAGGGGTTTCAGAAATTTCTTTAAGCTTGAGCCTCTGGGAACATCTAACAGGCGTACCCTCAACCTTGACCTTTTTTTTGACATTGAATTCAGGAAGAGGTTTGCCACTTTTCTCCTTCCTCTTGGGTCTAGAAGTTCTAGGACTGGGAGTTGAGGATGAATTATCTTCATCAGACTCCAGGACTGGGATGTTACCTTTGGGGAATTTCAAGAGGAGAAATCTATATAGAACTTTGAAAAGCCCTTGGTGATAGGGCAAACCCTCCTCCTTTTTCTGGGAGGAGGTAATGGTGTAGTCAATGGACCAAAAGAGGGCTGCAGGAATGTTCATCAGTTTGGCTTCACAAAAGTGGTTTACGAAGGCTAAATGGAAATAACAGAGTTGGGCTTCGGGATTATCACAAGTAAGGTATTGCATGATAGGCTTCAGGATTTCTTTCCAGGGAGTGGAAATATGGTTACGGTACAGACCCTTCTTGACCATTTTGTGGATTGTCGAGGATTTCTCAAAATGCATCAACTCTGCTTCCCAGTTATGCTTGTTCCTTCTGATCACCTTGCCTTCCAAAGGTTGCCCTGTCAGGTCCACCAACAACTCGATGCTAATTTGAAATTCAACATCGTGGATAGTAACCAGGCCTTTGTTCCAGGACTCAACAAAGGCTTTTGTCACCTCTTCATCAACTCCCGAAAACATCTAGAAAAATTCAATCAGTGCTCCTTTGTCCTTCCACATGTCTCTGACTATGGATTCAAGCTCAAATACTTCAGGCTCAATGAAGACAGGCTTTCCTTCTTTCATGGTTGCAAACAGAAAACAACGAGAAGGAAAGCAAAGGAAATGGCAGAGGATAAACAAAATAGGCAAAGGATGGGCACACTGATAGGTGAGCAATGCATGCAAAGTGTTATAGAAAAGGAAAATGTTGTTGCTACTCTAAGTTTTGCAGGAAATCCAGAGAGGATGCTTTGAAAAAGGAAAAAACCGCCTGAAGGAATGGGATTGGCTAGGGCAGGTGACAAGGCGGATTTTTAGGCATCGAATGTTGTGGTAGATGGTTGGGAGAACCAACATCAAAAGAAAATATTGACCATCGAGGATGTTCAAAAAACAAAGCCAAAAAGATAGTCTGGCACGAGGAACATGAAGGATTGGGATGTTCACACCATAAGATCTTGGGACAATGGAATTGGCCAGGCGGTGGAAGATGGTTCTCGAAGAAGCAAGGTTGTGAATATCAAGATACACAGGAGAATTATGATTAAAAAACATGTTGGACATTGCCTTGGGATTTCGAAAGGAGTCGATTATCAAGAAATAGGCGCATGCGAAAATGGGTAATTTAAAATCAAAACACAAAGGGTTATGAGTCCAGATTTCAAAGTAGGGCATATTCCTTGAAGGATGGAATAACAAAAAATTTTGATTATGAACCCGATGCTTCACGTGGAAGGCAGAGGGCAATGAAATGAAATTTTCAAGGTTCAACATGATTACCATTATTTTGATCTTTTCTGACAAGCTCTGCCACCTCAGGAGGAAGAGTATCAGTCCACGTCAACATACCTTGGGCGTTAGCTCCAATATTTGCCAATCTATCAGCAACTGAGTTAGCCTCTCTGAAGGCATGTTGGACAATGGTATTATGCTGCTGACCAAGGATTTGTTTGCTTTCTTCCACAATTGTTCTAATCCTCCAGCTGTTGGGTTTTGAAGTTTTTAAATAATTGATGACATTTAAAGAATCTCCTTCCACAATAATGTTCCCTGGAATGTTTTTGATGAATTGGAGGCCTCTCCAAACAGCTTTGGCTTTAGCAGAATGATTGGAAAGGAAGCCCAAAGGTTCAGAAAAAGCAAAAATAGAATTACCAGAATGATCACGTAGAATTCCTCCAGCACCAGCATTGCCAGGATTTCCTTTAGCTGCACCATAAAAATTAAGTTTGACCCAACCAACTGGGGGGATGCCATTTAATGTTGGTCCTCAAAGAAGAAGGATTAACAGGTCTTGAAGTATCAAGGAAAATGTTGCATGAATTGAGAATGGCTTTCTCAAAATGAGAGCAAGGAAAAGGATCAAAATCAGCAACCTGGACATTTTCCTTGGCATAAAGGATGACTTTGTGGGCAATAATTTCAGCATGTAAGGCTTTTTGTTCAAAAATTCTTCTATTGCGTTCAAGCCAGATTTGCCAAAGGTAGTGTTGAAGGCAAAATTTCCAAAGTCCTTTGAGCACAGGGTTCTTGAAAGGATTGGGCCACTGATGGAAAAGCTCGACGATGGAGGGTGGTTGAGCCCAGACCAACTGGAAATTAAGAAAAATCTTGTTTATCACCATTCTTGAGAAAGGACAAAACAAGAAAAGGTGAGAAGTAGATTCCCAATCAGAAAGGCAGAGATAACACCTGTTAGGAAGAGGAATACCCCTTTTGATTAGGTTTTATGTAGTAAGGATACGATCTTGGATGCACAACCAAGAAAAGGAGGCAATTTTGGGAATCAAGTATTTGGTCCAAACCAGCTTAAAAGGAATAGGAGTTTCAATGTTGTTAAGTGAAAGCAAATAAGCTGATTTGACAAAAAATTCTCCAGAATCAGTAGGTTCCCAAATAGGTTGGTCCTTGAGATCTCCAGCTGGAATTTTTATGGAAGATAAATGAGCTTGCAAACATGAGATTTCTTCTTCATGGTTCAGGATATCAAGTCTTTTCCAATGTGTAGCACCATTAGTATAGGAAATGAAATTGGCAACTAAAGGACCAACCAGATGTTTCGTTGTGTTGATTATCCTTTGAAACATAGGAATTTGAGAAAGAGGACTATCTCCAATCCACTTGTCTTCCCAGAAGAAAATGGATTTGCCATTTCCAAGTTGCCATCGGAGTCCTTTTTGTAGAAGAGATCGAGCTTCACATATGGATTTCCAAAAAATAGACCCCGTAGAGGGAACCTCAACATGGAGGAATTTAGAGCCCTGAAGATATTTCCTTCTCATGATCTTGACCCATTCAACATTTTCATTGGAAATGAGCCTCCAGGCTTGCTTGGCAAGGAGAGAAATGTTAAGAAGAGAGATCCTTCTGAGTCCTAAACCTCCCTGATCTTTGGGTTTACAAACTTTGTCCCAAGCAACTAAATGAAATCTGTGTTTGTTTTCAGATCCTGTCCAAAGAAAGTGCTTTTGAATTTTTTCCATTTTTTGGTAAACACTTGCAGGAGCTTTGAAAAGAGAAAGGAAATAGATAGGAATACTTTGGAGGTAGGCCATGGTGAGGGTGATTTTACCCACTTGGGACAAAATATTACCTCTCCATGTGGACAACTTTTTTTGAAGTCTTTCGATAACATTATCCCATAGGCTTTCTTTGGCATTCCCAGTGAAGAGAGGTAAGCCCAGGTATGAGGAAGGCAAATTAGCTATGGAGCATTCAAGTATGTTGGCAATCATATTCTGTCTTCTGAGAGGAGTATTAAGAAAATAAAGTTTACTTTTCTGAAATTTTATTCTTTGGCCAGCAGCTTCCTCATACAGGAGAAGGATACGCTTGATGATTTTAGCTTCATTTACAAAGGCGAAGGTGGACAACAAGGTATCATCAACAAACTGTTGATGGGTAATAGGATTACATTGAGAAGTAACTTGAAGTCCAGAAATCAAACCTGCCTCTTTTGCTACCAAGATTGATCTACCAAGAGCCTTTGAGCCAATATTGATGGCTGATGGTTGCTCTGATGGCTGCTGATTACTATGGAAGTGGGACCTATGATTTTCAAATTTCTAAACGTGGGAAGGATTTAGTTCAAATTTTTGGACGGCAAGAAGACTGTTCTAGCCTACTTGGGAGTGCCTCTACTATGATTAATGTTAAACCTTGCTCCTATCAGTGGGAGGATGCTCTTTTTAGTGCTCTTGTAGGTGGGGAGAGCCTCATTCCTTCTAAGGAAAGGTAGGATGCTGACCCCAAGTCCAGTTCCATTTTTCTTAATTCTATCACTATGGAATATTTTGGAGTTTCCTCTGGGTGGGAGGACCTTTCCAATATTCTAGCTTCTATGACAAACCTGTCTAACTTTGATAATGGAAAGGTCAAGCATTTTTGGGGATATGACATTCCCTCTAGTCCTAAACCTTCCTTTCCAAGGTTTTGGGATCTTATTATTCCTCTGCTAATGATTCTCCCCCACCTTTTGAGGTTTTTGGAAATCGATTCAAGATTCCTGTTAGCATCACTAAAAAATTTCTTGCTAAGGAATCCTTATCTCTTATTGGAAAGGTTGTAGGTGGTGATCCTAGCCTGGATATCATTAGACGTTGGGCATTTTCAAGATGGAAGGTCCAAGGATCTCTTAAAATTGTTGGCCTTTCTAATGCATTTTATGGTATTCGTCTCAACACCAAAGAATATTCTTCTCAAATCCTTTCTAGTGGACCATGGTCCTTGGGTCTAAAAGTGTTTTCCTGATGAAATGGACTCCTAATTTTGACCTAGATACCCAAAGCATTAACTTTACCCCCATTTGGGTGAGACTTCCAAACCTTCCTTGGCACCTATGGTGGGAATCTATTTTCAAATCCATTGCCTCAACTATTGGTGACCTGCTCCTCATCGACAAAGTTACTCTATCCAGATCAAGAATGCATGCTACTCATCTTTGTATTAATGCCAATCTTGACTCTGATCTCCCTACCTTTGTTGATCTAGAACATGGAACAGTCCACCATAAAAAAGCCATCGAATATGAAAACAAACCTCATTTCTGTATTGAATGCCGTTCTCAAGGCCATCTTCATGCTCAATGCCCTTCGCTCAAAAAGCAAATAGTTTCTACTGAGCCAATTCTAGATTCTTCAAATACTGGTAAAGGAAAGGAATTCCTGACTCCTTTCAGAAAGGATAAAAGACAATTTCCTATTTCAAGAGGAATAAGATTCAAACCCGTCAAGGACCAATTTATGAAGGATACTCGTGGCAACAATTCCTACACCAAGTCTCCTTATGACAAAGGGAAAAATATTGCTTCTTCAGCAACTGCTTCCAATGAGGTTAGTATTTTTGCTCTTCCTAACCAATTTCAAATTCTTAGAGATTTAGATCCTGAGGTGGAGATAAATATTGCTACCATTCCTGCTCATCCTAACCCATCCTCAAATCCTTCAAAACCATCCTCAGACATAACGGTTTTCCATCAAGAGTCTGATTCATAGGCTGTTGATCACCACTCTCCTGATGCCTTTAATGTTGACCAGCCTTTGTTCGATTGTGTCTCCATTCCTTCTTCCTTTTTTGAGCCTTCTAGCCCTGTGGTTCAAAAAATTCCTCCTAACAACTTCAGCCCCAAAATTACTAGAAGCCAAAAGAGATCTCCTATTGATTGTGGGGGGAAAAAAAGAGGAAGGCCCTCTAATTCTGACCAATGGAAGCAAGACGTAAATGTTGACATTGCTAATGGAGTTCAAAAGACCCTCTTTTCCACTGGTATTAATATCTCCAAGGATGAACCAAAGAGCACCAAACTTCCCCCACCATCTGGAAGGGGAGGCAAAAGAGCTTCAAAATATTCCAAATGAAGATCCTCTCATGGAATGTGAGAGGCCTTAATGGCTTGGCCAAACAAAGGTTAGCCAAATCATTAAGGAAAGAAATCAGACCTACAATTTTTGTGATTCAAGAAACCAAAGTTTGTGAACCAATTGATAAAAAGATATGTAATCATATCTGGAAGAATTGTGAATCCATTGCTTGTAATGTGAAAGGTATGTCAGGAGGCCTTCTTTGTCTTTGGAACCCAAATATCGTGGATGGAAATCTCATCCATTCCACTAATGAAATGATGAGTATTCTATTTTTTTACAAAGACAATAATTCTCCTTGGGTTCTTACCAATATATATGCACCCAATTCTATTTCTGGGAGATCCCGTTTATGGGGTAACTTGTCCTCTATCAGAAGTGCCTTCCCAAATATTCCCTGGATCCTTGCAGGAGACTTTAATACTCCTCTATTCCCTTCTGATAAAAAATGTGTTGTGGGATCCTTTTCTAAAAGCATGGAGGACTTTCAAGATTTTATAAGTGAACATAATTTAATGGATGTAACTTTGAAAGGAAATCAATTTACTTGGTCAAATCGAAGGTGTGGACCTCAACTAATCCAAGTCAAGCTTGACAGGATACTTTTTTCTCAGGAAGTTGTTGACATCTGGGGGGATGCTTGTCTTCAATCCTTACTCAGAATTGGATCTGATCATAGCCCTATCCTCCTAGACACAAATAATCCAAAAATATTTAAAACTCCTTTTATATTTGAAGCTATGTGGATGCTACATCCTGATTTTAGAGAAAGAATCATTCAATGGTGGCAGAATGATATCCAAGGAACTCCTTCCTATGTTTTGGCTCAAAAACTAAAGAATATCAAGGAAAATCTAAAAATATGGAACCGAGACATATTTGGAAATCTTTTTCAGAACAAACAAGATATCATGAACAAGCTTACCATAATAGAAAAAGAAAGCCAGGAAATAGGGAATTATTCTAATGAAATGAGAAGTGAAGAAAGGAATTTACTAGCTCAATACCACAATATCCTTCAATGTGAAGAAATATTCTGGAGACAAAAATCTCATGACACTTGGCTCAAAAAAGGATATTCCAACACCAAATTCTTTCATGTTTCCACTTTGAGACACCGAAGCAATAACAGGATCAGAGAAATTCACAGTCAGGATGGAAGGACTATTAATGACATAAAGGAAATTAGAACCGAAGGGATAGCTCATTTCATGCAATTACTCCAAGAGGAAAGCAAACCCAATTCATTGGGAGGAAAAAAAAAATTCTTCAATTTATTCCTCATCTTATTTCTGATGATATTAATAACAAACTAATAGTTGTCCTGTCTGATGAGGAAATCAAAGAGGCTTTATTCTCCATGAAACCTGACAAAGCTCCTGGTCCTGATGGGTTTCCTCCAAGGTTTTTTCAAGCCTTTTGGGATATTATTGGCCAGGATGTATGCAAAGCCATCAGAGAAATCCAAGGTTCTAAAGTCATCCCCAGAAGCTTCAACTCCACATTTATTGCACTCATTCCAAAGATTCCAAATGCCTCTAATTTCAATGATTTTAGGCCAATTAGCCTCTGCAATGTCATTTATAAGATTCTAATGAAATCCATCACTATCCGCATGAGAGAGGTTATGCCTTTAATCATAAATCAATGCCAAGGGAGTTCTGTTAGAGGATGATCTATCCTTGATGGTATCATTTCAGTCCATGAAGCAATCCATTCCATATCCATCAACAAGAAAGCTGCCTTCCTCCTCAAACTTGATATGAACAAAGCTTATGATAGAATTTGCTGGGATTTCCTACTCGCCATCCTTCATAAGTTTAGATTTCATTCTGAATGGATTTCCTTAATCAAAGGATGCATTTCTTCAGCTTGGTTTTCGGTCCTCATTAATGGATCACCTACAGGTTATTTCCAAAGTAGTAGAGGATTGAGGCAAGGGGATCCTTTATCCCCTCTCCTACAACTCAAATTGATAGAAATAACAACAAACTTAGGCTTTCAATATGAGTATCTTGATCTTATTTCGCATCCTTACTATTTAGAGAAAGTTAGATTTAGCTTTTATTTATTTTCCTTGTTTGTTTGAAAAGTAGATTCCACTTTTCATAATCTCAAAAACAACAAAAAGATAAAAAACATGAAAGGAACCAAGTAAGAATACATTTGTGTGGTTTTATTGCTTGTGACCTACCTAATGGTTAGGTTGCCATATAGGACATATATTTTGTAGTTTCAATCATTTATTCAATACTTATGAAAGTGAAACGTTATTTTATATTTAGTGAAGTTATCATTGAGTGCTCTTTTATTTTTATTTTTATTTTTAAGTATAAAATGAACCACACACACCACATCATATTTGAACATTAGTGGCTTGGAACTTCATCCTCAACCACTAATTAAGACCAAAAATGGTCGGCTTCATCTCCACCCATTGGCTCACATGATTGTTGATACAAACCCTATATTATTGGCCAAATTCAGATCCAAGAACCATAACAGCTTGTGGAATAAAGCATGTACTTCTCTTTGGAGAGGTATATCACTGACTACAGTAAACTGGGTGAGGACTGGTAGGAAATGAGATACTTTTCTACTTGTATTTCATTACTTAGATATCTTGTGTGAGTATTTAGGTGAAATCCCTTAAACAAAATAATATCATCCAATGAAAGGAAAACACATGAAAAGAGATCTCTTTACAAACAACAAATCAAAACACATCAAAAAAATTTAGGGAACACATGTAAAATATTTAAAAGAGATAAAAACTTGTATTATTGTGTATTTCCATTCTTGTATGTTGCATCATTAAAATTTGTAAAAGAGATAATCATGTAGGGTTTGGAAAAAATTAGCTATGGTATGCACCCATAGCTAAGCCCATTCAAGGGCTGATGCTACGGAGAGTAGGCAAGGAGACATAGACCATATCTAATTTAATCCTAAGGATATGATTATACCTCCTTTGTGGACTCCTACTCACTCAAGCCCTAGAATTTCAAATTAGGAACCTAACCTAAAAGGAACCCCTAGAATTTCAGTCTCCCTTGCCCACATATGAAAAAAATCAATATTAAACACTATGGGTAGGGTCAAATGATAAAACTACACCCTTAAATCATCCTAATAGGTCTCAACAACATAAGTACTAATATGAGTATGATACTCATCATCCTAGGTAAAAAAATTCAACCCTTTCCTTCATCATTAATGAATATATGAGGATAGTATTTATTATCCTCAATCTCATTATTTCATGCAAGTGTGATGTATTTTTGCACTAGTTGAGTATAAAGAACATCTATTTAGGATTGAGCCTCAAGTGAATGTGATATTTCTCAATCGAGGGAAGCTCTTAGTCAATATTTTAGATCCTCTTGAACAAGATAGGCCCCATGGCAATACTGCTAGGGCTAATAGACCTCGCACGACTGATCAAATAAATCAAGTTGTTAAAATATATGTTTAGCAGCAATCTCAATTCAATTAGCTTTGATTGGATAAACAATACTTTTACCACTAGCATCAATTAGAAAAGTAAATAATTGAACAAAAAATCTATGAGCTATTTCAAGAGACCTTACGCAACCATATTTGTACCCCAAGTACTCATAGATAGGGGGTTCATCAGAGGCAACCTACATTTAATCAAAATAATCTTCCTATGCCTAACAAAACATTACCTCTTCGAAATCCTATGCCTAATTGAGACTTAACTCCCAGGACAAACATATAGCACCTTCTATAGGCACTTGTTCCTCCTTATAGGCCAATTCAAAAAACACTTTAAGGAGCCTACGATGATCTTGAACCAAAATAGGAATATTTGGAAGCACCGTATGGAGGTATGGTTGATGAAACTCAACCACCACACCATATGCTTGATAGTACTCGCCCTTCCCCATAAGTCCAAAGCAAATAAGAGAAGATAAAATCCTCTAATGCATATAAAAAATTACTAGAATGCATGGAAAAAATAGAAAAAATACCTCAATATCTAGTCTTCAAAATTCCACCTTGCACTAGCTTCATAGTCAACCGCTTCACCCATAAATACCTTCACCTCCATACCTAGAGAATTTCAAAATATACAAGCTAGATAGATTCAAAGGAGAGGAAGATGCATATGAGCATGTTACTAGGTTTATGAACCAATGCTTTTGTATCTAGGATAACGATGCCTTACTTCTAAAGATATTTCTAATTACCCTCTCTAGCCCAATTGTAGAGTGGTACAATTAGTATCCATAGCTTTGAATAATTTGTGAATGCATTCCTGGAGTGTTTCACTTTTAACACTAAGTGAAAGGTGACTTTGATTGACCTCATGAGGTTTAAGTAGTAATATGATGAGTCAATCATGTATTATGGTAACAGGTAGTGAATGCTTCTCGCTAAGCTACCATACCTACTACCTATGTCTGAGTTGACTCATATATTTTCCAAGAGTTTTTTAATGTCTATTTCATTATTGCTACAACTCCAACAATACCAAAATATTTAAGAAGCTCTAGCATAGGCTAGAACATCAAAAAAATCAAAATTCAAGAGGAGGAAATCACAAAATCCTTTAAAAAGAAGTGGAATAAGAACACAAAATGCAATCTAGTACAACCAATACCAACAGTAGTTAAAAAAGTTTCCATTAGGATTCTAGGGCCTATGCAACAAATACCATCTCAGAAGGTAAACTATAAATCCCAACCTCCTCCTAAAAACTACAATAACAACACTCAGATGAATCATGGATAAAACCAACAATGTCACCCTCAGCAACAATTTATGCCTTTCACTGAGTCTATGGATTCTCTATTTTATCATCTATGTGTAGCCAAATCAATTACTCTACCATATATCCAACCTATGGATCTAAATAGACCAAAGTCTAAGGGACATCATGAAGATCTATACTATAAGTACCATAGGTAGAATGGGCATGATGTGCAAATGTGCTACTCATTCAAACACCTAGTACAATATATGATTGATAGGAATGATCTTCAAGTTGATAACCCTCTTGCAATAAATAATCAATATATGGTTATCTTTAAAGACCCATTTCCCACTCACGAGGTGCAAGAAAATCAATCAAAATAGGTAAACAAGGTCCATGCAAGACCCCCTAAACAAGGGTTCATTGGGATGGTTAACATTGTGACAAGGAATAGGCATCCAAATCAAGTTGCATCACCTTCATCTTCAAATGACATTCCCTCCATGTCACAAACTTCTCCACCTCTAGTGAAAAACCTTCCACCTCATCTAGTGGTCACCATAAAGAGTAAGCTTGCTCAAAGCTTGTAAAAAACATCGACCCAACTCTTTACCTATGAGCTTATCCAACAGTCTCCACCTCATTGAGAAGCTTTGATTGAGATCCTTAAATTGATTGAAATGCATCCCCAAGAGTCTAACTCCTTTATCAATTTTGTGGGGCACATTAAACAATGCAAAGAGCCAGTAATCACATTTCATGAACATGAACTCAAACCAATATCAAATTATATGGTTGATCCTCCCTTACACATCATTGCATGTGTAAATGTAACACCTTACAAAATAATTTTAATTGATACTGGTTCTCCAAGCAATATCATCGCCATGGTTTCTCTCCAACATCTAAGTCTTCTAGCATCCCACATTGTTGCATCCACGTATACCCTCTAAGCATTCAATTATGCTCTATGCTCAACTGTTGGCACTACAGTCTTACCTTTCAAGTGGGATGCAAAATCATACCAATAGCTCACCAATGTTTGATGTACACTCACAAAGAGTAAGTACATGTTATCTCTATAGACCTTGAGCCTTTCAAATACTACAACTTGGTGTAGTACATCCCCGAGTGAACCTTACCATCAACTCATTTGGAATTCTAGCCAAATACATCCATTCAAAGTCTGAATCCTTCATTATCACCATCCATTTATCCATTAAAATCTTCTTCTATACCATCCTCATCATTTTCACCTTCAGATATACCCTCGTTATTGTCTAATCCTCTATAGAGAATCATGTCGAAAAGGCCTATTGACGAGATCCATCTAATCATATCTACTATTTCCATGAAATAAATTCCTAGTCTAGCGGACAAGGAACCACATCATGAGGTAATCATTGATTCATCTTAATACTTGCTTTCATCTCCTATATCCTCACCATCACAAGTCACAATCCATCTAACTACTACTGACTTAGGAGAATACCTAGTAAGGAATATTACAACTCCAACCATTGAGATAGTACATAATATGGGATGACCTCATTTTCCCATAGGTACCATCATATCTCTAGGTATACTTCCCAATCAAATGAACTTCATAGATGAGGGTATTGAATATGCCACATAACCATATCCTCAACAAGAGCAGGATGAAGAACCATTTTTTGAGGACATCAATTATATGTCCAATCTTGAATTTTCCATGTGATATCTCCATTGTTGCAATTGACATAACTATGGTTTAGGGTTGTACGAACAAGGTACTTGTATTCCTTGTAATTTGCAATATCAAATGTCATATTATAAATCTAGCTTAGGACATAACAAACCTATGCCTCTCAATCTCCTCACAGAATGACTATAGTGACTAGATTTGAACTATAGGAATGAGCTTGCACACGATCCTTACGCTAATCATAATCATATCCACTCTTTAGGGGATTATTTCCCCACAATTATGATAGATAAAATGATATATCACAATTTCATCTGATCCTATAAATAAGGTGAAGGTTTTCATATTCTTCCATTCGATAATGAGGAAGAGGATCAAGGTTCCCCTTATGAATGGACAATTAATGATGAATCAGATTATGGCATAGCACCTATTAACTCCCCTAGTTCATATTAAGAATACAAATAGATCATCCCATTGGATGATGAAGAATAGTTCTATCTACATGTGTTCCCATTACCACATCCCATCTGGTGATAGCTTTTACCATTCATGGAGCAGGGTCACCCCCTTCCACATCTACCACCTCCATCACAACCACCTTTGTAAGTCTTGTGATAACCTTTTATCAATAGACCCAATATCTCATCCAATAGAGATAATACATCCATATGATTTCCATAGATCTTACCATACCCTTGCATGATTTTAATAACCCATGAAATCCATTACAACTCGATCTTGAGGAAATCAACTTTGATCATAAAGATAATCTGCCATCTCCATTAGAGTATTGGCCTTGTGATGAAATGTTACAACCATTTCATTTTTATCCAAGGTCTACTCAAAATGTCTTTCACATTGAGGTTGAGCCTGATTTTATAATTGATGACATAAACCTGGTTTATTATATTCATTTTATCCCTACTCCACACCAGTGATGAATTTTAGGTTGGCAACATTGTTCTAAAAGAGAACCAATAAAACTCTAACTTTTCACTCCATCTATGGGATAAATTAGCGGTAAAATGGTTAGGTCCATTCATTATCACTAGTTATATTGGACCTGGAACTTATATCCTAGTCTCCATTGAAGGATGTGAGGAACCTAAACTCTTTAATATCCTTCATCTATGACCTTTTCACGCTTAAACTACCACACCTATAGACATGGAAAATTGACCCACTTTGAGTGGGAAATATTCCTTAGTGCCCCTAAGAGGCCCTCACCCCTTACCAAGAGCAAGGGAAGGCCTCTGTCCCTCATTTTTTATTTTTTTTTCTTTTAGAAAAATCGTACCCCATATTTATGAGGTGCGACTTTGTGCTAGTGATATTGCACCCCATCAGGATGGGGCACAACTTCACTGTTTAACCTAGTTTTTTAATTTATTTTATTTTATTCTTTTTTTTAATCCCTCTTAGACCCAGGTTTAAATCTTCTCGCATGTTTTGGTGTTGGCTCTGAGTTTATTTATGCCTGATTTCCTTCCTCGAATTTTATCTATAAAATGAAGGATGTTCTTTCCAAATCAAAGACATGCAAAGTTCAAGTATAAGTGTGATATACGAACTTTCTGTGTGTGATATATATGCAAATTATTTGTAGTTTATTATTATTTACTTTCTCTACTCAAGCTAACCCCCGAAGTGCAAATTTTAGATTTTATCTTCTATTTCATGGATTGGATTGATTCGATGTGTGACTTTCTGGATCCATGACATAGCTTGGAGATACAAAGTGCTCATCTAGATACTTGATTCTCTTATGTCTGCTTCTATGAAATCTATTAGGATTTGATAACTTTGTTATCCACATTTATTTTATATTTTGCATTCGCTTCTTATTTTTATTTAGTCTGTAGTGAAATCACACATGGCATTGGTGAGGCATGACTTTGCTTACCCTAGTTAGGGAAAAGTTATTCATAGAAGCCAAATTACTCCCCATCCATGCAGAGAATGACTTTTCTACTGGGATATTGTGCTCACTCCAAGCAAGGCACAATTTTTCCCTAGGGTACACTAGGGGCAATTTTTAGATTCTGCTTTCACTATTACATTCCATTCTATCTCTAGATCATACTGCTATATTTTTCTTTCTATTTTCTACTATTGTCTTTCTGATTTATGATTAAATATCCAAAGGTCAATTTCCACTTTTGTATTAAAATATCATTTAAAAGGACATAGGGGGTTTGACTGTTGTTAAATCTATCATACAACGGCCTATGTAGGCCCCCTAATACTAATCATTTTTTAGTGTTTCATAAGTGATCTTTCAGGAAGAAGAATATTTGATATCATTGGACAAGAGGCAACAAAGGACTAAATCAACCACTGGTCTAGATAAGTTCTCTATCAATATTATTGGTTGAGAATTGAAGAACACAAGCTTATACTGAGAGGGGGGGTGAACAGTATAAGACCTCTTTTTACTTTTTCCTTTATACTTCAAAATAGTAAAGCAATATACCCAAAGCAATATCAAAACAAAGCACAATATCATCCACAAAGTGACACCAATTTTAACGTGGTTCACCCAAAATGCCTGGGCTACGTCCACAAAACTTTTCTCTAAAAGTTATCTCAAAGTTCTTTGGGAAACCTTCCCAATTACAATGTTTATGAGCCTCGGCCCAAAGGAGATACCTTCCCCCAATCTGAATTTATGAGCCTCTGCTCAAAGGAGATACCTTCCCCTCTATCTGAATTTATGAGCCTCTCGCTCAAAGGAGATACCTTCCCCTCTTGCTCTGGAAATGATCCCTCAAAAGATCAACTGCCTCTACCTCTTGCCAACATGTGGAACTCCTTTCCACCGAAGACCTCCTGTCCTCAATGCTTAGCCTAAGAGACCTCTGCCTTCTATGATCACGTCCACAACAGCTCAACAACCTGTACCAAACACAGTCAGTCGGTCTAGTACAAGTCTTCCTCTGTCTGTCAGATCTGTCCAACTCTTGAACAAATCAATCCTCCGCATACAAGCCTTCTCAAAGACTTGCCAAATCTATCCTCGGGTTCTTCTCAAAGAACCAATGCACCTCTGTCCTCAAGTTCTTTGATAGAACTCTCAAACTCAGCTCACAAGTCCTCTGCTAGGACCTGTCCAAATCTGCTCACAAGTCCCCACCGAAACCTATCCAAAACCTGCTCACAAGTCCCCACCGAAACCTGTCCAAAACCTCGGCAAGCTCACCAAGAAAAACTTGCTTAGCATGAACCCACAAAGAGAATTGTTAGAGACCCAATGTGATTCATCAACCTCATAGAAGCATAAAGAGAATTGTTAGAGACTCAATATGTTCTATACTTAACTCCCAAATATCAATCTCAACTCAATCTCAATCTCAACGGAATAAGATAGATGTAGTATGCTTTTCTCAAGAACATGAAACACAACCCAACAATTGCCAACCATGCAATATCTCATATAACAATGATACTCATGTTCTTTCCACAACCAATTAGGGTTTTAACAACAATGCTCATCAAACAAGGTTTAGTCAACCAACACCATTCAACTCAACATCAACCTTGAAGCATTCAACCAATCATCACAAGAAAAGGAAACAAGTAGAAATCCTTTTCCCTCCACACTTATTTTTAGAAAACCATCAATCAATAACAACCATGGAAGAATGTGCCCATACCTTTACTTTGATGAAGAAGGAGAACTCAAAAACTGTCACAACATTAACTCTCAATTTACCACCAATTAGAGTTAGCAACTATACAATAATACACAATAATAAAGATCCAAAATAACACCTTATTACTCCAACTTAATATTAACCACCAAAATTATAATATACATACAAAGTAAAATCTCTTTACACCTTATTACTCCACATAAGCATCAAGCATTAATAATAACAATGTCAAAACAAAGATTACAACTTAACCTTATACCTCCATCAATAATTCTTGATCAAATCAACTCAAATATCCCAAGTCAACAATAAAAAGATTTACCTTGGCAATACTTAGTTCTCCAACCTTAGGAGAAATGAGGAGCCACCACTATAAGCGCTAAAGCGCATTCTCCTCTACTTACGTAGCCCAATCACAACCGCTCTCCTTCGTGCATCGCAACAAAAGGAAAAATGCACTCGACGTGATTCGAAACCTGTATCTCTGCCTAGCGAGCGCCTTTACTCAAACTCCATCGTCGTTGGAGCACAAGTGCTCGACAAAGAAATATTAAACTATCCTTTGTTTTATCTTCACTTGATCGTAGGATATGGAAAACGTATTCGTTTTCCTAGCACTATCCAAAACATAAGTCATTGAATGCTTGCATTAATCATCTCACAACACAGTCTAGAAAAACACAGTTCAGGTGCAATTGCCAATCCACTAACGTCAAGCAAAAAAGTAAGGATGCAGCCCAAGCTCAAATTCGAGTATGCCAAGCATGGTTTCCAAGACACAGATCAAGCACGATTTCAAAGACGTCAATTGGAGATTCGAAGACACAGAGCAAGCACAAATCGAAGACACCAAGCGCTATTCGAATGATATAGAGCAAACACAAATCGAAGACACCAAGCGCTATTCGAATGATACAGAGCAAACGCAAATCGAAGACACCAAGCGCTATTCGAATGATACAGAGCAAACGCAAATCGAAGACTCCAATTAATCGGTGGTGCACTTACTTTAGAAAATCATCCCCACTTATATAGCCATTTCTCCTTAATTGTTTGACGTCGGCGCTCCTCCAACGATGGCAACACGTCGGCGAAAGAAAACTTTATCTACGTCGCTTAAGGGTTAAAAGACCCTTTAATAATAATTAAAATAATAATTATTATTATTTTATTAATAATAAATTAAACTTAGACCTTTGTCAAAGGTTTGAGTTAATTTAATTATTAATAATAAACATGGACCTTCAAGGTTTTTCAAGAAGTAAAAACCTTTGCATTAAGTTAAGCTTGGTTTTAATAAAAACCCTTAATGAGTCCAAATGGTTTTAAGAAAAACCTTTAACCTTGTCACCATGGTTTTAATAAAAACCCTTTAACAATATGAAGCTTTCTCAAGATATTTTTGACATCACACTCTTTTTGATATCAACACAAAAATGCCTTTTGACATCAATGACAACTTATACACTTGAGCAAAAGCAATGTACCCAAAGTACCCAAAATTGCCAACAATCTCCCCCTTTGTCATTGATGGCAAACCTTTATTGAAAACACTTCTCAAGAGCCAAAACTGAAACCAACTGTGCTAACAACCGACCAACTGTGCCCACAACTAAGAATCTTCCTTTGAAGTTTTGCTCCCCCGACTTGAAGCTTTCCTCTTCACTTTGAAGCTCTCCCCCTTACTCATATCTCTCCCCCTTTGTCATCAATGGCAAAGGGTCACCTTTGGGGCTCGGGACTAAGAATGAGCCTCTTAGCTTAGTCCCTCCCCCACCTCCTGATGAGGTGATTAATTCTGGGGTGGGAGTAAAACTCCCATTAGGCACTGATCATCATCAGCGTCTATAACTTCCTTGTCGGGCCTTCTCTTGAACTCTTTGTCCATATTCTTGTTCTTATCCATGCCTTGATCCTTGGACCTGTTCATACCATTGTTCCTGTTCCTGTACCTTGGAAGTTCAGCTCTACACTGTCTAGTTGTGTGACCTTCATTGTTGCACTTATAACAAGTAACAATGTTATTTCTTTTAGGCATACCTGTTCTTTGAATCCACCTGTTCTAACTAAACCTGTTCTGACCAAACCTGTTCTGACCAAACCTGTTCTGACCAAACCTGTTCTGACCAAACCTATTCTGACCAAACCTGTTCTGATCAAACTATTTGCCTTGCAATAAATTGCCTTGTGCCCAAACTATTTACAAGAGTAGCAATACCCTTGAAAGAAATTACCACCTCTGAAACTGTCATTTACCTTCCTTACTTGAGTCATGCAATGTGAAGCCATGTGACCAAACCTGTGACAAGCAAAACATCTGCCATTAAACTTTCCTGTAAATGGCTTTCTAGGTCCTGTAAACTTTCTCCCCTTTTTTTGTTTCCTATTTTCTATTTCTGTGCATCTATCATTCAAGGACTCATGATCTGAAATACTTTCCTCATCAGAACTCTCTTCCTTTTGGAGTCTCTTACTAGACTCTCCAGCTTGTTCCTTGTGTGGCTTAACAAAACCAAGGCCTGTTTTATCTGTTGTCTTTCTTTGACCTTTGATGAGTGACTTAACCTTTTTGGAGCTATCTTGAAACCTGTGAAGCTTATCCTTGTACTCTTTAGTTTCCTCTTTCAAAGAAGCCATTTTCTGTTCTAACTCACTATACTCAAGAACCTTAGACTCTAACTCATCCTTGAGTTCTTGTGTCTTAGCTATAGAGAAGTCAAGACTTTCTATAAGATCATCTCTCTCCATACAACATTCATCTAACTTATCCTTGAGTCTAGCATTCTTCTTTCTTTCCTTTTTCAAAGCACTAAGAGCACTAATAAGTTCACCTTTAAGATCTACTTCACCTTCCTCTATATGTTTGCTTTTTGAATCATCAAAGCCTTTTTCAGATTTCTTATCACTAGAGGTGCTACCCTTTTCAAAAACCATACATGCATCTTCCTTATAGTTTTCTGAAGCATCCTCATACATACTAGAAACCAAATCATTATTTGTGCAATCATCCTCAAGGTGACCAAAGTTTCCACATCTAAGACATTTCATGATAATGAATCTATGTTTCGGTTCTTCCTCTTTTTCTGATATGAACAACATCTCATTTTCATTATCACTTGAAGAACTTTCACTATCACTACTAGAACACTTACTTGCTTTGTCTAGGTAGAAACTCTTCTTGTGCTTGTGAGAATACCTCTTTCCTTGATTGTTGTGCTCATCTTTGTTTTTCCTATGATGCTTGTGCTTTTCAGAATCCTTGCTCTTAGAATCCTGTTTATCTTCATCACTTTCATTCTTGGGAATAGTACAGTCAGTAGCATAATGACCAAACTTTCCACAATTGAAACATCTTATATTTTTCATACTTTTGTGCTTTCTAGAGAACTTGCCTTTCTTGCTGTAATATGCCTCTTCATCACTAGAAGACTCATCACTATCTTGAAGATGTTTACCCTTGGATTCCTTGGTAGCCTTGAAAGCTGCATTACTACTTGAATAATCCATTGTGTTCTTTACTAGCTTTTCCTTCAAGCTGTTAAACTTTTCGAAGGCACCCGCTCTGATACCAATTGAAGAACACAAGCTTATACTCGAGAGGGGGGTGAACAGTATAAGACCTCTTTTTACTTTTTCCTTTATACTTCAAAATAGTAAAGCAATATACCCAAAGCAATATCAAAACAAAGCACAATATCATCCACAAAGTGACACCAATTTTAACGTGGTTCACCCAGAATGCCTGGGCTACGTCCACAAAACTTTTCTCTAAAAGTTATCTCAAAGTTCTTTGGGAAACCTTCCCAATTACAATGTTTATGAGCCTCGGCCCAAAGGAGATACCTTCCCCCAATCTGAATTTATGAGCCTCTGCTCAAAGGAGATACCTTCCCCTCTATCTAAATTTATGAGCCTCTCCTCAAAGGAGATACCTTCCCCTCTGCTCTGGAAATGATCCCTCAAAAGATCAACTGCCTCTACCTCTTGCCAGCACGTGGAACTCCTTTCCATCGAAGACCTCCTATCCTCAATGCTTAGCCTAAGAGACCTTCGCCTTCTATGATCACGTCCACAGTAGCTCAACAACCTGTACCAAACATAGTCAGTCGGTCTAGTACAAGTCTTCCTCTGTCATCGTCAGATCTGTCCAACTCTTGAACAAATCAATCCTCTGCACACAAGCCTTCTCAAAGACTTGCCAAATCTATCCTCAGGTTCTTCTCAAAGAACCAATGCACCTCTGTCCTCAAGTTCTCTGATAGAACTCTCAAACTCAGCTCACAAGTCCTCTGCTAGGACCTGTCCAAATCTGCTCACAAGTCCCCATCGAAACCTGTCCAAAACCTGCTCACAAGTCCCCACCGAAACCTGTCCAAAACCTCAGCAAGCTCACCAAGAAAAACTTGCTTAGCATGAACCCACAAAGAGAATTGTTAGAGACCCAATGTGATTCATCAACCTCATAGAAGCATAAAGAGAATTGTTAGAGACTCAATATGTTCTATACTTAACTCCCAAGTATCAATCTCAACTCAATCTCAATCTCAACGAGAATAAGATAGATGTAGTATGCTTTTCTCAAGAACATGAAACACAACCCAACAATTGCCAACCATGCAATATCTCATATAACAATGATACTCATGTTCTTTCCACAACCAATTAGGGTTTTAACAACAATGCTCATCAAACAAGGTTTAGTCAACCAACACCATTCAACTCAACATCAACCTTGAAGCATTCAACCAATCATCACAAGAAAAGGAAACAAGTAGAAATCCTTTTCCCTCCACACTTATTTTTAGAAAACCATCAATCAATAACAACCATGGAAGAATGTGCCCATACCTTTACTTTGATGAAGAAGGAGAACTCAAAAATTGTCACAACATTAACTCTCAATTTACCACCAATTAGAGTTAGCAACTATACAATAATACACAATAATAAAGATCCAAAATAACACCTTATTACTCCAACTTAATATTAACCACCAAAATTATAATATACATACAAAGTAAAATCTCTTTACACCTTATTACTCCACATAAGCATCAAGCATTAATAATAACAATGTCAAAACAAAGATTACAACTTAACCTTATACCTCCATCAATAATTCTTGATCAAATCAACTCAAATATCCCAAGTCAACAATAAAAAGATTTACCTTGGCAATACTTAGTTCTCCAACCTTAGGAGAAATGAGGAGCCACCACTATAAGCGCTAAAGCGCATTCTCCTCTACTTACGTAGCCCAATCATAGCCGCTCTCCTTCGTGCATCGCAACAAAAGGAAAAATGCACTCGACGTGATTCGAAACCTGTATCTCTGCCTAGCGAGCGCCTTTACTCAAACTCCATCGTCGTTGGAGCACAAGTGCTCGACAAAGAAATATTAAACTATCCTTTGTTTTATCTTCACTTGATCGTAGGATATGGAAAACGTATTCATTTTCCTAGCACTATCCAAAACATAAGTCACTGAATGCTTGCATTAATCATCTCACAGCACAGTCTAGAAAAACACAGTTCAGGTGCAATTGCCAATCCACTAACGTCAAGCAAAAAAGTAAGGATGCAGCCCAAGCTCAAATTCGAGTATGCCAAGCATGGTTTCCAAGACACAGATCAAGCACGATTTCAAAGACGTCAATTGGAGATTCGAAGACACAGAGCAAGCACAAATCGAAGACACCAAGCGCTATTCGAATGATACAGAGCAAACGCAAATCGAAGACACCAAGCGCTATTCGAATGATACAGAGCAAACGCAAATCGAAGACACCAAGCGCTATTCGAATGATACAGAGCAAACGCAAATCGAAGACTCCAATTAATCGGTGGTGCACTTACTTTAGAAAATCATCCCCACTTATATAGCCATTTCTCCTTAATTGTTTGACGTCGGCGCTCCTCCAACGATGGCAACACGTCGGCGAAAGAAAACTTTATCTGCATCGCTTAAGGGTTAAAAGACCCTTTAATAATAATTAAAATAATAATAATTATTATTTTATTAATAATAAATTAAACTTAGACCTTTGTCAAAGGTTTGAGTTAATTTAATTATTAATAATAAACATGGACCTTCAAGGTTTTTCAAGAAGTAAAAACCTTTGCATTAAGTTAAGCTTGGTTTTAATAAAAACCCTTAATGAGTCCAAATGGTTTTAAGAAAAACCTTTAACCTTGTCACCATGGTTTTAATAAAAACCCTTTAACAATATGAAGCTTTCTCAAGATATTTTTGACATCACACTCTTTTTGATATCAACACAAAAATGCCTTTTGACATCAATGACAACTTATACACTTGAGCAAAAGCAATGTACCCAAAGTACCCAAAATTGCCAAGAAGAATTTGGTTTCATTGTTGATTTCTAGGCATCTGAAAGAGAAGAGCATCTAGCTTGCATCTAGGGATAATTTTTTTGTGTATTTACTTCTTGAGCAATTTCTACTTTAAATATTTTCTAGAATAAAACCCTAGGTTAGTGAGCATCCAAAATAAAGAATCATTTTAGGTTAGCTCTTGTATACTTGTATTCTGTTTTCAATTGCATTATTCTATTTTTTGCATTGTCATTTACCTTTCCTAGTTTAGAATTAGAAAGGCCAAACTTAGGTGTTTTTCTTGAAATTGAATACATCAAACAATCCTGAATATCCTGAGGACTTGGAGTGAGTCCTAAAACCATTCTTGGTGAACCCTTTCCCCTAGCACCGAGTGTAGAGAACAACACAGCCCCCGTGGTTCACCCCATAAGGCTTTCTACCTTTGTGGATCCAGCCTTTTGGGAATTGTACGTGGTAGAGTAGTTTTCCCCCTCTACATATTTGGTGAACCCGACGTGAACACCTCCTTAGTGGCCATTAGGAAACCTTTTCCTCTAGTTCTTGTTTTTAAAATTGAAGAGAGATAATTTAAATTTGTTTGTACGGATTTAACAATTTAATTTTATTTTTTTATATTTTGTTAGAATTTTGCTTTTTATCTTTAAGTTTTTGTTTTTAAAATTCAAATAAGATAATTTAAATTTGTTTGTGTAGATCAGACCATTAATTAAAGATTTAACAGTTTAGTTTTTGACTTTTATATTCTGTTAGAATTTTGTTTTCTTAAAATTATTTTTTCTATTTTATGTTTTATATTAAAATTTCATTTCTTGTTTGCTGTTAAAATTTTGGCCCTATTCAAATCAAGAGTGAGTTAATTAATTAATATCTTTCTTTCTAAACTATAGTCAATGGCTGTCTTTCTAAACCTCCTTGTTATTTTAAAATTTATTCTTTTCCCTTTTCAAATATTTTTAGCATCTAAAAAATACTCTAAAACTCATAAAAAACATAAAGAATATTTAATCCCATCACATAATTATTTTAATAAAGAACATGAAGAAATTATTACTGATAAAAAGTATGAGGAAACTATTAATGAATTTCTTCATCTTTCTCAATTTTCTCCAGCCTTAGGATACACTAATGAACAAGATAAAATTATTCAAAAATTCCTTAATGATCTTGATAATAATATTGTCAAATCATCTCTCTCATATACAGATAATATTCAAGAATCTATTAATCACATTAGTAATGAGCATAAAATTAAACATAATATTTCATTACCCTCCATCATTAATTCTCAAGTGAACATTAATTCTAATCCTCTTCCTTCTTGTGATATTCCTAAAAATATTAAGGAACAAACCATTTCTTCTCAAAATATTCACATCAATCCTTTGTTTAAATATTTGCATCGTGTCAATCCATTTAAGCCAACTTATGCCACTACTGTAACCACCAATGTTGGAAGAAGTCCACAAGTTCCTCCAACTAGTAGTGGCACCCAAAATTATTTTCAATTTCCTCCTTCATCTTCTAATGTCAACACTATTACCTCTGTTCCACCACAAGTTAATCTTCCATTCTCACAAGGCACCACATATAACAACAACCTTCACATGTCCAACCTAAGTCAAGGGAGCATGGGAAACATACATAGTAATTCAAAAATGCAGAATTTGGCAAGTATAGTGAATCAGTTGGTTTCAAGGATGGATATGATTCAGCCTTCAAGGTTTACATACAATTATAAGGAAATGTGTAATCAACCATTGGATCCTATTGTTGTTGCTAGGCCTTATCCTAAGTATTTTTCAATGTCGGATTTGCCTATCTATAAGGGAACAGAGGACCCAATTAAGCATTTAAGGATGTTTAGGATAGCTTGCCATGATATCATCTATGATGATATGTTATTACTAAAGATGTTTCCTAAGAGTCTTGTTGGCATGGCATTAGAATGGTATTATCGGTTACCTAATTATTCTTTGAGAAATTTTGAAGAAACAACAGAATTATTTGTTCAACAGTTTGGTGCTTATATTGAGGAGGTAACCATGAAAGATGTATATAATTTGAAACAAGGTAAAGAGGAAAGTTTTTTAGAATTTTTGGCTCATTGGAGAAGTCTAGTTGGATGCTTGAGATATACTATACCTCCTAGATATATGCTTGAGATATTTATTGGAAATTTGCAAGAACAATTATCTTATGCATTAGAAACTACTATTATCACATCTTTTGATCAAGTGATTGAGTTAGCAAGGAAAGTAGAACAAGATCTTATCAGAAGAGGAAAACTCAAAGTGAAAGAAGATAAAACCATTAAGTCATAGTATAAGAATAAGGATGTGGTAGGTGATGGTGTAATGGATAGTAGGCTTGTTAATAATATTGTTAACAACCTACAAAATATAATACTTCAAAAACCTCCTCAAAGGAATTTTACAAGGCTTAACATGTCTATGGAGGTAGTTTTGAAGTAATTATTAGAAGCCAAAGCAATTGAACTTCCTCCTATAAGACAACCAGATACTACAACTCATTGGTATAAGGTAGGACAACATTGTGCATATCATAGAGTAGAAGGACATTGGACAAATTCTTGTAAAAGGTTAAAACATGTGGTTCAAGATTTAATTGATGCAGGTCGTATTGATACTAGCAGTTTTTAGTCTTCAAACAATCAACAAAATTAGAATAGGACTAAATAAGAAACTAACCAAGTGTCCTATAAGAATGTACCACATCATTATGATAACCATATGGTTGGTATGGTAACAACTACTTTAGAACAGCAGGTGCAGATCCAACAATCTCAATAGGAGATGAGAGCTTCAACAAATATTTCCCTCTTAGAGATTTTGCAAAATTCTCCTACTCATGAAGAAGCCTTGATAAGTGTTCTAAAACAACAATTTGTCCCACCATATATTTCCCCTAGTGATATGGTCAATATGGTAAGTTCTCTTGGGACACATCATCTCACATTCTCAGATGATGATATTTCTTCCTCAAACTTGCAAGAAGATTCTTCTCTTTACATCACCGCATTTATTGGGGATACTTTTATCAAGAGGGTCATGATTGATAATGGTTCTTCCCTTAATTTATGCACATATCAATTTATCCAAAATTTTGGATTAAAAGAGGAAGATTTAACTAAGTCCAATGCAATCATCAAAACATTCAACAACAAGTCCCAAGAAGCTTGTGGTACCATATCTCTTCCCCTTAAAGTTGGACCCAAGATTTTAGATACATTGTTCTATGTGGTACCTTGCCTTGCATATTTTAATCTACTTCTCGTATGTCCTTGGATCCATGCAATGAGGGTTATCCCTTCTACTCTTCATCAATGTTTGAAGTTTAAATTTAAAGATCAAGTTATTACCATTCCAGGTGACCCTCAACCATTTGAATATTGTTCAATGGTTGAACAAGCTCAGTTTGGTCTCAATGTTTGTCCTTCAGTTTCATCATCTGTTTCTCCAAGTTCCTCATCTCAAAAATTTGAGCAATTCAACAATCTAAAAGTGAGTGAGGAACCTCTAATCAAAATTTCATCATGGGATCAAGACAATCAGTTTCTTCAAGAACCTCTTCTGGATATATCTCATCAAGGTTTGGATCAGAGTAATGAGGATGAGGATTCCCCTTATCCCTCTAACATCTTGTTTTGTAATATGATAAATTCTATGTGTTCTAATGATAAATATTTTGCTTCTCATAAAGATCTTGCAATGTTAGGGATTTCTCCTCCTTATGCTAAGAATGATGGTTTTGTTCAAGAATGTATTGATTATCATGTTATGGCTACCAAAGAAAGATCTATGAAGGAGCCTCTCCATGATTATAATCATCGAGATGGCTTGCCTTCTAGATTTTTCTTTGATGAAGCAGTCCCTTGAATGCATGTTCTTTTTGTTAAGATAGGAGGCACAATTAGAATATGTGTCAACTATCATTTTGATTGCTTGTTTAACATAAAATAAAATAAAATCAATCATTAATTAGGCATGCATTTAGCATAGGTTCATATTGCATTTTCTTGCCTACTCATATTGCATGATTGCCTATCATACTTTGCATGGTTGCCTGACATTCTGTTCCTCTTGCATTTTTGCTTGTCATAATTGCATGACTGCTTGTTCATATAGCTTCTGGGGATTCATGACAATGGCATGTGATGACACCTAGTTAGGTCATAGTTCACATGCATTGCACTTTCACTAGGGCTCTGATGCCTAGCGAAGCCCCAACCTAGGGCCCATGCATTTTCATCCCTTCTTCTCTTCTTGTCTTCCTTTGTTATTTTCTTCTCTTCTCTCTTCTTCTTGTATTCCTTGACTTTGAAAGTTTTTACAATGATCATCATTTCTCTCCAAAGTCAAGGAATGCAATCCTCTTTTGGTATGTCCTTGTCTTTTTGCATGATTCTTATTTATCCTTTATTTTCTTTGTTCAAGATAAGGATATACATTCTTCTCTCTTTTTTTTCACATTTCCTCCCTCTTGACTTTTCACTAGCTGAAACTTCAAGCTGGGGGTACACACGCACAATTCTATGCTCCTCATTTTTCTTCCTCTTATTTCTTCTAGCACATGCACACACTCATCATGTTATGCTCATATTTATTGGTCCATACATACATACACATATACCTTCTCAGGTAGTACTGGCATATACATACATCATTTTACATCAGCATACACTATAACACCCCTATCGGGTTATGTCTCTCTTTGACTCAACGGGCCCAACACCCCATTACAGGATCATCTCCTTGGCCATTGATAGTAGGTCTCGACATACATCCTAGTGGGTAATCACCCCATAATAGTTACTAGTGAGCAATCACCCATAGTGGGTTACACTATACACTTCACTTATTGGTCCATATTTAGCGAGTACTACACCCATAGTGGGTTCTTCACTCCATACATGGACCATATTTTGAGCATAACACCCTCTAGTTAGGGTTCTGATTTAGCTTCCTTCTCAATTTTAGATGGTTGACCTTTGGAGTTTTATCATTGTCTTCTTCTTCTTCTTCCACTTCACAGCTTTTTATTTCTTCTTCTCTCCTCTTCCCTTCTTCTTTCTTTCCCTTTCTTCTATTCATCCATGCATTTCATGCTAGCTGCATTAGGTTCATGTTGTACCCAGTGCTCTTTGCTCTATTATTTGTTTGCTTACTTTGTTCTCTGTGTTCTCTATGTTTTACCTTTTCTTTCTTTACCTTTTTCAAGTTTCTTAAGGAATTTTTCTTTCCTTTCGAAACTTGAGGGGGCACCCTAGCCATAGAGGCATTAATGGTAGTAATGTCTCACCCTTTTTCCCAAACCTGGCCACCCCATTTTCTATGTTTGTTGTCTTCTTTCCCATAGGTGTTTACATATTTCTTTGATGCATTTACTTGGCCTTAAATACATCAAAGAGGGGGCAAAATGTAGACATGAAAAATTGACCCACTTTGAGGTGAGATAATTTTCCCTAGTTCCCCTAAGAGGCCCTCACCCCTTGGAAAGGAGTCAGAGGGAAGACCTCTGTCCCTCCCTTTTTTAATTCTTTTGTCTTTTAGAGAAATCATGCCCCATATTTATGAGGCATTACTTCGTGCCAGCGATATCATGCCCCATCAGGATGGGGCGTGACTTCACTATTTAACCTAGTTTTTTAATTTATTTATTTTTATTATTTTTTTAAGCCCACTTAGACCCAGGTTTAAACCTTCTTGTGTGTTTTGGCATTGGTTGTGAGTTTACTTGTGTCTGCTTTCCTTCCTCCAATTTTGTCTGTAAAGGAATGATGTTCTTGCCAAATCAGAGACATTCAAAGTTCAAGTACAAGTGTGATATGCAAAATTTCTATGTATGATCTATATGAAAATTATTTGTAGTTTATTTTGATTTACTTTCTCTACTACAAGCTAACCCTTGAAGTGCGAATTTTGGATTGATCTTCTATTGCATGGATTGGATTGATTTACTGTGTGACTTGGTGGATCCGTGGTGTAGCTTGGAGATATAGAGTGCCCGTATGGATACTTGGTTCTCTTTTTCCTACTTCTATGATGTCCATTAGGGTTTGATCGCTTTGCTATATGCATTTATTTCATCTTCTGCATTCACTTATTATTTTTCTTTAGCCTACAACGAAATCACACCTAGCATTGACGAGGTGCAACTTCACTTACCCTAATTAGGGAAAAATTATTCACAAAAGTGAAATCATGCCCTGTTAAGGTAGGGTGTGACTTTGCTACTACGATATTGCACCCACTATAGGTGAGGCATGATTTTGACCTAGGGAACACTGAGGGTAATTTTTAGATTATGCTTTTACTGTTATATTACATTTAGTCTTTGGATCATATTACTATACTTTTTTTCTATTTTCTACTGCTATCTTTCTGATTTATGATTAATTCTCCAAAGGTCAATTTCCACTTTTGTATTAAAAGGTCATCTAAAAGGACCTAGGGGGCTTGACTACTGCTAAATCTATCATAAAACATCCTATGCAGACCCTCTAATACTAATTTCAATTTTTAGTGTTTCATAAGTGATCTTGCAAGAACAAGAATATTTGATATCATTGGGCAAGAGGTAGCAAAGGACTCAATCAATCATCGGTCTAGATAAGTGCTCTATCAATATTATTGGTTGAGATTCTGGTTTCATTGTTTATTCTAGGCATTTTATAGACAAGATAATCTAGCTTACATCTAGGGATAATTTCTATGTATTTACTATTGCATAGTTATTATTTAAAGGTTTTTTGAAATAAAACCCTAGGTTAGTGAACATTAGAAAGAAAGAGTTATTCTAGGATAGCTCTTGTATGCTTGCATTCTATTTCCAATTATATTATTCTATTTTTTCATTGTCATTTACCTTTCCTAGTTTAGAATTAGAAAGGCCAAATTTAGGTGTTTGTCTTGAAATTGAATACATCAAAAAATCCTAAATATTCTAAGGACTTGGAGCGAGTCCTAAAATCATTCCTGGTGAACCCTTCCCCCTAGAATCGAGTGTAGAGAACAACATAGCCCCTGTGGTTCACCCCATAAGGCTTTCTACATTTATGGATCTAGCCTTTTGGAAATTGTACATGGTAGGGTAGTTTTACCCTTCTACAACACCCTCCTAAAAATACCCACAGGTACCCATAAATCCTTTTGTCATAAAAAATCCCCAAAGGTACCCATAAATCCTTTGGTCATAAAAAATCCCCAAAGGTACCCATAAATCCTTTTGTCACCAAAAATCCCCAAAGCTACTCATAAAACCTTTGGTCACCCAAAAAGCCCCAAATGTATCCATAAATCCTTCGGTCACCAAAAAAGCCTCAAAGGTACCCATAAACCCTTTGGTCACCCACAAATACCCAAAGGTATCTATAAACCCTTTGGTCACCCAAAAATCCCAAAGGTATCCATTAACTCTTTGATCACCTAAAAAGTTTGAAAGGTATCCATAAACCCTTTGGTCACCCAAAAAACCCCAAAGGTATTCATAAACCCTTTGGTCACCCAAAAATTCCCAAAGGTACCCATAAATCCTTTGGTCACCAAAAATTCCCAAAGGTACCCATAAACCCTTTGGTCACCCAAAAAACCCCAAAGGTACCCATAAATCCTTTGGTCACCAAAAAGTCCCAAAGGTACCCATAAACCCTTTGGTCACCCGAAAATACCCAAAGGTACCCATAAACCCTTTGGTCACCCAAAAATCCACAAAGATACCCACAAATCCTTTTGTCACCAAAAAAGCCCCAATGGTACCTATAAACCCTTTGGTCACCAAAAAGAGCCCCAAAAATACCCATAAAATCTTTGGTCATCCAAAAAGCCCCAAAGGTACCCATAAACCCTTTGGTCACCCAAAAAGCCCCAATGGCATCCATTAAGCCCATTTTTCAAATGTGTATATATATATATATCCAAAAACATCATTAAAATAACAAAAATATAAAAATATTGCATTACATTTCATATCACTACATTATACAATCATTTGCATTACCCATCATTGCATTTTGCATTCTAGAGTTGCTCATACATGTCTAGAACTAGGTTTGTACACTAGCCATTATTCAAAATGAACTTTGTCAAAAGTCATTATTAACACACATATACATTACAATCATCATTTCCATCCACATTCCCCACCTTTTGTAGTTGTGTATATTTCTCTTCACCTAGTCATTTGTTATAAGGTATCATTAGGATTTTCGGTCACTCAATTGTCTCTAGTTTTATTTTCAAATTTTGTAGAAATATATCCTAATTTTTAGAAGGTATATTCTTGCTTTGATTATACCTTGTATATGTAATAACCCCAACACATTCTCACATTAATAAATACAAGTTTTGCATGAGGAACGATGAAACCTACAAAGTTGTCCTTGTTACCTTAAGCAAAAAGTTTACCTTGCTCATCCTGCTATGCGCATGGTTTAAAAATACTAATAATTGACAAAATGACAAGCTCCTACCTACCCAAAGCAATAAAAATACCTTACCCCACACCAAATCTAGGCAAGTATCCAAAGAGCAACAAATACAAAAGCAAAAATACCCAAAAGAAAAAATGGTTTTTACCACTAACAAAAGCAAAAAGTAAAATAAACAGTGGTTCTCACCACTACCAAAATTCCTTCCTGACCAAAATAAAAATGAAAAAATCCCTAGAGCAATTCAAAAATAAAATAAATGAATGGAGTACTAAACTTGAATCCCTAGAATTCTCAGCATTTGAAAACCATGAGGTGATCCTCATTATAGGTTGGGTGGCATCAAGCCTGCCTAGCAATGGTAGTATTCTTACACATAATGATATGGTTGTCACATTAGCAACCTTTATTTGTACATACCAATGTTAACTTGCGAATGAGCTAGATTTTGGTAGTCTATATTACCTAATGGTATAATCCAACTAACATACAAAACTTAGGATCATGATACTCGTAGGGTGATATTCTATACATATGGGCTGCATAAATCATGTTTGGCATTGGAGTAACTTTATGTGTTATTATAGCAATGAACTCACATGCACACATAGGGATATTGAATATCTTGGTCATCCTAGTAGATTTATACCTTGCCAAAAAGTCTTGCATGGTTAATATATAACTTTTGACTAGTTCACTAGAGTGTTTGAGTCTCATGAAAAGCTCAAGGACATTCTATAACATATTACTAATCATTCCATTCCATACCATTTTATCACATGCTTGTTAGTTTACATTTTCACAACCCATTATATAATCTTATGATAACATTAAAAATGAATCAATAATTTTTATAAAGTCTATGGTGCTAGCATCTAGTATGTCAAATAATATTCATATTTCATTAATACAAATTAACAAATCATCCATTTCATTATGCATACACACATGTACATTTTATCAACTAACATCATATTACGATAGATGCATACATAATATTGCATATATAAATGCATCAGCAAACCAAGAACTAGACATAAATGCATATATTTTCTCACCATCAAAAAAATATAAAATTAACAAAAAAATCAAATAATCATAAAAAATTCAAGTGAGCCTCTTATTCAGTTATTTACCCTATAAAATTGGTGGTTGCAGGGGCTTGCACTCTATGCAATCTGGAAAGATGAGTAGATTAAAATAAGTCCATTTGAAAAAATTTATTCATTGATGAATTCAAAAATCTCCACTTCAATCCCCAAGAAGGCCATTGTGGTCGGACTGCTCCATGGAAACGAGGTATTCATTTCCTTTCTTCCATGAAATATCATCATCAAAACCACCAAAATATTAACAAAACTGATAAATTTCATAATGGATAAATTTGAAGGAACCTTAATCAAGTCATATTTGTCAAGAAATTCATCACTTTCATTATGGGTCATTCCCTTATCGACTCGTCACTTGAGGGGGTAGTCATAATTACAAATTCATAATAAAAATCAACACTCAAACACTCAAAAGTGAAACTTGCATACATTCAAAAGAATTATTGTCAAAGACAATTTCAAAACCACATCGGAGCACATAATTAAGCACCAATTCCAAAAAACAATATCTTGGTTTTCTTGAAGCCTTGGGATGACTTCTAGAATAGGCTTATAATCGAAACAAGGAACCAAGACCAAGTATACCATAAGCCTAAACCTGTTCGAACAGTGTAGCTAAAAGGTTTACCAAAATCAAATTCTTCAAATATGTCAAAAGCAAGGATTCCAAGAATGTATGCTTCTTCCATGATAGAAACATCTAAATTTGGTTAGGTTATTGAATAACCTTAATTAGTTAATAGTTTAGTCATCTATTTTTTCTCTACACTTTGTTTCACACAACACATCCCAAAAAGGTGCACTTGTAGACATTAAAATTACATTAATACTATTATACTACCAATATGCACTCTTATCAAAACCATATGGCCTCCTTTGGCAATCCTTAGGGGTTAAATAGTGGTCCTTACCACTTTTGGGAAGTTTTGGGCCATGCAACCATGGTCGCTCCACCCCGATATGACCACCAAGTTCATGGCTGACCCACCCTAGGGCGGCCACCAAAAACCACTCCTGGGTGGTATAGCCACCAAAATCCATCCCTAGGGGGGAATTTCCAAGCCCATGGACTCTTAAAAATTCAAGGGTGGGATAAATTAAAATCAAATTCTACCATTTATCCTACCCATTTATTTATGATAGATTGAGAGCTCATCAATTCAATCACAAACCTAAAAATTGGAGGCTTGAATTGGAGGTTTCTCCCACCTAATGCATGGTAAGATTTTGATAAATGGTGGCACTTGCCTCACATGACCAATATTGCCCATTTAACCTTGTGCTCTCTTGAGCTATAAAGTGGAACCAATCCACCCAATTCAAAAAAGAGAGGTATTTTTGCAATATTTCACCACAAAGTGTTGTCAAGATTCAATCCCTTTTTCATCGTATGTTTTCCCTTGAAATATTCATCAATCGAAGGAGGTTTCCAAGTGATACGAAATACGCAAATCCATTTCAATAACCACCCATTTTAGTGAATTAGATTACCAAATTTGACAAAAAAATCCCTAAGAATAGTTTGAACCAGATCCCAAAATAAATGGAGGCAAAAACCACCAAGTTTGGTGGCCATCCCACCTCGGGGTGATTAACAGTCACAATTGCAACACCTAGGGACAACTATGGATTTTGCATATTATTTCATCTCTATTTTAGCATAGATCATTTATATATTATAATATATGCACTATACTAAGTTTTGGTGTAATTTTGTGCAGTTTTGCACCTTCTATTATGCTTTTCATTGTTCATATTCACTATCGCATGCATATATTCAATTTCATCTCAATTTGCATATGATATTAATGAATTTGAGTTCTTTGTGTGTAGATAGAGGTATCTCATTATGCAAGGAAGGAGCTACAAATCTAAATATAGATAGATCATCGCAGTGGTACCAAAAACCCGCTCTTGGGCAATTTGTGAGTGCAAGGAAGGCCTTGAAGTGCTTCTGATTCATTAAAAGTATTATATCCTTTGACACCTTATAATTATTATATCAATTCAGAGCCCTCAAGAGGATGCATTATAACTATAAATTCAATAATTTAATTAATGTAAAGAGGATCCCATTTCTTATACATATTGTTATCATGTTTACATTAAATATCACTTTTGAATGCTTAAATAAATAGGTGCAATTCATTTCCCTTTGCTAGATGCACCATTTTTCCACTCTACAGGTTGGATAGAAGATTACAAGTATAAATGATGAAATATCTACCACATTACTCATATATTTATAATCTAAAATAATAAACATATCCTAACCCTAAAGCTTAAGGGATTACTAACCTAACATAGGGACTAAGATAATAATAAAGATAACCAATACGGTTGTTTTGGAACTATTACATGGTTACCCCTTAGATTTTTACTCAAATATGGAAATGAATAGAGAATGTTCACTAACCCCCATGTCACATATTCATCTAGAAGATCTTTTCAAATTTATTAGGAACTTCTACAACTAGTGAGATCATAAATTATAGACATGATACTACAAGACATATTTTTACTAGATGTTTAATCACCCTTCTACATCTCATACTATATTTGTCTACAATCGCATCTTCTAAAAAATCAGCTAGTTATAATAAAAACATAAAAATGATTATGGATCTTAGAAGTAGGAGGAATCTCCAACCGATATGCCACCTCTCCAATTTGATAAACCACCTTTTAAGGACCTAGAATTGAGGTATCAATTTTTATTAGACTTGGTCTTTAGTGACAACTTCTTATCAGGCTATAGCCATAATAAGACTTTATCACTCATCTTATCCTTAAGGAGTTCGAGAATAATTTAACTCTGCTAAAGCAAATTATCTACTTGGGAAATATTGGATGATACTAGAACATAGTATATAATATATAGAATTTTTTATCCATACAATGATTCAAATGACGACATATTGAGGGGAAAATAATAAGAAGTATTATACCACCATTTTGTTAATGTAAGCCATCTAACCTACTAATACTCTTTGTTTGGGTAATTATTTAGAGTTAAGTACCTAAACATTTCTCTATTTGGCCATATGACTAAGGGTGGTAAGAAGTGTTCATATTTAGTTGAGTAACACTAAGAATGAACAATTCCCTTCAAAATTTGATGATGCAAATTGGATCACAATTGCTGACAATAGACTTGGGCATAACACAATGCTTGAAATTAGTTTTAAGAAATACCTTGGATACCTTACTAGTAGTGAAACGGTGTTACATGACATAGAAGTGATAAAACTTGAAATGCAAACCAACATAATAAAAAATATGATTTTCCCTTATATTTGGGAATACCGTTAATGAAATCAATGGATATTTCTCACATTAGTGATATTAGATAGGTAGTAATTGGAACAAACCTATAAATTTGACTATTTTCCCTTTATGCCTCTATAACATGCTAAATTTTACCACAAATTGCTTGACATCTACTTTTATTTCTTTTCAAAAAAATAAATTTTTACCTATTTACAGGTCTTCAGAAACCCCATATATCCTACCAAAGGTGAATCATGTAAATATTAGAGAATAATATTATTGATATTATAAGGCTAATAAATATAAATATGATCCTTATCAATATAAGAGAATAAGGGGGTGGGGGATTACCATCCTCCACATCATTAATAATGTGAACAACATTAGGATCTTATTGTTATTCTAAAAAATGTTGGGAATTCCACTAAGGAAGGGGAAAAGTCTTCATATTTATAATAAAGATAATCTTCTACAACATTCCCCTCTCCTTTCTTGTATTCAATGGTAGTTTCATACCCAATAGTTTGGTCAACCATTTGTTTTTATATGCAGCAAATCCACCTCCCAGAAGAGGAAAAAGTAATGTATGGATTTGCACAGTTTTATTAAATTTTGCTCATTTTTGATTAAAGTGTATGAGTGTCAAATATTACATGTAGACAGAAAAAAGTACAATTTTGAACATGTACAATGTGAAATGAAATGAAATGATGTTGGAATATGCATTTGAGGTTAATTTGATAGAAATCGAATTAGAAATTAAAAAACCTTGTAAAAAGAATTATTTTGGAAATCCATTGAAAATGGCAATTTTAAATTGTTAGCATTTGATTTAATGTTGTCGGCAGTAGTCTGACAGCAAGTTGAAGTCAGCAGGTTAGAGGAGGAATTTTGTTTTAATTTCTCTTTGCCTCGCTATTTTATTGCTCTGTAGTTAGTAGGTTTTTTTTGGGCTATATAAGCTATGTAATATTTCATTTTAAGGCTAATGTGAATTCCACAATTATACTTGGTATCAGAGCTATCGGTTAGGGGTTAGGGAATAGCATCAGCTCAGGAATGCATCCCGAGGAGCAGTCCCAAGCATGCATCCCAAGGAGTGGCCTGTAGAGGAGCCTATGCACGTGGAGAGCTGAAGCTAACCTGAATGGGATATGGATCTCGAGGAGCATATTGGACAAGGAGATGGAACTAGCCTGTAGCACGAATATAGAGGAGCTGATGCAGAGCTAACATCATTGCACATGGATCAAGGTACAGACGTGGAGCTGACATGGTGGATGATAGGAGCTAACCTAGCATAACTCCTAAGGTAGGAGATGACCTGGAAGACACATGGTGACGTGCCATTGGACTGGAGGCAGACACATGGTGAATGACATAAGAGGACATGTGACATCTGATTAGACTGAGCTGGCAAGTGCATGTGGATCGAGGCAAGCAAGAAGGTGATGTGGCATATTGTGATGTGGTAGGTGATGTGGCAAATTTTGGTTGGTCATTTCTACTGTAAAATGAGGGGTCTTGATTTCCCAAAGGCAATCGATAAACATTACATGTGTTTTCATTTTTAAATAGCAAAAGTTCATCCGCATAGCAGATGTGGGATAAAACATCCCAAGTTGTTTTTTTTGTCACGAGGGAGCAACAACACAAATATGAGACAAGCCACCTTGCCTTCATGTCAGGAAAGGTAGCCCAAATAGCTCGAGGAGCCAACCGAGGGTTGACAGCCATGAGGTCGTGGGTTTGACTCCCCATAGAGTTGCGACAAGCGTTTTAATTTTTTTTTTGTTTTCTGCCACTTTAAAGGTGAAATGCCTCACCTTAGCTCACGATAGGTGAGCTACTGTAGCGGTTGAATGCCGAGCGGTAAGGCCCAAGGCCATAAGGTCGAGGGTTTGAAACCCTCTGACCCACTAAAGGTAACAATTTTTTATTATTTTTTATTTTTGCAAATTAAAAAAAAAAAAGAATTATCAATTTAGTTAATAGTCTAATATTAATTTAATTAAAAAAATTATTTTTAAATGATTTTTTAATGAAATTAAATTTTATTATTAATTAAAATTTTGATAAAATTTAATTTTTTTATTTTGCAATCTTAATTTTTTTTTTCCTAAAAGAGGCAATTTTATTCCATCCAAATACTAAGGGAGAATTTTTTTTTGTGTGGTAAAATTTCACCATTGCCTAAGAGGCAATTTTTGTAAGTGATACGCATTATTGCCTAAGAGGCAATCTTTGTAACAAGAAAAAGGGAGCATAAAAGTTTTTAGTTTCTACTTTAAGGGGAAATATTTTTTGCATCAAAGGGGAATATTTTTGCAGTCATTAATGTTAAGGTCAACTGGATGCTATTATACCCTTCATTTTCTTTTAGCAAGAGAAACCCCTAAATCCTTTGATGAAAAAGTTTGAATGTATGGATTGAATACTGTATTTAGTCAATTTCAAAATGTTGTAATAGCAAATAAAAGAGCACTAGATGCAGGATATGACATTGATTATGAAGACAATTCTTTTGGTAGCAGATATGAGGAGTCAAAATCTATAGAATTTGCACCATAGGAGCCTGCAATTATTTATCAGAGTGACAGTGACTCACATTCACCTGAAGTCATTATTGTTAGTGATGATGGTGATTCATTTGCTGACAATTTTTTCAATCAAGTGATAGGATAACCTATGTAGGTAGAACATGATATCTACGAAAGAGTAGATCAAGTTAGATTTGATTTAAATTTGTAATTTTTCCTTTGGAAAACATAGTGCATTGATTGTATTGAGAAATAAAAGAAGTGTGTTTCTAGTTTATTTTCAAAAGCTATGGCATCAAATAATAATCTACCCATACCTGAGTTTCATGGGTTATATTATGAGTACTAGTCTATCAAGATGAAGACCCTACTCATTGGTAAATGTTTGTGGGATATCGTTGAGGAAGGCTACAATGAACCTCAATACTAGACAACCTTGAGTGCAGCTGATAAGATTGCAAAGAAAATTCCCAAAATAAGAACTCATTCTCTCTCTACCATCTACAAGCAGCTTTGGATAAAATCATCTTTCCCAGGATTGCTTCTTGTACAAAAAAACTCGAGGCTTGGAAATATTTGAAAGAATGTTGTCAAGGGAGCGATCAGGTGAAGCAAGTGAGGCTTCAAACCTTAAAGCGATATTTTGAGAATCTCAAAATGCAGGACAATGAGAAAGTTGGTGACTATTGTGTATGAGTGAAAGCAGTTGTCAACAAGATGGAGACCCTTGGAGAAGACATAAAACCTAAAATGGTTGTGAATAAAGTGTTGAGAACACTTATTCATAAATGGAACCATATTGCAATCATCATTGAGGAATCTAAAGATCTTTCTACTCTAATTTTTGATGCACTAATAGGTTCCTTGATGTCTCATGAAGAAATACTATAGGGCTCTACTTCAACCAGCTATGGCGATGATGATAAAGCTTTCTCATCCAATGAGGGTGCAGGCAGAGGCCAAGGTAGAGGACAAAGAAGAGGTAGAGGAAGAAGTAGCTCAAGAGGTGGTAATCCAGGAAGAGGTGGCAATCAAGGCCGAGGTGGCAATCAAAACAAATGTGGCAATCAAGGAAGAGGAGGTGACAAAACTGTAGACACCATAATCCAACCACTTGCAAGTCATCTATACCTTCCTATCAGCCACGTGTCGGTCATCCACCTTCCCACCATTATTTGGCCCAAATCCACACTTTCCCGCCATTATTTGGCCCAATTTCACCTTTCCTGCCATTTTTCATCCCCAAATTTATTTAAATTAATATTTATATATATATTTTTTAATATTTTAATATATATATTTAAATAATAGTTTAAGTGATTTAATCTGAGCCGTCCATCCTTCATTTAATCTCATCCATCCATCCATCTTAATCCGTTTCACAACCAAGATTTATTCTCTACCCTTGGATCCACTTTAATCTTAGCCACACGTTCAAAGTGTCGTTAAAACCCTAAAGTGTGCCCTAAGAGTAGATTATAAATTGAGTCACTTTGATGGCTCAAACCCTATGTCTTTTGCTACTTCTATCTTTGCTATCTTTGCTATCTTTCGGACCTATCTCTTCTATTTCATCCATTTCTTCAGCCATCCATCGCCGCCCCTTTTCGCCGCATCCATCGCCGCTTTCATCGCCATTCCTTCTGCAGCATTCTACAGAATCTCCCATTCCTGTCGCAAGTGCCCGCGGGCGTTTACCCCTTCACCAAGTGCCCACGGGCGTTTACCCATAGCCACAGACTCAGACCGACGTCTGAAACCTTAATCTAGAAGCATGCGGGCATTCAACGAGTGCACCAGGGCACCTTCCGTAGCCGATTTGATAGCCACATTACTTCCAGGTGTCGCCTGGTCTAGCTACGTTAACAGAGAACAGGTATAAATTAGTTTAAAGCAAGTAACTTCTTTTCTTTTATTGATCTGTTATTGAAATCTTGCATTTCATTTTCTAGGGGTTTATATTATTTTCGAGGTCTCACACAGTGGAGCCCTCTTATTAATTTCTAAACTCCTTGATAGTGTTAATGTGTGCAGGTTTTTGACAGCAGATCCGATTTATTGATGGCAGATGATTAAGCTGGAGTGGTCCAAATCAAAACAGATGTGGCAATCAAGGAAGAGGAGGTGACAAAACAAAGAAAGCTTGTTTCAATTGTGGCAAGCCTGGTCATTTTTCTCAAGATTGTTGGTCCAAGACTTCTCAAGATGGAAGAGGTCAATATGGAAACTATGGTGAAGAAGAAGGAACTTCAAATCTATTTCTTACTTATGGAAAATTAGACCAAAGTCTAAATGACACTTGGATTTTGGATATTGGTTGTTCCAATCACATGAGTGGAAAATAAGAGATATTTGCTACAATGGATTCCACCTATAAATCAAGAATCAAGTTGGACAATGAGAAAGCTCTGCAAGTTGAAGGTATTGGAGCCATGGAGGTTCCAAAAAAATAAGACACCAAAAAGATAAATGAAATCTATTACACCCCCAAAATCCAACACAATTTACTTAGTGTTGGACAAATGATGGAGAAAAATTATAAACTCGTTTTTTATGAAGGCAAATGTGTAATTTTTGATAAGAACAATTGTAATAAAGTCATTATACAAGTACCTATGACAAATAATAGGTTGTTTCCCCTTATGTTTGGGGAACCAGGGCGTGCTCAACTTGCTAGTATTGCTATAGCAAATCCAATTGTGCTTTGGCACTTGAGATATGGTCATCTAAATTCTGCAATCTTGAAATTGTTAACTTCTCAAGCTATGGTGTGTGGACTTCCAAAAGTTGATGAACACAAGGAGGTCTATGAAGGATGCACTTTGGGCAAATAATCTAGATCCAAGTATCCAAAAGGACAAGCATGGAGAGCTCGACATCCCATCCAATTAGTGCGTTCAGACATTTGTGGTCCAATGCAAACCAAAAGCATTGGTAATAATTCCTACTTTCTCACTTTCATAGATGATTTATCTAGGATGTGTTGGATCTATTTTTTGAAAACCTAAGATGAAGCTTTTGATTGTTTCATAGATTTAAAAAATAATGTAGAGAAACAAAGTGAGTTTATTGTAAAATGTCTAAGGACAGATAGAGGAGGAGAGTATTCTTCAAATGCCTTTCTAAAATATTGTAAGGATTATGGAATAAAAAGGCAATTCACAACTTCTTATACTCTACAACAAAATGGTGTGGCTAAAAGAAAAAACCACACCATAGTAGAAATGGATAGATCGATATTTCAAACTAAGCATCTAAGTAACATGTATTGGGAATATGCTATTAGAACTAGTGTTTACATTTTAAATAGGAGTCCTACTTCTAGTCTAGATGTGATCACTCCTTATGAAGGATGGAATGACAAAAATCCAAATGTAAAACACTTTAAGGTTTTTGGTTGTCTTGCATATTCTCACATTCCTGATGAAAAAAGAAAGAAACTTAACCCCAAAAGTCAAGCATGTATTTTTGTTGGATATTGTGAGTCTACCAAAGCATATAGACTCTACAATCCCAAAACACATAAAATTGTACTTTCAATGGATGTAATTTTTGATGAAGGGGGAGAATGGGGTCATCAAAAATATTTTGTTGATGATGGATCTCATGATGCTAGTTCCTCTCAAGTGCAGCAAGTGCTGCCCAAAAATAGCAAAGGAAGTCCTCCAAGCCCAAGTATGAGTACTACTTCAAGTACATCAGATGCTACACCAAGTCCTTCTCCACAAATATCAGTAAGTTATTCACCTATGGACATTGATTCTACATCAAGAGGTAAAAGAACACTACATCACCATCCATATTTTCAAATTTTGGATAAAAATTTCCATAAAAGATACACTAGAAGTCAAGCTAGTGAAATGAATGCAGTTTTAAAAAGACTTGAAAATTTGCATATGTATGGTGGTGATGACTCCCAAGAGCCTAAGGGATATGTATTCAATTATGCTTTAATGACTAGTGTACAACTAGAGCAATCTAGATATGAGAAAGCATGTATTCATGATGTGTGGCAGAAAGCCATTGAAGAGGAAATAACCTCTATAAAAAAGAATGATACTTGGAAGCTAGTGAATATTCCTAAGGTTAAAAAATGTGTTGGATGCTGTATCGCCCAAATTTTTCACACCCTTACCTTCGGGATAAAGGATCCATGCCCTGGAAGGGGGATGCGAGAAGGATGGGACAATACCTCGGATGGAGAGGCCCTTTGAAGGTCATGCCTCTCGAGGGAGGGGTATAAGGGTGAATTTTCTATGGATGGTGGGGTTCACCAGGAAAATTTGAGTGGTAGTTTCTGTGCCTAGGTTGAGAATGGGTTTGATGTGTTCATTTTATATTCAATCATTCATATTCCTAGGTTGGCCAAAATGAATCTAAGCTATTTTATATGAAATTTTAGGTTTATATGCAGAAAAAAAACATGAATGAATCTTAAATACAGAGACTATGTGAAATGGAAAGTAATACACCTGATTCCTGATGTCTGATGAATATTTTAAAGCTTGTAGGAGTCTAGATCATCTTGAATATGATAGGATCATCTGTAATTGTATAGAATCATCCCAAATCACAGGCGATCATCTGATATCATACAATATCATCGACGACCTGATGAATTCATCGGATGAATTTGTCAAAAACCTGCAATCATGGAAATAGACACCAAAAACCGAAAATGCAATTGCAAGAATAATGCAAAATGATAGAAATAACAATATAGGTGCTTAAATAATAAATCTAGATAGCAGATCAAATGGGATGCATTGTTTTAATAACCTATTTTAAGTTTTATCATGCAAATATGCTAAATGAGGTGAACTCCAGGATGCAAAATAGAAATAAATTGATCTAATGCATAATTAAATATGAGATAAAGGTAGAAAATGCAAACTCAAGGATCTGGTTGCCCCTAATCTAAACTACAAATGAAATCATCTGTAATCATACGTGATCGTTGCCGATCTCGTCAAGATCATTTGAAATCATGTTGGATCGCCTGTGACGATCCGAGCTTCCTCTGGCTAAAACACAATAAAATCTTGCAATAAAACCTGCAAATACAAATGCAAATGATGCGGGCGAGGATGTTCTAATACAACACAAAACTAGAGTTGTAGGAAAATGATCAGTTAGGGGGATAAACTGGGAAAATCCCAAGTTTATATAGGATTAAGGGGAGGTTAGGAGGTTGAGGATCATCCCAATTTGGGAGATCTCTAATGTGGGAATCTCCAACCACACAGACACACTTCTACCTGACTTGGAGAGGTTGTTGAAACAAAAGCTAATTATAAAAATTTAGTTTTGGGACGAAATCATCTCGATGTTTTGTCCCAGACGAATTCGTCCGATCTGGGATGATATCATCAGATCGGCGACGATATCATCCAATGGTCAAAACAAATTCTAAAAATGGCATGAAAAATGAGGTGAGCGGTTAACGGGTGGTTCTAGAGGTTAAAATTCAATTTTTTTTATCTTTTTACTAATGTTTTAACTTCACCAATTTTAGGGTGCTAAATTTTTCCCCCTCTTTAGTGAATTTTCCAAAGAAAATACGTTAAATACGAGCTCTTCATGCTTTACGAGAAAGCAAAAAATTATTCAATTTTTTAGATGACGATTCTAGGTCGAATCGTACAATTGCTTGCTATGGTGCCCCCTCCGAGTTTTTACCCAAATCGAATGTTTGAGGTAAAGACGTTGAAAAGCAAAATTAAAAAAAATGTTGTTTTTAAATAAAAATAAGAAAAATAGGGTAAAACCCTAATTCATTTGTACTATTCACTTTCACTGTTTCAGAGCTCTACAGGCAAAATGGTGGAAACAACACACAGATCGACAGAGGTCCGACGCGAGTTGCAGGTAAGGATCTAAACCTGATACATTATATTTTTTAACTTGATTTTTTTAATTTTTTAGTTGAATTTTAATTATTTTTGGTCATTGCGGCCATTTTTAGGCCGTCGATGATGTCGGGATGAAATTGTCCCAATTTTGACGAAATCGTCCCTATATCGCCGATTTCATCGAAGGACGAAATCGAAGAAATAGGGGCGATTCCGTCCAATAAAAGATGATCCCTAAATTGAACAAAAGAGAGACGATTTTGTCCTGCCAAGGATGATTTTACTAAATTTAGGACGATATCGTCCAATAATGGATGATATCATTTTGTTTATGAGATGAAATTGGTTTTAATTGCTTTTAATGATTATGTACTAATGATTTTTTTTGTTGTTTTATTGTTTATTTTGCAGAGGGGATTACTAAAGAGTCAGGAATAGAAATACGGGGGGCTCAGAGACGATGTAGCCATGCTCAATCAGGCCAAGCAAGACAAGCTAGTGGAGGTTGGACTACAGCATGTGGCAGAGATGCCACAAATTCCTATGGACATGGGGCTATTGACGACCCTAGCAGAGAGATGGTATCCAAGATCATCCTACTTCTAGCTACCAATAGGGGAGATGGCTCCCACTCTAGAGGATGTGTGGAGGATCTTGAGGATCCCCATACATGGGCAATTTATGACTCCTTCGGCCAATCAAGGCCATGCTATGATGCAACTATGCACAGATCCGAGTTTCACCTTGGAGAAGGGTGGAGTGAACATCAAGGCATTGAAGCAGATGCCTGGGGCATCTTGATTGACCTAATTTTTGGTAGGGGTGGTGGGTGACCTACTTCTATGCCACCAAAGAGGGTTAATGTTACCATGGTTCCTCTCATATGTGGTCTGCGACATGAGAGACCATGATTACAAGTTTTCTTGGGGTAGTTTTATACTATGCCGCTTGTATAGGATCTTCTACGGGGTCATATACAAGGGAGGTTGATGTCTGGTACTAACATTGCTACTACAGGTTTGGTTCTGGGAGCACATTGCGATACGGAGGCCGGTAGGGCTTCCACTGACAAGAGTTGATTGAGAGAGACCCTAGGTTTTCTATTAGTGGCTCCAGAGAGGGTCACAGTGGTGGATAGATCTATTGATGTCTTGGAGGTTTCTAGACGACCTCATCCTAGATAAAATCACTTGGATGCCATGGAGAGAGCATCCAGGGTAGGGAGAGGACAGACAGGAGTTGGCTCACATCCGATAAGTCTACTAGTTGAGGATGGAGTAGGGAGAGGTGGAGCTCCATCGCTACGACTGAGTTTTGAGGTAGTTCAGTCTACAACAGGGGATCCCTTCTAGTAGAGATTACGAGTACTCCCAAACTATCTAGGATAATACTACACTGAGCAGGGCTCCAGACATGTAGTGGTTCTAGATTCAGGACATTGACAATGCCCCCATTCAACTAGTCAATGGGGATGATGCTGGGGTGGTAGATGGATATGATGCCTGGTATGTAGGCATACGCCATCCTTGAATGATGATGACATAGGGTCTAATGCATGTTGTTGTGCAGTGGATGGGGAGGTGGCATTAGGATACCATCGATGCAATGAGGAGTCACAGAGGGAGGGATTAGCGATGTCCTCCTCAAGAGAGATGCCAGAGAGTGCCATAGGCTCTGGAGAGACCACATCAGCCAGAGAGGAGGGATGAGGGGCTCCCTTCTTAGCAGAGGGAGAGGCCACAATCACCCAATAAGGGCAAGGGTGTTAAGGTGGGGGAGAGCAACGAGATGGTAGCTATTCAAGTGGAGAATGCCCACCTACGAGCTCAAGTGCAAACACTACAAGATGAGGCTACACGACTCAAGGCTCAAAGAAGAGGGGTGAGCATGCAGGAGCTGGCATGGGATATTGCTCAGACCATGTTCTACCAAGGAGCATACTTCCAGCTAGTTCTAGAGGGCCAAAGGTTACAGTTGCCAACTGGCATTGCAGAGCCAGTCAGGACGGGGTCGTCAAGGACATCCTCACGATCGACGTCGAGGACCTGTGACATAGGACAAACTATGATGGGACCACCTCCTCCACCTCAGGGTGGGAGAGGAGATGAGGTTGAGAGCTCGAGGGCTTCTCGAGACTAGCTGCACTATAGACTATATAGTTTTGAGAGGATTGAGTATGCCAGGGTATAGATTGTGGCATACCAATCCATTTTGAAATGATATACATATATTTCTTGATATATATATTATTTTTGTGATATGACTTATGCATATGTTTTATGATGCTTTAATATTTTTATTGTTGATTGATTATTCACGTAATTATGTTATTTGAAAGTATTATAATTTTTATGTCGTGCCATAAAATTTTTAAATGAAATAATCTTATGTAAACAAATTGGTTGTTGTGGTGTGATTTGATAAAAAAATAAAGTGACTTCTAACAATAATTTCAAAGGACATTGTCGCTATTACATGACCATTTCATGGAGTCGCCGCTCGCTAGGTCATTAAGCTAATCCCAATAGAGAAATATTTCTAAAAGTAAAAGGGTGCTTAAGAGACTTTCTTAAGACTTTTGTGTTGTGATGATGAAAAAATGATGATGGTGGTGATTTGTTTTCAGATTTCCATGAAAATATTATACATGAAATATTTAAAAATATGATTTTTGCTAGGCATAAAACTCCTAAGTGTGATAAAAATTTGAACAATTGCCTAGGAATTATATCATCGTCGCAAAACTGAATGTTGACATAATAACATGAAATAGAAAAGGTTTTTGTTCTTTTTAAAGTACAATTGTGTAACATAATGATTTAATCCATATGCTTTTATGGATTAAATAAATGGGAAATAAAATTAGAGCGATGGTTTGCACTAGGCATAGAATTTTTAGGTATAGACTTACACCATCATTGCGAAATTCAAAAAAGAAATTTATATAATAATTTTATTGCATAGTTGATTTCTGAGTTTAAGATAAATAGAAAATATAAGATGAGGACTTGCACTAGGCATACAATTCCAATTTAGGTTTAGGAACTATACCATCGTTGCGAAAGTCAAAAATATATAAATGTGACTTTATTGCTAGATTTTTGAACATGTTTTGAAAGAAATTTTGGATTTTGAAAAGAAAGGTATTAAATTGTTTTTATGCTAAGCCAAAATTCTCAAGTAATAAAATCCAATTATTCTAGAATATTTGCATAAATATTTTAAATTATCTCAAAGATAAAATTTAGATTTATAAGGAACCCCATGTGCATATGTGAGTTCATTGCTGATCTTTATTTATCATAATGATACAAAATCTCTCAAACACAAATGTGTGTACAATTGTATTGTTCATTTACCAATTTTGAGCAAGATAATTTGATATAAGTAATTTGAATTAACCAAATGAGTGTTCGTTGACCATGATTTATATGCATATAACCATACCAAACTACTATGTAAGTCGGGTCGTCAAGAGCTAGCTGATCCATGAGTAGACATAGGTCTATAAAAAATAAGGTCGCTAATGTAACAAACATATCACCAAGCTAGGAGTCACCCAAGGCCAAGCGGGTTGGGCACAAACAACCTGTTATGGGGCTTACCTTATAGTTTTCGAATAATTGAGAATTCCAGGGATTCAAGCTCATTCACCCTTCTTTTCTTTTCAAAGGGTAGGGGAAGGGATTTTATTGCATTTTGTTTTTTCTTTTCTTTTCTCTCTTTTTTTTTTGTATTTTTGCTTGATACTGAGAAAATGCTGAAATATTGCTGAAATGGTACAAAATGCTATTGAAATAATGTTTCTTTTTTTTCTCATGAATATTTTTCTTGATTTTCTTTTTATTTTTCTTCCTATACTAGGGATACTTGCTTGGATTGGGTGTAGAACAAGGGATTTTTATTCTGGGTAGGGGTGAGCTTGTCCTTTTGTCAACTATCAAAGATTCTAGACCATGTGCATGATAGGATAGCAAGGGAAACTTTTCGCTCAAGAGACCACTTCTACTATGTAGCATCATTTTGGAATTTGCAATGAAATCATTTTAATGTGAAAAGGTATACTTGGTTCAAGTAAATAACAAGATTAGTTCTCTATGCTCAAAACTTTATTTAATTTAACTGTGGACTTTGATATAAGAGAGATTAATAATCATACCAAATAAGATCAAGATATTTATTCATGTGAGTGTGAAAGTGAGGGATTCCAAATAAAAGCTAATTTATCCAAAACAACTAAAAATATAACTACAATACTTCAAGAATTGATAGGTGTAAAAATAAAAGATGTCTTTTGTAGATTTTGATTTTTTTTAGATTTAGATTTAGATTTATGAATTGAGAGAATACATAATATTACTGTTTTTTGAAATTTTTATATGAATTTACTAAGAATAAGACAAGATGTACAATATATACAGTGATGAAATTACCAGAATTATGTGTAATAGCGCTTAATATGCATAATGTTCATGGGTTATTTAAGATATTTACCATCTAAGGTAGCTAATTTGTATGCTCCCGATCCAAATTTAGTAGTGATAATATATGGACCAAGCCAGTTAGGTTCAAATTTACCTTTGAGGTCTTTAGTTGCATTAGTATTTTTTTGATTTTCTTTTAAGACAAGGTTGTCGATCTCAAAGTATCGATGATGAACTTTCTTAAGATATGCTCGTTTGAGCTTGTTCTGGTAGGCTAGAAGATGCTCCAAAGCATTGATGCGCTTCTCATCAAGGAGTTCCAACTGACTAGATATTCCAACACGATATTCATCTCCTACTTTAGTATCTTGAAGTAGCATAGCCAAAGAAGGAACTTCTAATTCAAAGGGAAAAATAGCTTCAACACCATAAACCAAAATAAAAGGTGAAGTGCCCGTGGGAGTACGAATGCTAGTTTGATAAGCCCATAAAGCAGGATATAATTGAATGTGCCAATCTCGTCCAGATTTATTGACTAGTCTTTTGAGGATTTTAATTAATGTTTTATTAGATGCTTCTGCTTGGCCATTACCTTGAGGATAATAGGGAGTGGACCAACGATGTTGAATTTTATATTTTTGACATAGTTTCTTTACATCTTTATTTTTGAAACAAGTTCCATTATTCGAGATGATTTTTGCAGGAATTCTAAACCTACAAATAATTTGATTAAAAATAAATTAGGAAACTTGGGTTCTAGTGCAAGAATCTAAGGGCATAGCTTCAACCCACTTCATAAAATGTTCGAAGGCGGTTATGATGAATTTGTGTCCATCCGATGACACAAGATTTATTTTTCCAATAATGTCTAAGCCCCATTTTGAAAAGGGCCAAGGAGATGAAATATCCTGTAGTTCTTGTGCAGGCGCATGGACAAGGTCAGCGTGTTTTTGGCACTTGTTGCAATGGTGCACGTAATCATGTGCATCATTCTCCATGGTAGGCCAAAAATATCCTATTCTAAGGAGTTTCTTAGAAATGGTGTTACCACTAAAGTGTCCCCCACAAGATTCATCGTGGGCTTCACTCAAAGCTGATCTAGAATCTTCTAGATTCAAACATCTCAGTAGGATACCTTCAAAAGATCTCCTATATAAGGTAATGCCAATTATGATGAAGCAACTTCCTCGTCTACGCAATAACCAGTGCTGGTTTCTATTAAAACCTTCAGGGAAGGTTCCATTGTGAAGAAAATTGAGGATGTCAGTGTACTAAAGTTCAGGAGTGGTTTCATTGATTAGAAACACGTCCAAAGGTTCCAACCTTAATTTAATTGAAGCGGGTTCCTAGAGTTGACAAATAATGATGGTAGCATATTCATCATCTAACTCCAAGGGTAAAAGAGATGCAGCTGTGGCCATAGTGTCAGCCGCACGATTGCTAGTTTGAGGAATAGCTTCCAAGGTAACTTGATCAAATAAAGATATTAATTGCAATACATATGCTTTATATGGGAGTAATTTATCATCTCTGGTCTGATAAACATCATTAATTTGATTTATAACAAGTTGAGAATCACCAAAAACTAATAAATTTTTAATTTTCAGTGCCATGGCAGTTTGTAATCCAAGGATTAGAGCCTCATATTCAGCAGTTTTATTAGTACAAGCAAACATTAATTTAAAGGATAGAGGTATGAGGTGTTTCTATGGAGATATTAAAATAATACCTGCACCAGCCCCACTCATGCATCGGGCTCCGTCAAAGTATAAGGACCATTGCTCTAAATGATCTGCCTCTAGTCTAAGGCATTCGTCAGGAAACTCAATGACGAGGGGATGGGTGGATTCTAAGGGTGCAGCAGCTAATTGATCTACTATGATTTGACCCTTAATAGACTTTTGTCCTATAAATGTGAGTTCAAACTCACTTAGCACAAGAACCCACTTTGTTGTGCAACCAGATAAATAAGGTCGACTCATGAGATACCGCAAGGGATCAGATTTAGAAATAACGTATGTTATCTTACTGAGCATATAATGGCATAATTTATGTATAGAAAATATGACTGTTAGACATAACTTCTCTAATTCTGTGTAGTAGGTTTCATAACTAATAAATGTTCTTCTAATGTAATAATTAGCACGCTCTCTCTTCTCATCATCAAGTTGAGCTAACATAGCTCCTAAAGCAAAATTTGAAGCAAAAATATACAAGATACATGGGCGATCAGGTCTAGGTGGTGAAAGTATAGGTGGGTTAAGAATATATTGTTTGAGGAGTTCAAATGCTTCCTGACATTCATTGTCCCAATGGAAAGAGACATCCTTCTTAAGAAGCATAAGAAAAGGTACAGTTTTATCCACCATTTTATCGATGAAGTGATGGATGGCTTGAAGCTTACCTTGTAGAATCTATAATTTAGATATATTTGTGGGTGCGGGCATATCAGTGATAGCCGCAATCTTGAGAGGGTCAATTTTGATGCCACGTAAAGAAACTATAACCCCCAATAATTTACTGGACTTAACTTTGAATATACATTTGGCTGGATTCAATCGGATAAGATATTCCCTTAGCCGATTAAATAATTTTCTCAAGTCATCTAAATGATCATCTTATTCAATAGAACAAGCTATAATGTTGTCTACATAATCATGTATTATATCATGCATCATATCATGAAAGATATAATTCATGGCTCGTTGATAGGTTGCACCTACATTCTTTAAACCGAATGGCATCACTTTCCAACAAAAGGTCCCCCAAGGGGTAATAAAGGTTGTTTTAGCCTGATCTTTAGGAGCTATCCTGATCTGATTATAACTAGAAAATCCATCCATTAAGGATATAATTCCACTTCCAGCAATAAAATCAATGATTTGATCCATGTTGGGAAGGGGAAAATCATCTTTAGGGCATGCAACATTAATATCTCTAAAGTCTATACAAATACTAACCTTAGTAGATTCTTTCTTAGTTATTGGAACTACATTCAAGATCCATTCAACATAATCAATGGCTTGTATAAAAATAACATTCAAGAGTTTTTCTAACTCTCCTTTGACCATTAAGGCCACTTTAGGATGAATTTTCCTAAGTTTTTGTTTAACAGGTTTAGCATCTGGATGGACTACTATATGATGCATAACTACAGAAGGGTCTAAACCTGGCATATCTTCATATGTCCAAGCAAAGACATCTTCATACTCTTTAAGAAATGTAATGTACCTATCCTATTTTTCTTGACTCAATTCTGATCCGATGTTGATTATGTGAGGGTTATCCTCGGTTCCAATGTTAATTTTTATGACATTTTCTACTTCCATGTGTAGATCTCTCTCAAAATTAGGTGAGGTGGGTGAAACACCCAATTCTTGTAATTCTTCCAAGGTTAGATTGGATAATTCGTCTTGAGGAGTCATGGCCTCAAGCTGGGCTATAGTAGGTATAGAGCCATCAAAATAAAATTTGTTATGTAATAATTCCTCAACGGAGACATCATGGAATATATCTCCCTCCAACTCATCGTCGAATTCAGCGATCATCTCAGGATAAGCTATAGATAGCATATTACATGTGAATGGCTTATTCGTTAAACACAAAACATCGCATTCATATAAATAATCTTGGTAACATATAAGACGTTCATCATCCTCGAATGGTTGACCCTTACTAGAAAATAGACCCACACCACATTGGGCGGGCCACGACTCTACATTGAAAGGTTCTTTCATACCATTCTAGAAAGGTCCCGAACCTTTCCCTTTATATCCCATTTTAAGCATTATAGGTTTGGCTTTAGTATACTCATTAGTAAAATAACATCGAGCATATCCATCATAATGAGTTATGATGTGTCTATGTATTCTACCCCAATCATATCCCTTATAAATAAAGGCACAGCTCCTGACTTGGTAAATAATTGCCATAGGCTTTGGGAGGCCCAAGGTATTAGGAGATGGTGGAAAATTATTTAAAACAAGGGAATCTTGCATAGAAGAATTCGTTTCTTCTGATATAAGGATTTTAGATAGATCGGGTAAGAGCTCGTCAGTAAGAGCATAAGAAGTAAAAGGAACATTCCCTACATATTTTTATGTGGAAAATATGACTTTGGTAGATGTAGACGGTGTAGAGGTGTCAATAGATGGATCTATTATAGGTATGGAAGTTATAGGAGTAGAACAAGAGACATTGGTTGTGGGATTAGGATCTTTCTTAGGTCCTAATGCAGTTTATTCAGAAGATGGTTGAGCTATATGTGAAGGTGCATTTGATGGAGAAGAAGTAGATGACATTATGGGTGTGAGTTTCACATGTTTAGATGGATAATGAGAATTAGGATGTGTGGATGATAGTGCAGGGCAAAATTGAACTCCAATGGGTTCTACCAAAGCACACATATCAAAGGGTCATGGATCACCATGAATGGTAACCAACTGATTCTTAAATTCAAATTTAACACATTGATGTAATGTTGAGGGAACAGCTCACATTGCGTTGATCCAAGGGCGACCCAAGAGTATATTTTACGATGCAAGGCAATGTACAATAAACACAGTCATATCCAAGGTTCTTGGACCAACTTGCAATGGAATGGTAATAATCCCACATGTTTCTTGTGTTTCGTCATTGAAATATTTTATAATCATATTAGTTCTTTTCATTTCATCACTTCTAAACCCAAATATTTGGTAGAAGTCAAAAATGCAAATAGTTAAAGATGAACCATTATCAATAAAAACTCGTTTGACTGCTACATATCCAATTAAGGCTGTAATATATAATGGGTTATCTTTGTGTAAACTATGTTGCGGTATGTCTCTATCCCTAAAGTCAATATAATCAACTTCATGAGTTATTATAGTATTGGCCATGTCTTGAGGGTGAATGTCTTATGGTACCATCATCTGGCTTAATGTGAGCATTAATTCATATCTATGTGTGGGAGAAGATCTTAAAAGGTCCAAGAGAGAAATTCTAGCTATAATATTTGATAATTGTTCATTAATACTATAATGAGGTTTAGGTTGAACATTAGGTGCATGATTCCATTTATTAGGAACCTTCAAAACAAATGGAATTAATCCACCATTCTGAATTTGATCTTGTTGAGAATTTTGAGTCTGTTGTCTAATAACAGCTCCGATGGTACCTACAATATTATTCTGTAGATGATGAATAAGTCTTGGTCTATCGTTTATAGCTAACTCATTAGAAATTAATTGGTGGGATGATGGTCTAGTAGTGACTCTTCTTGGAAATGGTTCTTCTGGAACCATATGTCTTGTGATAGGGTGAATAGGATCCGATTCATTTTCAGAGCTATTTGATTGATTTGATGTGATTTCCATATCACTCTCAGTATCATATTCTGTATCACTAAGATCAGGTATCTACATATTATATAGAGGCATGGTTGTAACCATGGATAAAGTTGTGTCAAAGGTTTCCATATCATGAATAGGAAAATGCCCACTAATAGTTCCTACATATCGGGCAAGAGGAGGAACATTATGATGTTCAATTTTATTAGCCACATCCTTACCATGTTTTGGTAAAGGATGTTGAAAGATGTCTAATGACTGATTGGCGTTCTAATTTTGGTTTTGTGTGATGTTCTGTTGAGTTTTATTAGGAGGATTTTGCTTAGGTTGAAAGGCTTGTACCTCCATCTCATTGTTATCAATCAAGTCCTGTATTTTATGTTTTAATATTTTACAAGAGTTGGTAGTGTGTCCAGGTCCTCTATGGAAGTCACAATGTAAATCTGCTCTGTATCCGGGTATAGTTGGATCAGGTTCCCGGATATTTGGTAATTGAATCAAGCCTCGTTCTAATAATTGCGGTAGAATAGTTGATAAATGTTGATTTAACCTAGTAAATTCTCGAGGAGGTCTATCAAGAGGTTTTAGTACAAACTTCTCCGCTGTATTTGCAACATTAACATTAGCAATATTTTTGCTATCGGTGACTCCATCACCCACAACTTGTTTATATTGATTTCTGGATGTTTTCTCATCGTCTTTATTTTTAAGCTGACCTCTCCTAATGAGATCATATTCCACTCTTCGAGCTAAGTCTATAGCCTGATCGAAGGTGGTCAAGGTAGTAGTTGATGATTCATAAGATAGTTGCTATTACAAATTATTAATAAATATGTCCAACATCTCCCTATAAGGTAACACAAAGTGCAATTTCCCTATCAATTGTCTCCACCTAGCTAGGAAATCAGCAAAGTATTCATCTTTGTCTTGTTTTAAGTTATACAAATATTTAATGGTCACATGTCTTTCGATATAGGCACTAAAATGATGAACAAAAGACTCAGTAGTCTCTTCAAAATTCCTCAAAGAATTAGTGGGTAATTTATAATACCACTCTAATGCCATTCCTCCCAAGATTTTTGGGAATATTTTTAGTAATAACAAGTCATCATGTGATATATCATGACATGCTATCCTAAACATACGAAGATTCTCTATGGGATCTTTCGTTCCTTTATATATGGGAAGGACAGGCATAGGAAAATGTTTAGGATATGGCTATGCTACAACTATAGGATCTAAAGGCTGACTACACATCTCTCGATAATTGTACGAGGATCGGTAGGGATCTATCTGGTCCATGCAGGAAACTAACTGTTTCACCATGGCTTCAAGATTACTATTTTGTCCACCATGTTGGTTTGGTGGGATATAGGTATGGGATTTATGAGTGTATGATGGTATAACATAAGGATTAGATGCTATATTGCTATTATGCAAAGTGTTGGTAGGAAGAGTATTATGAAGGGGATTTATAATAGTATTATGTTGTATCCCAGATTGTTGGTAATTGTGTTTGGTTTTGTTTTGGTTTTTTTTTTTATTTGAGGTATGTTGCTCAATAACTTGGTGAAATAGAGCAGTAAATGATGGTTTCTTTTGTGTGAAAATGACCATAGGCTTTCTAACAGGAACTTTAGGTAGTTGGGTAACCTGTTGTTGTTGCATGTTCTGGATCATGGCTGCCATATCCAAATTGGATGGTCCAGCTTGATCAATCTCTTGTTCAATAAAGGACAAGGGATTAGTGTGTGTGTGAAATACGTCTTCTAGAGTTGCTTGAGTGTCACTAATTCGATCCTTGTCCATATGGACTGCTCTATTAAGAACACCAATATTAGTATTAATAAACTTCCAGAATTGTTCCATATTCTCAAAAGTGATAGCTCCTCCTAGAGACATTTTAGGGGATGAGGATCCTTCCTCTCTAACATTTTCTTCTTGTTCATTTCTTACAACAAGCTCTTCTTCTTGATGGTCTAGGATTTTTTCTTCCTAAACTTGGTCCTCAGGAGGGAAATTTTGGTCAATTAATGGTCTTCCTAACCAATATTCTTCTTCTTCGGTTTGTTTTCCATTCCTAAGTCTAGACATTGTGCTAAACTTAGGTTTTAGCAAATATATATACTTATATATATGCAATAGGGTTGAGAGGTATATATTTTAACTATATACCTACTATAATACTTAAAAGGAAATGTTTGTTTTTTTGTTTTGCTTTTATTTTTGTTTTGTATTATTATTTCACAAGTATAAAAATAACAAACAACATGCTAGTTGCAAGAAATAACAATAGTAAAAAGAATGACTTAGTTTTCTATAAATAGTTTATGGATATCGTTGATAGGATCAAGTTCATCGGGAGTCATGAAATGCTCCTCTTCAAATTGGAAGTAGTTTTTCAAGAACTTGACAAAGTGTGCTATGGTAATATGATCTACTTTAGACTCTGACTTGTAAAAATAAAGTTCATGGAAATACTCTCGATACAAAATAGCTCTAGGAACTCTATTCCATATTTTTCTATCCGTAAGAATAACTTCTTGATCCTCTATATGAGATAGAAACTTATGTACTACAACTACATTCTCAAGGTATTCCTCAAAGGTGTACAATTCTGAAGACACAAGTGCTATTTTATCTGCTAACCACCTATGGCAAGCTCTATAAAGTTCATGGTACAAAGATACCTGATTGGGATCTAGGATTCTATCTAGGACAAACCTCTTAATTTTCCTAAGTTGTGTAGATCTAGATTCAATAATATCCAATCTCCTATCAAGTTTGTCCCATAAAGGTTGGACCCTATTTTTTTGAGGTACTCTAAGCATAGAAGTAATCTCTATGGGTGTTAATTGATTTTCAACATTTATGGTGACAACTCGTCTTCTATTATAATCTACCATATAAATATGGTATGCAAATTTAACAGTTTTCTAATGATTCTAGATGTTCTTAATAATGTGTTTTTTGGTTTTTTTTTTGGATTGTTTTCAAAAGGTGTTTTAGTTTCACGTCAGGTTCACCAAAATGCATCGTTCAAATTTTTTGCACCCTTACCTTCGGGCTAAAGGATCCATGCCCTAGAATGGGGATGTGATAAGGATGGGGCAATACCTTGAACGGAGAGGCCTTTTGAAGGTCGCGCCTCTCGGGGGAGGGGTATAAGGGTGAATTTTTGACGGATGGTGGGGTTCACCAGGAAACTTTGAGTGGCAATTTCCATGCCTAGGTTGAGAATGGGTTTGATTTGTTCATTTTATATTCAATCATTCATATTCCTAGGTTGTCCAAAATGAATCTAAGTTATTTTATATGAAATTTTGGGTTTATATGCAGACAACAAACATGAATGAATCTTCAATACATAGACTATGTGAAATGGAAAGTAATACACTTGATTCCTGATGTATGATGAATATTCTGAAGATTGTAGGAGTCCAGATCATCTTGGATATGACAGGATCATCTGTAATTGTATAGAATCATACCAAATCATAGGCGATCTTATGAGATCAGACAAGATTGTCGATGACCTAACGAATTCGTCAGAAACCTGCAATCATGGAAACAGACACCAAAAACTGAAAATGCAATTGCAAGAATAATGCAAAATGATAGAAATAATAGTATAGGTGCTTAAATAATAAATCTAGATAGCATATCAAATGGGATGCATTGTTTTAATAACCTATTTTAAGTTTTATCATGCAAATATGCTAAATGAGGTGAACTCCAGGATGCAGAACAAAAATAAATCAATCTAATGCATAATTAAATATGAGAGAAAGGTAGAAACTGCAAACTCAGGGCTTTGGTTGCCCCTAATATGAACTGCAAATGAAATCATATGCAATCATGTGAGATCGTCGTTGATCTCATCAGGATCATTCAAAATCGTGTTGGATTGCATGCAATGATCCGAGCTTCCTCCAGCTGAAACATAATAAAATCCTGCAATAAAACCTGCAAATACAAATGCAAATGATGCGGGTGAGGATGTTCTAATACAACACAAAACTAGAGTTGTAGGGAAATGATCAACCAAGGGAATAAACTATGGAAATCCCAAGTTTATATAGGATTAGGGGGAGGTTAGGAGGTTAGAGATCATCCCAATATGGGAGATCTCCAATGTGGGAATATCCAACCATGCAGACATGCTTCTGCCCGAGTTGAAGAGGTTGTTGAAATAGAAGCTAATTATAAAAAAATTGTTTTGGGATGAAATCGTCTAGACATTCTATCCCAGACGAATTCATCCGATCTGGGATGATATCGTCAGATTGGCGACAATATCGTCCAACGGTCAAAACAAATTCTAAAAATGGCATGAAAAATGAGGTGAGCGGTTAACGAGTGGTTTCGAAGGTTAAAATTCAAAATTTTTAATCTTTTTATTGATGGTTTAACTACGCCAATTTTAGGGTGCTACAAATTTTAACGTCAAGACCAAATTCAATGCTGATGGAAGCATTGAAAGACACAAGGCAAGACTTGTAGCAAAAGACTTCACTTAGAAATATGACATTGTCTATGAGGAGACCTTTGTTCCTATTGCAAGACAGGAATCTGTCAGATTAGTACTTTCCTTGGCTGTCCACAAAGGGTGGAAAATTCAACACATGGATGTAAAGAGTACCTTTCTCAATGAGTACCTTACTAAAGAGGTTTATGTGCAACAACCTCAAGGTTTTAAAGAACAAGGATAACCTTGTATACAAAATGAAAAAAACACTATATAGCCTCAAGCAAGCACCAAGATCATGGTACTCTCGCATTGATGGCTACTTTTAAGAGTATGGATTCACTCAAAGAAAAAGTGAACCTACTCTCTACTACCTAAAGCAAGGTAAAGATATTCTCATTGTATGTTTATATGTATATGATCTAATATTTATGGGTAGTAGTGACAAGATGAATAAGAAGTTCAAACACTCCATGATGAGTGAATTTGAAATGAAAGATATAGGCTTAATGCATTAATTCCTAGGCATGGAAGTTCATCAAACAAAAAAAGGGATCTTCATATGTCAATACAAATATGCTCAACATATGATTAAGAAGTTTGCTATGGAGCAATGCAAACCTGTTGCAACTCCAACGGGTCATGGGATCCAATTGAGCAAAGATGATGGAGCATCCAAAGTTGACATGACCACTTATAGGAGCATGTTTGGGAGTCTGATGTTTCTCACCATCACAAGACCTGATATTCAGTATGATGTTTCTCTTATTTCAATGTGTATGGCTGATCCATCCGAACATCATTTTCAAGCAACTAATAGAATTCTTAGATATGTAAATGGTGCATTGGATTTTGGGATCTATGACCACAAATGTAATTTTGTAAAATTAGTTGGCTTTAGTGATAGTGATTGGGGCAGCAATATAGATGATATAAAATCTACTTCAGGAAATTGTTTTAGTCTTGGGTTAGGAATAATTACATGGAGTTCCAAAAAGTAGACTATTGTAGCATTGTCATCTACTAAGGCTGAGTATATAGCAATCACACATGCTAGTACTCAAGCTCTATGGTTGAGAAAAATCCTTGAAGATATTGGAGAACTACAAAGTGGTCCTACAAGATTGTACTGTGACAATATGAGTGCCATTCAATTGGCATATAATCCCATCCACCATAGCAGATAAAAACACTTTTATATGAAGTATCACTTCATTCAAGACATGGTGGAGAAACAGGTAGTTGAGCTTCAACATTGCAGCACTTTGGACAACATGGTGGACATCTTCACAAAAGGCATTGCTAAAGTTCAATATATAAAGCTGAGAGACTATCTTGTCATCCCTCTCAAGTTTAAGGGGGAGAATGTTAGCATTTTATTTAAGGTTTTTGGTAGTATTTTGATGAAAAGTTGAATTCAATAGGTTAGAGGAGGAATTTTATTTTAATTTCTCTTTGCCCCGCTATTTTATTGCTTTGTAATTAGTAGGTTTTTCTGGGCTGTATAAGCTATGTAATATTTTATTTTAAGGCTAATGTGAATTTCGCAATTATATAAATAATGTGATGCTTCATAAAACACTTTATAATGGTCTGGGCATGCATTATATAGCCCCTCTTATTCATTTTTTGAGTGTTCATTATTGTTCATACATGTTCATTAATTGTTTATTGTTGCAATGTCAATATATAATTCATGGAGTATGGATTATGGAGTAGAATTTTTTGTTAAATGAGTTATAGGTTAATGAATGATGAAATATTAATTATAATATGAATACAACCATCATTTTCATTAGTTCCTTTTCCTTTTGAATTCCACCATATATTCTTATTATTGCAAGTTGTGTGGTTAATAGTTAGCACATAACTTGGCATGTATATGGATGGAATTACATTGTGAATAATCATTTTTAACCTATAGATTTGGTGTGAAGCATGGAGTGGATTATAAGATGAGTTACAACCATATTTTGAAAATTTTCCAATAATTTTATGATTCTTGGAATCGTCCATGGTAACTATAATTCATTGCTAGTGAATTAAGGTTTGCATGTTATGGAGAATTGGAGCAATTGATCCTTGGAACCTTCCCAAAATACATATTGGAAGAATTGGTTGTATCATATGGAGGATAGTTGTAGAAATATTTTATACAAACCGTACAAGGATTTCTACCAAATCGTATAAACTATAATTTTACCCGATTTGGTAATTAAGGTTGCAACCCAATTCTACCAAATAAGGAAATAATGCTAGTTTGAGGAAATCTATTACAAAATTGATCGATTTGAATTACAATACTTATTCCAGATAGTTGGTTGTGTTCCAAATCATACTAGGTATAGGTTTGTATGATTTGGAATATACAAATACATGATTTGATTATCCTACAATTTTTTTTGGCAAGTTGAACTAGTGTACAATGGAGATTGTATAGGCTCATGATTTGTATAATTTGGGGTTTGAGATATTGGGAATAATTTCCATAGCTTCTAAAATAACTCCTCATAAAAAATAATATACTTCTATCACTTACATTCGATGTCATTACCTTATCAAACATTGGTATTTTTAAAAACATATCAAAAAGTGTTGTAGTTAAGAAGATGGTAAAAGTGATAAACTTCAGTACACAAATTCTAGGTGAATGATACACACCAATATACAAAGGCTAGGATACAGGATCAAGGAGAGAAAATATTAATTAGAATGATCATGAAAATTGCTCAAAGGAGGAACAAGAACAATGTTGAACACAATACATATGAACCAGTGATAGAGCAAGTATAGACATATGATGAAGTAGAGATTGGGAAGTTGGATATACTACTGATTGATATGAAATATGAGGAACAAGAAACATCCAGGGTTGAGATGAGTGTTGATGTAAGAGAAGGTGTTAACTAGGGAACTATGAGAGAGCAAAGGGAGTGAATGATAACACCTGAGAAAGTGGTAGACTGGTTGCAAAGGAGTGCGGTGGACAGGAGTCAGGCACCATATCAACAAAACATGAAGTCTCAGGAGGAAGGACCAAGGCAAAAACCTACACATTAATTAATGAGGTTGTGTATTGAATACACATAGGAGATCAATAGATGATTATTCAGTGAATATAATATTCCTTGAGTAGACGATTCTAATGAAGACCAACAGAGTGAGTCACCTATAAGGTGGAATTAGTTAAGGACTCTAGGTGATACTTCGTCAAGTGAAGAAGAAGAACCACTAGTAATGGCTAGTATAGCTATGAAGGTTGGGAAACAAATATTCCCACCCTTCATGGGTGTAAAGAGGAAGGTTTTCACTAGTGATGTAGTTTGTGACACTCCTCAAAAAAATAAAAGAGGTAAAATATTGTATAATATTAAAGATATTGACATGGAAGATGTTATCATGGAAGATGTTGATATGGAAGATATTATTATGGAAGATGTTGTCATGGAATATGTCCAAATAGAACAACTTATCATATAATAAAAATAGGATTGTACAATTTTAGAAGAGGGAACTATATGATTGTTGATCACGATACTCGCATCAATGATTTTACTTGTGGTAGCCAAGATTTTATGTACATGCACCTATGGTATTAAACAAAGTCAGTTAAAGATAAATGAGTTGGTTTGCATGATGAATGTTATGGACCAATTTTCTAGAGAATCATGAAATTTGAAGATACCAATATGGATGGCACAATATGTAAAATATATTTACAAGGGCATGAAGTATGATTGGGGAGCATTATTATAGGAATGGATGTAAAAATAATTGATAGTGAGAAGGAAGACATTCACTGTGACCTTTCATGCCATTGCACTATTATTGGATGCAGTATCAGGATTGGGAATTCACTTTTTAGTAAGAACCCAATTGAGGAAAATAGCACTTGGTCAACCAAACATATTTCAATGGGTAAATATTGTACCTTTACCAAAATACACTCCAGATAACAATAAGTCTAAGAAGAGTACAAAGCAACCAACATCGACAATGCAGGATGAGTATGAGACTGCATCTGATGAAGATGTACATCTAAAGAGAAAGAGAAGGTGACAGTTGGAACTGGCCTTAGAATAGTAGGTCTATGTCCACAAGCTTTAGGAGCAACATAGATCTTTTGTAGATGAGAACACAGAGTAGCAATCTAGTCCTGTATAAATTCATACATGATGACAAAGAGATATATAGGTGAAGTTAGTACATAAATTACAACTCGAGTTAGCACTAGAGGAAGGTTAATCTAACTCAAAGTGGGTAGATCTATCAAATTTGAAAATACTAGGTGTAGAAGGAATGGGAAAAACAATGGTATCCCAAAAATTACTCTAGATCGCTGATTTTGAATTTTGGATTCATCTAGATACTTGATGAGAATGGTGATAGTACCACCAATTGAAAAATTAAAGGTCATTCTGGAGATTCCATTGGAAGCACCTAAGGATACATATAAAATAAAAATTATGATGAGATGCGATCACATCCAGTAGGAACAAACGAATGTATAGGTACCATAGGAAGAGGCTACTGTTGACTAAAGAACATACACTAATACTAAGAGGGGGCGTGAATAGTATAGTGCCCATTTTTTAATTTCTTTCCAAACCAATATAAATTAGTGTCCTTAATTGCAATAACCAAATATAGCAGTGTACATTAATGACATAGATAACAATAGTAAACAAGTGCACAAATCACCACACACAATTGAGACACAAGATTTAACATGTTTCCCCTAATGTGGGGTACTCCACAAGATAATATCCTTATAATATTTTGCATAGAAATAAGGATACTTATCCCAATATAAATTATTACTTTGATCTACTCAAAGTTAGGCAATACACTGATCTGCTCATGTAGGCAATCCACTGATCTGCTTTAGCAATCTCACCAAGAACTTGCCCAAATATGCTCTAGTAAGCTCACCAAGAACTTGCCCAAATAGCAAGCTCACCAAGGACTTGCTCAAAATACTCTCAATAAGCTCATCAAGAACTTGCTCAAAATATTCTCAACAATATCACTAAGAACTTGCTTAAAAATTGCTCATCAAGATCACCAAGAACTTTCCAAAAATCTGCTCAACAAGCTCACTAAGAAGTTGCTCAAAATCTGCTCAACAAGTTCACTAAGAACTTGCTCAAATGTTGATCCAAATATTTCCACAAATTTATCCCAAAAGCCTTCTCAAAGGCTCAATAAATCATACCCAAAAACTACCACAAATCTGTCGACAAATCTGTCCCAAAAGCCTTATCAAAGGCTCAAACAATCATGCTCAAGTATCACTCAAATATCATTCACAAATATATGAAGGCAAGGCTCAATGATGAATTCAACAATGGATGAAAACAATGATCCACAATGATATCAACTCAAATCAATCTCAACTCAACTCAAGTCAATCTTAACTCAACTCAAATCTTATAGAAGCATAAAGAGAATTGTTAGAGAATCAATATGTTCTAATATCAAAGCTCAATATCAACCCAAATCAATCTCAACTCAAATCAATTCAATATTAAATCAACTCAAATATTATAGAAGCATAAAGAGAATTGTTAGAGACTCGATATGTTATAATCTGAAAGCTCAATCTCAACCCAAATCAGAATTATAGAATTGTTTGTTTCATGGGACTTGAACAATCACCTAACACAATCACTTGACTAGGCTCAATCAACTCAACTCAACCAATCACCACAAGGGACAAATATTTCTCACAAAACCCTAGTCCAAGCATGTATCAACCAACTCAAATGTTTCCAACAATGCTCAACCACAAATCTCACATAACAATGATACTCATGTTCTTTTCTAACTCAAGTTATTTGCATAACCAATGGGCTTCAAAAACTATGCTTATAAAACAAGGTTTAAACACAACTCTCAAAACAGAAAACCTTGAAGCATTCAACCAACCACTTTCGAAAAGGAAACCAAAATCAATCCTTTTCTCTCCAATGATATTTCATAAATCAACCACCATAACAAAGTCAATGGAGAATATTGTTCATACCTTTTTATGCCTTATTGGATGTCCACTAAATCTACCACACTCAACAAACTTATTTTTCAAATTTCAACAAGGGTTAGAGATCATGATTAATATCACAACAATAATATCGAAATAACATCTTATAACTCCTACTCAATAAGATACAACATGTCTGCGCATGAAAGAATTAATCACCTTTGAAAAAGAACAAAACAACCTTCACTTTTGAAACCCTTTAAAAAAATAGAAATATTTCTTTACATACACATTATTTCTCCCTCTAAGCAAGTTAATCAAATATCCCTCAAAATAATATTTCCAATGATATATAATATGATATACTTTCAAAATGAGAAACACTAGAAATCTCTCTTTTTCTAAACATGCATCACAACCCTTATTCCTCCTAGGGTAACTTTAGACAAAATAAAATATATTAAAAAAATTATTAACTTGCCTTTGTCCCTGACAGGATTCGATCTCGTGATGTCTCCTTGCTTAGCACTTTAACCATAGCCAACCTACCATTGGTCCACACACCCTCACGTGTCCAAAGGGACATGAACAAAAATTTATACCATAAAATTCTGCACTCTTCGAAAAACTTAATAGCGCTTCGAGTACTTCAACAAAGCAAATAACCATGGAGGGACTCGATCGCAAGACCTCCTGAATAACACACAACACACGAAAAACTAGGCCAAATATGCCTATGCGTCTTATTAAACTCCATGAATGATTTTTCAATAGACCAAAGTCACACTTCTCTCTCTTTTTGCAATTCGTTCCCTAATCGAAGGCATCCGAAAAATAAGCGCTGGGGGTCCTAAAGTCTAAGATTTTGTTGGCATATATATATATGCCTTTCCTCTTTCTTTAGATGTTGGCACTATAAATTAATATATCCTTTCCTCCTTTATTTAGTCAATGCTATAATTAATATAATTAATTTTAAAATTAAAATTTATATTTTAAATAATTTAAAATTTAAACTAAATATTTAAAATTAAATATCTCCATCACCGAGGCACCTGTTTCGACGAAATGAAAAGACAACCTAGTTTTTAATAAAAATCCATTTCAAATATGCCATCCATGGTTTTAAATAAAACCTTTTATTTTTCTTGCCTTGGTTTTCACAAAAACCTTGTATATATCAATGCTCTCTAAAATATCATAAATGCTTATTTATGAAATGCTTTGGCCACCAAAAATCAATGTGATCCATGTGACATCAATGATCCTTGTGACATCAATGACAACATAAAATAACTCAAATTACCAACAATATCCCCCTTTGTCATTTATGGCAACACCTCTAATGCAAAAACCACAATCACTGCAAAAACCATCTCTAAGAATCAAAGCTGCTCCCCCTAACTCAATACTCTCTATGGAGGCTGCTCCCCCTAACTAAATGCTCTCTTTTGAGGATTATCCCCCTAACTCAATGCTCTCTCCCTTACTCAAATATCTCCCCCTTTGACATCAATGGCAAAAGGGACACCTATGGGGCTAAAAGATATGACTCTTTAGCTTAGCCCCTTCACCACCTTCTCTCTTGAGGTGATTAATTTTGGGGTAGGAGTAATTTTACTCCCATATTACATTGTTTCTTTCCTCTATAAACTTCCTTCCATATTTTTCTGATATCCTTCTATTGATGAATTACTTGATCTTCTTGTCTTGAACCTGTTTGACCTTCTTTTCTTGAACCTGTTTGACCTTCTTGTATTGAACCTGTTTGGAATTGAGTCCTACACCATTTTGCAATATGTCCAAATTTATTGCAATTAAAACACTTGATATTGTAGCCTTTGGATGGTGCCCATATCCTGAATTCTTTCTTGAAATAATTTCCATATCCATTCCTTTCCTGAACCCTATATTGTGAAGTTTTGTTTTCATGACCATTATGACCATGACTTTTGATTTATGTAGCTCTAAAACCAAAACCATGTTGCTCATTTTAGTTGCACTAATAAGCTCTATGACCAATCATTTTGCATAAGAAGCAATGTACCTGAAAACCATACCTCCTTCCTTTGAATTTTCTTCTAGAAAAATTAAAATTCTTTGATCCATGGATCCTGGAGTGTATAGCCCTGTGTCCAAATTTATTACAAGAAAAACAATGTCCTTGAAAAGTCCTTTGTTCATTCTTTGGTTCCTCATACCTTTCTTGAAAATTATCCTTATGATCATTTTCAACTTGTGCATTGCATCCTTGAACCTTGTTTGTAGTATCTAAATCCTCTTCCTTAGTTTCTTCCTTGCTTTCCTCTTCAAGAATTTCTTTTCATTTTGAACTTGATTCACCTATCTCAAAACAAGATTCAAAATGAATATTAGGAGCCATAGGAACTTTGGAACTTTCTTCATAAAACTTAGGTACTTCCTTGTTTTCATCTGTTAGAACTTCCTTTCCTTTTGAGTGTGATTCCCCAAACCTGAAATATGAGACCTTTGGTGCTTTGGGACCTTCCTCTTCTTTCTCTTCATTTGTGTCAAATAACAAATTGGCATCCATATTTATTGTCTCTAAAATACATGTTTCCTTCTTAGTGAAAATATCTTGACCTTTTGAGTCATGTGATGGATCAAACTTCTCAAGTATGAAACATCTCAATTCTTTTAGATTCTCCTTAACCTCTTGTAGTTGCTCATGGATATCATTGAAGTTTTCCTTTAGATCAACTGAGACATATGTATTTATTACAATGTTATATTGCTTAACTTCTTCTGTTTGGAGTGAATGTTCTTCTTCTAATTATTTTATCCCATAGAAAAACCCTTCTTCATCTTAACTATCACTAAGATCATTATAATATTCTATAGCAAACAAAATTTTATGATTTCTTTTACCATGTCTGTTTCCTTTATGTGTCATATCATCTTAACTATCACTGAAACCATTGTAATATCCTGATCTATGATCTCTTTGACCACATACAATGCACTGTTCTCTTTCACATTCTATTCCTAGAAATATATGTTCTTCCTTTTCATCATCTGACTTGTCTCTATCACTATGATCTGAGCTATCACTTGCTTCTACAATGTAGTAAAAATTTCTTCTTCTCATACCTGCCTTGCTTGTACTTATCATCTTTGTCATGTTTATGTTTTCCATATTCTTTTCTTCTGTGACACTGCTTTTCATCATCACTATTTTCTTCATGTGGACACTTGTGTGCATAGTGAACAAAATCACCACACTTTTATCATTTGAATTTCTTCATATCCCTATAATTTCTTAAGTCTTTTTTCCTTTTGATGAAGTTAGCTTCCTCATAATTATCTGAATCTCTATCTGTCTCTGGAACTTTCCCTTTGTTTTTCTTTGAAGCCTTGAATGCAATCTCTTTTATTGGAACCTGATGCTTACTCACCCTCATATCATAAGCTATGAGAGTTCCTTGCAGTTCTTCCATTGTTAGCTTGTTGATATCCATTGTTTCTTCTATTGCTGAAATCTTTGCATCATACTTCATGGGAAGTGATCTCAAAACTTTTTGAGTAACTTTTGATTCTTTCATCTCAAATCATAGGCCTTTCATGGTGTTATTAATCTCATAAAATCAAAGTAAAAACTTTGCAATATCTTCAGAAGCTTCCATTTTTAATTCCTCAAATATTTTTCTATGAGTTTTTAGTTTTGCCAACTTTACCTTTGAATCTCCTTCATAAGTATTATGCAACTTGGTCCACATTTCACTAGCTGAATTACATACCATGACCTTTGCAAAATCTATTTCATGTAGCCCACTCAAAATATAATTTATTGCCCTTGCATTGATCTCAACCCATTTCCTAATAGTCTTATCTACCTCAGGATCACCTTTATACTCTTTTTCAACCATCTGCCATACCTCATATCCTTGTGATATCAAGTAGTTATTCATTCTCATGCTCTAGAAAGCATAATTGTTATCATCAAACAATGGAGCCTTATTTGTAGATAATCCATTCTATGAAGACATCTATGTTCTTGTAGAATCTACCCTCAAGCTGTTAGCCTTTTAGAAGGAACCTGCTATGATACCAATTTAAGAACACAAGCTTATACTAAGAGGGGGGGTGAACAATATAGTTCCCACTTTTTACTTTTTTTCCAAATTAATATCAATTAGTGTACTTAATTGCAATAACAAAAATATAGCAGTGTGCATTAATGACATAGATAGAAATAGTAAACAAGTGCACAAATCACCACACACAATTGAGACACAAGATTTAACATGGTTCCCCAAATGTGGGGTACTCCATAAGATAATCTCCTTATAATATTTCACATAGAAATAAGGATCCTTATCCTAATACAAATGATTACTTTGATCTACTCAAAGCTAGGCAATACACTGATCTGCTCAGGTAAGCAATCCACTGATATGCTTTAGAAAGATAAAAAAGAACTTGCCCAAATATGCTCTAGCAAGCTCACAAAGAACTTACCCAAAATCTGCTCAACAAGCTCACCAAGAACTTGCTCAAAATACGCTCAACAAGCTCACTAAGAACCTGCTCAAAATATTCTTAACAAGCTCACTACGAAATTGCTCAAAAACTACTCATCAAGCTCACCAAGAACTTGCTCAAAATCTGTTCAAAAAGCTAACTAAGAACTTACTAAAAATTTTCTCAACAAGCTCACTAAGAAAATTTTCAAATATTATCCCAAATATGTCCACAAATATTTCCCAAAAGCCTTCTCAAAGTCTCAATCAATCATACACAAAAACTGGCACAAATTTTTCCCAAAAGACTTCTCAAAGGCTCAACCAATTATGCTCAGGTATCACTCAAATCTCATCCACAAATATATGAAGGCAAGGCTCAATGATGAATTCAAAAATGAATAGCAATGCACTCTACAATGGATGGCAACAATGATCCACAATGATCTCAACTCAAATCAATCTCAACTCAACTCAAGTCAATATTAAATCAACTCAAATGTTATAGAAGCATAAAGAGAATTGTTAGAGACTCAATATGTTCTAATCTCAAAACTCAATCTCAAAAAAATCAATATCAACTCAACTCAAGTCAGTATTAACTCAACTAAAATCTTAAAGAAGCATAAAGAGAATTGTTAAGGACTCAATATGTTCTAATCTCAAAGCTCAATATCAACCCAAATCAAAATTATAGAATTGTTTGTTTCATGGGACTTGAACAATCACCTCACACAATCACTTGACTGGGCTCAATCAACTCAACTCAACCAATCACCACAAAGGACAAATATTTCTCAAAAAACCCTAGTCAAATATTTCCAACAATGCTCAACCAAAAATCTCACATAACAATGATACTCATGTTCTTTTCTAACTCAAGTTATTTGCATAACCAATGGGCTTCAACAACTATGATTATAAAATAAGGTTTAAACACAACTCTCAAACTAGAAAACCTTGAAGCATTCAACCAACAAATTTCAAAAAGAAAACCACAATCAATCATTTTCTCTCCAATGATATTTCAAAAATCAACCACCATAACAAAGTCAATGTAGAATATTGCTCATACCTTTTGATGCCTTATTTGATGTCCACTAAATACGCCACACTCAACAAAATTATTTTTCAAATTTCAACAAGGGTTAGAGATCGTGATTAATATCACAACAATAATATCCAAATAACACCTTATAACTCCTACTCAATAAGATACAACATGTCCCTTCATGAAAGAATTAATCACCTTTGAAAAAGAACAAAACAACCTTCAATTTTGAAACTGTTTACAAAAATAGAAATATCTCCTTACATACACCTTATTTCTCCCTATAAGCAAATTAATAAAATAGCCCTCAAAATAAGCTTTCCAACGATATATAATATGATATAATTTCAAAAGGAGAAACACCAAAAATATCTATTTTTCTAAACATGCATCACAACCCTTATTCCTCCTAGGGTAACTTTAGAAAAAATAAAATATATTAAAAAAATTATTAACTTGCCTTTGTCCCTGACAGGATTCCATCTCATGACATCTCCTTGATCAGTGCTTTAACCACAACCAACCTACCATTGGGCCACACACCCTCACGTGTCCAAAGGGACACGAACAAAAACTTATACCATAAACTTATGCACCCTTCGAAAAACTTAACAATGCTTCGAGCGCTTCAACAAAGCAAATAACCATGACAAGACTCGATCACAGGACCTCATGCGAACACACAACATACAAAACACTAGGCCAAATATGCCTATTCATCTTATTAAACTCCGTGAATGATTTTTTAATAGACCAAAGTCACACTTCTCTCTCTTTTTGCAATTCGTTACCCAATCGAAGGCATTCGAAAAATAAGCAAAACCTTTTATTTTGCCTACCTTGGTTTTCACAAAAACCCTGTATATATCCATGCTCTCAAAAATATCATAAATGCTTATTTATCAAATGTTTTGGCCACAAAAACTCAATGTGATCCATGTGATATCAATGATCCATGTGACATCAATGAAAACATAAAATAACTCAAATTGCTAACACTGAACAAATAGTTGCAACTCAAAAGGGAGTGCAATCAAACTTGCAAGATGAAGGTTTGATAGCCTAGTAAAAAGAGGACTTGTCTAAGTTGTAGGAGGAATTCCAAATACTAGTGGAAGAGCAAAAGTATAAAAAAAAGTCATTAATGTTGAGGAGATGCAATCATCGATAAAATAAGAGATTAGTAAGGTGGTAGCACATAGTCCACCACTAGAGGGAACAATAACTAGTAGGATGAAAGAAGTTGGAGGAAGTTATCATCCACAAGGAGAAGAAGAAGGATAGACCCCACCACAGGATAACATTGAGGAGCTTTGAACAAGCTTCCTAGTGGAAGTACCTCATTTTTATTAGGTGGAGGATGTGGGTGAAAATATCGATGAGCAAGTGGAACACATATTTCGATAGGATAGTGAGATATTTTCTAGCATCAAATTACAGTTTTGTATTGGTGATGTTAGGCAATTGAAATAGTGGAATGAAATTCCAATCATGGAATATACCACTAGAATTACATCATCACATTAATATCCAATACAAATTTAAAATAGGTATTAATATGGAAAACAATTCCAATCATGGAATATGCCACTAGACTTGCATCATCACATTAACCGGTTAGAAAGAAAGAGTGCTAGCCCCCCAAACATCCCCCCACACATGTCGAAAATAAATGTTAAAAGTTTGGATTAAAATAGGAATATTTAACTAAGTCCAATGCAATCATAAAAATATTCAAAAACACGTCCCAAGAAGCTTATGGTACCATATCTCTTTCCCTTAAAGTTGGAACCAAGATTTTAGATACATTTTTCTATGTGGTACCTTGCCTTTCATATTTTAATATTCTTCTCGGACGTCCTTAGATCCATGCAATAAGGGCTGTCCCTTCTACTCTTCATCAAATTTTGAAGTTTAAATTTAAGGATCAAGGTGTTACCATTCCAAGTGACCCTCAACCATTTGAATATTGTTCAAATGTTGAACAAACTCAGTTTGATCTCAATGTTTATACTTCAATTTCATCATTTGTTTCTCCAATATCCTCATATCAAAAATCTAAGCAGTTCAACAATCCAAAAGTGAGTGAGGAACCTCTAATAAATTCATGATGCGATCAGAAAAATTAGTTTCTTCAAGAACCTCTTCTGGATAGATCTCATCAAGGTTTGGATTAGAGTAATGAGGAGCGGATTCCCCTTATCCCTCTAACATCTTGTTTTATAATATAATAAATTCTATCTGTTCTAATGATAAATATTCTACTTCTCATAAATATCTTGTAGTGTTAGGGATTTATCCTTCTTATGCTAAGAATAATGGTTGTGTTTGTGTATTGATTATCGTGTTATGGGTGACACAGAAAGAGCTATGAAGGAGCCTCTCCATGATTATAATCATCGAGATGGCTTGCCTTCTATATTTTTATTTGATGAAGAAGTCCTTTGAATGCATGTTATTTTTGTTAAGATAGGAGGTACAATTAAAATGTGTGTCAACTATCATTTTTATTGCTTTTTTAACATAAAATAAAATAAAATAAATAATTAATTAGACATGCATTTAGCATAGGTTTATATTGCATTTTATTGCTTGCTCATATTGCATGATTACATGTCATACTTTGCATGGTTTCCTGACATTATGTTCCTCTTGCATTTTTTCTTGTCATAATTGCATGATTGCTTGTTCATGACTTCTTTTTCATATAGCTTCAAGGGGTTCATGAAAATGGCAAGTGATGACACCTATTTAGGTCATATTTCACATGCATTGCACTTTCACTAGGGCATTCTTCTCTTTTTTTTCACATTTCCTCCTTGAATTTTCACTAGCTGAAAATTCAAGCTAAGGGCACACACACATAGTTCTATGCTCCTCATTTTATTCCTCTTATTTCTTCTATAAAATGCACACACTCATCATGTTATGCTCATATTGATTGGTCCATACATATATAAACATATACTTCTTAGGTACTACTGGTATATACATACATTTTTTACATCAACATACACTATAACACACCTATCGGGTTATGTCTCTCTTTGAATTAGTGGAACCAAAACCCCATTATAGGATCATATCCTTGGCCATTTACAATAGGCCTTAGTATACATCCTAGCAGGTAATTGCCCCATAGCAGTCACTAGTGAGCAATCAACCATAGTGGGTTACACTATACACTTCACTTATTGGTCCATATTTAGTGAGTACTATTGTCATAGTGAGTTCTTCACTCCATACATGGACCATATTTTGAACATAAAACCGTCTAGTTAGGGTTCTAATTTAGCTTCCTTCTCAATTTTAGATGGTTGATCTTTGGAGTTTTATCATTGTCTTCTTTTTCTTCTTCTGCTTCACAACTTTTTTTTTCTTCTTCTCTCTTCTTCCCTTATTATTTATTTCCCCTTATTATATTCATCCATGCATTTCATGCTAGTTGCATTAGGTTCATACTATACCTAGTGATCTTTGGTTTTTTTTGTTTTCTTTCTTTATTCTCTGTGTTCTCTATGTTTTGCCTTTTCTTTCTTTGTATTTTTCGAGTTTCTTAAGGAATTTTTCTTTCCTTTCGAAACTCGAGGGGACACCCTACTTATAGAGGCATTAATGGTAGTAATGTCTCATCCCTTTTACATAAAACTGACCACCCCCTTTTCTATGTTTGTTGTATTCTTGCCCATAGGAGTTTATATCTTTCTTTGATGTATTTACTCGGCCATAAATGCATCAAAGAGGGGGTAAAATGCAAACACAAAAGAATGACCCACTTTGAGTGGGCAATATTCCTTAGTGTCCCTAAGAGACCCTCACCCCTTACCAAGAGCAAGGGAAGGCCTCTATCCCTCCCTTTATTAATTTATTTGTCTTTTAGAAAAATCATGCCCCATCTTTATGAGGCATGACTTCACACCAAAAATATCGTGCCCCATCAGGACATGGCACAACTTCACTACTTAACCTAGTTTTTTATTTTATTTTATTTTATTATTTTTTAAGCTTGCTTTGACCCAGGTTTAAACCTTCTCGCATGTTTTGGTGTCAGCTGTGAGTTTATTTGTGCCCACTTTCCTTCCTCCAATTTTTTCTATAAAAGGAAGGATGTTCTTGCCAAATCAAATACATGCAAAGTTCAAGTACAAGTTTGATATGCAAACTTTCTATGTGTGATCTATATGCAAATTATTGTAGTTTATTCTGATTTACTTTCTCTACTGTAAGCTAATTCCTGAAGTATGAATTTTATATTTGATCTTCTATTACACAGATTGGATTGATTAGTTGCGTGACTTGGTGTATCTATGGCATAGCTTGGAGAGACAGAGTGCTTGTATGGATACTTGGTTCTCTTCTGCTTACTTTTGTGATGTCCATTAGGATTTGATCACTTTGTTATCTGCATTTATTTCATCTTCTGCATTCGATTCTTATTTTTATTTAGTTTGCAATGAAATCATGCCTAGCATTGGTGAGGTGCAACTTTGCTTACCCTAATTAGGGCAAAGTTATTCTCAAAAGCAAAATCATGCCCCATATAGGCAGGGCACGACTTTGTTTCTATAATATCACACCCACTTTAGGCAAGGCATGATTTTGTCCTAGGGCACACCGAGGGTAATTTTTAGATTCTACTTTTACTATTACATTCCATTCTATCTCTAGATCATATTGTTGTACTTTTATTTTTGTTTTTTGCTGCTATATTTCTAATTTATGATTAAATATCCAAAGATCAATTTTTGCTTTTGTATTAAAAGGCTATCTAAAAGGACCTAGGGGTCTTGACTACTGCTAAATCTATCATACAATGGCCTATGCAAGCCCCCTAATACTAATTTCATTTTTTAGTGTTTCATAAGTGATATTGTAGGAACAAGAATCTTTGATATCATTGGACAAGAGGTAGTAAAGGACTAAATCAACCATCGGTCTAGATAAGTACTCTATCAATCTTATTGGTTGATAATCTAGTCTTATTGTTGATTTCTATGCATTTGAAAGAGAAGAGCATCTAGCTTGCATCTAGGGATAATTTTTGTGTATTTACTCCTGAATGGTTTTGCTTTAAAGGTTTTCTAAAATAAAACCCTAGGCTAGTGAACATTCAAAAGAAAGAGTCATTCTAGGATAGCCCTTGTATGCCTGCATTCTGTTTCCAATTACATTATTCTATTTTTTGCATTGTCATTTACCTTTCCTAATTTAGAATTAGAAAGGCCAAACTTAGGTTTTTGTCTTGAAACTGAATACATCAAATAATCATGAATATTTTGAGGACTTGGAGTGAGTCCTTAAACCATTCCTGGTGAACCCTTCCCCCTAGCACCAAGTGTAGAGAACAACACAACCCCCACGGTTTGCACCATAAGGCTTTATACCTTTACGGATCCAGCATTTTAGGAATTATATGTGATAGGGTAGTTTTCCCCTTCTACAACACCCTACCAAAAATCCCCAAAGGTACACATAAAACCTTTGGTTGTAAAAAAGCCCCAAAGGTACCCATAAATACTTTGGTCACCAAAAATCCCCAAAGGTACTCATAAAAAATTTGGTCACCCAAAATGCCCCAAAGGTATCCATAAAACCTTCGATAATCCAAAAAGCCTCAAAGATATTAATAAAACCTTTGGTTACCCAAAAAGCCCCAAAGATATCCATAAACCCTTTGGTCACCCAAAAAATCCCAAAGGTATCCATAAACCCTTTGGTCACCCAAAATGCCCCAAAGGTATCCATAAAACCTTTGGTCACCCAAAATGCCCCAAAGGTATCCATAAACCCTTTGGTCACCCAAAAATCCCCAAAGGTACCCATAAATCCTTTGGCCACCAAAAATCCCCAAAGGTACCCATAAACCCTATGGTCACCCAAAAAGCCGCAAAGGTACCCATAACTCCTTTGGTCACAAAAAATCCCCAAAGGTACCCATAAACCCTTTGGTCACCCAAAAAGCTCCAAAGGTCTGCATAAACCCTTTGGTCACCCAAAAATCCCTAAAGGTACCCATAAACCCTTTGGTCACCCAAAAATCCACAAAGGTACCCATCAATCCTTTTGTCACCAAAAAGCCCCAAAGGTACCCATAAACCCTTTGGTCACCAAAAAGAGCCATAAAGGTACCCATAAACCCTTTGGTCACCCAAAAATCCCCAAAGGTACCCATAAACCCTTTTGTCACCCAAAAATCCCCAAAGGTACCCATAAACCCTTTGGTCACCAAAAAATCCCCAAAGGTACCCATAAACCCTTTTTTCACCCAAAACACCCCAATGACATCCATTAAGCCCATTGGTCAAATGTATATATATTAATAAAAATACAAAAACATCATTAAAATAACAAAAATATAAAAATATCTCATTATATTTCATATGGCTACATTATACAGTCATTTGCATTACCATCATTACATTTTGCATTCTAGAGTTGCTCATACATGTCTAGCACCAGGTCTGTACACTAGCCATCCTTCAAAATCAACTTTGTCAAAATTAATTATTAACACCCATCTACATTACAATCATTATTTCCATCCACATTCCCTGGTAGGGTACGTAGGAATAGATATTTGGGGATTTATTATTATATTGTATAAGGGTTGGCATAGGCCACACATAACCCAAGGTTGATTGTATTATAATATAATATTATATTATATTATATTATAATATTATATTATATTATATTATATTATAATATAATATAATATTAGTAGTAGGCTCTCCAAAGTAGAATAAGAATATGGATATATAAGAAGAGATATTTGTCATTGTAATCATTCATATCATTGAAGAAGAATCTTATGTAATCGTCGTGCCCACGAAGTGGCCTCTCATATTGGGAGATCTTGTGGAGTTATTCCTTCCTTAAGGATTATTATTGGTGTTGCCCTACCTTAAGGGTATTATCTATCTCTCTCATTTGTGGATTGTTATTGTGGATAATGTATTGTGGATGAATGATTTGATATTTCTGCATATTGGTGAATGGTTCATGTTTAATAATAAAAATTTATGCAACAAGTGGTATCAGAGCAACGATTTTGGCAAAGTGGGGATTTTTGTGTGAAACCCTAGAATTAGGGCAATTTTTTTTGGAAAAACATCTCATCTTTCAAGAGCCATATCTCTGCGCAAGTTTATCTGATTCAGGCGATTCTTGATCAAATTGTGCAGAATTTGAAGAGCTTTAAAATGAGTGGTCATATGAAGGAATCCGAGTAGTATTGAGGGAGATACGACCTTTTGAATTTAGTCATCCGAAACAAGGATAGTGACGAATTTCGCAGATTTTTTTTGGAAAAACGCCTCATATTTCAGCAGCCATATCTTTGCAATAGTTAATACGATTGAGGCGATTCTTGGATCAGATTGTGTAGAATTTGAAGACCTTTAAAATGAGTGGTCATATGAAGGAATCCGAGTAGTATTGAGGGAGATACAACCTTTTGAAGTCAGCCATCTGGAACAAGGAAAGTGACGAATTTTCAAGTCGCGAATTTTTCAAAAGACAATTTGTTTAGTTCGGGTAAGCAAATCAGTTGCACTTTATTTTGTTTGGAAGAAAAAATTGCAGATCTAGTTGTCTATGTGGAATTTTAGCTTCAAATCAGTGGAAAGATATTTATTTTCATAAAACCCTAGTTTGCATTAGGGCATGATATATATTTTCATGAAACCCTAGATTTGCATTATCTGGAGGTGAACTTATGGATCTAGAAATATTTTCTGGAGAAGATGATATTGATGTTAGGGAATGGTGGAATACGTTTAGGTCTCCATATCATGATATTTCTTTTGAGAAATCCTTCCTGGATATATGTTTTAAAGGGAAAGCTTTGTCTTGGTGGATAAAATTTTGTAAAGAAAGGAATATTGAATATACTTGGGATGAAATAAATCATGAATTCTTGCGTATATGGGATCCATATTATATAGATTACCTAATGGATATCATTGAAGATGATGAAAAGAAACTATAGGAAACTCAAAATGAGCGGAATGCAATAAAAGGAGAATGTGAAGTTTTAAAGAAACAAAATGAAGACTATGAAAAAGAAATAAAATTACTCATTAAAAAAGAGGAAAAGGTCAGGGAAGATAAAAAAGATATCAGTATATAGACAGAGGAAACCATACCTTTGGTAGAAGATAAATTAGAAAATGGACAAAGGAATTTGTTTGAATCTAAAAAGTCTATTATGCGGGTTCATGGAAGCATTCAAAAGGAACAAGTTATTATTTCCATTGACCCTGGTAGTAGATATAATTTTATTAATATTGCTTTGGCTAAGAAGTTGCAAGTTCAAGCAACAAAAATCAAGGACATACAGACTAGAGGGTGAGAATGTTCAGATTTTTGAAGATTTAAAGATCACCATGGATAAATATGTTTTACATTCAGATTTCTATGCTATTGAGATGGATGATAAGGATATTGTTCTTGGTTATCCTTGGTTAGATTCTTTGGGTACTATTAACATTAATGTGCAAAAGAAGTTTATGAAGTTATGGTACAGGAAAAAGAAGATAACATTACAGGATATTTCTCAGCTTAAGAAGCAAGGATCCAAGGAAAATAAAGAAGCGGTTGTAGAGAAACAAATTGAAGAACCTGAAACAAAATCCAAGAAGGTCGTAGTAGCAAAAGAGTCCATGGAAGAAGTAGCATAAACTAATTCAGTGGACATAATAGTAACAGAGTCCAAGGAAGCTGTGATAGAAGAGCACAAGGACACACCAAACAAAGAGAACATGAAAGAACAATGTGTAGAGGAATTTAAAATAATGGAGCCAAATGTTGAGAAGTCAAAGAAGGTAGAACATCAAGTAAAGGTTGCACCATATCGCCATCCACACCACCATGAGCGAAAACAATATTGGAGACATGGTTCAAGGCAACAATATTATGGTTCTACATGTAATCAGCAGGGCACCAACTATGGCAGTGTTTGGCAAAGAAAGCATAGTGATCATGGTTTTCAGCATGGTTCATTAGCATCAAGGAACAAGTGGACCCATCATTCAAGTTATCAAAATACAACAGCAGAAGCGTGGAGCCAACGAAGCAGATTTGGATACTCAAGTAACAAAATGGCATACCAACATCATCGGGTTTCACTTGGATGGATGGATGATCGAGATTGGTACCAATTGCTAACATTGCTTAGCAAATCATACTATCAGATTTCTTCATATGTTTCGAGGATGAAACATTTGTAAGGAGGGTGGCATGGTAGGGTACCTAGGAATAGATATTTGGGGATTTATTATTATATTGTATAAGGGTTGGCATGGGCCACACATAACCCAAGGTTGATTGTATTATAATATTATATTATATTATATTATATTATAATATAATATAATATTAGTAGTAGGCTCTCCAAAGTAGAATAAGAATATGGATATATAAAGAAGAGATATTTGTCATTGTAATCATTCATATCATTGAAGAAGAATCTTATGTAATCGTCGTGCCCATGAAGTGGCCTCTCATCTTGGGAGATCTTGTGGAGTTATTCCTTCCTTAAGGATTATTATTGGTGTTGCCCTACCTTAAGGGTATTATCTATCTCTCTCTCATTTGTGGATTGTTATTGTGGATAATGTATTGTGGATGAATGATTTGATATTTCTGCATATTGGTGAATGGTTCATGTTTAATAATAAAAATTTATGCAACATTCCCCACCTTTCGTATTTGTGTATGTTTTCCTTCACCTAGTCATTTGTTATAAGACATCATTAGGATTTTCGATCACTGAATTATCTCTAGTTTTCTTTTCAAATTTTGGGGAAAGTTATTCTGATTTTTAGAAGTTAGATTCTTTCTTTGATTATACCTTGTATATGTCATAACCCTAACATATTCTCGCATTAATATATCCAAGTTTTGCACAAGGAAAGATGAAACCTCAAAGTGGTCCTTGTTACCTTAAGTGCAAAGTTTACCTTGCTCATCGCCCTATGCGCATGGTTCAAAAATAATAAGAATTACAAAATTATAAGATCCTACCTACCCAAAGCAATAAAAATCCCTTACCCCATGCCAAATCTAGGCAAGTATCCAAAGAGCAACAAATACAAAAGCAAAAATCCCCAAAATAAAAAGTGGTTTTTACCACTAACAAAAGCAAAAAAGTAAAATAAAGAATGGTTCTCACCACTACCAAAATTCCTTCCTGACCAAAACAAAAATGAGAAAATACCTAAATAAATTCAAAAATAAAAGAAAAAAAGGGAGTACTAAATTTGAATCCCTGGAATTATCAACATTTGGCAACCATGAGGTGATCGTCATTACAGGTTGGGTGGCATCAAGCCTACCTTGCAATGGTGGTATCCTTACATATAATGATATGTTTGTCACATTAGCAACCTTCATTTTTACAGACCAATGTCAACTTGTGAATGAGGTAGCTTTTGGTAGTCTATATTACCTAATGGTCTAATCCAACTAACATACAAAACTTAGTATCATGATACTCGTAGGGTGATATTTTATACAAATGGGCTGCATAAATCATGTTTGAAATTGGGGTAACTTTATGCATTATTATAGCAATGAAATCACATTCACACACAAAGATATTGAATATCATGGTCATCCTAGTAGATTTATACCTTGCCAAAAAGTCTTGCATGGTTAATATATAACTTTTGACTAGTTCACTAGAGTGTTTGAGTCTCATGAAAACCTCAAGGACATTCTATAACATCTTACTATTCATTCCATTCTGTACCATTTTATCACATGCTTGTTAGTTTACATTTTCACAATCCATTACATAATATTATGATAACGTTAAAAATAAATCGATGATTTTTATACAGTCTATGGTGCTAGCATCTAGTGTGTCAAATAATATTTATAATTCATCAATACATATTAACAAATCATCCATTATGCATACACACATGTACATATCATAAACTAACATCATATTACAATACATGCATACATGATATTGCATATATAAATGCATCAAAAAACCAAGAAGCAGACATAAATGCATATCTTTTCTCACCATCAAAAATCACAAAATTAACAAAAAAATCAAATAATCATCAAAAATTTCAAGTGAGCCTCTTATTCAGTTATTTACCCTATAAACTTGGTGGTTGTAGGGACTTGCACTCTATGCAATCTAGAAATTTTAGTAGATTAACATAAGGTGATTTGAACCAAATTATTCATTTATGAATTCAAAATTCTCCACTTCAATCCCCAAGAAGGCCATTGTGGTCAGACTGCTCCACATGAATGAGGTATTCATTTCATTTCTTCCATGAAATATCATCATCAAAACCACCAAAATCTTAAAAAACTGATAAATTTCACAATGGGTAAATATAAATGAACCCTAATAAATTTATATTGGTCAAGTGACTCATCGCTTTCATTATTGGTCATTCCCATATCGACTTAATTATGAATTCATAATCAAAATAAACACTCAAACACTCAAAAGTGTAACTTGCATACATTGAAAAGAATTATTGTCAAAGATAATTTCAAACCCACACTGGAGCACATAATTAAGCACAAATTCTAAAAACAAAGTCTTAGTCTTCCTGAAGCCTTGGGATGAATTCTAGAATAGGCTTATAAGAAAAATAAGGAACCAATACCAAGTATATCATAAGCCTAAACCTGTTCGAACAGTGTAGCTAAAAGGTTTACCAAAATCAAGGATTACAGGAATGTATGCTTCTTCCATGACAAGAGAATCTAAATTTGGTTAGGTTACCAAATAACCTTAATCAATTAACAATTTAGTCATCAAGTTTTGCTCTGCACTCTATTTCACATAATGCATCCTAAAAAGGGGCACCTATAGATACTAAAATCATATCAATCCTATTATACTACCAATATTCACTCTTATCAGCACCATATAGCCTCCTTGGGCAATCCTCAGAGGTAAAATAATGGTCATTACCACTTTTGGGAAGTTCTACCCCACTTTTGGGAAGATTTGAACCATGAAACAATGGTCACTCCACCCTGATATGACCACCAATTTCATGGCCACCCCACCCTAGGGTGGCCACCAAAAGCCACTCCTGGGTGGGACAGCCACCAAAATCCATCTCTACGGGGGACGACCAAGCCCTTGGACTCTTAAAAATTCAAGGGCAAGATAAATGACAATCAAATTCTACCATTTATCCTGCCCATTTATTTATGATAGATAGAGAGCGCATCAATTCAATCACAAACCTACAAATTGGAGGCTTGAATTAGAGGTTTCTCCCATCCAATCCATGGCAAGGTTTTTATAAATAGTGGCACTTGCCTCACATGGCTAATATTACCCATTTAACCTTGTGCTCTCTTAAGCTATAAATTTTTAGTACAATTTTGAGTATTTTTGCACCTTCTATTATGCTTTTCATTGTTCATATTCACTATTGCATGCATATCTTCAATTTCATCTCAATATGCATATGCTATTAATGAATTTGAGTTCTTTGTGTGTATATATAGGTATATCGATGCACAAGGAAGGAGCTACAAGTATGAATACAGATAGATCATCATAGTGGTACCAAACATCCACTCTTCGACAATTCGTGAGTGTGAGGAAGGCCTTGAAGTGCATCTAAGTCATTGAAAGGATTATATCCTTTGACATATTGTAATGATTATATCAATTTAGAGCCCTCAAGGGGATGCATTGTAACCATGAATTCAACAAGTTGATTAATATAAAGAGGACCCCATTTATTATATATATTGTTATCATGTTTACATTAAATATCGCTTTTGAATGCTTAAATAAATAGGTGCAATTCATTTCCCTTTGCTAGATGCACCATTTTTCCACTCTACATGGTGGATAGAATATTACAAGTATAAATGATGAAATAGCTACCACATTACTCATATATTTACAGTCTAAAATAATAAACATATCATAACCCTAAATCTTAAGGGATTACTAACCTAACATAGGGACTAAGATAATAATAATAATAAAGATAGCCAATACGGTTGTTTTGGAACTATTACACACATACCCCTTAGATTTTTCTTCAAAGCTATAAAAGACTAGAGAATTTTCACTAACCCCCACATCACATCTTCATCTAAAAGATATTTTCATATTTATTAGGAACTTCTACTACTAGTGATATCATAAATTATAGACATGAGACTACAATATATCATTTTACTAGAGGTTTAATCACCCTTCTATATCTCATACTATATTTGTCTACAATCACATCTTCTAAAAAATCAGCTAGTTATAACAAAAAACATAAAAACGATTATCGATCTTAGAAGTAGGAGGAAGCTCCAACTCATATGCCACCTCTCCAATATGATAAAACACATTTTAAGGACCTAGAATTGAGGTATCAATTTTTATTAGAATTTGTCTTTAGTGATAACTTCTTATAAGGCTATAGCCACAATAAGACCTTATCACTCATCTTATCCTTAAGGAGTTGGAGAATAATTTAACTTTTCTAAAGCAAATTATCTACATGGGGAATCTTGGATGATATCAGAACATAGTATATCATATATAGAAGTTTCTATCCATACAATGCTTCAAATGAGGACATATTGAGGGGAAAATAATAAGAAGTATTATTCCACTATTTTGTTAAAATAATCCATTTAACGTACTAATACTATTTGTTTGGGTAAAAATTTAGAGTTAAGTACCTAAACATTTATCTATTTGGCCATATGACTAAGGGTGGTAAGAAGTGTTCATATTTAGTTGAGTACCACTAAGAATGAATAATTCCTTTCAAAATTTGATAATGCAAATTGGATCACAATCACTGACAATAGACTTGGGCATAACACAATGCTTAAAATTGGTTTTAAAAAATACCTTAGATACCTTACTAGTAGTGAAAGGGTGTTACATGACATAGAAGTTATAAAACTTGAGAGGAAATCCACCATAACAAAAAAAACAATTTTTAGATTTGGGAATACCGTCAATGAAATCAATGGATATTTCTCACATTAGTGATCTCAGATAGGTAGTGGTTGTAAAAAATCTATAAATTTAACTATTTTCCCTTTATTCCTCTAGCACATGTTAAATTTTACCACAAATTGCTTGACATCTACTTTTGTTTCTTTTCAAAAAAATAAATTTTACCTATTGACAGGTTTTCAGAAACTCCATATATCCTACCAAATGTTAATCATGTAAATATTAGAGAATAATATTATTGGGCTTATAAGACTAATACATATAAATATGATCTCTATTAATATAATAGAATAAGGGGATGGGGAATTATCATCCTCCACATCATTAATAATGTGAACAACCTTAGGATCTTATTGTTATTCTAAACAAAGTTGGGAAATCCACTAAAGAAGGGGATAAAGTCTTCATATTTATAATAAAGAGAATATTCTATGACATTCTCATCTCCTTTCTTGTATTCAATGGTAGTGTCATACCCAATAGTTTGGTCAACCATTTGTTTTTGTAGGCATAAAATCCATCTCCTAGAAGAGGAAAAAGTAATCCATGGATTTGCACAATTTTATTAAATTTTGCTTAGTTTTGATTAAAGTGTATGAGTGTCAAATATTACAAGCACAGAGAAAAATGTACAATTTTGCACATGTACAATATGAAATAAAATGAAATGATGTTGGAATATGCATTTGAGGTTAATTTTATAGAAATTGAATTAAAACTTAATAAAGATAAATTTGACGAAGCAATTGACCATTCTCATTAATTTCAAATATAAAGGTTACAATTGGTTACAAGTTGGTTCTAACCAATTAGTGGTTATTCAACCAAATTGGAGAGCGCCTATGAGCGCTACTTTTGGTAAAAATAATGTAATATAACATAATATTCTAACATCCCCCCTTATTACATTATTGGCAAATCCCAATTGTATCTCGAAATTTTTCATATTTGATACGCCCAAGTGCTTTGGTAAAGATATCTGCAACTTGATCATCAGTAGAAATGTATTGAAGTTGTATATGGTGCTTTGGAACTTCATCTCGAATAAAATGACATCTGGTATCAACATGTTTGGTACGTTCATGAAAGATTGGATTTTTGACAAGATTCAAAACACCTTGATTGTCGCAAAACAAATGAAGAGGAAGATTCTTTGGAAGGCCCATGTTTGTAAGAATGCGACTTAACCACATTATCTCACAGACTGCTTCACTGGCTGCACGATATTCTACTTCTATAGAAGATAAAGCAACCACATGCTGCTTCTTACTGTGCCATGAGATAGGTCCAGATCCTAGATGAAAAACATATCCAGAAGTGGATTTACAATCATCAATAGATCCGGCATAATCTGAGTCTGTGTATCCCAATAAGAAAAAATTATTATTCTTTCTATATTCTAGACCATAATTTGTACTACCATGAACATAATGAAGCACTCTTTTTGCTGCTTTCCAGTGTGTCATCTTAGGCTCTTGCATGAACCTTGAAAGATATCCCACAACAAAACTGAGATCTGGTCTGGTATTTGTCAGATATAGGAGACTCCCAATCAACTGGCGATAGAGAGTACCATCTACCTGAGGTGACTCATCATATCGAGATAACTTAAGTCCTTGCTCCATGGGAGTTGCCTTTGACTTAGAGTTAGTCATCCGATATTTTTCTACTAAAGTCTTGGCATACTTCTTTTGTGTTACTCTAATATGAAATTTTTGTTGAGTAACTTCTAAACCAAGACAATAGTGTAGAAGTCCTAGATCTGTCATTTCAAATGATTGCTTCAAGTCATTTTTCACTAAGTCAATCATTCTTTCTGAGCTTCCTATAATGATCAGATCATCCACATAAAGTACAAGAATCACTATATCAGAACCACTTTTCTTAATATAGAGATTTGCATCTGAAGGACTTCTTATGAAACCATGCTGCACAAGGTGACTGTCTATCTTGATATACCAAGCTCGAGGAGCTTGTTTTAGCCCATACAATGATTTGATCAACTTGCATACTTTTTGTTCTTGCCCCTCAACCACGAATCCTTTTGGTTGAGTCATGTATACTTCTTCTTGTAAGTCACCATTCAAGAAGGCACTTTTAACATCCATCTGATGCAATTTCCACCCAAACTGAGCTCCCATGGCACAAAGTACACGAATGGTAGTCATTTTTGTAGTAGGGGAAAAAGTCTCTTCATAATCTATGCCTTCTTTCTAAGCATATCCCTTTGCAACAAGCTAGGATTTATGCTTATCAATAGATCCATCTGCCTTATACTTCACTTTGAACACCCATTTGCAGCCTATGGGTTTCTTTCCTGTTGGTAGATCGACTAACTTCCAAGTATTATTTTTAAGGAGAGATTTATGTTCTACATCCATGGCCTCTTTCCACTATGGTTCATCAAGTGCATATTGAACCGTTGTGGGTTCGTTTGTATTCAATGTAGACATATAATTTTTTTCTCCATCCTTATCTTCCTCTCTATCATTTTTTGTACCCACTGACAAATCATCAAAGTGTTGACAAAGTTCGTCAACCTCTGAAGTAGATTCCTCTGCTCTCATCTGTTGAGTCATACTGTGAGTACATGGCCTATCAAGAGATAGATCGGGAAGGGATTTCAACTTAGCATCTCTCAAAGTGCTAGTATACCATTTTGGGACTTTCTATTTTTGTTGTAGAAGTTGAACCTCCTTCTTAGGCTCTTCTTCATCTAGGTATACAATTGTGGATGTGTCTTTTGATGTGAGAGCTTCATCAAATACAACATCTCTACTTACATGTGTCTTCTTGGTCTTAGGATCAATCAATCGATAACCTTTTGAGTACTCATCATAGCCAAGAAAGATACACTACAGGGTTTTCTCATCCAACTTCCTCCTTTTCTATTTTGGAATGTGCATGAATGCTTTACATCCAAACACCCTTAGATGAGAAATGGAAGGTTTCTTACCACTCCATGCTTCTTGTGGTGTTTTCCCTTGTAGAGCTCTGGTGGGTGCTCTATTTTGGAGGTATAATGCTGTGTTTACTGCTTCTACCCAATATTGATCCTCAAGATGTGCTCCCTTTAGCATACATCGAACCATTTCCATAATGGAATGATTTCTTCTTTTTGCAACTCCATTCTGTTGAGGTGTATAGGCGGTAGTCAGTTGTCTTTTTATCCCATGTTTCTTAAGAAACTCTAAAAACTCTTCAAAGGTGTATTCCCCCCCTCGATCTGAGTAGAGGGTTTTTATCAAACATCCCGACTCCTTCTCAACAAGCTTCTTGAACTATTGAAAGTAGAGAAATGCTTCTAATTTCAACTGAAGAAAGAAAACCCACATCTTCCATGAGCAATCATCAATGAATAGTTGAAAATACTTTTTCCCACCATAGTTGGTTGGCATAGGACCACATAGATCGGTATGTACCAGCTCTAAAGGGTTTGTAGCTCGAGAGGAGCTAGCTTCAAAAGGTACTCGATGTTGCTTCCCTGCTAAGCAATCTGAGCAAACTGGCAAGATAGATGAGAGGGGTGGAAGACCTTTCACCATCCCATATTTGTGTAATTCAAGCAAATATCCAGAACTGAGATGCCCATAATGTCGATGCCGAGAGAGGTGGCCTCCTTTGTAGTTGAGGCCAAAGCAACATGTGGAGTGGAAATAGCATCGAGAATAAACAAGCCATGTTTGTAAGATCCGGTTGCAACATGTTTACCATTGTGTGTGATAAAACATCTCTTCTTGCCATTGACAACTCGAAACACGACTTCCATGTTTCTATCCAACATTTGTGTGACTAAAAGCAGATTATTGGCTAAGCCTGGAACATAGAGAACCTTTTCAATTTGACAATTACCATCAGGAAGGGACACAAAAATATCCCCTTCTCCTTTTACTTGATATACTTGATTGTCAGCAATTGTGACTGGCTTACCCTCTTTCTCCACAAAAGTATCAAACCAAGATTTATCCCCAGTCATGTGTTTGCTAGCTCTTGAATCAATATACCATACAACATCTATCTAGGAAGATGAAGTATGAGTCATGAGCACCTTGTGTGCTCTTTCAGAGTTAGAATCTGAATCGAACTCAGGAGAATTTGAGTCTGAGTTGGATTCAACATAAGCAACATGGCCTTTAGATTGCTTATGCTTATTGTATTTTTGCTTGTTCTTGCCCTTATTTTGTGAACCTCTTTCATTTGGTTTCTTGTTTTTGAACCAATACCTGTTGGTGTCATGGTTATTCATGTCACAAATTTTACAATATTTTGTATCTTTTTGCTGAGATTGCTTCCCTTTTCCTTTGGAAGAAGCACCCCCTTTTTGAAATTGGCCTTGCTTTTTACCACTTTGTTGTGTGGAGAGAGCATTATCTGGCATATCATATTTCTGGACCTGAGTTGCCTCCTCAGTCTGAAGCAAGTTTACCAGTTCCACAAATGATACTTGTCTACCAGAAACATTGAGAGAAGTGATCAACATCTTGTAGGAACTTGGTAATGCTCTCAAGATAACAGAATTCAAGACATCATCATCCACAGGTTTTCCCATAGCATTCAATTTTGCTTTCAAGTCTACCACTCTGCAAAGGAATATGTCAACTATTTCTCTAGAACTCATACTAAGATTATGTAGTTGAGTTTGAAGATGGAGAATAGTGGATTGATTCTTCCCTTCATATACTGTGATCAAAGCATCCCAGGATATCTTACTAGTTTTCGCATCACAAATATGAGGCTGCACCTCATCTGTAGTAGCAAGCAAGATAAACACAAGACTCTTCTTGTCTTTCTTATCCCAAGCATCTTGATCTGTTCCTGCTGTTTGAGGATGTTTGGCAGTGCCAGTCACTACATCCCATAAATCTTCCAAGCTGAAGTATGGCTTTCATCTTTGTCTTCCATGGAACAAAGTTAGGACCTTTCAACAATTGTGAATCTGAGAGATACTTATGAATTGTGGCCATTATGAAGGTTCCTTATACCACCAATTGGTCTCCCTTTCTTTATACCTGCCAGATATTTATATTGTAACCATTCAATATACACCCGCCCTTACGTGAGGGAAACTATAGGTATATATGAATAGTATACTACTCAATATGTACTCGCCCTTACGTGAGGGAGACTATAAGTACATATGAGAAGCACAATATATTGAACATAGGCGATACTGAAAGGGCATCGTGTTGTTAATGACACCTACCATAGAAAGTTTTATTCCGCATGCGTGGGGCGTAACTTCCCCTAAACACTTTGGAAAAAAAAACTTTCGTCAGGATTTATGCCTAACAACAATCACGATGTGGGTATGAAATGGGAAAAAAAAAAAAACTGGTTTGCCTTATTTCTCCTCGACGATTTATAGAGAACAAGCTCAGACATCGTTGTTTTTTGTAAGTGTTGACCGGAGGTATCTCAAATACCAAACGCTGCTGTGCAATAAATTGCACAAATAGGGTATAAATTTGGGGTCTTATATGTTTTTGTAATTTATGATTGATAATGAAAGAAAATAGAGTATTTAAATGCAAATAAAACAATCATAAATGCCCACAAATTATAGCTCCTATTACCAATTCCCCCCTTTGTTTGACAATTTTGCAAGTGAAATTTGTGAACTCCCCCCTTCAAATTGCAAAATAGACAAGAATGGGTAAAAAAATACCATTAAAGATCCCCAAATGAAAAAAAATTGGAGCCTCAAGGCATCAATAATGCTTCCTTTGGTGTAAATGATGCCTACTGGGCATCAATATGTGCTTTACGGCCGTCAACAGGTCCTTCGGGCGTCAACACCACGTTTCAGGCGTCAAAAATTTAGTTTGGGCGGCAAAAAATGTGTTGCGGGCATCAACTTGGCCGGGCGGGCATCAACAGTGCACAGGCGTCAAAGGCGACGGAACCAGTCATCAAAAAATCCTTGACGGGATTCGAAACCACAACCTACCGCCGAACAGCCACCATACCGACCACGGAAGCTGAAGGGCCCGATGAAACAAATCGGGAACCATGGCGGTATTATCCGCGTCGAGGCCGGAGAGGGGAAAAAAATATTTATCCCACATGGCCTGTGCGGCCACTATGGGAGGGTTGAAAAAATACCGAAAGCGCTAAAGCTTTCGGTTGCCTTCGAGCAACCAACCCCACCCTTTTGCCTCCACTCGCCTCCTCCACCGTCGATCTGCATCTAGTCTATCCACTGTGTGTTAGGGTCCTTTGTCTGTGTTAGTCCTCGATCTACGTTCGGTCTGTCCACTGTCTGTCAGGGTCCTTTGCCTATGTCAGTCTGTCTGTTGTGTGTTAGGGTCCTCTATCTGCATTCAGTATGTTCACTGTCTATCAGGGTCCTTTGTCTGCGTCAGTTTGTTCGCTATCTGCGTCAGGGTTTGTCGGCTGTTTGTTAGGTCCTCCGTCCGTAGGTCTATCGTCCCCATAGGTTAATCGTCCCTGGATCTGGTACCATGATAAATTTGACGAAGCAATTGACCATTCTCATTAATTTCAAATATAAAGGTTACAATTGGTTACAAGTTGGTTCTAACCAATTAGTGGTTATTCAACCAAATTGGAGAGCGCCTATGAGCACTACTTTTGGTAAAAATAATGTAATATAACATAATATTCTAACAAATAAACCTTGTAAAAAAAATTGTTTTGGAAATCCATTGAAAATGGTAGTTGTAAATTATGTGATGCTTCAAAAACCACTTTAGAACAATTTAGGCATGCATTATATAGCCCCCCTTATTCATTTTTTGAGTGTTCATAATTTTTCATACATGTTCATTAATTGTTTACTGTTGCAATATCAATATATAATTCATGGAGTATGGATTATGGAGTAGAATTGTTGTTCAATGAGTGATAGGTTAATGAATGATGAAATATTACTTATAATCTAAATATAACAACCATTTTACTTAGTTCCTTTTCCTTTTGAATTCCCCCATATATTTTAATTATTACAAGTTGTGTGGTTAATGGTTAGAACATATCTTGGCATGTAAATGGTTGTAATTCCATTGTGAATAATATTGTTTAAACTATAGACTTGGTGTGAAGAATGGAGTGGATTATAAGATGATTTAAAACCATATTTTGATATTTTAAAGTAGTTGTATGATTTTTGGAATCGTCCATGGTAACTATAATTCATTGCTAGTGAATTAGGGTTTGCATGTTATGGAGAATTGGAGCAATTGATGCTTGGAACCTTTCCAAAATCTATCTTGGAAGAATTGGTTGTATCAAGTGATAGATATGGAGGATAGTTGCAGAAATATTTTTTATAAACCGTACAAGGGTTCCTACTAAATTGTATAGACTATCGTTTTACCAGATTTGGTAATTAAGGTTGCAACCCAATTCTACAAAATAAGGAAATATTTCTAGTTTGAGGAAATCAATTACAAAACTGATCAATTTGACTTACAAGAATTGTTCCAGTTAGTTGGTTGTGTACCAAATCATACCAGGTATAGATTTTTATGATTTTTATCATACAAATACATGAGTTGATGATCCTACAAGCTATTTTGTCAAGTTGAACTAGTGTACGATGGAGATCATACATGCTCACGATTTGTACAAGTTGGGGTTGGAGATATTGGGAATAATTTCCATAGCTTCTAAAACACATCCCCATAATAAATAATACATTTCTATCATCTACATTCAATTTTGTTGCCTTATCGAATGTTGGCATTTTTGTTAAAATAGGTCAAAAAGTGTTGCAGTTAAGAAGATTGTACAAGTGATAAACTTTAGTACACAAATTCAAGGTGAATGGCATACACCAGTCTACAAAGGCTAGGAGAGAGGATCAAGGAGAGGAAATCCCAATTAGAAGGAGCATGATAATTACTCAAAGCTGGTACAGGAATAACGTTGAACATAATACATATGAACCAATGATAGAGCAAGTATAGACATATGATGAAGTAGAGATTGAGAGGTTGGATACACTACTAATTGATATAGAATATAATGAACAAGAAGCATCCAAAGTCAAGATGAGTATTTATGTAAGATAAGGCATTAACGAGGGAACTGTATGAGAGCAAAGATAGTGAATGATAATACAGTAGAAAGTGTTAGATTGGTTGCAAAGGAGTGTGGTGGACAGGATTCAGGCATCAGAGCAACAACACATGAACTCTCAGGAGGAAGGACCAAGGCCACAATAAACATATTAGTGAAGGAGGTTGTGGAGTGAATATGCATATGATATTAGTAGATGACTGTTCTATGAGTATAATATTCCTTGAGTAGACGATTCTGATGAAGACCAGCAGAGTGAGTCACCTATAAGGTGGAATTAGTTAAGGATTCTAGGTGATACTTCATCAAGTGAAGAAGAATAACCACTAGTAATGGCTAGTACAATTATGAAGGTTGGGAAACAAATATGCCAACCCTTCATGGGTGTAAATAGGAAGGTTGTCACTAGTGATATATTTTGTGACACTCCTCACATAAATAAAAGAGGTAAAATATTGTATGATATGAAAGATATTGACATGGAATATGTTATCATGGAAGATGTTGACATGGAAGATATTGTTATGGAAGATGTTGTCATGGAATATGTCCAAATAGAAAAACCAATCATATAATTAAAATTACCTAAGGAGAATAGGATTGTACAATTTTGGAAGAGCGAATTGTATGATTTTTGGATGAAACCATACAATTGGTACAAATCATACAACTGATTGGTGTGATCATACAATTGGTACAAATCATACAAGTAGTAAGTGAAATCATACAATTTATAGAGGTTGTATGATTTCAAGTCAAATATTACAATGTGAAATCATTCACTATCAAATAGTATAATTTGAAATCATACATAATTGAATTGTACAATATGGAACCGTAAAAGTGTAAGCCATATAGTTTGAAATCGTTCAAGATGAAATTATACAGAGTAGAATTGTACAAGGTGTTCCATAAGTGGTTAAGATAGGTCAGTATGAAAAGTAAAATGGAGTTTATGGTGAGCTATTTAAGTGGGTTAAGTAGAAGCCACCAAAGTGTCAATGAATAGGAAAATTTGATTTTTATAGTGAAGGGTTTAGTATTTTTGTCATTGACGTTTCAAGGCTCCGCACCTTGATCCTAGATAAGGTATTTTTCAATGAATACTTGTTGTAGATTTTGTAGTTGTATGAACAAAATGAGAACCACACGATCATACAAGTAGGTAACATGTATGTTAAGGTGGATTTCATGATAGAGGAATTCTGATGAACATTTAGATTACCCATGAAAGGATATCCAATTGTGAAAAGAATAGTTGATAGCATTGAGATGCACAGGTTGATCACGATACTGACATCAATGAATTAACTTGTGGCAACCAATATTTTAGGCACTATCACCCGTGGGATTAAACAAAGTTAGTTAAATATATATGAATTGGATTACATGATGAATGTTATGGCCCAATTGTCTGGAGAATCATGAACTTTGAAGATACCAATATGGATGGCATAATATGTGGAACATGTTTACAAGGGCATGAAGTATGATTGGGGATAATTCTTATATGAACAGATGCAAAAATAATTTATAGTGAGAAGGAATATGTTCACTGTGACCTTTCATGCCATTGCACTGTTATTGAATGCCGTATTAGGATTAGGAATTCACTTTCCAGGAAGAATCCAATTGAGGAAAATAACACCTGGTCAACAAAATATATTGTAATGGGTAAATATTGTACCTTTACAAAAAGCCACTCTAGATAATAATAAGTCTAAGAAGATTATAAAGCTACCAACACCAACAATGCAAGATGAGTATGATACTACATATGATGAATACATCCATCCAAAGAGAAAGAGAAGGTGATAGTTGGAACTGGTCTTAGAATAGTAGGTCCAAGTCCATAAGTTGTAGGAGTAGCATAGCTCTTTTGTAGAGGAGGAGAAAGTAGAGTAACAATCTAGCCTTGTACAAATTTAGACATGATGACAAAGGGCGATATAGGTGAAGTTGAGACATAAATTACAACCTAAGTTAGCATTAGAGGAAGGGTACTCTAACTCAAAGGGGGTAGATTTGCTAAATTTGAATATACCAGGTTTGGAAGGAATGGGAAAAATAATGGGATCCCCAAAATTACTCTAGACCTCTAATTTTGAACTTTTGGATTCATCCAGATACTTGACCAGAATGGTGATAGTACCACCAATTGCAAAAGCAAAGGTCATGCTGGAGGTGCCATTGGAAGCACCTAAGGAGACAAAGAAAATAAAAATTGTGATGAGAGGCGATCATAGCTAGTAGGAACAAAAAAATATATAGGTACCATAGGAAGATCTTGCTCCTAAAAAAATATTTGCAACTCAAAAGGGAAGTGCACTCGAACCTGCAAGATGAAGGGTTGATAGCCTAGAAACAAGAGGACTTGTCTAAGTTACAGGAGGAATTCCAAATACCGGTGGAAGAGCAAAAGTATTAAAATTAAGTTCTTAATGTCGAGGAGATGCAATCATCAATAAAAGAAGATATGAGTAAGGTGGTAGCACACAGTCCACCACCAAAGGGAACAATAACTAGTATGATGAAAGAAGTTGGAGGAAGTTCTCATCCACAAGGAGAAGAAGAAGGATATACCCCACCATAGGATAACATTGAGGAGATTCGAAAAACATTCTTAGTGGAAGTACCTAATTTTAATCAGGTGGAGGATGTGGGTGAAAATATCGATGAGCAGGTGGAACACATATTCCAACAGGATAGTGAGACATTTTCTAGCATAAAATTGTAGTTTTGTATTGGCAGTGTTGGGTAATTGAAATAGTGGAACAAAATTCCAATCATGGAATATGCCACTAGACTTACATCATCACATTAACATCCACTACAAATTTAAAACATGTATTAACATGGAAAAATATTCCAATCATGGAATATACCACTATATTTGCATCATCACATTAACCAGTTAGAAAGCAAGAGGGCCACCCCCTAGACATGCCAAAACTTGATGTTAAAAGGGGTGAGGAATCCCACTTGCATCATCACATTAATTGGTTATAAAGTAATAGGGCCAACCCCCCCCCCCACACATACCCAAAATCGATGTTAATAGAGGCAAGGAATCCAAAAATGTGGGACCAAGGACTTGCACCTTTAAGCCTGCTAGCCCATTGGAAAAGAGTATGACAAGTGTTGGGGTTTATATACCACTCAAGTCCCACAACACAATTAATATAGGATTATTTCTAAATATACACTACACTAACAAGGTAAACAAGTATTAACGTGAAACAAAAATCCAATCATGGAATATTCCACTAAACTTGCACCATCACATTAACCTTTTAGAAAGTAAGAGGGCCAGCCTGCCACACACACATGCCCAAGCAAGATGGCCAGTACCCCACAAACATGCCTAAATTTGATGTTAACAGGGGTGAGGAATCCCACAAAGTGGGACAAAGGACTTGCACCTTTAATCCTGCTATCTTATTGGTAAAGAGTATGGTAAGTGTTGGGGTTTATAAACCATTCAAGTACCATAGCACAATTAATGTGGAATTATTCATAAACACACACTACACTAACAAGGAAAATAGGTATTAACACAGAATAAAATTCTAATCATGGAATCAGGGAATATGCCACTAGACTTGCATCATCACATTAACCGGTTCAAAAGCAAGAGGACCAGACCCCCACACACATGCCCAAAATTGATGTTAATAGGGGTGAGGAATGCCACAAAGTGGGACCAAGGACTTGTACCTTTAATCCTACTACCCCATTGGCAAATATTATGGAAAGTGTTGGGGTTTATATACCACTGAAGTTCCACAACATAGTTAATGTGGGATTATTTTAATAATAATAATTTTAATTTTTTTTTAAATTTTTATCAAGTTTATTTACACTTTACCTTACTTGGTATTTAGGTCTTTAGAAACAGAATCCAAGACCTTAATCATTGTTCTATCCTACAAAATCTAAATAAATTCTTAACTTGCTATAATTTTAATTTGAAATAAAATGTAATAATATTCTAAAATATACATGAATTTTAATAATTATAAACTGATAAATAATAAAACTCATCGAAATAAAGCTACTGCTGAGCATAATAGTAAACTAAGAGATTAGTTTCTCCTTGCCTGAGCTGATTGTTCAATCAATTTAAACTAAAACTCAAATAAAATTTTGGTACATTGTAGGTTTATTTTATTTTAGTTTTAGTTTAAATTGATATTGATCACTTGTTTCTCCTATATTGACATTGAATTAGAATTTACACAAACTATATAGTGATAAGAAATAAATATTTTCATTGTCATTGTATTTTAATGATAAATGCAAGCACCTAAACTCTATGAAGAAGTTACATGAGTGTAGAAAACTTCACTTTGAAGTGAATGATGAATATAAATAATTAAGTTTAATGTCTTGTAATCTAAAATTAAAAATTGCTAGTTGATTGGAAAACAAGGCACCAAAGGGATCAAAACACACCATAGGAATATATTGATTGTATTTAGCCATAAATTCCTAAATGATGAAATTAAAAACAAATGTATAAGCATATCATGCCTCCCATCCTGATCTAATTATTTAGTAGAGCAAAATATTAAATTAAAAATATGTAGACACTGTTCATTTAAAATACAATTCCATATTGAAATAGTAGAGCTATGAGGTAAAGGTTATTTCTTTGAACCATAAATCATTATAGGTTGGATGTACTAGAATGAAAATTATATAGATAAATAGAAAGGCTAATAAGATAATTAAATTTAGAATTCACAATGGTTTCCTTTTATAACCATAAACATGATTATTATGGTGAATAGTATACCCATCCTCTATTGACACATTTTACATTTGTAAGATTATTTGTTGAATAAACCAATTTTATTTTATAAAAGTCCATAACCATAAACATGATTTTTACAATGAATAGTATACCCATCCTCTATTGACACATTTTACATTTGTAAGATTGTTTGTTCAATAAACCAATTTTCTTTTATAAAAGTCCATAATAAGAATTGAAAGAGCAACATTTAGGTATATAAGATAGACAACAAGACCAAGCAAATACTAATGGATGAATTTAAATAATATTTAACCTTAAATATATAATGTTTTAAGAATGAATAATGCATTCAAAATAAATATTAATAACAAACAAATATTTTTAGCAAGATTTGATGAAATTCACATGCATAAATAAGACAATCAATAAAATTTGCAAAAATATATTCTAAAAATAAAAAATTCATCTAAGTTCAATAATATTTGTTATAATAATTAAGAATTTAAACCATATCGCATGCTACTCACATAGACTCCTAAAAAAAACAAATATTGTCAACGAATGGTGGGATTATCTTGTACAACTGAAGAAATCAGCTAGATATAAAACAATTTCATCTAAAAACTAAAAATATTTTCTTCTCCATCTCTTTTTGGCAATAAGGAGTGCAAATACTCCCTATAATCCAACTAGAAAGCTTTCCATCCACTATATAGTTTGTGTAAATTATAATTCAATGTCAATATAGGAGAAACAAGTGATCAATATCAATTTAAACTAAAACTCAAATAAAATATTATGGTATATTCATTGATTTGAATTAGAAAATATTGTGGAATGGGTGTGCAATGAGGATCATATGAGGTAGATATCACACATCCATTCATAATATCCATGGTTATTACTAGGATAAAAAATAACCATGATGCTTGGTAGAAAGGATTTACTAGGAGTGAAGACCAATTACCGTATAAATACACCAGTGTATTTGGATAGGACAATTTATCAGACCTGTCCATTGAATATAGTGGGTACAAAATTTTGAAGAGTACCTTGTGAGTTGGCCTTCATAATGAGGAAATTGAATTTCCAAACATACTAGATCGAGTGTCTTAGCTTGGGTCTTGAACAAGTTTACCAGACTAAATAAAGTGGAAATAGAGTTAGCAAGCATGAAGTAGAATTATGAAGATTAGCTTCATTCATAGGAAGCAGCAAAAAAAATTGTGATCCAATAGGTAGAAGAGCATACAAACTAGTTGGAAGTTCAATTGGTAGCACATAATGAACAATTGGCCAACTAGGCTAATCTAATGAAGACGACAGAGGAACAATTGCAGGAAAATAGCCACAAAATTGAAGATATAGAAAAGGATGTCACGTGCTATAATGAAATTATTCTGGATCATAATACTATGCTAAATGCTAAGTACAAGACTATGACAACAATGAAAGCCAGCCTTCATCAACATATGAAGGTTATTACTAGAAAGAACTAGGAGTTAGCCATAGCAGCTCGAACGAAAGCTATGTTGAAAAAAATGATATGCAAGGGAGCATCCAAGTGAAATAAGGAGTTGGGAGCACTATTGACTATTTTAGAAGAGAAAGCTAATGATTACGGGTTGAAAGACCTGGAATTCAGTCAATACGTAACTCACTTGAAGGATGAGTGTACCGCCTTGCAACTTTTACTTATTGATTACCAAAAAAATGCTTTAGAGAAGAAAAATAAGATCGATACGGTAAGGACACCATCTAATTTAAAAGGGAGGGTAGATATAGGCAACAAATCCACCTCCCCAAAGAAGAAAAATTAATCCATGGATTTGCACAGTTTTGTTAAATTTTTCTTATTTTTGATTAAAGTGTATGAGTTTCAAATCATACAAGAAAAGAGTAAAACATACAAGGTTGCACATGTACAATGTGAAATGAGATGAAGTGATGTTGGAATGTGCATTTACGATTAATTTGATAAAAATTGAATTAGATCTTAATAAACCTTATAAAAATAATTATTTTGGAAATCCATTGGAAATGGCAGTTGTAAATGATGCAATGCTTCAAAAAAAAATTGAAACGGTCTGGGTATGCATTATATAACCTCCCTTATTCATTTTTTTAGGGTTCATTATTGTTCATACATGTTCATTAATTGTACATTGTTGTAATACCAATATATAATTCATGGAGTATGGATTATAGAGTAGAATTGTTGTTCAATGAGTGATAGGTTAATGGAAGATGAAATATTACTGAGAATCTGAATATGAAAACTATTTTACTCAATTTCTTGTCCTTTTGAATTCTCCCATACATTATGGTTGTTGCAAATTATGTAGTTAATGGTTAGCACATAATTGGGCATGTATATGGATGGAATTATATTATGAATAATCATGTTTAACCTACAGACTTGGTGTGAAGCATGGAGTGGATTATAATATGAGTTACAACCATATTTTAATGTTTTCCAATAATTGTATGATTTCTATAATCATCCATGGTAACTATAATTCATATCTAGTGAATTAGGATTTGCATGTTATGGATAATTGGAGCAGTTGATCCTTGGAACCTTCCCAAAATATATCTTGGAATAATTGGCTATATCAAGTGATAGATATGGAGGATATTTGCAACAAGAGTTCATTAAAACCATACAATTTTTCCTACCAAATCATACAAACTATAGTTTTACCCGATTTGGTATTAAGGCTGCAACCCAATTTTACCAAATAAGAAAATAATGCTAGTTTGAGGAAATCAATTACAAAACTAATTTATTTAACTTATAAGACTTGTTAAAATTATTTGGTTTTGTACAAAATCATACCAAGTATAGTGTTGTATGATTTATATCATATAACTACATGATTTGATGATCGTACAAGCTATTTTGGGAAGTTGAACTAGTGTACAATGGAGATGTACAGGTTGTATGATTTGTACAAGTCAGGGTTTGATATATTGGGAATCATTTCTATAGATTTTAAAATACCTCTACATCATGAATACTACATCGCTATCATCTACAATTTTATCCTCAACAAAAGAGACATAATTCCCAAAAGTGTTTAAGATTCCTATAGTTTGTTTTGATAATAACATGGTATCCCAAAAATAAGAATTATATTTCTCAAGTGCATCCAATATGCCTAGCATCTCATTCTAATATGTGTAACAACCTAAATTATTATTTATTATAAGCTTACTTTCAAAATCCATAGGGTTGTATTCCTACATCTAAATAGCCACAATACATATGCATGAAGGATCATACTCTAAAAAATGGCTTGCTAAATTTAGGAGTGGCTAAGTTAAGAGTTGTGAAAATAGCCTCTATTAAAGCATAAAAGGATTTGGTAGTTTCATTAGGTCAAAAAAATACAACCTTCTTGGTGAGAGTGATTAGGGGAGCTAGAAATTTCTCATTATTCCTTATAAATTTCCTATAATACCTTATAATATTTAAAATTTCTTGAATATGATTTGAGGGATCCACTTTGACACCTTCATAAGATATGATATGAAAAAACTATTCCACTTTAGACACCCAATAAATAACAATTGGAGAACTTGACATATAATTATTCCTTTTGTAAAATGTGGAGGACCTATTAAACATGAAGCAATTGGTTTCACCATGACAAACTATAAACTTGGATGTCATCAAAGAAGACCATCACAACTTTCTGTAAAATAAAATGAAAGGAAAATGTCAAAGGCATTTGAAAAGTGGAATGGGCATTGGTAAGACCAAATGGAATTGTGAAGAACTCATGATGGCCCTCATGCATCCAAAATGAAGTCTTATGAATATCCTCTTATCTAAATCTAATTTGATAAAACCCAAAATAAATGTCAAGCTTGATAAAATTTGGAACCATACAATTTATCCAATAACCAATAAATAATAATGGATAACTTATCTTTGAATATAATCTTATTGAGTTGAAAAAAAATGGGGAACATGAATAAGAATTATCCTTACACTAAGCAATAACAATCAAATATGAATAAGGACTAGTACTAGAATGGATAATACCTTGCTCCAATATTTCTTGAACCAACTTCTCTAAGATTGATAATAGTGATAACAATGAATGTTGGGTGGTTGCCTACCTTGTACTAGGTGGGTGGCATGATCATGTGTCTATTTAGTTGACAATCACTTCGGTTTATAAAAACCTAGAGAATATCTATCAATATGTGACTACATGTTGGAGAGAAGATTTAGAGACAATTTCTCTATTAAGGAGTTTTACATTATTTGGTACATGCTAATATACCCCCATGGTACCATCATAGTACTATAGTAAATATGTAATAGACTAGGGCTGATTCTATAGTTTAGAAGTGTTATTTATATTTCTTCTTTTATGTAAGTTTCATGGTACATTCATAGTACTATAGTAAATATGTAATAGATTAGGGTTGATTATGTATTTTAGAAGTATGATTTATATTTCTTCTTTTATGTAAGTGTCAATGTGTAGGAAATGCACAAGTGTCATGTAAGTTAGAGTGCAAGTGTAGAATGAGAATGTGCACAAGTAATGTGTATGTAAGTATGAAAATATATAATATAAATATATGCACAAGTGTATTATCTTAGGAGTGCATGTAGAAGTGTAAGAGCTATGTGTATGTGTGCAAATGTATTAGAGTCAAGTGTCCATGTAAGAAGAACTTGAAGAGTCTAGTATGCAAGTAACAAGATGATAAGCCAAAGGTCATGGGACTTGTCATATGGAGAGAAATAGTCAAGTACTTGAAGAGTCACATTACTATGGCTATATTATGGATATAATTATCCATGAGAAAGCAATCCGATTATCAGATTACATAGTTGTAACACAAAGAAAAGAAATAATTCTTGTATAGAAATGTTTGAGCAATTTATATTGTATATTTTATTCATGCATAGTTCTTGAATGACTTAGGCCATTTAGATTTATATTTGAGTACATAAATTAATGTTATTTTATTTATTATATAGGCCTTGATATACATATTAATTTTATAATTTATTATTCTACAATTCATTATTGATATTTTGACCTTTAATATTGTGGCTATTTTATATTGAGACTTGTGATATTTTACGGTAGTAAGGTTTAAAAAGCCAATAGTGGTATCAAAGCTACCACTTCACTTTTTCCATTTTGATAGATTTCAATAAGAGACTATTATTTATTAACTTTTTCCACTTTTGAATAAGTTAATTTAGAGTCTATCCACTTTGAAGGCAGTGCAGATTTGGATTCTAGTTTTCAAAGGTCTTATTGAGTAAAATATTTAGGGGAAAGGGAATAGTCATCCTGATTTGCAAGCTAGGGTATTTCCACTTGGGTGAAGGAAAACCAATAAAAACTAATAATTAGCTATATTGATATAAATGGCCAACTTAGAAGAAAATTTGGATATTTTATAGAGAAGAAATCAAATCAAAAGAAAAGTTGGATATGGTAGATAAAATATTTAAGATTGCATATTGAAGAACCAACATAGGATAAAGTTGGTCATTCAAATATATTTAGAGCCACCTTGACATTGATATGGGTTCTCTAGTAAGGAGGAGAATCATATTGAGTTCTTAGGTATGACCCAAGACATTAAATATTTCAGAGTTATAGTTCATAGTTGCAGATATTAGGCTAGATAGGTTGAGAAGATTCATATAGAGATATAGAAATTTTAGCTTCTAAGTGTAGGATAAGAAATATAGAAAGAAGAAAAAAAGAAGCGAAAAGTAGTAAAAGAATAAAGAATAGCATAAATTAGTAGGAAATAAGCACAAAATAAGAAAAAACACTATAGAGAAGAAGAGAGTGGAGATAAAGAAGCATGCATTAGAGAAAGAGATCAAAAAACCTACATTGAAGAAAAGAGCTATATATTGAAAGAGAAGGTCCAATAGAAATCTAAATTATTGGAGAAGGCTAAAGAAGCATATATTGAAGAAATTCCAAGAGAGGATTGCATTTAAAAATGTTTAAGAGAGGCCCACTGAAAGCATGAGATTCCGAAAGAAAAATAGTACTAAGATGCAATATAAACAAAACTAACTCGATGCATGAAATAGGACAGACGTAATAAAATCAAGACCAAAAATAAAGGGAAAGTAGGAGCATAGCACTTTTATATTAATGTGATTCCAAACTCGGTTATAATCCATCTCCTCCCCTTTTAGGGGCTAGGAGTGTTAGCATGTTTTGGTTACAATCGTGATCAATAATCCCTCTTCCGCATGCCCACATTTGAAATGGGCGGGCCAAAGTGTTGCCGTAACTTATGCTGATGAATCCTCACTTCTCACTGCTTATCCTGTGTTCAGAGACACAACGACATTGTTAGTAGCACCTGTTGCAAAGAAGAAGCACTTGTTTTCTAAAAAAGATAAAAGATGCCTGCATAAAACCTAATAAAATGATGACTAAATTGATTCCAAATGACCTGCAATTTGAACATGAACCAGGAAACATTACCAGAGGGCCACTGCCATCTTAACAGTTAGAAAATCTGCATTCAACTAAAATTCATCCCTCGTCAGGATGAATTCTGCTGTAATTCGTCCCCGGGTAGGACGAATTCGCTTGTGATGAAAAGCCGAAGTGATGCCATCTAAATTTCGAACCTTGAGACCTCTAGAAGATATACAAACATAGGGGTTAACCAATTATGGGAATTTTGGGATGACCCAGATGGTCGGATTCTCCCAATTTGGCCTCTATCCATGGGAATTCGACGTCATTACCTGCAAGTTAGTGAGGGCCACAAAATCGACAAAGCATGATAATAATTAATAAAAATCTTATGGAATCGAAATCAAAAACTACCTAAACAGCATAGCATGTAATATAAGATAAACAAGTGGTAACAGAATATATTAAAATGAAACTTAAAAGAAAAGTGTGGGGTGCCCACCGTTGGAACTTGATTTTGGCACCAATCCACTTGGGATGGGCCCAAAATCTCTTAGGATGGGTTGTCGACAAATTGGTAGATTAAGGTGGTCAAATGTTGGGTTTGGGTTCAGATCCACACTTCCAAAAGCCACCCAATAACCTCTCTTGCGAAAGATATTAAGGATGTGAAAAGGTGAATCAAAAATAGGTGCAATGGGGTGTTCAATTTGGCAGCACTTCGTTGCTTGAAAATGCCTCCAACCTATTTTCTTTTGGGTGGGAAAGTCCACCATTTTATAGACCCAGGGGGTCTCTTTGGAGGGACATGCAGGGATGCCATGTGGTGGCCATGCCTTCCCAAGAGGGAGGAGACTCCTCCCTAACTTGGGCTTCCATGACTTCCTTTGTGATAGTCCTCTAATTGCCAACCTCCCCACCTACACGTGCATGCACGACAGGAGGCAATAATTGACTATCCTCGACTGCAACTTGGTGGCATTCTTCTTTTTGCCCGTTAAACCTAGAATTCGTCCTGACCAAAGACGAATTTAGAATTCATCCCTGGGTGAGATGAATCCTAATTAGAATTCCTCCCTGGGTGAGACGAATATTGAGCAAAGTTCCTGAATGTGCCAAATTGCCTTTTGACCTTACAAAATTGCTATAAAAGTGGTTAGGACCACTTTTTAACCTCTGAGGGCTGCCCTAGGGCTATGTGTGTCAAAGAGATCAGTGTTTGCAGTCACATAATCATATTGGTGCTGTTCTGGTGTCTACAGATGCCCATTTTTGGGATGCATTGTGCATGGCACAACGTCGAGCAAAAATAGATAACCAAAGCACTAATGATTAGGGTTTCTTGGTAACCTAACCAAATTTGGATGCCCTAAGTATGGAAAGGGCATGCATTATTGAATCCTTGCTTTTGACGAGCTAAGGAATTTGATTTCAAGTATTAACCTATTTTGGTGAGGTGTGACTTGAGCTTGGACATTGATCAGTCATGATTAGGCAAAGGGCGCAACCTTTTGTCCACGGGGAAACCTTGTGTTCATGATTCACGAAATGCCAAGTGTTTGATCAATTTGTGATTATTGCTTTTTTGCTACCCCAAGTAGGAGCGTGATTGTCTTTGTCAATTATTCTTTGAATGCATGTCGTTTTCCTTAATTGGGTGTGTGCTTGTTGATTGGTGACTAAGTGTGACTACCCCCTCAAGCGACGAATCGATGAGGGAATGACCTTCATGAGAAAAGTGACGAGTCGCTTGACCCAAGATGACTTGTGCAAGGGTGCCTTCGGAGATTTAGCATTAAGCATGTGCAATTTTTTTGACATTTGGACCTATTTTTGGTGGGTAAAATCCCTTTTGGTGATGCCATAATGGGGTGAAAGTGTCGAAAGTCTGTCTTCCCATGGAGCGGTCCGGCTATGGTAGCCTTCTTGGGGAAGTAGGAGAGTGAAAATTTGAGCCCCGACATCGATTTTATATGCCAAGAGGTTAAGTGCAAGAGGATTTGTGTCCGACAATGCTTATTGCTTTGCGTTCGTTTGTGTTGCATTTATTTGCTGTTTTTGTTGTTTTGATTTTCTTGTTTTTTTTGAGTGGGCTTTGTGAAAGCATGAGATTTCGGAAGAAAGAAATACTAAGATGCAATGAAAACAAAAATAACTACATTCTAAATGAATATGCATGAAATAGGACGCATGTAATCGAATCAACCAAACATAAAGGAGAAAGTAAGAGCATAGCCCTTTTTATATTAATGTGATTCCAAACTCGGTTACAATCCACTTCCTCCCATTTTAGGGGCTAGGAGTGTTAGCATGTTTTTAGTTACAATCATGATTAGTAATCCCTCTTCTGCATGCCCACATTTGAAATGGGCGGGCCAAAGTGTTTCCGCCGCTCGTGATGATAAATCCTTGGTTCTTGTTGCTTCTCCTGTGATCAAAGAAACAACCAAGGCGTTAGTAGCACCTGTGACAAAAAAGGATAAAGCGTTTGAATTTAGAACTCAATGAGAAATGCATGCAAAAGACTTATTAAACCAATGAAATAAAATAACTCTAATAAACCTACAACTCTGACAGAGACTCGAAAACATCACCAAAATGTTGTTGCCAGCAAAATAGTCGGTGAATCCGATCGTTGTTACCTGCAAGTTAGTGAAGAACCAAAAATCGACAAAAACATGATAATATTTGATAAGCAGCTCCTGAAATCCGAATTATGAGCTATCTAAACAGCGTAGAATGTAATGCAGGATATATTCGATAAATGTCTTCTGAAATCTAGATTAGACGTAAAGCGTAATGCAGGATATATTCGAACATATAGCGTAATGCAAGATATATTCGAACGTAAAGCGTGAACTATTTAAACAACATAAAGTGTAATGTGAAATAAACACGTGATAATGGAATAAATTAAATTGAAACTAAGAGCGTGCGGGGTGCTCGAGCGGGCTGCCCACCGTTGGAACTTGATTTCAATGCCAATCCACTAGGGATGGGCCCAAAATCTCAAAGAATGTGGTGTCGTCGAATTGATGGATCAAATGTGGTAAAATGTCGGGTTTAGGTCCGGATCCACACTTCTAAAATCCACCCAATAACCTCTCTTGTGAAAGATATTACGGGTGTAGAAGATATGAATCGAAAATGAGTGCAATCGGGTGTTCGATTTGGCAGCACTTCGTTGCTTTTTTAAATGCCTACCAACTTGTCTCTCTTGGGTGGGAAAAGTCCACCATTTTATAGACCCATGGGGTCTCTTTGGAAGGGCACGCAGGGATGCCACGTGGCGGCCATGCCTTCCCAAGAGGGAGGAGACTCCTCCCTGACTTGGGCTTACATGACTGCCTTTGTGATAGTCCTCTAACTGCCAATCTGCCCACCTACGTGCACATGCACAGGAGGCAGCAATAATTGACTATCTTCGGCTGCCACTCATTTAATGTCTGCTTTAATGGTTTAATGTTTGATTTCAAATGGTTTAATGTTTGCTTTTAATGTTTTAATGTTTGCTTTTAATGTTTTAATGTTTTCTCAGGCATACATGTGAGGTTTTTGTCGTGATATCGTGATGTCGCAATATCGCGACACCAAAAGGGAGACAGGGCGCAGTGCTAAGATCTGTCGCGATATCACGATAGTTGTGACATCGCGACAGTGCAACGTCGCGACTATCATGATATCATGAATGTCATGATATCGCAACAGTGCAACGTCGCAACTGTCGTGATATCTCAACTGTCATGATATCGCGATAGCACGATGTCACGACTGTTGCGATATCGCGACTTTCGTGATATCTTGACAGGCAGCATTTGCCTAAGTGTTTAAAAGCAATTTTTGCCTAAGTGTTTAAAAGCAATTTTTGCCTAAGTGTTTAAAAGTAGCATTTGCCTAAGCTCAAAACCTGAGCCGAACTTGGAGGATACATTCGATAGTTGGGCCTTCTCACCAGGGAAGGCAAAATGGTCGAAGAAAGCAAATGGGAAATAACCCAAGCACTGTCATGTAACCGGATTGGTACCTTCTAAAACTATTGTATAAGTGGCTAGGGCCACTGTTTGACCTCTGAGGGCTGCCCTGAAGGCTATGTGTGTCAATGCGATCAGTGTTTGTAGTCACATAATCAGATTGGTGTTGTTTTGGTGTCTATAGATGCCCCTTTTTGGGAAACGCTGTGGGTGACGCAGTGTTGAGAAAAAATAGATAACCAAAGCACTAATGATTAGGGTTTCTTGGTAACCTAACCAAATTTTGATGCCCCAAGTATGGAAAGGGCATGCATTCTTGAATCCTTGCTTCTGACGAGCTAAGGAATTTTATTTCAAGTGTTAACATGTTTTGGTGAGGTGTGACTTGAGCTTGGACATTGATCAGTCATGATTAGGCAAAGGGTGTAACCTTTTGTCCACAAGGGAACCTTGTGTTCATGCTTTAGGAATGCCAAGTGTTTGATCAATTTGATTGTTGCTTGTTTACTGCCCCAAGCAGGAGCGTGATTATCTTTGTCAATGATTCTTCGAATTCATGTCATTGCTTTGATTGGGTGTGTGCTTGTTGATTGGTGACTAAGTGTGACTACCCCCTCAAGCGACAAATCGATGAGGAAATGACCTTCATGAGAAAAGCGACGATTCACTTGACCCAAGATGACTTGTGCAAGGGTGCCTTTAGATGGTTTATCATTAAGCATGTGCAATTTCTCGACATTTGGACCTATTTTTGGTGGGTGTTAACCCTTTTGGTGATGCCATAATGGGGTGAAATCATCGAAAACCCATATTCCCGTGGAGCGGTCCGGCTATGGTAGCCTTCTTGGGGAAGTAGGAGAGTGACAATTTGATCCCCGACATCGATTTTATATGCCAAGAGGTTAAATGCAAGAGCACTTATGTCCGACAATGCTTATTGCTATGTTTTTGTGTTGCATTTTTGTGATGTTTTTGTTGTTTTGATTTTCTTGCTTTGTGTATATGTCATGATTTTATGTTATGCACAATGATTGATGTTAATGGATGCATGCTACTTTATATTGATGTATGCACATGGTATGATAAATGCGATTGTTGTATGTTGATTTATTTTGATGGATGCATATGTTATGATGAATGCAAATGTTTTTTATTTATATGTGATATGCATAAATGAAATGGATGAATAGAATTTGTGATGTTTGGCTATGGCACCATAGACTGTTTAGAAATTTGTTATTTTGTCTTTAGGCGATTGCTGTGATGCATGACTTTGTATGTATACATGTGGGTTTTTTTTTTTTTTTTGTATTTTCTGATGGTATTGTAAGGATGAAAAGTAGTGCAGTTGGTTTAGAAATGTAGCTAAGGTTTTCTGAGACTCAGACGGTTTTAAATCATTAGCCATGATTGTACTTTATCTTACAAGACTTTTGAACAAGGTATGAATCGGACTTGTTTTTGACCAAGCTATTTCACATCCCTGTGTGTGCAATTGAGTTCATTTATGTGGTATTTTTTAGGATACCGCCAGTGCCAGATGGGCTTTCAACCGAACCTGTACTGAGGATCACCTAATTAGCTCCACTAACTCCTTTGTTGTATTTAGTTAGATTAATCTACGATGTTATCCAGGATACCATAAGCTAGCTCATCCTTATGCAAACATTGGTCTACACACACGCAAAGCAAATGTGATAGACATATCGTCATGTGGGTAGGATACCACCATTGCCAGATAGGTTGTCAACCAGACCTGTAATGAGGATCACCTAGATGGTTTTTGAATGCTGAGAATTCCAGGGATTCAAGCTCAGGATATTTGTTGGTTGAATGATTTAGAAAGTTTCTCATCTATATAGTGATGAAAATCACTGTTTATTTTCTATTAATTTTTTTTTATCAAGGATTTTCAATAGTGGTGATAACCACTATTATTTGATTTTGTGTTTTGAGTATTGTGAGTTTGGGCTGGTGAGTGGCCTTGATCCTTGTGGCCTTGGGGACGACTACGCATCCTTTGCAAGGACGTGTAGTACGAATCCTTACGACATTGGGAACCAAGGGGGTGATGGAGATTATGGAGTAAGGGCATTGATATTTTAGGCCTTGGGGATGACTACCCATCTTGGTTAGGGGCGGATAGTATGAATCCTTACAACTTGGAGACCAAAGGTGAATGGAAAGTGTTAGGATGATGATTTGTTGGAATTTTGTTTGTGAATGGCGTTGATCCCTTTTGGGTCTTGGGGATGACTACCCATCCTTTGCAGGGACGTGTAGTACAAATCCTTACAACTTTGGGAACCAACTATGATTGGGATTTGGTAGTGGTGAAAACCACTAGATATGGAGGTGAATGAATGGGGAAGAGCTCGTCCTTTTGTCAATTCTTAGCATTCTGGAACCATTCGCACAGGGGGATGAGCAAGATAACCGTTTCACTTATGGTGACCTGGATTACTACGCAAGTTTCATCTTTCGTTCACACAACTTGGGAATTTTTTATGTGTTTTAATTTGTGTTGGGATGTTACGTAACAAGGCGTATTTCAAGTGTAACTCTACCTTCGTAAAATTTGTCTGACTCGGTACATTACGTAGCTAAAGAGCAAAATGATGAATGAATCACGAAAACTCTTGATACATTAAAAGACCACTGACTCTAGTGTGGTAAGAAGCAATGCATGGTTTTTTTGTTGTTTTTGTAAAATGGAACAGTGTGGAACAAGGTGGACTAGCAGAGCAATTACAGTCTATGGTGCCTTTGACCTGTACGACCACAAATATGCAATATATGGATGCAATGCTTTTATGCAGCTATGTATTTTTGTATTTTTGATGGATTGATTTTTGTGAATATGAAGATGAGGTGCGAGAAGAGCTCTCTATTGATGAATTTAAGTATGCCTAGAAATGAGATGCAAAATATATATATATATTTTTTTTATGATTTTTTGAATTTTAATTTTTCTTATTTTTGACCAAGCGATTGTGGAAATCCTTGGAGCATTTTGGGATTGACCAAGCGATTTTAGGGATCCTTGGAGCATTTTGGGATTGACCAAGCGATTATAGAATCCTTGGAGCATTTTTGGGATTTGACCAAGTGATTAGAATCCTTGGAGCATTTTTGGGATTTGACTAAGCGATTAGAATCCTTGGAGCATTTTTGGGATTTGACCAAGCGATTAGAATCCTTGGAGCATTTTTTGGGATTTGACCAAACGATTAGAATCCTTGGAGCATTTTTGGGATTTGACCAAACGATTAGAATCCTTGGAGCATTTTTGGGATTTGACCAAGAGATTGTGATAATCCTTGGAGCATTTTTGGGATATGGCTCTCTTAGATATGAAATGGTCGCAAATGACTAATATTCAAGGGTTCTGTTTCCTTGATACCATCAAGAGAAGCTAGCCGGTATGTCCTGGGTCCTATTTTGCTATCAATGACATATGGACCTAACCAATTTGCCATAAATTTGTCCCTTAGGTGGGATGGCAAACTGGAGTTCTGTTGGTTTTCCTTCAAAACCAAATCACCAACCCAAAAGTCTCTCAGGTGAACTTTCATGTTGTAATATTTCTTAAGTCGCTCTTGATAAATACATAAATTCTCAAGAGCATTAACGTGTCGTTCGTCAAGCAACGTAAGCTGGTCTAACTGGGCCTACCACGTAGAGTCATCATCGATGAACTCCTGCATTGATATGCACAGGGAAGGAATCTCCAACTCTAGAGGCATGACTGCCTCGGAGCCATACACGAGTGAAAATGGAGTGGCCCCAATGGGTGTCCGAATGCTAGTGTGATAGGCCCATAGGGCAAGTGGGATTTGAATGTGCCAATCCTTATGACTGTCTGCGATGGTCTTTTTAAGGATGGCAACTAGCATTTTGTTTGACGCCTCTGCTTGCCCATTCACCTGTGGATAATAGGGTGTCAAAAAGCTGTGCTGAATTTTGTACTTTGTGGTCAAAGCATGCACATCTTTTTTCTTGAAAGGTGTCCCATTATTCGAGACTATTTTGGATGGAATACCAAAATGACATGATGTTATGCAAAATGAACTCCACAATGCGGGGTCTTGTCGTAGAGGTAAGCGGAACTACTTCCACCCACTTGGTAAAATACTCTATGGTCGTTATGATGAATGTGTGACGGCCTAACGACATAGGGGAGATCTTTCCAATTAGATCGAAGCCCCACTGTGAGAATGGCCAAGCAGATTGGACTGTCTGCAAGGCCTAGGAAGGTACGTGCATCAAATTGGCATGATGTTGACACTTCATGCACTTCTTGACATAGGTGCAACAATCTCACTCTAAAGATGGCCAATAATAGCCCATGCAAAGAATGCGCTTTGCGATGGCCATACCACTAAAGTGGCCACCACATGTACCATCATGCGCTTGGGTGATTGCCCAAGTGGACTCTTGCTGGTCCAAGCAACGAAGAAGGATTCCTTCATAGCTACGATGATACAAAATGTCTCCTATCAAGACATACTTAGCCGCTTTCTACTTGAGTGCTTGTTTTGCGACATGAGTCAATCCAAGTGGGAGATTACCTAACTTGAGGTAGTCTCTAATGGGTAAATACCAATCCTGTTGATCAGAAACCTCGATAGTATGAACAACCAATCCCTCTTGAAGTTCATCCCTAGCAAATGTTGAATGGGATAGAACCTGTAAGAATAGCATTGTGTTGCTATTAATGGGAGTAGGAGAGAATAAGGACCCCTAGTTGGCATGTTTTAGATGATCTTGGATTCAAGAGATCTTATCCGAGGATGGTTCAATCTGGATCATGTGGATTCCTGGCATCAAGTATGAGCTTGCACGCTCCATCGCGGATTGCGATAAGGTTTTGACTTGAATGGTTGTCATATCACCGAAAAGGTCTTGCAAAATTAGTGACCCCAAGGAGGCCATTGTGTCCACAAAATGATTCGATGATCAAGGGAGTGCCTCGATGTCATACCACTCAAGTTTTTTTAGGAATTTGTCCATAAGGGCTTTATAAGCCTATAGAACTGCTCATTTGCATTGATATACCCCTTTTACTTGATTGAAAATTAACAACAAATCACCAAAGATATTCAGTCATTTGATGTTCATGGTGATTGTTGTCTGAAGACCTAGGAGCAAGGCTTCATACTCTACATTATTGTTGGTGCATGAGAAGTTTAATTTAAATGATAGGGGCATTGGAGAACCCTACGGTGTGAAGAATACAATTCCCATGCCACCACCTTGCTCACATTTAGAACCATCGAAGAATAGGGTTATGTTAGCTTATGACTTAGGCTCATCAAAATTTGGTGATTCTGAGACATGGAAGACCCCATCATCGGGTAGTTCTATGACTAGAGGTTGATCATCTTCAAGAGGAGCCTCTACTAGTTGATCGGCTATGACTTGTCCTTTGATAGATTTTTGTCCAATAAAATCAATGTCAAATTTTGTCAACAACATGATCCATTTCGCCGTGCAACTACTATGATAAGTATGACTCATCATGTATCACAATGGATTCTCCTTAGACACAACATACGTAGTGTTGCTCAACATGTAGTGGCGTAGCTTTTTGGTAGCAAACACCACTGCCAAGTCGAGTTTCTCGACGTATGCATATTTAAGTTCATAACCGACCGGGTGCGGCTAAGATAGTATGTAGCTTGTTCCTTGTGAAGTTCATTCTTCTGGGCTAACATGGCACCCAGTGCCACCTCAGTAGCTGAGATGTATAAGTAGAATGACACTCCTGGTCTAGGTGGTGCCAATACTAGCGGTGAAGCCAGGTATTGTTTGATGTCGTCAAAGGCTGACTGGCACTCGTCATCCTAATGAAATGTAACCCCTTGTGCAATAATTTGTTCATGGGTCAACACTTGTTAGATAATTGCACTATAAAGCGTTTAATCGACGTGACTTTTGCCTACAGACTTCTGAGTTGCTTGATGGTAATTGGGGGAACCATTTCAAGGATTGCCTTGACTTTCTTTGGGTCCACTTCGATTCCTCGCTTTGAGACTATGAAACCCAAGAGTTTTCCAGATGTGACACCAAATATGCACTTCTTGGGATTTAGTCTAACTTTATGCTCCATGAGGCGATCGAGGATCTTGCTTAAGTCATCGATATGATTTGAGCACAAAAGAGACTTGGCTAAAAAATCATCCATGTAATCTTCCAAAGTTTTATGCATGTAGTCATGGAAGATGTACGTCATGGCATGTTGGTAGGTGGCACCAGCATTTTTAAGGTCAAAAGGCATGACCTTATAACAAAACATCCCCCAAGGCATTGTGAACGTCATTTTTAGTTGGTCTTCAGGATTGATACGAATCTGATTGTATCCCGAGAAACCATCCATGAGGGAGAGCATTTCGTGACCTGTTGTAGCGTCTACCAATGCGTCGATGCTCAACAAGGGGAAATCATCCTTAGGACTCGCTTTGTTTAGATCTCAAAAATCAGTGCATATGCGAATCCTCCCGTCGGGCTTTTTGACGAGCACCATGTTGGACAGCCATGGTAGATAATCCACGTAGATGACAAACTGTGCATCCAATAGATTTTGCAATTCATCTTTGACCATCAAGGCCACTGTTGGGTGCATCTTACATAGTTTTTGCTTTACAGACTTGATTATTGGATCAAGCGTTAAATTATGCGTGACTAGCTGCGGGTCTAGTCCTGGCATATCCCTGTATGACCATGCAAAAACCTCCTTCTTCTCTTTGATAAGGGCAATGTAGTTGGCTTGCTCTTCAGGGGAAAGACTTACCCCCAGCTTGAGAATCTATGGATTCATTGGATCTGTGCCGATATCTATGTCAGTCGTCTCCTCGATTGACATGTGGGATCCATCCTCCAACTGATGTGAAGTCATGATCAAATGGATATCATTAGCTGAGTTTAGATCTATGTTTGGAACCTCGGGTCCCTCTTCAGCTTGAAAAATATCCTGAGTTGTCCCTGGGGTAAAATGAGGCATCTCACCGAAAGGCCATTACTTTGATGGTGATAAAGGTGAATTGACATGATCCCAGTCGATGGCATCTGTGTCTAGATGTAATGACCGTGCTAGATCGACCGGATTGCGGATGGGTGTGATCAAATCAATGGAGATCATGTGGATGGATTGAATTTGGTCTCCATTACTATGAGTATGATACCTTGAACATTTTGGATGCTCCCTATACTGTGGATCTGGTTCTAAGGGAATGGGCACGAATGGATCTACCCTATGTGCTGATAGGAAGACAGGGTCTTCTCTCAGCACTGATGTCATGATAGGGTCTCGGGGTGGACGGTGCTCATCGTAGATTTGGAGCCATGGATCCAACACTTGGTCCCACCCCACTGGTTCTACATACCACTCATGCCCTAACCTTATGCCTGATTGTCCCATTAGATCTTCATGAGTTAAAGGGCAATTGTACCATCGTGCATGATTGAGATAGTCCATCTTAGTCTCATCTTCTGAATCACTTTTGGAGATCCAAAAATGTTCATTTTATTTAGCAACTATTTGCGACGTTGAGGGTTCTCCTTGTTCCAGCAAATTAATCTAGTCCCATTGCGGTTGTTCCACTCTTGGTGGAGGGACCTAATTCTCTTGACATTGTATTGACTCAACTGGAACCTCTAAGGGGAACAGCTTCAAAAATATGTCCGAACATCGTTTATGTTCTCTTTGGGGATTAGTGTCCGAACTTTCACCTCTCTCTAGCAAAGGAGAGGGATTACTGATGTTGCCAAGGGTGTTTGTTGACCATGGGAGGTAATCTCCCAATGTATATTCTGTATTTGGGTTGGCATAAGGATCTGATGCCAATCCACCCTTGTTGCCTATTTCTAGGCCTTGCATGTTTTCTACCAAGATGTCTAAGGGTAGGGGGTGGTTGAACCCTACTCCCGACTTATCATATGGCATATGATATCTTGGTTGGCAAAGGACATGCATCCCTTGATCATATCTGCCTAGCCCGTATCCATGCCAATTGCATTGGCCAAGATATCTTAGAGTGAAGTTCGGGTTTGATAGATAGTTGATATTTTTAGCAAAAGGCTCTTCGTCTTCGTCCTTTTGCTTGCATGGTTCAAGACCATGATCAAGGCCCCCATACACAAAATTTGTCTGGTTTGGTGGGTAGCCTAGAGGAACAACTATTCCTATGGGAAGGCGAGGTCTCCCCATGTCCTGTACTAATTCTAATGCGGGTGTTGCCACAACATTCTGCACTAAATACTCCCCCAGGCCTGTACTGACCATTTTGACAGTGATTGTTCATGCTTGGGAGGGAGGGAACGAGAGTCCTTCCTGATTCCATTCCATTTTTGGTGGGTTAGGAGTCTTAGCTTCCATTATGCTAGGTGTTTCTTCTATTGATACTGTTGATATTGTTGGCAACCCCTCTTCTAGGGGCTGAGCCTCTTCCAGGATTTGTTTTCCCTTGTCATTCTATTTAGCCATGACAGGTGGCATTGGTAGTGAAGGAGCAGATGATGAAGACTCACCTGGTTGGGATTTTGATGTTTTGGTCACTAGTGGTGCCTGCGGTATTGGACTCTGTTTAGATGGATTTAACTAGAAATCCAAATGCGTTGAAGGGAGGGTCGATTGAGGCATTAATTGCACCACATTGCAATACTTGAAGGGTTCTAAGTCCATCGAGACTACATGAACTTCTCATTTAAATGCATACTTTAGACACTGGTGAGCGATCGAAGGGACACACTTCATGTCCCTAATCCATGGCCGCCCTAGCAGTATGTTATAAGCCATCTCGCCTTCCAAAACATGGCACAATGTTGGTGTTGTCTTTTGTCCTACCTGGAAAGGTAGAACAATTATGTCGACTATCGAGCATATTACATCGTTGAATTCTCGCAGTGTATATGTGGAAGCTGTGATATGAGAGGCTGGCAGCTTTAGATGCTTTAATGCTATAGTGGTAATGATGGTACTGGACGAGCCAGTATCTACCAACACTCTCTTGTACAAGATCTCATTGACCCACGCGATAACGTGTAGGGGTGGATCTGCCATGTCATTCGATATTGTTTTAACTTCATCCTCTCTGAAGGTAATGACTGGCTCCGTACATCATTTCACGTCCCATGAAGTTGTTGAAAGAATCTGCTTCGTGAGGTTGTAACTCGATGGCTTTTAAAATTTCCATAAGAGCTTCCCTATGAGGTGTTGACTATTGAATAAGCTTGTAAATGGAAAGCCTAGCTGATGTGGTCCACAAACTCTACATGATTTTGGTCCTTATCATGACCTCGGGTCTAGGCGAAGGCAACTGCACAAGGCATTGTTGAGGCTGCGACGTTGTTGGAACTTCCCTTGTAGCTACCTCGGGGGCAACTCCTGGGTACTTTTTGTTCCTGGTCACTATGCTGATCATTCCCACAAATCCTTGCATGGGAAGATTCAGTCGCACCTCATTGACCTGAAGAGGTTTTGCCTATGCCTCATGGGTAGGCAAAGGGTCCTTGAATACCCCCATATGTTGATTATTTGGCGCTATGGGGTTGTCCATGGCCAATGTTTTGTTATCGATCAAATCTTGAATTAATCCTTTAAATTTCCAACATCCATTCAGGTCATGTCCCATTCGCATATGGAATCTACAATATAATTCCTCTCTGTATCCCTTAGGCTTGGGAGCATTAGGATCTACAGTTTGGATTTCTGGAAGGGTGACTAAATTTGCCGCTGACAAGCGGTCAAATAGGGAGTCCCTAGACTCCGCATAAGCGGTCAAAGAGCTCCCATGCAAGATTGGGTACTCATGTGGATCTTGTGGGATCAAATAAGATCTTATCTAAAATGAAGCTACTAATAAATTATTGTTCTTGATTTAAGGTTATATGTTGGTAGAACCCTAACTCTTAATGTTGGAAAGACCTTGGATATTGCCCATAAGGTATCCATTCGAACTACCATGGATAATAATATTATAAATTCTTGACAAGCAGAGGATTGTTTGATGGAGTCTCAATTACCTTTTGATTATCTTGCTACTACATGTCAAAAAACTATTAGAAATTATTTTCCATTGAGTTTATAGTATGGGGGAAGTCACTACCATGCTATGTAAGTGAGTAATTTAACTAGGTTTAGATGTTATTGATCTACTTGGAGTAGCATTGTTGGGAATAACTAACCTTATAAAATATGTTATTTAGCCTTTCACACTTAGTCACAAAATACTTATTAATTTAAAATAAAATACCAAATATAATGGTATGGGGACCTTAATGAGGAGTGGGAAGGATACTCAGGGTACCTAAAATTGAAATAGCATGAGGGTCAAAGTCATTGATTTGGTTTGGTATATTATGGTGCTTGCTTGTACTTCTTGTAGATGTTTCTTTTAGATCATACAATCATCATTATATGTACCTATTCACTATAAATTTTTTATTTGTACACAATGTGAAGATGCCAAGAGTATACACATAATCTATAATCTAATGACAAAATCTAAATATTTCATCAATCACTTGCAAAAGTGTTACCAAAAATATATCTTGTTTTAATCTGCAAATCGAGATAATCAAAATGAAGTATCTCTACCACAAGGTTTTAAGTGCTTCTTGTACTCTTCAAATGTTTTTACATAAATAATAATATTACACAAGAAAAGTACACTAGAAGATGTTAGTAAAAAAGAATTTGATAAAAATTGCCCAAGCTAAAAAATGTAGATTTGATCAAATTAGGTTCTAGAACAACTCACATATCCTTCTATCATTTTTATGCACTATCATAGGGCTCTAATATCATTTATCCATTACCACTTGTAATAAAACCAAATTTTGGAAATAACAACAACAATAACTCTTCAAAATATGAAAATAAAAATTATTAATCAAACAAAATTTAAATTCCAATCTAAAATCATAGTAGTAAAAAACTAGATGTAGATTTCAATTAACAAAACAATTCTAGTCACTCACAAAGGGGAAATTTTCTTAGTCACTTAGAGAGGCGAAAGTCTCATGTATGTACCAAAGGTGATAGGAAATTACAAGAATGAATGATGAAATAACTACCGCATGACTCATCTATTTATAGTCTAAGATAATATACAAACTCTAACCCCTAATTCTTAAGGGTTAACTAACATAATCCAAGGCTTGAGTTAGTAATAGGAGTTGTCATAACTATATTGAAGCTATTACATAATAATTGCACTAACATTCTATGATAGGATAAAAGAACCAACATGTCTTAAACATGGGAAAACAACATGTTTGCAAGAGCTATGTAAAAAACATATTATCACTAAAGAGGTTTGAACCTATGACATATTCCATCAAATTTTTAAATAATACTCTATTGTGCAACATAACCACTAGAGCTGGTGAGAAAGAAAATAAAATAACACATAAATAGATGCTATAATCATCATACATCCTACCTACAATAGCTTGAAAGGTAACCAATACATCATAAGTAAGCATAGGAGCCAAACCTTAAATCTTAGGCCTAAGAGGAACATAAAATATGTCATGTTGATAAGCTCACTAATACAATAGACTAGGAATGGAGGCATCATAACTTAACCATGGGAAGTAGCACTTGAGTACATCATAAAATAATTTATTGTTGTGATTTAAATTTGAGACATTCTATATAAAAATGACTACACCATCATACACTATCCATCCAATCTATCAATATTAATAGGAACTAAGGAAGGATATCCATGAATAATGCATGCCTTATCATGGTAAATGACTATAAATATCAATAATATGAGGAACTCAAACCTTTAACTAATAGGTTTAGAAGAGAGCAAAAGATATAGTGTTTATTGTTACACCCAACCATTGAACTAAATATTGGTTTGTTAAAACTACAAATAACCTTATAAAAAACTCAAAGATGCTTATGGGTTTTAATAGTAGATCTATGACTTAAAAAATGATATTGATTGCCTTACCATTGTGTGCATGGAATGGATAAAATTGAACAAAGAGTTATGTTATTTGACTAGCTATTGTTTTTGAGTTAGGGACAACGCATACATCAATTTCCATATAACTCGTAACCATGTGTCTGTAGACCCTACCCTAAATCCTTAACTTTATCATATCATGTTGTGACTTATTACATATAGATTATCATCTATTATTGTGTGTGATGCGAAGAAAAAAAACAAAAAATAAAAATAAAATCTATCATAATATAAATTAAACTTAACCTTTCCTTTTCAAAGCCTCTAAGAAATAATGTGTTTTCAAGAAGTCTAATTCATTTCAAATAAGGGCATACCGTACAACCATCTCCAAAATAGAAATAAGATTATTACATAATTTGAAAGAGTACTAGCATGAAATAGCACATAAATCTGGTGTGCAAAATAGAGCTTAAAAATGAATTATGAATTTTTTTAATGGACTTTTGCTCTATGTGTTCTACACTAAAAAAACAATAATTTAAATTTGATATATATATATATATATATATATATATATATATATATATATATATATATATAATATTCAAAGATCAAAATAATTCTACTTAGATCAATGGTTAAATATTAGATATGGTTGACATATAATTACATAAATAAAAAAAATATAATTTAAATTGAATGTTGGTTGATTTTGGAATACACATTATTAAAATTACGCATGATAATTAAAATTAGATTAAAAAAATATCTAGTGACAAATAAGACTAAAAAAATCGGTGTCTCTTAAACTAAAAAACATTCCTAACTCCTTAATTTTATGAGTTCCGAGTGCCGTGCAACTTATTCTTTTAGAAATATCTATATTTAGGTTTTTCTCATTTCAATAATAAAATCTGAATAAACTTTGCAATAAGAATTCTTTTGATAACTCAAAAAAAATTATTTAATTTTTACTACTATATATTTTTTTAGTTTTTTAATGAAAGATCATTTTAATTATAAAAATAAATGTCTTTTACAAACAAAAAAAATAAAAAAATCATATCCAAAATGCCAATAAAAAACAAACTACACCAAGACACGACCATCAACAACAACTATTTTAAAATAAGAATTCGCTTCTTATGAGAATTCTTTTAATAACTCAAAAAGTTTTATTTGATTTTTCGTACTTCATATTCCTTAGTTTTCCCTTGGAGTAATAATTCGCTTTATAACTCTTACGGAGTTTTATTTAACTTTCCAATACTTCAAATTCCTTAGAATTCTCTTCCATGCCGCATCCATTGTTTTTTTTTTCAAATTGCATTTACAACTTAGAATTCTCTTCCATGCCATATGGTAAATGCATCCATTATTTTTTTTAGATTGCATTTACACCTGTTAACTCAACCACCATTTCATCAAGGGTATAAATAAAGATAATATTTAAACTTATTTGAGTTAATATAAATAGTAAATTGATTAAAAAATAGTCAATGTATTGTTGTTTTTGTTTTTATAATTAAATGTTTTTATAATGTTAAGGAAAGTATTAATTTATTTAAATTTGAATAATAATTAAAAAAAATTAATTAATTTTTCATAATTCAAATATTTTTAGTTTTCTCTTGAATTGTCTTCCTTGCTTTATGATAGATGCATTTTATTTTATTTTTAAACTATATTTTTTTTGGTAAGTTAATTGATATTATATTATGTCGGGAAATATGAAGGCTCCCAAATACCTTTTACATCAACAGGGAACAACAGGCATCAACCTAAGCCCAAGAGGAAGTATACAAAACCCTCATAAAAGTAGGTAAATCTTCACCTATTACATCAGTACAACAAACACTAAAAAGAGAAAATGATCCATCCTTCAAGACTACAAGATGAAAGTCGAACCCAAGAAAAACAAAGAAGCCCCTTGGGCACTACCCAAACCAAATAGTAGGAACATCCGAGCAACAATCTACTGATCAGGACTGCCCATGGCCTCCTTCTGTTCGTCCACATTTTTGCTAGAAGCTTCTGGATTCTTCTCAGCTCCTCCCAAAGTCTGAGAATTCTGGGAAGAAGCGAGTAATTTTCTGAATTGCTTTCGATGCAACAAATTTTTCCCACCCTATCACATTCGGTGATGGTTCCAAGACTTCTGGATTTTTCAAAAATGATGATTCCCAGCATTGTCAGATTTCCTATCTCGGTCCTGGAGCAAATCTTGTCAATCTTCAAATAAACATCTCTAAAAATATTTTGGTGCCAATGATCTTTCCACATGCGGTAGGGATCGCTCGAATTGGAAAGAGTGAGATCTCCATTTGTGTTGTTGATGTCCCCACTATATCTGCAAAAAACATCCTTTGATTTGTTCCCAAACTTTATGTTTGAGACGTTAGTAGGCTTTGGGAATGAACTATTACTCCTGGCTGTTGAAAAATCACAAATTTTTTGGAGAAATGGATAAATCATGTGGCAATGGACATAGATACCAGACATGCTAGGGGTTATATGACAGGACACCCGCCTATTATGGAAATGATGTAGATTAAGATTCATGAGATGAATGGGTTCAAAACAAGTCCAAATGATCATGAGACAACCATCCAAATGACAGTTCCACAGAGAGAAGGGGTCATTAAATTGATGGAATTTGTTATTCAAAAGGACGGGCCATAAAACCAAGACCTTAAAGACTTTTTGAAATTTGGTACCTATTGTCCTACTAGAACCTTTTAAAACTTCAACACTCTTACACATAATGAGGAAACTTATAAAAAATATGGTAACCCAACTAATCATTGTCAAATTTTTCAATAGTGGCTAAAGCATGTACCTCCTGTGGTAGTGTGTCTATCCAAGTCAACAAACCTGGACCATCAACCCCAATGTTTGCCAGTTTATCTGCTACCTTATTTGCTTCTCTGAAAGCATGTTGGAAGATAACTTCTTGCTGGTGAGTAGCAAGTTTCTTGGCCTCTTCAATGCAACTTCTAACTTTCCAAGATGGTCTTTTGGAGCTTTTCATGTAATTAATAATATTGAGAGAATCCCCTTCAATGATGATTCTTCCTGGGATATGTTTGATTAATGCAAGACCTCTCCATAATACCTTTGCTTCAGCCATATGATTGGACTGTTCACCAAGGTATTCAACAAAAGCTAAAATCGAGTTTCCTTTATGATCTCTGATTATGCCTCCTACTCCTGCTTTGCCTGGATTGTCTTTTGCTGCTCCATAAAAATTCAATTTGACCCATCCCTGGGGTGGGGGACACCATTTAATGTTACTTCTGGGATTGGGTTGAGATACAATCGTGTCCTGGGAAATGTTCAGATAATGAAGAATGACAGTTTCAATCCTGGAACAAGGCCTTGGATCATACGGAATAATGGAAGCATTCTCTTTGGCAAAGGAAATAATTTTACTGGTTAGAGATGAAATATCCTTGGAAAAATTAGAGAACACTCTTCGGTTCCTTTCTAACCATATTTTCCAAAGAAAATGATATAGATAGAACCTCCAAATTGTGCTCAGCTTGGGATGGTGGAAAGGTTGAGGCCATTGAATGAACAACTCCACAATAGAAGGAGGTTTTACCCAACTTATTTGGAACCTTTGGAAGAGGTCATCAAGAATGGAAATGGAATAGGGACAATTGAGAAAGATGTGGTGGGAGGATTCCCAGTTAGATAAGCATAAAAAACATCTATTTGGGATAATGATCCCTCTTTTAATGAGGTTATCAACTATCAAAATTTTATTTTGAATGGCAAGCCAAGCAAAGAAAGCAACTTTGGGGGTAAGGTGTTTGATCCATACCAAATTGAAAGGAATTTGGGTTTCTTCCTAGGGAATGAGGAGCTGATAAGCATATTTGACTATAAAATTCCCATCTTCTGTTGGGGCCCAAATAATGTTATCTTTAACTTCTCCTGTGGGGATGATTATGGAATTGAGCAGTATTTCTAAGGCCCTTGATTCTTCAGGGTGATGGATGTTGTGAATGCTTTTCCACCTGTAGATGTTATTTATTTTGTGAAGGAAATCAACCACTTTGTATCCAAAGGTTGCATCTGTAAAGTCTTTGAGAATCTTGATGTTTTGAGCCTGAATGAGTGGTTGATTTCCTATCCACCTGTCCAACCAGAATTTTATTGATCTACCATCCCCCATTTCCCACTTGAGTCCTTTCCTCAATAGACTCTTTGTTTGGATTATTCCTTTCTAGAAAGTTGAGCCATTTGTGGGTGTTGTCTCATTTAGAAACTTTGTGCCCTACAAATACTTCCTCTTGACTATAGTGATCCACTCCACTTGCTCTTCTGATAATAATCTCCATGCCTGTTTAGCCATTAATGCCAGATTTAAGTTTTTAAGTCTTCTCAATCCAATTCCTCCTTGGTATTTAGATCTGCAAACTTTATCCCAGGCTACCAGATGGAAATGACTTTTGTTTTCAGCCCCAGTCCATAAGAATTGTTTTTGAGTTTGTTCAATCTTATCATACACTTTTGAGGGAGCTTTAAACACTGAAAGGAAATAGATTGGGATACTTTGGAGGCATGCCATGGTTAAAATAGCTTTCCCTGCTTGGGATAGAAGGTTCCCTTTCCATCTAGTTAACTTTTTTTGAACTCTCTCAATCACTGGGTTCCACATCCCCTCAATTGGTGTACCCACAAAAAGAGGAAGACCTAAGTAAACAACAGGGAATGATGCAATTGAGCATCCCAAGATCCTGGCTATTTTGATCTGTCTTTGGTGAGGAGTGTTCAAGAAATAAATTTTGCTCTTTTGGAAATTTATTTTCTAGCCTGCTGCTTCTTCATATAGCAAAAGAATGTATTTGATTACTTTAGCTTCAAGTATGGAGGCAAAAGTGGATAGGATCATGTCATCCACAAATTGTTGGTGAGTAACAGGATCAATTTGAGTTGCTGCTTTAATTCTAGAGATGAGACCTGATCTTCTAGCAACATGAATTGTCCTCCCCAAAGTTTTCGCAACTATGATGAAAAGTAGGGGAGATAAAGGGTCTCCTTGTCGAAGACCTCTACTGCTTTGGAAGTAACCAACTGGGGAACCATTTACAATAACTGAAAACCATGCAGTTGAGATGCAACCTTTAATCAGTTCCACCCATTCTAGATGAAACCCAAACTTGAGTAAAATAGCAAAGAGGAAATCCCAGTTAACCCTATCAAAGGCCTTGTTCATATCCAGTTTGAGGAAAAAATAACTTTTTTATTCTGAGACGATGAATGGAGAGCCTCATGCATTGTTATGATTCCATCTAAAATTGACCTTCCTTGGATGGAGCTTCCTTGATAGTGGTCTATAAACATAGGAAGCACATCCCTCATCTTGTTCACCATGCATTTAGTGAGGATTTTGTAGATAACATTGCAAAGGCTGACTGGTCTGAACTCATTTAAACTCCTTGCAGCTGGGCTTTTGGGAATTAGTGCTATGAAGGTGGAATTGAAGCTACGAGGGACCACTTTGGAAGATTGGAGTTCTCTGACTGTTGCACAAACATCACCACCCACAATATCCCAGAAAGTCTAGAAAAATCTTGGAGGGAATCCATCTGGTCTAGGGGCCTTGTCAGGGTTCATGGAAAATAGGGCTTCTTTGATTTCATCCTCTAAAAATGTAGTAAGTAACTTTTGATTGACCCCATTAGGAATGACCTATGGAATATGGGATAGTAATGATTCTTTGGCCAAAGATGAACCTGGAAGAGGAGCTTCAAGAAGGGATTCAAAATGGGAAACTACTTCATTTCTAATTTCTCTGATGTCTGTTGTGATGGTCCCATCATTTTTGAGCAGTTCTTTTATTCTATTATTACTTCTATTCCTCATTGTGGAGATATGAAAATATTTTGTATTTGCATCTCCCTCTTTTAACCATGTGATTCTAGACTTTTGCCTCCAAAAGGTCTCTTCACAGGCCAAAACATTATGGTATTCTGATAAAGCATTTTTTTCTTCCAATATGATCTCTTCATCATTTAATCCATTTTGGATTTTATGCTCAATAATGGTTAATCTCTCCTTAATGGCTTGCTTGTTGTCAAAAATATTCCCAAAAATCTCTTTGTTCCAGACTTTAAGGTTTTCTTTGACTAATTTCAGTTTTTGCCCTAGTCTGTAAGAAGGTGACCCTTGGACCAAGGTTGACCACCACTGCAACATTCTTTCCCTAAGATCTGGATGATGAACCCACATTGCTTCAAAATGAAAGGGGGTTTTGAAATTTTTTGGATTATCCATTTCTAACAGAAGATGCTATGATCAGACCTGATTTTAAGGAGAGATTGGAGACTAGCATCTCCCCAAATATTTACAGCTTCTTTGGACAATAATGTTCTATCCAATATCACCTGAATAAATTGGCTTCCACTTCATCTGTTGCTCCAAGTAAATTGGTTCCCTTTGAGGTTAACATCCATGAGATCATTGGTATTGATAAATTCTCTAAATTCTTCCATGCTTCTGGTTGGGTTACCTGAACCTCCCCTCTTATCATATGGATACAATGGTGTGTTGAAGTCCCCTGCCAGGATCCAGGGAATAGAAGAAAAACTTTCTCTTAGCTTGGTAAGGGCTGCCCATAACATAGCTCTGCCAGTGGGTGTGTTAGGAGCATAAACATTTGTAAGAATCCACTAAATTTTTTTATCTTTGTCAAAAAACAAAATGCTAGTAGTTCTATCACATGAATGTATTAATCTGCCTTCTATCTTTAATGGGTCCCAAAGACACATTAAACCTCCTGAGGCTCCTCTTGCATGGCTAAAAATGGCTTCACAATTTTTCCAAACTTTTTTGGCTGTTTGAATAGACCAACTTTCATCTATCTTGGTTTCTTGCATGATAAATATGGTAGGTTTGACTTCTCTCCTAATGGATCTGGCTATCCTTTGTTTAGCCAACCCATTTAACCCCCTCACATTCTAGGAGAGGATTTTCATTTTGATGGTTTGGTTTTTCTGCCCCCCTTACCTTGTGTTTGGGGGGGTTTGGTGCATTTATTCTCATCAGTGGATTGGGAAATAATATTTGGAAATAGGGTTAGTTGTATCCCATTAGCAATATCATTATGAATATCCTTTTTCCATTGCTCACTAGCTGATATCCTGCCTCTTCTCTTTTCACCTCCACAATCAATAGGAGATTTTTTTGAACTTCTAGTCTATTTTGGACTAGGTTTTGGGGGGATAATTTGTTGTAGGATGGGACTACCCTTTTCCTTAATCTTATGAATTGCACTCTGGTATTCCATCTGAGCATGTTTTGACTTTCCTTCAGAATAAATAAGCTCTTTTAGAGGGATCAGATCCTCCTCTTCAAGAAAATTATCTAGGTTATTAACATTTTCAATAGGAGTGTGAGATGGCCCAGATTTCGTAGGAGAGTCTAAGTTATTGGGAAGTTCAATCTCCTTGCCCTTGATGTATTCACGCTCTTCGCATTCTTCTAATATATCTTTAGAAAGAACATCAAATTTATTTGGAGAGGTAAAATATGGGCATACCTTTTCTTGGTTTGGAGTTTTAGCAAAACCAGCCTGTTGGTCTTCATTGTCAGGATCAGGTTGTTGGGGATTTGAAGTCTCTCCACCCGAAATCCCACTTCCACTCTATTTCTATCGATAAACCTTTCCATGTAGGTTTTGACCTGACCTTTGCTACCAGAATTGTCCTTTTTGCCCTTGGTTCCTCCTCCCTTGGAACCTATTGAACTGCACATCCTTTTTTGGTAATTCCTCCATTTCTTTTAAATAAGGGCATTGGTTCCTTAAATGGCCCTGTGTGCGGCATTCAACATAGTAAGCTGGCTTATTTTCATATTCCAAAGCCTATTTATGATAATATATCCCGTATTCCAGCTCTATGTAGGTCGACAATTCAGAAGCCAGGTTAGCGTTAACACAAATTCTTGCAACTATCATTCTTGACCTAGCCAAGGTGGCTCGGTCAATAGCTACCAGGTCTCCAATGGATTTAGCGATTCCTCGAAGGAAAACCTCATGCCACCACTGCATTGGGAGATTGGGAAGGTGGACCCATATTGGAGCATAATTTATATCCTACATTTTTGGGTCAAAATATTCAGCCCATTTTCATAGAAATAGACTTCGTCTCCCAAGGAACCAAGGGCCTCCTATTAAAATTCTACTTGCATCATCATGGTTACTCAGGCGAATGGCAAAGAAACCTCTTGATAGGGCAACAATATCCATCCTTCCCATGGTCTTCCATTTTGACACTGCCCATTTTTTGATTGTTTCGAGATCAGGCCTACCTCCAATAAACTTTCCCACCAAAGAAAAGGCCTCCATCGAGAGAAAACTTGACATGAAGGTTTCAGAAACCTTTAACTTTCTCCCTTCTGGGTTAAGTGAGATAGATGAGTTGGTAGAGGAGTTGCCTATCTCTTTAAGAATATCAGCATAGGACTTTCCCATGTTGGTATCCTCACCATATCTGTGGAGAGGGGGCCCATTGTCGGGCCCCTTGTCAGGAGGTTTATCCCCCCAAAATTTTTCCACTTTTTTAGTCTGTAGCTCTTGTCTGGCCTGATCCTCATCTGTGTCCTCTGATGTGGCTCCAAATCCGTGTTCCCCATGACCAGATTCCTGCACTCCAGAGGCTTGATTTTGTTTGTTCTCACCTTTGTTGATTTGAAAATCTTGGTTCCCGCTCAGACCATTTTTGAGGACTCTGCTCTCCATCGCCGCTCTGGTAACCCTATTTATTGTAAACTATATTAAAAAATCTTTACTGTGTGGCTACCATCCTTCATTAAATAAACCAAAAAAATAATGAACATAGATGCGGCTCTTTGCCCTCTTTGCCTCTCCCTTGTGGTTGTGCTGTTGTAGACTGTATTTAAAATATTTTGCCCTGTAGCTACCGTCTTTCGTCAAATTAAATTGATGGAATATTATCTCATTTATTACATTCGTCAAATTATATTTATACTATTAACTAAACCACAATTTCAATAAGGATATAAATGAGATAATACTTAGAATTATTTGACTTAATAAGAATAGTATATTTATTAAAACATAGTTAATATATTGTAGTTTTTGTTTTCATAAATAGGTGTTTTTATAGTATTAAGGAGCACTACATTTTTTTTAATTTGGATAGTGTTTTTATAGTGTTAAGAAAAAACATTATATATTTTTATTTGAATATAGTGTGAATTGTTAAGGAAAAACATTATTATTTTTATTTGGATAATGTTTTTATAGTATTAAGATTTTTTTTGGATTTGGATAGTGTGAGAAACTTTCATAACTAAAGATTAAGGATTAGCATTTTTATTTCATTTATGATCTTTTTTTCAAGACATAGAGCTAAGGAAGTAACATATACCCGCATACATGTCGCGGTTTGAACCTTAACCTCTCCAAGAAGAACTAAAGCTTAAACTGTTTCTTTGTCCACTTAGAACAGGAGAAGCACTACATGGAAGATATGTCTTAGATTTTTTTTTAATAGGTTTAAAAGCTGATTAGACCACCCTCCATTTGAACTTGGGTCTTTTATTAGAAGGGTCCAATGTCTTTTACCATTGCGGTGTCCTTGTGAAGATTAAATTTATAATATGCCAAATAAAATTTCATGATACAATATGTTGATCTTAAATTTTCTTATTTTTTAAATGAATTTACACATGTTTTTATAAAATATACTGGTCCCATCATACTATAGTATAACTAATAAATATATCTATAAACAATATTATAAGATAACCAATACGAATTATATATTGCCAATGTTGCACATATACCATAGCTTTTATTACTTGTATGCAAGTGATATTTTATATATTTTTTTAAATATGCTTTGTCCATTTTACTTTTGAATATCTATGCATTAATTAAAACCATTTATCAATCTTATTGTACGAATATATTACAAATTAGGGTCCCATCATACTATAGTATAACTAATAAATATATCTATAAACAATATTATAAGATAACCAATACGAATTATATATATTGCCAATGATGCACATATACCATAGCTTTTATTACTTGTGTGTAAGTGATATTTTATATATTTTTTTAAAGATGCTTTGTCCATTTTACTTTTGAATATCTATGCATTAATTAAAACCATTTATCAATCTTATTGTAAGAATATATTACAAATTAGGGTTTATATTTTATTTTAAGCTTTTCAGTCAAAACGAAGGAATAAAGGTTAAATATGACTCAACCTCTGTATGTAGAGATTTTTTTAATTGATTGTAACATTCTTTCACTTTCTACCTATATATCTTTATTTCATATGAATTCGAGAAAGTCGTTGTTATTATCATGCGTCAATCTTATTTTAAAAGACAATTTGCAATCACTTATATATAGAGAGTGGTTGAGGACCACATAGATTTAGAAATATATGTTTATCGTTCTCTAATGATACAAAACAAGCATTAAATGTGCAAACTGCATTCTTTGTGTATACGGTTGAACTTCGGATACATATTCATATTCTTTCCTTCAACGTGGAGCAAAATCATGTCAATGGTCCAAGTATGGACGATAAATCAAAATCGAATTCTCCAACTTGCACTTTGTGTTAAAAGATATTATTATTCCATAAAACAAGTTGAAGTGGTCCTTATAAGAAAGAATGGTGGACCGAGAAAATTAGGGAAGACCAGAAAAAAATTAGGAAGCTTTTACTGTATCTTAGGTCTTAATGTTGATAATAGGTGTAGCCTTTTATTGTATCTTACGTCTTGATGTTAATAATAGCTGGTGGTTTTTTTGTAAGAAAATTGATGGACCTATAAAATATCGTACGTTTTGATGTTGATAAACTAGTGCAGCATATAGCTGGTGGTTCTTATAAGAAAGAATGGTGGACCCACAAAATTAAGGAATCTTTTTTTAACTGTATCTTATTGTTTGGCAAAGCATACACCTGGAAGCACAATCAAAATCATCTTTATATCTCCTCAATGATTCAAAACCATCTCTATATCTTCTCAATAATTTAAATTTAAATATTAAAAATGTAAATCCACCATACCAATGGTGCTGTATGGCTAGAGACAAATACTGTACTTTTGAAAGGTTGTTGTCGCATGTGGCTTCGCTTGCATGCTGAACTGGACGGTGAAGTCTAGACAAGTAGTTTTGCCCTTTTGTCGAAACCTACGATCTCCCCTATGCCTATGAAAGTGAAATCAAATTCCAAGGGTTTGGCCAGCCCTAGAATTTAACATTTATTTTAGATATTTTTAGATTCTAGCCTTATCTTAGGGTTTAAATAGTATACGATTTTGGAAACCAAGTAGACTCCTGAACAAATTCCTAGGCTTCTTAATGTACGGATTCTCTTTATTTTCCACAAGACCTGCAATTAGGCCCTCGTAAACCGTAACTTCTGACGTCATCCATTGCGAATGTTGTCGAGGCGCATCCAGAAGACTTTGACCATAGCCCCGCAGATTAATTAATTTGCTTACGAAACCATAATTTTAAATTTCAAACAAAGCGCATGATGTGGTCAAAGCAGAGCCCCCAACTTTGCCCAAGCCAGTCCAAACCCTAATATCCACGTAGGAAAGTAGTAGTAAATATAGAGAAGTTCAGCACCCTAAGATTTTGGTAGAGAGCAAGTAGAGCCGTCGTATGGAGATTTACAACCACACGCATCTGAAATGCTACTAACCTTGACTCGTTCATTCATTAGGACTGCTCGCTCTGCGCTCTCATTATAAATAATTTGAACGAGGTGTGCTTCCTTGAAGTTTCTAAGAAGCCATGGGAAATCATGCTTCTTGCGCGGTTCCTCAAGGCAAAGCCGTCCCAATAATCCGTTTATTCCATTCAGATGGCGGTATGGAGGTATTACACAAAGCTATCTATGCCCGAGACATTATGGAGAACTTTCCGGAGCATCTAGTGTGCCACTCGGATTCGTTTTACATAGGGCAGAAAATACCGGCTCTGTCTGCCGAGGAAGGTTTGAAGATGGGCCACACGTATTTCGTTCTCCCCAAACAGGCCTTTCGCTCTGTCTTGTCTTTTGTATCGTTGACGTCGTTGATATCGTCTTCTAAAGTTCCTGCTATTCCTTGTAGCCCTCTTCGGTTTAACGCTGGAAGAACGCCGCTTAATCCGTTTGACATACAAAAAGTGGAGGGAGGAAGGCTTCGGATCAAAGTCTGTTCAGAGTTTATTGTAAGGCTTATGGAGGACAGGATGTTGGAGTTGAAAGAACAAGGGAATAGTTCTGCCCCGGATTTGAGAGACGAGAGGCTGTGCAACACTCCCCAATTGCAGAAGGATTATGCGGAGCTAGTGACTTCAAGAAACCACGTGTGGAGGCCCAAGCTGGACACGATCCGAGAAAAGAAGAACGGTAGGCGATTCAGACTCAACAAGAGTCGTAAAACTTCTTTATGAGCAATTATATAGGAGCTGTATTTTCAACATTTACAAGCAATTTTATTTTTTTTCATCCTTACACGATTCGATCTCCTGGATGAAACACAAAGCCATGGATCTCCTGAATGGAACACAGAGCCATTCCAACTCAGATTCCCGGCAGTGACTGTGAGATCTATTATTATTATTCCGGCCGTGATTCGCTAATACGTACAGCCAAGGTTCTTTCCGGCCGTTCTTTTTGTATTGTAATCACCTGCGTCTTCCGCCTTTGAGATCCACAGTCACAGTCCATTGAAAATGTCACGTAAGTAAAAAAAATTATAGAAGCATAAATATACATATTGGGCACTTTTTGTATTAATGGATTTAATAGGCTCCGTAATCTCTTAATTTTATTTAGCTTATCATTTTAGATAAATTTTCCTAACCACATACAACGTTATTATTATTATCCTTAACTTATAATTCAATATGCTGTCAGACATAATTCTCTGCCGCTTTCATTCGATGAAGAAAGTTATTTATGGACAGGTGAAATCTCTGATAACAGAGCTAATTACAATTTAGATTAAGGCTATCTAAAGTCTGTGAAGGCATGCATAGGTACTTGTTTTTTAAAATCATAAAGCATATACCGAAGAATTGTGGCATGACAGTATCAACCCAATATAAAAATGAAAGCGAATTCGCTTCCACAGCTGTAATATAAAATTTTGAAGATTTCATGCTACTTGAATAATCGGGACGAGTACTGTCGTGGGATAATTATTTATTTGTTTGTTCAATTATTTTGTGGTCATAATTCTGCTCACATTATCAAAATCTGAATTTTATAATTGTTTTATAAACATTAAAAAACTTTAATAAAAATAATGTTAACAAAATGTTATAATTAAAAACTTTAATAAAAATAATGTTAACAAAATGTTATTAGCAAAACCATTACTATTTTTTGTTTATTTTGTAAAACCATTACTATTTTTTGTTGCTTGAGAATGTACTTGTGTTTTATATTGATAATTTTCTTAGCTCTAGGGTGTGTCTTCTTGTGTTATAATTTGGCAAACTCTTCCATCAATTCTTTCAAATCATTTGTGTTATTGTCAGTTTTTCTTCTTCTATGATTTGTGTGGGAATAATTTTTACAATGTTCTATGATTTTTTTAAGTTCAAGTGTGCTTACATATCCTTTTCCTATGAGATCCAATACTTCTATGGATTCATCTTGTAATCCTCTCAAAAATATGGTTTTTCTAAGTTTTGGTTCTACATCTCCACATCTTTTATGGACAAGGGCAAATCTATCCAAGTAGTCTTCCAAGGTTTCATCCTCTTATTATTTTATCCTAAATAATTCATCCTTTTGATTCTTTACTCAACAATATTCTTGGTATTTCTCCAAAAATATTCTTTCCATTTCATCCCAGGTTCGAATTAAATCAAGTGCTAAGCTCATGAACCATCGTAAGTCCGAGTATTTTAGTGTAGAAGAAAATAATTTGATTTTTTGGTTACAATTTGTATAGTCAGGTTTGGCATACAACCTTAAACTCGAATAAAAACTAATTAGGATCCTCAGCCGCAACTCCCCTAAAAGTTCGTAATACGAATGATTTTCATACAAGAGTTTTGAGTAGGATTCAAATGGATAGGATACTCAAATATTTGGGTAGGGGTGTGGGTATTACTTGGATTAACGTTACTTCCATATTCATATGGACCTGTCAAGATTAGATGATGATAAACTAATAATTTGCTCTTCTCACAATTCTCTCTCAAGTATTTTTACACTTTCTGATGATGATGGTTGTGTTTCCAATTCAATGTTTTTAGGAATTTCAAATTCAAGTAATTTAGGTATAAGTTAAATCCCTCATTGTAGATATCATCTTCCTATGACTGGTGGGAGATTTGATAAAATGAATCTACATATTTCATATCTCAAAATATTCATACATTCTATTAAATAAATAAATCCTATTCTAATGTCTCAATATCCTAGATATAATTCCCAATAATGCAACTATTTCTATGTAAAGTTGTTGGTTTTGTTTTTGTTATTTTTGTTATTTTTGCAAATTCACAAGACAATAATTGAACAACTTATTTTTTCTCTAACAATGCCAATTTGTTCCCCAATAATGGTGCCAAAAATTATGGGTGTTGTTAATGCTCATCATTTAATTTCATTTGTCAATCCAAGGTGGTGTCCAAGACTATCTACAATATAGAATTTAGGAATTGTGGCTTAGAAATCAAGGTAATAGGCTATTACCAAAACAAGGAATCATAATGTCTTTGCAAAAATAAAATTAAATAGCACACTTGCATAAGTAAAACTAATTAGTTGCAGGAATTAAACTTGTTGAAGAAACATATGCTAAATTACATTTGCTAGAATTGAAATGATAGAAAAGTGAAATGCTAGAATTGAGAAGGACAAAAATATAAAATTCTTGGAAAGTTATATTTTGTTAAACTAAAATAGTGAAATAGAACTAAAATATTGAAAATAGAAATGGAATGTTGAAATAAGAATACTTTGATATAAATGGAAAATATAAGCATAAGTGGTAATTAGCTAGCTATGAAGGATTTAAAACATAAACATATGAAAACATGAAAAAAATAGAGGAAAAACATGGCAATCTGTTGCAATAAATGACAAAAAAATAGCAATAAAAAATTACAATTATAGTACAACTTTCTCTCCACTAGCCTTGAGAGTGAGATATTGCTCCTAGGTCTAGTCAAAGTTGTAAACTCACCAAATCCTAAGATAGATTAAAATATCAGATTAACATAAAAGACTACAAAATAAACTGGTCTAAATATATTGCACTTTATTGACTATTTTTTTTTTTTTTATTGGTAGAAAGGGTGTTGAAAGGTCCCTGAACCTTGTACAAGAGAGATTACAAGAAATCCATAACGACCGAGGTGGTCCAAGAAGAAAGGAAAAGAGAGCTGGCAAACCTCCACACTAGGGAAGGTGTCGCGAAATCGCGACCAAAATGGTGATGTCGCGAAATCGCGACAAGTTGCGCCGTTGATGCCAATAGAAGAAAGGAAGTCACGAAATCACGACAAGAAAAGCCATCGAAACCGAAGAAGGGAAGAAGTCGCGATATCGCGACATGTTGCAAAGTGTCGCGATATCGCGACAAGTTGCTAGGTTGGAGCCGGACGAGAAGAAGAGTCACGAAATCGTGACAAGAATGAAGACCGCAGCCGAAATAGAAAATGAGTCACGAAATCGCGACGAAAGTGGAAGCCTGCTGCCGAGAAGAAAAAGTGTCACGAAATCGCGACAAGAATGAAGACCACTGCCGAAGAGGAAAATTGTCGCGATATCGCGACAAATTGGGAGACCGCTGCCAAGACGAAAAAGTGTCACGAAATCGCGACAATCTGGAGGACCGCAGCCGAGGACAAAAGGTGCCGCGAAATCGCGACAATCTGGAAATCCGCAGCCGAGGAGGAAAAGTGTCACGAAATCGCGACAAGAAGGAAGACCGCCGTTGGAGAGAAAAAATGTCGCGATATCGCGACAAAAAAGGAAGACCGCCGTTGGAGAGAAAAAATGTCGCGATATCGCGACAAAAAAGGAAGACCGTCGTTGGAGAGAAAAAATGTCGCGATATCGCGACAAAATGGAAGACCGCCGTTGGAGAGAAAAAAGGTCGCGATATCGCGACAAAATGGAAGACCACCGTTGGAGAGAAAAAATGTCGCGATATCGCGACAAAAATGGAAGACCACCGTTGGAGAGAAAAAAGGTCGCGATATCGCAATGGAAGCCGTTGGAGAGAAAAAAGGTCGCGATATCGTGACAAAATGGAAGACCGCCGTTGGAGAGAGAAAAAGTGTCGCGATATCGCGACAAAAATGGAAGACCGCCGTTGGAGAGAAAAAAGGTCGCGATATCGCGACAGAATGGAAGACCGCCATTGGAGAGAGAAAAAATGTCGCGATATCGCGACAAAAAGGAAGACCGCCGTTGGAGAGAGAAAAAATGTCGCGATATCGCGACATGAAGCAAGGAAGCGTCTGAAGGCCAAAAAGTGTCGCGATATCGCGACAAGTTTGCAAAAAAGCACCCGGAGAGAAAAAGTGTCGCGATATCGCGACAGAATGGAAGACCGCCGTTGAAGAGAGAAAAAAGGTCGCGATATCGCGACAAATTGGAAGACCGTCGTTGGAGAGAAAAAAGGTCGCGATATCGCGACAGAATGGAAGACCGCCGTTGAAGAGAGAAAAAAGTCTCGATAACGTGACAAGCTGAGATTTTGCAACCAACTGTGAAAAGTGACGCGAAAATGCTCCAAGATGCCAAGACGCAGCCACAGGGGAAAAACCCGGAGCCCAGAAACCCACTCACATTGTGCAAACATTGGAACTTGAAGAAGCGTCCCTTAGGCCGATTGGGAAGGAATCTCTCCAAACCTGAATGTCTGTTGCGTCAACTCCCTTGTTAGCAAGCCAGTCCGCAGCTTTGTTTCCTTCCCGGTATTGATGTTGAATGATTAATTCTGGGTAAAAGCCAATTAGTGTCTTGCATTCTTCGAAGATGGAAACAAGGGCCCAGGGAGGCACAGAGGTTCCTTTGAGCCAGTTGATGCAATGCAATGAGTCTCCTTCTATGATGAGTTTATTGATAGTCAAGCCTTCCAAGAGAATCAAGCTTTGGAGCAAGGCCCGAGCCTCGGCCATATTATTAGACTGAATTCCTAAGTTCTGAGCAAAGGCCAAAATTATTTCTCCTCTGTGATTTCTGAGAATTCCACCTCCGCCAGCCGCTCCAGGGTTACCTTTGGCCGCGCCATCGAAGTTAAGCTTGTGCCACCCAGAAGGAGGTAAGGCCCACTTGATTACAGACCTATCAACAGAGGTACGAGGTGTTGCAAAAAAATTGAAAAGATTGAAATGATTTGTTAAATCCAATTCAAGGCCAGGAGGGGGGGTTTGGACGATGAGACAAGAGAGGCATTCTCCGCAGCAAGGGCCAAGATTTTGGCAACAACAATCTTCTTATCCGTGGCAAGGTTTTTGAAAATTTTGGCATTTCTCTCAAGCCAAATCTGCCACAGGAAAATGTGAAGGCAAGCTTGCCACATGAATTTGAGTTGACTGCTCTTGAAAGGCCTGGGCCATTGTTGAAAAATGAGGGGAATGGAATGAGGGAGGGCTACGGAGATGGCGAAAGTGTTGAAAACCTGGTTGAGCACTGCAAGGGAGAAGGGACATTCCAGAAAAACATGCGCAGTAGACTCACAGGCATTTTTACACAGGATGCACCAATTGGGGATGAGAAGCCCTCTGGTTATCAAATTGTCAGTGGTGAGGATTCTATTTTGGATGGCCAACCAATAGAAGAATTTGACCTTGGGAATGATCTTGGGAACCCCGGACCAGATTAGATAAGTCACGGCCATCACTGGGAGCTTCTTGGCTGTAGTAGGCAGATTTAACAGTAAAATGCCCTGAATCTTCAAGGTTCCAAACCATGGAGTCATCTTTGTGAGAGCTGGGGATTATGCAGCTCCTCAGTAAGTTTTGTAACCGCCTAAGCGCCTCGGTGATATGTCTAGGCCCATTCAGATCCAGGTGTTTCCATTCGGGTCTTGTAATACCTGGGTTAATGAAATGACACACCTTATCTCCAAAGGTGGCTTCGGTCACCGTCTTGAGCACAACAAGATGAGGATCTTGGCTGAGAGGTTTGTCACGGATCCAAGGGTCATCCCAGAAATGAATGGTCAATCCATTTCCAAGACACCACCTTAAGCCTTCCATGATGATCTTCCTTGTTTTAGTGACACCATTCCAGAAATGAGATCCGCTAGGAAGGTTGTGCTCTCCAAGAAAGGGAACCTGATGAAGGTACTTAGCTTTGATGATGTCAATCCAGGTGGCTTTTTCGTTGATGGTAAGTCTCCGAGGATTGCTTGGCAATGAGAGCCATGTTCATCCGCTTGATGTCCCTGAAGCCGAGACCTCCATCCTTTTTCTTGGAACAAACCTTGTCCCAGGCAACAAGGGGAAATTTGTTCTTGTTTTCGTTTCCCGCCCAAAGGAATCTGCGTTGAATTTGCTCAATTCTTTGGCAGATGGAAGCAGGAGCTTTGAAGATAGATAAGAAAAAAATAGGAATACTTTGCAAGCAAGCCTGGACCAGAGTGGCTTTGGCTGCCTGACTGAGCAATGAACTTTTCCAGCCTGCAAGCTTCTTGTTGAGACGATCTAGAACAGGGTTCCACATAGCCGAGACCGATTTGCCATGGAAAAGCGGTAATCCGAGATAAGTAGTTGGAAGGCTCCCAATGATACACCCAAGGATCTCAGCAATCCTATTTTTCCTGTGGATGGGAGTATTGAGGAAGTATAGCTTGCTTTTGCGGTAATTGACTTTCTGGCCAGCCGCCTCTTCATAAGAGTCAAGGATGCTCTTAATGATTTTTGCTTCGGGGACAGAAGCATGAGAGGAAAGAATAGTATCATCCACAAACTGTTGATGGGAAATGGCATTGGTTGTTGAGGCTGGTTTGATCCCAGAGACGAGTCCACTGTTGCAGGCAGCAGTAAGGGTCCTTCCAAGGGTTTCGGCCAAAATGATGAAGAGGAAGGGTGACAGAGGGTCCCCTTGGCGAATGCCTTTAAAACTTGGAAAAAAGCCAGCAGGTGAACCATTGATAAGAACAGAGAACCAAGCAGTAGAGATACATTCTCGAACCATCTTAACCCATTCTTTGTGAAACCCAAACTTCTCAAGGACCTCGAACAGGAATTTCCATGAAACCCGATCAAAAGCCTTGTTCATGTCAAGCTTAAGGAACATACTGGGTTTTTTGTTTTTAGATGCCGAATGAGCCAACTCGTGGACGGTTATCACTCCATCAGCAATGAATCTGCCTTTGACCGAGCTGCCTTGGCACTGGTCGATGATGGAGGGAAGGATGTCTTTCAGCCTGTTTGCCATAACTTTGGTGATAAGTTTGTAGATGACACTACAGAGACTTATAGGTCTGAAGTCGGAGAGGGAAGCACGATCATTAGACTTGGGAATTAAAACAATGAAGGTGGAATTGGCTTCTCTCGGCATATTTTTGGCTCTCTGGAAGAATTTAACCGCAGCAACAACATCAGGGCCCACAATATCCCAAAAGTGTTGAAAAAATTGGGGTGGAAAGCCATCGGGTCCAGGGGCCTTGTCAGGTTCCATTGCAAACAGGGCATCTTTGATCTCCTCTTCAGTGTAGGATTGGAGCAATTTCTCATTATCATCGTTAGACACCATCATTGGAATGTTCTGAAGCAGAGAACTTGTTGTGCGGGGGTGGCAGTCAACACTTGGACCTAAGATTTCCTGGAAGTGGTGCACAGCTTCCTGTCTGATGGCATGGATATCAGAGACAATGGTACCATCAGCCTTGGTCAACTCAGAGATTTTATTTGAACCTCTGTGGCGCAAGGTGGAAGCATGGAAAAACTTCGTGTTGGTGTCTCCTTCTTTGAGCCAGAGGCTTCTGGATTTTTGCCTCCAGTAGGACTCTTCCTTAGCCAAAACATTGTGAAGGTTTGAAAGGAGGCATTTTTCTTCCATGAAAGTTTCAACCCTCTGATCCCCTCCCTGAATCAGATTTTCCACCCTTTTGAGCTCATCCAGCAGAAGCTTTTTTTCACTAAAGAGGTTGCCGAAAACCTCCCTGTTCCAGCATTTCAGCTTGAGTTTGACTGCTTTGAGTTTGAGGAACAGATTCGAGAGAGGGTTTGGACAAAGGTTTTGCTGCCACCATTGTCGAATGCACCGACCTAAATCTGGATGAGTGAGCCACATCTTTTCAAACCTGAAAGGGGTTTTAAAGGTTTTCTGGGGTCGAGAACAATCCATAATTATAGGGTTGTGATCAGATCCAATTTTTGGGTGGCTATGAAGCTTGGCATCGCCAAAAATAGGAATGAGTTCTTTGGACAAGAGAAATCTGTCAAGCCAAATTTGGATGTGATGAATGCCCGCCCGTCTGTTGCTCCATGTATAGTTGGATCCTTGGAGCGGTAAGTCCATAAGCTCGTTGAAGTTGACAAATTCGTTGAAATCTTCAATGCAGTGGCTAGTGATCGGATTGCCTCCTTGCTTGTCAAGCAGGTGAAGGGGAGTATTGAAGTCACCACAAAGCATCCAAGGAAAGTCAGGAAAGTTATTGCGCATTGCGGTAATGTTATCCCACAACAATCTTCTATTGACAGGACTGTTTGGTCCATAAACATTGGTGGCAATCCATTGAAGGTTGGTGACTTTATTAGTGAACAAAATGTTGATGGTTCTGTCAGAGACTGAAAGAACTCTCCCCTCGATAGTTGACGGATCCCACAAACAAAGGAGACCCCCGGATGCCCCTGAGGAGGGGCAAAAGGCGAAATTGCTATTTTCCCAGATTAGCTTGCAAACTTGATTGCTGCTATTCTCATCCAGTTTAGATTCTTGAAGAAACATGATATTTGGTTTTAGGTTTTTTCTCACCGACTTGACAGTCCTCTGTTTGGCAGTTCCGTTGAGGCCTCTGACATTCCAGGAGACAAACTTCATCGATTTGACTTGGGATTTGCTTTGCGACCTCTGCCTCTCCCTTGAGATGGAGTAAGTTTAGGTCTAACCTCATCCAAATCTTGATGGGTGGGTTGTTCGGAAGTAGGGCCCAAGGAGGTAGGCACAGATCCATCAGCCGCTTCAATCTCAGCTGCTTTGGCAAGCTTTTCAGCATTGGACGGTCTTCCCCTTCTCTGCTCTTTGTTGACATCAGCTTTGGGGGTGGGAATGGGAGATTTCAGAGGGCTGGATGACTGAAGAATGTCGGTGGTGTTGGTCCCAGGAATAGGCCTATGGGGGGATGGAGAGCAGGGAGACTGGCACAGGGCAACAGACTCAGGGGAGAGGGTAAGAGGACGGTTCTGAGTCGGGGGAAGGGGTGGGAAGGGAAGAGGAAGGTGAGAGGGACCAGAATCTGAGGGTGAGTTTGGGGAGGTCATTGCCGCCTTACCCTTGGACAAGGGAGACTGAATCACAGAGGGTGTGGATGAGATGTTTGGATCTATGGGAAGGTCATCGGAGATGTCCTCACTAGTTTGAAGATTATTTAAAGGAGCGAAATGATTGGAACGAGAAGGCGGAGCACTTACATTTTTAGGAGCAGATGTTTTAGGGGGGCCTGTAGAACGGCCACGGCCCCTGCCAGGAGCCTTTTTCTGAACGTTGGGGATCTGGGAATCCTTCTTCCTGCCTGAATCGTTGGGGATATCTTTTTTTTGGGAAGGGCATTGAGAAGCCAAGTGGCCCTGAGTGTTGCACTCCAAACAAAAAGCGGGCTTATTCTCGTACTCAACCCCTTGACGTCTTCTGAAGCTCCCGACGTTGATGCCAATGCAGGTCGGCAGAGCCGAATCCAGATTAGCCATGACACAGACACGAGCATAGGTCATTCTGGTTCTTGCTCTGGTAGCAGGGTCGATGGCAACTAAATCTCCAATCGGTTGAGTGATGCCTTTGAGAGCATCATTATAGAAGAACTGTGGGGGAAGCCCATGGAGTTTGATCCAAATCGGAGCGATGTTGATAGACTGAGTTTCAGGGTCGAAATCTTCCCCCCATCTCCGCAGAAATAGGCTTCGACGACCAAAAAACCAAGGTCCACCAGTGAGAATGCGTTGGGTGTCGAGGGCATTGTTTAGCCTTATCATAAAGAACCCCCTAGGAAAGGCCACGAGCTCCATGCTTCCAGAAAGCCGCCATTTGGAAAGGGCCCATTCTCGGATAGTTTCCATATCAGGTCGGGCACCGACAAATTTCCCAACCAGAGAGAGGGACTCTTGAAAGATTAGTGGCTCCATAGCCTCGCTTGGAAATGAAACTTCAGTGCCCAAAATAGAGAAGGGCAAAGGAGTTTGAAAAGAGAAAGCTCCAGTCGAGGTCCTGACTTTATCCGCAAAGGACAAAGACCAAGGTCACGCTTTGGAAGGAGAGGAAGGTGAAACCCTACCGTTAACAGACGTCGGCTTCACCGCACCGTTTGGGTCTTCACCGTGACAATTGCTGAGTGGGCCTGCAGTAGGCCCAACACCAACTGCAGGGCCCGAGGACAAAGCTGCCAGACCAGCATTCTCCATCGACCCTCCATTCCTGCCATCGCCATCGCCATCGTCCACAGACGCACCTGGTCCCGCTCCCGTTCCCGTTCCCGCTCTTGTTCCCGCTCCCATAGGTCATATATTTTGATTGCATTGACTATTTGACTGGTTATAACAATTGTTTATTAATTCATATATTCCTGTTCTATTTTGCTATTAGCTTTTAACGAAGGTATATAAGGAGTATTTACATTAAATATTCCACTTGTCTTGCTTATATTCAAAACTAAAAATAGAAATGCTCTACTTTTGCTTTATTCCTACAATTCTATAGTCAATAGCTAGCTTATCTTAAATTAGGTTAGAAATATGTTATGGATAGATTCTTGTATTTTTACACCTGCAAAGGATGTGCAGGGTCTTATAATAGGTCTTAGTAATACTCATGCTTCATATAAAGTCACCAACTTGCCCATCTTCCTTGGAAATTTATTAGAAGTTAATTCTCCTTTTGTTGTAGGAGTTCCTACAATTGCTCTTAAAAATGCAACTAATTATCTTTTGTGTGCAAATTCTATGGTAATTGGTTGTTGGGTTGATATTCGATGCTTGGACATATTCTCCTTTATCTCCTTTATGCTAATAAATCAATTTTGATCTCGAATTTGGTGTGGAACACCCATTTATGTAGGATTTTGTAGCTTGTTGCTCGGATGTGAAACAAGAATTTTTGTTATAGTAGGTTGCAAAGTTTAGAATAGGTGTAAATTTGATTATACAGGTACCACATCATCTTAAAACACTTTCTAAGGGTGCGATAATTATTCAAAAACCTTGCAATGTTATTTTTTCAAACTTACACTAAGACCTTCATTCATATTGCTCTTTTCTATGCCTTATTTATGCCTACTAAATACTAAAAATCATGCAAAATTTATGATAGAAATGCAATAAAAGTATCTAAACAATAAAATAGTATTTCTCATCACTTTACTATGCTAACATTAACATTATCATGCATAATAATCAAAGTACTTGGCATTATACTATAACATTTAGATAAAAATGATAGTTTGTATGTATGATAACACTAAAATAATGAGATATTTTGGTGTCTCATCACAAGTGATTGATATCACCCCAAAAAATAACTGCATAAGAAAAAAAATCTATTTAATGTTGCCAAGAATGGTTAACTTATAGCCTAATCTTGATAGTGGACACTTGACAACATCAAGCATTTATTTTGTTACTTTCAAATTGATGCAATGGATACCATCACTTCAAAAGGAAAGACACATTGTCTAGTTAAGGAAGGGGTCATTAAAGTCCTCAAGAATAATGAAGCTAAAGTGATGCTAGCTAATAGACCATTGTGCCTATCTAGAATATTAAGTAGATAAAACTATAATATCTTATGTAATGAATACCTAATAATGATATAAATTCTATTTATGACATTCTTACTATGACATCATCTCTACCTTCGAACCAATACCTATAGTATCTACACATCTAAATAGATACACATATTACAAGAATAAATTGTGTCATTAACTAATGTAAGAATCTACATAGAGGATCATTCTTACTAAAGTGGTCATTCAAGTCCTCAATAATCATGAAGCTAATGCGATGCTAGCTAATAGACCATTGTGCCTATCGAGAATCTTAAGTAGATAACACTATAATATCTTATGTAATGAATACCTAATCATGATATAAATTCTATTTATGACATGCTTACTATGACATCATCTCTACCTTTGAACCAATACCTATAGTATCTACACATCTAAATAGATACACATATTACAAGAATAAATTGTGTCATTAACTAATGTAAGAATCTACATAGAGGATCATTCTTACTATAGGTATTAAAAATAAAGTTGCATTGGCCAAGGCTAACATTGTATAATATAGCATTAGATAGGCCTAAGGGCATTCATTATATAATATATTTAATTTATTATAATACTTTATTATGTAATCTCTATGGGTCATGGTTAACCTTGTTATGGTTAATCCAACCTTATTAACTTATAATTAACCTTAAATATATATTATTATATTCAATTAGGTTTAGTTAATTTATGTAATTGTGGTTTTCATATTGGTATAATTACCCCCACCACTTCATCATTTCATTATTAGAGTGTGGTGATTCTTATCGACAAATAATGCAATAAATAGTTATAATTCCTTTAGGTGCGCACAAAACCTCATGTCTCTTTTTATTTTCTTTCATATTTTTATACTTTCCATATAATATTTGAGTGAACAAATTACTTTTATTCATTTCTAGGAAAAATTGTGAATTCTAATATGGTATCAAAGTGGGTATGAGTAGCATCATTTAGTTACATAGAAGTTTATTTAGAGTGCTTGATTCTTCATCCAATTATTAGGGTGAATTATTTTTCAATGCTTCATGATCTCATGTGATAAAATAAGTAGAGAGGATATTTCAATCCATATTTTTCATCCATACTTCTAAATTTTTTTAAATTATTTTGCTGGAACCCAGGAAAGAAAGAGGAACCTCAAAAATTTGTGTTTAAATTTGATGCATTCCTTCATTGTATGTTTTGGTAGAATTTTTTGAATTATAAATGATAGGTTTGTGCCTATATTTTTGAGCATCTACAAATAATATTTTTTACATCTCATTATTCAAGGAAAATGGACACATTGTTGTTCATATTAGAGCTTGTCTAAGTGACTAGTTAAAGGAATATTTAGGAATTTTATGTAGAAGAATAGGGGTCTGAATCCATGTTGTTATTTTTTATGGTATATTATATAGGGAGGTTTAGTAATTGGTACCTTATTATAAACTATAACACTAAATCATGGTATTTTGGTTATTCAAACCTACTCTTAATTACACATCGAGGAAGGATTTAAAGTCAAATCACATAAGCATATAAATTTTTCTTGATATTATATGATGATCAAATCATGCTCTTCATGGAGGAAACTATGTTTCATTTATTGTAAAGAGTTGTGCTTAGATAATCATGCTATGGTGGGTAAGTCCTAGCCTTGATATCTAAAATAGATTTGAATCTCTTAAAATTTAGGTTTATCTTTTGTCTTGGATCCAACAAGAACCTTTTGTCATTTTAACTAAGAATGATAAGAATTATATTAAAAGCAAACTCTAATTCATAATAACAATGATGATACCATGGATGGCACAAGGTATCTTATGCATAGGAGATTAGGGTTTGAATCTGGGCAATATTTGTTGGTACCTTCAAAATAAAAATATGAACTATTTTTGTCGACATGGTACCCAAGGATGCTATATAATCAAAAAAATATATATTTAAATCTCTTGAACCAAAAAACTATAGCAATTATTATTTTTTTAATCCAATAATGATAATCAAGTGGTGTAGAATGAGTACTATTTGTAGCAAATGAGCAAACAACACTTGATAGGCTAGGAATGAATGTTGTTTTTATAAGGTTTAAGGATTTAAGTTTTGCTTTGTTGGATTCCATTTTGAAAACTATTTTAAGGCCATAATATTTACATTAAAAAAAAGCATTTTTGTTGGATTTTGAGCCAAATTAAATCACAAGTCGACTTTGTAGGATCTCATATAAATCACTATATTGAAGCATATAATTATTTGACCAATATAAATCAATCACATTCATGAAATATTAACAATATTTTTGAATAATAAAGTTCATAATATTATTGATCAAATGTAAAAGATCTCTATTAGAAATTTTAGACACATTTCATAGATACAATGCATGGAGCTTTATCTCCATAATATAACCTTAGAAGATGAATATTCAATATTTAACCATTTATATCCTCATATATATGACAAATGCATCCTTTACTATTCCTCATATATGATAAAACTCCCATGAATATTGACTTTCTTACATGACACATTACCCACTCTCACACTTTAGACACTTGCACACTTTATTACATGACACTTGGACTCTTCTTGTACATTGACACATACTTTAGAAAAATATAAATCACACTCCATAATCTAATATTTAGAAATGTATGAATGTATCATGGGGGCACTTTAACATCTACCAAATAATATGATATCTCCAACACCCCTTGTATTACATTATTTGGTGTGAAGAATTTTAGTCTTCAATCTTTGATTCCGATTTTCATTTGTTGAATCTTGATTTGGCACTACTTGAAGTTCTAGCATTGACCTATTGACCTATTCCCTATTGTACTTATTATATTTTCTTTGTGACCATAAAAACATCGTAACATATCCATGATTATTTCTAGTTTTATTTTTTGATCCATGCACAATTTACTTCAATTTTATTTTCATGATATATTATTGGTATGGATCTGTCATAAATTTTGTAATTCTAGAATGATCTTGATTTTAATTTGTGCCTTTCATCTATTTTTGTTTTCTTTGTTTCTTTTATTATATTACTTGAAGCATCAACGCCTTTAGTAATTTTTGAATGATTTTCATTTTCATCCTTTTCACAATCATCTTCAATTTGGTCTTCATATTTAGTGTCTATAATTCTTGTTGTAAGAGCTATTATTTCATTTTATTCTTCCTTTCACAATATTATTGGTTGAATTTACAAGATATTTGTAATAATTTTTAGATGCACTTCTTCGATACAATACATCATTTTCTCAATGAGAAAGGGAAGAAGTAATTTCAATATTTTTGCCAAGGATTTTGTCAAAATTTTATATATTGTGTTGCACATATTGATAGGCTTAAATTCATTAAATGAGGATGCTTCATTATACTTTGGGATAAGGACCAGGGATATCACACTGACAATAGTAGGAATTTAATTCTTGCATTTCCTTTATAACTTCCAAGATATTCACTCCATAGATATACCAAAAATTTTGGAAGAAAAATGGTAAAATTCTATCAAGACCCAGAGCTTTAAGAGACCCCATTTCCTCAACTGCCGAATTAACTTTCTCTTTCGTAAAACTATAATTTAGCATTTCATTTATTTCTCTAGTAATCAAGTGGGGAATAGCTGAGAGTAGCTCCTATTTCACTTGAATATCCCCATGAAGTCTAACCCCTACATGCGAGCTAAAGTGCATAACTACCTCTGGTCTAATATCCTTGATATCCTTAGTTTTGTCTCTATCTCTTTTGCAGATTTATCTTATTCTATTAAAGCCCTTACACCAAAGTTTTGAGTAATGAATTTTTTTTGTATTCCTATCTCCCCCCTGAAGCCACAGATCTCTAAACTTTTGTTTCCAAAAATTTTCTTCATTAGCTAGCGTGTTATGGAGCTCATCTAGAAGGACTTTTCCTAACCTACAATTTCAGTAGAGTAGCCTTTAGCCTCTATGAAATTATTTAAATCTTATAGGTTTGCTTCTAGTCATTCCTTGCATATAAATATGTTTCCAAATATTTCTTTATTCTAGAGTTTAAGTTTATATCTAACATATATAAGCTTTTTGGATAATTTAGTCATTCCTTCACCTACAAGGTCTTTGGCCGACCATTCTCTAATTGAAGGCTCTATGTTTGGGTGGCTTCAAACCTGAATGACTTTGGATGAAAATTTGTTGATTTTGGTAGCTCTAACCATAATGGATTGTGATCAAATCCTACCCTAGGGATGGTTTAGATGGAAGAATCACTAAAAATAAGAATACCCTACTAAAAAACCAACACTCTATCCAGTCTGAAGAGTATTAATTGATAACCTACCCTACAGTTACTCCAAGTAAACTTTGAACCTTTAATAACTAGGTCCATCAGACCAACTTCCATAATAAATTCTACAAAATAATTCATACTTCTAGGATCAGGAGGATTTCCCCCTTTTTTATCTAAAGAGAATAGTGGCGAGTTGAAATCTCCCACTAGAACCCATGCTTCACTATCAAAGGCTATATTCAAATTAAGTAAATCTGCCCAGAACAATCTCCTATCATAAATAGCATTAGGGGAATATATGTTTGTCATAACCTATTTTATATTGGTAGTCTTACAACAAAAGGAGATGCTTATAAATATTTTAGTAGAGGAGAATACTTTCCCATCTAGCTTCAAAGGATTCCAAAAATAGAGCAATCCTCCTGATGCACCAATTGTAGGACAAGCTGTAAAATCGACCTCTTTCCACACCCTTTGGTGAACAAGATCAAAACTACTTTCTTCTAGCTTATATTTTTGGATTAATAAAATATCCAAAGATAATTCCTTTTTCAAAGAAGCTAACACACTCTTCTTTGTAATGCCATTCAATCCCTTGATATTCCATGAGTAAAATTTCATTTAGAAAAATTTGGAGGGCTTATAATCTCTTCTAACAATAGAAAGGGGTTTAAAAGTATCCAACTTTAGCTATCCATAGTCTTTTGATTTAACTCTTTCCATAGGTAAGAGAGGTTATACTCCATCTGCAATAGCAACATTAATTTCTCTTTTCTTTAGGGTATTTTTTTTTGGTAGATAAGATACTATAGCATTAGTACTGAGTTTTATAGGTTGACCCAAAACCTTTTACAAAAATCAGCCCAGAGCTGTTGATGAACATGTCCTTACTAAGGATCCTATATATGTAAAATCTACATGCCACCAAAACCATTACATCTAGTAAGGCACATAGCCTGTTATAAAAAAGAAACTTCCCATACAACATTTTGGGTATACCCTGAGAAAACAACACACATGCACCATAATTACAAAAAAAGAAACAGACACAGATCCCTTCCTTGAAATAGTGGAGAAACAAAAAGCTACAGACACACATAGCAGAGTACTAAAAAACTCCCATAAGCTCTGTATTGACAGTTACTCTTAATAATCCTTTGGTAATTGTTTTCTTCCTTATATGACATGCTTTGGGACCACATCCCATCTTGGCCAATCAGCCTTGGAGAAGTGAACCTACTGGCTAGACTTATGGTGGTGGCTATTTGGTGGTCCACATGGCTCTGGTTCGAAGTCTTATATTATCATTTATTTCCTACCTTATGATTATCAACCAACCTCAAATTACTAAGACGACTAGGAGCCATGTTATCTGACATGTGACTATCCCCATTAGTCTTTGTGGTATTTCCAAGCAACATCCATGAATACTGACAACTCGGATAATTTTTATTGTGAGTCCATTTCAAAAAAGAGGTGGGAATACTCCTAGCCTTCGAACTTACACTGCCTTCCCTATTTGTAGATTCGACTATCATTCTTGGAATTATTGTTGAATAATATCCTCTACTTCACTCAGGACACCGTGTTCCCATTTGAAAAGTCCATCACCATCGACACCCAAATTGGCCAGCTTATTAGTAATTTTGTTAGCTTCTCGAAAGACATGTTAGGATTGTTTATCCTTTCTTCCCTGGAAAAGGATCCTAGCCTCTTCATAAATTGTTTTAATCCTCCAAGGAGATGTTTTCCAATTATTGAGGAGATTTATAATGCATAGAGTCTCCTTCTATGATCAAATTGACTTCTAAGTCTTGAGTCATTTTAAGGCCTCTCCACATAGCTCTAGCTTTAGCTTCGTTGTTCATCCTTGTTCCCAAATATTCAAAAAATGCAAGCATCATATTCCCATTATGATCTCACACAATACCGCCAGTGCCTACTCTTCTAGGATTTTCCTTAGCCGCTCCATTAAAATTAAGCTTAAACCAACCCGTAGGAGGTGGGGATCACTTAACATTGGCTCTGGGATTGACTACCCTAGGCACAGACTCATCTAACAAGGTTAAGCTTAAATATTGAGCAATCATGGTCTCCTACAGATGAGGTTTACGACTATCAAAAGGGATAAGGTTCACATTCTCATTGGCAAAGGATAGGATATTGGCAATGATAGTTTGATGATCATGGATAGACTCATTAAAGACTCTATGGTTCCTTTCTAACCACACCTGCCAAAGATAGTGATTGAGACAAATTTTCCACATGTATCTAAGTCTTTGGCTTGAAAAGGGGCAAGGCCACTTGGATGAATAAATCAAGTACGATGACTGGTTTAACCCAAGAAATATTTAAGGCCTAAAAAACACCACTTAGGATAGTCAAGGAAAAAGGGCACTCAAGGAAAATGTGATAAATGGTATCCCAATTAGCCCTACATAGATAAAAGTGATTAGTGATAAAAATACCTTTACACATCATATTATAAATGGTTAGAATTCTTCTTTGGATAACCAGCCATGAAAAGAATGCAATTTTTGGAATTAAATTTTTTATCCAAACTAAGTTTTTTTGGAGGACAAAATCCTCGTCATCAAGCAAAAGCTTGTAAGCTGATTTAATAGTGAACTGCCTATTTTTCGTAGGAGCCCAGGTCACTTGACCTTCCTTGGGTCTCATGGGGATAAACTGTTGCCCAAGAATGTTACAAAGATCATTTGATTCCACTTGAAATCCCTGAATCCTTATTTGTTTCCACTTCATTCTGCCTCTGTCCTCAACCATATAATCAGATACTTTTCTACCAATGAGTTATTTCATGATATCTTTGATTTGGGCTAAGTTAGGATATTGCATCAGTGGTTCGTCCTTATCCCACCTGTCATTATAGCAATTTATCCTCTCACCATTGTCTAAAACCCATATTAAACCTTTTTTGATGATTTGAATTGCTTTCCAAAAAGAAGAACCTCTGATTGGAACTGAGTCACTTATAAATTCCATATTTTGAAGATACTTTCATTTGATGATAATTGTCCATTCATTTTCTTCACCAGAAATGAGGTGCCATGCCTACTTAGCTAGTAAATCTAAATTCATATGAGCAATTCTCCTTAGACCTAAGCCCCCATTTTCCCTGGGTTTGCACACTTTGGTCCATCCTACAAGGTGTATCCTTTTTTTCTCCTATGATCCAGTCCATAAAAATTCTTTTTGGAGTTTCTCAATTTTTTGGAAAACCTTCACAAGGGCTTTGAAAATGGAGAGGAAATATACTGGAATGCTTTTAAGAGAGGCCTTAGTGAGGTTCAACTTTCCTGCTTGAGATATAAGATGACCTTTCCATCCAACAAGTTTTTTTTGAATTCTTTCAATAACCCTATCCCACATTTACTCTCTTGGAGAACCAATGAAAAGAGAGAGACCAAGATACGAAGTTGGGAGGTTTACTATATCACACCCTAAAATTTTTGCAATCCTTCCTTACCTCTAAAAGAGGGTGTTCAAGAAATATAACTTGCTTTTACTAAAATTAACTTTCTGACCAGCAAAGATCCTCGTAGAGTTGCAAGATGTATTTAATTCTTTTGGCCTCAACCACAAATGCCTTAGTCAATAGAAGGGTATCATCGATGAATTGTTGGTGAGAAACAACCCTAGTGAGAGATTTTACCTTGATTCCTAATATTAGCCTTGAAATACAAGAATTTTTTATGGTTTTACCTAAAGATTCTGCCATAATGATGAATAACATAGGGCTGATAGGGTCTCCCTACCGAATTCCTCTATGGCTTTGAAAGTAACCAAAAATTTTTCCATTAACCAGAATCGAGAACCATGCTTTAGAAATACATTCTTTGACCAAATTAACCCATTGGTGGTGAAAACAAAATTTAAGAAGGACAACAATCAGAAAGTCCCAAGTTATCCTTTCAAATGCTTTGTTCATATCAAGCTGGAGGGCAAAGATAGACCTATTAGTCTTATGTGCAGAGTGTAGAGCTTCATGAACTGTGATAACTCCATCCAAGATTGACCTGCCCTGAAGAGAGCTTCCCTGGCATAGATCTATGATGTGGGGCAGAACATATCTCATTCTATTTGCAATGGCTTTAGTTAGTATCTTGTAAGAAACATTGCACAGATTGATTGGCCTGAAGTCAGCCATAGATTCAGGGGTTTGCTTCTTAGGAATTAGAGAAATAAAAGTAGAGTTGAGACCTTTTGGGATATGATTGCTTGCTTGGAATTCTTTGACAGCAAAAATTACATCCTCACTTACGATGTCCCAAAAAGCTTGATAGAAATGAGGGGGAAAGCCATCGGGTCCCGGGGCTTTTTTTGGCTCCATGCTAAACAAGGCTTCCTTAATTTCCTCATCAAAAAATGGAGCTAGAAGCTTAAGGTTTATATCCTCATTTATTATGCTAGGAATGGAGTACAAGATAATATCTTTAGCCTCCTCATTGCACTACGATTCCTGACCAAGGATAGAATTGAATAAGTTACTGCCTCCTTTATTATTTATGTTAAGTCCTGAGTAATAGAACCATCTGCTTTTTTTAAAAAATGTATCTTGTTGTTGCTTCTGTTTCTAAGTGTGGTGACGTGAAAAAACTTGGAATTTGAATCTCCATATTTCAACCAAAAATCCCTTGATTTTTTCCTCCAATATATTTCATCATAGGCCAAAATGTTATGAAACTCTTCTAGTTTTATTTGTTCCTCCTACCTAGTAGTTTCATCAACATCACCATGTTGAATCCTTTGATAAATTATCTTCAAAATTTCAACAACCTATTTTTTATTTTCAAAGAGGTTTCCAAAGACCTCTTTGTTCCAAGTTCAAAGCTTTTCCTTAACAAACTTTAATTTGCCAGCAAGTTTAAAAGTTGCACTACCCCTGAGAGGCTTTTGCCACCACTGAATTAAGTTATCTCTGAAACTGAAATGTTTGATCCACATAGATTGAAATCTAAAAGGTTTCTTAAAGGACAGAGAGTTAGGGATCTCCAAAAAAATGGGATTATGATCAGAGGTAATTTTAGGAAGGGCTTGCAGGGTAGAATCACCAAACATAGTTTTAGCCTCCTTTGATAGAAAAAACTTGTCAAGCCTTTCTTGAATGAGATGACACCCTATTCGTCGATTGATCTAGGTATAATTTGCTCCTCTAAGTTTTACATCCATCAACATGTTGAAGTTCACAAAGTAATTGAACTCATCCATGCTCCCGATAGGTGGTCCATTTCAACCCATTTTGTCTAAAGGGTAAAGAGGAGTGTTAAAATCCCCAACCAGAATCCAGGGGATATTATGGAATATTTCACTTAGATTGCTTAAGTACTCCCATAGTAGAGCTTTCCCTTGAATTGAAGTTGGGAAATAAATATTTGAAAGGATCCACGACTTGTTGTTGTTTATTTCCTTAAATAAAACATTAAGAACCCTGTCATCTTTCTGAATAATGGTGCCTTCTACTATCCGAGGATCCCACAAAGTCATAAGGCCTCCATACACTCCTCTGGATGATTTGCAAACCATCTCCCCTTGATTCCAATTTTTTTTGCTACTTTTTTTGATCGAATCTCATCAATTTTTGTTTCTTGCAACATGATAATAGTTGCATTCACTTGATTTCTTATTGCACTGACTTCCCTGTGTTTGGGCAGGCCATTGAGGTCTCTCATGTTATATGAGAGGAGATTCATTTAGATTGTTTGGGATTTCTTCCTCCCTCCCTCCCTTGAGGGGGTTTTCCTAATTTTTTGTCTTCAGAACCTGGAATAACCTGTTGAAACAAGGTTCTCTATTTTCTATTGGCAATGTCATTATCAGTTTTAATTTTTTGATGCTTAGCATTTGATATTCTCCCTCCTATTTTTTCACTACCAAAATCTATCGAAGACTTCACAATGCTCCTGGTTTTTTTAGGACTAAACTGGGGGGAGGCAATTTGTTGCAGAACCGGATTGGCATATGATGAGCCTCGAAAATGCTTATATTTTGTATGAGTTTCCTTAATCATTATGCGGCTATCTAATAGGAATTGTATATTTTTATAAATGGTTATGTAATTATTTGATAAGATTATATGTGTTATCTAATTTTTATGTTTTAGTGTGTTTTTGTGTAATTGTAGTTGATTTAGTCATATTTGGATCAATCGAGGTCTTTTCATGGACTTGGCACTTTGTTTCTTTCGGAATTAATGCATGGTAAGTAGGTGCCTTCCTATTAAAAGAAGGCACCAACAAAAGGTAAGTGCCTTCCTCTTCCAGGAAGGTGCCAATAGGAGATAAGCGCCTTCCTCTTCCAGGAAGGTACCAACAGAAGGTATGCGCCTTCCTCTTCCAGAAAGGCACCAACATGAGATAAGTGCCTTCCTCTTCTAGGAAGGTGCCAACAGAAGGTAGGTGCCTTCCTCTTCCAGGAAGGTGCCAACATAAGGCAAGTGCCTTCCTCTTCCAGGAAAGCGCAAACATAAGGCAAGCACCTTACTCTTCCAGGAGGGTACTAATGGAAGGTAGGCACCTTCTATAAAAATAAGGCACCCAATATACTTAGGCACCTTCCTCAAAGAGAAGGTGCCTTTGTTATTCGTTCGTTTTACCAGATAATGTGATGTGGGAAACATTTACTGGTGTAGTTCCAAATCTACATCATGTAAGTTAATTTGGGAGTTACACTAATGTATGAGAATGTCCTACCTATGCCAGGTGAAGCGCGAACCAATCATATAACATGCCACTATTAGGAACGAATGCCAGTTTTAATAGATGTTTATTACATTTACCAGACTGACTTAGTTTAGTTTGGAATGAATCTACTATTGTAACCACATTGTAATAGAAGATCTGTGGGTGTTCTATATAAACACATGCAGACCTCTTTGATAAGATCATCAAAATATCAAAGATATAATACTAAATATAGATAGAAGTATAGAGGTTAAGAAGCATTGTAATTCCTTGGTGATTATAATAAATTTCTAAGAGTTCCTAAGCGTGTGTTCAGCTGGGAGGAAGTTTCTGGAGCCTAGGCCCACTCCAAGCCAGTATTTCTTCCCTTTCTTTATGTTTTCTAGATTAGCTTATTGCTTTCATAGGTTTATTTCTACACTATTATTTTATGATTGCAATAGGTTTGTTATTAGTATGCATGTATGAATGTTTTATTTCTAAAGATTTAATTATTCATACATAATTTATTGAGGAGTGAATGAATGATTGACAACCTTTGAAACACCCCCCAATAGTAGAGCTAGTGGACTCATCTCAAAGTGGTATTGTAAGTGATCATGTGTGAGACCCTTTGCAAATTTACGAAGCTCCCTGGGTTGAAAAATCAATGTATGGCCAAGTGAAAAAAATAGGAAAGAATTTAACCTTGTTTGGCCTATAACATTTTGGCACCATTATCGGGGAAGTGCCTCTACTAGATCAATTGCAATACCTAAAACCTTCCATATGACCTTGTATGAGTTCTTCGAGAATAAGAGGACCTGACAGTCGGTTTGTAAAACAAAGTTCTCTAAAACCTAAGTTGGTTGAACACTCTGAGCTTGAACTAGATTCGCCTGACTCACAGCCAACACTCCACTGGAGTGAGGATCCACACTTTGTGCAAAGTGCTTCCTCATCCCATAAAATTTGGGAAGAACGAACAATAATAAATCCCCTATTTAAAAGAACACCTTTAGAGGAAGCCCTATTGTGGAAAGTTGTAGAAGATTGGATGATAACACTAGATAACCTTAGAGCCTTGACTTAGAAATTTTTGAATGACTGTAAGGCCATAAGTACTGCATTAGAGACCACATTTCCTAAAAAAATGGCCGACGCAGAAGAAGTTTAATCTGTTTTTATATTCTCGAATGATGAAGGAGTAGGAGATACCAAAATGAAAAATATATCCCGTACTCACCTTCCTACCTTCATAGGATACCCAATCGAGGACCCTGACATGTTCCTATTTAAGTTTGATTTTTTTTGTAGTTTTATGGACTACAAATATGATACACAAAAGCTGAATCTCTTTCCTTCTAGATTGGATGACGTAGCTCTATGATGGTTCATCAGTCTAGGGGAGAAACACATTGCCACATGGTATCAAATGAAGAATCTCTTTCTAGAGCAATATCAAGACTTCGGGAGATTAAGAGACTCTAAAGAGAAAGTCCTAAGCATGATGTAGAAAGAGGATGATTCTCTCGAAGAGTACTGGGAGAGATTCAATTTCAATATTCAATGGTCTCCTCATGCGAAGCTATCTGATAAATCTCTCAAAAGCATCTTTTTTAGAGGGCTTAACAATGAATCGCTGGATGCTCTCAACATGATATCTGGAGGTGATGTCTACCAACACACTATGGAAGACATCCTACAACTATACCAGAATTACTCAAGAAGGAGAGGCAAGACCACTTCTAGAACCATGAAAGCGACTACTTCAGTCATGAAAATAGAAATAGGCAACATGTCGGAGGATCTGAAAAGTGAAATGCATTCGTATCTAGCATTGCAAATGGATACGCTACTGTTAGATAAAAATAAGTAAGAAAACGATGCAACATTGGCTTATTTTTACCCAAAATATAGAGGAAAGCATGCAAAGAACACATGCCCCAAGAACAAAGTCAGAGTATGTGTAGTCTGTAGGCTGAACCATAAGACCCGATTATGCCCAAAATTGCCTAGCAATCAGGAGGATGCTGAAGCCATAGAGGCCTATTTCATAGGTAATCGAAAGAGTTGGCCACAACCCCCTATGGGTAATATGCCAACTGGAATGCCATCATATGGGGGAGGACCATACATGTCACAAGGCCCATCTCAACCACCTAACATGGGGTGGTGGGGGCCATCACCTTGGTCTAACGTACCCCCAGGAACAACATTCTTGAATCAGTAGCCCTATATGGCATATCAATATTTAGGGCAGCAATGGAGAGGCCACACTCCATGGAATCTGACCCCACAAAACATAGTGCCAGCTCACCCCCATAAAAACTTGTCAACCTTGCCAATAGTGATACCTGTGTAGCTACCCACACAACCAATGGCAAATCCAAATAACAAAGTGAATCAGCTAGCATACAACATGGAAGGTGAGATGTATTCGATGTATCATATTTAGCTTAGGTCTGGTAGACAACTAGGAGTAGAAACACCTCCACTGATAGAAGAGGAGGAAGATGTAGGAGAAACACCTCTTATAGAAGAGGTGGTAGAATAAGTAGCTGAGAGAGCAAAGGATCCATTTCCTTATTGACTACAAGAATAGAAGAAACTAACACAACCGAAGTTTGATATCCTGTCCAACTTGAAGAACCTCACAATGAAAATTCCACTATTTCAAGCTATCCGAGATGTCTCGATATATACCAAGGCGATAAGGGAGATGTGCCTAAGAAGGCCAAGATGGAAATCAACCCAAACTATCAATGTCATGGGTAAATTAGTAGATTTGATGATGGGCAAGACATGTCATCCCAAGTACATGAATCTGGGCAGCCTAGTGTTGAATGTAAAAATTGAAGGACATTCCTTATCCAATATGTTGGTCGATCTCAGAGTAGCCATCAACATAATGCCTCAAGATACCATTTAGAGGCTACAAATCACAAACCTGAGACTTGCCATGATAGTGTTGTAGCTGGATGATCGATCGACCGTGGCACTGGAAGGAATGCTTAAGGATGTAATAGTGACAGTCAGTGCATGGGAATACCTAGCTGAATTCCTAGTTTTGTAGTCTAAAACCAGGCTAGGTGGCTACCTGCTCATCTTGGGATGGCCATGGTTGGCAACAGTTGATGCATACATCAGCTACCGCGATGGGGTGATGACCATCTTCGATGGACAAAACATCAAAATTTTGACCATTTTACCCCCTGCATAGTTCCTCGACTCGTTGGGATAAGCTACATTGAATAAGCATGAATATCATGCACTGTCCATAATCTAGTTGGTGATGGTGTTGGATCATGAATTTCAGTTTTGAGAGGACCATAGTGGGCCATACCCTTTCATATCAATTATGATGCATCTAACAATGCGATTGGAGCAATCCTTGGACAAAAGGATGGCGAGGAATTTTACACCATCTATTATGTCAAAAAAACCTTAGCAGGAGCTGAGCTCAACTACATGGTGACGGAAAAGGAGTTCCTTGCAGTTGTGCATGCCATAAACAAATTATACCATTATATCATCTGATATAAGGTTTTTTTCCACACCGACCACATGGCCATCAGATATTTAATAAGCAAGCCAAATATTGGTGGAAGAATTATCAAGTGGCTCCTACTATTGTAGGAATTTGACATAATAATAGTCGATAAACTGGGCAAGGACAATGTTGTAGCAGATTTTCTATCCAGATTGATACCAGTAGACCATACAGTAGTGGAAGACTAGTTTTCAAATGAGCATTTATTCACCATCAGTGAACAAATACTGTGGTACACAAATATAGTCAATTACTTGGCCATAGCAAGAACCTCACCTACTCTCTCCTTTCAAGAAAATCAAACGGTAATAGAGAAAAGTGCATATTTCCTATGGATTGATGGCCTCCTATTCAAAATAGGACATGACTAGATCATAAGGATATGCGTAGCAGAACAGGAGTTCTCATAAATACTCAAAGCTTGTCATGATGAACCATGTAGAGGACACTTTATAGGAAAATGAACTACCTATAAAATCCTATAGGCTGAGTACTTTTGGCCCACTCTATTCAAATATGCAGCCGCATACGCCAACAAGCATGATGAATGCCAAAGAATGGGTAAACCAACCCATCATGATGAAATGCCCCTCCAGCCTCAAGTACACCTAGAACCCTTCGACAAGTGGGCTATGGATTTTTTTGGGCCAATTAACCCACCTTCAATAGGTACGAGGTTTATTTTAGTCTATACAGACTACATCACCAAATGGGTTGAAGTTCAAGCATTGAGGGATTCAAAAGAAAGAACGGTTGCTGATTTCTTATTTGCTCACATATTTACACGATTTGGGGTCCCTAGAGAAATAAAAAATGACCAAGGCTCTTATTTCATCTCCAAGTTGATCAAGGAACTGATGAAGCAATACAGATTTGGCACAACAAAACTACACCCTACCATCTGAAGGAAAACGAACAAGTGAAGGTGACAAATAGGGAAATAGAGAACATCCTAACAAAAACCATGTAGAAAAATAGAAAATATTAGACTACATAGCTACCAGAGGTAGTATGGGCATACAAAACCATGTGGAAATCCACCACAAGCTTTACACCCTTCCAATTGGTCTATGAAAAGAGTGCAATGATGCCCATCGAGTTTGATATCAAAACACTAAGAACAGCTTTGGAACTAAATTTGAGCTTGGATGATTCTCAAAAAGAAATTATTTGGTAGCTAAATTAGTTGGATGAAATTCGAATGGTTACTTTACAAAGAATGGAGATCATACAAAAGCAAAGGAAATGGTGGCATGATCGCCACATTAAACTAAAGCAGTTCCAAGAAGGAGAATGGGTGATGTTGTACAATTCTCGATTCCAAGAAAGAAAGGGCAAATTAATGCAGAGATGGATGGGGCCATATGAGGTGGTAGAGCTCATTAAGAATGGTGTTGTGTGTGTTAGAACCATTGATGGCAACATTATTGTATTAATCGTTAATTACCATCGACTACAGCCCTACAGCACGTCCAAGAATTTATTGGTGGAATCCAAAGTAGGCATGGGGGAGACCCCGTCCTTATGAATCTAGACCAAACTCTCAGTAGGAAAAATTGTGGGCATGGAGGTGCTCACCAAAAGTAGTTAGTTTAGGTTTTGATTATTTCTTACGGTGTTTTTTGTAAAGACGACATCCGCATGCAAGCTATAGGCATGAAATGCATCTAACTACCTGTATTTTTCTTTCTTTTTGTTTGCTTTTTGTAGGTGGAGGACTTGATAGCATGAATAATAGGTATCTGGGAAACAAGACCTAATTAAGCTTAGCATCCCGATGTTGGCACTCATAGGGTAGAAGCAACATCTATTCAAGAAGGAGGGTGGGAAAAAAACTCTTCCCCAAAAGGAAATTCAGATGCCAACCCTTGTAGGAAGATGTTGAGGTAGCATGAAGCGATTTCGAGTATGCTTGATCACCCTTTCCCGATCAATCACGACATGGTTTCCAAGAAAGAGCCTTGCAGAAAGCCTTCATAATCAAAGAAGACTATCCACTTGAGGTATGATGCCTTCCTCCTAGAAGAAGGCACCTGATGAAGGTGGACATTTTCTGTCGTGATGGAGGTTTTGAGTAAGAGGTAAGGCACCTTCCTTATAAAGAAGGCACCCCACTAAAATAAGGTGCCTTCCTTATAAAGAAGGTGCCCCACTAAAATAAGGTGCCTTCCTTATAAAGAAGGTGCCCCACTGAAATAAGGCACCTTCCTTATAAAGAAGGCACACGTTTCCTAAAAAAAAATATATTTTGAGGATCGAGGCACCTTCCACATCAGTAAGGTGCATCCATCCTTGATATATATATATATATATAAATAAATAAATAAATAAATAAATGATAGTCGAGGTAGATTCCTCTTCTAGGAAGGTGCATGTATTAAAATGTGCCTTCCACTCCATGAAGATGCATCCATTCAAAGGTGCCTTCCACTCTAAGAAGGTGCACCCATTCAGAAGCGCCTTCCATAGTAGGAAGGCACCATCATCAAAAGGAGAACCTTCCACCACCGAAAGGCACATCCATTCAAGAGCACCTATAGCATCAGGAAGGCACCATATCAAGTGCCTTCCACATTGAGAAGGCACCATATCAAGTGTCTTCCATATTGGGAAGGTACAGAAGAGCACCTTCATTATACAATCAACACTTAAATTTTCACGTGCACCTCGATAGGAATAAGATCATCACATGAGCAGGTGGTATCAGATTACCACCATCGCTCGTATGATAGGGAACCGCTCCAATAAAAAATATCATAGAATTATGGGGTGAGATCAGCATGCACATTCCAAAAATGATAGACAGACAGTTTGTAAGCCTATCGAGAGTCTATCTTCGGCATCAACCATTAAAACAACTCAGCAGCAAAATCTGGCATAATCCATGCAAACGAAGTACCCATCCCCCATGTCATAGATCGATGAATCAAAACTCTCCACGATGCATGAGACATCCAATCAGGTATGCACATAGTCTACTTAGATTTTTATGTAATCATTCGTAAATTATGTAGTACCAAAAAATATTGCCTCCATAAAAATCATGCACCCTCCATGGCTGATCATGCCAACGATGTAGCTTGTGAGGGGTACCTTGCCAAAATTGAAAGCTAGTGTTCGGCACATTCCTTATAAGAATGTGCCTTCCTGAGAAGGCAAGGAGAAAAATAGAAGATCCTAAGGGAAGGTGCCATGGGAGGACGATCAAGGAATCACGCGGTGACAAAAAATGAACCGAGTGATACAGAAGGAATCATGGAAGTGGTCAGGATGTAGTTCAAAGCTGAGGGATGGCTCGAGTATTGTATCCTGGTCAATCAAAGCCAAGATATGGAGGTAGCTAGGGAATTCGCTACCTCCTTGGGGGAGATGTAGCTCAAGTATGAGGGATGGAGATTCCAGTCACCCCCAAACATATCTCACAGGTGACTGGCTTACCTCTCATAGGCGAGTGCACATACAAAGGTGGAATGTTGAAGCCATACACTAAATTACTACTATCAGGGGAGAACGTGTAGATAGATAATGAAGGGCTAACAAAAAGAAACCTTCCTATGAATATTCAGAAGATATTCAAGCAGGTTGCTCGATTATTTACATGCACTAGGAAATATACCCATCTACACACTAATCATGTGCAATTCTTGAATCACCTAGTGCATGGGAGGAAAATGAATGTGCCCTTCTACCTAGAAAATGCCCTAAATGAGGAAGCGGATAGATACCAAAAGGGGACACATTCTGCCTTGGCCTACCATGGGCTGATATCAGTGTTGGTCCACCATGCAGAAGCACAAAGGCAGAGTTCCAACGTATAAGGAGACGACGACTAGGAAATGCAGGAGGATTATGTTGCCGAGGTAGGGTGAGCAGAGGATAGCCCTAAAAATGAAGTAGAGGACATCGGGAAATTGGCACTACCTAATTTTATAGAAGAAAGAGAGCATTCCCTAGTGCTCAAGTATGACGAATAAGGGGCATGACTTGCTAGCGGTGAAGTCGAATTCTAGCCACTAGAACCAGCCCCTAGGAGGAAACACCTGCAGTGACTCATCCTCTCCTCGAAGGAGGAGGAAGATGACTAAGAGGTCCGTATTGCAGCCCAGAACCTCCAAGATTTGACAAGATAGAGTTCATAGGATGTAGAGACTTCCAGGGGTAGTAATAAAATTGACGTAGCCTTAGAGGAGGACCTGAAATGGCAAACCAACTACTGGATGGCCCAACAAATTTTGGAGGATTTCCAAATCAAGCACAGAGAAGAGCTAAAAGAGTGAGCATAAAGGATCACTTAGCTTGAGCAGTTGGTCTAGCAGTTGTAGAAAGATAACCAAGAACTCTAGGCCAAGGGGATAGAGAAAAGGGACATGTCGACCCAGACTGACTAGGCAATTGAGGTCCTGATGAATTCTCCCATATCAGTAGAATGAGTATTCTCTTTAGGATAATTCCAGTTGGATGCTTGACAGAACATCCCAGACGTATGGGATAATTCCTCTATTTTTAGGATTGAGGATAGAAGAAGACCCACAAAGCCCCTAATCATAGACCTAAGTGATGTAGAATCGAGGGGAAGCCAGCAGCTGTAGACAGGATCAGGGGTTAAAGAGGAATCTCCTAGACCTGAAGAGGAAGAGATAGAAGGACCAACAGGGATGACATCGTATAGACAAGAGGATGGAGAGACAACTTGAGGGATGTCAGGGCAAGTCCCTCAAAATGAACAATTCTCCATGATGAGGAAACAACTGTCGAGAAGGAAGAGAAACCTTCTATCCGAACCGTCATAGTTTCTATGCAGGAAAAAGGAAAAGGGCCCAGGATGACTCAGAAAAAGGTGAAGGTGACTTTCATAAAAATAGAAGAAGACAAATGGGACATGCAGCCATTCACAAAAATGCAAAAGCAATTCAAATTACTACTCAAAGAAATGATAGCAGCCAAGGAGGTCAGGGATTCAACCTCGAGGGTTTGGGGAGACCCTAGTATTTGCATTAATCCGATAGAGTACAACCAATTTTGGGAGATTTATGGGCCATCCCGGGGGCAGCCCTCCAAGATATGGAGGTATTTTGAAATATGGTGGGTATATGGCCCCAAATTGGAAACTGCTACTATTGTGATGAAAAATACAGGGCTTACTCTTGAAGTAGCCCGATTACACAAGGCCCAAGTGGTTTATCTCAAGAGAGATAACTCATATATCCCTCTTGTAGTTGTTAGGCCCCCGAAATATGACCTACGGTAGGCTATAGAAATGGAATTTCAAGTAGTAGCAACCACGTTGGTAATACCACCCCCAATAGCAGCTAGGATGAGAAAAGTGAATAAGCAGAGTCAACAACTTGAGTGGAAGCCGATAGTAGCACCTGTAGCTCCACGTGAGAAAAGAGGAACCGCATCTCCAGATGCTGGTCCATAGAAGAAGCAAACATGGGTCGTAGGTTCAGCTAGATCCATTAGAAAATCACAATGATGAGGAGTTAACAAGGCTACCTATAGTTTTGATGCCATGAGGGCATGGCATATGTTAGGCATGGGGTGATGATGAGCCTCAAAAACACTCATTTTTTTATGAGTTTCATTAATGGTTATGTAATTATTTGATAAGATTATATGTGTTATCTAATTTGTATTTTTTAGTGTGTTTTTGTGGAATTGTAGTTGATTTAGTTAGATTTGGATCATTCAAGGTCTTTTCATGGACCTGGCACTTTGTTTCTTTCAAAATTTATGCATGGTAAGTAGGCGCATTCCTCTTCAAATAAGGTGCCAAAAAAAGGTAGGTGCCTTCCTCTTCTAGGAATGTGCCAATAGGAGATAAGCGTATTCCTCTTCTAGGAAGGCACCAACAGAAGGAAGGCGCCTTCCTCTTCCAGGAAGGTGCCAACAGGAGATAAGTGCCTTCCTATTCTAGGAAAGCACCAACAGAAGGTAGGCACCTTCATCTTCCAGGAAGGCACCAACAAAATGCAAGCACCTTCCTCTTCTAGGAAGGCACCAATAGAATGCAAGTGTCTTCCTCTTCTAGGAAGGTGCTAATGGAAGGTAGGTGCCTTCTGTATAAATAAGGCACCTAATATACTTAGGCACCTTCCTCATAGATAAGGTGCCTTTGTTCTTCACCCATTTACCAAATAACGTGACATGGGCAACATTGACTGGTGTAGTTCCAACTCTACATCATGTAAGTTAATTTGAGAGTTGCACTAACATATGAGAATGTCCTACCTATTCCAGGAAAAGCATGAACCAATCAGAGAACATGCCACCATTAGGAATGAATACCAGTTTTAGCAGACGTTGATTACATTTACCATACTATCTTAGTTTAGTCTGGAATGAATCAATTGTTGTAACCATCTTGTAACATAATATCTATGGGTGTGCTATATAAACACACGCAAAACTATCTGATAAGATCATCAAAATATCAAAGATAGAATACAAAATATAGAAAGGAGTACGGAGGTTAAGAAGAATTATAATTCCTTGGTGATTATAATAAATTTCTAAGAGTTCCTAAGTGCGTGTTCAGCTGGGAGGAAGTTGCTGGATCCTGGGCCCACTCCAAGCCAGTATTTCTTCCCTTTCTTTGTGTTTTCTATATTAGCTTACTACTTTCATAGGTTTATTTCTGCACTGTTATTTTATGATTGCAATAGGTTTGTTATTAGTATGCACATATGAATGTTTTATTTCTAAATATTTAATTATTCATACATAATTTATTGAGGACTGAATGAATGATTGACAACCTTTGAAACACCCCCCAATAATAGATCTAGTGGACTCATCTCAAAGTGGTATTGTAAGTGATCATGTGTGATACCCTTCGCAAGTTTATGAAGCTCCTTGTGTTGATAATTAATGCATGGGAAAGTGACAAAAATAGGAAAGACTTTAACCTTGTTTGGCCCACAACACCATATTCCTTAGTCTAAAGAGTTTCACATATCTCCATCCCTACATCTAAATCTTCTCCTTTTTTCCTATATTCCCCTCATCTGTGGGATAGGCCCTCAGTAGGATTCACCTGGATCCTAGTGATGATGTTAGGGAGATGATATTTTTTATTTTCCAATGCCTCAACTTTCTTCCTAATTTCTTTAGCATTATGTTTTAGCTTTGGGATTCCCACTGGGCTTGAAGTATTTTCATCATTGGGATTTAAGTATCCCAACTTGGATGGGGATTCTAGATATCGAGCATTAGGGTTTGGCTTTGTGATGCCCATGGGGCTTACAGTAATTTTCGCATTAGGGTTTGAGGATCCTGAATTGTATGGGGATTCTAGAGAGTCATAAAGGTTAACCTGAAGGTTCTAGGCTTCCATATCTTCTGATAATCTTCCTACTCCCATATTGAATAGAATTGAAAATTTATTTGAAACTAGAGGATTGGAACTTACCTGAGTATTTTTTTTGCGAATAACCTGTTGTTTTTCGTTGTCTTACTCAGACCCTACACCCTCTCTTTTCTTTTTTTGGTAGACATATTTTGCCTAATTGAAATCACCTCTGCTAGGGAAACTCCTCAAATTTCCTCTGTCTAGCATTAATTGCTTTTGATATTCTCTATTCATTGCCAGGTTAGGGCACTGATTGCATAGATTTCCTTGATTTTTGCATTATGCATAGAATGTCAGTTTGTTCTCGTATTCTACCAACTATTTTTGATAGTATTCTCCATACTCTATCTCCACAAACCTTGGCAATTCATTATCCAAATTAGCATTTACATAGATTCATGCATGAGTCATCCTTGTCCTATCCAAGGTTGCATGGTCAATGGAGATCAGGTCCCCTATAGTTTTGGCTATGCTCTGCAGCCAATATTCCTTGAAGAACTGGGCAGGTAGACTTGGGAGACGAACCCAAATAGGGGCAATGTTAATATTTGCTTTTCGGCGTCGAAATATTCATCCCATTGTCTGAGAAAAAGGCTCATTTTTCCCAAAAACTAAGGACATCCTATTAAAATGTGGTTAGCATCATCCATATTGTTAAAACGGATAATGAAGAAACCTTGAGTTAGAGATACCAACTCCAAGCTACCTATCGGTCACCATTTACATGTTGCCCAAGCCCTGATAGTCTCCATGTCCGGCCTACCTCCCAAAAACTTGCCTACCAGGGAGAATTATTCCATTGAAATAAAAGGGCTCATGGAACTTTTCGGGGCAAAAATTTTATTATTTATTGGAACTAGGGGCAGAAGAGAGAGAACCTCCTTTATTTTTTCTCTAAGCATCTTAGAAAAATATAGCCACTTCTTGGGCCCTGCATTGTCCTTCGTATATTTTTTGTCTAGGTCTTTATAAGGAGGATCGGGCCCCCACGTGATGCCCACCTCCAAATATACCACATGCTAACCGCATTCCTTTGGATCCTAACTTGATCTATGCTCAAGGTTCCCACCCGCCCCTTACATACCTGCTCTACCTCTGTCACCTTGGATGAGATTCCTGCCCAAAAAATTCAAACCCTCACTCCCGTTGCACCCACTAAACCTTAGCTCACTCATTCCTCTTGCTATATCCATAATTACAATCTATGTTAAGCCTTTTTCTTTAGGGTCTAGTTGCAAGGCTTTCCTAATTTTTTCTCCAATCCTAAATCCATCTTGATTTTTCTATAATTTCTAGTTTTTCAGACCTAGGGACCCCTTCTCCAAAATTGGAGTTAGATCAAGGGATCTCCCTTCGAGATAAGTCTTGGGGATGGTCAAGAATTCCTTAATAATCCCAAGGGAGGGGGTGGCCAATGACTCATTAATTCTCATAGGGAGATGGATAGGAGTCTCAATTGCTTGCTAATATTCCACTACCTTATAAATAACACATTCAAGTTTGTTTGCTAGGGTAATATTAGGGTATACCTTTTTCGTGATTACTCTAGAAGCCTAGATTTGGTAATTCCCTCTAGGAAGGGGAGGAGTCCTTCTATAAGATGCCAGGGTTTGAACCCCTTCACCATAAAAAATATTAGAAGGGATCAAAGAATTTTCAACCTCCGCTTCTAAAGGTGCCTTAAGAGTCAACAGGACCCCAGGTTGCTTGATAGGTTTCATTTTTTCCTTTCCTTTGTCTCTAGAATTCTTTGGGACCCCTTTATTTGAGACTTTTTGCCATTTCATCGACTGAGGGGAGGAAAGTTGTATTATACTATTGTTAAAGGAAGTATTTACCATTTTCTATCTAATTAGAATCTTTAATCCACTTCTTTGGGAGACATAGTTGGATTTGTGATTGTTGTAGTAGATTTTGATTCCTTAGAAGCCATATGGTAAAAATATTTAAGGTGCAGTTTAGTCAATACATCTTCCTTACATAGGTGAATGATTAAAATTATCCATGAAGTTATAATCATTTATGATATCTCCCTTTTATTTCATGTCCATATACTCTTGGAAATTTATTATAACTCTTATTTTAAGCAGGTTCATGCAAATACTATTTTTTTATTGAAATCAAGTGGCCTAAGGGTAAGTGGAAGTCTTCAAACAAGGTGAGTATGCTATAAAAAAATTATGCATTCATGTCATATCTTATGTGATTGTGGAAGATTTAAGCAACTTATCTTTAGATCTAGTTGTGATCCTGACTTATTTTTTCATTTGAAATTTTAGCGAAATTTTTTTCTTGATGTGTAAGTGATTACCTAATAGTGCTAGTGGTGAATATGGTCTATCCTAAGAAAACTCTTATGTAAGAAGGATTTTTGTAAGAATAAATTTCACATGATGTGAGATATTCATAGGAATTCTACCTCAAGTATAGAGGCCCAGTAGAGCATCCATTATGGGGTAAGATATTATTATCACTAATGTCTTCTCTCCTTAGCCCATTAGTTAATATTATGAGTGGATGTTGAAAATGTAATCTAATGCATGGTCAAGGTTGACATTGTATGACGTAATATCGATTAGGAATAAGGGAATTCGTCGTATAATATATTTAATCTATTGTATTTTTATTATGTAATCCATATGGGCCATGTTTAATCCTTTCATGGTTAACCTAACTTATAACTTGTAATTAATCTTACATTCTTTTTGTTATGTTGACTTAGGTTAAGTTCATTTAGATAATTGGGGTTGTATTTTTATAAATACCCCTAATCACTCTATTATTTAATCATAAAAGTGTAGAAATTCTAATCTATGGATAATATAGTTATTATTTATGGTGATTATGAGTGCCCAATAATCTTTATCTCATTTTCTCTCTTTTGATATTTTATGCTTTTTGTATAAGATTTTTTTTATTATATTAGAGAAATCAATAACACATTACAATTTTCTACACTTCTTCATGGGTTTGAATCTCTCTTCTTGTCACCACTATAACCTCCACTTGCATCAGGGTAAACCTTTTACATAGCCTATGACGTTGATGCGACACATCCACCAGTACTACAAGGCCTAAGGGATTGGAACCCTTGTCTTCATGCTCCTATAGAAGCATTTTGACCATTGAACCAAGCCTTCAAACCCACTTTTGTATAAGATTTAAGTGGATGGATTGCTTCTATTTATTTTTGGAAAATATTTTGAATTCTATCATGGGCATCATACTAACTAGTTCTAACTCTATTAGGGTAGATGAATGACTTTGTAACTATTTCCTAAAATTATTTTTTAATTAGCTAGACATAAAATTAATTTTCCTTCTAATTTCTTTTTAACTACTACATATAATGTATACATCCCTAGTGCTATAGTTTTGTATTTTTCACCTCTTTATTTTTCAATATTTGATAATTTATCTTCCTTATTCTTGTATATCTTATTATATTTACAATACTTTAATATCAAATTATTCTACTTCTTTTATAGTATATGAATACATGTATATTTTCCTTGCATAATTATACCTCATATAAGTATATAATATCACTAATTATACTACATGAGTATTGCATTCTATTATTTGTTTGTATTAGTATTCTCTATAAGTAATATTTCATGTTTATGTGTGGATAGTGTTTATTGTACCCTTGTTCTATTGCACAACTCTAAATAATAACTCATTTGACCGCATAGGTTAGTTCAAGGATGTCGTCTTATCTTTTAAGATATAATGGTTGTTATGATGTCGATAATTTTCTTAATTCATCTATCCTTCAATTTTTGGGATGAACAAAACCTATTCATTTATAGTATATTATATTAGTCAAAAGTTAATTTTTTTTTATTTCTAGTAATTGGCACTTTTCATTTATTTCTATTATTTCTTGTAAATCCTTGAGATTGTATTTAATTTCCTTCTTTAAACTTTTAAACTATAATCTCTTGCTTTTGATAATGGTAAACATTGTAGAATGTAATAGTAATTTGCCTAAGCTAAGATAGCTATTATTCTCCCAATATGACATCTTAACTACCTAGGTTCATGGCAAAGAGATTACCTGTTAGAGAATATATTACATTATGGGGTACATATCAATGTACCACATTTGGTACATTACTAGAGTAGGATTTTACTTTAGAGTAAAGTTAGTTAGTTACTTCAAGTATTATAATAAATGTATAGTTATCAATGTACAAGGAGTCCACTTGTACATAAGCTATATAGGTAGAGTAAGAGCCAAGGAATATATATTCCTATATAAATACCTCATAGTGAGTGTTTTCTATGTAGTAGTAAATATAGAGAGTGTGTGGTATAGTTTAGCAGTATGGTATAATGTAGTCCTTTTATATCTATTCATGGAGATTTTATGTCCTCCATTATATAGCATTGTACTATTTTCATCACTTTCATTAATGGCATAGTTTTGAATTATTTGCAGATGTTCATATCATTATTTTCTTACATATTTTTGTTCCATTAGTTTATATTTATCTCATATTAGCTATCTTTCATCTTGTGGTTGTATTTCCTATACTACCATATCATCAAAGGTAACAGTGATATCAGAGCCATGGTAGATTAGTTAGAAGATAGGGAGAGCCACATGAGAGATTGAGTGAAATTCAAAAAATATCATCGACATATTTTTTTAGATTACATTTGGCTAGAGTATTTCCACAAGGTTGTAAAAAATATTATGAAGACTAGGATCCAACAAGGATTCCACTAGATTGATAAATCAACTAGTGAATATTGATTATTTCTACATTTAGAGTTTCTTTTGTTACAATACTAATACTTTGTTGTAGGAAAAATGAGATTCAAATAATGCTAAGAAGCTTCCTATAAAGCACTAGGAAGAATATTTTCCTTAGAATTAATCCAACATTAGAATCAACAAGTAAAAGAGTGAAGACTTGGAGGCTTGTATAAAAGGTCCCATTACTAGAGATTGTAGACCTGTAGAGTGTAGAAGAAGAAAAGGCCATAGTAGCCTTACTATTGGTTCAAGAGATTCTAGAGAAGAGTATTGAAGAAGATTTGAGGTTGGTGATATCCATTAAAGACTACAAATAGTAGATTGAATAAATCAACTAGATAAACTAAAGAAGAACTATGAGAGGTCTCATTAAATAATTTCCTATTCTAGAATATTGGAGGTTGGTGATCTTCATTGAAGCATGTAAATTGCAGAGTGAAGAAGGACTAGCAAGGTCCTATTCTAGATTCCAAAAGCAACAAAATACAAAGATCTTAGAGAAAGATATCATTACCAACACTTCCATAGTAGAAGGTTGAAGAAAAGGTCTCATTTGGAAGACCATAAGATCTGTGAGATTGAACACCTAGGACAATTATCAAGGAGAAAAAAGAAGACTTGGAGAACCTTATTATAGAGTTCATAAAAGTCCATTGGAGGAGTTCATAGGATAACTTATTAGAGAAATTCACTACCAAGAATAAGTTCTTGATAGTGAATAAATTGGGACAATTGTCACCATCCGACAATAATCCCAAGAGAGAAAGTTTGGCAAGGAATTAGCCAAAGTTTAGAATACCTCAAGACTTTTAGATTCTTGAGAAGTAGACCTAAATTTAAATAAAAATTCAACAAGGAGGTTGAATGAGAAAGTATCCAAACATTACTAAAAAACCTAAAAGGTTTGAAGATTTTTGTTGAAGGCTAGAAGGCCCATTCACAGAAATAAGATCTTCTAGTTTCTACATATTTGAAGGGGCTCTTGAAGAAAAATATAGCTACAATTTAGGGGATTTCCCTACCCTATTTGTGAGTTTCAAGGAAAAAATTTTAGTGCATAATTTGACTATGAAAGAGCACTGAATAGGACAATATCAAGATCTAGATTTTTGGGATACGTCCTAAAGAAGAATCGAAGTCACCTACTACAGTTAAAGGGTAGCAAGTTAAATGTTTTTCAGAGCTACGAAAAGGTGATTTAGAGAGCTTATTTGGACATCCAAGAAGAGCTACAACTTCATACAATTAAGGGCAAAAATTTTGTGAAAATCAAATCACCAAGACATCCACCATATTTAGAAATTTTAAAGTTAAGAAACTTGGTTGCAAAAGGTTCATTAGTTGAACTTTACCTTTTTTTGTTATTAATATTTTTCAACACCATATTTATTTAAAATTTGAAGGAGTGGATTCATTTTAAAGTCTTCAAGGGAGTACAAAAGAGAATTTATTTTAAGGTTTTTACCTACACATTAAATAGGAGTTAGAAAAATATCATCTTCCTATTAATAAAAGAAGACATAATGTTTAAATTGAAGTTATAGTAAAAATTAGTACATATTTCAAGTTACTTTAAGGGATCATATATAGGAGTAATAAGGAGAAGCAATTTTTACACTATATTAGTTATTCAAAGTTCACTAAGGATTTTTAGTTAAAGTGAACATTAGTACAAAGTTAAACCTCTAAAATTAGTTGCATGGTTAAGAGCTTGAATTTATTGGTGTTAAATTTATCTAAGTAAAGAGTTAGAGGTTAGTGTTGTCAAGTAAATAAGGCAATGATCCATTATATCTTGCTCTCAAGGAATAGAGCAGAGTGTCACCATATTTGACAATAAAGTGAAGCTTCAATAGAAGACATATAAATTTGGTGCAAAATATAATATTGTAAAGGGTTTTGAATTACATTGGCACCATTGTAAAGGGTTTTCAATTATAGCAAAATACGACAAAGAAAGAGTGTCTTAAAGATACTATTAAAAGAAGCAAGACATAGAATCCAAATGACCATATCATTGAAGTTTAGGAGAAAACATTGAGAGGAGTAGAGAACCATTCCAAAAGGGCTCAACATATGCTACTAGCAAGGTGAAAGCACACTCAAGGTGCTTGAGAATAGAGTTGGTCCTAGAGAGCTTGATATCCACATCACCAAGGTGTATCAAGACACCAACTCAAAATCTACACAACAATAATTCTATGTAAGAAACCAATGCTCATTGCAAGGTGGAAAATACAAAGGACAACACAACATACCCTACATATAACAAGAAGTATTTTACCAAAGCTCCAACACAGAAGAACCACTAGCCACGAGGGAGCACCATTGTAACACTTGAGAATCTTCATAGCTGGATATAGCCTTATTGGAATACATCATCCATATTCATTGGAGAAAATGAGGGACCATCTCAAAATTTGCTATCATAGAGGAGGAAAAATAAATATTACAATAGATGGTAAGAATACATTAAAAAACCTTAAGATATTGGTACATTGAAGGTAAGAGTGCATGCAAAGAAGGCTCAAATACTTGTCTTGACAAGGAGAGAATATTATGCCACTTGGCACAAGGGTGTAAGAGAATATTTAAACCCTAACATCCACACTTAAGAAGGAAGATTTCTCAACCAAGTAATGCTCTCATTTTAACTCCAACACTCAAGATAAAGGTACCCATATAAGTAATGATTTCCATCATTGCCCTAATGTCTAATAATTTTCAACACTCAACAAGAAGGAATTCATCTTGCAACACATTCTCTAATACTTCTCAAAGACAAGCACTACTCAAGGAGGAGATATAAGAATCTTGATAATGCCTCATACCACTTGGTGCACCCATCAAGAAGGTGGTAGCATTTTTGTAAGCCACCATAAAAAGGAGTCCTCTTGGAGAGAGTTGAAGCACATTCTAAGCCTAAATTAAGTGAGAGCATATTCAAATCCTGAATTCAAGGAGTCAAAGGTGCATTTAAGACTATCATAAGAGGACATCCACTCACCTATCATAAAGTAGTAGAGGATACAATAAATTTCAAGGATTTTTAGTGCTCATCAATATATTATTCTATATAGGTTGATTAATTTGCTTTCATAAGAAGTAATAAGAGATAATATAAGGTTGAAGTTATCATTATCTTTTACATTTAAAGTTATCTGCAAAATCAACCTTAATAGATTTGAGAGAAAAAAAAGGAGTTATATTTTTATCCTTATTATGAATCTAGTTGAAATACAATATTTGCAATTAATATCATAGGAGGTATAAATTTTTCTACTTGGAAATAAATTATTATTATTTCAAATATCATTATTTTTTGAAATTCTAAAATTAGGGATATATAAGGAGTGCTAGACCAAGCTTTAATTAATTGGAATGTATAAATTTTAAACTATTAGATATTAAGGGATATAAAAGGAATTTCATTATTTACTTAAAGGAGTTGGAATTATTTAGTGTATCGCTCCAAATTTTTCGCATCCCTACCTTCAGGCTATTGGATCCACGCCCGGAAGGAGGATGGGAAAAGGATGATGCGGTACCTCGGACGAGAGGACTTTGCGAAGGTCCCGCCTCTCAAGGGAGGTGCATTTTGGTGATTTGTCGACGGATGGTGGGTTCACCAGGAAACATTTGGCGGTAGTTTCCATGCCTAGGTTTTGGGAATGTGTTTTAATGGGTTCGTTTTATCCTTAAACATTCATCCTAGGTTTGTCCGAATGATTCTAACTTAAACTACATGAAAATGCAATTTAAATGAATACAATAAAAGATCGAAAGCAGAAAAACAGAGAATTTGTAGGAGGCTAATGGAGATTACCTGATCCGGGATGTCTGATGAAGTTTCGATGCTTGAAGTAGTCTGGATCGTCTGGGATTCGACAAAATTGCCTACAATCTGTCAGAATCATCTGGAATCTGACAGGATCATCTGAGACAAACAAAATCATCTCAGATCTGACGAATTCATCAAACGAATTCGTCAGAAACCTGCAAAACAGAGAACAGATGCAAAATACAAGCAATTCTACTATGCAAAACAGAGGCAAAATATGCTAAAGAACAAGGTGAATACTAAGCAATAATTCAAAATAGAAAGTAAAACAGATCACTGCATTATGATGGCAAATCATGAATTTAATGTGCAATCTAAACTAGATGGGTGAACTCTAGATGCAAAGTAGAATAAAAACTAAATAAATGATCTAATTTATAGCATAAAATGACAGAGAGAAAAGAGAGAAGAGCAAACTTCAGGCACTGATTGCCTCGATGTATGCTGCAGTCGAGATCGTCTCGCATCAGTATGAGATCGTCCCTAATTTGATAGGATCGCCTCCGATCTTGAAAGGTTCGTCAGCTGCGATAGGTGCTGGCTCCGACTGAAAACCAGTGATATACCTACAATAAAATTACTATAGGAATAGTGCAAAAAGCAAATTTGAGAATTTCTAGCACATAGGGAGTCGATTTGCATAAAAATTCAGCCAAGGGTTGGGGAGGGAAAAGTCTTAGAGTTAAATAGGCTTAGGGAAAGTTGTTGGGAGGTTGGAGATCTTCCCAATTTGGGAGATCTCCAATGGGGGAAGGGTCCCAACGGTGCAGACACGCTTCTGCCCGAATTGGAGACCCGTTGGAACAGAGTCTAATTATGAAAATGTAGTTTTGCGACGAAATCGTCTGGACGTCCTAGTCCAGAAGAAATCGTCAAATCTGGGGCGATATCGTCTGATCGGCGACGATATCGTCCAACGGTCAAAACAACTCCTAAAAATGGCACGGAAAAAGGGGAAACGGGTTTCTTGGCGGTTAACGGGCGGTTTGGGAGGTTAAATTTGAATTTAAATTTATTTACTAAGGTGAATGTAATTATTCCAATTTGACTGTGCCAATTTTAGGGTGCTACATTTTGCCCCCTCTTTAGCGAATTTTCTGAAGAAAATGTGTTAAATATGAGTTCTTCTCGATCTACGAGAAAGCAAAAAATTATTCCCATTTTTAGGCGACGATTCTTGGTCGAATCGTACGACAGCTTACTATGGTGCCCCCTCCGTGTTTTTACCCAAATCGAACGTTTGAGGTAAAAACGCGAAAAAGCAAAAATTATTTGTGAATTATTTTGAATAAAATTAAGAAAAATAGGGTAAAACCCTAATTCATTGTTACTGTTCATTTTACTGTTTTTAGAGCTCTGGAGCAAAAATGGTAGAGACAGCGCACAGATCTGCAGAGGTCCGCCGCGGTCTACGGGTAAGGGTTTAAACTCAATTTAGATTGATTTAATTGGAATTTACATGCTTTGTAGATAGATTTTAAGATGAATTTTGAGCATCGCGGCCGTTTTTGGCCGTCGACGTCATCCGGATGAAATCGTCCCTAGTTCGACGAAATCGTCTCAAGTTCGTCAATTTCGCCCAAGGGCGAAATCGACGAAAAAGGGACGATTTAGTCAAATTAGAGACGATTTCGAGGCGAAATCGAAGACGATTTTGCTCAAATTTGGGACGATATCGTCCAATAGTGGGCGATATCATCAATTGCAAAAATTTGATCTTTAAGGTGTAGTTTTGATTACTAAAATTGTTTATTAATGATTGTTTGTTGTTTTGATTGTTTATGTTTGCAGAGAGGATTACTAAAGAGCAGAGAGTGGAAATACGACGGGCTGAGAGACGACTTGGCCGCTCTCACCCAGGCAGAGCGGGATCTGCTGGCACAGGCCGGCTTGCAGCATGTGGCAGAGATGCCGCAGGTTTCTACTGACATGGGGCTACTGACGACCCTAGCAGAGAGGTGGTACCCGGGCTCTTCATGCTTCCGGTTACCGACAGGGGAGATGACTCCCACACTGGAGGATGTATGGAGGATTCTTAGAATCCCCATACAAGGGAGGATGATCACACCTGCGGCCAATCAAGGCCACACGATGGGCTTCGCCCTGGAGAAGGGCGAAGTGAACATCGAGGCACTGCGCCAGATGCCTAGGGCATCTACACTGACACGAGTTCTAGTTGGAGTAGTTGGTGGACTTCTGCTGTGCCACCAGAGCGGGTGCAGGGTGTCGTGGATGCTCGTAGATGTGATCTACGATATGCACGACCATGGCTACAAATTCTCATGGGGCAGCTTTGTTCTATGCCGGCTGTACAGGATCCTTTACGGGGTCGTGTACAAGGGCGGGTGGTGTCTGGTCATGACATCGCTCCTACAGGTTTGGTGCTGGGAGCACATTGCGGTGCGAAGGCCGATAGGGCTTCCAATGACAGGGGTTGACGGGGAGAGGCCCCAAGTCTTCTACTAGTGGCTCCGAGGAGGGGCACAGCGACGGATCGACCTGTCGATGTCCCGAAGACTACTGGATGACTTGGTCCCAGACCAGATCACCTGGAGGCCATGGAGGCAGCATCCAGGGTGGGCAGAGGACGCACAGGAGCTGGCTCGCATCAGGCAAGTCTGTTGGCTGAGGATGGAGAGGGGAGAGGTGGAGCTCCACTGCTATGACCGAGTTTTATGATATTTTTGTTTGCAGCAGGGGATCCCATCTCTGAGAGATTACGAGTTTTCTCGGACTGTCCGGGATAACACCACAGTTAGCGGGGCTCCAGACATGCAGCGATTCTGGAGTCAGGACGTGGACGATGCCCCCATCCAGCCAGTGGATGGGGACGATGCAGGAGTAGCCGATGGCTACGATGCCTGGTACATAGGCATCCGCCCTCCTCGGATGACGAGGGCACAGGGTCCGATCCATGCAGTTGTGCATCGGATAGGGAGGCGATGCCAGGCAGCGATAGAGGCGGCCCAAGGTCACGGCGGGAGAGATCAGAGGAGGCCACAGGCACAGGAGTGGCCGCGGCAAAGGGAGAGGGAGAGGAGGGAGGCGAGACCCCCATCTCCACAGAGGCCACCATCGCCTGATAAGGGCAAGGGCATGGACACAGGAGAGAGTAGCGAGATGGCTACTCTCCGGGCAGAGAGATCATCTGCAGGCTTAGGTGCAAACACTACAGGATGCAGCTGCACAACACCAGGCTGAGGTGTCGCAGCTGCGAGACGAGAATGCATGTCTCAGGGCACGAGGCGGAGGGGTGAGCACTCAGGAGCTGCTACGGTCGGTTTCTCAGACCGCATTCTATCAGGCGCTATACTACCAGGCGGTGCCAGAGGGCCAGAGGATACAGGTGTCGGCTGCCATAGCCGATCCGATCAGGACAGGGTCGACGAGGAGCTCATCCCGATCGACGACGAGGACTCGTAGTACCACACATACTGCGATGGGACCACCTCGTCCTTCGTAGGGCGGGGGAGGAGATGAGGCCGAGAGCTCTAGAGGCTCTCGAGGCTAGAGGGCGGGATATTGCTACTGATATTGTATTATACTTGTATTGATAGAGGATTGAGTATGCCAAGGTATAGATTGTGGCATACCAATCCAGCTTTTGATGATGTATATATTCTTTTGATATATATAGATGAGATATTTTTGAGTATATGACTTGTCTTATGTGATACTTATGATGCTTTTTATGTTTGATGTAATTGATTGATTTGATTGATGTAATGATTTTATTGATGATTCATGTAATTATGTCGTTTTGGAAAATATTATAACTTGGATGTCATGCTATAAATATTTTAAATGAAATAATCTGATGTAACAAATTGATTGGTTGTAATGAAATGTAAAAATAAAAAGAGATTTCTAACAATAATTTCAAAGGACATTGTCGCTATTATAGACCATTTCATGGAGTCGCTGCTCACTCGGTCGTCAAGCTAGTCCCAGGATAGAAATATTGTTAAAAGAAAAGAGTGCTTAAGAGACTGTCTTAAGACTTTGTTGTGATAATGCAAATGATGATGATGATGGTTTGCTTTCAGATTTCCATGAAAATATTATGCATGAAATATTGTAAAATAATTTTTGCTAGGCATAAATTCCTAAGTGTGATAAAATTGTTGAATAATTCCTTAGGAATTATACCGTCATTGCAAAATTGGAGGTTGACATAATGACATGAAATAATGAAAATGTGCATTCTTTTGAAAAGCAAAATTTGTGTAATATGAAGTCATATGTTTTGTATGATTTTTGATAAATTGGGAAAAAAATTGTTACAATGGTTTGCGCTAGGCATAGAATATGTAGGTATAGACTTATACCATCATCGCGAAAATCCAAAAAAGAGATAGTTTTATTGCATGATTGATTTTTGATGAACAGAAAATATGATAATGAGGACTTGCGCTAGGCATAAAATTCCAATTTTGGTTTTGAAACTATACCATCGTCGCGAAAGTCAACCAGATATATATATTTGTATATGTTTTGAAAGGAATTTTTGATTTTTGCTATTATATAGTTGTCTTTGTGGAAAACAACTGTACTTGATTTATTCCAAACAAGTTGCAAAAATAATATTTCAAAGTATTTTGAAGATAAAAAGTTAGATTTATAAGGAATCCCATGTGCATATGTGAATTCATTTCCCATCTTGATTTATCATAATGATAGACAAAATCTCTCAAATACAAATGTGTGTGCAATTGCATTGTTCATTTACCAGATTTGAGCAAGATACTATGATACAAGTGATTTGAAGAAACCAAATAAGTGTTCATTAACCATGATGTAGATGCATATAACCATACTAGGCTACTATGTAGATCGGATTATCAAGAGCTAGCTAATCCATAAGCGGACATAGGTCTGTACAAAAGAAGGTCGCTAATGTGACAGACATATCGCCACGCTAGGAGTTACCCAAGGCCAAGAAGGTTGGGCACAAACCACCTGTTATGGGGCTTACCTCACAGTTTTCGAATAATTGAGGATTCCAGGGATTCAAGCTCATCAACCCTTCTTTTCTTTTCAAAGGGTAGGGAAAGGGATTTTATTGCTTTCTTGCTTTCTTTTGAATTTTGCTTATTTTTTTCTTGTTTGTATTTCTTTTGCTTGATAATGCTTGGAACATTGCTGAAATAACATTTTTCTTTTCTCTTTTTTTTCTTGAATTTTTCTTTTCTTTTTCTAGGGATACTTGCTCGGATTAGCTGTAGAGCAAGGGATTTTTATTCTGGGTAGGGGTGAGCTTGTCCTTTTGCCAATTCTCAAAGATTCTAGACCGTGTGCATGATAGGATAGCAGGGGAAACTTTTCACTCAAGAAATCAGTTCTACTATGTAGCAAAACATGGAAATTACAAATATAATCATTTTATTGTGAAAGGATGTGCTTGGTTTAAGTAAATAACAAGATCAATTCTCTATGCTCAAACTTTCTTTAATTGAATTTTGTGAACTTTGATATAAGAGAGATTAGTAATCATGCCAGATAAAATCAAGATATTTATTGTTGTGATTGTGCAAGTGAGGGATGCTAAATAAATGCTAATTTTATCCAAAATAAGTTGAAACATATAATTGCAATAATTGTAAGAAAATAATGATTTTGAGAAAGTTTTGAGAATGTTGACTCTCTCTTTCTTCTGTATATTGTTTTGGTTTCGAAAGAGTCAAGCATATAGCTGTTTTTGGATTTTTATGTTGATTTTTGTTTTGAGCAAAAGGAACTTTACAAGTGCTTTAAATAAATGCAATAAATATTTTTGAAGATTTTTGAAGATTTTATGAATGTTTTTGAGGTTTTTGAATAAATTGAAAGAAATATAAGAGAGTAACTTTGAACAAATATATACATGGATGAAATGACCAAATTTATGCATAGTAACGTTTGAGATGTAAAATATTCATGGGTTCTTTAAGTTCTTTACCATCTAAGGTAGATAATTTATACGCTCCTGATTCAAATTTTGCAGTAATGATGTATGGTCCGAGCCAGTTGGGCTCAAATTTACCTTTAAGTTCTTTGGTTGCATTAGTATTTTTTTTTTGAAGATTTTGAGGATTTTGATTTTTTTGTATTTTGATTTTAATTTATGAATTGAAATTGGTGATATATACAAATGATCTATATACACTATACAAGGTTATGTGAGTATAGCATGTCTAAGGTTGCTTCAAAATCAAAGGAGGTTTTGAAGGATAATCTGGTTGTGTTGAAGGTAAGAACAAAAGGTGATGAGTAAAAGATAGTGATAACAAAAGCTTTGTTATAATGTAAAATAATGTAGCAAAAGATTTGACTTTTATATGTGGAAAATTAATCATGTTACAAAATAATATGTCAGAAAGACAAGACAGTTCTTCATTCTTATTATTATATTCCAAGTTTTGATAAGATGGAGAAAGTATATGTGAAAGATATGCATGGATGTTATTTTGTAAACAAGGATGATCATATATGAATGAAGAAAAGTGATGTATAGAAAATAATTGTGATAATAAATAATATATAGAACTTGATGTTTCAATCGTTAAATATTCTTCAAATGGTTTTGGGTCACCCTGTATGGTAACCATTTTATTTGCAATTTCAAACTTCAAACATTGGTGAAGAGTGGAAGGGAAAACCCTCATTGTATGAATCCAAGGACTCTGGAAAAGTAGGTTGTAAGGTGAAGGACAATATCCTACATAGAATAAAATATCCAGGATCTTGGATCCAATATTAAGGGGAAAAATTATAATACCTTGAGCTTCTTGAATTTCATTGTTAAAATATTTTATAATAACATTTGATTCATTACTATCTTCTTCCTTTGTTTTGAGTTTTTGGAATAATTGATAAGTGTATAAATTAAGAGAGGAGTCGTTATCTACCATGATAGTTTTAACAGGTGTTTCTTTACTAGATCCTGTAATGTAAAGATAGGAGTTTTCTTGTGGAGTAGAGGAAGTAATATCCTCATCATAGAATGAAATATGGTTAACCTCAAGAGGGTTTACATCATTAATTATGTTCTTAGAAAAAATATGATGAGGAACAAATTTTTGGCTAGGTATTTTGAACAAAATTTCCTTGTGATAAATTTGGAATACTTCTAAAAGGGATATCTTTGCTTGAGGATTAATCACTTGTTGTTGATTATCAAAGTTGATTTCAGATTGAGATCTTGATTCTAAAGATAAGCTTTCTATGCTTACATTACATTTTGGATCATTCTCTAGAGTCAAATATAGTTTTGAAGGTTGGTCAAATGAGCAATCCATATCTTGAATATCTGATTGAGTTGATTGAACTTGAGGTTGCTCATTTATAGTTTCTGTTACAATATTAGTAATATCATCATGATGGGACACATTAACATGCAATATTTGATTGGTTTCCTGTTGTTGATAATTGAATAAGGGTTCTTGGGAGATCTCCATGTCTTGATTGATTATTGGTATTTGTTGTGTAAGAGTTTGATTGTTTACTGGAGGTTTATCATCAGTTGTAGATTGTAATTCCTTTATATTAAAAAGACCCTTATCAATCAAATCTTGAATTGCACATCTTAAATATTTAAAATTTTGTGTCATATGTCCATCTACTCTATGATATTCACAATGTAGCTCAGGTTTAAACCAATCTGATGTGGTATCAGGTTGTCTTATGGAAGGGAGTTCAATCTTATTTGTGTCAAGTAAATACTTGAGAATTATATCCATTGGTTGATTGAGCTTAGTAAATTTACGTGATGAAGGTTTTTGAGAGGTTTTTGATAAATGCCTTAGGAATTTTGTCATAAAAGGACCTAATGGTTTCTCACCTCTACTTTCTTTATTATGGGTAGAATGATGACAGGAAGATTGCGATGTAGGAGGTGAGTGCATGGTAGAATTGGAAGAATAAGTATTTTCTTGTTGAAATGGATGTGTTGTATTGAAAGAAGAGTTTTGAAAAGGTGGCGGAGGATTATATGTGGATTGATAGACATAATATGGATATATGGGAGAATAGATAATATCGTTATGAAGAGGATTGGAAAAGAGATTGTTTTGTTGAGTTATGGATGAAAAATGAGAGAAGTGTGATGGAGGTGGTGTTGAATAGGGATGAGGTTGGTCATAATCAACAAATGTATTTAGCTGAATTCTTCCAACATTACTAATGGGCTCATATTGATTTGAGTAAAAACTCATGGTTTCTTTAGTACTTCTAAAAGTAATATTTAACATCTACTATTTAGAATTGAATCTAAAACATGAAATGATGATTTTGTTTTTGTTTTTCTTGTATACATATATATATTTTTATATATTTATTTTTATATATATATATATATATTTCAAAAGGTTTACAATGCATTCACGTCGGGTTCACCAAAATGTATCGCTCCAAATTTTTCGCATCCCTACCTTCAGGCTATTGGATCCGCGCCCGAAAGAAGTATGGGAAAAGGATGATGCGGTACCTCGGACGAGAGGACTTTGCGAAGGTCCCGCCTCTCAAGGGAGGTGCATTTTGGTGATTTGTCGATGGATGGTGGGTTCACCAGGAAAAATTTGGTGGCAGTTTCCACGCCTAGGTTTTGGGAATGTGTTTTAATGGGTTTGTTTTATCCTTAAACATTCATCCTAGGTTTGGCCAAATGATTCTAACTTAAACTACATGAAAATGCAATTTAAATGAATACAGAGAAATGATCGAAAGCAAAGAAAAAGAGAATTTGCAGGAGGCTAATGGAGATTACCTGATCCGGGATGTCTGATGAAGTTTCGATGCTTGAAGTAGTCTGGATCGTCTGGGATTCGACAAAATCACCTGCAATCTGTCAGAATCGTCTGGAATCTGACAGGATCGTCTGAGACAGACATAATCGTCTCAGATCTGACGAATTCGTCAAACGAATTCGTCAGAAACCTGCAAAACAGAGAACAGATGCAAAATACAAGCAATTCTACTATGCAAAATAGAGGCAAAATATGCTAAAGAACAAGGTGAATACTAAGCAATAATTCAAAATAGAAAGTAAAATAGATCACTGCATTATGATGGCAAATCATGAATTTAATGTGCAATCTAAACTAGATGGGTGAACTCCAGATGCAAAGTAGAATAAAAACTAAATAAATGATCTGATTTATAGCATAAAATGACAGAGAGAAAAGAGAGAAGAGCAAACTTTAGGCACTGATTGCCTCGATGTATGCTGCAGTCGAGATCGTCTCGCATCAGTACGAGATCGTCCCTAATTTGACAGGATCGCCTCCGATCTTGACAGGTTTGTCGGCTGCGATAGGTGATGGCTTCGCCTGAAAACCAGTGATATACCTATAATAAAATTACTATAGGAATAGTGCAAAAAGCAAATTTGAGAAGTTCTAGCACATAGGGAGTCGATTTGCATAAAAATTCAGCGAGGGGTTGGGGAGGGAAAAGTCTTAGAGTTAAATAGGCTTAGGGAAAGTTGTTGGGAGGTTGGAGATCTTCCCAATTTGGGAGATCTCCAATGGGGGAAGGGTCCCAACGGCACAGACACACTTATGCCCGAATTGGAGACCCGTTGGAACAGAGTCTAATTATGAAAATGCATTTTTGTGACGAAATCGTCTGGACGTCCTAGTCCAGACGAAATTGTCAAATCTGGGGCGATATCGTCTGATTGGCGACGATATCGTCCAACGGTCAAAACAACTCCTAAAAATGGCACGAAAAAAGGGGAAACGGGTTTCTCGGCGGTTAACGGGCGGTTTGGGAGGTTAAATTTGAATTTAAATTTATTTACTAAGGTGAATGTAATTATTCCAATTTGACTACGCAAATTTTAGGGTGCTACATTTAGTTACACTTGGCTCATACTCATATGAAAGGGATAAAAGAAATCCAACCATAGAGAACTTCAAATTAATAAGTGTGTAGTTCATTAGGAGAGATAAGGTGAAATAGGAGTTGATTATTGTTATTTAAAAAACACTACAAAATAAACTCAAAATGTGAACTTATACTTGATAAGGAAATTTTTCAAAAACTTACAACATATTGTAATCAATAGGGAGACATAAGGATCCTACAAAACCTAAGTTTTGGAAAGGTTTTATCAAAGTAGTTCACATAATCTAAACTAGGGAGTCATAAGGTAGTCTACTACAAAGGATATATCAAAAGTGTTCTTAAAATATAAAGAGCTAAAACTAAGGAAGATGTCTACCTCAAAGAATATAGTGAACAATGATTTGAACAACACTATTATAAATGAAAGAGCAAGTGTCATAAAAATTGGAATGAATAATTTACATATAAATTTTGAAGGATACTTAGACATTACTTTAAAAATGATTCATAGTGAAGCTTTAAAAGATAACTTTAGAATATTATCTACATGCTCGACTGAAGCAATTGATAATGGAAAAAGTCACATTCAAATTCCTTTAGACTTTGGTAGAATATTATATATGGCATTACTTACATTCAAATGTTACAAGGATGACAATGTAGAACAAAAAGGATTGATAGAATTACTTAAAATGAAAATAGAAATGGGTGAATCATACCTAAATAAGATATTTCAATCCTCATGAGTATTGATACTTCAATTTCTATTAACACAAAATCTTATCATGATGCCTTAAGTTTTTGTTCAAAAGCTTCTATATCGAACCTAGAAAATGATAAAAAGGAGAAAGACAAAGAGAAGATACTTTTGTAAGAATTAGGTGATTAGTACGTCCACCTATAAACTTGTAGTAATTGAATCGAAATACAAGAATGAATAAGAAGAAGATGAGAAATCATATCTAGGAGGCAAATAGTGCATGGAAAATTAAAGATAATATAAAGGATTAGATCACGCTAAAGAACATCTAAATATGAAGATCCATATTGAAGACTAAAGTATTCAATACCCAAATAATGTAATATAGGGGGTTTTTAGAGAATGTATTACATTATTGGGTATATATCAATGTACCACCTTTGGTACATTACTAGAGTAGGAGTTTACTTTGGAGTAAAGTTAGTTACTTGAAGTATTACAATAATTGCACAAGTGTCAATGTGCAAGCTGTAAATGTACAAGGAGTCCACTTGTACATTAGAGATATAGGTAGAGTAATATATATGTAGCCTTACCTATTTTTGGTCTTTGGCTTCTCATATTGTAACTTGTATACTAGACTCTTCACTCTCTTCTTACATTCATACTTTAATTCTATGACACTTGCACACTTGCACATGACTCTTACTATACTACATGCACTCCTAATAAAAGACACTTATGCACATTCTCACATTACATATTTGCACACTTACATGAAACTTGTGTACATTCTCTCAATACACACTTGCACTCTTACTTACATGACACTTTTTCATATCCTGCATATTGCACTCTTACATGAAACTTGTGCACACCCTACACATAACACTCTTACATGATGCTTGTGCACACCCTACACATAACACTCTTACATGATGCTTATATAAAATGGAAATATACATCACTCATCTACTCTTACATGAAACTTGTGCACACCCTACACATAACAGTCTTATATGATGCTTGTGCATATCCTGCACATATACACATATAAAAGGGAAATATAAATCACTCATCTAATACATAAATACAAACTTTAATCTATTACATATTTACATTTGTACCATAGGTACCATGGGGGTACATTAGCATATACCAATTAATGTAATATTCTCCAACGTTCTTGAATTGTATAAAAGGTATTAGAAATGTAAGAAATCATCTATTCCTGAGTATGTAGGGACTTGGTCATGGAATAAATATTTTATTCTTGATGCAATATATATGTATGCTAATCAAGGTCAACAATATTAGGAAGTGTAATATCAATTGGATGGGCAGTACGAAGAGTGACTAGGTTATTAAAAAGAGTGATAGAGGGGGCTTTATTGGGAGGAGTGACTAGGGGAGGGTTATTAGGAGGAGGAGATAAAGAACTTGAATTATTAGCAAGAGGTGAAGTCATGACATCTAAGGAAGAAAGAAAATGCTAGTCAAAACCATTGATATTTAGGATATTGTTGTGATGCATATTAGGATGTCTGGGTTGGAACTTATTTCTATTCATACACACATACTAATAATGAATAGTGCACTATAATCCACCATTGAATTACAACCAACTAATAGTGGTAGCAAGTTTACTTATACACTAGTGGAATTCGATAAAAGCCCTAAAACTAGTTGGAATGCTACTACAAAAGTATTGTGAAAAATAAATCTTACTTTGATGAGCTCAAAGATATAATCACAATAGGATAGGTCTCTTGAAATGTTCCTAAAACACTCATATTTTTAAAATATATTGTTGGATACCCCTTGTTTTGACTGCCTTTAATAAATGATTGTAATGTTATAGTCATCTTACAAAAAATTTACAACACCCAACACTTCTTTTTTAGGTTTGGGAAAAGAATGTAATAATAGTAAAATAATAATATTCTAGAATATAATTGCACTAGAATATGGACCCAAAAAGCATGAAAAATACTAAGATATAATAAAGAGTAATGTTTGGCATAGGTTTTAGAATAGTTTGCATGTCATTCTACTATCAATTTGCATCCCACAAGGAATTGAGATTGAATCTTTGATATTGATTATCAAGAAACAACTTCAATAATTATAATAATAGCAATGAAAATCTATGATATGGGAAGAATACTCAAGAGAAAAGACACAATAATAAGCACGATGAAAAACTGATTTTGCATTCACACCAAAAATATATTTATAAGTATGTCTACCTTTACAAAGTGGTATTTAATACACTAATCCATGTGAGCATTAAATGTTGTACATACAATTTGTGTGAATAGGGATAATATTAGATATTAATACCTATCATTCCTCCCCATCCTAGAAGCATTAGCCTCCAATGCATCTAAAATAGAATGAAAATCTTGAGCCAGTTATGCTGAAGTGATCCACTTAACCTGGTGAGGAATCTCTCTACGAAGTGCAACCAGATATAAAATGGATGAACCTTGTCGAGTGTGGTGAGTCCTAGTGTCGAATAGATGGTCCTCCTCTAATGGAATATGGAAATATGGAACAACATCACAAGGATGACTTATGGTCGGTGGGCTCTCTAGTGTGGACTTATGATATGGACGAAGTAGATCAACATTGACAGCATCATGAATTTCCAAATATTCTAGAAGGTCCAACCTAAATGCATTCTCAGATAGTTGTTGAATTATTGTGTAAGGCCCATAGTGGAGAGGATTTGATATTGTTGTGTGCCTTCTCTGGAAATCTCTTATGATCAAGGTACAACTAAACTTGATCACTTGTTTGAAATGAGTGTGAAACACAGTGATGATCCATAGACTATTTTTTCTATTTATGTATCTATTACAAGATGTGTACAACCTTGGACTGTAGCTGCTACATATGCTGGATGAAGGACTATGCTTTATCTTGTACTTTCTACATGTGGACTATGACTGGATGTGGAAGAGCCAAGGGTGAATCATATGGAGTGATAGGTTGAAACCCTAGACAGACCTTAAAAGGACTGTGTTAGGAACCTACTATTGAAAAAAAGCTCACACAAAAAATACTGAAAGATAACTAAAATACATGTAATAACAGAATAATACTATGCAGAAAGAAATTATGAAATTGAAACAATCTCACAAATAACTCAGAATCACAGGCCTTTTAGAGGGGGCAACATCCTTCAATATTTCATTAACTTGCAAAAAGATGATTCGTACATGGATTCATAGCTTTTTAAAGAAAGACTTCATGCAAACCCTAACCCTAGGCTCAAGAGTCGGCTTACATGCAAAATTCCACTTGAGCTAGAATCTTCTACCAAATATCAGTTACAATTTTGATAAATATTACATAAAATGGCCCCACTTACATAGGAGCATAACATGCCATGTAAATTATAAAATAATATTATATATGGGATCCCCCATGTTGAAAATGGGTCATTACATAATAATGAGAATTACAACATAACGTTAGGATGGGATCCTAAAATGTTCTTCCCCTTAAAAAAGCTTTGTCCTCAAAGCTAAAGGTGAGGAAATTGGTGCTAGAGCTTATGGAGAGATTCCCATGTAGCATCTTCTGACTGGATTCCATGCCACTGAATAAGGACTTCAATAATGGTGCAATTGCTAAGAGTGTGAGTTCTACTATCCAACAGTTGTTTAGGTTCAAGCAAGATAGAACCTTCTTAATCTAACTCTAGGATTGCATATTGAACTTGTACCTAATTTCCCACCACCTTTTTGAGAGAAAAAACATGAAAAATAGGATGGAGCTTAGATGTAGGTGGAAGGGCCAATTTGTAGGCTGTAGCACCAATTCACTGTAACACTTGATAGGGTCCATAGTACTTTGTAGCAAGCTTCTGGAAACTACGAAGATGGAGGGACAACTATTTTTATGGTTACAAGCAAAGGAAAACCATATCACCCACCTCAAAATTATGCTCAGAATAGTGTAATGAGCCAAAATAGAAAAATAGAAACACAAAACATGACAAATGAAATATTTGAGCAAATGAAATATTTTTGTGAATTTTTATTATTTTTCTTCAAAGACCCAAAACTGGAATTACAATAATAATGACTAGATCCACCATGCAAATACTTATAAAATTTGTAATAGGCTCACAACCACAATTTTGATTATTATTCCTCACAAAATTACAATAAAACAAGCCAAATATGAGACGTTGGAACCTGACACATTGAATTGCTTCAAATTAACATCCAAAATCTGCTAAATATGCATGCACAATGGGATGCTACCAAACTGGACTCTTAGAAACCATTTTTTAACACAAAATATATGCTAAGAATGCTGCCAGATGGTATGTGTGGCTACTGATGATTTACTCTACCCAAATAATGCTCAGAATGCTGATAAATAACCTCCAATATGGGACGTCTCATTTTATAGACTAAAATTATGCAATTCAACCTTGAAATATGCCAGTGAATACCTTCAACTCTGCTATGAAATACCTCAAGGATGGGACGTGGCCTCTCTAGGCTAGTTTATAACCCTCAATATGTATAAAATCTGCCCCAATGTTGGACGTTGCAATCACAAGACTTATAAACAATAAATAACCCACAAACCATGCAATATAACTACTTATAATTCTAAATAGATTCTCCTAAAACTTCCAAGTTATAACCAAACCCTCAGGAAGATAAAACTCATCCTAGATAGAGAATTAGATGTGAATAATACTGGAAGCCCTCTAAAGCACAAAAGGCAAACCTTGGATGGATTTACTCCTCAACCACAATAGCTGAGCACCTCCCAACTACTAGATTGGAATCCCCTACAAGCTTTGAGTGCCTCTCGAAAACCACATAAGAAGAGAAGGGTTTTTCCCTCACTCAATTTTCATAAAACATCAAAACATCATGAGAAATATGAGCACTCATGTATATATATAAGCCTCATGTTATAATCCTTCATTGAGTTGGTGCCACATTTAAGTTGCATATTTAAAATGTATTTTAATAATTATTATTATTATTTTCTCTCACACTACACATAATAATAATAATAAACATAATTATTTCTCTCACACCACACATGATATAATAATATTTACCAAAAATATTTAAATGACCCTATTTCTCCAAAAATGGTCACGACAAATCTCCCCCTCTCACATTGCTTGTCCTCAAGCAATATGAGCATAACCTCAACATTTCCAAACTGATCGAGATCATAACCAACTATAGTTCTAGGGTCCCAAATCAGTCTCCAATCAATTTTGATGAAAAACCTACCATGCCCAAACTGTACTTTCTTCCCATTAATGTTTAGGATGATCAAAGTAGCTAATGTTTTAACCCATGGAAGGTCAAAGCAAGTACCAATCAGGATTAGATCTGAAATTCTCATGGAGGAAGGGCTAGTTGGTTGTTCAAAAAAAATCATAATTGTTGTCCAAATATTCCCAAGGGTCTCTAAAGTGTCATTCATAGCCATCAAAATAGTCTCAAAATAACCAACAACAATCCAATCAATGTCCCTTTCTTCCTCATACTGAATGAAAGTCCACTCACCATCCATTACAATCCATGACAAGGTAGAAACATCTTTCAAAACATCACTAGGAAAGACTATAATAGTCCTTTCACCCACAACAGTCAATATATCAGCATATGCAGCCCAAAAAATGGTAAAAGAAGCAATCCCCATAGTGTGAGCAACATCCAATGATGTGGTAATTGTAAGGGTTGTTATGATTGCTTTCATAGCTCCCCAATGATTTGCTAAAAATACTTTGTTGTTGTTCCACCAAAAATTGTAAACAAGTTGGGGAGTAAAGTGTTGTCCTGATCTTAATATTTGGCTTTGGAAAGACACCTGCAAGCATGCAAACATTAGCAAAATAAAAACATATCAGATATGAATTTTCTTCCCCAACAATGTTTGTTGGTTGTTCCAACCTCCTAAATGCACCCAAAATCGGATATCCTTCAGCCTCCATGGTTGTACAATGAAATAATTTGGCAAACCCAATAGTACAAAAGGAGCTTAAGGGATAATATGAATAAAAAAACTTTGACATTCTAATCATATCATCAACATCCCCATTTATGGTAGTATTATCTCTTTTCAACATTCCACAACCATGATCAACATAAATAGTACCATCAAAAGCAAACATCTCAGCCCAAGTTTGGTAGTCATGTATACATACTTAAATCATTGTTTTATCGCCTATATCAGAAGTAAAATAACAATCTACTAACCAAGTGTTTCTATGCTCAAATGTCTCCTCACACCCAACATTCCAATGCTTATATTGTAGTTCTAACCACAACCAAACTTCCCTTTTATACTGCTATCCTATTAACCTTACAATATCATCAAAACTATCTACATAATTTAATCCATCAGCATTCAGATAATTAATAACCAAATTGTTACCTCCATTTGTTGAGTTTTGGGCAATTTCTATCATGGTACCATACTTGCTTTTGAAGTAATCTACATATGTAGAAAGTTCTTTTTCTCTACCTCCATTTGCAGAAAAAGAGCTTCTTGAGTTTAAATACTTTGATACATGTGACATACAATAAACTTGTCTATTGTGTATGGTTATTACAATTGAATTTTGTAACAAGCCTAGAGGAAAATGTCCACTAGGTGTTCTTTGAATACCCTTTTCAGATGGTGAGAAAATTTTAAATACAACCATAGTGATGCATGTCCAATTTATCATGGTTGACTTTAATGCTTCAGGTATACCAGTTTTTTTCATTGGCAACAAAAGGTACATGATATGTGAATTTGATATTGAAACTAGGTGATCTAAATTAAGTAAATTGACTATGTTGTCCAAAATTCTATCTCTCAAAATACTGAATATAATTTCTTGAAATTTCCTTGCAATCTCAACCTGATTTTTATCTAATTTTTAAATACCATCTGCTCTAATTTAGACTGTAACAACACCAGTATCCATTTCCAAACACTATCTCATGTTAACCACACTTGGAGGAATAGCATGCCAAACAAGGGGTACCACATTTCTAGGTTTTGGATTCAATCCAAAATTACTTTCTTCAATTTCATGTTGATCTTCTTCATATACTTGTTCCTCTTCTTCAACAGGTAAAATATTATATGTCAAAGCTCCAAATTTGGTTTCTAAATTTTGGGGATAAAACACATGAAGATAATCACCTTAAGATTTTACTTCATCACAAATCTCATGAATGCAATACCCTTCATTCTTTCTAGTGATTCCTGAATCCCATGCATTCAAATACTGAAATATTTCTTTTGAAAGAATTTGCTCACTGTGAGACTCATGCTCACTTTCCAGATCAAAGAAACTAAAACTTTTGTGAATATTCATAGGCATAGCTATAAAATCTATCCAACATCCATAAAAACTATCATTGGTAACAATTCTATCATTTTCATCAATTTTATGAAAAATATTTCCCATACATACCTCATGTGGCAAGGGAAATTCTCGACCAATAATTTTTGGTTTTCTCCATGATCTAAATCAGTTACTTCCATGACATGTTCTTTGCATTTCTCTTGAGATAAGGCATATTATTTTAAATTTGGAACTGATGAAACTTTATATTAAGGACTTGTCCCATCTTCACTGCAAGAATAATTCTGATCCAGATCAACTCCTTGCAGTAGTAATTTTGTTTTATTTTCTTGGCATAATGTTCAAAATCAACAACATTGCACTCTTCAATCCCATATATTGAAGATAGGGCAGATTCAAGCTCAAACCATAAATAATCCAATGGATTCATATCATCATCAACAGCTATTTTTGCAATTGAGAAATAATCTTCTAAATTATCTTCACACAATTCCTCTTTTTCTAAAACTAGGGCATCCATTTCTAAATTTTCACTCTGAACTGGTGGAGAACTCCTACCTTGATCCAGCTTTGCCAGTAATTGAGACAACTTATCCAATAGTGTATCCATTTTTCCTTTATCGACTTGAGATATCATGAAAAGAAATTTATCATTCCCAATAATCTGCAATTAAGTCCTCAAAAACCTTAGATCTGAAAACGACAACAAAACCCTAACTTTTGAATTTCTGAAAATTACTGAATCAATCCATAGGCTAGCAATATAATGACTCTGAAACCACTGTAATGAGCTGAAATATAAAAATATAAACAAAAAACACGATTCTTGCAATATTTGAGCAAATGAAATATTTTTGTGAATTTTTATTATTTTTCTTCAAAGACCCAAAACTAGAATTACAATAATAATGACTAGATCCACCATGTAAATACTTATAAAATTTGTAATAGGATCACAACCATAATTTTGATTATTATTCCTCACAAAATTACAATCAAACAAGCCAAATATGGGACATTAGAACCTGGCACACTGAATTGCTTCAAATTAACATCCAAAATTTGCTGAAGATGCATGCACAATGGGATGCTGCCAAACTAGAGTCTTAGAAACATTTTTTCAACACAAAATATATGTTGATAATGCTGCCATATGGGACGTGTGGCTACTGAAGATTTAATCTACCCAAATAATGCTCAGAATGCTAATAAATAACCTCCAATATGGGACATCTCCTTTTCTAGACTGAAATTCTTCAATTCAACCTTGAAATCTGCCAGTGAATACATTCAACTCTATTATGAAATACCTCAAGGATGGTATGTGGCCTCTCTAGGCTGGTTTATAACCCTAAATATGTATAAAATCTACCCCAATTCTGGATGTTGCAATCACAATACTTACAAACACTGAATAACCCACAAACAATGCAATATAACTACTCATAATGCTGAATAGATTCTCCTAAAACTTCCACGGTATCACCAAACACTCAGGAAGAGGGAACTCATCCTAGATATATAATTAGATCTAAATAATACTTGAAGCCCTCTAAAGCACAAAAGGCAAACCTTGGATGGATTTACTCCTCAACCACAATAGTTGAGCACCTCCCAACTACTAGATTGGAATCCCCTACAAACTTTGAGCACATCTCGAAAGCTATAAAAGAAGAGAAGGGTGTTGCCCTCACTCAATTTTCATAAAACATGAAAACATCATGAGAAATATGAGCACTCATGTATATATATAAGCCTCATGTTATAATCCTTTGTTGAGTTGGGGCCACATTTAAGTTGCATATATAAAATGTATTTTAATAATAATTATTATTATTTTCTCTCACACCATACATAATAATAATAATAAAAATAATTATTCTCTCACACCACACATGATATAATAATATTTACATAAAATATTTACATGACCTTATTTCTCCAAAAAGGGTCATGACAAACAATGTTGATCAGCCTGTTGGCACATCTGATTCTAGGCTGCCTCCAAATTCAGCTTTAGTTGACAAAGGACATCAACATGCTAACTGAGAGTAGCATTGACTGCATGGACCTTGGAGCTACCTGGAATGTAGGAGGAAGACGTCGGTGGAGGGCACCCATAAACTACATCAAAATAGGTAATTTGTGTGGTTGTGTGATATGAAGTGTTGTACCACCACTCGACCAAAGGAAGCCATCTCACCCAGTGCATAGGATGATCTGAGGAAAAGAAACGAAGGTAGGTTTCCAAACATTTGTTGATGATATCTGTCTTGCCATCCATTTATGGAAGATATGCTAAATTCATCTTAAGCTAAGTCCCCTGCAACTTAAATAATTCTTACCAAAAGTGACTAGTGATGGTTGGGCCACGATCAGACACGATGGAGGAGGGTAGACCATGAAGGTAAAAGATAGAATCAAGAAAAATTTTGGCAATGGTGGAGGTTGTGTAAGAATGGGAGAGGGGACAAAAGTGAGTATACTTCAAATTACGATCCACTACCATGAAGATAATAGATTTTCTACCTGACTTAGGTAAGCCTTCAATAAAATCCATAGAAATATTTCTCCATACCTGGTCAAGAATGGGTAAGGGTTGAAGAGTGCCTAGAGAATGCATTGTTTCACCTTTCATTCGTTGATAGGTATCACAAGCTACCATAAATTCATGAATATCATTTTTTATACCCTTCCAAGAAAAGATGCACTTGAGCCATTCATATGTTTTGATAAATCTTAAATGCCCAACAAATGGAGTAGCATGCAGTTCTGTCATGAGAAGTTCCCATAGTGAGGACTTGTGGGGAACAAGGCATTGGTAGTAACATATATCCTAGCCATCCCAAGTGTAACCTGGACATGAAGTAGGCTCAATGGATAGGGAAGCAACCAAATTTTGCAATTTAGAATCCTAAAGTACCTCCTGGTATAGAGAATCAATCCATTGAGGGATCGGCAATGAAATGGTACACAACATACTAAGAGCTTCAAATTAGTGAGAGAGAGCATCGGCTACAATATTTTCCTTACCCTTCTTATAGGTGATATCATAATCATAGCCCATGAGTTTAGAGATCCATTTTTTTTGTTTAGGGGTGGCAACCTGTTGATCCAAAAAGTATTTCAAACTCTGATGATCTGTTTTAATGGAGAAATGATGCCCAATGAGATATGGTCTCCAATGGGTTACAGCATGTATAATTGCCATTATATCCTTGACATAAGTTGATTTTACCAAATTACGACTGGAGAGAGATTTAATAGTGAAGGCCAAGGGTCTCATTTCTTGCATCAACACTGCCCCAATACCATGACCTGAAGCATCTCTTTCAATAACAAATGGTTTGGAGAAATTTAGCATGGCTAAAATAGACATAGTGGTCATGGCATGCTTCAATTCTTGGAAATCCTATTCAACGGGTCCTATCCAAGTAAAAGAGTCCTTATTTAGCATGGAAGTGAAAGGAGCTACAATTTTACCATAGTTACAAATAAATTTACGGTAATAACCTGTGAGCCCTAAAAATTCCCTAATACCTTTGAGAGTGTGAGGTTTTGGACATTCATGAACAACTTGGATTTTCTTGGAATCGACTTTAACACCATCCTTAGTGATAATGTGTCCCAAATATTCTACTTTTGTCAACCCAAAAGAACACTTGGAATTCTTAGCATAGAGTTGATATTGTGTCAACAGATGGAGAGTCTGATTCACATGAATAAGATGCTCTTCCCATGAGTGACTATACACTAGAATTTTATCAAAGAAGAATAGAATGAACTTCCAAAGGAATGGATGAAAAATGTTGTTCATGAGGCTTTGTAATATGGAAGGGGCATTAGTCAAACCAAATGGCATTACCAAAACCTCATAGTGGCCTTCATGAGTATGAAAGGCAGTCTTGGGAATATCCTCCTCTTTGAGCCAAATTTTATGGTACCCCGAGCGAAGGTCAAGTTTAGAAAAATACATAGTCCCATGAAGTTCATCCAGTAATTCATCCACCATCAAAATAGGAAACTTATCCTTGATGGTGAGTTTATTGAGCTTACACAATCTCCAAGACCCATATTTCTTGTGTACCAATAAAACCAGAGAATATTAAGGACTGTTTATGGGTTGAATGACACTAACTTTTAACAATTCCTGTACTAACTTATCAATTTATGACTTAAGAGCATGAGAATACCTATATGGTCTAATGTTGGGTGGTGCATTACCAGGTAACAAGGGGATATCATGGTCATGAGAGTGATGAGGTGGTAATCCTTTTGGCTTAGTGAAAACAGAGTTATGCTTGGTCAAAATAAGTTGCAAATATTCAAGAACATAATACTCCTTTGAAGAATACATTTGGATCACAAAAATATGAGCTACGACACCATGAGATGATTTTTTTAACTTCTCCTTTCGATTGGAACTGATAATCTGTGATGACCCTACTTTTAAGCCATGGAGAGTGTAGGACTATTCATTCTATGATAATTGCATCCAAAGCTCACCAAAGTGCCAAGAAATGACTCCCAATGTGCCCAACCATTGAGATTCCAACACAATATCACATCCCCCTAATTGAAGTGCAAACATATCTTTTTTGAGCTCATAGTCCCCAATATCGACCTTAACATTATGATATTTTCCCTTTCAAGGTAAATTCCCACCATTTTCTACCATAACATCAAAGGAATTACGTGTGTGTACATAATAATTTGCCTGCTTGGTAATGTGAGGATCAATAAAATTATGTGTACTGCCAGAATCAATCAAGATGGTAAGTTGCAGGCCTTGAAATAACCCACAACTTTTATGGTTTGGGGCGTAGTAATTCCATCAAGAGCATGAACAAAACTTTTAGCTTGTGATTCATCTAGGTTTTTATCCTCTGGTTTAGGTGGTTCCTCTGCTAATTTAGTTTCATCATCACTATGGTCGCTAGTGTCAAGCTCATCAACATCGATGAGGAACAATTTCTTTTGGGTGCACCTATGCCCGTGAGAAAACTTTTCATCACAATTGTAGCACAACCCTTGGGTGCATCACGCATCCATCTCAGAAGTGGTTAAACATTTGGGTGCAGTAGTGGGTGCAACAAGTTTTTATTCATGTTGACTTTGGAATCTAGGAGGAAAGGAGAGTTTAGCCTGTGGAAATTTAGATAACCGCCCCTGAGCTGAAAACTTGGACTTGGACAAATGAGTCAAATGGATAGCTTACATCATGTATTTTGGTCTAAACATTGTGACCTCGGCTTGGATATATTCCCGCAACCCACTAACAATACAAATCATAAATAACCCTTCATTAATTCCTATAGTTTTGTTGGCCAATATCTCAAATTGTATTTGGTAATCTTGAACTATCGAAGTTTGTTTCAGCTTTGTCAACAGTCCTGTAAAATCATCATACTCACTAGAGCCAAAGTGAGTGAGTAACTGGGACTCAAATTCTACCTAAGAAGGATCAGGGATAGTTTTTTGCAACCATTGGTACCATTGTAAGGCTTCATATTCCAAATTGAAAGAAGCCATTTGAACTCAGTGATAAATGGGGACATCATGGAGTCTAAATAATTGAGAAACACGACATAACCATCCATAAACATCCTTCCCATTGAACTTAGGAAAGTCTAGTTTTAGCATCTTGAAGGGAGTATCACAATCAAAGTGAAGGTGAGAGTCATTTGTTCCCATTTCATGACAATACTCAGACTTGCTTGGACCACCTTGTATTTTAGACTCAACATCTGCTAGGTGTTCTTCTATGCGAATTCTGGAGGTATCTTGGGCAACTCTGAAAGTTTAAAATTCTATCATCAAGTGTTCAATTATTTTTTGCAATCCAGTAACAACACTTACTAGGGTATCCAAAGCTGAAACAATGTTTTGTTCTACCTCTTTTTGATGTCCACAAGTGCCACTTGCCATTTGAGATAGTCTAGAACTTTATTACTCAGTTACTAAAAATAGATGTGGGATTTCAAGAGTTACTATTTTTAGTAAGGATCCAAAATTTAATTTGGAAAATGGATTGCAACACTAATTTTAGGATAGGGTCCACTTCACTGGTTGTTTGATCTAAGTGCTCAATGAAGAGATATACTAAATTTCTTGACTTTTTGTGAGCTCATGTTGGTTGCAACGTGATGTCAAGGTAATTTCCTCCACTTGGACTTAAAATTTTACTAGTGAGTCCTTGAGGGTATTTAGTGTAGAATAAAAAGTAGCTTGTATTCCCAAAAATTTGGATCAATCTGATTGACCATTGAAAAGTTATGGCCTTAACAAAAAAAATCAAAAATTGCTATTTTTTGAAAATTGGTGCAAAATTTGACCAGGGACTGCCAAAGATAATTTTTTTGGAATAAAGTGTAGAATTGTCTGCTAAATTTTTGAGTCAATCTGAGATATGTGTGAAGAGATATCCCTATTTTTTTGGTTTATAGGTCACGAGGGAAAACTGAATCAACTATCTCAAATCTATAAATTAATCACCCTGTCATTGTCCTATCGCCTGTACTGTAGTTATAGACACTGGCAGTTTTGTTTCTGATGCTTACCACCTATATTTTTTGACTATTACAGTTGACTATTGTTGTTACTAGTGTTGACCCGACTATTACTGTCATCGAATTGTTACTGCCATTGACCTGACTATTACTGTTATTGAACTAAATGGTACTAGAATATTGCAAACTGTTAGAGATACTTGTGAACTCTATCCTAACTACTGGTGCATGTAGGGTGTGTTCTTCTATGATAGGGAAATCCTTCTCCGTATGCTAATGTTTTGGGATTGTGAATACAAGTTTAGAAGAATAGGAAGATGTGTGTTTTTGCAAGTTGAAGTGTTTAATAGAACCAGGGTATGCTAGGTAAAGGAGTATGTAACACCCATAGGCCCTCTGTTATACCGCAGTGACAAAAAATAGTGCTTGGACCAATATTTTAGGCCACTATCCAAGGAGGATTCCACACATACCCTTGAGCACACTATCTACCTATCTGACAATACGGGAGGGTAATCATCCAAGATTTTGTGTCTCATGGACTATGGATGATACAAGGTCGAAAATATTCCTACTAAATAAAATTTTGTTAACCCTAGAATGGTCTCTTGGTACACCTGAAGATGTGTGGGAGCTTGATTCCATGCTCGAGTATTTTCTAAGGCCTGGGTATTGGAGCCTGATCACCCCTCACTTCAGTAGATGCTTTATGGGCTATCTATCTTAAACAATAATGATATCTCCTTCATGATATTTTAAAACCCCCAACATAGGGTTTCTAACCTACACAACTACTAAAATAGAAACTATATTTTTTGTGTTTTCTAGATTTGCTGGTAAAAAAAATGAACTGTATTTTTTTGGGTTTTTTTTAATAAGGGAAAAACATAAATAAAAAACACATGGATATTTATACCCAACAGGTGTAATGTATGGCAAGAATCATCACAGTTATAGAACTCGGCCCTAGAAAGTGCTCTGATACCACTTGTTAGAAATCTACTATTGAAATAAAGCTCACACACAAAATACTAAAAGATAACTGAAATACATGCAATAAAATAATAATACTATGCAGAAAGCAATTACGGAATTGAAATAATCTCATAAATAACTCAGAATCGTAGGCCTCTTTGAGGGGTCAACCTTATTCAATATTTCATTAACTTGCAAAAATATGATTCGTACATGGCTTCATAGCTTTTTAAAGAAAGACTTCATGCAAACCCTAACCCTAGGCTCAAGAGTTGGCTTACATGCAAAATGCCACTCGAGCTAGAATCTTCTACCAAATTTTGGTTATAATATTGATAATGGTTACGTCAAATGGAACCACTTGCCTAGGAGCATAACATACCACATAAATTACAAAATAACATTATATATGAGATCCCCCATGTTGGAAGTGGGTCATTACATAATAATGAGAATTATAAAATAATGTTAGGATGGGATCCTAACATTATGATAAGTGGATGTATGGACTGCTCTATTAGATGCATGCTCAATATGAGTTAAAATTATATCCCACTTGGTTGGTGACACATGGTGGTAGACTCAAAGACTCTGGACAAGTGTATGATTGATGACTTTTGTTTGACCATCAGACTAAGGGTGGAAAGTTATGGAAAAATTAAGGGAAAGTTATGGAGACACTTAATAGTTTCCACAAAGAGCTCTAGAAATTATTGACAAAACATGAATTATGATAGGACACAATACTTGTACGAAGACCAAAAGATCACCAGATGACATCAAAGAATATTTTGGCTAGGTCTGCAATAGAACTTATTTTTCTATATGAAATAAACTTGCCATTTTACTAAAATGGTCGAGTATGATGAAGACACAATCATGTTGACAAAAAATCATGGGAAAACCATTGACAAGATCCATAAATATACTTTCCCAAGGATGGTATGCAATGGGTAAAGGTATATTGATACCAACCATACAATTTGGCGATTTAGACCGACTACATGGGACACACTATTTCAAATACTTGAGAACATCTCCCTGCATGTGTGGCAAAAATAAGAACCTTTGCAAATGGTGAAGGGTCTTATGTTTATCGAAATAGCCACCATAGAGGGTGGAGTGAGCCTCTATTAAAATGGATGGTCTCATTTTTGTATGAACATAAAGTTTATCTAGACGATAAAGCAACCCCTCCTTGAGGTGGAAATCTTGAAAGGGACTTAAATTGGAGGAGGATGGATGTTGTAATTTGTGATAAACTATGGCAAATTTAGGATCATTGGGATACTTTGTAGGCTATAATTGGAAGGCTAAATGAGAGGTTGTGACAATGGTTAATGCTTGTGCATATGGAGGATGGCTAAGACAATTAACAACATAATTTTGACAACCCTTATTGTATTTGATGAGTAAATGAAACTGTTGTAGATAGGAGGCCCATTTCATGTGGTGTGCTTCTTGGATTTTTATTTGTGATTGAATAAACTACAAGGGAAAATGATCTATGTGGAAAATATTTTTTTTACCAAGAAGGTAGTGATTTCAATACTTTATAGCTTAGACTAAGGCAAAGTTCCTTATCATAAGTGGAGTAATTTGTTTTTGCTATAGAAAATGACTTGGAATGATAAGCAATTGGATGGCCATTTTATTTTAAAATAGCATTGAGAGAAAATTGAGAGGCATCAGTTTCTATTTCAAAGGGTTGTCAAAGATCAATAATGGCAAAGACAAGAGCAGATAAAAGCTTATCTTTGATATTGGTAAAATCTTGATTGTGGGTATTTGTCCAATGAAACACAAATTTGGCTTTAGTCAATGAATGCAATGGAGTAGCAATGGTTGAGTACCCTAGAATGAATTTATGATAGAAGTTAGCAAGACCAAGAAAACTTCTGAGTTCACTGATGTTCATGGGAGCAGGCCATTTGAGTAGGACTTCTATTCTGATAGGGTCAACCTGGATACCATCAGAATTGATGATAAAACCAAGGTATGAAATGGATGTTTGGGCAAATGAACACTTGTTCAAGCTAGAAAACAACTGGTTCTTTTGAAGGATGTCAAGGTGTAGGTCTAAAATTCGCACACTCCTTTCCTTCAGGCTAATGGATCCATGCCTCAAAGGGGAATGTGGGAATGATAGGTCTACACCTCGAAAGAGAGGTACTTGATCATACCTTCTTATGGTGATTTTTTGACGAATTGTTTAGGGTTCACCAGGAAACATTTTATGGCAGTTTCCATGCCTAGGTTTTGGAGTTTGTTTTGATGTGTTCCTTTTAAATTCTCACAATCACCTAGTTTTGGCCAATATGCAACTACACTAAGCTATATGCAATTTTGATTTATATGTAGACAACAAACAACAGAAAACAAAATCCAAATGGATAATGCAGTGCTTAAAAAGTGATTTAAAACTCTTACCTATATCCGAAAGTCTGAAGAAGATTCTGATTCTTGATTGCAGTCCAGATCGTATGCAGTAGAGCAAAATCGTATGCACAGAGCAAGATCGTATGAATACGATTCAAAATCGTACCGTCCGATCAGAGATCGAACAATACGATCTTGATAGAAACCTACAAATTCATGGATAGAGTGCAGAAAATAGAAAACAAAGGATGCTAATGATGTTTCTAAGCATGAATTAAATTACATGTCGGCTATTGAATATCATAATAAAAGGAATTAACATATGCATGCATCAAAACTATGTAAAATATGCAATTATATGCAGATTTGGTGAACTCCAAGGATACAAATAGTTAAATTTGATACCCTATGCAATGGAAATGATAAATATTAAGCTAGATATGCAAAATAGAACTTAGGAAATGCAAACCAACATTTGGAATTTCCCCCAAGTGATCTCTAAGCAATATCGTATGGTCTAAGCAAGATCGTACACCTCCAGCGCAAGATCGTATCGATCCGATATCGACTGTATCCTCCGATCCTACAAAAAATTGCAAAACTAATAGATCTAATGCAAAGTTTACAGTGATCTGAATGTAGAAATTAAGTCAAGGAATTATGAGCACTAGGAGGATTCAGAGGGGAAGGGTGCCTGACTAAATAGGTAAGGTAAGTTGGCTAAAATGGGCTGCAACAAATTTGGTTGCAACTCCTTCCAAAATTGGGACCAAATCGAGCGAATCTGATCCGTAACTATCGCACGATTGCACAGGTAAGGACAAAAGGTGTTTCAACTAGTTTTGTCATTTTGCTAGATTAAGACTTTCTATTTTTGAGCAAGATCGTATGCATACGATCAGGGATCGTATCATACGATCTGAGATCGTATCGTACGATCCAAGATCGTATCATACGATCTCGTCCAGATTACTCGATCTCGCCAGGAGGGCACAAAAATCGAGGCAACCAGCTAGAGGCTCATTTTTACAAGTTGTTTGTCCTTAGTGCAAATTATAATGAGTCATTTTTAGGGTGTTACATTTTGCCCCCTCTTTAGCACAATTTCGAAGGAAAATGCGTTAAAGAAAAGTATGACATGCTTTACGAGAAAGCAAAAATTTATTACAAATTTTGTTGATGATTTCAAGTTTTTATGTAAGTTGTTTTAAGATATGCTACTAATGATACCCCCTTCGAGTTTTTATGCCAGTTTTGACATCTGGGTAAAAACTCAAAAATTATGGGTAAATGAATAAATAGTAAAAAGAAAAATACAAAACTAATTCATTTGCATTTTACTATTTACCTATTCAGAGCTCTAGAGAAAACATGGTGGATGTTCCACATCATGCTGATTTGGTCCGAGTTGGCGACGGATCACTCTGGGTATGAATTTCTCACTTATTTAGCTTAAATTTTTCCTATTTTTCATTGAATTTAATTTTAAATTTGGATTTTTAGGGCACGGCTATCATGCATAGCCCTAAATGCGAAATCATAATGATTTCATAAAATCGTATCAATTTCATGATATCGTATGGTACGATATCGATCGAAATCGATATGATCGACCGATATCGTATCGATACGATATCATGAAAATTGCTATGATTTTGATATTTTTAGTATGATTTTGAAAAATTATTATGATTTTGCACTTATTATCTGATTTTGAATATTTTGATACGATTTTCTGATAAAAAAATTATTACTTTGTTTTTATTGATAGATGGTAGAATTAAAGAATCGGGAGTGGAGATATTCTACACTTGGGATAGATTTGGGTGCTCTCACGGAGATTGAGAGAACTCGCTTAGAAGTTGTGGGATTGAGGCATGTGGTGGAGATGCCACATATTCTAGTAGATATGAGGGTATTGATGGCTCTAGTGGAGAGATGGTATCTAGAGTCATCTTGCTTTAGACTGCCCATAGGGGAGATGGCTCCCACTTTAGAGGATGTCTAGAGGATCCTTAGGCTACCACTAAGGGGAGCCCATATTACTGCATCTGGAAACCAAGGCTAGGTATTGAGGAGACTGATTGGAGACCCTAGCTTCTTGTTGAAGAAGGGTGGGGTTGTTATTGATAGACTGGGGGAGGTAGAGGGTATCTCTCGATTGATAGTTCTATTGAGTGGCATTGTGGGTGGCCTACTAGTGAGCCATCTCAGTGGACAACATCTGCCCTAGACTTTGGTAGAGGTGGTGTGTGATATGCATGACCAAGAGGTGCACTTTTCTTGGGGACCTTTCTTTCTTTGTAGACTATACCGATTCCTATAGCGGGTAGTCTACAAGGGCAAAAAGGGACTGATTTTGACTTCCTTCCTATAGGTGTGGTGTTGGGAGCACATTGCTATCTGATGACCTATAGGACTTCCTCTGATTCAAGCTGTAGATGGTCAGCTCGGGGTAGAGGATGATAGGCCCAAGATCTTCTATTGGCCACTATTGAGAGGGCATAGGGGATGAGTTGGCCTTGATGTGGCGAGGTGACTCATAGATGAGCTACGACCACAGGACATCACATGGAGACCTTGGAGGGGTCTACCAGGGTGGGATGAGGATGCTTTTGAGTTGGCCCACATCAGGTGGACCATCTGGGTATGGATGGACTAGGGGAGGTGGAGTTGCACCACTTTGATCGGGTGCAATGATAGTTTGGGTTACAGTAGGACCTCCTTGAGTGGGGAGATATTACCTACCCTCGGGTGACTCGAGACCACATTACCATCAGTGGTGCATCGAGTATGACTACATTTTTGGATCTAGCACTAGATGATGCACCGGTGTAGGTGGTAGATGGGGATGATGTTGGTATGATAGATAGGTACCAATAGTGGTATGTTGGGATCTGCCCATCTAGATTGACTCAACCATGGAGTGCTATAGAGCAGGTAGCCCATCTAGTTAGTCAATGGTGGTAGAGGACATAGGTACCCCCTAGATGAGAGGGACCTCACACTAGGGGTGGCCACATGCCTTAGAGGAGATATGACCAACTAGGGAGGAGACATAGGGAGGAGAGGAGAGAGTCACCCCAATAGGAGGGGGGAGCATCTCCTCATCAGGAGGAGAGACCTAACTCACCCAGGAAGGGCAAGAGGATTCTAGAGGTAGGGGAGAGTAGTGGGATAGGAGACCTCGAGGTAGAGATCACTATGTTGAGGGTAGAGACTACCACCCAGAATACTAGGATTGAGACCCTAGAGGCATAGGATGTAGGCTTGAGATCTAGGATTCGGGCTCTAGAGGTAGAGTTGGTAGAGGCTAGGGCTCAGGTAGGACAGAGAGATGTGGCTCCAGCACCTACGCCTTCTTAGACTACATAGTCTAGGAGGAGCAGCATGGGGGATGAGTTGGTGAGGTCTATACAATAGACCATATTTTATCAGACTTTATACTTCATAGTGGTTCCTCTAGAGCAGAGATAGGCTATACCTCCTGAGATTGTGGGTCCTATTCGCATAGGATCTTCATCTCGCTCTACTACTAGGGTGACTTCTTCTAGGATGACAATAGTAGGAGGACAGTTCCGACCACCACCACCCCCTGGTAGAGAGGATGATGTGGTGAGCTCTAGAGGCTCGAGAGGAGTCTAGGGTGGACTCATGTAGACACATTTTTGTATTATATCTTTATTGACTGAGTATACCAATTTTTGAGGATTGTGGCATACCAGTCTATCTCCATTTTGTACATGGATTTTTGAGATATATATATATATATATTGACCTTCTTGTCTTATGTGATTTTGTATGATTTGATTGTATTTGATTGAAATTGTTATGATGTTTAAATTTCTCATAATCATGCTTTTAATTTAAGTGTTTTGATCATGCTTAAAATGAAAATTGACTTGAGTTTTTGTAAATGTGTTTTTGAAAGATGTTTTTGAAAAATATGTTGTGAACATATGTTTTTGTAAGATAATGAAATAAATAGATTAGCAATGTTCCTCGAAGGATGTTGTGTTGTTATATGACCATTGGTGGAGATCGGTGCTCGCTAGGTCATGAAGCGAATCCTGTTGTGAGGAAGTTTTGTATTGCTAATAAGAGAAAAGTTTTTGTGGTGCTCAAGTATAATCTTGAGGCTTATGGTGATAAAAGAAGATGTTTGATTTTTTGATTTTGAGACAATTTGATTTTTAAGAAATATTTTGATAAGTTTATTGGTTGTGATTTAAGCATGAAAATTTGGGGAGGATGACTTGCGCTAGGCATGAACTTCCTAGTGTGAATTTTGAGAAGAATAATTTCTAGGAATTATACCATCATCGCGAAGTCAAAATGCAATGCATGATAATGTGAAACTATTTATTTTGAAGACATAAGTTGATATAAAACAAATCATTTGTATCACATATTTAAGAATATTAATAAATATGGGATGGTTTAGACTTTAAAATTGAGAAAAATGACTTGCGCTAGGCATAGAATTCCTAGTGTGAAATTTGAGAAGAATAATTCCTAGGAATTATACCATCATCGCGAAGTCAAAGTGCAATGTATGGTGTATGAAAAATTATTTGTGCTATATAAAATGATTAAAACTTAAAAATTGAGAAATATGACTTGCGCTAGGCATAGAATTCCTAGTGTGAAATTTGAGAAAATAGTTACTAGGAATTATACCATCATCATGAAGTCAAAATGCAATGTATGATAAATAATTTTGTTTTACAAGTTCTTTTGGAATGATCTATGAAGAAATGGATGATGATAAAATGTTGTCTAACAAATTTCAAAGAAATATTTTAACTTATTTCTAAGACAAATTCAAATTTATCAAGAACCAGTGTGTGATAAGTGAATTCATTATCCATCTTGATTTGACATAATGATACAAAATCTCTCAAGGATCAAATGTGTGTGCTTGTGAAATTAATTTACCAATTTTGAGTAAGGTAGTGATACAAGCAAACTTGAATGAACCAATGTGTGTGCGAGTGAAAGGTTCATTAACCATGATTTTGTGCATGCCAGTGTATTGAACTACTATGTAAGTCAAGTTACCAAAAGCTAGCTAATCCACAAGCGGACATTGGTCTGTACAAAAGAAGGTCGCTAATGTGACAGACATGTCACCATGCAAAAGGGATTACCCAAGGTCAAGCGGGTTGGGCACAAACCACCTGTTATGGGGCTTACCTCATGGTTTTCAAATAATTGAGGAATTCCAGGGATTCAAGCTCACTACCCCCTTCTTTTCTTCAAATTTTGGAATAGGGATTTCTTGCTCATTTTTGAACAAGGGGATTTTATTACTTTTTCTTTTTCTTTCTTTTCTTTTCTTTCTTTTTCTTTTATTTTATTTTCTTTTTATTTATTTTTCTCTTTATTTTCTTTATTTTTTGGGATACTTGCCCATATTAGACGTGGGGCAAGGGATTTTATTCGGGTAGGGGGAGAAAGCTTGTCCTTTTGCCAATTCTCAGTATTCTAGACCATGCGCATAATAGGATAGCAGGGGAAACTTTTTGCTTAAGGAACTAAGACTACTATGTAGTATCCTTTTTGAATTTTACAACAAATCATTTTTAAGATGTGAGAATGTGTTCTTGGTTCAAGAAGTAGCAAGATCATTTCCCAAAAACTCAAAATTTATTTAATGAAGTAATAGTGCTTTTCGATACAAGAGAGATTTATAATCAAAGTAACAAAATCAAAATTATGAAAGATGTAAATTAAGTGCATGGTTCAAGACAACTTTTGAATTTATCTAAAATACAATAAAATATAACTTGGATTTTTGGAAGATAACACACACTGATGCAAAAATGAATAACTTAACAATTTTGAAATATTTTTGGAAATTTTCATATTTTTTGATTTTTTTTGTTATTTTGATAATATGAGGGTTGCAGATGATGAAGAAATTTATTTACAATTATGTACATATATGTAATTTTTTTTAATTTTATGCATAATATCTCTTCAAATGCATGATATTCATGGGTTCCTTGAGATCTTTCCCATCCAAGGAAGCCAATCTATATGCACCTGATCCAAATTTAGCAGTGATGACATATGGCCCAAGCCAATTAGGTTGAAATTTTCCTTTTAGATATTTTCTTGCATTAGTATTTTTTTATTTTCTTTTAAGACTAAATCTCCAACTTCAAAGGATCGACTATGAACTTTCTTTGCATATGATCTTTTAAGTTTGTCTTGGTAGGCATGAAGATGCTCTAAAGCATGGATGCACTTTTCATCTAGAAGTTCTAGCTGACTAAATCTGCCAACGTGATATTCATCTCCTACTTCAGTATCTTGAAGCAAAAGAGCTAAAGAAGGAACTTCTAATTCAAATGGAAAAACTACTTCGGCACCATAAACCAAGACAAAAGGTGAAGCGCCTGTAGGAGTACGAACACTAGTTCGATAAGCCCACAAGGTAGGATATAATTGTATATGCCAGTCATGACCAGATTTATTAACTAATATTTTTAGGATTTTTATTAAGGTTTTATTGGATGCTTCAACTTGGCCATTACCTTGTGGATAATAAGGAGTGGACCATCTATGTTGGATTTTATATTTTTGACATAATTTCTTAACATCTTTGTTCTTGAAACATGTTCCATTATCAGAGATGAGATTAGATGGAATTCCAAATCTACAGATGATTTGATTGAAAATGAATTTAGAAACTTGAATTCCTGTGCAAGAAGCTAAAGGTATAGCTTCAACCCACTTTGTAAAATATTTTGTTGTTGTTATTATGAATTTATGACCATCAGATGAAATAGGATTGATTTTACCAATAATATCTAAACCCCATTTAGAGAAGGGCCAAGGAGAGGATATGGCTTGAAGTTCTTGAGCAGGAGCATGGATAAGGTCAACATGCTTTTGACACTTATCACAATGATGCACATAATCATTAGCATATTTTTCCATGGAAGGCCAAAAATATCCCATTCTAAGGAGCTTTTTGGCAATGGCACTTCCACTAAAGTGTCCTCCATAGGATCCATCATGGGCTTCACTTAAGGCTTTCTTAGACTCTTCTAGGTTGAGACATCTTAATAGAATACCTTCAAAATATCTTCTATATAAGGTATTACCAACAATTATGAAGTGAACAACTCGCTTACGTAGTAACCTACGTTGGTTTCTATCTAATCCTTCTGGGAAGGTTCCATTTTGGAGAAAATTAAAGACATCTGTATACCAAGGTTTTGGGGTAATTTCATCAATAAAAAACACATCTAATGGTTCTAAACATGACTTAGAAGAAGCAGGTTCTTGGAGTTGGTGAATAATGATAGTAGCATACTCATCATCCAACTCCAAAGGCAACAAAGAAGCAGTCGTAGCCATAGCATCGACAACACGGTTGCTAGTTCTAGGAATAGCTTCTAAAGTTACTTTTTCAAACAATGATATAAGCTTAAGGACATATTATTTATAAGGATGAAGTTTCTCATCTCGTGTTTGATAAAATTCATTGATTTGATTTATCACAAGCTGAGAATCTCTAAAAACTAATAAAATTTTAATTTTTAAAGCTAAAGCAGCTCGTAACCCAAGGATTAGAGCCTCATACTCTATAGTATTATTAGTACAAGCAAATTGTAATTTAAAAGATAAAGGGATAAGGTGCTTTTGGGGAGATTTCAATATGATACTAGAACCTACACCACTCATACATCTAGCTCCATAAAAATACAAAGACCATGTCTCAGAATGATCTTCTCCTAGATTAAGGCACTCATTAGGAAATTCAATATTCATAGGATGAGTAGATTCTAAAGGTGCAACAACTAACTGATCAGCTATAACTTGGCCTTTAATAGATTTTTGGCTGATAAATGTGAGTTCAAATTCACTAAGAGCAAGAACCCACTTAGTTGTGCATCTTGATAAGTAAGGTCTACTCATCAAGTACCTTAATGGATCAGACTTAGCAATAACATATGTTTTCTGACTAAGCATGTAATGATACAACTTTTGCGTAGAAAACAACAACTAAACAAAGTTTTTCTAATGGAGTATATCGAGTTTCATAACTTATTAAAGTTCTACTTATATAGTATGTGGCTCGTTCTTTCTTTTCATCATCAATTTGAGCCAACATAGCTCCTAGTGCAAGTTTCAAAGTAGAAATATATAAAATAAATGGATGATCTGGTCTAGGAGGAACAAGCACTGGAGGAGTAAGAAGATATTATTTAATATTCTCAAAAGATTCTTGACATTATTTATCCCAATTGAAGGGAATATTCTTCTTAAGTAATTTAAGAAAAGGTCCTGTTTTATCCACCAATTTATCAATGAAGCGATGGATAGATTGAAGTTTTCCTTGTAAACTTCTTAACTCTGATATGTTTTTAGGAGGTGGCATATCAAGGATAGCTTTAATTTTGAGAGGATCTACTTCTATACCATGCATAGAAACAATAACCCCCAATAATTTTCCTGATTTAACTCCAAACACACATTTGTTAGGATTTAATCGTATTAGATATTCTCTTAGTCTATCAAACACTTTTCTTAAATCATTAATGTGATCATCTTCTTTTGTTGAATGAGCTATAATATCATCTACATAATCATGCAGAATATCATACATCATATCATGAAAGATGTATGTCATAGCTCTTTGATATGTTGCTCCTACATTTTTTAGCCCAAAGGGCATTACTTTCCAACAAAATGTCCCCCAAGGGGTAATAAAGGTTGTTTTAGATTGGTCTTCAGGAGCTATTTTGATTTGGTTGTATCCTAAAAAACCATCCATGAGGGATAACATCCCACTCCCGGCTGTGAAATCTATGATCTGATCCATATTAGGGAGGGGAAAATCATCTTTAGGGCATGCAACATTTATATCTCTAAAATCAGTGCAAACCCTAATCTTAGTAGCTTCTTTCTTAGTTACTAGAATAACGTTTGATATCCACTCAGCATAGTCAATAGCTTGTATAAAATTTACATTCAAAAGCTTTTCCAATTCACTTTTGACTAGTAGTGCTACTTTAGGATGCATTTTTCTAAGTTTTTGCTTTATGGGTTTAGCATCAGGGTGCACTACTAGATGGTGCATAACTACAGAAGAATCTAGGCCTGGCATATCTACGTATGTCCAAGCGAAAACATCAACATATTCTATGAGAAATTCAATATATAACTTTTGTTTTTCTTCACTTAATTCTGATCTAATTTTGACTAGGCGAGGGTTCTCTTCTGTTCCAATATTAACTTTTAAAGTATCTCCAACAACAATATTTAAGTCTCTTTCAAAGTTGGGTGGTGCGGGTGATACACCCATTTCTTGTAACTCTTCTAATGTGCATTTAGCTAGTTCTTCTTGAGGAGTAGTTGCTTCAACATGAGCTATACATGGCATAGATCCATCAAAGAAGAATTTATTCCTCAAAACTTCATCAAGAGATATATCATGAAAGATATCACCTTCTAAACATTCATCCGAAGAAGCAATCATTTCTGGATAAGCTACAGTTAACATATTGCAAGTATAAATCTTTTTAAAGAGCTCTTTCTGTTCCATATATTCTTGATATGTTATAAGGTGATCATCATCTTCATATGGGAATGGTTCTATTTTTGTGGAAATATGGCCAAGACCACATCGGGCAGGCCAATATACAACTTCTAAAGGTTCTTTCATACCATTTTCATGAGGTCCTAAACCTTTACCTCTATAACCCATATTACACATCATTGGTTTTGATTTTATATATCCATCAAAAAAATAACACTTAGCAAATCCATCTTGATCAATTGTAACTTTTATAACTAAAATTTTACCCCAATCATACCCCACATACACAAAGGCACAACTCCCAATATGGAAAATGCTTCCCTTCTTTGGCAAGCCCAAGGTTCGGGGAGATGGAGGTAACTTAGATAACACCAAGGAATCTTGGGTAGAAAAATTAACTTCTTCTGTATTTGCAAGTACTGAAGATAAGTCCGATAATACTTCATCCGAAAGAGCATATGAAGTAGATGGAATATCTTCCTTAACTAGTTCTTTAGATGCTATGAATTTAAACATTGTAGACTTAGGAGGTGGATCTGATAATGTGGATTTAGGAAATGGATTGGATATGGGTTCTGAAGATGATGATGATAATGACTTAGAATTTGTTGATGTTGGTGATTTAGATCATGTTTTTGATGATATGGGTTTAGAAGGTGATGATGATTTAGATTTAGAAGGTCTTGATGATGGGGGTGGACTAGGATGAGTAGAAGATATAGTAGGATAGAATGGAACCCCTATAGGTTCTACTATAGCACACATATCAAATGGCCTTGGATCACCATGGATGGTGACTAATTGATTTTTGAATTCAAATTTGACACATTGATGTAATGTGGAAGGTACTGCTCTCATTGCATTGATCCAAGGTCGACCTAGAAGAATGTTGTACGATGCAAAATAAGGTACAACAAATATAGTCGTATCCAAAATTCTTGGGCCAACTTGCAATGGGACTATCATTACTCCACATGTTTCTTGAGTTTCATCATTAAATGCTTTAATAATCATTTTAGTACTTTTCATATCTTCTTTTTTAAATCCAAATATTTGAAAGAAATCATATGTGCAAATATTTAAAGATGATCCATTATCAATTAGAACTCTTTTGACTCCTACATCTCCGATCAATGTTGTAATGTATAAAGGATTATCTCTATACATGCTTTGAGGAGGGATATCTTTGTCATGAAAATCTATGAAATTTGCTTCATCCAAAGTCACAGCATTCACCACAACATTAGGTTCAATATCTTCAGGTACCATCATCTTGCTTAAAGTTCTCATTAATTCTTCCCTATGTATGGAGGAAGTTCTTAAAAGATCCAAAAGAGAAATTCTCACTTGTGATGGTAGCTAATTGTTCATTAATATCATATGGAGATCTCTGTTGTGAACCTAGTACATTATTTCCCTTAGTGGGAGTTCTCAATACAAAAGGAGCTGATTTTTCATTTTGACTTTGTGGTTGAGAATTTTGAACTTGTGCTTGTTGTCTTGTGACAACCCCAATGGTACCCACAATGTTGCTATGTCGAGGATTACCAAAATGGGGTCTAGCATTTTTTGCTTGTTCATTTGAAAGCCATTGTTGAGATGATGGTCTAGTAGTTATTCTTCTTGGAAATGGTTCTTCTGGAACTAATAAATCTGTAATAGGAGTGACTTGATCTGATTCATACTCAAAACTATTTGAAGCAATCTCTAGTTCACTTCTAGTTTCACTTTCTGTATCACTTTTAGTATCTTCCAAAGATGATTGAAAATATTGTATTGGTCTAGTTGTGACCACAGATAAAGATGTTTGCAAATATTGTTGTGGTAAAAAGCTACTAATGGTTCCCACATATCGAGTTGGATGAGGAACATTATGATGATCTACTTGGTTTACTACTTCTTTACCATGGTTAGGTAAAGGATGTTGAAAAATATCTAGGTTTTGATTTGCATTTTGATTTGTTGGTTTTTGGGTATTATTTTGAGTATTATTGTTTGTAGGAAATTGTTGAACTTCCATTTTTCCTTTGTCAATCAAGTCTTGTATCACATGCTTTAACATTTTACAAGAATTTGTAGAATTTCCATCTACTTGATGGAAATTACAATGTAATTCAGCCCTATATCCAGCTATAGTAGTATCTGGTTGTCTTATTTCAGGCAACCGTACCAAACCTTGTTCCAATAATTGAGGTAAAATCATTGTTAAGGGTTGATTTAATCTTGTGAATTCTCTTGGTGGCTTATCAGGAACTTTCAATAAAAATTTCTTAAATGTTTCTGCAACATTAACAATTGGAGTATTCCTGCTATCAGTAACTCCGTCACCTACTACTTGTTTATTTTTATATTGATTTTTAGAAGCTTTATCTTCATATTTCTTCTTAAATTGACCTCTTCTAATAAGGGCTTCTTCTACCCTTCTTGCTAAATCAATGGCTTGATCAAATGTGGTTACTGTAGCAGTAGAGAGTTCATAAGATAGTTGTTCTTGTAGATTACCAATAAATATATCCAACATTTCATGATGAGGTAAAGCAAAATGTAATCTGCCTAAGAGTTGTCTCCACTTAGTCAAGAATTCAGCAAAACTCTCATCTTTTCCTTGCTTCAAATTATACAAATATTTAATAGTCACATGTCTCTCTATGTAAGCACTGAATTGGTGGACGAACATCTCTGTTGTTTCTTCAAAATTCCTTAAAGAGTTTGTAGGTAACTGATAATACCACTCTAAAGCCATGCCTCCAAGACTTTTAGGGAACATATTTAGCAACAACAAGTCATCATGAGAGATATCATGACATGTTGTCCTAAACATGCGAAGATGCTCAATAGGATCTTTGGTTCCCTTATATATCGGTAGGACAGGCATAGGAAAATGCTTAGGATATGGTTGAGCAACCACAATAGGATCCAAGGGTTGGCTACACATCTCTCTATAACTATAAGAGGGATGGTAGGGATCCATTTGATCTAGTCTTGAAGCTAACTGTTTAACCATGACTTCAAGTCCTTGTTGTTGTCCACCAAATTGGTTTTGTTGCATCATAGTGTTATGTCTTTGATAATAAGTTGGTGTTGTTGTATAATGATTCCCAACTGAAACACTATTATGTAAAGTGTTACTAGGAGGAGTATTATGAAGTTGATAGGGAATTTTGTTTTGTTGAACCTTTTGCTGATTCTGACTAATTTTGTGCATCTTCTTAATTCTTTGTGCTACCTTTTGTGAGGTAGAAGCTGGTTGTTTTTGTTTGGAATTTGAAGTTGTTACTGGTGGCGGTTGTGCTATATTTTGATTCAAATTTTGGTTTATATTTTGAGATGTGCCAACTTGATTTTTATTTTTGTTCATGTATGTTAATGGATTTCCATTCAATCGGAGAGCAGCCTCTATGGAAGCCTCCATTGAATAATCTCCCATAGGGAGTTGAGCTTCTATTTGTATGACATGGTTAATGACATCTATATTGTCTTTTAGAAACTCAGTGAAATGTTGTGTGGAGGTAAATTTAAGATTACCTTCTTCATCTACTTGAGGCCTATGATAGAAGACTTCTTCTTCTTTATCATGGTTTTCCTCATCTGATTCTGATGATACATAATCTTCAATTTGAACTTCATCTTCAGGATTTTCTTGATCTTGTTCTCCTATATGTTCATGTTCTACTTGTTTTCCACTTCTTAATTTAGCATTTTTATTTTATTTCTACTTGTTTTCCACTTCTTAATTTAGGCATTTATACTTAAAATATTTTATCTTGCAGATATATATATATATATATATATGTGCTTAATGCTTGGGGTATATATGTTATATATATACCTAACTAATATATTATATTATGTTTTTTGGGTTTTTGTAGTTTTTGGATTGCAAACAATACAACAAATAAAATAAAAATTATAATATTATAGATATTATACTTTAATTTTCTTGGAAAAGCCTATAGATATCATTAACAGGTTCCAATTCCTCAGGGGTCATATAGTGTTCTTCTTCAAACTGAAAGTTGGATTTTAAGAATTTTATGAAATGAGCTATAGTGATGCAATCAACTTCATAGTTTGACATGCAAAAGTACAATTCATGGCAATATTCTCGATAAAGCACAACCCTAGGAACTTTATTAAATCTTCTCTTATCATCTAAGACAACTTCTTGATTTTCCATGTGATAAAAACTTATGTACCATTATTGCATTCTCAAGATAATCTTCAAAGGAGTAAAGACTTGGGGAAATGACAACTCTCTTATCCGCTAGCCACCTATCACATGCTCTTTGAAGGTCAAAGTAGAAAGGTGCACTATCGGGATCCAGGATTCTAGACAAGTCAAACCTTATGATTTTCTTAAGTTTAGGTTCTTTAATCCTTATAATTTCTAATCTTCTCCAAATATCAAGGTATGGCACACTACCTAGTGAAGAAAATTCTTGGGTTGATAATACTTGTTCTTACATCAATTCGGATGGCTCTCCTTATGTTGTAATCTACCATCTATGAAATTCACTAAAATATGCAAATATAACTAATGATTTTGTTAATTTTTTGGTTTTTGTTTTGTTTTATAAATCAGAAAGATGCCTAATGTTTTCACGTCGGGTTCACCAAAGAATGTAGGTCTAAAATTTGCACACTCCTTTCCTTCAGGCTAATGGATCCATGCCTCAAAGGGGAATGTGGGAATGATAGGTCTACACCTCGAAAGAGAGGTACTTGATCATACCTTCTTATGGTGATTTTTTGATGAATTGTTTAGGGTTCACTAGGAAATATTTTATGGCAGTTTCCATGCCTAGGTTTTGGAGTTTGTTTTGATGTGTTCCTTTTAAATTCTCACAATCACCTAGTTTTTGCCAATATGCAACTACACTAAGCTATATGCAATTTTGATTTATATGTAGACAACAAACAATAGAAGATAATGTCTAGATGGATAATGCAGTGCTTAAAAAGTAATTTAGAACTCTTACCTATATCTAAAAGTTTGATGAAGATTATGATTTTTGATTGTAGTCTAGATCATATATAGTAGAGAAAAATCATATGCATAGAGCAAGATCGTATGAATACGATTCAAAATCGTACCATCCGATCAGAGATCGAACAATACGATCTTGATAGAAACCTGCAAATTCATGGATAGAGTGCAGAAAATAGAAAATAGAGGATGCTAATGATGTTTCTAAGCATGAATTAAATTACATGTTGGCTATTGAATATCATAATAAAAGGAATTAACATATGCATGCATCAAAACTATGTAAAATATGCAATTATATGCATATTTGGTGAACTCCAAGGATACAAATAATTAAATTTGATATCCTATGCAATGAAAATGATAAATATTAAGCTAGATATGCAAAATAGAACTTAGAAAATGCAAACCAAGGTTAGAAATTACCCCCAAGTGATCTCTAAGCAAGATCATATGGTCTGAGCAAGATCGTACACCTTCGATGCAAGATCGTATCGATCCGATATCGACTGTATCCTCCGATCCTGCAAAAAATTGCAAAACTAATAGATCTAATGCAAAGTTTACAGTGATCTGAATGTAGAAATTAAGTCAAGGAATTATGAGCACCAGGAGGATTCAGAGGGGAAGGGTGCCTGACTAAATAGGCAAGGTAAGTTGGCTAAAATGGGCTGCAACAAATTTGGTTGCAACTCCTTCCAAAATTAGGACCAAATCGGGTGAATCCGATCCGTAACTATCGCATGGTTGCATAGGTAAGGACAAAAGGTGTTTCAACTGGTTTTGTCATTTTGCTGGATTAAGATTTTCTATTTTTGAGCAAGATCGTACGCATACGATCAGGGATCGTATCATACGATCCGAAATCGTATCATACGATCCAAGATCGTATCATACGATCTCGTCCAGATTACTCGATCTCGCCAGGAGGGCACGAAAATTGAGGCAACCGGCTAGAGGCTCATTTTTACAAGTTGTTTGTCCTTAGTGCAAATTATAATGAGTCATTTTTAGGGTGTTACACAAGGACATTATCTAAGTGCTATAAATGTTCAGGGTGTCTTGAAAAATATCAAGATATAATCAAGATAAATGATTACCTATTTATCAAGACACTCATGGAATACATCATTCATGAGCCTCATAAATGTAACTCGAGCATTTGTGAGGCTAAATGGAATAACTAACCATTCAAAGAACTCCATATTTATTTTGAAAGCTATTTTCCATGTATCCTCTACTTGTATTCGAACTTGATGGTAGCCACTCTTAAGATCAAGTTTGTTTAAGAATTTAACCCCTTGTAGTTGATCTAACAAGTCATAAATTCGAGGAAGTGGATACCTATTTTCTATTGTTATTTTATTGAGCACCCTGAAATCAATGCAAAATCTCCAAGTACCATATTTTTTTAGAATAAGTAAAATTGGTGAGGCACAAGGAGAAGTGCTTGGTTTGATGAAACCCTTCTCTAATAATTCTTGCAATTGCTTCTTTATCTCATAATATTGTAAAATGGATTGCCTATACATGGGAACATTCGAAAGAGGTGTTAATGGAATTATCACAATTGTATGAGTAATTGCTCTTTCTAGTGGTAATGAAGTTGGCTCTTGAAATACATCTTCATGTTTATGTAAGATTTTGTTCACCTAGGAATGTTGTATTTGAGATTTAGGGTTGTTCTTATGCTTCTTTTCTTGTACTTGTGTTTGTTCCCATATGAATATTAGTGCAAGTGCTTGAGAATTATTAGTAGCTTTTTGAGCTTGTATACAAGTGATTATAAAATTAGATATTTTATTTGTTTGCTTTGTGGATTCAATGAGATAATTATTTTGATCATTTTGTAAGGTATATGTGTTGTTAAAAGCATCATAAGAAGCCTGTCTATCATATTGGTACGATTTCCATAGGAGAAATCCACAACAATCCATTTGGGTGACATCACAAGTCACCTTATTTGTAAACTTAGGCCCAAATGCAAATCCAATTGTGCAAATGTGTGTGATCCGTGAGGTTTTGTCGTTATACTTCCACCCTAGATAGTATGGGTGAGGATGTTTGGCTACTGGAAGCTTAAGATTATCAATAATGGACTTCACGATGAGATTCTTTTGTGATCCATTGTCAATTACATAATCAATAGTATAGTTGTGAAGGAGGTGAGCTCTAGTGATAAACAAATGGTCACGGTCACCTCCTTGAGAATTTTGATTCATGAGTGTTACATTGTTATATTGACCTATCAAATCCTCATATACTTCTTCATTACCAGTAGCCTTGATTGGGTTATCACTTGAACCCTCATCAAACTATACAAAAAAATTGTTTCCCTGTGTAATTTGGGACATTGAGTTTTGTCATGCTCTTTCTTTTTACAATAGTTACAAAACTTATCATATTGAGGGAAATAAGAATAATAATAATAATAATAAGAAGAAGAATTTGAAGAAGAAGAAGAATAAGAAGAGAAGGGAATTTTAGAGGATTTATGAGAAGTGGTGTTAATGGAAGGAGTATTAGAATATCTTCTTTGGCCCTATTGTTCCATAGATACATATGTGGTCGAGCTCCCTGAAGAAAAATTATGCTCCTTTTTTTCTACCATTAACTTCTCCTCCTCAAGCTATGCAAAATTGAATGCTTCATCCAACGCATGAAAAGCATAATATTTGAGCTCCCTATATAGATGTGATAGTAGGCCACTCTTGAATTTTGCAATCAATACTACATAAAAAACAACAATGGTAATTAACACTCAGAGGCAGTTAAAACTATGAATAAAATATTGCATAGATTGTCTTTTTCCTTGATGAAGTCACAACCATTGATTGAGTAAATCATCCTCATAGTTGGATGGATAAAATAAAGCCTTTATGACTTTGACCAAATTATCCCATGTTGTAATTGAATTTTGGCCTTGTTGGTGATTGGATATAAGCACATTGGTAATATTGAAAATTTTGAGTTTGGCATACGGTACTTTTTTGCATCAGGTATATTAATGTACTCAAACCAAGCCTCCATATACATTATCCAACTATTTAAGACATCAGGATCACGATAACCCTCATAGATTATGGCTTCACATCGAACATTAGGAGGTGGAGAGGATGAAGAAGTTTTGAGTGATTGCATGATGACTGCCATTTCATGTTGGGTTGCAGTGAGTTGAGTGATTTTTTCATTCTGTTCTACTATGATTTCAACCAACTTCTCGGCTATGGCCATGCTTGCAGCCATTGGCCTACTAGTAGTGGGATCCAGGAGGAAAAACTAGAGATACAACCCTTTTAGGAAAACAAATTTAAGGATAAAAATAAATGGTACCAAATTATAGAAAAGGTGAGTGAAAATGGTGTAGATGGATATAACTCGAAAATATCTTTCCAACAACTATATGCAAGGGTATAGTCAAAAAATAATGCCCTTTTTGGTAAAATTTTGGTCAGCTTATAATGGGCCCTCCCATCCTATTGGAGACAAAATTTCAAGGTAAGGGATATTAATAGGCACTATTTAATTACGGTCAATAGCTAGAACTAATCAAACTACCAATGGTTGGTGCATTGATGTCACTCCAAATGGCTAGCATAAAACTAGTGAACTCCAATGACTAATGTGCGGTCGTCACTCCCAATGGCTAGCACACGTTCGCCACTTCCAATGGCTAGCATATAGTCATCACTCCCACAATAGTGCATGATGACCACCACATGAAACAAGTCAACACAACAATGCATGAAAACCATCGCATAGAATAATTCAACACAACAACACATGATGACCATCATAGGGAGACACACTAAGGTAGCAACACAACAATAAGGTAGAACCACGATTTCAGGTAGCAACACAACAGTAAGACTTCAAATGACCAACAACGAGAAATAGAAACACACGGTAGTGGTAAACTAATAATAAGGCTTCATATGAGCACTCAATGGACCAATAATGGTAGTATATGTTTGACGGTGATGGGACCAATAGGAGAGGAGGGTAGTCAGTGTGAGCTGCCTACTCTCTAATGTGTGTCATGGGGATTAAAAATAATTAAAATCCCTCATGCACATAAAATGTGCAATAAGCCCATAAGTTATTTTTATGCGCTCCTCACTGAAAGAAACCTTCCACCCATTGAACGAATGATGTCGGTACCTAAAACTAAAAACCCACCATAGAAACATTTTATTTATGTTTCAACTTTAGAAAATACTATATTTTGATGTCAGAATTATTTTATCTCACTATAAAACATAGAATCAAATCACCGAAGGGATAGAGGACACTGAAAGTCATAGATCAGGTGCAAAATTGTCCAGAAGATGCAACACTTGAAAAATAAATCTCATTGTATGTCAAATCCACCGGGTCGAGGTGGGAAGAATGTGGTAGTCACCAAAAAACATAAATTGCACTCTCTCTTTCACCAAAGGAAGCAGACAAATCCAGATTGCAATGCTTGAAGATTGGATGGATGTCATTAGTCCTTTTTTTTTTATTTTTGTGTCGTCGAAAAGTGAAATGAGACAAAATATCCCAAAAAATTCAATGAAATGGTTGAGAACCTTTATATCTATGTGTAAGCACTACCAAAATGTGAATGGGTCCATGAAACTCAAAACTTGGAATCATCACGTCAAAAGTGATGTAGAATATTTTGAAACGTAGATGTGGTTTCTACATCAGTTCTTATTTTTGCCACACAGGAAAGAGACACTCATTGAGATGCAGATCAAACCATTGAGATGTCATTGATAGCCACTAGAATCATGAGATCTCTAAGTGAAAATGTAGCCTGGAGAACCCAGATCTTGTGGATGAGGTCAAACTGAGTTATGAATCTGTGTAGTGTCATTTCTTCACCGTGTTTCCATGAAGACTAGTGGCTACGTCTATAAATCATATAGTTAAAAATATTGTGAACCATTGGACCAAGTCCAAGATGATTCTCAACCTAGATCTCGAGCCAGAAATGGCTACTAACAATACCAATCAACGCGGCAAATCCATTTAAAGGAAATTATTTTGAAAACAAATGTAATAGGAGAATATTACGTCAGAATGTTAATGGAAGACAAATCCACGAGTGAGGGCTTGGATCAAGAGCCAAGGGTCAGTGTGAGGGGGATCCTAGCTAGTTGTGAGTTGGTGGTTAGAAGTACCCCAATGAAGTCTTTCAAAAATGGAGTGCTTGAATACTTTGCAACGTAAAAGAGTACTCCTTCCAAGACTAGATCTACTGGTGCTTTTCTTGTTCTCCTTGTGAATCAGCCTGGCTTAGGGGAAGAGAATACTTTCCAATCCAACAGTTGGATCTGATATCGCTGATATGGGAATAACACTCAAGAGCAAAGACATAAGAATAAGCATGATAAAAAACTGATTTTTCATTCACACCAAAAACATATTTATAGGCATGTCTACCTTTACAAAGTGGTATTTAATGCACCAATCCGTGTGAGCATTAAATTTTGTACATATGATCCATGTGAATAGGGATAATATTAGATATTAATCCTTATTAATATGATAATGCAAAATTAATAATACTCAATGATATCAATAAATTAGATCTGATTACCAACATTGTCCAAAATGTAAAAATCAAATCTATATTTAAATAAATTCAAATACCTTGGTGTCTTAGAGAGGGAAAATCCTCATATGCACTACACATATAACTAAAAATCGAATATTAAATATAATCCCAACTAAGACATATCTACTTTTTTAATGGAAAATATCCCTTTTGAGGTGCCACTTTCGGGTAAGTCCCAAGGAGGTAGGGGTATCTATTCTACCAAAATTATCTAGGGCTCATATTTGGCCTACGCCTTTGGCACACTCAAAAATCATGCCTATCCCAAAGTAAATCAACCAAAAATTCACACACGTATTAGATAGAAAGGTCAACAAAAAACCAATTACTCAAGGTTCATATAGACTGTAGTAGTCATAAGGCTTTCTCCAACCTAATTTCACCATGTCTAGTACTAGCAGTACCCTCATTAACCACCTATATATTCTTATTTATACATTAAATCATCCATTATCCTAACTCCAATGCTCAATTATTTACTATGTAAACCTAGGACCCTAGCTAAATATAAATAAAGATAAATGATGTGTCTATATTAGACTCATTACAATAATCTATTGTAAATATAGGGTAGTGTTGATAAAAAAGATAATGCATTTTGTAGTATTAATTAATTGTTTGATATCCTTATCATACAATTATAATTATTATTTAAATTTCATAGACTCACTAACTAAGTGTTTACCCAAATGAAAAGTATGATTAAAAATTAGATATGAGATTCAGTTGGACCTTTTGTATCGTTAACTAAGGTTTGATCTTCTACTTTTGTCTTTTTAAAAATCTCTTCCTAATGTCTTGATAAGAATAATAAATAGACAATATAGTGGATCACCCCAATGGATTTTAAGGGATGAATTAAAGCATGCAACATGAAATCCATTGATTAAAGTAAAATATGTTAGAAAAATCCAACAAACCTTTATATTATTTGTTCATATCTATTTTTATAAGTATACCTATATTTTTCATGCAATGAATAGACTTATGATCTGTTGTGCAATGACATCATCAAGAATTTGTTTACCAAGAACAAAACCGCATGTTTCTTTGAGATATCTCAATCTACAATATTTTCAACTTGTTTGCCATAATGTTTTAAATTATCTTATAAAACATACTATGAAGGTTGATTGAATAAAAATTATAAAAAAAAATTATCTTTTCTATCTTGGAAACTAATGTAATTAAGGTGGAAATTTAAGAACACAAGAATATTCTAAGAGGGGGGTGAAAAATATAAGGCCACTTTTTACTTTTCTTTCCCAAACAATATTATGCAATGTATAGATAGCAATATTAATAGTAGTAATTAAATCAATGCATAAATCACCACACAAAATAGAGACACCACAATTTACATGGTTCACCCAATGTGGGCTACTCCACCGAGAAAATATTTCACTAAAATCTTCTCAATCAATATCTTGGGAATCCTTTCCCTATTACAATGTTTATGGACCTCTATCCAAATGAGACACCAATTTCCTAAATCAAGTTCATGGATCTCTATCCATATGAGAACTTCTTCTCCTCTCCTTTAGTTGGTGATCCTCTATAAGACTACTACCTCCACTACATTGTCTTGTGGATCTCTATCCAATGAAGACTCTTATCCCCACTCAGAAGACCTATCCTCACTACCCTGGCAAATGAATATTTATCCAATGGAGACTACTATCCTCTCTACTATGTCACCTCCAAAGCTCTATCTCAAATATGTACTAAACATAGTCCTTCGGTCTAGCACAAATATGATCTATCTTTGTCTATGGTATGACATAAACCTGTCCTCAAATTTGCACCAAACTCTGCTCTCAAATCTGCACTAAAAATAGTCCTTCGATCTAGCAAAATTTTTTCAATAAGTCCACACATAACTTATTCAAACCTACTCTACAAATCCTCTCTATAAATTTATCAAATCTGCTCAACAAGTCCACACAGAACTTTTTCAAATCTTCTCAACAATTCCACACATAACTTGCTTAAATCTGCTCAACAAGCCCACACAAAACTTGCTTAAATCTGCTTAACAAGTAAACACAGAACTTGCTTAAATCTGCTCAACAAGTCCACTCAGAACTTGCTCAAATCTGCTCAACAAGTCCACACAGAACTTGTCCAATATGCTCAACAAGTCCACACATAACTTGTTCAATCTACTCAACAAGTCCATACAAAACTTGTCCAATCTGCTCAACAAGTCCACACAGAACTTGTCCAATCTACTCAACAAGTTCACATAAAACTTGTCCAATCTCATAGAAAGATAAAAAGAATTGTTAGAGACTCAATATTCTATATAGTAATCGCAATGCTCAATTTCTTTCAATCACTCTCTTAGAAACATAAGGAAAATTTTTAGAGACTCAATATACTTCAAATACAACTCAATGCTCAATCACTTTCTCAACTCAACTCAAAATATAGAATAGTTTATTTTATGGAACTTGAAAAATCACTTCACATACCCACTTGAATAGATTCAACCAACTTTACTCAACCAAATACTCAATGAAATAACCCTTGCTTACAAACCCTAGTCCAAGCCTATGATCACTCAACTCAAAATTTTTCCAATAATTCTCAACATCAAATCTCACATAACAATGATACTCATGTTCTTTTCAAACTCTAGTTCAAGTTCTTTGCTCAACAACTCACTTCAACAACAATGCTTATAAAACAATCTTCACATAGCAATGATACTAAATCCTTAGTTCAATTTCTTCACACAACCAAACAAAAATGCTTATCAAACAATCTTCTCATAGCAATGATACTCAATCCTTAGTTCAAGTTCTTCACACAACCAATGAATTCAACAACAATACTTATAAAACAATATTCTCATAGCAATAATACTCAATCCTTAGTTCAAGTTCTTCACACTACCAATGACTTCAACAACAATGGTTATAGAACAAGGTTTTAATAACAACTCTTTATTCTAGAAAACCTTGAAGCATTAACTCAACTCATTCAATAGGAAACCCTAATCAAGTCATTTTCACTCCAAAATTATTTTCCAAAACCAACCAACAATTTAACTAAGGATGAATGTGCTCTTACCTTTTTATTGATGATGGAGGAATCTCATAAATCTACCACAAACATTAACACTCTTTTTATAGGCTCAAATAAATTATTAGATAATAATCTTCCTCAAAATACAATGTAACTATCAAGACAAATATACACCTTATCACTCCATATTTAAGAAATCATTGATCAACATTTACAAAAATTAATATACCACTTACACCTTATGATCTCCCCAACTAAAATAATATTCAATGCACTCTTCTTTTAAAAGTAACTCATTGCTTAGAAGTTCCCTTTATCCTTTTATAAATTCAGCAACTCAATGTGACATCAACACTTTATTTAAAAAATAAAGCAAGCACATTATTCCTCCAAATTTCAAAAGATTAATAATAAAAATAAAAATCTTTTAAGCAACCCTTTTAACTCCCTAATATCTCATGTCAACTTTAGGCAATATAAACAATAGTCACAATTTTTATTACCTTGGCCTTATTGGGAATTGAAATCACAACGCAGCCTTCACCCAACACCCTAGCCATGACTCCAACTACCATGAAAGCTAGGCTCTCGCTTGGGGATTGGAGAGCCCACATGCTCAATAAATCTCCTCGCTTTGCCAAGCAAAATGTGCATCATTCCCTTGGTGCTTCACCAACACAAAAACTAGAATTCACTACTTCTATGTTTCAAATGCAGGTCACTTGGTGCCTCAAATACTTTGACCAATGCCTCCTTTCCACTAGGGCATGCTGCCTAGATGGCTCCTAATTTTTTAGTTATTTCATTTTTGTCCTTATTATCTGGCACATAAAACATAGGATTTGTTTCTCTTTTTTGCATGAGCTCTTCAATTCAAATTTGCATACATTAAAATGTTCGAGAAAGGATAATTAAAATACCTCTTAAGGCATTGTTTATATAGTTCTTTCCGTCCTTTATGCAAACACATCGGCACTTGATTTGCCTCCAACCTTATTAGACGTCGACACTCGAATTTTATTTGGAGCTTATCAATTTATAAAATATTTAAATTCACTTGAATTTAAATTTTATAAATTAATTCTTTAAAACCCTTTGGTTTTATTAAGACCATCTTCCATTGTACACCTTGGTATAAATAATATTTATTAATAAAATTTAAATTCACTTTGAATTTAAATATTTTATTAAATAAATATTAAACCTTCTTTTAGCTTTGCAATAGTCTTCCTTGGGTTTTTATGAAAAACCTTTTAACTTATGCTTCCACATAATAAAAAATATTATGGAGCCATTTTTCATTTAACCTTTGCTTTATTCATCTTGACCTTTGACATTATCAGTGGCTTATTTTTGGAGATCAATAACAACTCTTGATAACTCTTTTTCTTGACAATTTCCTTGACATTTAATGATGACTTCATTTCTTGACACCAATGACAACTTGAATTAAGGACTCAAAATGTCCAACAATCATCCCCTTTGTCATTGATGGCAACCAAAAATATTTTTACCAAAAACTTGAATTTTCCTTTGTTCTGCTCCCCCTGGCTCAATTCTCTCTCAAATACCAAATCTCTCCCCCTTACTCAAATATATCCCCCTTTGACATCAATGGCAAAGGGTCACCTTTGGGGCTGATGGCTAAGAATAAGCCTCTTAGATTAGTGTAATGACCCTCCCCAAATTGAGTTTTCAAACCCTTACTGTAGATATGGTAATATTCCTGACTAAAATTCTGAACCATGCAAATAAAAATCAAATCTGTAAATAACCCAGAAAAATACACCATAAAACCCTAAGATTACAAACACACCACAATATTTTATATTATCTTTTATGGAACCACAATTACATAGATCACACCTGAAACATTAATATAAACCCTAGATGCTGAACAAACAACACAACCTCTGCTAAATTATTGAATGAAAACAACTCACACATGCCCAGCCACAAAACTGCTAAACTCTGCTACAAAAATTTGAAACTATAATGCCACACCAAATCTGAAATACCACACCAAGAAGGGTTACCAAAACCCCAAATCTAATCTCCCCAAATCTGATATGAATGCTGCTGAAGAAATCCTCAATAAATGATGCAGAATGTCTCAATAAACCCAATTGTAAACCCTGGCTGGATTTACCTCAAAGAAACTCTAGGGTTTTCATCCTAGGTTTCTAGCCAAGAGGGTTTTCGTCCTCAAAGCTATCCCTTGCAGGGTTTCATCTACAAGAGAGAATTCTCTCATAGGGTTTCGTCCATAAGAGAAAAGTGTATTAGCTGCAAATCCAAATACAACAATGTAGAAGAGATAAAATGATCCAAGCTCCCTCAAATGAGCCCCCTACTCCTCTTTATATAGACATTCTTTTAATTCTTTATTGATGTTGCACTTTTTGATTTCACTTAATAATACCTTAGAAAATAATAATAAAATGATATTTATTCTCTTAATGGGGCATACACCCTCATTTCCCCCTTTTATTATTTAATTGCCAAATTTCCCCAAAAATACTCTTAACACACCAAAACACATCAAGACTCCACTCCACAACTATGTATAATAAAAATATGAAAAATGGGGACATTACAATACCACCCCTCCCAAAATTGCTTGTCCTCAATTCTAACACCATATTCTCATCATCAAGCTGAAACCAATGGTGATTCTAGGATCCCAAATAAATGTTAAAGGAGTAGGTCCATCATGCGGATGCTGCGCCACTGTACTCTTCTTGGCATAATCAACATGTAGAGACACAATTCTCCAAGTATCCATCAAGGCCACTCCAAGGTCCATATATGCTAATTTTTGAAGTACTATATTTTCCATATATGCTTCATCTTTCATGTTTTGCAAATAATTGTATATGAAGTCTACCAATTCATGTTCCTCAATTTCCCTTTTAGAAACAAACTCAGTTCTTATTTTTGAATGAAAAGCAGTCTTTGACATCATGAAAAACATTCCTGCACACTTTCTATCATGAACAATTTCATTCCCCCTCACAATCAAAATTGAAATTTGGTGTGATGTAGCAGCCCTTCTAATCAAGTAAAACATAGCAAATATGAGAAAAATAGACCTGATATGAAGCGCAGCCCCTGATGTCTCATCAATTAGCCTATACAAAGTGAAAACTGTTTCCAATTCTGTCTCACAAAGTGTTGTAGGTGCAGTCATAGTTTGAATGCAAAATGAATCCCAATGAATTACCAGCGATGCCAACTTTTTATTCCCAAAAACAGTTCCAATGGCTGCCCAAAAATTAGTTTTGATAATTAGCAAGATATCATCTCCAAATGCCAGTGTCCTGCTCTCAAAAATACTCCATAATGCAGCCCAATTTCTTCCACATGACATGATTATGCCATACCAATTACCAGCTCCATCCATCATCAATCTTTCATTCCCATAACTTATCAATGTAACCAACTCATGAATGCCAAAACTCTTCAAACAGCTGTCATAAAAATCATAATGAATGTCATACCTTATGTAGGTAGTATCATGGCTGATCCATGTCTTCAAGTGGTGCAAAAGTGACCCCAAGAGAAGAAGGTTTTCCTCCAAACACCTCAATACTGAAGATGTGTTCCCAAGATTATCCAAGAATGAAATGGTATCTTCCTCCTCCTTATCAAAACAATCTAAGCAAGGCTGATCAAAATGTAATGTCCCATGGCTGATCAAAATTGTAGTCCTTCTTATAGAAATGGCAGCCATCAATGTGTTATCAATAGAATAAATTATGGTTGCTTTTAGGACGCCATTAGCAACCTTCCAAGGCTCACGGGATGCAACGTCTATCTTCCCAATGTTTGCAGTCCCTATTTTCCATCCTATGAATGTTTCTAAGGCCCACCATGTGATAATACCAATGCCAAACTTGCCATTTACCTCAAATGCCCTTACCAATGCTGCCCAAAATAGCTCCTCAAGAAACACAACTCTAATTTTTGAAGAAAAGATAGTCCTAAACAACATGCAAAACACCTTCTTATACATCATGTAAAGTGCCAATTCAAACCTCATGAAGATCTCAATTAGCTTGGGAGGAATTGTCCCAAACAATGTGTCACATGTAGCCCCAAAAATCATTGTCAACGCAGCTGCATCAGTCATCATTATTGCAGTCTTATTTGTCATGGAGTTTGCAGTCTTCTTAATAAAAAACTTGGCCAAAGCTTCCCTCAAAAGTGTTGTCCAATGAGTCAAAAACACAGCCCCATCGGTCATAAAAAATTTAGTCCAGTATGTTGTCAACATTTCAGTCTTAACTCTCTCAACAGATGTTGCCTCCAAAGACAAATATGCAGTCTCACAAATAAACCAACATGTAGTCCCATACATCTCCAACTCTGTCCCAAAATTCATCACAAAAATAGTCCTAAAAGATAGAGAATATGCAACCTCAAAAATCAGTGAACAATCAGTCCAAGTTTCCCTTAGAAAAATAGCTTCATTAGTTATGAAAGATGCAGACCAAGGTGTCTCAAACAGAGTGGTAATATTATACATAGAAGTCACAAACACAGCCTCTTTTATCAAGAAGTGTATGTCCTCATAGATCATGAAATGTGCAGCATCAATCTCCATCAGTGATGTAGTCATTTTGAACAAAAACTTAGTCCATTCTATCATTAAATATGCATCCTAATTCATTACCAAAAATGCAGTCTTAGGTCTCAACAATAATGCAACCATAGATGCCATCAATGTCTCTTTTTCCACAATGCTAATGCTGCCCATAAATGGAGAACTACTGTTATATTTCCAACAAAAATCAGAACTGATAACATACCTTCTTGCAATTTCCTTAAGGCTGCTTTGTGCCTCCCCATGGCTCAAGAGTGGATCCAAGGGGGGAATGTTTCCCAAGCTCACCCAAAGACTCTCAAAAATAGGACGAACTTCTTGGAAATTCAAAACTGAGTTTTTGGAACTCTGAAATGAAATGTGGATGGTATTGAAGTCAATAGGGTGTTCATTCCCCATGGGTACTTCCTCACATCTAGGTGCCAATATACCCAGATCCCAAGGTGTGAATCTACTGTCCCAAATATTCACAATATCCCCATGTATGCTATGAGATCTACATACCCTTCCAAAGAACAAATGAAACTCCTCTATTGTTGTTAAGACGATCGTAACAATAGGGAAATGAGCAAATTCATTCATTACAGCCCTCATATAATTGTTACCTCTATCTTTGGCCAATTTGGTGATGTAATCCATGGGCATGTTTCCTTGTTTTAAGGCTGAAATAGTTACTCCTTCAAAATTTACCTCCCTCCAATCCACTTGTATAAACACATATGGATTCATAACATGACTGCTCAAAGAGTGAACAACAGCAAATAAGAGAGCATCATTACAAGTTGTATCATTCATAAGCAAGGGGTGACTGTTACAACATGCTTTGGAAACCCAAATGCTCCTCCAAAACTGAATTGAGTTAGCTGCAACAATCATGTAATAAAAAAATCCAACCTTACCATCCAGTTGAATGTTCCCAAATAGAGCAGTCCTACTTCTGTCCAAAACTAAAAATGTCATCATATGGTCTGATTTTTGGAAAATCAGCATACCACATATATCACCACTACTGCATATCTGAAATATGTCCATTGGAATGCTAACACTGACCACATTAATGGAAAAGGTGTCCCAAAAAGTTACTAACTCATAAAGCATCCAATCCTTGTTCAAAATTTCTTTCCAATCCATTTGTATGATCACAAATGGATATATATGGTGGCTGATAAAAAGAGGAGCAACAACATACCTTTTAGCAGTGTCTATCAGGCTACTCCGAGCTCCAATTGTCTCTTTTTTGACATAAGAAACATCTTCATCCCTTGGGTTCCAATTAGAATCTGCATCATGCATGAAATTTTCTGATTTGTCTAACAATTCATTCCTTTTTAAATTCTACTCCAACTCAGATTTTGGAACTGCTCCTGAGTCCCATATCCTGATACTGTCACCAATAGTGCCTTCGGAACTAATGAGTGTTCCCATAAAAGCCACTCCTAGATTTGAAATATTCTTTTCATGTTCCAAGTTGTCATAGGAACAGTCAATGCGAGCAACCTTCTCCTTGATTTTTTGTAAGTGTTGTTTTGCTTGAGAAGCTATCATTTTAGCTTCCTTGGCTCTCCTTAGCCACTCATCACACATTTTTTGGTTCCTCGTTACATCTTCTGTGTTTTTTGGAAGAATGATTAATTTATTTCCTTCCTCATCTTCATATGATGTTTCAGTATATGCTGATTTGGCAAATTCCAAATCAACATGCCCCTTAATCACTGTACTATTAGGAAGACTTGTGTTCTTTTGTTTGCTTGCAGAGACACATGAGGAAACAACCTCATCAACTGCTGATTTAACATCCTCCAAATCAACATATCCCATGATCTCAATAATCTCATGATGACCATCATACACTTCTCCACAAGTAGACACACCATCATGCACCAATGAACTGCTGCTCAAAAAAGTGCAAAGCTCATCATACCTTATGTCCAAGGTCTCACAGACCCCACTGGAGTGCTCTGGAAACAATTCCAAAACTACTGTCCTATCATTCCAATCATTATTAAAGTCATCCTGGGTCTGTGCCATGCTTATCGCATGAGGAGAAGCATCTATTTCTAGCTCTAAGGTCTCAACCTCCCTGTTGTCCATAACTTTACTTGGATGCAATAAGTCATTCTCCTTGTCAATTTCACATGTGTGGCCAAGTGTCCAAGATTCCTGACATGTGAAACACCTATGCTCATGTATCATTTGGTTCTTTCTCATCCATGGTAGTCCTGCGACCTGTAAACCACTAAAAACCATTTCTTTTTCTGCCAACTGCCTTATAAAGTTTTGTGGAACAAGTTCTTCTATCATCTCGAACTTATTGTACCCAACAACATTTCTTTGGATAGTAATTGAGGTGGGAGACATTGGTTCATCTTTTCTCTCCTTCTTGTGCAACTTCTGTTGATGATGTTTACCTCTCCTATTAGGTTGTTGCCTCATCCTCATGTCCACCCAATCATGAAGAGACATCATTTCTTTGAATTTCCCACTAGCATTGGTCCATTCCTGAACAAACTAATCCTGTAACTCTGAGATGGTGGGCTCAACCTTAGCCTTAGAGGAAACCTTAGGTGCTGAATTAGGTGACATAGAAACTATCAACTACTTGAGATTTTGCTACAACTCTCTCTGACCTTGCCAAAACTCACATTGAAACCTATCCCAATCACTGTGTGGCTCCATCTTCGCATTGAACTAACCAACTCTCAACTGCAACTATTGTGAGGAAACACACTATATAAAGAACCCAGACAGGTTGGCAAAATCTTTGGCTCTGATACCACTGTAATGACCCTCCCAAAATTGAGTTTTCAAACCCTTGTTGTAGATATGGTAATATTCCTGACTAAAATTCTGAACCATGCAAATAAAAATCAGATCTGTAAATAACCCAGAAAAATACACCATAAAACCCTAAGATTGTCATAAACACACCACAATATTTTATATTATCTTTTATGGAACCACAATTACATAGATCACACCTGAAACATTAATATAAACCCTAGATGCTGAACAAACAACACAACATCTGCTAAATTATTGAATGAAAATAACTCACACATGCCCAGCCACAAAACTGCTAAACTTTGCTGCAAAAATTTGAAACTATAATGCCACACCAAATCTGAAATACCACACCAAGAAGGGTTCCCAAAACCCCAAATCTGATCTCCCCAAATCTGATATGAATGCTGCTGAAGAAATCCTCAATAAATGATGCAGAATGTCTCAATAAACCCAATTGTAAACCCTGGCTATATTTACCTCAAAGAAACTCTAGGGTTTTCGTCCTAGGTTTCTAGCCAAGAGGTTTTTCGTCCTCAAAGCTATCCCTTGTAGGGTTTCATCTGCAAGAGAGAATTCTCTCATAGGGTTTCGTCCATAAGAGAAAAGTGTATTAGTTGCAAAGCCAAATACAACAATGTAGAAGAGATAAAATGATCCAAGCTCCCTCAAATGAGCCCCCTACTCCTCTTTATATAGACATTCTTTTAATTCTTTATTGAGGTTGCACTTTTTGATTTCACTTAATAATACCTTAGAAAATAATAATAAAATGATATTTATTCTCTTAATGGGGCATACACCCTCATTTCCCCCTTTTTATTATTTAATTGCCAAATTTCCCCAAAAATACTCTTAACACACCAAAACACATCAAGACTCCACTCCACAACTATGTATAATAAAAATATGAAAAATGGGGACATTACAATTAGCCCCTCCCCCACATTCTCTTGAGGTGATTAATTCTGGAGTGGGAGTATTTCTACTCCCAAAAAACATTGTTCTTTACCTTTATCCTCTTTCCTTCTTATCTGATCCTTCTGATTCCTTTGACTATTTATTTCCATGTCCATGTTCATGTTCATTTCTATATTCCTATCCATGTTCCTATTCATATCCAAGTTCCTATTCATATTCCTATTCATATCCATGTTCATGTTCCTATTCCTATTCATATCCATGTTCCTATTCCTATTCCTGTTCATATCCATGTTCTTGTTCCTGTTCCTGTTCATATTCATGTTCCTGTTCCTTTTCCTATTCTTTTTTATGCTTGATTATGGAATGTCTGTTCTACACCACTTTGCTGTGTAACCATTATTATTGCACTTGTAACACTTAATGTTATTATTCCTTGGAGGTGTAATTGTTTTAGGATTTCTCCTAGTAAAGCCATACCTTCTTCTGTCATGAGCCCTACAATTATTTTCCTTGTGACCAAACTGATTACATGAGTAACAATACCCATGGAAAAGATATATGTTCCCATATTTCTATCTTTCTTATGTCTTGCACTATGAGGCCATGTGCCCAAACCTGTGACATGAAAAGCATATTCCATTGAAGCCTCCTTGCCTTGACCTCTTTGGTCTCCTAGTTTCTCTTGACCTATTATGATTGTTGTTCCATCTATATCTTCTTTATGCATTATTTCTATTCTTGTTGAACTCTCTATTGTCCAACTCATTCTCAAATCTCTCACTTTCTTTTACACTTTCTTCTTCCAAAGTATCTTCATATGAATTTTTTTCTCCTCCAAAACTTGAGGTTGACTCTCCTTCCCATTTCTTTTGATCCTGTCCAAATCCAAGACCTTTTTTGCTTGATGTAGGCTTTTGTATCTTGATGAACTTATCTAAGTTATTTGAGATATTTTTGAATCCTTTTAGCTTGACTTTGGAGTCTTTCAAATCTTCTCTTAGTAGTGCCACTTCTTGTGCTAACTTTTCACATTCTAATATCTTTGCTTCTAACTTATCCTTGAACCTTTTTGCCTTAGCCTTTGATTTTTGTAAATCCTCTATAAGAAATATTCTCTCTTCATCACATTATTGAAACTAAATTTCAAGTTTAGAGTGCTACTTTCTTACCTTCTTTACCGTGTCAATGGCATAAATATGTTCTCCTTTGAGATCATATCCATACTTTTTTGAATATTCCTCTATTTGTTTACCTTTTTCCACATCTTTTTTTTTTTTGGCTTGTCTTCTATAGCATCACCTACTTCTTCTTATAATGCCATTAGAACATTTTCATCTGGTCCTTCAAGTGCATCCTCATATTCATCATCACTAAAAATATAGCCATCCCTTGTACAATCATATTCAAGACGTCCAAAGTTACCACATCTAAAACACTTGAGAATCACTGGAGTCATTTTCTTAACTTGTTTTTTTTTCAATCATAAAAGAACATCTCTATCATTTTCTAAAAAACTAGCTTCACTATCACTTGAGTACTTACTAGCATTATCCGCATAGTAGCTCCTATTTTACATTTGAAATAACTTCTTTCCTTGTCTATTTTGTTTATCCTTGTCTTGGTTTTGGTGCCTATATTTATCTGATTCCCTATTCTTGTGATCTTGTTTTTCTTCACCATTATTATTCTTAGCTTCTTGAGAATCAGTTACATAATGACCAAAATTTCTAGAATTGAAATATTTAACAAATCTTGTATCTCTAAATCTTCTTGAATCCTTATTCCTTCTGCCATAATTTCCTTCTTCATCACTGGATGACTCATTGCTTTATTATGACTTCTTACCCTTAGTCTTCTTGATTTATTTGAATGCTACTCCCTTCCGAGGAATATGATATTTTGTTATTATCTCATGTGTTGTAATAATACTAAGAAACATATCTCTTGTCAAATTATCACCATCCATTGAAACTTCTATAGCAAAAAAAAATTCACTAAATTTGTTTGGGAGAGTTCTTAAAACTTTATCACAAACATTTGATTCATCAATATTCATTCCAAGTACTTGCATAGCATTAACGTCATAAATTCAAAGTAGATACATACTAATATTTTCCTCATCCTTCATTCTTAAATCCTAAAATTTTCCTTTGAGATTTTGCATCTTTTCTTTCTAGACACATTTATCTCCTTCATATATATTTTGTAATTTATCCCACATGTCTTTTGCAGTTTGACAATGCATAAATTTCATAGACTATGTTCTATGCAAACCTCTCAAAAGTGCATTCATTGCTTTTGAATTGTAATTCTATAGGATCTTACCTTCCTTATCTATAGGAGGATTAATTAAAGGATCATATCCAAATTCAACTACTTCCCAAATTTTAGTGCCAAGTGCCATTAGGTAGATCTTCATTCTCATACTCCAATACATATAGTCATTTCCATCATATACTGGTGCTGAATTATTTGAGGACACATTCTTAGAATCCATTGTGTTCTTAATAGCTTTTCCTTCAATATGTGAAACTCTTCTAAAGGAACCCGTTCTCATACCAATTGAAGAACACAAGCTTATACTGAGGGGGGATGAATAGTATAAGGCCACTTTTTACTTTTCTTTCCCAAAAAATATTATGCAATGTATAGATAGCAATATTAATAGTAGTAATTAAAGCAATGCATAAATCACCACACAAAATAGAGACACCATAATTTACGTGGTTCACCCAATGTAGGCTACTCCACGGAGAAAATATTTCACTAAAATATTCTCAATCAATATCTTGGGAATTTTGTCCCTATTACAATGTTTATGGACCTCTGTCCAAAGGAGACACCAATCACCTAAATCAATTTTGTGGATCTCTATCCATAGGAGAACTCCTTCTCCTCTGCTTTGGCTGGTGATACTCTAGAAGACTACTACCTCCACTACACTGGCTTGTGGATCTCTTTCCACTAAAGAATCTTGTCCCCACTTAGAAGACCTATCCGCACTACCTTGGCTAATGTATCTCTATCCACTGGAGACTACTGTCCTCCCTGCTTTTTCACCTCTAAATCTCTATCTTAAATGTGTACTAAACATATTCCTTTAGTCTAGCACAAATATGCTCTATCTCTATCTCTGGTCTAGCACAAACATGTCCTTAAATCTGCACCAAAATTTGCTCTCAATTTTTCACTAAACATAGTCCTTCGATCAAGCACAAATCTATTCAATTAGTCCACACAAAACTTATCCAAATCTTCTCTACAAGTCCTCTCTAGAAATTTCTCAAATTTTCTCAACAAGTCCACATAGAACTTGCTCAAATATGCTCAACAAGTCCACACATAACTTGCTCAAATATGCTTAACAAGTCCATACATAACTTGCTTAAATCTGCTCAACAAGTCCATTCAGAACTTGCTCCACACAAAACTTGTCCAATATGCTCAACAAGTCCACACATAACATGTCCAATCTGCTCAACAAGCCCACATAGAACTTTTCCAATCTACTCAACAAGTCCACACAGAACTTGTCCATTCTGCTCAACAAGTCCACACAAAACTTGTCCAATATGCTCAAAAAACTCACACAGAACTTGTCCAAACTCATAGAAACATAAAGAGAATTGTTAGACTCAATATGATCTATACTAATCACAATGTTCAAATTCTTTCAATCACTCTCTTAAAAACATAAGGATAATTGTTAGAGACTCAATATGCTTCAAATACAACTCAATGCTCAGTCACTTTCTCAACTCAACTCAAAATATGGAATAGTTTGTTTTATGGAACTTGAAAAATCACTTCACATACCCACTTGAATAGATTCAACCAAATTTGCTCAACCAAATGCTCAATGAAACAACCCTTGCTTACAAACCCTAGTCCAAGCTTATGATCACTCAACTCAAAAAATTTCCAACAATTCTCAAAATCAAATCTCACATAACAATGATACTCATGTTCTTTTCAAACTCTAGTTCAAGTTCTTTTCTCAAAAACTCACTTCAACAACAATTCTTATAAAACAATCTTCACATAGCAATGATACTCAATCCTTAGTTCAAGTTCTTCACACAACCAATGCCTTCAACAACAATGCTTATCAAACAATCTTATCATAGCAATGATACTAAATCCTTAGTTCAAGTTCTTCACACAACCAATGAATTCAACAACAATGCTTATCAAATAATATTATCATAGAAATAATACTCAATCCTTAGTTCAATTTCTTCACACTACCAATGACTTCAACAACAATGCTTATAGAATAAGGTTTTAACAACAAATCTTTATTCCAAAAAAACCTTGAAGAATTAACTCAACTCATTCAATAGGAAACCCTAATCAAGTCCTTTTCACTCAAAACTTATTTTCGAGAAAACCAACCAATCAATTTAACTAAGGAAGAATGTGCTCATACCTTTTTCTTGATGATGGAGGAATCTCATAAATCTGCCACAAACATAAACACTCTTTTGCCAAGCTCAAAGAAATTATTAGATAATAATCTTCCTCAAAATACAATATAAGTATCAAGATAAATATACACCTTATCACTCCACATTTAATAAATCATTCATCAAAATTTACAAAAATTAATATACCACTTACACCTTATGATCTCCCCAACTAAAATAATATTCAATGCACTCTTCTTTTAAAAATAACTCATTGCTTAGACGTTCCCTTTATCCTTTTATAAATTCAACAACTCAATGTGACACCAAAACTTTATTTAAAAAATAAAGCAAGCACCTTATTCCTCCAAATTTTAAAAGATTATTAATAAAAAATAAAAATATTTTAAGCAACCCTTTTAACTCCCTAAGACCTCATGTCAAATTTAGGCAATATAAAAAATACTCACAATTTTTATTACCTTGGCCTTGGTGGGAATCAAAATTACAATGCAGTTTTCACCCAATGCCCTAGTCATGGATCCAACAACCATACGAGCTAGACACTCACTTGGGGAGTGGTGAGCACCACATGCTCAAAAAACCTCCCCGCTTTGCCAAGCAAAACGTGCTATGTTCCCTTGGTGCTTCCAACACCAATGAAAACACTAGAATTCGATGTTGCCATGTTTTTAATGTAAGTCACTTGGCACCTCAAACACTTTGACCAATGCCTGCTTGCCACTAGGCCACGTTGCCCAGATGGCTCCCAATTTTTCATCACTTTCATTTTTGTCCTTATTCTCTAGCACATAAAACACAGGATTCGTTTCCCTTTTTCGCACGAGCTCTTCAATTCAAATTTGCATACATTAAAACCTTCGAGCAAGGATAATTAAAATACATATTAAGGCATGGTTTATATAGTCCTTTCCCTCCTTTATGCAAGAACGTCGGCATTTGAATTTCCTCCAACATTATTAGGCATCGACGCTCGAATTTCATTTGGAGCTTATTAATTTATAAAATATTTAAGTTCATTTGAGTTTAAATTTTATAAATTAATTCTTTAAAACCCTTTGGTGTTATTAATACCATCTTCCATTGTACACCTTGGTATAAATAATATTTATTAATAAAATTTAAATTCATTTTGAATTTAAATATTTTATTAAATAAATATTAAACCTTCTTTTAGCTTTGCAATAGTCTTCCTTGTGTTTTTATGAAAAACCTTTTAACTTATGCTTCCACATAATAAAAAATATTATGGAGCCCTTTTGCCTTTAACCTCTACTTTATTCCTCTTGACCTTTGACATCATCAGTGGCTTATTTTTTAATATCAATAGCAACTCTTGACAATTTTTTTTTTGACAATTTCCTTGACATTTAATGATGACTTCATTTCTTGACATCAATGACAACTTGACTTAAGGACTTAAAATGTCCAACAGAAATTATATCACTTATTGTATCCTTTCTTTTGTTAGTTTCTTCTATTGCACCTAACATATCACTCTTCAATAAATCCTAAAAAAAATTAAATAAAATTGTAGGAAATCTATGGGCTAGTTCCTTCCTAGGATGGAAAGATAAAATTGAATCATATAGCTCCTACATAGACATCTTATTCATTAATATCTAATTTTCTCTTATTGTGATATTTGATAGAATATTTTACAAAATATTACCTTCAACCTCCATATCTTGTCCAACATCTAGCATAGTATCTTTGAAATAATTAATTATGTCCTTCCTTATATCTACTTCTTTCTCAATATTTCTCCCATATAGAATTGAAATACTTTTTATGCAACAAAAAGAAAAAATGGTTGTAGCATAAAAATAATGGTGTTTCTATCTCTTTCCTTGAAACATCTCTCTCAATTTTTGGAAACAATATGATTCATTTTTAAATTATATTCTGGTAATCAATTTTTTTTTTTGCACATATGAATTCTAAGTCATTCTATTGATTTCTATAATCTCTTTAAAATATTTGCACTTGGACTCAATTTCCTTGTTTTCCTTAAACATATAATTATTATATTTGACATTTCAAAATTTTATTTGCTTCTTCAAATATATTTTATTTAAATTTACTTCATCCCACCATAGCATAACCATATGGAAGAAATCATGGTCTTGAAGCTACACAAACTTAAATCAAAATGAATTTGGAAGACTATTCTTGTGTAAATCACAACTCATCTTACTCTTGAAAAGAGTACATACTTTGTTTGAAACTATGTAATGGATGAATTTTCTCAAAGTGTCTATCACCTTATGTGTATTAAAATTTTGAATGAGTAGCATCCCAAAGACTATTTACAATGACAAATAAAGAAAAATAATGCATTGATTTATAACTTCTAGACTACCACTTGTCCTCTCTAGTGGAGATAGAACTATTTTTAAGTCTTTACCCAATAATCAATAGATTATAATTATGGATACTAATTTCATTTGACAAAAATAACATAATACCCTTTATACATATTTCACAAGGAATAACTATAGTTAGAGCATAAGTAAACTTACTTTTGATGTTTTCCTCTTTTCTTGTAATATAGACTAACAACCCAATTACATTTTTTTCCACCCCATTTTTATTTATCCCATATTGTCGCAATACCTTTGGAATCTCATATAAAAGAAACTACTAGGTAATCACTCATATTCCAAATCCTTTTGAATGTATCCTTTCATTACTCACTACTTAATTTTATTTTTTACTTAGAATAAACTCAAGAATATGCCAATATATAAAATCCTTAATAATATTTTTTCAATGATCATATTTTTTTTTTTGAATAATTTGAAAAAAATTGTATTAAAACAAAGATCAATTACAAGTTGGGATGAGAATTTTCCTAGCATTAGTCAGAGAGAACACATGATTACAACAGTAAAAGAATATTTGCATTGGAGTCAAATCTCTTAAAGCATTACCTAGCTAACAGGGGAGTCAGCGAATCTGACATTCAAGTGTGGAGAGACTCCTTCCCCATTGGCCTAAGGCACGATCCTACAAGTTTCAATGTTTGCACAATGTGAGATGTTGCCAGGGGGATCGGTTTGGTCTGTTGATGCAACTTGTCGTGATATCGCGACACTTTTTCTTTCTTCTCCTTTGGCCATGAAAATGCAACATGTTGCGATATCATGACACTTTTCTCTTTTGGTCGTGAAAATGCAACATGTCGTGATATCACGACACTTTTTCCTCTTTTGGCCGCGACGTTGCAACATGTCACAATATCATGACACTTTTTCCTCCTTTGGCCATGACGAAGCAACATGTCACGATATCGCGACACTTTTTCTCTTTTGGCCACGATTATGCAACATGTCATGATATCGTGACACTTTTTCTCTTTGGCCATGACGAGGCAACATGTCATGATATCGTGACACTTTTGCCTCCATTAGCCACAAAAAAGCAACATGTTGCAATATCGTGGCACTTTTTCTCCTTTGGTTGTGACGTTGCAACATGTCACGATATCGCGACACCTTTTCCTCCTTTGGCCACGACAATGCAACATGTCGCGATATCGTGACACTTTTTCTCTTTTGGCCGCGACGATGCAACATGTCGCGAGATCGCGACACTTTTTCTCTTTTGACCAAGATGATGCAACATGTCACGATATCGTGACACTTTTTCTCCTTTAGCCGCGACGATGCAACATGTCACGATATCACGACATTTTTCTCCTTTGGCCACAACGAAGCAACATGTCGAGATATCGTGACACTTTTTCTCCTTTGGCCGTGATGATGCAACATGTCGCGATATCGTGAAACTTTTTCTCTTTTGGCCGTGATGATGCAACATGTCACGATATCACGACACTTTTTCTCTTTTTGCTGTGACAATGCAACATGTCGTGATATTGTGACACTTTTTCTCCTTTGGCCGCGATGATGCAACATGTCACGATATCGTGACACCTTTTCTCCTTTGGCCTCGACAATGCAACATGTCACGATATCATGACACCTTTCCTCCTTTGGCCATGATGATGCAACATGTCATGATATCATGACACTTCTTCTCTTCTGGTAGCGTTGCAACATGTTGCGATACCATGACACTTTCTCTCCTTCGACCGTGACGATGCATCTTGTCGCGATATCGCAACACCTTTTCCTCCTTTGGCCATGATGTTGCAACATGTCGTAATATTGTGACACTTTTTCTTCCTTGCTTTCTCCCTTTGATTTGGACCACAAAAATGCAACATGTCATGAAATCACGACACCTTTTTCATTGTGGTGATTTGCTTTTTCTTTGATCTTTAGCTCATGGGCCTCTTCGGTCTTCTTGGAAAACATGCAAAAAAAGGTAGTTCTTCTAGTTGGTTCCTCTGGACGCCTTTACCTTAGGTGGCCCTTGCTATTTTTAGGCTGTCTCGGTCTGCTACCACCATTATTCCCCTTTGCCTCCCTCTTCAGAGGCACATGGATGCTTTGTACAAGGTTCAGGTACCTTTCAACACCCTGCCTAATCACCTCATCCTCAATAGCCATGTCACCATGCCACTGAACCCCTACCTCCTTCTCAGCACCCATATTAGCCAGGAATTCTGCCACTTTATTTAGATCTCTACTCACATAAACTGGAATCACATCATCTAATTCCCTCCATAATTCCTTAATTTGAGTGAAAAGAATTCTCAACCTCCATGTTTTCAAAGCAAATTTCCTCATGCAATCTAGAGCTCCAACCATTATTTGAAAATTTGATTCTAGTATTATCCTCCTGTGGCCTTGTTTTACTGCCCAAATAGAATTAGATTTGATAGCTAAGGCTTTTGATTCATTGTTTGTGGCTCTTCCCAAGCCTTGCAGTTCCCAATAGAGCACTGTTCCAACATGATTTTGGCAAACCACTCCAATTCTAGCTCTACCCGGATTGCCTTTTGTAGCTCCATCAATATTAATTTTAATCCAACCTTTTGGGGGTGGTTTCCAACTAGCTCTGTCCTATCCCTCTTGCACTTCAACTTCCTTTTCCATTGCCCCAATAACAACCTGATTTTCCTCTTTAGCATAGACTGCCACAGTTTTTGTGACTTTGCTCCAAATGACCTGCCAAAATCCATCTAAAGAAGAAAAAGTTTCTCTAAAAATTCTAGCATTTCTCTCCAACCACACTTGCCACCAAATAAATTTTAATCCAAGCTCCCAACCAATACAAAAAGCTTTAGATTTAAATCTACCCCTCTTCCATATTTCGCAAATATTAATCCGATTCAAATCACCATTAACTTGAATTTTATAATATAACAACAATATCTCCCAAATATAGCACATGAATGGGCACTCAAACATCAAATTATCAGATGTTTCCTCACTCTTGTAGCATAAAATACATTGAGATGGACCAATTATTCCCTTACATATGAGATTATCAAAAGTAAGAATTCCATTATGCATGAACTGCCAGGCAAAAAAGTTTACTTTTGGCTAACCCTTGGACTACCAAATCTTTCTCCAATCCTCAACCTGATATGTATGAGGAGGAGGCTCTGAAAGGATCTTATCATATCTGTCCTTTACTATGTAGACACCAAGGCTCCCATAGACCCAAGCTAATTCATCCTCCTCATCTCTACCTGTCAGAAATATTTTTGCCAAGATTTTATTCATGATGGGTGTCAAATCCGAAGGGATTGAAATTGGCCACTCATCCAACTTCTTAAACTACTTAAACTTATAATCCCCCAACTGACTAGTGTTGAAATAACTTTCAATTTGGACCCATCCCTTGGTTTCTATGGCTATTTTTATTGGTTACAATTCAAGAAATTCAACCATGATAGGTGGGTATTGATCCCATGAATGTGTACAAAATCGTGCCTTCTCCCCTCTCCCCACTTTCCAAAATAATCTATATTTTACTACCTGAGATCCTAACTTGAGAGCCTACCACACTAATGATCCATTACCATCCAAAGGGAAACGACCCACCTCATTTGGGTTTACATGTCCCAGCTAGTTAAGATACTACTGAATAAAGAAGTTGGTTGGGAAATCCACCTCGAGTAAAGCTTTCCAGCCAAAGATTTATTATTTAACTTTGATCTTATCAATCCCAAACCTACTTTTACCTTGGGCTGGCTTACTTTGTACCAACCTACTAAGGCCCATTTCCTCTCTCCTTTTACTCCTTCCCATAAAAATTTTCTAGCCATCTTGTCCAACTCTTTCCATATAGTATGTGGGGCAGCAAGGATAGAAAATTTATAAATTGGCATGGCTTGAATGATTGACTGTAAAAAAGTTAATCTACCCCCATAGCTTAACCATTTGTGAGACCAATTATTAATTTTATCCTTGATACAATCCAAAATATTCCTCTAGATATCTATTTATAGTTTTTTAAAATGCAAAGGGACCCCCAAGTATACCACTGGGAGATAAGTCCTTATGAATCCCAAGATCTCTAAAAGTCTATCCTGAAGACTTTGATCAAGATTGAAAAATACCACTTTGGATTTTTTATCATTGATGACTTAGTTTGTAGCCCTAAGGTAGACATTAAGTGTATCTCTAATCATTCTTGCTTCCCTAAAGCTGGCCACTCCCACCAATCTTGTGTCATCCACAAACTATAGGTGAGTCAAAACTTCCTCACCCACCTTGATACCTATTAGCAAACCTTGTTGTCTTCTCCTCAAGATAAGTCTACCCAATCCTTCAGCCAATATGAGAAAAATATAGGGAGAGCAAGGATATCCTTGACGAAGGCCTCGAGTAGCTCCAAATGGTTGCGAGGGAAGACCCTTGATTAACACTAAGTATGTGATGCAGGAGCATCCAAAGGTGGAAGAGCAATCTTGCATCATCCAAAAATATTTTTTTCTGTAAGTGTTGGCGAGGGAATAAGCTGTCGTGAAATCGTGACACTTTTGGAGCAAAGGCTCCAAGGTGCAAAGTGGTCGTGAAATCGTGACACTTTCGGAGCAAAGGCACCAAGGCACAAAGTGGTCACGAAATCATGACACTTTCAGAGCAAATACACCAAGGTGCAAAGTAGTTGCGAAATCATGACACTTTCGGAGCAAAGGCGCCAAGGTACAAAGTGGTCGCGAAATCGTGACACTTTCAAAGCAAAGGCGCCAAGGTGCAAAGTGGTCACGAAATCATGACACTTTCAGAGCAAAGGTGACAAGGTGCAAAGTGGTCACGAAATCATGAAACTTTTGGAACAAAGGCACCAAGGGGCAAAGTGGTCACGAAATCACAACACTTTCAGAGAAAAGGCACCAAGGGACAAAGCTATCATGAAATAATGAAACATTTCAAAAAGAAGAGCCAAGGGGAGCAACTGTCATGAAATAATGACCCGAAAGCAGAAGATAAGTGCGAAAGGCAAGGACATCATGATTTCACAACATGTCACGATTTCGTGACCGAAAGGCGAAAAACGAGTGCTGAAGGCAGAGACGTCATGATTTTGTGACATGTCATGTTTTCGTGGCCTGAAGACAGAAGAGAGCACGGAGGGCCAGGATGTCACAATTTCATGACATGCTGCATTTTCATGGCTCGAAGGAGAGAGTAGAGGCTGAATGCCAAAACGTCATGATATCACGATCGAAGAGGAGAGAGCGTAAGGAAGCAAAAAAATCGTGATATCGTGATAGAACACTCACGACTCCAGACAGGCAGAAAGTTACAGAGGCCATTACAGAAGGGCACGTGGCAGCAAATTACGGGTGGCCATAGAGCACTAGGCGATTACAGAGGCCATTGCAGAAGGGCATGTGGTAGCAAATTATAGATGGCTATAGGGCACTCCTATGAATGATGATTCAGTGGGTGGATGGATAGGTGACTGCAGGGCACTCTGCCATCCCATGCCATGATGATTAAAGACACCTAGTAGTAATATGCAGGCAGCAATAGAACATTTGTATGGGAGCGATTACAGGGAACCCCACATTCTGTGTAATGATGTCCGAAGGGGGTCGGGTCTGTTATAAAAGGTAGTGCATACATTGTAAAAAGTGTTGGCCATTTTATATCTTCTGTAATTTGAATTCGAAAGCTATTAATGAAAATTGGTGATTTTTTTGCATGTTATTTCAGTCCTACGTCAAGTGGTATCGGAGCTAGAAGGTTATGAGTGCACGAACAGATCACCGACTGTGAGGCAGTTTTGCACCAGGATCATGGTTATGGGTTGTGAGAAGGTAAGTAGGATGCCTCCGCATAGGAACCATGGTGGTGCAAGGAATAGGGGAGCAGAGGTCGATCTTAGAGCCTTGTAGATGCAAGTTCAAGTCCTATAGGAGGAAATTAGAAGAGGAGTTGAGCCAAGAAGAGAGGAACCCAGTGAAGATGAAGTTTGGGAAGATGAGGTTCCATCTGATGAGGAAGAAGCATTGGATCTAGTAGAAGCTAGGCTGTATAGGGCCATATCCTAGATCGGGAAGAAGCCAAAGTTTGACGTCTCCACCTATTCTGGGAATCTCAATCCCAAGGAGTTGATAGATTGGATCAACGACATGGAGGAATATTTTGAGTATGAGGAGATCTCAGATCCGAATCGGATCAGGTTCACGAAAACAAAGTTGAAGGGACATGCTAGTATCTGGTGGAAAGGAGTATAGCTAGAAAGAAATAGGATGGGAAAGGAAAAGATCACCAGGTGGGATCGAATGGTAGAGAAATTAAAGAGGCAATTCATCCCCACAAATTATGAGTTGGATCTGTTGAGGAAGATGCAGAGTCTTAGACAGGTGAGTAAATCTGTCAAGGAGTACACAGAGGAGTTCTATCAGATCTCAATTCGAACCGGTCATTCTAAGGCGAATAAGGAGAAAGTTGCTCGCTACATCAATGGATTGAGAACCAACATTCAAGAAGAGCTAAGTCTGGTTCGGATGAGCATGGTTGAGGATGCATACCAGTTTGCATTAAAAGTGGAAGAGAAACTAAATAGGAGATTTGATGGTAAGCAGAGATGGAAGGATCGTGGTGGAAGAGTTGGTGGAAGGACCAGTGGAGGAAGATATAGAGATTTGAGGAAGACTGGTGAAGCAAGCAGTAGCCAAAACCAGAAATAAGAGAAGGAGGAGAATAACCAATGCCCATGCAATCAGAACAACAACTACCCGAGAGGAAGAGGTAGGCCTAGGCATGGGTTTGGGAGAGGTGTCTTTCGAGGAACCTGCTTCAACTACAGAGAAGGACATCGGGCATACAACTGCCCATGACGACAAGAAAGGCCAAATCGAAGACCTAAGGGTCAGGCTAGAGTTGCTATAGCAGACGAAGGTGTAGAATTTGAGCACTCTAAGGAGGTAGAACGAGGAGTAGCAATGGTCATCAGAAGAGTCTTGTTGAATGGGGAAAAAAAGTCAGACTAGAGGAACAACCTGTTTCACACAAGATGCAAGTGCGTGGGCAAGGTCTGTAACATCATCATTGATAATGGAAGCACTAATAATTTGGTATCTAAAGAGATGGTTGCCAAGTTGCAGTTGGAAAGAAGAAGACACCCGCATCCATATCATATTACGTTGTTACAAAAGGACCATAGGGTGTTGGTCAGTGAGCAATTCCTGGTGAAGTTCAACATTGGAACTTATCGTGATCAGGTCCTGTGTGACATTCTACCTATGGATGCATGTCACATGTTTCTTGGAATACCATGGCAGTTTGATCAGAGTGTTGTACATGATGGTCAAGCCAATACATATTTCTTGTAGAAAAATGGAGTTCGCCATAAGTTGAAACCCCTGAATGAGGTGGATGAGAAGGTATGCAGTAGTGCATGAGTCTGTCTAGTTGATGAAAGGAGATTTTTAGATGGCCTGAAGCCAGATCATATGTGCTATGCAATAATCCCTAGGGTCAAGGAAGAAGAATGCAAGGAGACCCCAGTGGAAGTCATGGATCTGTTAGAGGAATTCCTAGATATCATTTCTGATAATGTTCTTGAGGGTTTACCCCCAGTAAGAAAGATCAGCCACCATATATATTTGGTGCCAGGATCGAGCTTGCCAAATAAAGCTGCACACAGAATGATGCCTGTAGAAACTGAGGAGTTAAACAAGCAGGTTCAAGAGCTACTAAAGAAGGGGTTGATTAGGGAGAGTCTTAGCCCGTGTGCAGTACCTACAGTACTAGCACCCAAGAAGGATGGAGAGTGGAGAATGTGCATAGACTCTCAGGAAATTAACAAGATCACTATTAAATACAGATTCCCATTGTCGAGGATGGATGATATCATGGACTATTTGAGTGGAGCTGAGTACTTCACAAAGATTGATCTAAAAAGTGTTTACCATTAGATCCACATTAGATAAGGGGATGAGTGGAAGACAGCCTTCAAAACCAGAGATGGGTTGTACAAGTGGTTGGTCATGCCATTTGGGCTAACCAATGCACCGAGTACCTTCATGCGGTTAATGAATGAAGTCTTGAAGGAATTTCTAGGCAAATTTGTTATTGTCTACTTGGATGATATCTTGATTTTTAGCAAAACCCTGGAGGAACACCTGATGCACATCAAGAGGGTTTTTGAGAAACTACGGGAGGAGTAGTTGCTGATAAATCTGAAGAAGTGTAACTTCGTGAAGAGGGAGTTAGTATACCTGGGATTCGTCATCTCAGCAGATGGTCTCAAAATAGACACCGAAAAGGTGAGGGCTATCATAGAATGGCCTGTTCCAAGAAGCGTGACTAAGGTGAGATCGTTTCACGGTCTAGCAAGTTTCTATAGAAATTTCATTAGAAACTTTAGTAGTATTTGTGCATCCCTTACAAAGACAATGAGGGGGAACAAGAAGGAATTTAAGTGGACAACCGAAGCAGACAAAAGCTTTGCTATGCTGAAGAAGAAGGTCATAGAGCAACTTGTCTTAGCACTTCCAGGTTTTAACAAGGTGTTTCAGGTAGACTGTGATGCAAGTGGTAGTGCCATAGGGGCCGTATTGAGTCAAGAGGGTAAGCCTGTTGCTTATTTTAGTGAGAAGCTCAATGATGCTAGGAAGAAGTATTTAGTGTATGATCAGGAGTTCTATGCCATAGTTCAGGCTCTGAAGAAATGGAGGCATTATTTGTTTCCAAAGGAGTTTGTTCTGTATACTGATCATCAGGCACTACAGTATATTAATAGTCAAGGGAAATTAAATCAAAGGCACCTGAAATGGGTCGAGTTCCTGCAAAGCTACACCTTTGTGTTGAAGCACTGGAAGGGGAAGTCCAATAGAGTGGTGGATGCCTTGAGTAGGAGGCAATGTCTATTAATGGAAATGAAGGTAGAATTTGTAGGATTTACTGAGCTCAAGGGTTTATACCTTGCAAATCCTAATTTCGTAGAAGCTTGGAAGGCCTGTTTTGTGCTTGTTACCTTAGACAGGACAAAGTGGTTAAATTTTCTGATTCAAGATGGAATGCTGTTTAGGGGAAACCAATTATGCATTTCGAGGAGCTCAATGAGGGAGAATATAATTAGGGAAAAGCACAGTGGGGGTTTGGCTGGACACTTTGGTGGAGACAAGACCATCTCCCTGGTTAATGAAAACTACTACTAGTCACAGTTGCAACAGGACGTGACAAAATTCGTGCAAAGTTGCAAGATATGCCAAATGGCAAAAGGTGTGAGGTAGCCTATTGGTTTATATCAACCACTACTTGTACCTAAAAGGCCATGGGAGGATATTAGTATGGATTTTGTCCTCAGTTTACCTAGGATGCAAATGGGGCACGACTCCATATTTGTGGTAGTGGACAGGTTTTCAAAAATGGCTCATTTTATTCCCTGCCAGAAGACTAACGATGCGGTCCATGTGGTTGGTTTATTCTTCAAGGAAGTGGTACGACTTCATGGTCTGCCAAGGAGCATTGTGTCGGATAGGGATACCAAGTTTGTAGGGTATTTCTAGAGAACCCTGTGGAAGAAATTGAAAGATTTAAAATTCAGTTCTGCATACCACCCCCAAACAGATGGCCAAACAGTGGTGGTTAATAGGAGTTTGGGAAATCTACTGAGATGCTTGGTAGGAGATAATCCCAAGGGATGGGATTTAGTGTTGCCATAGGTAGAATTCGCATACAACAGCTCAGTACCAATAAATCACCATTCCAGATAATTTATGGGAGCAGCCAAAGAAACACTTCTGAGTTGAGGAGGCTGGATGCAGGTGAAAAGTGCAGTGCCAAGGCTGAAGACTTTGCAGAACACCTGAAAGGCTTGCATAAAGAGGTGACTAAGTATATCACTAAGATGAATATGCAGTATAAGACCAAGGCAGACCAGAAGCATCGGGCTAAGGAGTTTGAAGTAGGAGATTTTGTCATGGTCCATCTAAGAAAAGAAAGGTTTCCTGCCAAGACCTATAACAAGCTAAAGATGAAGAAGTTTGGGCCATGCAGGATCATTGGAAAATAGGATTCGGGCAATGCATACGAGGTGGAGTTGCCGAGTGAACTTAACATCTCACCCATTTTTAACATTTCAAATTTGGTCGAGTACCATGAAGGAGGTAGCAGTGAGACACCTAGTCTAGATTTGTGGAGCATTCCAGCAGCCATTCCAGTCACAGACGAGATAGAAGAAGTGCTGGACACGCGGGAAGGCCGAAGCACTAGGAATAGGTGATATTTCAAATATTTTATCAAGTGGAAGGGCAGGCCCATAGAATATGCAACTTGGTTGTCGAAGGCAGAGGTTGACTGCCTGGGTCTACCTCCCACCGAACAGAAGTGAAGAGAAATCTTCTCAATTCACCCCGGGTGTCTGATGCAGGAGCATCCGAAGGTGGAAGAGCAATCTTGCATCATCCAAAAATATTTTTTTCTCTAAGTGCTGGCAAGGGAATAAGCTGTTGCAAAATTGCAACACTTTTGGAGCAAAGGCGCCAAGGCACAAAGTGGTCGTGAAATCGTGACACTTTCGGAGCAAAGGCACCAAGGTGCAAAGTGGTCGCGAAATCGTGACACTTTCGGAGCAAAGGCACCAAGGTGCAAAGTAGTCACGAAAACATGACACTTTTGGAGCAAAGGTGCCAAGGCGCAAAGTTGTCACGAAATCATGACACTTTCGGAGCAAAGGCACCAAGGTGCAAAGTGGTCGCAAAATCATGACACTTTTGGAGCAAAGGCGACAAGGTGCAAAGTGGTCACGAAATCGTGACACTTTTGGAGCAAAGGCACCAAGGGGCAAAGTGGTCACGAAATCATGACACTTTCTGAGAAAAGGCACCAAGGGACAAAGCTATCGTGAAATCATGACACATTTCGAAAAGAAGAGCCAAGGGGAGCAACTATCGTGAAATTGTGACCCGAAGGTAGAAGACAAGTGCGGAAGGCAAGGACGTCACGATTTCGTGACATGTCACAATTTCATGACTTGAAGGCAAAAAATGAGTGCTGATGGTAGAGACACCGTGATTTTGTGACATGTCGTGTTTTCGCAGCCCAAAGATAGAAGAGAGCACAGAGGGCCAGGATGTCATGATTTCGTGACATGTCACGTTTTCACGGCCCGAAGGAGAGAGTAGAGGTCGAACACCAAAATGTCGTGATATTGCGACCGGAGAGGAGAGAGAGCGTAAGGAAGCAAAAACGTCACGATATCGCGACAGAATGCTCATGACTCCAGATAGGCAGATGGTTACAGAGGCCATTGCAGAAGGGCACATGGCAGCAAATTACGGGTGGCCATAGAGCACTAGGCAATTACAGAGGCCATTGTAGAAGGGCACGTGGCAGCAAATTATAGATGGCTATAGGGCACTCCTATGAATGATGATTCGACGGGTGGATGGACAGGTGGTTGCAGGGCACTCCGCCATCCCATGCCATGATGATTAAAGACACCTGGCAGTAATATGCAAGTGGCGACAGAACATTCATGTGGGAGCGGTTACAGGGAACCTCGCATTCTACGTAATGATGTCCGAAGGGGGTCGGGTCTGCTATAAAAGGCAGTGCATACATTGTAAAAAGGGTTGGCCATTTTATATCTTCAGTAATTTGAATTCAAAAGCTGTTAATGAAAATTGGTGATTTTTCTGCGTGTTATTTCAGTCCTGCGTTAGTATGTCAGAGTAGAAACACAATTCATGACCCATTCTATCCAATCCTAAGAGAAACCAAACGCTACCATCATCCTTTACAATAAGCTCCACTCCACCCTATCATAAGCCTTTGACATATCTAATTTTATGAACGTTCCTCTATTACCGGATGTTTGCATTGAATGGATCGCCTCCTGAGCTAGAACCACACCATCCAATATCTGCCTACCCTATACAAAACCCCCTTGCTCTAAGGAGATAATGTTATGTAGAAGAGGTTTTAGCCGCTCATCCATTACCTTTGTGATTATTTTATATATGACATTGCATAAGGCAATAGGTTTATAATCTGAAATATGTACCCCCTCCTCCCCTTTTGGAATTAAGGTAATGAAAGTATGATTTAATTATTTAATCATTCTTTTACTACCTTTGGACTCCTCTATAACAGCCATTACATCCTCCTCCAAGTTATCCCAAAAGGCCTAAAAAAAATCAATTGGAAATCCATCTAGACCTAGAGTTTTTCTGGTGCTAATTCCAAAGACTACATTCTTCAGTTCCTCTCTATCAATGGGTTTAAGTAGGGTCAAATTTTCTTCTTCAGAGATAACAGAGGGTATGACAACAATAACGTCTTTTTGAGCCTCTTCATCTTGCACCATACTTTCCTTAAATAGTTTAGAAAAATAATCCATTGAATGGAAATGCATACCTAGAAGTGTATCAAAGGAGTGTCCGTTCTCATCTTGAAGAGCTTCCATGTTATTCATCTATCTCCTAGCACAAGCAGTTCGATGGAAAAATTTGGTATTTTTATCACCTTCTAATAACCAAGTGGTTCTTGCTCTCTATTTCCAGTAGGTCTCCTCTTGGTTTTCAATTTCCTCAACCACTTTACACAATGCATCATCCTCTTCTTTGAGCTGCTCTGTAATTGTTCTGTCCCTAAAGTGTTTTTGAACCTCATCCCATCTGGCCACCAATGGAGCTCTTTGGACCTGGAAGTCTGTCTTATTAGCTCGCCTCCATTGTTTCAGTTGATCTTTGACATAATAAAGTTGTTTGTGGAATCTAAACATTGTTTTCCCATATGTTGGGCGAGCTTCTTCCCACCACTGTAGAATTTTCTTTCGAAGTTCCTCTTTTTGTAACCAAAATTTTTCAAATTTAAATGGTTTGTGATGCTACACTGTCTTGATCCCTCCTTCCAAAAAAATGGGAAAGTGATCTGAAACTGGACCCTCCAAAATCTGAAATTTTATATTCCATTTTACAAATGCCTCCTTTGAAACCAAAAAATGGTCTAACTTCACCTTCCTGCTATGTGGCTCCCTCCTCTTATTAGTCCAAGTATAGTTGGTTCCAGGGCATTTAATATCCACCAAGTGTAATGCCTGGACTTGGGCAATCATAAGTCGATCCCCTGGGTCCAAAATTGGGGTTCCCCCTTCCTGATCTCTAGAGGATAATTTAGCATTAAAATCTCCAGCAATAATCTAGTCTAAATCTTCCCTTGAGACTCTCATGTTATGCACAGCTTTCTATTGATGCATCTGACCATCTAGGTTTTGAGCCCCATAAAAATTTGTGATTAAAACATGTTCAAATGTGACATTATTTCTAAAATGTGATGTGAGAACACCCCTCCAAGCTATATGTTCTATTGTAGTCCATTCAAGAGAGTTCCAAAGAGTAACTATCCCCCCTGAGGCACCTTGGGCAGCCACTTCCATATGACCAGCACCCCTCCAAATTCTGTTAACTATTTTACACATAAGATCTAATGACATTTTTGTCTCCTGGATAAGCAAAAAATCTATTTTACATTTTTCTAAGATTCTTCAAACAACATATTGATGGGTTCTACTGTTTAAAACCCTAACATTCCATGATTGTATAATCATTAATTACCTTGAGAGTAGTAAGAATCTATTGGCCTCACTTATCCTCCAGTGATCAGTTTGTCTCCTTGAACTGCTATCAATTCCTTATTTGATTTTCTACCCACTCCTTGAGAGTTGGTATTTTTTGATCTCTTTTCCACCTGAGTTATCCCTAAAGTTGGCCTTTCTATGTTCTTTTCTGCTATTCCCATGCTGACATCCTTAATTATTGGCTACTCTTGGTTATGCACTATCAATGCCCCTACACTCTCTGACTGCGGTAACTCATCGTACTCAATTACCTGCTCTATGACGAGGGGAGATGAAAGAGGAGCTTGAACATGGATGTTATTATTTTCATTATTCCCATCCACTCCTTCCATGAATTGTTCTTCTTGGTCCATTAGTGTCTTAAATATCTCATACCTATTGTAGGGCTTGAGTTGGGTTTGCTCTTTACCATATTTTTTCTTTTGCCTTCTCCTTCTTTTGGCCTGTTCAAAACCATCTCTATGTGCTTCTTTACCCTGCTAAATATTGGTTGGTTCTTTTTTTATTGTTGACTTACCCTCCTTAGGAATATTTGACATTCCTAGAGGAGCCTCCATTTTTATGTTCATATTATTTGGGCAAGATTGGGCCAAATGCCCATATTTGTGGCAAAATTTGCATCTGAAGGGCAATGCCTCATAATCCAGTTGTTGAATCCAAGATAGTCCTACAAGTTCAAGTTCCACCTCTATCGGTAGAGGCTGGCTAAGATCCATTTCCACACATAATCTTGCATAAATAGTTGTGTTTCCTTCTATTGTGTCTTTGGAAACACCCAAATGTCTTCCAAGGGAATTATCGATAATTTCCAATACCTGTTCACTCCAAAACTCCATTGGAAGTGCATACAAATGGATCCAAACCGAGACAAAAGTGGGTTCAATTCAAGGATCAAATCCCACTCTCCATGGTTGAACAAATAATCCTGTCGGACCATGATTCCTCTTTTCTGATTCGAAAGCCCTATTTCTATCGGCCAGTGAAGAAAAACTAATAATAAAATATCCATTGCTAATAAACCATAAATAATACTCACCAAGAGGCTCCCAATTTTTTCGGACCCAGGAATGCAAAAAATTTAGGGTAGGGCGAATACCTATGAATTTACAGATAAAATCATGATTGGCTCTATATAAAACTGTTTCTTCAACCATCCTTTGCTCAATGACAATCTTTGGCCTTGATTCTGACTATGGCAAGCATCCATTAACTCGTTGAGATGTTGATCTATTTCCAGCAATCGTAAAGAGCATTTTTAATGCATTTTTTTGTGCTTCTTCAGTCTTTGATGGAGATTTATCCTTTAAAAAATTTGCAAAAGAACTATGTCTCTCTAGAAGAGGATCCGGAGGTGTCCCCATTGGACCCTCCTAGGGCAGCAATCTTGTCTTCAAATCCACAGTAACCAAAAATCTCTTCGGCTACCCAACTGATGCTCTAGTTTTTCCCTAGCTCCTTCAATGATCATATTCATACCCCTAATTTTACACGATACTATTTTCATCATCACTTTTTACCTTTACTAGTTGGCTTATCTCCACTTATTGTTATTAGTATGGTATTTATTTTTTATTTTCCAAAAGGATATCCCTTTGAGTTTTCTTTTCTATTTGTTATTGATTTGAGGATGTTCTTATCCTTGTTCAATTCCTAAAAATAATTTCATCTTCATCAATATATTATACTTTTCTATATTTTTCAAAATTATACTTATCCTACAAATATTTGTTTCCTTAGAAAATATGAAATTCAAGGATTAGCGTAATAAACACTTTATTTATGTTTCTATGGAAACCCTAAAGTTCAAGGATGATCCTCCATAATAATTATTTTCTTATGTCATCCAAAAAACCTAAATTTTCATTAATATACTCCATATACCTTTATTTATTATGCTACTCTTGATACCCTAAATTGCAAGGGATGCACTCTATACTAATTTCATTTTTATTACAAGGAGAGGATTTTATAATACTTGAGAAAAAGAAGAAGAATTACCTAGAATAACCTTTACCTCATTCACCTCATTTTATTTTTAAAAGTTTCTTCTTCATCTTATTTTGTATCTTAAAACTCCATGATTTAAACTTTTACAATATACTTCCTCATCCCTTGTGTCAAATTTTCTTCTAATGGTAATTTGATTAAATTTTCCATAGTTTAGTTTGGCTGTATTCTATTGGAAGAGTAGGTCTTGGCCCTTTTTGTTGTCAGTTTAAACTTTTAGGGCTTGGCCTTTGTCCAGTTGGTCAGTGGACCCTATTTTGTAAAATGGTTTTGGGTCAACCAGTTAAAACCCGGTGTTAATTATAATATTCTCTTACTTACCAAAAAAAAAAAAATTGTAATGGCCTTTACTAATTAATGATGCAAAAGGAATTTCTTTACCCATTTTTTGGGAGTGAAATTTTCTTGAATTACCCAAATTCTACTATAATATGATATCCTTGACTTGTATTAAAGTTTGTCTCATATCCAAATTTTTTAATCCTTTCATCCATCATTTTTACTTTGTAATCTCTTACCATGTGTCTAGTCTCATAATATTTATGACATTAAAATTTAAAGTTTTCATAATATATAATTCGAATAGACTATGGTAAAGGTTTTGAAATATCCATGGCAACATAATTTGGGTGTATACAACATTATTTAATTCCTTATTATTTGATCCCTATTGGATAAAATCCTCTAGTGCATTTTCAATATTCTTGAAAACTTCCATATTGATAGTTTGATACAAAAGTTCAAAAATACCAATCCATTCTAGAAGTCTTTTAATAGTTTCTATCTTTATAAAAAATCACATTCCATGGCCTCAAATACAATACATATCTCTCTCTAAACTAAGGGCCACCATCAATTATTTTATTGTCCAAACTAGACAAAATGATGAGGAAAAATCCTTTTGAAAGAAAATTATGGAGTAATATGTATCTAATCTTCACTCTCATTTGATCCACTTTTTATTATTTGAGAAATATCATTAGTATTCATATAACTTACATATTAAGCCTCTATTTTTAATAATCATTATATCATATGATCGATCATCTCATCCTTGATAATGAATTTTAGTGTACTATTTTCTACCTGAATATAGTTTACCAAATATTTTCTTTCTCTTATCCCCAAATAGGACATCCTTGAGACCACTTAAGACTTTCAAAGTAACTTTCTTGTCATGCTACGTAGATTTTCTTCACAATAATACTTTATTTTTGGATTTTCCCCTAAGATATAAAACAAGAAAAGTGAAATTGATTCCTTGCTTACACATTGCTTGCTTTTTAAAATAAGAAATGGTCAAGCTTGTTCCTAGCTTGCCCTATCTCATGGATTACTAACATAATGGCTAAAATTTGAATATATATATTTTAATAATTTTTAAATATATATATATATATATATATATATATTTTGGTGGTGGCCACAAGGGGTAAACAGACTGTGACCACTAGGGAACCATTACATAACATATCCGCAACATGTGAGGCGAGAGATTTGAACCTGGGCCTCTCAGCAACTAGAGAGGTTTAACTACCCACTTGCTCTCCAACTCCTCTACATGGGCGGATATAATTTTTAAATATATTAATAAACATAAAATTATATAATTAAAATTTATATTTTTTATTATTCATTCTTTTAATAAATTTTCCTCATCAAAAACTTTCAAAATTATTATATATTATTTGTTAGTCAAAGTTTAACATTCTAATATAAAATTGTTGTTAGTCAAAGTTTAACATTCTAATATAAAATTGTCTTAAAATGCAAGACTATCTATATTCATACCTTCAATATTTTCTTTAATTTTTGAAAGCTTAATTATAAACAATCTTTACTATTAATTAAAATATTGAATAACACTCACCTTTAATATTCCTCCTGTATAAATAAAAATTATTAATTGTTTAAAGTTTTCATAGGTTAAATAGATAGTAAAAGACACAAATGATATTCACAAGAATAGGAATAAAAATAATTTAATAAGCTATTAATATAAACATAAATATTTATAATATATTAAAATAAAATTATTCAAATATAAATAGTTAATACCTATTTATCTATCTATAAATATTATCTACTACAAAAGTATAAATATATATTAGAATAAAATTATTCTTTCCGATATGAATTAATATTGAACAAGATGGTTTTATGGTCTCATATGCATAGAAATATAAAAAATATTTAATAAGTTGTTTATTATAGTAAAAAAATATATTTTCTTGCTGTGAGATTTTTTTGGATTCGAGTAATGTGATAAATTCTTGAATAAGATAGTTTTATGGTGCTATATGCATAGACATATAAAAAAATACTTAATACGTTGTCAATATAAATATAAAAATTTATTATAGCAGAAAATTTAAGAATTAATTTATTTATTTTATTGGGGTAGTATGATAAACTCATATGCAAGCCCCTCCCAACCATGACCTCTCATAAAACCTAGATCTACGCTTATAAATAGATTATTAAACCATAACTACACAATCGTTGTACCTCTAAAGAAGAACCACAAATGGTTATGTTATCACCCTAGAATAAGAATTATTTTAAAAATATATTTTTATGTAAAGTATGTAAACGGGCATGTGAGATATTAGAGAAACATTATCAAGTATTAAAGTATTAAGAAAATTTAAAATTTTGACAAAAAAATAAGTAAAAGTTTTATTTGGAAAATATTAGATATATGGCTAGGGTTTGATGAGGAAAAAACTCTTTGGCTCTACTGTCATTCATAAATTTGGTTGCTTTGGTTTTGAATATTAATATTACCACCAATTAGGCAGTTGTTCTCCTTTTTTATGACTTCACCATACGCAAATGTAATAGTTATTATGAATAGTGGAACTCATGGCACCAAAGTGAATTTGAAAATTTATTCCGAAAGTGGTGGATGAGGTAATGATTCTTCTCCAAATGTTGTGCTCTCTCTTGATGCTACTTCTACAATTGTAAAATGGTATGTGAATCATTGACTTACAACTTATTTTATTAGTTGAAAGCCTTCATAAGAATATATTCAAAATTGGCTAAAAATTCACTAGGAAGCTTATGGTATTATGGTTACAAGTATCTGTAATCTTAGTAAAGATTTTTTTTTGCTTTTCTTTAAATAACCCCTACAAGTACAAACTATGGTTGCTAAGTCTAGTTGCTAGTTTATTTGTAATAATTTTATGGTCCTTTCTCCTTGGAATTCTTCTCTAAGTTTTGGAGCAAGTTGAATTGAAAGTGCTGGTTTGGATTGAACTCCTTGGTCTTCCACTACCCTTATGTGCATTTATTGATGATATTGTTAAACCTATTGGTCGAGTTATTTATTGAGAAGAAGAGCAATTATTCTCAACATAATATAATAAAGAGTTTGTGTTGAGGATGACCTTACACAAGATCTCTAAGAATTTGTGGACATTCAAGTTGGTGTTGAGCATTTTATGCAAAACATTATTTACTTTAATTTACCTAATACATTTTTTTGATGCCAATCCACCACACATCGTATCAAGGATTATCCACTAGTTGCTCAAAAAACTTTGATGGTTTCCTTTGCTCTTCATACCATACTTACACCTCTCAAACACTTTGTTGATGCTGATTGGATCATAGTTTCTAATCAAAATGGGGTGACCAATCCTAAGTCAATTCTTTCTAATGAAGATAAAATTATGAAGCCACTATCTTATCCTCCTATTATTCATGTTCATACTATTTTATCTCCTTAGGCTTTGTATTATGAGAAACCTCTTGAGCATAAATTAGCCTTAGAAGAAGGAAATTTGTTGCCAGTACCTCCACCTTCTAGGAATTCATGTAGTTCATCTTGGTATGGCTCACTTTCATCAAGGGGAAGCCAGGAGGTTGAGCATCATCCTTCAACTATTGGTGACTTATTTTAACCTTCTTAGACCTCTTTATTTAATAGGTTTTTGATGTTGGATGATAGTGTGGGTAGTCCCTCCATTATTGGTGAATTATTTCAACCTTCTTAGACCTTTGCATTTAATAATTCTTTGATGCTAGCTGATAGTGGGACCAACCCTATGGGAGACGACTCCATGGATATTCCTCTTCCATAAATTTCCTTTCATGGAATATTCAGGGACTTATAGAGTCCTCAAGAAAATTTTATGTTTAATCTATTCTACAAAGTATTGGTTATGCTGATGTTATTTGTTTACAAGATGTTAATATCTTTGGTTTTTTATTAGATGTTTCTCTCAACTACATTGTAGGTTTTTTTATACATTTCACTACTTACCATGAAGATGGTCGGGGTGGTTCTTCTATTCCTATCCCCTCCAAACTTGAGGATTATCTGCTTGAGTTTGGCAAGGATCCTTCTCATCATGTGGTATCGATTTTGTTGAATATTAATGGGAATACCTTCGGCATTACCAACATTTATACACCTAATAATGGTTCTAGTCGCTCTACACTTTGGTGGTACCTCGTTGATCAGTTACTGATGGCATATTAGTTTTTTTATGGTAATTTTATATGGTTGAGCATGTTGAAGATAAATTTGGCCACCTCCTGATGGGTTGGTCTATTGGATAGTGTGAGGCCTAGTATTTTTAAATGCAAATGACGTCTTTTGTATCTTTTTTTTACCATTGGAGTTACACACCTCCACCCTAGTTGACATGGTCCAATGTTCATGTAGGTAATGATAGATTCTGCAAGCACCTTGATCAAGTTAGGATGTTAAAGCAATAATTTTTTTATTCTCCTCTATCAATAATAATATTATTATGGTTTGGTATCAATTCCTGTGTTAGATTATTTTCTAATTTCCTTTCAAATTGAGTAGAGTGGTTGCTAATTTAATTTCTTGTGCAATCAATTTTATTTAAATACTTCTTTATTGGAACACCTTGGCATGATTTCTATGATTGAGAGAATCTAGAATTTATTACCTTAGCCTCCTCACTCTATCAGTTGTATTTTTTGGTGGAATAAAGTGATTGTCCATACTACCTCTTTCATGCAGTATTTTGGAAAATAAGTGACACATGTTAGAAAGCATGCTCATTTGGCTATTATGAAGGAGTATCAATGGAATTTACTATTTTTGGAAAATTATCCATATAACCAATAGTTGAAAACTAGGATTGTTGGTCTGCACCACCAACTTATAGTCCATGAACAACATGAAGCCAAGGGGGATCAGATTTGAGCTCATATGCATAGGCTAAGGGATGGTGGTCACCTATCCAAAACCTTTTTTAAATCTCTTCATTCTAGGTAGGCTAGGATCTAGACCAAGATTATTCATGTCTCTCATGATAGGCTAACTTATCTTCCTAATATTGCATTAGCCTTTGTGGATCATTATAAGATTGTATTTCAAGTGTAATAGGATTCTTTAGAATATCAAATGGTGCTCCAACAATATCTTGATGTTGTTCCTGCTAAGTTATTTTCTTGACAAACTTCTTTGTGAGGATCCTCATTCACTTGCTGAGCTTCATAATGCTCTTATGACTATATTATATGACAAGTCCCCTAGTCTTTATGGATTTCTCTATGAATTTTATAAAGCTACTTGGAATTTTACTAAGCATGACATGCTCAATATGTACAATTAAGTGTTAGCCAAAAATTCCTTAGGAAATATTACCAATCATGAAAACATTAAATTTATTTCTAAAGCAGATAATCCTAAGCTTATCACTAGTTGCAAACCTATTACTTTATTTAATGTCTCTTACAATATTTTAGCTAAAGCTTTATCTCTTTGTATTCACAGCATTATCCCTATGATTATCATACCAGAGTAGATGGGTTTCATTAAATGGTGTTACATATTAGATAATATTATTGTTATTTGGGAAGGTTTAGAGTGGGCTCATCTCCCTGGAAAATATTCCCTTTTTCTTAAATTGGACTTTAAGAAAGTTTTTGATCGTATTGAGTGGAATTTCATTCTCGCTATGCTCTAATATCTCAAATTTAATCTCTTTTTTATCGAGGCTATAAGTATGTTGTTTGTCAATGCTTCAAATTGACTTACTATTAATGGACATATATCATAAAATTTTGGTTTATTTTGTTATATTTGTCACTGTTGTCCTTTGGTCCTCTCACTTTACATCATTGTTGCTAAATATTTAGATTATATTCTTACCAATCAAGCATCTAAAGGGTTGATAAAATGTATTATTTTTCTTGACATGTCCACCCAACTTATTAATGGGCACTTTATGGATGATTATTTTCTCACTATCAATGAGGATGAGGTTTCAGTTTCAATTACTTTGGTTTGTTTGGATACTTTTTGTAAAACCTCAAGATCCAACATCCAATGGTCTAAGTCTCTTTGTTTCCACCTTGCTTCTTCTTTTGGCCTACTTTTCATAGATAATTTTCATGGCATTGTATTCAAAGGGGTGAGCATTTTAAGTTCTTAGGAATCCCATTTTCTTTTGACAGCTTACCCCCTGAACTATGGCAGTATGTCATTGCTAGAATTGAAAAGAAGATTTCCTATTAGGCCTAGTATCCCCTTTATATTACCAATAAGTTTCATGTTTGCACAAATATTCTTTCTACCAACCATGTTTATTACTCCTCCTATTGGGCCCCTTCCAAAAATTCTTATAATAAGTTGGCTAGACTCCTTAAGGAATTTATTTGGGCCAAGGGGAATAATTCACATGGTTTTCATTGAGTTACTTAGGATATTTGTTGCATGCCTACTGATAAGAGTGGGATGGGCATCATTGATATTTATAGGTAAAGCATTTCTTTGTATGCTAAATGGATTATTAAAGCTATTGAAGGTCTTGAAGCCTAGAAGGTTTTGATTCACCATTGTATTTATTTAGGGCTACCTTATGGATGAAAATATTGGGCTAATATTGGCCTTCATACTCTCATGATTACTTTAAATCTGGATAAAATTTAGGATTCCTTTATTGTTAAAAGTATTTGGTGGGCATTTGGGATGGTGAAATCTCATCTTTGCTAGATTGGTGATGGTTTTCATAATGGTATTTTATTCTATTCTTAGAATATTTTATGGTATCTTATTCTATCTAACTCTTTAGTTCTTCTTACTAATATTCCAAGGATTAAAGCTTTGAGGTTGTTTCATAAGGTTATCTACTTTATTAAATATTTAGTGCACTCTCGAGATTGGATTCCTTGGTATGATCTCAAATATAAAATTTAATCTTTAGAATTTATATCTTCCTTCAATTCTTATGATTCAAGAGCTTATACCTAATGTCATGCTTCATAAGCTTGAATTTTAATCTTGAGTGCTTGGTGGAGGGATTGGTGTTGGAATATGGATACTCCTTTTAAGAACTACTCTTATTCCTTACTTTATCAGCTTCTTAGTATTGTTTCCCTAATTTTGATAACCTTAATGAGAGATGATAGACTCACTCTACCTCATATACTTGAATTGCTCATCTAAATCATATATGGTAGTCTAATATTGAACCCATGATTACTTTTTTTCTCTGGTCTCTTATTTATGAAGGGCTTCCTATGGAAGAGAGACTCAGTAGCATTGGTATTCCTAATCCTAAGTGTCTGGATTGTGGTCATTTTGAGACTTTTAAACATCTATTTTTATTCTACCCTCATGCTCAGTCTACCTGGTCTTGGATTCACTCATTGTTCAAGCCATTTCATCCTAAATTATTCAAATGGTAGATGATATTTTTTGGAGATAATAGTTTTTGGTCTACTTATATTATTGCTTTGTGGAATTTATTTCATACTATTATTTTGTTTCAACTTTGTAAAGCTAGGAATGTTGTATATTTTGGAGATTCAATTTCTAGTCATTTTTCTATGCATGAAATACTATGGTGTTTTCTACTGTTACTATTGAGATCCATTCACAAGCTTCTAAGTTGTCTCATAAGTTGACACATTTGATAAATCTTATCAGGTACTAGCATGAGGCTCTATGCACTATTAGTAGGGTTTCACCAAACCTCCCTCGACCTCAAGGTTCATCTATTTATTTGAGGCCTTGATGTAGTAGGTTGAGGATGTGACATTATCCAACATTACTTCATTATTTCAGTGCCCATAGCAAGGCTCAATCTCCTTGAAGAGTGGCTCTCTTTGCCTAGTTATGCTATTTATTCACCCTTTTAGGGGTTGGTTTTATTTTTAGCCTTGGACCTCGTCTTTACGGTGTTGATAATTTGGGAGGCCTTGTGCCCCAAGATGTGATTTTTCCAACTCCCTTTCTGTTGTAATATCTCTTATTTTTATTGAATATAATTTTTGGTTCCAATAAAATTTTTGATTTGGTATTCTCAATGAGAAAATTATTTATATGGTTAATAGGTTCTAAAATACGTGTTGGCTATTAAATTTCATAAAATTATCTGACACAAAAGTAAAAGCCTATATTAAGATAGAATTTTTCCCCACAAGAAATGTTGAAGAAGATGGTTTTATTGTGTACTCCATATAAACATAAAAAATAATACTTAATAAATGGTCAACAAAAATAGAAAAATTTATAGAAGTAAAAAAATATATTCCAACTTACAAGAATTACTTTTAAAAAATATTTTGTTATGCTAGTATGTGAATATGGATGTGAGATCATGAGAAACACTATAAATATTAAAAATCCTTGACCTTTTTTACAAATTGTTGAGGATAAAGATCCTTCTTTAAAAATAAGAAGATGCAATTTTGCTAATTTATGGGTTTATTTTATACTATTCATAACTTATTATACTTTGGCTTGTTCTATTGTTGGGCATTTATTGTCTTTATGTGGATGTATGAAAATTTACTATAAATAGGTTTTGGAGAGCCTATTACAAAAACCCACCCCTTTATTTACCTAATTGGAAAAAAAAATCATCAAGCTAATGCTTTATTTTTCATTCTTGTTAAAAGTTTTAAAATAATATATATCTTATCATTAAAAATATAAAAATAAATAAAATTATATTTAAAATTTAATTTGATTTTCTATAAACATATTTTTTTATTAATTGTTAGCTTTTATTATTGTAACAAACATAAAACTAAAATGAAATTAATTTCAAAGTTTACCCTTAGGAGACAGACTCAGGCACTTGGGAGTTGCAAACCCTAAATGTGCATTCTATAATGAGGATGAATCTTCTCCTCATATTTTTTGGTTCTGCATAAGAGCAAGGAGTTCCTGGGAATGGGGATGGTCTTTTTTTCCCAATTTCAGGATGAATCCCTTACATGGCGACAAGCTACGTTAGGGGATAAGATTAAATTTGTTCTTCCCTTGTCCAAAGTGTGGCACATCTTTCGAATTAGTCTTATTTTTCACATGTGGAAATATAGAAACAAGATAGTTTTTCAGCATCAAAATCCTTCTGATGAATTTTCTCTAGCTGACAAAATAGAGGTGTTTCAAGATACATGGTTCCAGATTTGCAATCAGCAGGCTAAACTTGACATTGAGTAGGCGCACATGAAGGCACTTTTGGATGACTAGAAAAATGCACCTTGCTCAGTTAGCAAGGTTTTTCCAAACAACGCACAGCAGACGTCTTGTTCCCACTCGAGGTCTCATCAACTGCCACGTCTGGTGCATGCACAGGGAGGTTGGGGACATGACATTTTTACCTACAATGATGGATGGAATGCACAACCAATTCAATCACCATCATGTTCTCCACCTAGAGGTGCCTGGGATGAGCTGGTGGAAGTTAATGGTGGCACACAGGATCGTGCCTGGAATGCAGGAGATATAAGTGCACATAATCGCCAGCTTGATAGATCTCGAGGACGTGGCTGGGGAGATTCAAATGTTCATGAGGATCAGGGACACACAGATGGATTACCACATACCTTGGCCATTCCATGAGACTCCAATGTAGACGTGCAGCAACAAACTTTTTGATTGCATGCAAGTTTCACTGCCTGTTTGATTGATGTTTCCTAGTTTGTAGTGAGCTCTAGTTTGTGGTTTCCCAACCCGTGGTTAGGGTTGGCTTGTTTCTTCCAAGGGTGTGATCATTGCCACCCGCCACTTTTTTTCATGTTAAACTTTATTATTAATATAATTTAGCTTTTCATAAAAATATATATATATATAATTTTAAAATTAAAATTAAAACAATAATAATGAAAGTAACACTCAAATAAATAAAGAAATTCTAGTTAAAATTTTAAACATGATATAATTTAAAAATAAATAAATAAAATTTGAAAAATCTCACCATATAATGTTCACAACATTAAGTGAAGACATAGCCATATAGGTAGACATAGTCAAGAGCAAATACCTTCACCACTGCTCTTTCTTCACTTATTTTGTTTTTCCTAATGTATCGGTATATTGGAATGTTGTATCCCACACCAAAAGCATCCTTGGAAAAGGGCTTCAATGGCAATTGGGAAATGAAAATCTCATCTGATTTTTGGAATACCTATGGATCTCAGACCGACCTATTATCAACTACCCTGAGCTCTATACCCTAAAGTCTCTTCTTGATCAATATGTAGGGAAGTTTGTTTCTAATTTTATTGCCTTTGATAGAAACCAGTGTTCTTTGTGGAAGCCCATCCCTTCCTTCGATAACATCTCTAGTTTGGTCAAAGCTACTAAGGCTCTATCTGATTTACTCAGAACCACTATTATCCCTTAAAATCAGTATCATGATTCCATCTATTAAAGAGCCATAGAAAATGGTATTTTTAATGTCAAATCTATTGATTTTCTCTAAGAAGAGCTGTTGTAAAACCGATTTCTAGAAGATCTCATTTGGCATCATTGTCTTAGTCCCAAAGTTACCTTTCTCTTTTGGCTAATTATATAGAACCGAGTATTAAATCTAGATAAATTATCTCACATAGGGCTTATTGTTGCCAATAGATGCTACATGTGCCAGTCTGATTGGGAATCTCTTCCCCACCATTTTATGGACTACCATTTTACCTCTTCTATTATGTCCTCCCTCATGTCTAAGTTTATTCTATCATGTGCCCCTCATAACTCCATCATGGACCTCTGATACTAGTGGCCTAACCTCTTCCACCACATTCGCCTCTATTCCTTGTGGTATTTTTGCCTCCCATACTTTTTATGGCAAGTGTGGCTTGAGAGAAATAATAGGGTCTTCAACGATTTTCTTAGTTCCTTTGTCTCTATCCTTGTGAGGGAGAATGCCAATATTGTTCCTTTTCCTAAGAGTCATGGCAATGGCATTGAAACACATCTCATTTCTTCATTCAATCTCCTTGCTGGTCCTTCCAAGGCTCAATTCCCCAAAGATGATAGATCTTCTATCCACTGGGTCCCACCTCCCCAGGGTTGGCTCAAACTCAACTTCGATGGAGATGTTAAGGGAAACATTGGTAAATATGGTGTAGGAGACCTCATAAAAGATGACCAAGGTAGAATTATTCTTACCTTTGTTGAAGTCATTGGTTTTTAGTCTAATAATTTTGCTAAATCTTGGGCATTGTTCTAGGGTCTCTCTTTAGTCGTTAGCAGATAATTCTATAGTATTATCATTGAAGGGGATTCATTGAATACATCAACTTTGCCAAGTGTTTTGCTCCTCCTGCTTGGTATGTTGTTGATGCTATTTTAGAGTCAAAAAGGATTATCGATCACATTCACCATTATTTAGTTCAACATGTCTACAAAGAAGGAAATGAAGTGGCTAATATCATGGTAAACATAGGCCTAAAATAGACAGGCCTCCGAGTTTGGGACATAGATTTATCTAGTGAAATCATTGATTTTTATCTTCATTATAATGTTCCAATCCAGTGATTTATTCCTAAAATGAAGCCATAGAAACATGCATTCCACCTTCCTAGGGAGTTGATGCTGGTAAGAATACTTTTCATGAGGCCAAAATTTGATTTTAGTGGTCTCCATGTTTGGTAGTCCTTTCTTGTTTCTGATAGTATTTTCCTCTCTTTATGTCTTAGCTTATTGTCTAGGACTACAGTTTCAATCCCTATTCTTTTTTTGCTTCTATCCTTTAGTCTCTCTACGAGATCTCGTCCTAGGTTTACCCTTTTTGTAAATTCTCTGTAAAAGGTTCAGGGAACTTTCAAAAATTCCTTTACATCAATAAAAAAAACAACATTAAGTGAATTTTTAATCATATAACCACAATGTCAACATGGAAGTGTTGGAACAAATAATTTAATTTTGGCATTATACTATAAATTCACATAATATAAAGGTAAATAATAAAATTATGTATCTAGGATTTAATATAAATTAAATGAATAGATATTTATTTTTTATTTTTTATTTTGTTAGTGTGTGAAACCCCTATGACCAATGCACAGGGCTCAACAGTATCCTCCCAATCATGACCCCTCGTAAAGCTAAGATTTATGCTTATCAATAGAGAATTTATTTAATAGTTATTAACTAGCATATATATACCTAGGTTAGACTAATATATATTAAGGTATATTTATTTTATCCTACACCTTAATATTATTATTCCTATAATTATTAAATTATAATAATTATAATATCTAGTCTAACTCAACTCAAAGTCCAAGGTGACATGGCATGAGAATTGAGTATGGTGGTATGTGTGGGGCACATAATAACATGTGGCATGAGTGTGGTGGCATGTGGCATAGGTGTGGTGGTATGTAGTATAATTGTGGTGGTATGTAGCATAGGTGTGGTAGCATGTGACTTGAGTGTGGTGACACATGTTGTGAATTTTTTCCTTCATGGCTAAATTTTAACTGGAGGAAAGCCCAAACTATATATTTAGGCTAAAATTGTTTTGTTGATATAGAGTGTTAACTCTTAAGTGAACTATTAAGTGAAATACACAACTAACTATGTGATCTAACTATGAGACACTATTTTTTTACATGATATTATAATGATTTGCATAAATCACATTTGAGGAAAAGGCTTGTTTATTTTGTTGAAGATAGTACAGAAGTGGAGATAAATTTTTTTTATTTGGTTAGTGTGAGAAATCCCTACAACCAATGTACAGGGTTGAGCAATCTCCTCCCAACCATGACCCATCATAAATTTGAGAGCTATTCTTATTAATAGAAAATTTAACACACAACCACTACACACCCACCCCCTCACACACTCACCCATTCCATGATTTGAACCTTGGACCTTCCAAATAAGAGCCAAAACCCAAACCATTACATTGTATCCCCCAGGAATTCTTATTTTAGGTTAATATGAGAAACCCCTACTACCAACACACAGGGTTGAGAAGTCTCTTCCAAACCATGAAACCTTGTAAAACCGAGGTCTATGCTTATCAATAGGGAATTTAACACAAAACCTTTATGTCCTCATTTTCATCATAGAGGTTCAAAATGTGGATCTCTTGCTTAATAGGTTCAGGTTCATCTTCTCCACTTGCACTACAAATATAGATAAAAACCTTATGTTAAGGAAAACCATTCCCCGTATCCCCCAAGGGTTAGGAATTTTTGTTCCATAGGGACTATCCCATTCGAGTATACCCCTCAAGCTAGTCGAGCGGTTACCAGGCTTAAAACCTTGACATCCTTCCAAGGATTGAGGGAATTTTATAGTAAGTGATGTGGGAAACACTCATTTAATAGACAACATGAAATGATACAAATGAAAAATTAGAATTGCATTAGTCAAAAATATATTTATAGGTATGTTTGCCTTTACAAGTCAACATTTAATACACACGATCCATGTGAGTATTAAATGTAAGACATCATGATCAATGTAAAAAGGGATAATATTAGAGAATATAATAGTAATCCCTATCATTAATCCTCACCGTAGAAGCATTGGAATCTAATGAGTTCTAAAGGGAAGAAAAGTAATTAATGAAATAAATTGCACATATAAAAATACCATCATTAATGAAATAAATTGCGCATTTAAAAATACCATCATTAATGAAATAAACTGGATATTTAAAAATACCATCATTAATGAATAATTGCACATTTAAAAATACCATCATTAATGAAATAAATTGGGCATTTAAAAATGCCATCATTAATGAATAAATTATGGATTTAAAAAGAGTGAGTTTGGTGGACCATGGTCAATGGGTAGAACATGCAATGGAGACCATAGGAAAGGTTGATTAGTAGGAAAACAATATGGGGGTCAAAGGAATCACCAAGCAAATAGAAGCTGAGAGGATGTGCAAGAAACTGCAGAACCAATCAAGTGACGATGGCAAAGAAAAAATACCTAAAAATATGAGATCAGAACTCCAAAATCATGAAAACATCAAATCAAGATGTGAAATGTATGAAGATGCTAAAAATTTCTGTAATGGAGGCCAAAAATAGGAAACCAACATTTGGTAGAAGAATCATCGATCGATAAATTGATAGTGGAGAGGTTGTGGAAGAACTGGTAGGCCATGAAGTGCAACAGGTATGATGATAGTGGCAAAGAGATCAACTTGTTCTTCAACTACAATGGCTTCTAGTGTGTTTGGATCTACAACTTCTTGAGGGACTTGATCTACAATAAAAGCATATTTAATATCAATATGAGCAACATCATCTAGTGGTAAGACATTGGATATGTCACCTAGAGACCTTGGTTCGATTCTAGGTTTTTCTATAAATTCTTCAATATATGGAACCAGTTAGATATCTGGTTCTTCATTAGTTATATCTTTGTTAGCAACAACAATGATTTCAGTTTGAAGCTACTAAAAATTGGTAATCATTTCTACATGGAATTGTTGAAATTTCACAGTGAAGTCGATAAGCAAAATGGTCAAGCTCGACATCATACGATATGAAAACGGATGATGGTCATGAAGAAATAAGGTTAGAAAATGATAAATTCAAGATGAATGCTTGGATCAAGAGCTAAGGGCTAGGATTTAGAGGGACCCAAGCTAAGAGTCTTTAAAAATAGTAGTGCTCGAAAGTGTTCATAGTAGGAAAAGAGCGTTCACCCATCAAGATCCAAGGGTTGGATTTATCATCCCTTTCTTAACCAATCTAGTCTCATGGAGAGGATACTTTACAAAAAAACTTGCACCTTGCTCTAATACCAATGATATAGGAAACACTCTTTTAATATATGACACAAAATGGAAAAATGAAAACTTATAATTGCATTAATCAAAAACATATTTATAGGTATGTCTACCTTTATAAATCAACATTTAATACACATGATCTGTATGAGTATTAAATGAAATACATCATGATCCATGTGAAAAGAAATAATATTAGAGAATATAATATTAATCCCTATCAATAAGGTACCTGGTGCAAATAGTGGAGATACAATTTTAACCATATTTTATTTCTTTATAAGGTTTCCACGTAATATTGGTGTCTTTTTGTAGATACTAAAATCATGCCAATCTAAGTAGACTACCAAGACATGCTCTTATCAGAACCATATGGCCTCCTTAGGCAACCCTCTAGGGTTAAATAGTGGTCCTTACCACTTTTGGGAAGTTTTACCCCACTTTTGGAAAGTTTTGGGCCATGCAACCATGGTCATCGCACCCTAGGATATCCACCAGATCATGGTCATCCCACCCAGGGATGGCCACCCATGGTCATCCCTGGGTAGGATGAACACTAAAATCCATACCTGGGTAGGATTACCAAGCCCTTGGACTCTCAAAAAGTTAAGGGTGGGATAAATGGTAATCAAATTCTACCATTTATCATGCCCATTGATTTATGATAGATTTAGGGCACATCAAATCTATCACAAACTGTAAATTAGAGGTCCAAATTGGAGATGTTTCCCACCCAATGCATGGAAAGGTTTTGAAAAATGGTGACACCTACCCTGCATTTCATAACTTGTCCATTTTATTTTGTGCTCTCTTAAGATATAAAGTGGAGTCAATCCACCCAATTTAGAGAAGATTCTTTGCAATATTTCATAATGAAGTGTTGTTGATATTCAATAAAACTTTCACCTACTTATATGCCCTTGAAATATCCGTAAATTGAAGGAGGTTTCTAAGTGATTTTAAATACACAAACCCATTCAAAAACCCAGCCATTTTGCTGAATTAGATCATAAAAGTTGATCAAAACCCCCCTAGGAATAGTTTGAACTATATCCTAGAGGAACTGGTGGCAAAAACCACTAGGTTTGGTGGCAAAAACTACCAGGTTTGGAGGTCGTCCCCACCTGGAATGGTTAATAATCATAATTGGAACACCTAGGGATGGCCATGACCTCTACATCCAATTTCATTTCTATTTTAGCATAGATCATTTCTAGAGTAGATTATATGCACTATGCTAAGTTTTGGTACAATTTGGAGTAGTTTTGCACCTTCTATTAGGCTTTTCATTTATAACAGTCCCAATTGGAACACCCAAGGATGGCCATGAACTCGACATATAATTTCCTTTTTGTTTTAGCATAGATCATTTCTAGATTAGAATATATGCATTATACTAAGTTTTGGTGTAATTTTGATTAGTTTTTCACCTTCTATTACACTTTTTTATATTCACTATTGCATGCATCCCTTCGATTTTGTTTCAATCTGCATATGCTATCAATAAATTTGAGTTCTTTATGTTTAGATCTAGGTATTTCAGCATGTAATGAAGGAGCTAAAAGTTTGAATAGATAAGGATCATCCTTGTGGTATTGAAAACCCACTCTTCAATTTGTGAGTGTGAGGAAGGCCTTGAAGCTCATCTTGAGTCTTTGAAAGGATTTAATCCTTTGATACTTCTGTAATGATTGTATTAACTCAAATCCCTCAAGAGGACATTTTGTAACCATTGATTTGACAAATAAATTAATATAAAGAGGACCTTCATTTATTTTTATATATTGTTATCATGTTTGCAATTAAATGTCACTTTTGAATGCTTAAATAAATAGTTGAAATTTGTTTTCCTTTGCTAGGTGTTCTGTTTTTCCACTCTCCAATGGTGATCATGGTGGGATCCCTCTCACATTTGATTTATGAAAGTTTTAACTTGGTTTTTACCTCTAAAATTTTATAGTTTTTAGTCATTCTGGCCTGAAACAACCCTCGATTCCATAATTGGAACATCCAGGGATGGCCACAGTAGTCATCCCACCTAGGGACGGTCCCCAAATTGGCAATCATCCCACCCTGAGATGACCACAAAACAGGTATTTTACAGCTCAAATTGATAGAAACAACAACATATTAGGTTTTCAAGATGATTATCTGGACCTTACTTTCGATTCTTATTATTTACAATAAGTTAAATTAAAATTTTATTTATTTTCCTTGTTTGCTTGAAAAGTATATTTTGTTTTTTCTTAATATTAAAAACAATAAAAAGAAAAGAAAAGAAAAACAACCAAGTAAAAATGTATTTTTGTGGTTTTATTTCTTACGACCTACATAATGGTTAGGTTGAAATATAGGGTATGCATTTTGTAGGTTCCATTATTTATTCAATACTTCTAAAAGTGAAATGTTATTTTGCATTTAGTGAAGTTATCATTGAGTGCTCTTTGGTTTTACTTTTTTTAAGTATAAAAGGAACCACACACACCATGTCACATTTGAACATTAGTGAGTTGGAACTTCATCCCCAACCACTAATAGAGACCAATTATGGTGGGCTTCATCTCCACCTGTTGGCTTGCATGATACAAACCTTATTTTTTTGCCAAATCTAGCTCCAAGAACTATCTTAGCCATGGAAAAGAGCACATATTTATCTTCAAAGGGTGTATCACTACCCATGATCAATATGGATGAGGACTGGTAGGACCTGTGCTCCATGATCAGATATAGGTTTCATATCCATATATCGGTGGGTATGACTACCTGGAATTCATCATCAGGTTTTTTCATTGTAAGTATACAGGTGAAATACTTTAAACAAATTGAGATTTACATCAGCCATTTTCAAACATGTAAAAAGATATCTCTTTGAAAAAAATAAATCAAAAACACACCAAACAGTTTTAGGGAACACATAAATATTTAAAAGAGATAAACACTTGTATTATTGTGTATTTTCATTCTTGTGTGTTGCATCATTAAAATTTGTAAAAGAGATAATCACGTAGGTTTTGGAACTAAGTAGTTATGGTATGCACTCACAACCAAGCCCATTCAAGGGCTGACACTATAGAGAGTAGGCAAGGAAACATAGACCATCTTCAATTTGACCCTAAGGATATGATTATATCTCCTTGGTGGCCTCCTACTCATCCAAGTTCTAGAATTTTAAATAAGGAACCTAACCTACAAGGGAACCCTATGTGGGACACTCTTATAGGCCTTGGTCCTAATAAAGGAACATAATTTCCAGATATATACACTTCACACACCTTATATCAAGAACAACAATTGTGCATTGAGGTGTAAACAAATAGAGCAATACCACATATCTGTGTGCCTACTTAGTCTACCTCGCACACCTACGTGCAAGATCAATATTACTCCCCATGGGTAGGTCCAAATGATAAAACTACACCCTTAAACCACCCTAATAGGTCTCAGCAATATAAGTGCCAAGATGAGTACGATACTCATCATCGTGGATGAGAAAATTTAGCCCTTTCTTTCCTCATTTATGAATGAAGACACGAGCATAATCTTCATTATCCTCAGTCTCATTATTCCACATAAGCATGATGTACTTATATGCCATCTGAGTATAAATAATGTGTATTTAGTATTGAGCCTCAAGTTAACATGACCTCTCTCAATCGATGGAAGATCATAGTTAAACTTTGATATCCTTCTAAACAAGATAGACCCCATGGAAATAGTACTAGGGATAATAGACCTCGCATGGTTGATCAAATAAATCAAGTTGTTAAAAGATATGTTGACCACCAAGATCAATTCAATTAGCTTTGGCTAGATAAACAATGCTTGGATCATCAACATCAGTTAGAAAAACAAAGAATTGAACAACAAAATTATGAGCTATTTCAAGAGACCTTACATAACGGGGTCCCTACCCCAAGTACTCATAGACAAGGGGTTCATCAGAGGTAATCTAATTTTAATAAAAATAGGCTTCCTAGGCCTAACCAAATATTACCTCTTTGACCTCCTAGGCCTAATTAGGACTTGCATCCCAAGACAAATATAGATTACCTTCTATAGGTATTTATTCCTTCTTTTAGGCCAATTCAGGAAACACCTTATGGAGCTTACAATGATCTTGAACTAGAAGAGGAATATATAGAAGAATATTATAGAGGTATGGTTGATGAAAATCAACCACCAGATCATATGCTTGAAATTACTCACCCTCCCTCGTGGGACCAAAGCAAATAATATGAGATCAAATTCTCTTATGTGTATAAAGCATTGCTTGAAAACATGGAAACAATAGAAAACGAGACCTCTAGGTTTAGGATTGAAAATCCCACTTTAAACCAGCTTTACGGTCAACCACAAAATCCATCAATACCTTCCCCTCCATACTGAGAGCATTTCAAAATTCCCAAGCTATATATATTCAAAGGAGAGGAAGATGCACATGAGTATGTTACTATATTTATAAATCAATGTTTTTTTATCCAGGATAATGATGCCTTACTTCTAAGGACTTTTTTGATTACCCTCTTTGGCCTAGTCGTAGAGTGGTACAATCAACTTCCAAGGCATACAATCCATAGCTTTGAAAAAATTGTGGATGTATTCTTGGAATGTTTTGCTTTTAACACTAAGAAAAAGGTGACTTTAGTAGACCTCATGGGGTTGAAGCAATATGACGATGATTCAATCACGAATTATGGTAATAGGTGGCGAACGCTTCTCGCTAAGCTACCATACTTATTACTAGTGTGCGAGTTGACTTACATGTTTTCCAAGATTTTTTTAAAGCCAATTTCATTATTGCTACAACTCCAAAAATATCGAACTCTTGAATATGCTCTAGGGTAGGCTAGAAAAATTGAAGAAATCAAAATTCAAAATGAGGAGATCATAAAACCCTGTAAAAAGAAACATAATAAGAACACAAAAAGAAATCTAGTACAACCAAAGCTAGCAATAGTTAATAAAGTTACCATTAATATTCCAGGGCCTATGCAACCAACACCAAATCAAAAGGTAAACTATCAGGCCTAATCTCCTCCTTCAAATTACAATAACAACACTCGGACGAATCAAGGGCAAAATCAACAACATCATCCTTCACAAAAATTTACACTCTTAGTTGAGTCTATAGATTCCCTATTTGAGCATCTATGTGTGGCCAAATAAATTACTCTACCTGAGATCCAGCCTATAGATCTAAATAAACTAAATTCCATGGGATATCATGAAGATCTATATTGTAAGTAGCATAGGCAGAATGGGCATGATGTGCAAATGAGCTACTCATTCAAACACCTAGTACTAGAAATGATTGATAAGAATTATCTTCAAGTTGATAACCCTCTTGTAAAAAACAATCAACATATAGGTATCTTTAAAGACCCATTGCCCATTCACAAGGTCTAGGTAAATCAAGCAACACATGTAAATGAGGTCCATATGACACCCCCTCAACAAGGGTTTGTTGGGATGGTTAGCATCATGACAAGGAATATGCATTATCCAAATCAAGTTGCACCACTTGTAGCTTCAAATGACATTACCTCCATGTCATAGCCTTTACCACCTCTAGTACAAAGCCTCTCACCTCATCCAATGGTCACCATATAAAGTAATATTGCTAAAAGCTTGCAAAAAACATCAACTCAACTCTCTATCTACGAGATTATATAACAATATACACCTCATCGATAAGCTCTTATGGAGATCCTTAAGTCAATTTAAATGCAACCCCAAGAGTCTAACTCTTTTATCAATTTCATGGGACACGCTCAGTAGTGCAAAGAGCTAGTAATCATATTTTATGAACATGAACTCAAACCAATATCAAATGATGGGGTTGATCCTCCCTTACACATCATTGCATGTGTAAATCAAACACCTTACAAAAAAGTTCTAATTGACACTTGTTCTTCAATAAATATCATCACCACAAATGTTCTCCAACTTCTAGGTCTTCTATCATCCCATATTGTTGCATCCACATATACTCTTCGAGCATTCAATGATACTCTATGCTCAATGATTGGCACTATAGTCTTACCTATTTATGTGGTATGCAAAACCATACCAACATTTTCATGTCCTAGAGGGTGCAATGGCTTATAATATATTGTTGGGAAGATGTTGAATTAGGGACATAAGTGTGTGCCATCCATATCTCACCAATGTTTGAAGTATGCTCATGAAGGACAAGTACATGTTATCTCCATAGACCTTGAGCCCTTCAAATACTTCAACTTGGTACAACTCATCCCTAAGTTGATCTTACCATCAACTCATTTGGACTTCCAACCAAATACATTCATTCAAGGTTTGACTTCATCATTATTGCATTCCATTGATCCATTACCATCTTCTATACCATCATCATCAAATGCACCTTTAGATATACCTTTATCATGATCAAATCATCCATAGAGGAACATGTTGAAGAGGTCTATTTATGATATCCCTCCAACCATATCTACCATTTCCAAAAAAGAGATTCTTAGTCTAGTATACGAGGAACCACCTCATGAGGTAAGCAGGGAATCATCTAAAGCCTCACTTCTATCTCCTCCATCCTCATCATTGCAGGTCACAGTCCATATGGGTACTATGTTTTTGTACCTCTAGGCATACCTCCCAATCAAACAAACTTCATATATGGGGGTATTTAATATGACACATAACCATATCCTCAAAAATAAGAGAATGAAGAACCCTTTTCTGAGGATATCAATTATATATCTAATCCCAACTATGCCATGCAATATCTCTATCACTACCATTGGCATGGCTATGGTTTGGGGTTGTATGAACAAGATATTCATCTTCCTTGACATCTGTAATATCAAATGCCATATGATAAATTTGGATTAGGATACAACAAGTCTATGTCTCTTGATATTCTCATAGATAGTTTAGAGCACCTAGATCTATATTATAAGGATGAGCTTGCACATGATACTTATGATAATATTAATCATGTCCACTCTTTAGGGGATTATTTCCCCAAAAATATGATAGATCAAGAGATATCTCATGATTTCACCTGATCTTATGAAGAAGGTGAAGGTTCACATACTCTTCCATATGATAATGAGGAAGACGATCAAGGTCCCCCTTATGAATGGACAACTGATGATGAATTAGATTATGGTGTAGCACCTATTAACTCCCCTATTTTATATGAATAGTATGATAAGATCATCCCATTGGATGATGAAGAAGAGTTATATATTTGTGTGTTTCCATTACCACATCCCATCTGGCAATAGTTTCTTCCATTCGAGCAAAAAGTACATCCCCTTACACATTTACCACCTCTGATATTTCCACATCCAATGCAACCAACTCCACAAGTATTGTGACAACCTCTTGTCAATAGACCCAATCACCCATCCAATGATGATCATCCATCCATCCATCCATAGATATGATTTCCAAAGGTACCCATAAACTATTTGGTCACCCAAAAAGTCCCAAAGGTACCTATAAACCCTTTGGTCACCCAAAAATCCCCAAAGGTACCCATAAACCCTTTGGTCACCCAAAAATCCCCAAAGGTACCCATAAATCCTTTGGTCACCCAAAAATCCCCAAAGGTACCCATAAACCCTTTGGTCATAAAAAAGAGTCCCAAAGGTACCCATAAACCCTTTGGTCATCCAAAAAGCCCCAATGGCATCCACTAAGCCCATTGGTCAAATGTATATATACATATATTAATCAAAATACAAAAAAATCATTAAAATAACAAAAATTAAAAAAAAATGCATTACATTTCATATTGTTGCATTATACAATCATTTGTATTAAGCATACCCATCATTGCATTTTTCATTATAGATTTGCTCATACATGTCTAGCATCAGGTCTGTACACTAGCCATACTTCAAAATAAACTCCATCAAAAGTCATTATTAACACCCATATACATTACAATTATCATTTCCATCCACATTCCCTATCTTTCATATTTGTGTTTGTTTCCCTTCACCTAGTCATTTGTTATAAGGCATCATTAGGATTTTTGGTCACTCATCCATCTCTAGTTTTCTTTTCATATTTTTTAGAAAGCTATCCTGATTTTTAGAAGGTAAAGTCTTGCTTTAATTATAACTTGTATACATCATAATCCCAACACATTCTCACATTACTAAATCTAAGTTTTGCACAAGGAAATATTAAACCTACAAAGTGGTCCTTGTTACCTTAAGCAAAAATTTTATTTTGCTCATCCCCCTATGTGCATGGATCTAAAATACTGATAATTGACAAAAGAAAATATTCTCCCTACCCAAAGCAATAAAAATCCCTTACCCCATGTCAAATATGGGAAAGTATCCAAAGAGAAACAAATACAAAAGCAAAAATTTCCCCCCAAAAAATATATAAGTGGTTTTCACCACTAACAAAAGCAAAAAGTAAAATAAATAGTGGTTCTCACCACTACCAAAATCCCTTGCTCACCAAAAAAAAATGAGAAAATCCCTGGAGAAATTCAAAAATAAAAGAAAATAAGGGAGTACTGAACTTGAATCCCTGGAATTCTTAGCATTTGATAACCATGAGGTGATACTCATTACAGGTTGGGTGGCATCAATCATACCTCACAATGGTGGTATCCTTATGCATGATGATATTTCTATCACATTAGTGAAATTATTTTGTATAGACTAATGTCAGATTACAAATGAGCTAGCTTTTGGTAGACTGTATTACCTATGATCTAATCCAACTATGTACAAAAATTAGGATCATGATACTCGTAGGGTGATCTTCAGTACAGATGGGATGCATAAATCTATTTTGGCACTGGGGTAACATTATGCATTATTATAGCAATGAACTCACATGCACACACAAGGATATTGAACATCTTGATCATCCTAGCATATTTATACCTTGCCAAAAAGTCTTGCATAGTTAATATATAACTTTTGACTAGTTCACTAGAGTGTTTGAGTCTCATGAAAATCTCAAGGAAATTTTGTAACATCTTACTATTCATTCCATTCCATACCATTTTATCACATGTTTGTCAGTTTACATTTTCACAATCCATTACATAATCTTATGATAATGTTAAAATGAATCGATGAATTTTGTAGAGTCTATGGTGCTAGCATCTATTGTATCAAATAGTATTCATAATTTATTAGTATAGATTAACAAATCATCCATTTCATTATGCATACACACATGTACATATCATAAAATAACATTATATTACAATACATGCATCCATGATAAGCATACATAAAATCATCAATAAAGTAAACATAAGCATCTCATACATCTAATAAAGTATTAAGGCAACACATGATGATAATAAAACAAATCATATATATATATGGTGTAAAAATATACATCATAACCCAAAAAAACCCATAGGTTACAATCAAGTGGGTCCTCAGACCTCATACCCCCAAAATCCAAAAATAACCATAGATTCTCAAAAGCTATAGTTACACAATACTGGCACCATGACTCTCACCACCACCCTTTATCGTCGCTCATTGAGAGCTCCCATATCTACTACCCCATTTTCTATCTAATCTCCTCACATATCTAGGATCCCCCATCCTCATAGATGATTTCCTCATACCACTCCTCCTACTCTACTGGGACCCACTAGTAGAAGGATGATATGGTAAGCACCCTCTAAGATGCGCTACCTCATAATTCAAATCTTGTGTGTATGATAACTCCTCTCAACGATGAGCCTAGTAGTCATCCAGTAAATAGCCTAGATACCTCATCACTTCCCAACTCCTCCTGGCTCAAGCCCCCTACTCTAAATTGTGATCAAAGAGCAACTATCTCTGACACCTACCCCTCAATTAGTGATACCTACCTCTCAATATTTGCCTTAATAGTCTACACTTGTACTTGTAGGAAAGCCCTCTCCTTTGTGTAGTCCCTCCACTCTTGTCTCCCTCTGATCAACTTACCTTATAGCTCAGAAATAGTGGCATTCCTTACTATCAACTATGCCTGCACTCCTTGATAATTAAAATCATCCTCATCATAATCATCCTACTGATCCTCCATATCCATGTTCATCCACTCAACATCTATCCAATGATGCACATGTTGCTCCCTTAATTCTATCTTCTCATCCTATTGCTCACCTAATTCTAGCTCCTCCTCATCTAGAGCCTCAGTTGAAGCCTCATATAGAGCCTCCCCATGAGCTTCCTCTATTGTTGCATCTATACCACCTCCTAGTAGTCCCTCCCCTCACCACTAGTGTATCACCCACTAGGATTAATACTCTATTGTGGTCCTTACATCATCTACAAGATCTACCTTCTCTCCAAATGCCTCCATGATAGGCCAAGTGTTCTCTCATATGCATGGTGTTGGTAGATCACTGTATTGCTAGTTAATCTATGGCATAGCCCAAACTACCACATCACTCTTTCTCAATCCTGTGTTGACCCACTAACCATCTCCCTCACCATACCCATCAAAGCTGCACCTTAGCTTCAAGCCATGTTGGACAATCTTTGTATGGTCTCCAAGTAACCTACTATACCCTGATCTATGTAAATAAATATGCATAGTGATCAATCATACTAGTATAAGTATGGCTTTGACCCCTCTCCCGATCCCATTGCCATAGGATCCCATATCCTATATCCACATCCATGAGTTGTGCTTGCATCATCCAAGGTAGTCCCCATAGCTGATCCACAACAATGTGCTACCATCCCCACACATGCAATAGAAAGCTACAACCCAATCCTTTTGGTCCACGATAATGGATCCCGTACAACTCATCATAAAGCTATGCTAGCAAAGTAGTACCATATGCCATCACTAATGGCCTCTCTATGGTAGACTCCACCAGTGAAAATATTAACTCCAAAAGGTTCCAAGGGAACCTGGATCCTAATGAGTCTATCATCAACATGTTGGAGATAAGTGTCATCAGAAAGGCATGTCTCATAGTCAAAACCTCTACCTCATACCATAGCTCCACTAGGATGCCTCTACTAGGTAAGTCTCATTATGACTCATTCCAGTCCTCTCAAAAGTATCTCTACAAAATATTATCTCTAATATCCTAATGAGTAGACATAATCAGATTCCCCTATATCAAAATACACAAAATCTGATAGATATCCTCTAACATCACTATCATCTCCCGAGTTGGTAAGTGGAAGTTGTTCATGCGAGGGTCTAAAAAATCTATAAAAGCCATTAGGTAGGCTCTGTCTCCCATAACTGGCCCTAATTGTGTTGTAGACATCGAAAAGTCACACATTGTCCCTCTCCCCATCTCCACGGTTAATTAATGTGCAAAACCATTGAAAATTGCATAAATTGACCCAAAAACACTATTCATCACCATTAGCCCCTTTGGGCTAGCTAAGCCCCTTCCTACGCTTAACCCTAGGTCCTCATGTGACCTCATGCCAACTCAACTAAGGTTGAAACCTTCACCATGGTCAAAAACCACTTTATGGTCAAAAAGTCAACATTTTGGTCTAATTGTGCTTTATGGCTAATTCCTTAATTAATTAGATCTAATCTTGATTTAATTAAAATCCTCCACCTCACCTAGTCTACTTTGACTAGCCTAGCCTCCCACCTCACCTAGCCTAGCCTATCCTAGCCTTGCCACCTCTCATCCCAAGATATTTCTCCATATCACACACCCCTGGGTCATTAATGCAAGATGGAGACTTTTGCACACAAAAATGATTAATTAATGCTAAGATATTTCCATAAAGGTGAATATTAATTGCAAATTGATATTTATCTCTAATCATCATTACTTTTGGATGGGTGAGGGATTCTCTCACCCAACCTCATTTATGACCCAGGACACCTCAGGGGACACCTCTTTGGTGGACACCTCACCATAGCCACCTCATAGGGGACACCTCATCCCCTTTCTCTCACCCTGGCCCACTCTATAAATAGAAGGCCATTTTCACCATTTTGATGATCACAACTTTTACATACCGAAACTCTATTGAAATCACCATAACCATTGCAATCAACACACATCCATCTCACATCCATCATACGAACATCATAATCAGTTTGTCTCTTGCATAATCCCATTTTGTGAGTGAGATAGGTTGATTTCACCATCAAGATTTGTTGTTTAGAAGTTCTATCGGATAAAGTGCACATAAGGAACCAATCAAGAGTATCCAGGGACCCTATCTGAGCAATCCAGCTTCAAAAGGGCTGGTTCACACCTCACACGTGCGAACCTCCTGGTTCACACCCTAGGAGTGTGAACCTCTGTAATTGACATCATAACCATTCGGATAGGTAAGAATAGCTTAGTTTATTGTTTTATGCTAGGTTTTTATAATGTTTAATTTCATGTTTTGAGTAGTTTTAATGAGTCTTTTGTCTTCATAACTATGGGGTTTGACTGAGGTAGACCCCCCAATGCACTAATAGGATTTTGTAGGTTTATAGGTCTAGAAAAGCTCAAGGAATCCCAACAAGTGGTGGTAGAGCAAGAAGCCCACCTTCATCGAGGAACCCAAAAGGATTAATCTTGCTATCTTTGTACCACATATGAAAGAGGCTTCCTAAGGGAAGACCCTATTGTAGCCTTCAGGGTAAAATTGTAAAAGGATATCATCTCTTGTAACCCTTTTATGATTATCAATACAAATATAGCATATTCCATGATATTTGAATGAAGTGTTATGGTGTCTTTTTGTTAGTTTCATTCTGGCATGCCTAGTGGGACCTCCACCAAGCATAAGCTTAATCACCTTCTAACAAAAATTATGGTCTGTTTTGTATGGTAGGTAGTTTTCATCTTTGAAGAACACCACAAACCAAAAATGCCCTAAAGAACACCTCAGGCCACACCACAAAAGGTTCATTGGTGCACCGGTGAGCTTACAAAGAGAGTAGTGAGTACACACTTGGGCGTGTGGATTCCCCAATCTACCTCAAACTACTACTTGATACCTAGGTATTGGTTTAGACACCCACAACCAATGGCAAGGTAAGTCAGGGGAGGTTAAGAGCCTCATGTTCCTAGGGATTGCATGCCCTCATACCTAGACCACAAATTGTCTCTTGCCATGATGTATGCAAGGTTAAAGCATCCTTGTATCTTTCGACACCAAATCAGTAGTTAATTTACTTTTTTTCATTTATTTACTATAAGAATTTATGAAATATTTGTTTTTTTGGTTGTCTTGCTATACTTAATTTGGGTTTTTGGAATCTTTTGTGCAGGTACTTGTACTCAAAATACTCCAAGGACATCAAAATCATCACCAGGACCCCAAAACTAGTCAGCTCTATCTTCGGATCCTGGTTCACATGGTAGGAGTGCGAACTCCTCAGTAGAAGATAGGTTCACACCCTAGGAGTGTGAACCTCCCAAATTCACATAGTCTTGGACCAGAGAGCATAGTGGAGACGTTTACACTCACCTGGATGCAGGTTTTGTGTCAAAATATTTAAATTTTCTCTATTCTGAAGCTAATCTAACATGTTGAGCTACAAGTTCCACAAGCATCACACATTCTTGTTTGTTTTAGCTAGAATTTTCAATCACTTTCTAGTATAGCTTCACATTTTAGTCATTTATTTCCAATTCATTTCCCTTCAAAAGCAATTAATTAGATTTACCTTTTGAAAATCAATAGAGTAAATTTAATTTTGTGCAAATCACTTAATTAGCTTTCCATTTCACAAGTCAATAGCTTAAATTTGTTTTTGCACCCCAACCAAGTAAATAGATTTGTTTTGAAAAGGCACTCTAGCATAGTTTATTTTGAAAAGGCACTTAATCTAGATTTGCTTCTAAAATAGTACCGCACAAACAAACACCACACACTCACGTTCCATTTAAATGGTGTAAGGCACTGGGTTTCATCTCCAGCCTGAATTGGATTTCATCACCAATTCAACACCAGAGTTTAGTGAGGTCTGGGATTACTCTCCACTGGCTCACCTCCGGATTAGTCACCATAGTTCCCCCCAGGTGGATCATTCCGGCATTAATACCTAGCTGGTCCTTCCCACTTTGAGTGTTGGTTATCCAGAATTCATCACTGGAAGGTACCTTCAGAGTGGGTAGTTTTAGAAAGCCCCTTTACCATAGGGCTTTTCAAATAATTAGTGGGTACTATTTTTATTACTGTGGGTGCCTTAAACATGAGGGTTAAGTGAAAGCATGGGTATGCCGGTAGCACCACATTGACAGCGCGACCTCTCTTCGTGAGAGTTTATTTGACTCATTAGAGCATTTTGAGTCTCCCCCTTTTGGATATCATTTTACTGTACCGTATTCCATCTAGGTAGCCACTCACCCATTGGAAACATAGTTCTATTTTGTGCACCTTTGGGCATTGCAAAAGGTTCTGTGCTACGACATACCTGATTCATATTAGAAGATCACCCACTACCCAGATTTTACTACTAGGTCATATATTCTATCATCAAAACACACAAAAAAACCAAAAATAAAGAACTTTTGCTTTTTGTTGAGTCTCGAGAAAAGTGGTTACAACAACACATCAAACGTGCTATAACTCACTTACAGATTGTTCCATAGTTTCATTACCATGATTTTCACTGCATAACTTATTTTTAGGTGATTTGCACCCCCAACATGATCATCCTACACTCAAGCTTATTTCACATGATTCTATGTAAAAATCTAGCATTCAGGCTATCATACTGATTCACACAGGTTTCTACAACATAGAGAGGGTACACACAACACAGATTTCACCCTCTGCTACACTTTTGGGTGGTCCACACCCTAGAGTGTGAACCTTTTTGGTCTGCACCCCTAGACTGTGAACCTATTTTTTAGGTTCCAGATTGCACATACAACACACAGAGACACATACTACACATTTTGGCCTTCTTTTTCATTTTGGGTGGTCCACACCCCTAGAGTGTGAACCTATTTGGTCCACACCCCTAGCCTACGAACCTATGTTTCTATCACCAGAGAGTATCCCGGTCAATCACAAATAGTTTCGAGTTCACCTTTCACTTCTGTTGATTGTTATCCCACTTCTTGCATATCTTACCATGCCGGTTACGCATAGTCAAATGCATGAAGCACTTCATCATGCTATCGAGGCTGCCCAATGGACTGTTCTTACCATAGGGGCCTCTTCTTCTCAGACCATAGATCCACCTTTCGAGTCTGAGCAGGTTTCATCCCAAGTTGCACCTGATTTATTGATGGGGCCTTCCACTCCTAGGGCTAGTCCTACATCCCACATGGCATCTCCTACACCATCTCACTTCCTAGATGAGAATCTCGAAGGGCCCCCTCCCTTAGAGGATCTCTCTTCATCCAATCCTCCATCTACTTTCTGCCAGCATGTCATCTACACCTCTCCAGGTCACCCCATACCAGTTATGGTGGTAGAGGAGCTCACTCCCCCTCCTTCACCATCCTCCACTCATCCTTTCATTGATCACTCTTCCCACCCCCTTTTGGGTGATGATGTTGTCATTTCCCAAATCACCATGGATGTTGTTACCACTATACAATCAGTCGGTATGATTTCCACTCCTTCCTCCACACCATCTTCATCATAGATACTGGTATCTCAGTAGGCCTCATCCAGTCACCCACCTTCATCTCAGCCTCCATCCTCTAGTCCACCAACATATTATTCACACCCATCTCAGGGTTACCACACCGCTTCACCAGGTCTCACACACCCCTCCATCCAAGATTTTCCACCACCTACATCCTTCACCCCACGACCACCGCCACCCACCTCATAGTTCACCACATTTCCACCTACCAGCTATCCCCCATTTTCCACCTATGGTCCTCCATCTGTGCCTCCCAATACATTTTGGCTACCCCCTCCTCCTTCATATCGACCACCTCCATTGCACCCCACCTATCAAGGCATTCCCCCTCGCTATTTTATCCAACTAGATTCTTTGTTTGCTACCCCATCCGCTCCACCTCAGTCCTCATCCATACCACCCACTGCTTCCCAATAGTTTTCCTTTCACACATCCACTTCTATTCCACCCCCTTCTTCCACACCTCCAACCTTTTTTACCACCCCACCCACATGGTCATCCACTACTACTGCTCAGGTGCAACCTACTTTTTAGTATGTATAACAGCAATAGTAGATGCCCATGCCTGGCCAGTCACCTCCTGGTTACTATGATGCACAACAACAGTAGTAGATCCTGATTCCTGGTCCATCACCCCCTGGATATTATGACCCATCATAGTAGCCACCACCTATGTCCCAGGCTTCATACATTTCACCTCATCCATCTCAGGTTCCTGTCCCATAGTACCACTCGATGTCAGCACCTACTCCATAGTAGGATGCTTACTATCAGTAGTGGGAGGAACAACAGTTATAGTATCCACCACATTTGGATTACACGTAGGCCTCATCATAACCACCTCCTACATCCACACCACCCCCTCCATTTCTCGCTCCTCCTCAAACCACTACCATGCTCTCTAGCGAGTTTCAGGCCATGCAAGAGTAGCTGCATGCTTTGGATCTATGTACAACTGGTTATGGGCCTCAAAAACCCACATATGATGAGTTATGCAATGAACCAATTCACCCATATATTCCTATCCATCCTTATCCTTACATATTTGAGATTCCCAAATTTGATAAATTTAAAAGTAAGGAGGATCCTAGAGAGCACCTAAATAATTACCATTTCTCCTATTACCAATTGCATGAAAGTGATCCCCTTATGCTTCGTACCTTTGCCATGTCACTTGGAGGTCAAGCATTAGATTGGTACAACCATTTACCTCGCCATAGCTTGTATACATTTGAGCAGTTGGCCAATATTTTTCTTGAACATTTCGCTATCAACATCAAAACCAAGCTTACCTTGTCTGATGTGTATGCTTTACATCAGTGGGATGATGAGCCTATTACTAATTTTGTCACCCATTGGAGAGTGGTCCTTCATGATCTCACCTTCCCTCTCCCACCTTCAGAGCTCATCAAACTCTTCGCCAAGAGTTGTCATAAACAAATCTCCCAAACATTGCAGATACATCAGAGTCGGACATTTGAGGAAGCCATTTCCCAAGCCAAAGTTATCGAGGACATCAAGGTCCATACGAGAAAAATCAAGTTGCATCAAAAACAATCCTACCCCACCAATTACCATTACAATCACCCTCCATATGTACCACCTACCACACGACCCCCTCAAACCAATCAGGTTCTTCTCAATTCTCCATATCCACCGATGCAAGTGGCATCTACACAAGCTCCACAACCCACTCCCCCATGATCTCCTCAAAATCAATATCAATCCAATCCTCCACTTCTTCCCACTCCACAAAAAAACAACCCCCCACCACAATCCAATCCATACCAAGGTTGCAATCCATGTCCACCTCGCCCTCCATGCAATTGGACACCTTTATCTGAGCCCATGCCCACTCTATTTCATCGATTAACTGAGGGGGGCCTCATCCACTTGCCAAATGTCCAACCTCTTGATCCAAATCACCCTCTCCCATGGGACTACAATCCATAAGCCTTCTATGATTATCATCGACAACATGGCCATACCATTGATTCATGTCATATATTTCACCATGTTGTCCAAGACCTTATTGATCGAGGCGCTATTCAGGTCTCAAACCCCCTTGCACCACAAAATCAAAATTTGGGGATATATCAAAATCCCTTACCCGAGCATGGGGGTAATCCACCTCAAAATGATCCATGCTAGGTTAATCATGTCAATCGAGATCCTTCCCAATAGGGTTTTGTGGGTATGATCAATATCATCACTCGTAATCAATGTTATCCACCCCCTACAACCGCTCAACAACCCTCCACATCACAACAACCACCCATCACAACCTCAATCATCACACCACCAATTCCCCCACCCCCTCCATGGAATGTCATCACCATCCATGGTAGTCTTTCTCACCAACTCCGTACTACCCCTACAAGGTTATCCATTTATGACCTCCTACAACAATCCCAACCTCATCGTGAAGCTCTCGATTCTATCCTCCGCTCTCTCGATCTTGACACCCATAATGTAGATTCCTTTGCCAAATTTGTTGGCAATGTTCAGAGATGCCTACAACCTTCTATCAGCTTCCATGACCATGAAATTATAGAAGTTGTAGGTGAGGGAGTGGATCCCCCATTACATATTCAAGCCTCCATCAATATCATTACCTATAAACATGTTCTCATTGATACTGGGTCATCCATCAACATCATTTCTACTACCGCATTGAACCACCTTCATCTTCCTCCTTCTCATATTGCCACACCATCCATGGATCTTCGAGCCTTTGATGGCTCTATGCATCCCACCATTGGCACTATTGTCTTGCCCATCAAGGTAGGTGCCAAAACCATTTCCACTCTCTTCCATGTTATCGAAGGTGAGATGCAGTATAACATCCTGTTAGGATGACCTTGGATTCAGGACATGCAATGCATCCCTTCCACACTTCATCATTGTATCAAATATGTTCATAATGGATTAGTCCACTGCATCCCTATCGATGGTGATCCCTTCGAATTCTACAATATCATCAACCTTCCACCTGGTCCATCCTTATCATCTACGCAATTCACCCCTATTCCATGTCGCACACTCGATAACACCTATCCTCCATCATCACAACCACCCCCTGCACCCAATCTCAGCAATATTACCTCCACTTCATCCAATCCACCTCAACCTCCACCACAACCACCTGCTCCTAATTTCTCCCATAGTGCTTCATCATCCTTCACACCCCCACCATTCACCTTTTTTGCTATGCCAACCCCACCACCCTCATCCAACCCCACACCTATCCTTCCTATGCCACCTCCATCTACTCACTACTTTATGCCATGATCAGCATGGGTGCACATGGTCCCCCATTCATCCAATCCCTCTCCTTCACCTACATCCCAATTTGCCCATGCTAATCATCCCATTTTTGGATCTCCAATCGAATGCTATGAGTGGGCACAATGTGCTGCTCGACTTGATGACCAATTAGCCCAATCTACCTATACTGATGCACATGCATCGCCCAAGCACTCCACCTCCACCTACTCCACCATCACCACCACCACATAGGGGGTCCTCTCCTCCACCCGAGCATCCTGATCCTCCCCATGTTTCTATCCACATGACCACACCTGGTCTTGGTGAGTATAACATTATAGATTCTCGAGTTTCACCATCCACTTTCCAAACCACCCATGATTTTGGCCGACCTCATGATGTGCCCTTGACTATTGGGGTAGTAGTTCCTCTTGGTCCTCCCAATAATTCCATGAAATTTGTATATGGGGGACTTGATTCATCCGTAGATCCTCCAACACCTCCACCACCACAAACCAGATTTTATGGTAATCTTAATCACATGTCTAATCCTCTTTTTTCCTGGAAATATCTGCATCGATATAACTAGCATGGGTATGGCCTAGGGAGATATGAACAAGGATGTCATTCCTATATCAGTCCTCCCACTCACCTTCCCATCGATCGATCTGGAGTCGATTATAATCTAGCCACTATTCACAATCTTGAGCATGACTTTCAAAATCTGGATCTTAATCCTCCTGATCTCTTACCTGATGAGGAATTTGAACCTACTATGCCACCTGATAGCTCTTCTCCTCATTCCATAATTGATATACCATCCATATTATTTCCACCCTCTCCACCCCATGAGCCCCTTTCACCATAGGAAGTTGAAACCCTTGTCTACCACTTCACCTATCTTGCCATTGATCCATCTGCACCTATCGATCCATCCTTACCATTTGATCCCTCCTTACCTACCAATTTCCCACCTTATCGATCCATCCTTACTAGTCGACTCCTCCTTACCTACTACTTCACCCTTGCCTACCAATCCATCCTCCCCTCCCTCTCCATCACCCTCCTCTCCACCTTCTACTCCATTCATCCCCATTCATGAGACCATCCCATCTCGATACCAAATTTCTCGTTCACCTTCGCCACCTGTGGTATTGAATCCTAGTCGCCACCAATCAATTCCTGATTTCTTCCTATCCTCTTCCGATTCTTCAAAACCTTCCTCACCTACCTCCTCAATCTATAGTGCATCGGTCAACATGATTTTCATTGACCTATATGCCCCCCTTCACTACCCGAATCAGCCTCACTACACACCACCTCCTATTGATGATTTCATCAATTTTGATGATATCTCCTCCATCCCATCCATCGCTGATTTCCTTCCAACACCACACATGCTCCACTCTGCTAATGCACCTTTACCTACCATCCCACCTCACCTACCATGGATCAATCATATAGATATTTATCTAGATGATGAATTCTAGCTTCCTGAATCCATCGATGACCTTCACCTCATTCCTACACCCGCTCAACTTTATGATGGTTCTCACATGCTTGTTGAGGATACCATTGAAGTTGACATTGGCAATGATCTGGAACACCCTCACATCATCTACCTTACTACCAGTTTATCCGAAGAAGAGCGTGTCCTTTATACCAATTTCCTCAGGTCCTACATTAAGGTGTTTGCATGGTCCTATACGGATATGCCCGACCTTGACCCATCATTAGTCGTGCACAACCTTGTCTTGGATGACACTGCCAAACCTGTCCGACAAAAGTTGCATCGCATGCATCCCACCATTGCACTTATGGTTAAACAGGAGTTACAAAAACTCCTTGATGTTGATTTCATAGTACCTATCGATTACCTTGAGTGGGTTTCAAACATGGTTCCCATCGGAAAACCCAAAGGGGGTATCCGCATTTGCACTGATTTTAGGGATCTTAACAAAGCTTGTCCCAAAGACAATTTTCCACTCCCTAATATCGACACTTTGGTCGATGCCATAGCTGGACATGAAATACTGTCACTCATGGATGGTTTTTTAGGTTATAATCAAATTCATGTCAATCCTATAGATCAACACAAGACCTCTTTCATGACCCCCTGGGGGACCTTTTGTTACAAGGTTATGCCATTCGGCCTCAAAAATATTGGGGCAACTTATCAATGTGCCATGACCTACATATTTCATGATATGATGCATAAAACTATTGAAGACTACGTTGATGACCTCATAGCTAAATCCAAAACTCGTGGTCAACATCTTGAAGACCTACGTCAAATATTTGATCACCTATTAGAGCATAATGTCCGATTAAATCCAAAGAAATGCGTCTTTGGTGTCACCACTAGAAAAATATTGGGTTTCATCATTTCACAAAAAGGCATTGAAGTAGATCCCACCAAAGTCCAAGCCATTCTTGACATGCCTCCCCCTACAAACCTCAAGCAATTACATGGCTTACAAGGAAGGATCCAGTCCATCCGGTGATTCATCACCCAACTTTCTAACAAGTGCCAACCATTTAATCATCTTTTACAAAAGGGGGTCCCATTTAAATGGGATAGTAAATGCCAAACCACATTTGATGCCATCAAATCCTACCTCACATCTCCACCCATCCTCATTCCACCCCATCTCGAATGCCCATTCCACTTATACATTTCCACCATCGATGTCGCCCTGGGCACACTTTTGGCTCAAAATAATGAACACGACCAGGAGCAAGTTGTATACTATATCAGTCGTACATTGATTGATTATGAGACATGATACGCTTACATGGAAAAACTTTACCTTGTCATTGTCTTTGCCACACAAAATTTGTGACACTACATGCTTAGCCATACTACCTACGTAGTTTCCCATGATAATCCTCTCCACTACATGATGAGTAAGAGCTACCACAATAGCAGAATGGCCAAATGGATCATGCTCCTCATGGAATTTGATCTCAAATTCATAATTCAAAAATCCATCAAAGGCCAAGTCATTGTTGATCAGCTAGTCGAGGCTCCATTACCAAGTGATGCACCATTGCTTATCCAACTTCTCGATGATTCAGTATTTCATGTAAGTGAAGTCGAAGAACCAGTAGAGCCTGAATCCACTACTGAATTAACCTTGTTCTTTGATGGCTCTCATTGCACACACGTTGGGGGTGTAGGAATAGTCTTTTTCACACCACAAGGGGAACCTCTCCCCTTTTCTTTCAAGTTAGGCTTTCCATGCACCAATAACAATGCTGAGTATGAGGCTCTTATCCTTGGCCTAAAGCAAGCACTCTCCATGCACATTCATCACCTGGACATATTTGGAGACTCCCTCCTCATAGTGAATCAAATCAAGGGAGAATGGCAATGTCGTTGCCCTATCTTGCAACAATACAAATAGGTAGCTAAAGATTTATTGGCCCAATTTGAGTGGTATGACATCACTGCTACCCCATGCTCCACAAACCATTTTGCCGACACCATGGCCTCCCTAGGCTCACTCATTCCACAAAACCCACTTTCTGACACCACTCACGTGTCCATTCACACCCTTTTCCATTCTGCCATTTCCACCAATCCACCTTCTCGTGATGATGGCATCAATATCATCGAAGTTACATCCACATGACCCATGGTTTTCCCAAGTTAAGGATTACATCAAGCTCGATATCCTACCACCTGATTTAAATCATACTCACAAATGAGCTTTTAAATTATGTGCTATTCACTACACATTGCTAGGTGATATCCTTTACAAGCGAAGTTATGATGGCATCTTACTGCATTGTCTTGAGCCTTTCGAAGCCCAACGCATTACTCAAGAGGCTCATGATGGTACTTGTGGTGGCCATTTTAGTGGCATGGCCATCACCAAATGCATTTTATGAATGGGTTATTACTAGCCCACAATGGAGCATGACTGTTGTGCCTATGTTAAAAAGTGTGTCAAATGCCAACATCATGCCAATCTTACACACTTACCTTCTCAGGCTCTCCAACCTATTCAATCAATCTGGCCTTTTTCACAATGGGGCCTGGATCTCATCAGAAAAATCACTCTTGCATCATCTACCAACCACAAGTTCATCATTACCACAACTCGAGTACTTTACGAAATGGGTTGAGGCCATTCCTCTAGTTCAAATGATCGGTCCCAAAATTGTTGATTTCATCACTCAACACATCATTTGTCATTTTGGCATCCCATCAAAAATCATTACTGACAATGGTACACCATTCAAGAATAAGAATGTGCACACTTTATGCAAAAAATTTAACATCCAACACAACTTTTCTACTCCATACTACCCCTAGGGTAATGGTCAAGCTGAAGCAACCAACAAAACCATCATCGCCATTCTTCACAAAACCATTGCAGAGTCACACCATGATTGGCACAATCAAATACCTTTAGCATTATGGGCATATCAGACTAGTATTCAAACTCCAACTGGGGCAACCCCATTCTCTCTTGTCTATGGTGCTGAAGCCATCATGCCTTTGGAGCTTGAAATACCATCCTTAAGGGTTTCCATGCAAGAATTCATTGATGATGACATGACTCATCAAGCTCGATTCGATCAATTGACCCTTTTATATGAACGCCACATTCATGCCATTGAACACATGCATGTTTATCAAGACCATCTTCGATGTGCCTATAATTCAAAGGTACACCAACATGAATTTCAAGTTGGAGACTTAGTCCTCAAAGAGAACCAACAGATTACTAGCCAACCACGCCATCTCCATGACAAATTTGCACCAAATTGGCTAGGCCCATACATGGTTACTCACAAATTTGGATCTGGGGCATATCATCTAGCTACGTTGGAAGGAATAGCCGAGCTTGAGCCCATTAACATTATTCATCTACGAGCATTTTATGCCTAGTTGTAGGCATTACAACTCATCATTACTTGTGTACATATGTATAAAAAAAAAAAAAAAAAACAACATCATCATTTTTGCGGTTCGATGGCACTAAGTTCACTTGCATATACATTTAAATCTACTTGCTCCATTTCTCTCCTCCCCTCCCTACTTCTTCTATAAATGAATGTTGTATGGTCATGCTTCGAGCGGCTACATACCTTTCATTGCCCCCTTTTTTTCTCTCTCCCTTTTCTCTTCTTTCTTATATTAACTTCTTCTAGTCACTTTTCAATGTTGTATGGTCATGCTTCGAGCGGCTACATACCTTTGATGGGTTTCTTTTATTTTCCTTCTTATACCCTCTTCTTCTTGTTACTTTTCAATGTTGTATGGTCATGCTTCGAGCGGCTACATACCTTTGATAAGTTTCAATTCTTCTCCTTTCCCCCTTCTATCTCTTCTTTTCTTCCTTCCATTCTCCATTTGCATACCACTCTTCCTCATACCCCATTCCATTTTCCATGACACTAGGGCAACCTTGTACATAAATACTTGTTTTTTGCATCCATATAGGCATCTGCATATATTCATTGTAAATAACATGCGAAAGGAATTAAAAATGCACATGCTAGCATGCCAAATTGATGTCCAAAACCCCTTTTCAGGAGACAGGATTAGAGCGATGTTTTGATTGCTTCGACCACAAATAGTTACATAATCAACCACCATCCAAATTTGGCATATTTCAGAAATACTTTTAGGCTTCCCTTGGTCACCTTGCTCTCTTTCTTGGACTTACATGCACGTCTTACATACTAATAACATTCTAGAAATGGGGTTGATTACGTTGCATGCCAACTGATGCTTAGCAAAAATTACTCCACTCATTAAATCATTCACATGATTTCTCTCGAATTAGAGGAATGACAAAAGGACAAGCCCTCCCTCTCCCTGAATAAAAATCCCTTGCTCTACAACTAATCTGAGCAAGTATCCCAAAAAAGAAAAAGAAATAATAATCCCTTGCTCTACATCTAATCTGAGCAAGTATCCAAAAAAAAATAGAGAAGAAGAAAAGAGAAACAAAAAGAGAAATGAGTACAACCCACACAAAGATAGTCATATCATAAGAGGCAGAAAACAAAAGGAAAGGCCTCGAGATATCATCAACTTGAATCCCTGTAGTCCTCTGGTCTTTACCAATGAGCTAGCATACAAGCTAAAGTTGGCATGCAGTTATAACCCACCCCATTCCAGAATGGTAAAATGAACATCACTTTCCACACACAAGTCCAGGATAGAGGTCTTGTATACCAAGATAGCCTCCAAGTGAGTCACGAAGTTTTGCTCAGTTAGTCAATGGGATTGATTTTACAAACTGTAATGTTCGAATCTCCTCATGACATTCCTCATATCCAACTTCCTTGGAATAATGGAATGGATCACATCATTTGAGTAATGTAACATAGTGGTGGAGTATTCCCGATGGGGAGGTGTTTTCTAGAGGTAAGAATGATTCCTAGGTTGATTCTATCCCAATTACCAAATCGAAAAGTATTCTAATCAACCGAACTACCCTCATACGAAATATCAAGTATTTGTATGGACCTTAATTACATACATTGTGTGATCTCAAATCGTACAGTATCCAAGATGGTATGATATTGCACTCAATAAAATTGACAGATATTTTTTTGTAAGCTGTCGAACACAATTTTGTAATCGTTCAAGCCAATTCACCAAAATTGACAAATCAGGTAAGTTCCTTCCAATCGCCTATTTTACCAAATCGGATAACAATATTTTGTATGATTTGCTACTACTCTGTACGGTTTGCCAATCTAGTTGTATGATTTTACCTTCCACTATATGATTTGCTCCATCTGTACAGTTTTACAAAACTTGAGCAAATCATTCACAAAACTGTCAAAATATAGCAAATCACTTTTTCTTCTTCTAGGAGGTGGATTTGCTGCCTACATCTGCCCTACCCTTTACTTGAATCAGCATCCTTGATGACTCATTCTACTTCTTCTACTGGGATTATAGTCTAGCTAATTCATCCTCCAAGTCCTTGACTTGTGTCTTGTACATTTCTCATTCATTTCTCTGCTTGGTTGCATAGCTCCCCATTTCGATGACTTTGGCTTTGTGAAGGTTAGCCTTATCATCAACAGCTTTCATGAAGTCCATTTTTTTTCCCATTTGGAGGTACTCTTTGTCAATTTCTCCTTCCATTGAGCTTCTACTCGGCCAGCCACCTAGAGTTCCTCATTCTTCTCTACAATGGTCTCCAAGTGGTGTTTGATATCAGCTTCTAGAGATCGAACCTGGTCTTCGTTGATCCTTACTTGATCTTGCTTCTCCAAGACCATCTCATTCAACTTATTTGATCCTTACTTGATCTTGATTCTCCAAGACTATCTCATTCAGCTTGCTTCTCTATTTTCCACCTATGGTCCTCCATTAGTGACTCCCAATACATTTAGGTTATCCCCTCCTCCTTAATATCGACCACCTCCATTGCACCCCACCTATCAAGGCATTCTACCTTAATATTTATTCCAACTAGATTCTTTGTTCGCTACCCCATCCACTCTACCTCAATCCTCATCTATACCATCCATTACTTCATAGCAGTTTTCCTTTCACACATCCACTTCTATTTCACCCCCTTCTTCCACACCTCTAGCCTTTTTTACCATTCTACCCACATGTGATCATTCGGGGAGAGGTCTGGCATAGGTTTCTAATAAAACCTTTGACGCAGCATAATAAAACAAAAACAATATGATTTTTATTTAATATTCGCCCCTCAACAACATTACACTTACATCATAGGCACCTGTATTTATATAGAGAAGGGGAAGAGGAAGGATGGAGGGATAAGGTGGTTGGAGAGATAAAGGGAAAAAGAATTGGAGGGATAAGGAGAATGGAAGGCATGGAGGAATAAGGATAAGGTAGAGGAGGGAATATAGGAGGAGGGTAGGGAGAATAGGAAATAGGAAAAATTAAAAATTGATGCCGACATATCTTGCCGACAAAACCTAGAAGTGTTTACACTTAGGACTAGAAAAAACTAGATTTTTCTAAGTCCTATTCACATTTGCAACAACATGGTCATCCACTAATAATGCTCAAGTGCAACCTACTTTTTAGTATGCATAGCAACAATGACATATACCTATGCCTGGCTAGTCCCCTCCTAGTTACTATGATGCAAAGTAGTAGTAGTAGTAGTAGCAAATCCTGATTCCTGGTCCATCACCCCTTGGATATTATGACCCATCATAGCATCCACCACCTATGTCCTAGGCTTCATATATTTCACCTCATCTATGTCAGTTTCTTGTCCCATAGTACCACTCGACATCAGCACCTACTCCATAGCAGGATGCTTACTATTAGTAGTGGGAGGAACAATAGTTACAGTATCCACCACATTTGGATTACACATAGGCCTCATCACAACCACCTACTACATCCATACCACTCCCTCCATTTTCTGCTCCTCAAACAACTACTATGCTCTCTAGTGAGTTTCAAGCCATGTAGGATAAGTTACATGCTTTGGATCTACATACAATTGGTTATGGGCCTCAAAAACCCACATATGACGAGTTGTGCAATGAACCAATTCACCCATCTATTCTTGTCCATCCTTAATCTTACATATTTGATATTACCAAATTTTATAAATTTAAAAGTAAGGAGGATCCTAGAGTGCACCTGAATAATTATCATTTCACCTGTTACCAATTGCATGGAAATTATCCCCTTATACTTCGTACCTTTGCCATGTCACTTGGAGGTCAAGCATTAGATTAGTAAAACTATTTACCTTGCCATATATTGTATATATTTGAGCATTTGGCCAATATTTTTCTTGAACATTTCACAATCAACATCAAAACCAAGCTTACATTATCTGATGTGTATGCTTTACATCAGTGGGACAACGAGCCTATTACTAATTTTGTCACCCATTGGAGAGTGGTCCTTCATGATATCACCTTCCCTCTCCCACCTTCAGAGCTCATCAAACTCTTTACCAAGACTTGTCATAAACAAATCTCCCAAACATTGTAGATACATCAGAGTCAAACATTTGAGAAAGCCACTTCCCTGGCCAAAGTTATCGATGACATCAAGGTCCATACAAAAAAAATCAAGATGCATCAGAAACAATCTTACCCCACCAATTACCATTATAATCACCCTCCATATGTACCACCTACCACATGACCACCACAAACCAATCAAGTTCTTCTCAATTCTACATATCTGCTAGTGCAAGTGGCATCTGCACAAGCTCCACAACCCACTTTCCCATGATCTCTTTGAAATCAATTCAAAGCTAATCCTCCACTTCTTCCCACCCCAAAACCACCTAATCTCCCACCTCAATATACTCCATACAAAGGTTGCAATCCATGTCCACCTCACCCTCCACATAATTGGACACCTTTATCTGAGCCCATACCTTCTATATTTCATCGATTAACTAAGGGGGGCTTCATCCACTTGCTAAATGTCCAACCTCTTGATCCAAATTGACCTATCCCATGGGACCAATCCATAATCCTTCTATGATTATCATCGACAACATGGCCATGCTATTGATTCATATCACATATTTTGCCATGTCGCCCAAGACCTTATTAATCAAGGCACTATTCAAGTCTCAAACCTCCTTGTACCACAAAATCAAAACTTAGGGATATATCAAAATCCCTTACTGAGCATGGAGGTAATCCACCTCAAACTGATCCATGACAAGTCAATCATGTCAATTGAGGATATTCTCAGTAGGGGTTTGTGGGTATGATCAACATTGCCACTTGTAATCAATGCTATTCTCCCCTTGTGACTGCCCAACAACTACCTACTACAACCACCATCATCACCCCACCCATTCCTCCACCTCTCCCATGGAATATCATCACCATCCATGGTAGTATTTCTCACTAGCTCTATACCACCCTTGCAAGGTTATCCATTTATGACCTCCTACAACAATCCCAACCTCATCGTGAAGCCCTTGATTCTATCCTCTGCTCTCTTGATCTCAAGACCACTAATGCATATGCCTTTGCCAACTTAGATGGCAATTTTCAAAGATACCTCCAAAATTATATCAGCTTCCATGACCATGAAATTACATAAGTTGTAGGTGAGGAAGCGGATCCCCCATTACATATTCAAGCCTCCATCAATATCGTTACCTATAAATGTGTTCTCATTGATACTGGGTCATCCATAAGCATTATTTCTACCACCACATTGAACCACCTTCTCCTTTCTCCTTCTCATATTGCCACACAATCCATGTATATTCGATCCTTTGATGGCTCTATGCATCCCACCATTGGTACTATTGTCTTTCCCATCAAGGCAGGTGCCAAAACCATTTCCACTCTCTTCCATGTTGTCGAAGGCAATATGCAGTATAACATCATGTTAGGATGACCTTGGATTCGGGACATGCAATGCATCCATTCCACACTTCATCATTGTATCAAATATCTTCATAATGGATTAGTTCACTTCCTCCCTACCAATGGTGATCCATTTGAACTCTGCAATATCATTAGCCTTCTACCTAGTCTAGCCTTATCATGTACGCAATTCACCCCCGTTCCATGCCACACACTAGCTAACACCTATCTACAATCATCACAACCACTCCTTGCACCCGATCTAAGCAATATTACCTCCACTTTGTCCAACCCACCTCAACCTCAACCCCCACTACCAGCTCCTAATTTCTTCCATAGTGCTTTTTCATCCTTCACACCATCACCATTTACCTTTTTTGCTATGCCAACCCCACCATCATCATTCAACACCACAACTCTCCCTCATATGCTACCTCCATCTAATCATTGCTTTATGTCATGCTTAGCATGGGTGCATGTGGTACCCCTTTCATACAATCCCTCTCCTTCATCTCCAACCTAATTTCTTCATACTAATCATCCCATTGCTGGATCTCCAACCAAATGTTATGAGTGGGTACAACGTGCTGCTCAATTTGATACACAATTAGCCCAATATGCCTATAATGATACACATACACAACCCAGTACTCCACCTCAACCTACTACACCATCACCACTGCCACATAGGGGGTCCTCTCCTCCACCCGAGCATCCTGATCCTCCCCATATTTCTATCCATATGATCGCACCCGATCCTAGTGAATATAAAATTCCTAATTCTCAAGTTTCACCATCCACTTTCCAAACCACCCGTGATTTCGACCGACCTTGTGATGTGCCCTTGACTATTATGGCAGTAGTTCCTCTTGGTCCTCCCAATAATTTCACAAACTTTATCTATGGATGACTTGATTCATACGTAGATCCTCCAACACCGCCACCACCAAAAACCTAATTTTACGACAATCTTAATCACATGTCTAATCCACTTTTTTGTGTGGCAATATCTACATCAGTATAACTGGAATGGGTATGTCCTAGGGAGATATGAACAAGGATGTCACTCCTATATCAGTCCCCCCACTTGCCTTCCCACTGATTGATCTGGAGTCGCTTACAATCTAGTCACTATGCACAATATTGAGTGTGACTTTCAAAATTTAGATCTTAATCCTCCTGATATCTTACTTGGCGAGGAATTTGAACCTACTATGCCACCTGATAGCTCCTCTCCTAATTCCAAAATTGATATACCATTCACATTATTTCTACCCACTCCACCCCATGAGCCCCTTTCACCATAGAAATTTGACACCCTTGTCTACCACTTCACCTATCTCATCATTGATCCATCTGCACCTATCGATCCATCCTTACCATTTGATCCCTCCTTACCTACCAAATTTTCCCTGCCCACTGATCCATCCTTACCATACGATCCCTCCTTACCTAAAAATTTACCCCTACCCACCGATCCATCCTCCCTTCCCTCTCCATCACCCTCCTCTCTAACTTCTATTCCATTCATACCCATTCATGATACCATCCCATCTTGATACCAAATTTCTCATTCACCCTCACCACCTGTGGTATTGAATCCCAGTTGCCACCATCCAGTTTCCAATTTCTTCTTGTCCTCTTTCAATTCTTTGAAACCTTCCTCACCTACCTCCTATATATATAGTACATTGGTCAACATGATTTTTGGTAACCTATATGCCCCCTTTTCTACCTGAATCATCCTGACTACACCCCACCTCCTATTGATAATTTCATCAATTTCAATGATATCTCATCCATCCCATCCACTGCTGATTTCCTTTCGATACCACACATGCTCCACTCTACTAATGCACCTTTACCTACCATCCCACCTCACCTACCATGGATCAATCATACAGATGATGAATTATAGCTTCCTGAATCCATCAACGACCTTCACCTCATTCCTATACCTGCTCAACTTTTTAATGGTTCTCACATGCTTGTTGAGGATACCATTGAAATTGAAATTGGCAATATCTGGAACATCCTCACATAATCTACCTCACTGTTAGTTTATTCGAAGAAGATCATGTCCTTTATACCAAATTCCTTATGTCATACATTAAGGTGTTTGTATGGTACTATACGGATATGCCCGACCTTGACCCAGCGTTAGTCATACACAACCTTGTCTTGGATGACACTACCAAACATTTTCAACAAAATTTGTGTCACATGCTTTCCACCATTGCAGTTATGGTTAAACAGGAGTTATAGAAACTCCTTCACATTGATTTCATAGTACCTATCATTTACCTTGAGTGGGTTTCAAACATGGTTTCCATCAGAAAACCCAAAGGGGGTTTCCTCATTTGTACTAATTTTAGGGATCTTAACAAAGCTTGTCCCAAAGACAATTTTCCACTTCCTAACATCAAAATTTTGGTTAATTCCATAGCTGGACACAAAATACTTCCACTCATGGATGTTTTTAAAGTTATAATCAAATTCGTTTTAATCCTACAAATCAGCACAAGACCTCTTTCACGACCCCCTGGGGGACCTTTTGTTACAAGGTTATGCCATTCGGACTCAAAAATGTTGAGGCAACTTATCAACATGCCATGACCAACATACTTCATGATATGATGCACAAAACTATTGAAGATTATGTTGATGACCTCATAGCTAAATCTAAAACTCGTGGTCAGCATCTTGAAGACCTACGTCAAATCTTTGATCATCTATTAGAGCATAATGTCTGATTAAATCCAAAGAAATGCGTTTTTTGTGTCACCACTGGAAAAATTTTGGGTTTCATCATTTCAAAAAAAGGCATTGAAGTAGATCCGACCAAAGTCCAAGCCATTCTTGACATGCCTCCCCCTACAAACATCAAGCAATTACACGGCTTACAAGGAAGGATCTAGTCCATCTGATGATTCATCACCAAAATTTATGACAAGTGCCAATCGTTTAATCATCTTCTACAAAAGGGGGTCTCATTCAAATGGGATATTAAATGCCAAACCGCATTTGATACCATCAAATCCTACCTCACATATTCACCCATCCTCATTCTACCCCATCCTGAATACCCATTCCACTTGTACATTTCCACCATCGATGTCGCCTTGGGCATGCTTTTGGCTCAAAATAATGAGCGCGACCAGGAGCAAGTTATATACTATATCATTCATACATTGATTGATTACGAGATACGATACGCTTACATGGAAAATATTTACCTTGTCATTGTCTTTACTACACAAAATTTATGACACTACATGATTAGCCATACTACCTATGTAGTTGCCTGTGATAATACTCTCTGCTACATGATGAGTAAGAGCTACCACAATAGCAGAATAGTCAAATGGATCATGCTCCTCATGGAATTCAATCTCAAATTCATAAGTCAAAAATCCATCAAAGGCCAAGTCATTGTTGATCAGCTAGCTTAGGCTCCTTTACCAAGTGATGCGCTATTGCTTATCCAACTTCTCAATGATTCAGTATTTCATATAAGTGAATTCAAAGAACCAAAAGAGCTCGAATCCACTACTAAATTAAACTTTTTCTTTCATGGCTCTCATTGCACGCACACTGGGGGTGCAGGAATAGTATTTTTTACACCACATGGGGAACCTCTCCCCTTTTCTTTCAAGTTAGGCTTCCATGTACAAATAACAATACCAAGTATGAATCTATTATCCTTGGACTCAAGAAATACCTTTCCATGCACATTCGTTTATTGGACATATTTGGTGACTCCCTCCTCATAGTGAATCAAATCAAGGGAGAATGGCAATGTCATTGCCCTATCCTGCATCAATACAAGAAAGTCATTAAAGATCTATTGGCCCAATTTGAGTGGTATGACATCACTGCTACTCCATGATCCATAAATTATTTTATCGATACCATGGCCTCATTAGGCTCCCTCATTCCACAAAACCCACTTTCTGACACAACTTACATGTCCATCCACACCCTTTTCCATTCTGCCATCTCCACCAATCCACTTTCTCATGACAATGACATCAATATCATCAAAGCTCATACACATGACCCATGGTTTTCCCAAGTCAAGAACTACATCAAGGTCGATATTATCCCACATGATCTACATCATACTCACAAATGAGCTTTTAAATTATGTGCCATTCGCTATACATTTCTAGGCGATATCCTCTACAAGTGAAGTTATGATGGTATTTTACTGCGCTATCTCGAGCCTTTCGAATCCAAACACATTACTTAGGAGGCTCATGATGGTACTTGTGGTGGCCATTTTAGTGGCATGGCTATCACCAAACGTATTTTACATATGGGTTATTACTGGCCCATAATGGAGCACAACTATTATGGCAACATCATGCTAGTCTTACACACTTACCTTCTCAGGCTTTCCAACCAATTCAATCTATTTGGCCATTTTCATAGTGGGGCCTTGACCTTATCAGAAAAATCACTCTTGCCTCATCTAGAAACCACAAGTTCATAATCACTTTCACTGAGTACTTTAAAAAATGGATTGAGGCCATCCTGCTAGTCCAAAAAATAGGTGCCAAAATAGTTGACTTCCTCACACAACACATCATTTGTCATTTTGGCATACCATCAAAAATCATTTTTGACAATGGTACACCATTCAAGAATAAAAATGTACAAACTTTACATGAAAAATCTAACATCCAACACTGATTTTATACTCCATACTACCCCCAGGGTAATGGTCAAGCTGAAACAACCAACAAAACCATCATCGTTGTTCTTTGTAAAATTGTTGCAGAGTCACACCATGATTGGCACAATAAAATACCTTTAGCATTATGGGCATATCGGAATAGTATTCAAACTCCAACTAGGGCAACCCCATTCTCTCTTGTCTATGGTGCTAGATCCATCATGTCTTTGGAGCTTGAAATACCATCCTTAAGGGTTTTAATGCAAGAATTAATTGATGACAACATGAATCGTCAAGCTTGATTTGATCAATTGACACTTTTAGATGAACGTCACATTCATGCCATTCAACACATGCATGTTTATCAAGATCGTCTCTGATGTGCCTATAATTCAAAGGTACACCAACATCAGATTAGTATTCAAAATCCAACTAGGGAAACCACATTCTATATTTTCTATGGTGTTGAAGCCATCATGTCTTTGGAGCTTGAAATGCCATCCTTAAAGGTTTTCATGCAAGAATTCATTGATGATGACATGACTTGTCAAGCTCGATTCGATCAATTGATCCTTTTAGATGAACACCGCATTCATGCCATTCAACACATGCATGTTTATCAAGTATATCTCTGATGTGCCTATAATTCAAAGGTACACCAACATGAATTTCAAGTTGGAGACTTAGTCCTCAAAGAGAACCAATAGATTACTAGCAAACCATGCCATCTCCATGATAAATTTGCACCAAATTGGCTAGGCCCATACATGGTTACTCACAAATTTGGATCTGGTACATATCATTTGGCCATGTTGGAAGAAATAGCCAAGCTTGAGCCCATTAACATTATTCATCTATGAGCATTTTACACCTAGTTGTAGTAATTAAAGCTCATCATTACTTGTGTACATATGTATAAACAAAAAAAAAATAAAAACAACATCATCATTTTTGTAGTTCGGTGGCACTACGTTCACTTGCATATACATTCAAATCTGTTTGCTCCATTTCTCTCCTCCCCTCCCTACTTCTTCTATAAGTGAATTTTGTATGGTAATGCTTCGAGCGGCTACATACCATTCATTATCCCCATTTTTTTTTCCTCTCTCCCTTTTCTCTTCTTTCTTATATTATCTTCTTCTAGTCACTTGTCAATGTTGTATGGTCACACTTCTAGAAGCTACATACCTTTGATGCTTTTCTTTTATTTTCCTTCTTATACCCTCTTCTTCTTCTTACATTTCAATTTTGTATGGTCACACTTCAAGCGGCTACATACCTTTGATAAGTTTCAATTCTTCTCCTTTCCCCCTTCTATATCTTCTTTATTCCTTCCAATATCCATTTGCATACCACTCCTCATACCCCATTCCATTGTCCATTACACTAGGGAAACATTGTACATAAATACTTGATTTTTGCATCCATGTAGGCATGTGCATATAACATGTGAAAGCAATTAAAAATGCACATGCTAGCATGCCAAATTGATGTCCAAAACCCCTTTTCTAGGATACAGGTTTAGAGTGATGTTTTAATTGCTTCGACCACAAACAATTACATAATCAACCACCATTCAAATTGGCATATTTCAAAAATAATTTTAGGCTTCCCTTGGTCACCTAGCTCTCTTTCCTGGACTTATATGCACGTCTTACATACTAATAACATTCTAGAAATAGGGCTGATTACGTTGCATGTCAACTGATGATTAGCATAAATTACTCCACTCATTAAATAATTCACATGATTTCTTTTGAACCAGAGGAATGACAAAAGGATAAGCTCTCCCTCATACCCAAATAAAATCCCTTGCTCTATAGCTAATCTAATCAAGTATTCCAAAAAATAAAAAGAAAGAAAAATTCCCTGCTCCACATCTAATCTGAGAAAGTATTCCAAAAAAAAAAAACAACTTGAATCCCTGCAGTCCTTAGGTCTTTAGCAATGAGCTAGCATACAAACTAAGTGGGCATGCAATTATAACCCACCCTATTCCAGAATGGTAAAATGAACATCACTTTCCACACACAAGTCCATGATAGAGGTCTTATTAACCAAGATAGCCTCCAAGTGAATCAAGAAGTTTCACTTAGTTAGTCAATGAGATTGATTTTACAAACTTTAATGTCTGAATCTCCTCATGACATTCCTCATATCCAACTTCCTTGGAATAATGGAATGGATCACATTATTTGATTAATGTAACACAGTGGTGGATTATTATTTATGGGGAGGTGTTTTCCAGAGGTAATAATGATTCCTAGGTCGATTCTATCTCAATTACCAAATCGAACAGTATTCTAATCAACCGAACTATCCTCGTACGAACTGTCAAGTCTTTGTACGGACCTTAATTACATACATTGTATGACCTCAAATCATACAGTGTCCAATATGGTATGATATTGCACTTATTAAAACTGATAGATGTTGTTTTGTAAGTTGTCGTACACAATTTTGTAATCGTTTATGCCAATTCACCAAAATTGCCAAATCGGGTAAGTTCCTGCCAATCACTTGTTTTACCAAATCGGGTAACAATCTTTTGTACGATTTGCTACTACTTTGTACGGTTTTCCAATCCAATTGTACGATTTTTACTTCCACTATATGATTTGCTCCAACTGTATGGTTTTACAAAACTTGGATAAATCATTCACAAAACTATCAAAATATAGCAAATCACTTTTTCTTCTTCTAGGAGGTGGATTTGTTTCTTACATCTGCCCTCCCATTTACTTGAGTCAACATCCTCGATGAATCATTTTGCTTATTCTACTGGGATTCTAGTAGATCTAATTCAGCCTCCAAGTCCTTGACTTGTGTCTTGTACATTTCTCATTCATTTCTCAGCTTGGTTGCATAGCTCCCCATTTTGACGACTTTGGCTCTGTGAAGGTTATCCTTCTCCTCGATAACTTTCATGAAGTCCATCATTTTTTTCCCCATTTGGAGGTACTCTTCATCAATTTATCCTTCCAGTGAGATTTTTCTTGACCAAATGCATGGATTTCCTCATTATTCTCTACAATGGTCTCCAAGTGGTGTTTGATATCAGCTTCTAGAGCTTAAACCTGGTCTTCTTTGATCCTTACTTGAGCTTGCTTATCCAAGACCATATCATTCAGCTTCTTTGCTATACCTTGTTAGATATTCTATATGATTGGCTTGTGTAGCCATATGTTCACTATTTTTGGCCAACTAAGCTATCATATGCTCATATTTTTCTTTGAGTTGTACCTCAAACTCCTTAATTTTGTCCTCTACCATCTAGAAAATCTACTACTTTTCCTCTTCAAGTGTGGTAACTCTGGATTCAAAATCTATTTTGAGTCCTCATAGATCCTCCTCTAGCTTCTTTATTTTTTCTTCTGCCATAGTTCTACTTTTATGTAGTTCATCTTCCATTGCTGCCAATTCCTTTTGAGCGACTGTGGTCTCTTCTTCCTCTACCTTCTTGAGTCGATGGATTTCCTCCAATCCAATGCTCAACCACTCTATCCAGTGTGTTAGGAAGTTCAAATTCCTTAGGGTAATGGACACTCCTATAGATACCCTCTTGTATTTAACTTCTATCATATTGATGGGGCAGGTTGGATGACTTACTCGATCCAAATATATCCTCGGGTCCTTCCTATAATTCATGACCATCCCTTCTGGTAAGTCTTCTCTTCCTAGCATCATTGTTACCTCTTCCATAGGTAACCTTCATGGATGTTGCACATGGATATTCATTATCTTCCTCATGCACTCTACACTATTCACCTATTTTTTTATCTTCTCTAACTCGAGAGATACTTCTTTCTCCCATAGCTTTAGTTCTCCCACATGCCAATGCAAAATTCCATTTTGGCACTATTCATCATATGGCCTAACTAAGAAAATAAGTGTTCCAACTTATCCTCTATTCCATGTGCCTCCTCTTCCATTGTGATTCTATAAAACTACGGTATTTCGAGGAGATAACTAGATTGCATTCCCTGTTGTTCTTCTTCTATAGGAGTTCTTAAGTCTTCTTCTTCCCTAAGGTGGCTAGAGCTTCCTCCAAGCTCGCTAAGTACTCTCTCGGTATCTATATTTTCCCGAGGTGGGAATTGTTTCACTATTTTCTCATCCCTTTCACTATCCATAATGTTTATGATCTCTTCCTGAGATCGCTACTCAACTTGTTCCTGAGCCTTTTCTACTTCGGTTGAGCCCCCTTGTGGCTCCTTCATATTTTCCCGAACTACTTCGTGTTCCCTATCATCCACTTGTTGTTCCTCCATAACCATTTCTTCTTGAATTTGTTGTGCATCCCCAATTGTGACTTGTTGAGCAACAAGTGCTTCTTTTTCTTGTGGCACTTTGGTATTCTTCAGGACCTCTTGCTTACTAGAGCCTATTGTGGTTGATCCACAACACACCCCAAAATTGGGGACCCACCTTTTTTGCAGGCTTGCAGAGAAGAATCTCGGTGACCCAGATGCTAAAATTGAAGAAAAAAGAAAAAATGCCTAAGTGTTGAAAAGTGTCGCGAAATCGCGACATGTCGCAAAATCGCGACTTGTCGCGCCATCGCTGCTGGAAACGGGAAAGTTGTCACGAAATCGCGACATGTAGCTCCATCGCTGCCGAAGAGGAGAGAAAAGAAAAAATTGAAAGTTGTCACGAAATCGCGACATGCCGTTGAGAGGAAAAGAAATGGTGTCACGAAATCGCGACATGTCGCTGAGAAGAAAAGAAACGGTGTCGCGAAATCGCGACATGTTGTTGGAAAAGAATGAAAATGGTCACGATTTCGCGACGTGTTTTGCCGAAGCGCACGGATGATGAAAAGTGTCACGATTTCGCGACGTGTTTTGGCAAAGTGTACGGAAGCGGAAAAACGTCGCGATATCGCGACAGGAAACAGTGAAAGGACTCGAAGAGGAAAGACGTCGCGATTTCGCGACCGATTGCAGCAAAGGTGTACGGAACAGGAAATGGTAGCGAAATCGTGACATGTTTCGGAGAAGTGGCCCGAAGGAGAAGGTGGTCGCGATTTCGTGACGTGTTTAGCAAATTGTACGGCACAAGGGAGATGTCGCGAAATCGTGACAGAAATGAAGACCATGCCCGAAGCAGAGAAATGGTCGCGATATCGCGACAGGTTTTGCCAAAGGTTCGAAACGTAAAAGCGGTAGCGATTTCGCGACGTGTTTCGGGAAAGCGTACGGAAAGAGAAAGCGGTAGCGATATCACGACAGTTTGTCGAAAGAAGGCAAGAAAGTGATAATGGTCGCGATGTCGCGACGTAAAGTTGCCAAGGAAGCCCGATGGAGAAATGGTAGCGATTTCGCTACAGCTTGGTGAAAAGGAAGCCCGATGGAGAAATGGTAGCGATATCGCTACAGTTTGAGGAAAGAAGGTTCAAAAGCAAAAAATGGTCGCGATATCGCGACAAGATGCTGCCGAAGACGTACGGCCAGGAAGAGCGTCGCGATATCGCGACATGTCGCGTTTTCGTGGCCAAGAAGGTGAGCAGGCGGCATGCAGTTTTTTTTGGTTTTTTTTGCAGAGTGGCGTTACAGAAGGCGCAGAGGACGTGTGACACGTGGCATGCAGGTGTCAGGTCTGCAGAGGCGTTACATGCAGCGAAGGATTTTAGGCGTTTTGGCGTTAAACATGGAATAAAGACAAGGAAAAGGTGGGAATTTGAAGGGTCACATGCAGGAAGATGAAACAAATCGACACAGGGAGAATCGAAGAGCCGTTTCCGTTAGTATAAAGCCGAAGTGCAGATTGAAGGAAGGGTTGGAAATTGCCGATTGCAGAGTTGCAGAGACAAGAGCTTCGTGCTATTCTGGGCCTGCACTTGGGCAATTTCCTTCTTTTTATTGTTCTGGAATATTTTTGCCTGGAACATTCTTTGAATGTAATTGATATATCATTTAATATAAAATACAGAGTATTGGCATCTCATTGATGGGAAAGAAGGAGTCATTTTATGCATGCATGATTTAATGTTTTATCTTTCATTCCAGGCTTCTGAGGCTTTTAGGTGAAGTTTAATGCAAGTGTGCTTGGTTGCTTCATACGAATGCCTAAGTCTGGAATTACAATAGAAACCCTAGAAGCCAAGCACCTAATTTATTTGGATTGTGCGAGTTTGCAGGTTCATTAGATTAGGTTGCATGCATAAAACCTCAGTATCTTCGGTTTCATCGAATTGATGAGAGTATTCTGACTGTAGTTTAATCTTATTTCTATTTATTTTGCTCTATCTTTCAAATCTTTATTTTATTTCTTACAGTTTAGTTACAGTATTTTGAATAAGCAATTGAAAATCCATCAGAATCCAAGATTAAAGTACAATTATTCACTTTGAGTCCACTGTAAGTTCAAATTAGATAAACCCCAGTGCCCCTTGTTAACATCCACTTGCAAACCCTAAGATATTCCTGGCATTTCATTTGAACAACATTATTTAAGCCTAACAGGAACCTTGGAGAAAGTTCTTTTCTTTGCAAGCAGAGGATTCTTGGACTCAGATCCTACCGGAGAGTGTGCTTTCACAATCGGGTGAAAACACCACTCAACAGATTGGCGCTAGAAGGAGGGCGAATTGGTTTATCTATTTTGATTTTCATATCTGAGTATTTTGTTTTTAATTTAATTCTAAAATTATTTACGGCTAAACTGCAACATCATTTTTTGTTTTTGTTGCAGGTTTTCTTCGAAATAGCCGAGGGTTTCTTCAGGCAGGCTGGACCCACCACGCCGTATTGCGACCAGGTCTCAAACAACCAGAGAAACCATTTTTCATGACCTTACTGGTACTCCCAAGGGTAAAGCCAAGCAAGTCGTAAGCACACCAGTCGCAAAAGGCCTATTTTCTCCAGGAACGTCGAGTGGACCTACGCCAGTAATATCCTTTGCCCCTAGTGTGCCTATAGTTAGTAATATTTCTACTGCTATTGTAGGTCTGTCTACATCAATTTTGAGTCAAATGGCTCAAGCTCCAGCAGCTCCTTGGTATGGAGCTAACAATACTCCTTTGAATATTGCTGGGGATATCCATGAAATCCCCAAGAACATTGAAATATTTTTGCCTAAATACAAGCCAGATGGCCTAAGAACAGTAGAAGAACATATCCAAGCCTATAGGGATGTTTTAATTAGGCTGCAAGTTCAACATGAAGATGTAGCCTGTAGACTTTTTCCCATGAGTTTGGATCCAATAGCATATGAATGGTATATATGCTTGCCAACTGGTTCAATCACCTCTTGGACACAAATGGAAAATGCCTTTGTCAATCAATTTAGGTCACCCTTAGATCCCGCAACTATTTACAATCAGTTTATTACATGCAAACGGGGCCAAGGGGAACCAATCCGAATGTTTAATCAGAGATTCCAAAAGAACTATAACAGAGCAATTAGACATTTCGCTATCGATCCCGCAGTGGCTTTGCAGATATATTTTGGGGCATTGGACCCCATGACAGCCATGTTTGCAAGGCGTAATCCTCAGGTCACCATGCTGGCTTTGGCCTATAATGAAGCCATGACTATTGAGCAGCAATTGACACCGCAAGGCTACGGGTTTACCCAGATGCTTATGATGGGACAGTGTGCTCCATATGGTCAAGCTACCCAGGAAAATCAACTCATGGCACCACAAATGCCAAGTATGAACGCCTTCCCATATCAGCAGCCGTATCCACCAGCACCCGCATATGCACCCGTTCCAATCCAACCAATCACAGCCATTCCACCTGTTCCTGCATTTCTGCAGAACAGTCAATCAACTACGCAAGAAACTAGTCAAGTCAATCCTCAAGCCATAGTTCCTGTTTCGAATCCAATCCCGATTCAAGGTATTAATCCATATGGGAATCAAATTCCTCAGAACCCGACCCAAATGTGGAATCAAGACCCCATTAATTATGCGAATCCAATAGGGGTTAACAACAATATGATTCCACCGAAGGATGTTTTTTCGAAGTCGAAGAGCTCAAGAAGCTAGTGCATAAACTAAGCAATGACAGTGGTTCAACAATAGAAGTATGACTCCCATGCCCCTCATCCAAACCAGAATTTCAACAATAGAGGGAGGCACTGGAACACCAAGCCAAACAATGGGGGAGTTCCTGCTCCCATTGCTAATCAATTAGATGCTTCTGCAGGCCCTAGCCAATCTAATTCTCTTTTGAATCTTTCAGATTTGGCATGGGAAAGGGGGTGCAGGTTACATAACACAAAGGAACACAATGAGAGGAATTGTCCTGAGATTGCTAGATACACTCATTGTCTTCAGGCACAAGTTGATGATTTGGAACTAGTATCAAATGAGGATCCATCGTATCATCAAGATGAAAATATTATGGTGATGGAAACAGTATATCACCAAGAGGGTGAAAGCGAGGAGGAAGAAGACGAAGTTTTGGAACAGGAGGTGCAAGCTTTTCGAGATTTCAGAAAGGGGACTCATGGGTACCATTTGAGGAGTAAATCTAAAGCCCCTAAAACCTCATCAACACCTCCAAACAATTCTATTCTTCCTCCAGATACAAAGGCAAGTAACAACCCTCCCCCTCCACTCGGAAGAGAAATGTCCAATGACGTCCAGAAGACAGTCAAATTCGAAAAACCAAATTACGATGTGGTGGAGGATATGAAGAAGTCCAAATCTAGCCTTTCATTCTTGGACGCGGCTAAATTGCCTGGTCAAAAGGAGGCGTTGATAAGAGCTTTGAACTCACCCGATCCGATGTGGAAGGAAAAAAGAGCTGAATCCCATCCGATTTTGCGAAAGGAGAGAAGGGATGTCCCGCCATTCTTATTGACTCTGAGAATTGCGGGTAAGAACTTGCATAACTGTTTGGTGGACACAGGAGCCACGAGCAACCTCATGCCTACGGAGATATGCAAAATGCTAGGTCTGAGCCTGTTTCATCCAAATGTACAGTCCTACAACTGGACAGATCAGAAGTAAATGTAGTGGGGACTTTATATGATGTCAAGATTCAATTGAATTCTGAACCCAGGGTTCAGCAGGTTGTGGACATTTTGGTGGTTAATATCCCGAGTAGGTATGGAATGCTACTTGCTAGGGATTGGATGAAAACGTTGAATGGCTATTTTGCAACAGACTGCTCGCATATGTGGCTACCATGGAAGGGAATTGCAAATCAAATAAGAGTGGAAAACGAACCGAGGCTTAAAGAGATTATAACAGATTTTAATAAGCCGAATGAAGTTCAGTTTTCTGAGCCAGACTTAGGAGTCTATGCGCTTGATGTTGAGGAAGCTGTTGAAGAATTTAAAGAAGAAGTGTGTCATGGTCATTCTTCTGAAGAAAATGATTACACGTGGTTGCTCAAGTTCGATGGATCAAAGTCTAGACAGGGAGCAGGAGCTGGAGTCGAGCTCACTGGTCCAGGAGGTAAACCATTGCTAGCTGCTTACAGACTGCAATTTCCTTGCACAAACAATGTGGCAGAATACGAAGCATTGATCTATGGTTTACGTCTAGCATTGAGCAAACATGTTAAATGCTTGAAGGTTTTGGGAGATTCTGAGTTGGTTGTCAAGCAAATCAAAGGACAGTATACATGCCACGACAAAATACTGAGCCTTTATAGAACTAGGGTTATGGATCTCATGGAGGAGTTTGATGCATTCAACATAGCCCTTATTTCTAGGAGAGGAAATCGAATAGCAGACTCTCTTGCAGTCACCGCGGGCATGTTAAACCCGGTGGATATAAAAAGATGTAAAAATTTTTCCATTGAGCTGGTTCCTTGTCCATCAATACCTGATAATGTAAAGAATTTCCAGGTTTTTGAAAGTGACAGGCACATCTTCAAGTTTGTCACAAACTCGGGTATTTTTGAAAACCAGGTGATTGATGAGGAACAAAGGTGGCAGGATGAAACAGAAGAAAGTGAAACTGCGTATCAATCCAACAAAATTCCTAAAGACGTGGTTTCATTAGAAAAGATGTTCGACATGGAATGCAAGAACAAGAAGAAAAAAAGAGTCCCACTCCCCAAAGATGCATGCGATTCAATTAATCTAGGGAGTGCAGACAATCCAAAGGAGGTGTACATAGCAAAGGCATGTACAGAGGAAGAAAGGAGCAACATAATACAGGCATTGAAGCATTACATAGATTGTATTGCTTGGAACTACAATGAGCTGAAGACTTACAACCAGAACATTATCACACATACCATTCCTTTGAAGCCAGACTCCAAGCCTTTTAGGCAAAGACAACGAGTTGTTAACCCGCTATTGGAGCCTTTGATCGAAAAGGAGGTTAAAATATTATTGGAAGCGAAAATCATTTTTCCTGTTAGGCACTCAACCTCGGGTGGCCAACCTCGTTCCAAAGAAGAAAAAGAGTGGAGAGATTAGGCTGTGCATAGATTTTCGAAATCTTAATAAAGCCTCTCAAAAAGACAATTATCCATTGCCATCAATTGATGAAATTCTGCAAATGGTAAATGGATCTGAAATGATGTCCTTTCTCGATGGATATTCTGGGTACAACCAAGTTCTTATACATCCAGATGACAGGATGAAAACAGCCTTCACTACCAAGTGGGGGACATTTGCATATAAGAGAATGTCGTTCGGATTGTTAAATGCTGGTGCAACTTTTCAACGCGCCATGGATTACGCATTCAAAGGGCTAATAGGCAAATGCATCATCGTGTATGTAGATGATATCCCAGTTTTCTCGAAGAAGAGAGGGGATCATGTTAAAGATTTGAAGAAGGTGCTTCAAAGATGCAGAGAACATGGAATTTCCTTAAATCCCAAAAAGTGCATTTTCGGAGTAACAGAAGGGAAATTGTTGGGTCACATCATTTCAAAAGAGGGCATATCCATCGACCCAGAAAGGATACAAGCTATCCAAAACCTACCTCTCCCGAGCAGTAAGAAAGAACTGAGATCTTTCTTTGGGCAAGTCAATTTTGTGAGGAAATTTATCTCTAGCTTTGCTGAGATAGCCAAACCTCTGAACCAGATGCTCAAGAAAGATGTGGATGTAAAATGGAACGAGGAAAGTAGAGTGTCTTTCCAGAATATCAAAGATGCCATTTCCAGAGCCCCTGTCCTTATAAGCCCAGACTACTCCAAGCCTTTTTATATTTATGCTTTTGCATCAGAACACTCCTTTGCGAGTGTCTTAACCCAAAAAGGTGAGGATAGTGCCGAAAAACCCATTGCATTTTTAAGTGCCCCCCTGAAAGACGCTCAATTAAGGTATTCAATCCTTGATAAGCAAATGTACGCACTTTTTAAAACTATGAAAAAATTTAGGCATTACATCGTGCACAGCAGAATTATCGCCATCGTGCCCGATTCTACTGTCAAGACCATGTTTTTACGGAATGAACTAGGTGAGAAGAGAGGAAAGTGGATTTCAACCATCCAAGAATTTGATCTCGAAATCCAATCAATGAAACTAGTTCGAGGACAGGGACTGGCGAAGGCGATCGCAGAAAATAATCCGCAAATAACAGGTCAATGCTCAAATACAGAATACATGGCTAAGGACGACTGGTATGTTGATATTGTGCAATTTTTATTGACTGGTAAGTGTCCTTCTAATCTGAATTCAACACAGAGAAGAGCCTTAAGGCTTAAATCTATCAATTATCTGATAAAATCTGGTGTGCTTTACAGGAAGAATCATGAAGGTATCTACCTGAGGTGCTTGAACAAAGAAGAAGCTGTCGGGGTGTTGCAAGAATTTCACGGGAAACATGGAACTGGTCATGGTGCAGCCAATGCTACAACACATCAAATCCTGAGAGCAGGATACTACTGGCCACATATTTTCAAAGATGCGCATACCCATGTACGATCTTGTCACATCTGTCAAGTGGCTGCAAATAGAGAGAGAAATGCAGCCATGCCGTTGCGACTCGTAGTCGAAATGAGACCGTTTGCACAGTGGGGACTAGATTTCATCGGGGTTATTAACCCAAATTCTTCTGATTCTCATAAATTCATTTTGACAGCTACGGACTCATCGTACAAGGTGGACAGAGGCGATTCCTACTAAACATGCCACCACAGATGTTGTGATTAAATTTCTTGAGGATCAGATTATAACAAGATTTGGAATGCCCGACTCTATTGTCGAGTGACAATGGTAAAGCTTTTATTTCTACACAATTTGCAGATTGGGCATATGATAACAAAGTGAGCTTAAAGTTTGCATCCAATTACTATCCTCAAGGAAATGGGTTGGCCGAGTCTTCAAATAAGAATTTATTGAATACTATTAAGAAGTTGCTGGAAAAGAACCCTCGGGACTGGCACAGCCAACTAAAGTTTGCCCTTTGGGCAGATAGGACCAGAGTGAAAGAGTCCATAGGGAATACTCCCTATCATTTGGTCTATGGGCAAGACCCGATATTTCCAGCAAATTTGAAGTTGCAGACCTTACATTTCATACAAGAGTACTTGGGGACAGATGATCAAGTTGAAGCCAAGTTGAGCCAGTTGTTGCACCTTGATGAAAAGAGAGAAGAGGCCATGAATCACATGAATAAACACCGGAGCTTATCAAGAGATGGTTTGACAGAAGGGCCAAAGTTAAATCATTCAGAATTTCAGATTTGGTATTACTATGGGACAAAAGACATGAGGAAAAAGGGAATCACCAAAAGTTTGATTGTCTTTGGTTGGGCCCATATCAGATTTCAGAGATTCTTGGGAAGAATACCTTCAGGCTAAAAACATTAGAAGGGGAAGATTTCATGCTACCGGTTAATGGGCAGATTCTAAAGCATTATTTTAGCCCTTAGGTTGTGAGACTTTGATATTATTCTTTTGATCTTGGTGGGGGATTTTCAGATTTTGTTTTTATTGTTTAGGATTGTTAGTCTAGCTAGGATGTAGGTTATGGATTTGATTTCAATTGACATGTGTGTTAATTTTGAAAAAAAAAAAATATATATATATATATATATATATTAATATATATATATATATATATATATAATAAAGAATAAAAAATTGAGATGTCAACTTATGCTTAAGGTTAGGAGAATATGAAATATTGGAATTGTCTTGTAAAAGCTCCACAAGTAACACAAACAGTTTAATAATATTGTTTGATTTTGTGATGCATGAAAGAATCAGTTTTGCATGACAATTCATTCCATTTGTAGTTCAAGAAATAATGCATTCATGTTCCATCTCACCTTACATTCATCTCATCTTAGTTACATATGCATCTTAGGTACAAGCCATTAAAATTTGTCAAATCCTCTTAGGGTTGTGTTATAACATATATGTAAGTAGCTCCTAAGGTTGGAAACTGAGTCTTGAGATATCTAGAACCAAGCACGTCTCGTACATTAAAAAGGATCTTGAGCAAAATGATCAAAACCTAACTTGGAGGAAAAGGTTGGGCGAAAGAAGTATTTCATGTCTATCCTATTTATGCAACATGATCCTTAAAACAAGTGGTTTTGACCACTTCCATAGAGCTTAAAGCCTAAAATCAGAGTAGTAAGGATAGGGTTAAGTCCTCATCAAACTTAGGTTGAGGATCCAATTCCCCAAAGCTTTGATTTGACCCACATGGAGTAGTAAGGATAGGGCATAAATTCTCATCTCGGTTGGTTGAGAATCTGATTCCCCAAAGCTCTTATGTTTCATTTCATAGTAAATCTTGGATTGTAAGGATTGTACTACATGTCCCTAGCCAGGATAGGTAGTCATCCCCAAGGTCCAAGAAGTAAAATAATATATATATATATATATATATATATATATATATATATATAATAAATAAATTTTTCCCATCTCATCTTTATTTTGGATTGTAAGGATCGTACTACTTGTCCTCTCGCAAGGGATGGGTAGTCATCCCCAAGGTCCAAAGAAATGGAGATAAGTTTTGGATTGTGGGGTTAGATATGCCCATGCATGGCATCATGTCTTGCCTAAAAAACAAGACCACTGATTGTCTAGAGGGTTAGACTAGCATGACCATTTCTTCCATAACTGGTTTAATTATTTTGCTTAAAGTGAGGTAATGAACTCTAAATCAGAATAGTAAGGATAGGGTTAAACTCTCATCTCGGTTGGTTGGGAGTCTGATTCCCCAAAATTCTGATTTCACATTCACTTGCACATGGGTTCTAGATGGTAGGGACTCATAACCAACTTTGGGATACAATAAGGTAATGAATTAGTGGATCCTAAGAGGGTTTGGCAATCTTGAATGCTTGTACATAGTAATAGAAGAAGGACCATGCCTTTTATGGAAGCAAATCTCCTTGCACATTCATTAGGGTACACAAATCATTCATCATCCCACATATGCATTCATGCAAAACTGATAATGGAATGTTGATCAATTTCAAACGATAGGGAATGAAAGCACATTGCACACACTGAGCTGATACTTGATGATTCTGATGATTCATGTACTTCTGATCTTTGGGCATTTGTTATTTTGCTTATGTGCTAACATATATTTGCGAGTTTGTGATATGTTTCAGGTTGGGTTCTTACTAAAATGCTCAAGAGCATTTGACAGCAGAGTCGCCATTTGTTGTGGTTGATCCACAACACACCCCAAAATTGGGGACCCACCTTTTTTGCAGGCTTGCAGAGAAGAATCTCGGTGACCCAGATGCTAAAATTGAAGAAAAAAGAAAAAATGCCTGAGTGTTGAAAAGTGTCACGAAATCGCGACATGTCGTGCCATCGCTGCTGGAAATGGGAAAGTTGTCATGAAATCGCGACATGTAGCTCCATCGCTGCCGAAGAGGAGAGAAAAGAAAAAATTGAAAGTTGTCACGAAATCGCGACATGCCGTTGAGAGGAAAAGAAATGGTGTAAAAAAAAAAAATTCGGCAAAAAAAAAAAAAAAAGTGTCGCGAAATCGCGACATGTTGTTGGAAAAGAATGAAAATGGTCACGATTTCGCGACGTGTTTTGCCGAAGCGCACGGATGATGAAAAGTGTCACGATTTCGCGACGTGTTTTGGCAAAGTGTACGGAAGCGGAAAAACGTCGCGATATCGCGACAGGAAACAGCGAAAGGACTCGAAGAGGAAAGACGTCGCGATTTCGCGACCGATTGCAGCAAAGGTGTACGGAACAGGAAATGGTAGCGAAATCGTGACATGTTTCGGAGAAGTGGCCCGAAGGAGAAGGTGGTCACGATTTCACGACGTGTTTTAGCAAATTGTACGGCACAAGGGAGATGTCACGAAATCACGACAGAAATGAAGACCATGCCCGAAGCAGAGAAATGGTCGCGATATCGCGACAGGTTTTGCCAAAGGTTCGAAACGTAAAAGCGGTAGCGATTTCGCGACGTGTTTCGGGAAAGCGTACGAAAAGAGAAAGCGGTAGCGATATCGTGACAGTTTGTCGAAAGAAGGCAAGAAAGTGATAATGGTCGCGATGTCGCGACGTAAAGTTGCCAAGGAAGCCCGATGGAGAAATGGTAGCGATTTCGCTACAGCTTGGTGAAAAGGAAGCCCGATGGAGAAATGGTAGCGATATCGCTACAGTTTGAGGAAAGAAGGTTCAAAAGCAAAAATGGTCACGATATCGCGACAAGATGCTGTCGAAGACGTACGGCCGGGAAGAGCGTCGCGATATCGCGACATGTCATGATTTCGCGACATGTCGCGTTTTCGTGGCCAAGAAGGTGAGCAGGCGGCATGCAGTTTTTTTCGTTTTTTTTTGCAGAGTGGCGTTACAGAAGGCGCAGAGGACGTGTGACACGTGGCATGCAGGTGTCGGTCTCACGGAGGCGTTACATGCAGCGAAGGATTTTAGGCGTTTTGGCGTTAAACATGGAATAAAGACAAGGAAAAGGTGGGAATTTGAAGGGTCACATGCAGGAAGATGAAACAAATCGACACAGGGAGAATCGAAGAGCCGTTTCCGTTAGTATAAAGCCAGAAGTGCAGATTGAAGGAAGGGTTGGAAATTGCCGATTGCAGAGTTGCAGAGACAAGAGCTTCGTGCTATTCTGGGCCTGCACTTGGGCAATTTCCTTCTTTTTATTGTTCTGGAATATTTTTGCCTGGAACATTCTTTGAATGTAATTGATATATCATTTAATATAAAATACAGAGTATTGGCATCTCATTGATGGGAAAGAAGGAGTCATTTTATGCATGCATGATTTAATGTTTTATCTTTCATTCCAGGCTTCTGAGGCTTTTAGGTGAAGTTTAATGCAAGTGTGCTTGGTTGCTTCATACGAATGCCTAAGTCTGGAATTACAGTAGAAACCCTAGAAGCCAGCACCTAATTTATTTGGATTGTGCGAGTTTGCAGGTTCATTAGATTAGGTTGCATGCATAAAACCTCAGTATCTTCGGTTTCATCGAATTGATGAGAGTATTCTGACTGTAGTTTAATCTTATTTCTATTTATTTTGCTCTATCTTTCAAATATTTATTTTATTTCTTACAGTTTAGTTACAGTATTTTGAATAAGCAATTGAAAATCCATCAGAATCCAAGATTAAAGTACAATTATTCACTTTGAGTCCACTGTAAGTTCAAATTAGATAAACCCCAGTGCCCCTTGTTAACATCCACTTGCAAACCCTAAGATATTCCTGGCATTTCATTTGAACAACATTATTTAAGCCTAACAGGAACCTTGGAGAAAGTTCTTTTCTTTGCAAGCAGAGGATTCTTGGACTCAGATCCTACCGGAGAGTGTGCTTTCACAATCGGGTGAAAACACCACTCAACAGAGCCTCATGTTATAATTCTATAATGAGTCTTCTTCTTGGGCTCTTCTACCATGGTACTTGGTCCAACTCTCACTTCAACTTGGGTAGTTGCTACTCCATCATGCCCTACCTCAATTCCTTTAAAGAAATCAGAGACATCCATCTTATCAAAATGATCAAAGATGTTCAGAGATCGCACTATTCTCTTCGCCTCTGTCCAATATAACTTATCCAGTTTTGTCAGTTCTGATTCTGACTATTCCTTCTTCTGTACTTTTGGAACTTGTTTATCTACCATTTTTTCTTGCTGCCTTCTCATCCTTATTTGTACTGGAATACTTTCCCTTTCTTTATCGAGAGGCTACTCTTGCTACCTTTGTGAAGGTACTTGTTGTTCTAGTTTCGATTCCAACCGTATAGAACAATTTTTTTGATGATGTAAATCAGCATCCTCCTCCAGAGAGGTATCTCCCTGAGCTTCACTCTTGTACTATGCACTCCTTGTGCATGGTTTTTATGGAGTACTATTTTCTATGGGTACAGCCTTTACCCATCTCAATATCATCGGTTAGTCCGGCCTAATTTCTCTAGGTGACGTCAACCTTGGGAATTGCATTCTCACTTCTATGACTGCATTTAGTAGCAATCCAATTTCCTAAAAGGCTATCCCAAAGTTATTTGGTCTTTTGGTCAATGTCTCATGCATCCTTCTCTCTAGAAAGGTACACCAATCATATGGAATTCCTTAGGTGATACCTTCTACATATTGTGCCATCCACATTGGCATCTCTGTTGCCCTTGTATTACCTGATAATCAAGCCATAACTATGTTCATAACACATGCCCAATTTTCTCCTCACAACTGGCTCTACTTTATTCCATGTGTTCCTACACCAAAAATCTTTACATCTATCATCGATTTGATAGTGGTCATGGTGGTAACCAGGTGGTGTGCTTCTATTGGGTCTACCAATTTCTTGACTATCTCCATACCTTTCATCGACAACCCAAATGTTCTTCAGAACGCCTCCACCAAAAATTCCACCTTCACTGACCTCTTGCCCACATTGATGTAGGTTGTCCGAGTTGGTACATTATATGCCTAAAATATCTTTAAAAGAGAGTTCTGGAAGAATTATAGATGAAATGGTGGGATCTATGAAATGATCAACACTTGCGCATTTTTTAATGTCTTCCTCTAGGGATGAGACCTATTCTTCTTATCACTCCACCATTTCCTACATGCTTCTGCTTCATGCTATACAAATGTGATGTTTGAAAATTCCACCTGGAATTCCTGCTGTCCACTACTCAGGTGTTCTTCCTATTCTTGCACATGTACTTCACTCCTCAAATCCCTACATGAGGTAGCTTCTTGGTAAATCCTTCCCTCTCTGTGTCTCAGTGATGTTCTATCCAGGTGTGGTCGCCAATGGCTCCATCTCCTCCATGACCTATAGCCTCCTTCATGGATGATTACCATGCTTTTTGTGAGACTAAAATGGATGCCTAGGGTGCTGTCATGAGTATGCCTCTCTCTCGTGTAGCGGACCTGGTGATCTCACCACCCTATTTATTGTAATCCACCTCAATCAGCATCCAAATTCTTCCATTGATATCATTCCTCCAACATCTTGTTGATTAACTCAACATCCTCCTCCATAATTAGAAATGTACCAAAAATCATATACACTATTGTAAAAGCATACAATGTATGGTTCTAAGTCCCTTGTATGGTCTTCCTCCATTGCTTCTAGATCGTACATTATTTGGTAGTTCTTTCCTTCACCCCGTTAATCTACAAATGGTCAAATCTCATTCAAATCATACAATTCTGACCTAAAATCATATAGGGTATCATTACTCCACACTCTGCTACTTGTTGGCTGCCCTCCCCTTTAAAATTTTTAATATTCCATACAATTTTGTATGATCTCTTAAAACTGCCAAAAATGGAAAAAACCCACTTAGACGACACTTTTCTTTCTAGAAATCGTACAATCAGCCCCTAGACCATACAATACGACTTCCCTAACCCTCACTAATGAAAAATATTAGGATTTTTGTCTCCTTTGCCAATTATGCCATCGACCTAGTTGCCAGATTGTCTCGATCTACTCCTCAGTGCTTTATCTCAACCAATATTTCACTCCTTCCCTCCTGGCGCAATTTTCTTCAATTTGATAAAATTTTGGATGTAATGTATGGCTGTACGGGCTATAATTTTCTCTACTCACATTTCCCTACTTGTTTTTTTCCATATTTTTTGTTCTTAGGATTTTAATCTTCCATAATCTTGCAATTTCCCCAATCCAACCACCAATTTCTACTTCCTCTGGCTCCAACAATAATTTCATAGTCCTAAATCTATACAATTATGTATTCTGACATATGTTACTATAATATTTCTTAAAAAAATTTTAATTCCCCCTTTTTGTGGAGAAAAACCCCAATTCCTCTTTCTCAGGTTAATTCCCTAAAGCTGAAAAGAACTCCCTGGTATAAATTTAACAATGGGTCTGCAAATTTAAAGTACTGGTGAATATTTATCACCCATGTAGTCTTCATTTATCAAATGTACATTTTTCCCCTTCAATCTCCCAAAAAATTCAAATTTTGCTTGGTGATTTAAAAAATGGTCAATTAACTTTCCTTTTAAAGCAAGTTTTGAAAAACCCTAAAAAACCCTAATTGTCAAAAGAATTTAAAAAATGCTATGTTGTATGCTTTTTTCGTCTCCCCTACTAGATGACTGCCAAATCAGTAGTTGGTTTAAATTTTTTGTCTTTTTCCTCTTCTTTTCCTCTAATCGCTACTTTTTTGCATGCCATGTTAATTGATTAGTTGGCAAACCATACACTGTATGATCAAAATCATTCAGTACAACATTATGTACAATTTGCATTTCAATATTGCTTTGTATGACTTTCTTTTGTGTGATTTCCATATTTTACTTTTTATCTGTATAGTTTCATTACTTAGAGAAAATTTTGCTTTCTTTTTCTCTGGAGAGGCCATCATTTTTGGTTTTCAACCTCACCCTTCCTAATTGCATCCTGAGGGATTTTCACAACTAAGGCACAATTTTTTTTCAATTTTTCTTTTTCTCTTTCTTTGTTGCATAAGGGGCTTCCATTTAAGGCTTTCACCCCAATTCTAAAAATTGTACTATTATGGCTTGTCAGGCTCCTTTGGATTTTGATGATTCCAAATATCTGCTACAACTGGTATCTCTTCATTATGTACCTTACACCACCATGTGGTCTTAAACATGCTCAAGATGAACAAAATCATCAACATGATGGGTAAATCCCATCTCCACCTATGATGGGGGTCAAGGGGGTGGGAAACCCCTTGCAGGATCAAGGGACAATGTCCCTTGTAAGGTCGAGGGACAGCGTCCATCACATTTTCCCTAAACCTCAATGGAAAAATTACTAAGACCTTCACTATCAAAGTTAAAATTTTCCCTTTATTAGCACTTTGGGTTTCTTTACTCAGCCTCCTTAAACAGCTCAACATCGACTTCCTTTTACCCTATCTTAACCACTGATGGAACACTTTGTATGGTTCTACTCTATACGATTTCATCTTGTACGATTTCCTTTTGCACGATTTCTTCTTGTATGATCTCACATTGTGCAATTTGACTTGAAATCATACAATCTCTACCCACTATATGATTTCACCCAATCTACATACAATACCCTCTTGCAAAATCATACAATCCCATTCTTCATTAGGGAATTTTGAGTGTATGATGGGTTGTCCTATTTGGGAAACATCTTCCATAACAATGTCTTCCATCAAAACATCCTTCATGTCAACATCGTCCATGTCAACATCTTCCATGTCAAACTCTTCCATGTCAACATCTTCCATGTCATACCATATTATGCATATTTTATTACTGTGAGGAGTGTCACAAACTACATCACTAGTTGCAACCTTCCTCTTTACACCATTTTCCCTCCAAATGGTTATGCAAGTTCCAATATGTCATGTGGGGTCTTCCTTATCCTCACCTAAAAATGGTGGACATCTTTGTTTGGATGCTCTGTTAGCCATATTAGAAGATTCATCACTCTCACTTGAGGTGTCCCGTAGAATCTCTGTCAAATTCTTCCTTGAGGGTGTCTTACTCATGTTGTCATAAAAATTTTCAATTTGAAGTATCTTGTTTTGTCCCACCACTTGGTGACCAAATTCTTGTGCATCCTCACTCTATGACCTTCTTCACTGATGTGATGGAGATGATCTTGGTATATCCTCCTGAGTCCCCATGTCCTATTGCCCTAGTGCCTAACTCCTATCCTCTACACCCTCTCGCAACCTTGCTATCACTTTCTTAGGTCTTACCATCCACTCTCCATCATCGTGCACTTTCTCTTTGTCACCTATATCCTCTACGTTTGATGGTTCTTCCTCCTCGTATTCTCTCTCAATCAACAACGTCTCAAAGTCTCCCTCTTTAGATATCCAAAATTGCTCTATCTCTAGTTTGTGCGTACTCTGGTATGAGTTACTCATATTTCCTCTTTGAGAAATTCATGCACTCCTTCTTACTAGAATATTGTCTTGTGGTTCCCTTCTCCCATGCCTTTGTGTACTAGTGTCTGTCATTAAAAATCACCTCCAATTTTTAGTCAAATTCGACCTATTTTAACAAGAATGCTAGATTCGATAAGGCAACGATGCCAAATGTAACAAACTTTGGCACTACCTAATTTATCAATGGGTCCATACACCATGGCAATGGTTCCAAATGTAACACACTTTGGCACTACCTAATCGATCAATGGGCCCATCCAACTATGGAAACGATACCAAAATGTAACACAGTTTGGCGTCACCTAATCGATCAATGGATTCATCCAACTATGAAAATGGCACAAAAATGCAACATAGCGGTGGATTATTCTTTATAGGGAGGTGTTTTATAGAGGTAATAATTATTCCTAGGTTGAGCCTATCTTAATTACCAAATCAGAAAGTATTCTAATCACCCGAACTACCCTTGTACAAACTGTCAAGTCTTTGTACTAACCTTAATTACATACACTGTATGATATAAAATCATACAATGTCCAATATGGTATGATATTGCACTCAAAAAAATTGATAGATGTTGTTTTGTAAGTTGTCGTACACATTTTTGTAATCGTTCAAGCCAATTCACCAAAACTGCCAAATCGGGTAAGTTCTTGTTAATCGCCTGTTTTACCAAATTGGGTAACAATATTTTATACGATTTGTATGATGTACGATCTATACAAACTAAAGGTACAACAAGGTGTTACTTGCTATGCTCTTCTGTTCCAATCTCTCTTCGGGATGTTTTGTAAAGGTTTAACAGCCTAAACAAGACAATCTCTTCCACAAGTAAAACATCCAAACCAGGCTGGTGATTACATACAAGTAATTCCTTCTAGAAATTGTATAGTATGATTCACCACATACTTTCCAACATAATAATGCTCCTAAATCATTCCTCATGATTCACCAGTGACAATATTCTCAACAAGCTGCAACAATTCCTAAAACTAACATATAACAATAAGATAGAAACTCAATTACACAATGTTAATCCATAATGCATTATCCATTCACAAAAAGACCATACACTGTCATCCACAACATCTGTTATTTTCATTAGTGCCTATAAATTCTATTACAATGTGTAAAACTCTCTTAAGGTAATTGCATTAACTAAAAAATTATGTCTATCTCTCTATTCTAGCAACTAATAAGCAGTAAACTAGTAGCCAAGACTACAAATTTGAAAATGGGGCCTTATATAACGTTTCCCAAGCCATTCCAAAGTGGTTATTGAGAAAATATATTATTCACAACTGCCCATATACAACTAAATACATTATTTTGGCATTTTCCTAAGTTTACACCTTAGTTTAGCAAATCCATATGACATTTCATCTCAAAATTACATTTTATATTTGCATCTGAGTGAATTTCGGTGCTCCCTATATGATTTTCTACTGCTCTGAATGGTTTTCCAATCCAATTTTAATATTTTACCTTCCACTATATGATTTTATCCAACTATATGATTTTACAAAACTTGAGCAAATCATTCCCAAAACTATCAAAATCTAGCAAATCACTTTTTCTTCTTCTAGGAGGTGGATTTGTTGCCTACATAACCCACCCTATTCCAGAATGGTAAAATGAACATCACTTTCCACACATAAATCCAAGATAGAGGTCTTGTTTACCAAGATAGCCTCCAAGTGAATCAAGAAGTTTTGCTTAGTTAGTCAATTGGATTGATTTTACAAACTATAATGTTTGAATCTCCTCACGACATTCCTCATATCCAACTTCCTTGGAATAATAGAATGGATCACATCATTTGAGTAATGTAATGATGCAAATGCTATCACTAAGAAAAGTATTTATATCATGTAAATTTACACATATCATCTTATTTTTTTATCTCACAACTCATTTTTAGTTCCTAATTACTTAAACATATCATCATTCCATTTCCATCCAACTATCTACTATCACATCTATGCTAATCATACACTACCATAAGAAGAAAGAAAGAAACACAAAAATGCAAATAGATACAACTATTGTCGAATATAATATGTATATATATACCTCCAAAAAAATGATGCCATAAGGCTACAATAAAATGTGTGAAGGCCCTCATGGGCACTTCATCACAAGTGCTATATCATCGTTGTACACCTACATATCAAAAATACCATATGACTATAATGTGCTATGAATATTTGTTGATGCGCCGCTACCAAAAAAACAAAAAAAAAACATACATCATCATGTACATATATTTCCTTCTACAATGAAACAAAATTGCAACCGATCCTCTATCACTGCTACCACGCACCCTCATGGTTGCTACATCCTAGATGTATTGCCACTCCCCTCACCTGCTAGGCCTTCTCCAGGTGCTCACTATAATGACTCTACCTACCCAACATCTGCCACTCAGGCCCGCTCCACCTATGTTTGTGGCCCCATCCTCATTGGTGCCTGTGACATCGTAGGTGCCACCATCTCCTATGCCCTACTGCCAACTGAAGGTGCGCTCTGCTATGGCTACACCTATGATGATGCAAGTGATCCCTCATAGACAAGAATATATATCCCATGTATCACTAACTCCCCATCACACCTCAACCTCCTACCTACCTCCTTGGCATTCATAGCCAATAACCTACGGTTACCCTCTTGCAACCATGCCACCTTCCTCTGTGCTACCTCCAGCTATGGCACTACATAACCTAACTGAGCAATCTCCTAATCTACCCTCTCTTTCACTTGCTATACCTCTTGCATAGTCTACTTGTAGACACCAAAACAGCACCAATCTTATTAAGTGACCACAAACACTGATCGCATTAACATACACAGCTTTTAGGGTAGCCCTCAGAGGCCAAACAGTGGTCCTGACCACTCACACAGCAGTTTAGAAGGTCGGAAAATGAGCAGAGCAAAGTTGGTCACAAACTGCAAGCTTCAAATCCTAAAAAAGCCTTCAATCTAAAGTGAGCCTTTAACAAACTGCAACCTTCAAACTTCAAGTCCTAAGCAAACTGCAAAACTTTAAGGCAAACCTAGAAAAAAAGGGAACCTTGGCCTTAGACATTGCGAAATCACGACGTCGCGATTTTGCGCGTTGCAAAATCATGACACCTTTGGCCCAGAGGGGAGCCTCGACCAAAGGTGTCGCGATATCGCGCGTCGTGATATCGTGAAACCTTTGGCCCCGAGGGGAGCCTCGGCCAAAGGTTTCGTGATATCGCACGTCGCGATATCGTGAAACCTTTGGCCCCGAGGGGAGCCTCGGCCAAAGGTGTCACGATATCACGCGTCATGATATCACGACACCTTTGGCCCCGAGGGGAACCTCGGCCAAAGTTGTCGCGATATTGTGACACCTTTGGCCCAGAGGGGAGCCTCGGCCAAAGGTGTCGCGATATCGCGCGTCGCGATATCGTGACACCTTTGGTCCCGAGGGGAGCCTCGGCCAAAGGTTTTGTGATATCGCGCATCGTGATATCGTGACACCTTTGGCCCCGAGGGGAGCCTCGGCCAAAGGTGTCACGATATTGCGCGTCGCGATATCATGACACCTTTGGCCCCGAGGGGAGCCTCGGCCAAAGGTGTTGCGATATCGCGCATCGCGATATCGTGCATCGCGATATCACGACACCTTTGGCCCCGAGGGGAGCCTCGGCCAAAGGTGTTGCGATATCGCACGTTGCGATATCGCGACACCTTTGGCCCGCAAGGGGAGCCTCGGCCAAAGGTGTCACGATATCGCGCGTCACGATATCATGACACCTTTGGCCCGAGGGGAGCCTCGGCCAAGGTGTCACGATATCGCAACGTGCGATATCGCAACACCTTTGGCCGAGGCTCCCATTGGGGGCCAAAGGTGTCGTGATATCGCGACGCGCAATATCGCGACACCTTTGGCCTAGGCTCCCCTCAGGGCCAAAGGTGTCATGATATCACGCGTCGCGATATCGCGACACCTTTGGCCCAGCAGGGGAACCTCGATCGAAGTGTCGTGATATTGCGATGTCGCGATATCGCGACGTCGCGATATCGCGACACTTCGGCAGTGAACACTTCTCCAGTCAAAGGCAAACTTTGATGTGGCCGCCACAGCCAAGGAATAACCACCACGTGGCACCCTTGTGTGCCCACTTTCAAAGAGACCTCGTGGGTCTGTAGAACGGCGGATTCGACCAATCAGAAGCAACACGTCAGCATTCAAGGTAGACATTTAATCAGTCAAAAGCAATTTAAGGTAGATTTCAACCAAGCGGTGGACTTCACCAACTGAATTAATGAGATGAGAGGTCTCAATAGCAAATCCAGCTCGAGCCCATGCTTCATAACTGCTGATATGATTTTCTAGCGATAATCTCTGAGCAAGACATGTCTCATAAATCATCTGACAACGGTCAAATCTCGACGACGCCTACGGACTTAGGGTTTGACATTAATGTTTCAGAGGCAAAATTCCTCTATAAAAACTAGCTCCATGCAATGTAAAAAAGGGAGAACCACAAAGCATTTTTTAAACACAATGAAGTGCTGTTCATTTATGACCCGATTACATCAGTCGATTTTACCCTCCTCACACCCAGAATATCTTACGAAAGAGAGGTTGGTGGGTTGCTTTCAGAGGGTGAAGCCAAACCTTCATACCTGACAGTGGACACAGTATTCTACCAATTCGACAACAACACTTAATATAAACGATTCTGGGCCTTTCTTTATCGGATTGGCGCCAAAGTCAATTTTTGACGGGGCGGCCCGCTTGGGTACCCCAGGCATATTTTTAGTTAAAGTAATATATGCCGTTCTTTTGATATATCCTGCAAAATTAACACGCATTTAAACAACTTATGTTTTACGTCTATGTTATACTGTATGCTGTTATGTATTTTACAATATGGATTTCAGAAAATGTATATCACGTATTGTCATGTTTAAACAGTTTTTCGAATATGTATCGTCGTACTATTGAGGCTTTGGCTCATTCTGTATTTAATCACGTATTTTAAATATTATCTTGCATTACTTTTCTTGAATGTTTATTTGGGCAGCCTGAGTTGTTTTATTCAAATATTTAATCAATCTTTGCACGTATTTCTTTTAAACGTTTCATCCTTTAGTCATAGGTGCTACTAAACATTTTTGTCGTTTCTTTGACCGTAGGAAAAATAGCAGCAAGCAAGGATCGATTAACATAAGCGGTAGCAACATTGGCCTACCCATTTCAAATGTGGGCATGCGAAAGGAGATCACTATTCATCTGTTGTAACTGAAAATATGTAACAGAAAATATGTATTGTAACCGAGCAGACATCATATTAATAAAAAGGGCTGTGTTCCTGTTATTGATTTGATTACATCCGTGTTATTACATGCATTAAATTAGTTCTATTTTTATTGCATCTTAAGTGTTCTTTTATTTCTGGAATCTCATGCTTTTAGTGGCGATCACGGTGGGACAACGTGGATATGGCATCTCTTCTTTACCTCCCATCAGAACAGAAAAACAACATCCAGAGTGCAGGGCTCTTTACACAGGGCAAGCTAACTCCGCCTGCCCCTTTCACACCCATGAAAGGGAGTACGAGGAAGATCATCGCATTCCTTGGGAACAACATACAACGTGGGAACCTTGTGTTTCTGTGCCTGCTAGATGTCATGATCACACATCAAGGCTAGAGCCTCAAGCAAATGTCACCTACCCCGACAAAGGGAAGCAACCCATTGAAATTTTAGACCATCAAGATCGAGGCAAACACTTAGGCAAAACATTCAAGCCTCCTCAACAAAAGAGGGAAGACCCAGTTGACCCGGTAGTCGCCATACATGCCGCTCACCAAGCTCGAATCACGTAGCTTGAGTAGGGTCATCAAGAGTTAGAGTACTTATATCGCTTGAATAAAGAGCGCATGCAGCGCGAAGCGGATGAGTTACGCTACAAGCTACTGAGAGGGTGCCAACCCATCGCACCCATAAATAAGAACAATATGAGAGGCACAATCCTTTGGTGCAAGACAGGTCTCCACGACCTCGTCAATTTTTGCCTCCGAGACCTTATAGACCCGAGAGGGAGGCCACTCCCCGAAAAAATGATGGGTACCCTCAACGGGGACTCAATCAAGGTCATAGGTCTCGCCCAGAGACTCCTCAAGAAGTTTATGAGGAGTACGAACCAGAAATAGAACGGGCCGAAACGCCCCATCAAGGCGGGAGGGCTGCCACTCGGCCACCCCCCCATAGGCCTCCAGTCTCCCATAACTCACCACGAGAGCAAACAAAAGAGGAAGAAATAAAATCTTCTGATGCGTACAAAGCGCTATTAGAGCGTTTGGAGTCTATGGAGACAAAATCTTCTGGGCATCAAAAGCCCACATTACGTCAACTCCGTAGTCATCCAGTGCATCCCTCAATGCCTACACCTCTTTACCTCGAACACTTCAAGTTGCCTCAATTTGCAGTTTTTAAAGGTGAAGAGGATGCACAAGAACATGTTACAAGGTTCCTAAGTCAATGCTTCGGCATCCAAGATAATGATGCATTGTTGCTTCGAACTTTCATAACCACATTCGCAGGCCCTGCCTTGGATTGATTCACAAAATTACCCAAACACGGCATAAACAATCTCGATCAATTAGTAGATGCGTTTCTTGAACGCTTTGCTTTCAACATAAAGAAGGCATCACTGATTGATCTGGCCAGCCTCAGGCAATATGAGGAAGAAACAATGACAGCATACGAGAATCGTTGGAGGGCTTTGCTTTCTAGGTTACCCTACCGTCCCCCTATGTCTGATCTTACACAGATGTTTGCACGGAGTTGCTTAAAATCAATCTCTGGTCTATTGCTGCTGCAGCAATATGACAGCTTAGAAGAAGCTTTGGCGCAAGCCAGAGTTATAGAAGAGATTAAGATAGGAGAAGGCGCAATTGCCAAGACTAAAAAGAAAGAGTGGAATAAAACCACTAAGACTGGTAATACGCAATCACAACCCATTGCGGTTAACCAAGTTGCGATAAATGCTCCCAAGCCTGTGCAAGAAATACAACCCCAAAAGGCTAATTACCAGGCAGTGCCTCCTAGTTATGAAAAATACAATAAGAAACAGGAGCAGAATCAGTAGCGTCGCCCTAGGCGATAATTCACCCCTTACACGGAGTCAAGGGACTCCCTATTTGATCGCTTGTCAGCGACAAATTTAGTCACCTTGCCAGAAATCCAAACTATCGACCCTAATGCCCCCAAGCCTAAGGGATACAAAGAGGAATTGTATTGTAGATTCCATAGGCGTAGGAGACATGATTTAAATGGATGCTATAAATTCAAAGGCTTAATCCAAGATTTAATCGACAATAAAACATTGGTCGTGGACAACCCCATAGCGCCCAATAACCAACAAATGGGGGTATTCAAGGACCCTTTGCCTACCCATGAAGAACAGGCCAAACCTCTCCAGATTAACGAGGTGCGAGAGAATCTTCCCATGCAAGGATTTGTGGGAATGATTAGTATAGTGACAAGGAACAAAAAGTACCCAGCAGCTACCCCCGCGGTAGCTACGAGGGAAGTTCCAATGACATCGCAGCCTCAGCAATGCCCTGTGCAAGTACCTCCGCCTAGACCCGAGGTTACGATACGGACCAAACTCACGCAGAGTTTGCGGACCACATCAGCTAGGCTATCCATTTACGAGCTTATTCAATAGTCAACACCTCATAGGGAAGCTCTTATGGACATTTTAAAAACCATAGACTTACAGCCTCACGAAACAAATTCTTTCAACAACTTCGTGGGACATGTGAAACAATGTACAAAACCGGTCATTACCTTCAGAGAGGATGAAGTCAAAGCAATATCGAATGACACGGCAGATCCACCCCTGCACGTCATCGCGCGGGTCAATGGGATCCCATACAAGAGAGTGCTGGTAGATACTGGCTCGTCCAGTAACATCATCACCACTACAGCACTAAAAAATTTAAAGCTACCAGCCTCTCATATCACAGCCTCCACGTACACACTATGACCTTTCAATGATGCAATATGCTCGACAGTCGGCACAGTCGTTCTACCTATCCAAGTAGGACAAAAGACAATACCAACATTGTGCCATGTGTTGGAAGGCGAGATGGCTTACAATATACTGCTAGGGTGGCCTTGGATCAAGGACATGAAGTGTGTCCTTTCCATCGCTCACCAGTGCTTAAAGTATGCTTTTGAAGGAGAAATACATGTAGTCCCAATGGACTTGGAACCATTCAAGTATTGCAATGCGGTACAACTAATGCCTCAATCGACCCTCTCTTCAATGCATTTGGATTTCCAGTTAAATCCATCCAAATAGGATCCCATACCGCAGGCACCACTAGTGACCAAATCACAAAAATCCTAGCCAGGTGAATCCTCATCATCTGCTCCTTCATTACCAACGCCACCTGTCATGGCTAAACAGAAGGACAAGGGAAAACAGATCATGGAAGAGGCTCAGCCCCTAGGAGAGGGTTTGCCCATAATATCAATGGTATCAGCAGAGGAAACACCTAACACTACGAAAGTTGAGATTCCTGAACCACCAAACATGGAATGGACTCAGAAAGGACTGCCATTCCCCCCCTCCCAAGAATCAACAATCACTATTGAAATGGCCAGTACAGGCCTGGGAGAGTACTTAGTGCAGAATGTTGTGGCAATGCCTACAGTAGAATCAGTACAAGATATGGGGAGACCTCGCCTTCCCATAGCAACAGGAAATAGACAACGAGCCTTTTGTTGAAAACATCAACTATCTGTCAAACCCAGACTTTGTCCTAAAATATCTCGGCCAATGCAATTGGCATGGATACGGGCTAGGCAGATATGATCAAGGGATGCGGGTCCTTTGCCAACCAAGATATCAGATGCCATATGATAAGTCAGGAGTCGGGTTCCACCATCCCCTACCCTTAGACATCTTGGTAGAAAATATGCAAGGCCTAGAAATAGGCAACAAAGGGGGATTGGCACCCGATCTCTATGCCAATCCAAATACAGACTTTACATTGGGAGATTACCTCCCATGGTCAACACACACCCTTGGCAATAGCAGTAATCCCTCTCCTTTGCTAGAGAGAGGTGAAAGTTCGGACACTAATCCTCACAGAGAACATCAACGATGTCCAGACATCTTTTTGAAACTATTCCCCTTAGAGGTTCCAGTTGAGTCAGTACAGTGTCAAGAGAGTCAGGTCCCTCCACCAAAAGTGGAACAACCGCAATGGGACCAGATTAACTTACTGGAACAAGGAGAAACCTCAACGTCGCAAATAGTTGCTGAAGTGAATGAACATTTTTGGATCTTCGAAAGTGATTCAGAAGATGAGACTAAGATGATCTATCTCAGACATGCACGACGGAATTACCGCCCTTTAACTCATGAAGATCTAATGGGACAGATGGGCATCAGATTAGGACATGAATGGTGGGTAGACCCAGCAGGGTGGGACCTGATCTTAGATCCATGGCTCCACATTCACGATGAGCACCGTCCACCCCGAGACCCTATCATGACAACAGTGCCGAGGGAAGACCCTGTCCTCCTATCAGCACATAGGGCCGATCCATTTGTGCTCGTTCCCCTAGAACCAGATCCAGAGTATAGGGAGCATCTAGAAGATTCAAGCTATCATACCCACGGTAATGGAGACCCAATTCATTCCATCTACATGATCTCCATTGATTTGACCGCACCCATCCGCAATCCGACCGATCCAGCACGGTCATTGCATCTTGACATAGATGCCATCGACTGGGGTCGCGTCAATTCACCTTTGTCACCATCATAGTACTGGCCTTTCGATGAAATACCTCATTTTACCCCAAGGACAACTCAGGATATTTTTCAAGATGAAGAGGAACCCGAGGTTCCCAACATAGATCTAAATTCAGCTGATGACATCCATTTGATCCCGACTCCACATCAATTGGAGGACGGATCCCACATGTCAGTCGAGGAAACGACTGATGTAGATATCGGCACAGATCCAATGACTCCACAGATTCTTAAGTTGGGGGTAAGTCTTTCCCCTAAAGAGCAAGCCGACTACATTCCCCTTCTCAAAGAGAAGAAGGAGGTTTTTGCATGGTCGTACAAGGATATGCCAGGACTAGACCCTCAGCTAGTCATGCATAATTTAACGCTTGATCCGACAATCAAGCCTGTAAAGAAAAAACTACATAAGATGCACCCAACAGTGGCCTTGATGGTCAAAGATGAATTGCAAAAGCTATTGGATGCACAGTTTGTCATCTGCGTGGATTATCCGCCATGGCTATCCAACATGGTTCCCGTCAAGAAGCCCGATGGGAGGATTCACATATGCACCGATTTTCGAGATCTAAAAAAAGCGAGTCCTAAGGATGATTTCCCTTTACCGAGCATTGATGCATTGGTAGATGCTACAACAGGTCACAAAATGCTCTCCCTCATGGATGGTTTCTCAGGATACAATCAGATTCGTATCAATCCTGAAGACCAACTAAAAATGGCATTCACAACGCCTTGGGGGACATTTTGTTATAAGGTCATGCCTTTTGGCCTTAAAAATGCTGGTGCCACCTACCAACGTGCCATGACATATATCTTCCATGATTACATGCACAAAACTTTGGAAGATTACATGGATGATTTGTTAGCCAAATCTCTTTTGCGCTCAAATCATATCGCTGACTTAAGCTAGATCCTCGATCGCCTCATGGAGCATAAAGTTAGACTAAACCCCAAGAAGTGCGTCTTTGGCGTCACCTCCGGAAAACTCTTGGGTTTCATAGTCTCAAAGCGAGGAATCGAGGTAGACCCAAAGAAAGTCAAGGCAATCCTTGAAATGGTTCCTCCAACTACAATCAAGTAGCTCAGAAGTCTGCAGGGCAAGGTCGCATCAATTAAACGCTTCATAGCACAATTATCTGACAAGTGCCGACCCATGAACAAATTATTGCACAAGGGAGTTACATTTCATTGGGATGACGAGTGCTAGTCAGCCTTTGATGAGATCAAACAATACCTGGCTTCATCGCCAGTATTGGCACCACCTAGACCAGGAGTGTCGTTCTACTTATACATCTCAGCTACTGAGGTGGCACTGGGCACCATGCTAGCCCAAAAGAATGAACTTCACAAAGAACGAGGCTACTTACTATCTTAGCCGCACCCTGGTCAGTTACGAAATTAACTATGCATACGTTGAGAAACTCGCTTGGCAGTGGTGTTTGCTACCAAAAAGCTACGCCACTACATGCTGAGCAACACTACGTATGTTGTGTCTAAGGAGAATCCATTGCGCTACATGATGAGTCGTACTTATCATAGTAGTCGCACGACGAAATGGATCATGTTGTTGACGGAATTTGACATAGAGTTTATTGGACAAAAATCTATCAAAGGACAAGTCATAGCCGATCAACTAGCAGAGGCTCCTCTTGAAGACAATCAGCCTCTGGTCATAGAACTACCCGATGATGGGGTCTTCCATGTCTCAGAATCGCCAGATTCTGATGAGCCTGAGTCACAGGCCGACATAACCCTATTCTTCGATGGTTCCAAATGCGAGCAAGGTGGTGGCGTGGGAATTGTATTCTTCACACCGCAGGGTGCCCCAATGCCCCTGTCATTTAAATTAAACTTCCCATGCACCAACAATAACGCAGAGTATGAAGCCTTGCTCCTAGGTCTTCAGACAACAATCGCCATGAACATCAAACGACCGAATATCTTTGGTGATTCGCTGTTAATAGTCAATCAATTCAAAGGGGTATATCAATGCAAATGCCCAGTTCTGAAGGCTTATAAAGCCCTTGTGGACAAATTCCTGGCAAACCTTGAGTGGTATGACATCGAGGCCCTCCCTCGATCATCGAATCGTTTTGCGGACACAATGGCCTCCTTGGGGTCACTAATTCCGCAGGACCTTTCCGATGATATGACAACCATTCAAGTCAAAACCTTATCGCAATCTGCGATGGAGCGTGCAAGCTCAGACTTGACGCCAGGAATCCACATGATCTAGATTGAACCATCCTCGGATAAGTTCTCTCGAATCCGAGATCATCTAAAATGTGCCAACTGGGGGTCCTTGTTTTCCCCTACTCCCATTAATAGCAGCACAACGCTCTTCTTACAGGTTCTATCCCATTCAACGTTTGCTAGGGAAGAACTTCAAGAGAGATTGGTTGTTCATACTGTCGAGGTTTCTGATCAACAGGACTGGTATTTACCCATCAGAGACTACCTCAAGCTAGGTAATCTCCCACTTGGATTGACTCATGCCGCAAAACAAGCACTCAAGCAGAAAGCGTCTAAGTATGTCTTGATAGGAGACATTTTGTATCATCGCAGCTATGAAGGAATTCTCCTTCGTTGCTTGGACCAACAAGAGTCCACTTGGGAAGTTGCCCAAGCGCACGATGGTACATGTGGTGGCCACTTCAGTGGTATGGCTATCGCAAAGCGCATTCTTTGCATGGGCTACTATTGGCCATCTTTAGAGCGAGATTGTTGCACCTATGTCAAGAAATGCATGAAGTGTCAACATCATGCCAATTTGATGCACGTACCTTCTCAGGCCTTGAAGAAACTCCAGTATGATTGGTCGTTCTCACAGTTGGGCTTCGATCTAATTGCAAAGATCTCCCCTGCATCTTCAGGCCGTCACACATTTATCATAACGGCCACAGAGTATTTTACCAAGTGGGTGGAGGCAATTCCGCTTACCTCTACGACAGGACCCCGCATTGTGGAGTTCATTTTGCATAACATCATATGTCGTTTTGGTATTCCATCCAAAATAGTCTCGGATAATGGAACGCCTTTCAAGAACAAAGATGTGCATGCTTTGACCACAAAGTACAAGATTCAACACAGCTTTTCAACACCCTATTATCCGCAGGCAAATGGGCAAGCAGAGGCGTCAAACAAAATGCTAGTTGCCATCCTTAAAAAGACCGTCGCAGACAATCATAAGGATTGGCACATTCAAATCCCACTTGCCCTATGGGCCTATCGCACTAGCATTCGGACACCCACTGGGGCCACTCTGTTTTCACTTGTGTATGGCTCCGACGCAGTCATGCCTCTCGAGTTGGATATTCCTTCCCTACGCATATCAATGCAGGAGTTCATCGACGATGATTCTGCGTGGCAATCCCGGTTAGACCAGCTTACGTTGCTTGACGAACGATGCATTAATGCTCTCGAGAATTTACGTATTTATCAAGAGCGACTTAAGAAAGCTTACAACATGAAAGTTCACCTAAGGGACTTTCGGGTTGGTGATTTGGTTTTGAAGGAAAACCAGCAAAATTCCAGTTTGCCATCTCACCTAAGGGACAAGTTTGCGGCAAATTGGTTAGGTCCATATGTCATTGATAACAAAATAGGACCCGAGACATACCGACTAGCTTCTCTTGATGGTATCAAGGAAACAAAACCCTTGAATATCAGTCATTTGCGACCATTTCATATCTAAGAGAGCCAAAACCCAAAAAGGCTCCAAGGATTCTTGCAATCGCTTGGTCAAAAACCCAAAAATGCTCCAAGGATTCTTGCAATCGCTTGGTCAATCCCCAAATGCTCCAAGGATTCTTGCAATCGCTTGGTCAATCCCCAAATGCTCCAAGGATTCTTGCAATCGCTTGGTCAATCCCCAAATGCTCCAAGGATTCTTACAATCGCTTGGTCAATCCCCAAATGCTCCAAGGATTCTTGCAATCGCTTGGTCAATCCCCAAATGCTCCAAGGATTCTTACAATCGCTTGGTCAATCCCAAAATGCTCCAAGGATTTCCATAATCGCTTGGTCAAAATTCAAGAAAATTCAAAAACAACAAAAAACAACAAAAAACATCAAAAACAACAAAAATTTGCATCTCATTTCTAGGCATACACAAATTCATCAATCCGAGAGTTCTTCTCATTCACAAAAATCAATCCATCAAAAAAAACAAAAATACATAGCTGCATTAAAGCATTGCACCCATACATTGCATATTTATGGTCGTACAGGTCGAGGGCACCATAGGCTGTAATAAATCCGCTAGTCCATCTTGTTCCACACTGTTTCATTTTCCAAAAAACAACAACGACACCATGCATTGCTTTTACCGCACTAGAGTCAATGGTCTTTTAATGTATCAAGGGTTTTCATGATTCAGTCATCATTTTTCTCTTTAGCCATGTAATGTATCAGGTCAGATAGATTTTACGAAGGTAGAGTTATACTTGAAATACGCCTTGTTACGTAACATCCCAACACAAATTAAAACACATAAAAATTCCCAAGTTGTGTGAACGAAAGATGAAACCTGCACAGTAATCCAGGTCACCATAAGCGAAACGGTTATCTTGCTCATCCCCCTGTGCAAATGACCCTTAGAATGCTGAGAGTTGGCAAAAGGACAAGCATCCTCCCTACCCAATTCCCTAAGAATCCCAAAGTTCTCAATAGTTGCAAAACATCAAAAATTTGCAAGCGTCAAAACTCCAAAAATTTGACATACTACAGTGCACACATCAAAAGGCACAAACAATAATGATTATCGTCACTCCATATCCCCAATCCCTTGCTCAGAAGAAAAACAAATCAAAATAAACAATGATTATTATCACTATAAGGAGCAAGTATCCCAATACAATTGAAGAAAAGAAGGGAGTTGAACTTGAATCCCTGGAACTCTCAGCATTCTAACGGGTCATGAGGCAAGCCTCAGTACCGGTTTGGTTGATAGCCTATCGGTCACTGGCGGTAAACTTCTCGCATGACGATATATCTATCACATTAACTTGTGTACAGATCAATATTTGCATGTGGATGAGCTAGCTTATGGTATCCTGGATGACACCGCAGATTAATCTAACTATATACAACAAAGGAGTTAGTGGAACTAATTAGGTGATCCTCAGTATAGATTCGGTTGAAATCCCATCTGGCACTGGCGGTATCCTGACAAATACCACATAAATGAACTCAATTGCACACACAGGGATGTGAAATAGCTTGGTCAAAAACAAGTCCGATTCATACCTTGTTCAAAAGTCTTGTACGATACGGTACAGTCATGGCTAGTAAGTTAAAACCGTCTGAATCTCAGAAAACCTTGGCTACATTTCTAAACCAACTGCGCCACTTTTTTATCCTTACAAAACCATCAAAAAATACAAAAACACCAGAAAAACCACATGTATACATACAAAGTCATGTATCACAGCAATCGCCTCAAAACATAATAGAATCTTCAACAGTCTATGGTGCCATAACCAAACATCACAAAGTCCATCCATCCATTTCATCTCTGCATATCACATACATTTGCATTCATTACAACATATGCATCCATCAATATAAAGTAGCATGCATCCATCAACATCAATCATTGTGCATAAAATCATGACATATACAAAGAAAGAAAATCAAAACAACAAAAACATCACAAAATTGCACCACAAAAACCATAGCAATAAGTTGTTGGACACAAGTTCTCTTGCACTTAACCTCTTGGCATAACGAAAATCGATGTCGGGGCTCAAATTGTCACTTTCTCACTTCCCCAAGAAGGCTACCATAGCTGGACCGCTCCACGGGAAGACGGGTTTTTGATGATTTCACCTCATTATGGCATCACCAAAAGGGTTAACACCCACCAAAAATAGGTCCAAATGTCGAAAAACTACACGTGCGTAAACGGTAAAACATCTAAAGGCACCCTAACCTAAGCCATCTTGGGTCAAGTGACTCGTCGCTTTTCTCACGAAGGTCATTTCCTCATCGATTCGTCGCTTGAGGGGGTAGTCACACTTAGTCACCAATCAACAAGCACACACCCAATCAAGGCAATGACATGCATTCAAAGAATCATTGACAAAGACAATCACGCTCCTGCTTGGGGCAGTAAACAAGCAATCATTAAGTTGATCAAATACTTGGCATTCCCGAAGCATGAGCACAAGGTTTCCCCTGTGGACAAAAGGTTACGCCCTTTGCCTAATCATGACTGATCAATGTCCAAGCTCAAGTCACACCTCACCAAAACAGGTTAACACTTGAAATCAAATTCCTTAGCTCGTCAAAAGCAAGGATTCAAGAATGCATGCCCTTTCCATACTTGGGGCATCAAAAGTTGGTTAGGTTACCAAGAAACCCTAATCATTAGTGCTTTGGTCGTATATTTTTGCTCAGCACTGCGTCACCCGCAGCGCTTCCCAAAAAGGGGCATCTGTAGACACCAAAACAACACCAATCCGATTAAGTGACTACAAACACTGATCACATTAACATACACAGCTTTTAGGGCAGCCCTCAGAGGTCAAACAGTGGTCCTGACCACTCACACAACAATTTAGAAGGTCAAAAAATGAGCAGAGCAAAGTTGGTCGCAAACTGCAAGCTTCAAATCCTAAACAAGCCTTCAATCTAAAGTGAGCCTTTAACAAACTGCAACCTTCAAACTTCAAGTCCTAAGCAAACTACAAAACTTTAAGGCAAACCTAGCAAAAAGGGGAACCTTGGCCTTAGACGTCGTGAAATCGCGACGTCGTGATATTGCGACGTCGCGAAATCGTGACGTCGGGATTTCATGCGTCACGAAATCATGACTCCTTTGGCCCAGAGGGGAGCCTCGGCCAAAGGTGTCGCGATATAGCGCGTTGCGATATCACGACACCTTTGGCCCCGAGGGAACCTCGGCCAAAGGTGTCGCGATATCGTGCATCGTGATATCGCGACACCTTTGGCCCCGAGGGGAACCTCGGCCGAAGTGTCGCGATATCACGACACCTTTGGCCTAGGGGGCCGGCAGGTGTCGCGATATCGCGACACCTTTGGTCCCGAGGGGAGCCTCGGCCAAAGGTGTCGCGATATCGCGCGTCGCGATATCGCGACACCTTTGGCCCCGAGGGGAGCCTCGGCCAAAGGTGTCGCGATATCGCGCGTCGCGATATCGCGACACCTTTGGCCCCGAGGGGATCCTCGGCCAAAGGCGTCGTGATATCGCGCGTCGCGATATCGCGCGTCGTGATATCGCGACACCTTTGGCCCAGAGGGGAGCCTCGGCCAAAGGCGTCGCGATATCGCGCGTCACGATATCGCAACCTTTGGCCCAGAGGGAGCCTCGGCCAAAGGTGTCGCGATATCGCTCGTCGCGATATCGCGACACCTTTGGCCCAGCAGGGGAACCTCGGCCGAAGTGTCGCGATATCGCGATATCGCGACGTCACGATATCGTGACACCTCGATAGCGAAAACTTCTCCAGTCAAAGGCGGACTTTGACATGGCCGCCACAGCCAAGGAATAACTGCCACATGGCACCCTTGTGTGCCCACTTTCAAAAAGACCCCGTGGGTCTGTAGAACGGCGGATTCGACCAATCAGAGGCGACACGTCAGCATTCAAGACATTTAATCAGTCAAAGCAATTTAAGGCGGATTTCAACCAAGCGGCGGACTTCACCAACTGAATTAATGAGACGAGAGGTCTCAACAGCAAATCCGGCCCGAGCCCATGCTTCATAACTGCTGATATGATTTTCTAGCGATAATCTCTGAGCGAGCCATGTCTCATAAATCATCTGACAACGGTCAAATCTCAGCGGCGCCTGCAGACTTAGGGTTTGACATTAATGTTTCAGAGGCAAAATTCCTCTATAAAAACTAGCTCCATGCAATGTAAAAAAGGGAGAACCACGAAGCATTTTGTAAACACAACGAAGTGCTGTTCATTTACGACCCGATTGCATCAGTCGATTTTACCCTCCTCACACCCAGAATCTCTTACGAAAGAGAGGTTGGTGGGTTGCTTTCAGAGGGTGAAGCCAAACCTTCATACCCGACAGTGGACACAATATTCTACCAATTCGACGACAACACTCAATATAAACGATTCTGGGCCTTTCTTTATCGGATTGGCGCCAAAGTCGATTTTTGACGGGGCGGCCCGCTTGGGTACCCCAGGCATATTTTTAGTTAAAGTAATATATATTGTTATTTTGATATATCCTGCAAAATTAACACGCATTTAAACAACTTATGTTTTACGTCTATGTTATACTGTATGTTGTTATGTATTTTACAATATGGATTTCAGAAAATGTATATCACGTATTGTCATATTTAAACAGTTTTTCGAATATGTATCGTCGTACTATTGAGGCTTTGGCTCATTCTGTATTTAATCACGTATTTTAAATATTATCTTGCATTACTTTTCTCGAATGTTTATTTGGGCAGCCTGAGTTGTTTTATTCAAATATTTAATCAATCTTTGCACGTATTTCTTTTAAACGTTTTATCCTTTAGTCACAGGTGCTACTAAACATTTTTATCGTTTCTTTGACCGCAGGAAAAATAGCAGCAAGCAAGGACCGATTAACATAAGCGGCAGCAACACTGGCCTGCCCGTTTCAAATGTGGGCATGCGGAAGGAGATCACTATTCATCTGTTGTAACTGAAAATATGTAACTGAAGAGATGTATTGTAACCGAGCCGACATCATATTAATAAAAAGGGTTGTGTTCCTGTTATTGATTTGATTACATCCGTGTTATTACATGCATTAAACTAGTTCTATTTTTATTGCATCTTAAGTGTTCTTTTATTTCCGAAATCTCATGCTTTCACTACTCCATCTCCACAACCCATACTAAATGATAGGTCTTCACGACCTCTATCTCCATCCTTGCCTCATATAACAACTATTGAAACTACCCTATGGTCTCAACCATCTCATCTCGCTCCCTTTAGATGGTATCACACTCATGCCTAAGATCATTCTGTTTAATCTTGAGCACCTCCATCTCCTCTACCATATGGTGTACTCAAATATTGGTCACATCCCACTCCTGTAAGGTGGCCCTTAGGTCTACATCTACATCTTGACTCTCCTCCTTCCAAAATGAACACTCAGTCACCCACTCTATCTCCCACTTGAATAAGATATCTTGTACCTTTCGTAGCTCCATCTAAATTCATTGTACCTCAGCCTCTACTGATATGGTACCATGCATCTCACTCCCAAAGTCAAACTCATCCACATCCCCCACCATCCCCTCCACTAGTAATGGCCCCTCATCTAGTAATTCCTCCCACACATCCATCACTACAACATCCTCCATATCCACCATCCTCTAACCACCCCCTCTCGATGGCCTTACACCATTGTCACTCACCAACCAATCATCTACATCCTTCATGATAATATCCTCCATAGCTGCCATCCCCCCACCACCTCCTATCGATGGCCCCATGCCTGCATCACTCACTAACTAATCATGCTCATCCCAATGCGAATGCACATTCCTAACCAGCCAATCCATCTCCTTCTCCTCTTCACCCAGCTCGGGTGATCCCACATCCTCCTTAGCCTCCACATCCCATACTAGTGACTTTGCTCTTGCCCCTCCTAGTAGATCTATATAGGGCAAAGCTCCTACTACATCCACCCACCCATCCACAACCTCCCAATTAGGCTCCCAGGTCTGCATTGACCACCAGAACTCATATTTTGCTTTCATCCCCACATTATCCACATCAGGGACATCAATCACATCATCCAAAATCATGTCTAGTGGTGGTACTATAGGTTGTGGTCCCTTATCCAACTTCACCCTATAAATCTCCATAGGAGGCTCAAGTCATCCCTACACTAATCCGTACTACTGCTACACTCTAGAAAATAGAAAGTACTCGACCTATGATGAGTAATTCCCCACCACACACCTACTATACCGAATGCATGCCAAATGCAAGGCATCCTGATCCCAACTAGGCCCTCCTTGTGATGGCCTCCACCTTATATGATCCATCGTAACTTGGCCCAATTCCACCCTATTGTGCATCAAATCACCATCGTGATCCCTAATCTTCTTCTCCATATATGCCTGCCATCTCATGGCATAGGTTATCTCATCCCCCTCATGCACATGTGCCTCATACAAAAAATGTACAGGACTTAAGATAGTGATGTGCTCCCATGCCCATATCTGTAGTAATGGAAGAACACTCAACCTAGTATTGTTCATCCTCACCACCTCGTGTAGTTCATGATACACCTATGTCAATAGTTTAGGTACCCATGCATATCATCACCCCCGATCCACCATGTCACACACAATCCCCACATGTTCTAGGGGAATCTAATCCCTGAAGCATCTAGTAGTGCATGGCTCACTATCAGTAACGTTGCCATTGCATGACACAATGAAAGCCACTTCTTCCTCCAATAGTACATATAATCAACTCTCTTCCTCACCTCCACCCACCACCACCACTCTCCAAAGGCCCTCTCAAGAATACCATACCGTACCTCCTTCCTCGCCACCATCACTATCACTCCATTAATCGACATCCTATATATTTGATAGATATCCTCCAAGGTCACCGTGATCTCCCTCGTTGGTAAGTGAAAGGTGTTCCTATCAGGATCCCACCTCTCACATAATGTTGTCATATATGCATGGTTCACATGAACCTAGTGCATTACCCATACCCCATACAACCCCACTGTCTTCAACCACTTTACATCAACCCCTCTCCACCGAGCCTCCAACTCCTTCATACGGATCCGAAGCCGATGGCATAAATATCCTCTTCACCTACCATCACACACATACCACATGTTAGAAAGTATTTACATTTTTTATACATATTACCTATAAATAGCAATGTAACATAAATGCATACATTTTATTTTACTATTTCTATGCATCATTAGATACACATTTTATTTGTCCATATATGCTCACTTATGTTTCTCATTTACACATTGCATTCCGTTGCATTTCACATTCACACAAAAACCAAAAATGCATACCAAATTTCACAAAAACATGCAAAAACTAACAAACAATCATATCAAGCCCAACCCAGATTTCAAAATATACAAAAAATCTAGAAAAACCTGGTTCACACCCCACATGTACGAACTGTATGGTTCACACCTCACATGTGTGAACCTTTGAAACCTGATAAAAATTTCATATTTGGGTATGAAATTTCATGCTGATTCTAGCCGTACCAAACACTCATGTGGAAAACGACAAGACACATGTCAAAAATATAAAAAAATGATGCAAAAATCCTCCCTAGGAACGTAAAATGAGGCAACAAAAACAAGGTCAAAACAAAAAAATAAATGCATATCAGGATACCCATTTGGCCCATTAGCATGTCCTATCCATCATTTTTCATCCACATGCCCACCCACATGCACTTTTTCCCACCTATTTTCTACATAACAACCCATGCACACATTCCCATGCACCAAAAAGTCAAAACAAAAAATAAACGTAGATCGAGATACCCATTTGGCCATTTTTTTATGTTGTCTATAAATTTTAATCATTTTTTACCCCCGCCCTTGTTTCACAGTGTTAAAAGCAAAATATTTTGGTTTCAAACCCTCCCCAAATTCACACATGCTGAAAAGCTAAAAAACACCTACCTCAGGCATTCCTGCCCCATGCTGGTATTGGCTGACGTGCTTGCCATCCTACTTCACTTGATTTGAAACTCAAAAACACTCTATTACATTTTTTCTCTCCTCCACCTCTCCAACATTGTTCACGCGTGATAATGACGTCATAATCACAATTTTCCACTTAAAAACCCTATTTTTGACGGGTTTGCACCCCACATGTACGAACCTACTAGTTCACACCCCTAGGGTGTGAACCACATGGTTCACACGTGGGAAGTGTGGACCTACCATACAGTGTCTAAATTTTATCATTTGGCTCCAATTTCACCATAAATTTTGCTCCACCACAAATTTCATCAATTTTTGTGCCCAAATTTTGACATTTGCCCTACATCTTCATCAATCGCCACATCGTAAACCTTCATCGCCGTCATTGCCAATCCATTTCTTGAGGGGGTTATCATCAATCACACCAAAAGCTACCTTGCATATGATCAAACAATCAAAAATTCCAATCATGGATACAACAAATGCTTACAAAATGTTTTGCTAATGATTATTTCAAAGACCAAAATTCCAATTCAAAACAAAACAACATTTGGCAAATATCAAAATGCCTCTGCCTGTAGATGTCGCATGGATTCTAATTGTTATAGTGGCAGGCATAAGACCAATTATGAATGAAAATCCTGAAGTTCTACCTTAGGTTCCAACGATTTATCAAATTTCGTCAAATGAGCTCATCAATCAATCGAAAGCAAAAGTCAATAAAAGCATCTTGTTTCATCCAAAAATTGAAACATTTCTAGTTGATCATAGTGCAAGGCAATCATGTGATTCTCTCCAAAAGCAATCATTCACCAATCATCATCAATCCATATCATTAGTTTTTGTACTAAACCATGTTTCACACACTCTAGTACAAAAAGGGGTAAAATGTAGACACCAAAAAGTCGCACATTGTCCCTCTCTCCATCTCCATGGTTAATTAATGTGCAAAACCATTGAAAATTGCATAAATTGACCCAAAAAAACTATTCATCACCATTAGCCCCTTTGGGATAGCTAAGCCCCTTCCTATGCTTAACCCTAGGTCCTCATGTGACCTAATGCCAACTCAACTAAGGTTGAAACCTTCACCATGGTCAAAACCACTTTATGATCAAAAAGTCCAAATTTTGGTCTAATTGTGCTTTATGGCTAATTCCTTAATTAATTAGATCTAATCTTGATTTAATTAAAAGCCTCCACCTCACCTAGTCTACTTTGACTAGCCTAGTCTCCCACCTCACCTAGCCTAGCCTATCCTAGCCTTGCCACCACTCATCCCAGATATTTCTCCATATCACACAACCCTGGGTCATAAATGCAAGATGGAGGCTTTTGCACACAAAAATGATTAATTAATGCTAATATATTTCCATAAAGGTGAATATTAATTGAAAATTGATATTTATCTCTAATCATCATTACTTTTGGATGGGTCAGGTATTCCCTCACCCAACTTCACTTATAACCCAAGACACCTCAAGGGACACCTCTTTGGTGGACACCTCACCATAGCCACCTCATAGGGGACACCTCATCCCATTTCTCTCGCCCTGGCCCACTCTATAAATAGAATGCCATTTTTACCATTTTTATGATCATAACTTTTACATATCGAAACTCTGCCTAAATCACCATAGCCATTGTAATCAACACACATCCATATCACATCCATCATACGAACATCACAATCAATTTATCTCTTGCATAATACCATTTTGTGAGTGAGACAGGTTGATTTCACCATCATAATTTGTAGTTCAAGAGTTCTACTAGATAAAGTACACAAAAGAAACCAATTAGGAGTATTCAGGGACCCCATCTGAGCAATCCAGCTTCAAAAAGGCTAGTTTGCACCTCACACATGCGAACCTAGTGGTTCGCACCCTAGGAGTGTGAACCTCTGTAATTGACACCAGAATCATCCAAACAGGTAATAGTAGATTAATTTTTAGTATTCTACTGGTTTTTCTAAGTAATTTCATGTTTTAATTAGTTTTAATGAGTCTTTTGTCTGTTTAAACATGGGGTTTGACTGAGGCAGACCCCCCAATGCACTAATAGGATTTTACAGGTTTATAGGTCCAACAAAGCTCAAGGAAACATCTCCAAAAAGTGGTGGCTCATGAGCAAGAAGCCCACCTACATCAAGGAACCCAAAAGGAAAAATCTTGCTATTTTTGTACCACATCTGAAAGGGGCTTCCTAAGGGAAGACCCTATTGTAGCCTTCAGGGTAAAATTGTAAAAGGATATCATCTCTTGTAACCCTTTTATGATTATCAATACAAATACAATAGATTCCATAATATTTGAATGAGATGTTATGGTGTATTTTTGATAGTTTCACATGTCACTTTTTTGAGACCAATGACATCAAGTCATTTCCAGTTATCCTTTATCAGTAAGTCCCTAGTAGTCTAAAAGAGAGTTGGAAATCAATATTGGTTTTTGATCACCTGGTAGAGGCAAGCAAGCTAAAAAAAAATAACCAAAAAAGGGACATTTTTCTTCCAATGTCATGGCCATACCACGTAGGGATGGTCCCCAAATTAGCAGCCATCCCACCTAGGGATGGCCACCAATGGTCATTTCACCCAAGGAAAACCCCCCAAAATACTCAAAAATGGCCTCCTTGGTCACCAAAAATAAACAAAAAACCTCATAAAAACATATTAAAAAATGCACAAAAATAAAAGTAAATAAAAAATAATAATATCACTAATGAGGTTCATTTACCGATATTTAGTGTGTTTCATTGGCAAACACAAAAAAATAATTACATTTCCAAATTTAACAAAGTCTAGTAGCAAATTCAGTCCTTACCTATCTCATGTCGACTTCACTGCTTGTCAAGTCTAGAAGCTGGATCTTGGTGATTGTGGGATGGTTTCGAAAGTTCTCCACTTCAAAAAATCACTCTCCTACTCACCTCTCAATCTACCATGTCAGAAGTGTGCAAATGAGCTCATTTTACCAATTTTGAGTTCAAAAATATTTGGGAAGTTTTTCTCTACTTTTGGGAAGTTTTCGGCCATGCAACCATGGTCATCCCACCCTGGGATTGCCACTAGTTCATGGTCATCCCACCTAGGTATGACCATCCATGTCCATCCCTAGGTGGGAAGGCCACCAAAAATCATCCCTGGGTGGGATGACCAAGCCCTTGGACTCTCAAAAAGTCAAGGGCAAGATAAATGACAATCAAATTCTGCCATTTATCCTGCCTATTGATTTAGGACAGATTTAGGGTGCATAAAATATATCACAAACTACAAATTGGAGGTCCAAATTGGAGATGTATCCCACCCAATGTATGGTAAGATTTGGACAAATGGTGGCACCTGCCCTACATGTCATAACTTGCACATTTGACCTTGTGCTCTCTTTAGCTATAAAGTGGATTCAATCTACCCAATTTAGAGAGGAGTCTTTGCAATATTTTGCAATGAAGTGCTGCTAAGATTCAATCAAAATTTCACCTGCTTATTTGCCCTTGAAATATCCATCAATCGAAGGAGGTTTCTAAGTGATCCCAAATACACAAAATCATTCTAAAACCCAACCGTTTCAATGAATCAAATCACAAAATTCTATGAAAATACCCCTAGGAATAGTTTAAAGCATATCCCTGAGAAATTGGTGGCAAAAACCATCAGGTTTGGTGGCCGTCCCCACCTAGGATGCTTAACAATCATAATTGGAACACCTAGGGATGGCCATGAAATTTGCATCCAATTTCAATTCTAGTTTAGCATAGATCATTTATAGAGTATATTATATGCACTATGCTAATATTTGGTACAATTTGGAGTAGTTTTGCACCTTCTATTAGGCTTTTTAATTTCTAACAATCCCAATTAGAACACCCAGGGATAGCCATGAATTTGGCATATAATTTTCTTTTTGTTTCAGATTAGATCTTTTCTAGATTAGAATATATGCATTATACTAAGTTTTGGTGCATTTTTTATTAGTTTTTGCACCTTCTATTGTACTTTTTTATATTCACTATTGCATGCATCCCTTTGATTTCATTTCAATTAGCATATGTTATTAATAAATTTGAGTTCTTTGTGTGTATATCCAAGTATTTCAGCACACAAAGAAAGAGATACAAGTTTGAATATAGATAGATCATCGCAGCAGTATCGAATACCTGCTCTTCAATTCATGAGTGTGAGGAAGACATTTAAGCACATCTTGAGTCTTTGAAAGGATTTAATTCTTTAACACTTTTGTAATTATTGTATCAAATTAGAGCCCTCAAGGACACATTTTGTAATCGTGGATTTGAAAAATCAATTAATAGAAATAGGACCTCCATTTCTTTTTATATATTTTTATCATGTTTGCAATTAAATGTCATTTTTTAATGCTTAAATAAATAGGTACAATTCATTTTCCTTTTCTAGATGCACCGTTTTTCCCTCTACACTTTTATGTGGTTTGATTTATTTATTTCTTACCTTATATTTTTTAAAATTTATTAAATTTTATGTTATTTACATTTATGTAATATATATACTTGGCATACTAATAATTTTTTGTCTGAGTTTATTTTTAATCAACTACATTTGTGAGATTTTATTTACTTCCTCCCCCTTCAATTGTTATTGTATCCCAAGTTCATCTTTGATGAGTTATCTAATTTTAACCTTTAGTAATAATTTATTTTATTTTTAACTATGTTAAAATTAAATCTAACATTTATCTTTTGTATAAATTTAATGTTAGATTCTATTTGAAAAACATTCTTTATTAATTTTTTTAATTCATAAATATTTTTAAATAAATTTATAAATAAAAGAGGGTTTGAATTTTTTTAATAAAAAAATTAGAGAAGGTTATTTTTATTTATATATTAAATGATTTTTATTTAAATATTGTATTAAATTTAAATGTTTTTATTTTATTTAATAAATTGTTAATTTATTTAAAAGCTATTTTTTGATGCGATACCTCATATGGAAGGCTATGTGGATGGCCAATGCCAAACCACAACCTAAACATTGATGGCCTAATAGGCTATCAATGACAACTAGGGTGGTATTTCAATGGCGACCAATTGGCAAATAGGTGGTAGCCACTATCATCCCATCTACAATATAATGTGTTGGTTGACAACAACCCTTAAGGTTGCATGGGGTGATTAGGGAGGCTCAAGTTTTCTTAATGCTCATTTTTTTATTTTTTAATATTAAAGTTATTTAAATATGTTTTTCTGGTAAAATAAGTTGTATTTTATTCTTATGTTTTGCAAAATTACTTATACAATCATACTAACATGTTTGTGCTTGCATTCATGGCCTTTAACAATATTTCTAGCTTTTCTCCTAAGTGTATTCTTGAAGGGATAAAATAATGTTTTGGGAGCCTACAATGAGGGAAGAATATCAAGTGAGGTAACTTTGGAAGATCATGAACAAGGAGGAGCCACAAATCCAAAATGGAAGAACACTTAAACCATAGAATGTAAAATATCATCAAGCCCTTTCTATGTTTTTTAGGGTTGTAAGTGATAACATATTAGTGCATGTTTATAATTTTTCTTTTGTATATGAATCATGGGATGAGTTAAAAACCATGTTCATAGGGTCAACATGGGTAGAAAATTTTTATTTCTTTCAAAATTGTTTAACACAAACTATGTGCAGAATATGTTGTAATAGACCTATTCAAAATGAGGGAAATTAAGATACAACTACTTGCATGTAGTTGTAAATGGATGAATAAAAATATCTTATGCTTAATTGTACTTAGAAATCTCACTCAAAAGTTCAAGGACTTTGTAAATATCTTCAATAGGAGATTTGATCAAGAAAATAATCTACCTACACTAATGAAGCTCTCCAACCTACTTGTTTAACATGAAGAAACCATCAAGCTACATGAAGGTACACATGTGAGTAAAGTTAAGTACCCTAACTCTACTTCTATTGCCTTGAATTTTTATAAAGGTAATAAATCTAGAAAGTGGAACAAAGGCAAGAACTGTAAAGATAAGAATAAAACTAGTTCTTGAAAACTTAAGTTTGAGAAGAAATCAAAGAGCAATAATCCTAAATTTAGTATTAATTTACTGAAATATTTTACTTCATCAAAATTAGATTACAATGTTGTAGTTACTATCAGGGACAATTCCCATATTGTTGTAGGAGGAATTGAAAATTTTATTATAGGTAAAGAAGTATATAATAATGTTTTATTTATTCATAATCTTGAAACTAACCTACTTTCTATAAAGCAATTAGATTCTTAAGTAAAAAGAATTCAATTTTATGACAATAGATGCATCATAAAAAATAATATGGGAGAGATTGTTAGAGAAAGTGTGATTTCCAAAAACTTTTATGTATTTTCTCCACATCAAATTTTAAGGAAACATTGCCTTACCATGAATATTGACAATAATTATAAATTATGGCATAATAGATTAGGACATCTAAACTATAGAAGTATGATTGATATGCTTAGTAAAAATATGGTAATTGGTCTTCCTAAAAGTGAAGTTGATGGAGGACTTTGTGAGGCTTTCATTTTATCCAAACAACCTATGACTAAGTTTGGTGGAACTTTTTTTAAATATTCTTATAGATTGCAATTAGTCCATTCTAACCTTATGGATCCATTTCAAGTTAAATTATTAAGTGGATGTTTATATTATTTAACATTTATTGATTAGTTTTCAAGGTATACTTTGATTTATTTTTTGAAAAATAGGTCTCAAGTATTTGAATATTTCAAAAACTTTAAGTCACTTGTTAATAATGAAATCTCTTCCTTCATAAAAGGCTTAAGAACTGATAATGGAGGAGAGCATGTAAGTAATGAGTTTAAATATTATTTTCTTAAAATTTGTATTTCAAGATAATTCAAATGATCATATTCACCCCAACAAATAGGGTTGTTGAGAGGAATAAAAGGTCCAATATGACAAGGAATTTTCTCCAATATTTACCTAATTAATTATGGGTTAAATTTTGTTTTACTTCCACATATTTGCTAAATAGGTGTGCCACTAAGGCACTAAACAAAGTCACTTCATTTGAGGCTTGGTGTTGAAGGAAATATCAATGACAACCATGGTGGTGGTTCACTGGTGACCTGTTGGCAATTAGATGGTATCCACTAGCAGCTCATCTATAACATAATGTGTTGGTTGACAACAACCCTTAAGGTTGCATGGGGTGATGAGGGAGGATCAAGTCTTCTCAATACTAATTTTTTAAAATTTAAAAATAAAAGGTATTTAAATATGTTTTTTTGGAAAAATAAGTTGTAGTTTATTCTTATGTTTTGCAAAATTACTTCTACAATTATACTAACATGTTTGTGCTTTCAGTCATGGCCTTTAATGATATTGCTAGATTTTATCCTAAGAGTATTCTTGAAGGGATAAAATATTGTGTTTGGGAGCCTACAATGAGGGAATAATATCAAGTGAGGCAACTTTGGAAGATCATGAACAAGGAGGAGCCAAAACCCCAAAATGGAAGAACACTTAAACCATTGAATGTAAAATATCAACAAACCATTTCTTTGTTTTTAGAGTTGTAAGTGATGACATATTAGTGCATGTTTATAGTTTTTATTTTGTATATGAATCATGGGATGAGTTGAAAACCATGTTAATAGGATCAACATGGGTATAAAATATTTATTTCTTTCAAAATTGTTTAACACAAACTGTCATGTGAAGAATATGTTCTAATAGACCTATTCAAAATGAGGGAAATTTAAGATACAACTACCTGCATGTAGTTGTGAATGGGTGAATAAAAATATCTTATGTTTCATTGTACTTAGAAATCCCACTCAAAATTTCAAGGACTTTGTAAATATCTTTAATAGGATATCAAGAAAATAATCTACTTAATCTAACAAAGCTCTCCAACCTACTTGTTCAACATGAAGAAACCATCAAGATACACAAAGGTACAAATGTGAGTAAATTTAAGGACCCTAAATATACCTCTATTGACTTGAATTTTCATAAAGATAATAAACCTAGAAAGTGGATAAAACGCAAGAACTGTAAAGATAAGCATAACACTAGTTCTTGAAAACTTAAGTTTGAGAAGAAATCAAAGAGCAATAATTCTAAATTTAGTGGTAATTTACTAAAGTCATTTTTTACTTCATCAAACTTAGATTACAATATTGTAGTTACTATCAAGGATAGTTGTTGTAGGAGGAATTGAAAATATTAAGAGATGTAAAGAATTTTATAATAATGTTTTATTTATTCCTAATCTTGCAACTAACCCACTTTCTATAAAGCAATTAGATTAATAAGGAAGAAGCATTCAATTTTATGACAATAGATGCATCATAAAAAATAATATGGGAGAGTTTGTTAGAGAAAGTGTGCTTTCCAACAACTTGTATGCATTTTATCCACATCAAATATTAAAGAAACATTGCCTTGCCATGAATATTGACAATAATTCTAAATTGTGGTATAATAGATTAGGACATCTAAACTATTTAAGTATGATTGATATGCTTAATAAAAATATGGTAATTGGTCTTCCTAAAAGTGAAGTTGATGGAGGACTTTGTGAGGCTTTCATTTTATCCAAACAACCTATGACTAAGTTTGGTGAAACTTCTTTTAAATCTTCTTATAGATTGCAATTAGTCAATTCTAACATTATGGATCCATTTCAAGTTAAATCATTAAGTGGATGTTTATATTATTTAACATTTATTGATTAGTTTTTAAGGTATACTTGGATTTATTTTTTGAAAAATAGGTCTCAAGTATTTGAATATATCAAAAAATTTAAGGCACTTGTTAAGAATGAAATCTCTTCCTCCATAAAATGCTTAAGAACTGATAATGGAGAAGAGCATGTAAGTAATGAGTTTAACTCTTATTATCTTGAAATGTGTATTTCAAGACAATTCACATGCCCATATTCATCCTAATAAAATTGGGTTGCTGAGAGGAAAAATAGGTCCATTGTAAATATGACAAGGACTTTTCTCCAAAATTTACCTAATTAATTATGGGTTAAATGTTGTTTTACTTCCACATATTTTCTTAATAGGTGTTCCACTAAGGAACTAAATAAAGTCACTTCATTTGAGGCTCGGTTTTAAAGGAAATTATAAATTAATAATTTGAGAGTAATTGGATTCCTAGCTTATGCACATCATAATAATTCAAATGATATTAGAAAATTATATGATAGATATTTGAAATGTGTGTTAGTAGGTTATGATAATAAATCCAAAGGATATATATTATATAACCCTAATAGTATGACTATATTTGTGAATAGGGATATCAAATGTTATGAGTCTACTTTATATAAATCTAGTTATTTTAGCATTATTAAAAATTCTCCTTTAGAAAATGAAACTAAGAGACCAAAATGGTTAGATAAAATAACCAAATACTCTCCATTTGGTGAAATGTACAAATATAGAACTAGAATCCAAACATTAACTATAATATTAATGGTTAAAATTCAAAATTTGAATGAACCTCAAACCTATAATCAAGCTAAAAATAATCCAAATTGGATCAAAGCTATGGAATAAGAATTAAATTCTCTTATCAATAATTATACTTAGGATTTAGTCCCAAGGCCTTGTAAGAGAAAAGTAATAGGTTGTAAATGGGTATTTAGAAGTAAGTTAAATTATTTAGGAGAAGTTGACAAACATAAAGTTAGATTAGTAGAAAAATATTTCTCACAAAAGTATGGGTTAGATTATGAGGAAACTTTCCCTTTGGTTGTTAAAATTTATACAATTAGATTAATAATAGAATTAGCTATTAATTTTAAATGGAAAATTTATCAATTATATGTAAAGATTTTATTTCTTAATGGAAACTTAGATGTTGAAATTTATATAGAGCAACCTCAAGGCTTTGAGAACCTAGAAAAGCCAAATTATATTTGTAGATTAAAAAAAATCCCTATACAGACTTAAGCAAGCTCTAAGAGCTTGGTATAATAAGGTTTCCAACTATTGTTCTTCAATTGGTTTCAATAAGTATTTTTATGATCCATATTTGTACATTTCTAGGAAAAATAATTGCATTACTATCATTGTTTTACATGTACATGATTTACTTTTAACAGGAAACAATGAATGCATGATTGAAATATATAAAATACAATTACTAAATAGATTTGAAATGACTAACATGGATTTTTTACATTACTATTTAAGCTTTTAAATCTATTAGCAATCCCATAAGATTATGATTTATCAATCTAAGTATATATTAGAAATATTGAAAAGGTTTAAAATAAAAAATTACAAATGTGTTTCTACTCCTATGGTTTCTAGCAAATTTAAAATTAATAAAGATTCTAAGCTTGTAGATAAAACTCAATAAATGTAAATTTTATTATTTTACTCTATCTTACTATTTGTAGGCCTAATATTTCTTACCTAACCACAGAGCGTGCACCTAGCTACTGTATTGATCTATACCATCATGAAAGCATAAAGATTCACACAAGTACATAATTTGAACAAAACAACGTAAGTAAGGTTTCTTGTATTAATATTTGAATGAGCTTTGATTACAAAGATGCCCTCTTAGGGTCACTTGAAATATGATACTGATATTACAATTGCCAATGCCCTCAATAGGGTAGGCACACTTATAGTGCTCTATTGATTAGTCACAAACTGCCTTGGGGTGGAGCTGACCCCCTTCTTCACGATGTGGAAGGATTATGACATAAGCTCCTCTTGCACTTGTCTCCCTGCGAACAAGAAACAACAACACACGATTAAAAATATTGATAGCCTCTCGTGATGAGGCCCTTTAAGGAAATATGTATGTAAATGCCATTAAACTAGTAAAACAAGAAAACATAAAGAAAGACTTTAAACTATTCTAATTTGATCAAGAATTATACTACAACATGAAGGACATGAATAAGCAAATGATGCATGGATCAAATATCAAGTTAGGAGCAATAAAGTGCATAAAAGATCCAATATAATCCTACTTAATACAATGCATGAAATGACTAATTCCTACGGTCATAGTTTCTCTAAAATGCAATTAAACCTATGAAAAGACTAATATAACTAATCTATGCGGTCAAAAGCAAAGCAAGTAAGGTGATCAATCACCTATTGCAAACCACAGCTATGGTGGGCGGTCTACACTATGAACCATGGCTGACAGCCATGGTTTGACCTCTGATAGGTTTACCCTCAGAATTAGGGGTAGTGGGCTTGACCTCCTTATCCAAATTGATGTTCAAGGGTCACCTTTGTTGTCCTCTGACAGATTTGGTGGTCAAATCACTATGAAGGGCCTTCGTTTTCCCGGATTTGTGTTTCTTGAATCTCCTAGGCACCTAGGGCATCCATGGCTAATTGGTCTTTAGGTGAATAGCAAAGGGGCTCTCAAATGCATAGATTCAGTATGCAATTTGACAGGGCTTCACTGCTCTCTTGATCAATTAACTCTCTCTCTTCTTCTCCCCATTTGGAGGGGGTATTTATAGCATGCCCCTAGGGCTAGGGGTGGCTTCATGGAGAAGCCAAGACCAAGAAGGGTGGTTAGGACAATTGGGATGGAAGCCTCTGGAATATTCCATCCTTCAACTACCTCCTTCTAGATCTTTTGGCCATTCCAACCGATTTGGCTCGGATGGAAGGCCTAACTGAACTTCAGTTAAGACCGCAGGTCACAGTTGTGGTCTAGACTACAGACCATAGGTGTCAACCATGGTTTAGACTGGTAGACCATAGGTCTGGGCTATGGTTCAGATTGCTTAGGCCAAAATGCCTAAATTGAGTGGTTAGAACCACTGCTCTATCTTGGAGTCTGTCCAAGATCCTCCATATGGTTTTGTAGCATGTCCATATGAGTAGTCACCCTCGACATGACGCATTTTAGGTGTCTATAGATGCCCCTTTTGAGATGCATTGTGAGATCGAACAACGTTGAGCAAAAATATACATCCTAAAATGATGTCGAAGGTTCTATGATGATCATTAGTCTGATCAACATTAGATGCCCCAGGTCCAGCAAAAGGATGTGCATCCTGGAATCATTGCTTCCAACTTGGAAAGGCTTACATTTGAAAAGTCTGCACTCACCATCAGACGTTCGGGTAGCTTTGGTGCTACAATAGGAGTTAGGCCTATATAACCGAAGGATGAGAGTTACAAATAAAATTTCATATTTGCTATTTACCCCAAGCAAAGGGGGAAGCTTATGATAGCTATTAGCAATGATTCACAAGAACGAACACAATTTTGACAAGATCAAGGGATCTACGATCTCTAGGATCTTCTGTTGATTTTTATTATGACATGAAATTATGACTACCCCCTCAAGCGACGAGTCGATGAGGGTAATGACAATGTATGAAGCGATGAAATCGCTTGACCATAATGAATGATCCTGAACAACTTTAGATTCGAGCCTTTTAATGCCTTGGCTAGGCCTGGTTCAGCTTATGATTGCAACTCTTAGTAGTACTTGCACATCTCTATCCCATGGAGCAGTCAAGCTACGATAGCCATCTTAGGGAATCAAAATAATACAAATGCAATTAGACTTGTGTTGAATCATATTGTCGATGATTTGCTGAAATATGTCATAAAAGAAATGACAAGTTTACCCCAAATGTCCTTATGGTGATTTACTCATCTTGTCGGATTGCATGGATCGCAAGTCACTGCAACCACCAATTTTATAGGATAAATCACTGAATACGAGGCACATTTGGTTTTTCATTATTTGATTTTTTTGTTTTTTTGTTTAATTTTGCATTTATTTGATTGATCCTGGTGCTTTTAACATCACCAAATTTGCAATTTTAATCATTGATTTTGAATTTTTTTTCGGTGGAAGTCAGTAATTTGTCTTTTTAGACCTTCCCACGGTGGGTTTTGAGTGCATTTATTGCTAGCTACGGATCGTGGGTACGGTCTATGATTTACATTTCCAAATTTTGGGAACCGCGGGTCAGACCTGCGAGTGGAAAACCCTAGTTCTAGAACCGTAGGTGTCAGCTACGGTCCGCAGAGACTAGGAGGACCTATAAATTGAATTCCCATTTGAAATTTTCATTATTTTTCTTGCAACTACTAGCAATTTGGGAGCTCTGAGAGAGAGAACATTCCTCGATCCAGAACGCTGCCAAAATCTATCGCAATTACACTCATCTACCTCGATGGTGGATCCTGATCAACCATCTACTAGCCGGGGCTAGGGTGCGGGCAAGGTAACTCAAAACTGAGACCACGCACTCAATACCAGTAAAATGAACTACATTAAGTAATGCAAAAAAATGAACCTCACTAAACTGTTGGTAATGAACCCCACTAGTTTAGGCTAGCTGTAGGATTTAATTTTATGCCTTAGTGGTCTAGGAGGGTACCCAAAATGGGTGCCACTCCTAAACCGTAGCTGGTAGCTATGGTTCCCAATTGGCAAATTGGGGACCACAGGTTTTAGCTACGGTTCCCAATTTGCAAATTGGGGACCGCAGGTTTTAGCTACGGTTTGCTATTTTTTTTTTAGGTTGTCTAATTAAAATTTTTAATTTTCTTTAGCTCTGCTTAGCTAGATTTAGCTTACATTATGCTTTTTGTTTTTAAAAGTTAACTTCTAGAGCGCGGGAGCCTGACCTTATGAAGACTCTCCATGAGGCTTTGTCTGATGATGACCGAGCTTGGTTTTGAGCTGTCGAGTTTGGTTTCATCATGGATCTACCCACCATTAGGGTAGATCAAGCCTATCTTACTACATTGGCCCAGTGTTGGAATGCATGGACCAACACCTTCCACCTTCCTCCCGGTGAGATGACTATCACTCTAGAGGATGTCTACAGGATCTTTAGGATCCCCATCGATGGTGAGGCTATCATCTCCTCTACCTCCACATCAAAGGATGTTGTCTTCGATGCCATATTCGATGACCAGAGCATTGATGCATAGGATGATGCTGACCACAAAGGGGTGCACATCAATGACTGGTACCACGATGATGTCTTTTCTGTATGAGAGGCCCTCTTCATGCATCTCATTATGTAGATTGTCCTTCCAGACTCCTCGGGTGTGAGGATTCCCTAGAACATGTTAGCCACTACTTGGAGGGTGCTTTAGAGCTCTATAGAGGAGCCACTATGATTAGCTTGGGGGAGCACCCTATTATGCCAGCTCTATAGGGAGCTATACTAGATCATAGAGCGTAGTCGTAAGGGCATCAACTATAGTCTTTTGTTACAGATCTAGGGGTGGCAACACATTCGGATCGAGCATCCTATGGAGCTACCACTATGCATCACCACCATAGATGCCGACCATCAGTGTTACGTCACATGCTAGCCTCGTGTTGAGGAGGGTATCCACAGTAGAGCTCATGCTGGGAACACTGAGCACTATATCATTAGGTTTGCATCACTTGGGCTGAGGGACATTGTCTGGCACCCCTACATGGATTTCCCTACATGGCCTAAGGTGGACGAGTGGCTACGATGGGCCCATCGAGATAGATGGCTTATCTAGCATAAGCCAGAGGTCAAAGAGGTTGGCCCCCCCTCGAGAGGGACCTCCCATTGATAGTTCCTCCACCACTAGGAGATGCACTCGATGACTTCCAAGAGTCGGGGGTTGAGATAGCTAGGACCACGCTAGACTATGATGGGTGGTGGTCCTTATTCAGATGGCATGGGATAGGGCCTCTGGGCTGAGAGCTAGCTCAAGTAGAGGTAGAGGTAGATCTTGATGGGCGTAGGGTGTGCCAATGTACAGAGGGTAGTTGGGGTATAAAGGCCATCATTGAGGATATTCTAGAGATTGACCCTAAGGAGGATACTCTAGAGGAGGGTGAGGTCCCTCCTAACAGTGTAGAGGGATGGCTACTAGCTTAGGTGGCTGACTTGTAGAGTCAGCTCGAGTGGTTTCACACATAATAGCTCGAGAGAGACACTACCATCACCACTCTAGAGGTGAAGGTGGTTGATAGGGAGTGGTGCCTGACTGAGGTACAGGACTAGGTATAGGAGCTCATGACTCGGGCCATAGATGTAGAGGCCCAGGTGTAGAGACTATAGACTACCTTGGAGTTAGCACAAGCATAGCAGACTATAGCAGAGGTAGAGTGAGATCTTGCTCGAGCATCGAGGGGGGCTATGCCACCTCCTTAGGTGACTATGGGGCCTCCTACAGCACCAGTAGTAGGTACAATAGCTACACAGGATCTGACAACTGAGGTAGAGTGATTGCATGGTATGGTCATGAGGACCAATGAGATGCACGCAACTCGACTTGCTCACGTTGATCAGCTAGTCGGTTATATAGAGATGCATGGGCTACAGGTTTTGGAGGATCCTTTCTCCTCAGAGTCATAGCATACCAGGTCTAGGACCTCAGGGCAGTCTACAGCGAGCTCGAGTCACAGGACTCATAGGACTGAGAGGATGCATAGGTCCTCTAGCACACACACAATGAGATCGTAGGCTAGGACTAGAGATCCAGGGTAGACATCAGGGGCCTCCAGTCAGAGGACTAGCCTACTGTAGTTACCAGTTTCCCATGTGCTGGGTGCTTTAGGCTTTGGAGGTAGGCAGGATCCATAGTAGGATCCACCATAGGTTCCAGGTCAGCCAGGAGAGCAGGCTCCAGAGCACAGAACTGAGGGAGGTGGCGAGAGCTCCAGTATAGGGGAGTAGCCTAGATCTGGGTTATAGCAGTTGTCGACTATATTTTTGATATATCATTTTGTGTGTAAGGTCGAGGACCTACACAGTTGTAGCCTATGGGAATTTTGTACTCCCTATGTACTCTTTTGGACACATATATATATGATATGATCTTTTATGGCTCATTATGTGTACATGTTTATTTATTTGTTTTTGATTTTATGTTTATTTGATGCACATGGATGCAAGGCTTATGTAAATGCTATGTTTATATGATGTGATGTATGGATGACATGCACTAGATAGCTATTTTACTTTATGATGATGATATGCAGTGATCTAGATGATTAGATGTGCGAGATATGATATATGCATATGGATGCGATGTTTATTTTTAAACACATATTTATTTTTGCTTTGTGGGCATGCATTTATTTTATGCAGTTTATGGTATGCTATGCAATGTATGGTAATGCATTATGTACATAATCATAATCTAATGGAAATGAACCTGTATGCTTTAATCACTTAAAACATAAGGAATGAATGTAAACTGTGTATATCAATTTTTAAAATATGACACCACAGAATGTATAACAATCATGCAAAATAATTGATAATTCTCATTACAAGAACTTAATCAATTAATCACCCATGTATGAAATGCAGTGAAATGGATTGGTATAATGCTAATGAATGAATATGTCATTTTGTATATTTCTTCTTTGCTGCACTAAATAGTCAGTGGCCGTCTAAACATCATTTCTGATATTCATGCGGTATCTATCCTATATGTTTGATTGTGCTTTGTAAAATGCATTCTGATGAATGAATGACTCGTATTTCTGAAGTTTAATGATATTTGGTATCTTGTTGCTATTGGAGAACTTTTTGGGGTTTTCCTTGAGACTCAAACACCCTAGTAGACTTCTCCAAAAATCACATACTAACTGTACAAGGCTTATATTGGACAAGGCTTTTGCCATGACAGACCCAACTATTCATTATCCCTATGTGTGCATGTGAGTATTTTTAGATAGATCATAAGCATACCCCGTATGTCAGTCGGGACTCTTTCAACCCATATGTGAGATAGGGTTCCTCATACGATCGTACCATCCTTGTTTCAGCTTTGATTAGACTTATACAACTAGACAATCCTAGGTACCTAGAGCTAGCTCATCTTGCAAATTGATCAGGGCTACCCCTCCAAATGCAAGTGGGACTCTTTCAACCCATTGCTACATTTGGGGATCACCCAATAGAACTACCCCTCCGATTGCATGTGGGACTCTTCCAACCCATTGCTGCGATCGAGGATCACTCTATGGCTTTCAAAAGGTGGAAAATCTAGGGATTCAAGTTCTCACCCTTCTTACTTGCTCATATGTAGTGATAAAAATCACTGTTAGTCCACGTGTTACCATTTTTTGTGAGCAAGGGATTTTTATAGTGCTTTTGATTCACTATGTCACTTTACATTTTGAACTTGAAATTTGTACTTTTGCACTTTGTAACTTGGGATTTAAACTTTGTGACTTTGGGATTTATAGGGGAAAATCTTGTCCTTTTGCCAAAGTACACCTTTCTAGACTGACTATTTGCAAGATAAGCAGGTCGTGAAACCCATCTCTCTAGATACCTAAGACTGCTTTCATAGCTTTCATCCTCTCTTGTCTTAGCAGGATTTTATATTGTTTTGCTTAGTGACAGGATTCTGATATGTTGAAGCACTATCCCAACTAATGACCTTGTCTATAACAACAAAGCAAGCTTTCTACAATATCTGAAGAACCCACTAAGTATGGCTGAGTGATTGGAAAACTTAATATACATATATATTTCTCCACAACAAGTATCATGTATGAATGCAATGAATTATGATAAATGCAAGGGTGCATGATTGAAACACAAACGTGTGATCATTTGTAAGATTTTGATATACACATTACACTCTACTATGGAATGCAATGGATGAAAAATGCCTAAATGCAATATGATGATGTGAATGCATGTATGAAAATGCAAACTGCAAAAGCAAATGTTTTTGGATTTTATGCTTTACCAATTTTTTTTTTGGAATTTTATATATTTTTAAATTTTTATATATTTTTGAGCTTTCATATTTGACCAAATGATGAGTACATGTCCTTGGAGCTTTTAAGGATGACCAAATGGTGAGGAACCACCTTTGAAGATTTTACTTGACCAAGCTACTCAACGGAGAGCTTGGGGCATTTCGGGATGACCGAGCGGTTGAGACAAAACCCTCGAAGCTTTTGGGTTGACCAAAGGGCTTACAGATGCCTTTGGTGCCTTTACTTGACCAAGCTTCTCAATTCGAGAACTCAGAGCCTTTTGATATGACCGAGCAGTTGTGGACAAACCTCAGAGCTTTTGGGTTGACCAAAGGGCTTAAATCTTTGGCATTTACTTGACCAAGCTTTAATCAAGAGCTCGAGCCTTTTGGGATGACCGAGTAGTTGTGGACAAACCCTTGGAGCTTTTGGGTTGACCAAAGGGCTTATAGATGCCTTTGGTGCATTTACTTGACCAAGCTTCTCAATTCGAGAACTCGAAGCCTTTTGGGATGACCGAGTGGTTGTGGACAAACCCTTGGAGCTTTTGGGTTGACCAAAGGGCTTACAGATGCCTTTGGTGCCTTTACTACACTCTCAAGCATAGAACGCCTTAAGATGGATGATATTGAGAGGCTCAAGCTCTTCCACACCCTCTAGCGATGTTAGGCGATAGGTACCTAGACCAATATTTTTAGATATGATGTAAGGCCCTAGCCAATTAGCCACGAATTTGTCTCGCATATCAGGCGATAAATTTGAGTTCTGTTGGTTCTCTTTCAGCACAAGATCCCCAACTTCAAAGTCTCTCTGGTGGACTTTGACATTGTAAGCTCATTTTAATCGCTCCTGATAAACGCAGAGATGCTCGAGGGCATTCATGCGATGTTCATCGAGCAACGTCAATTGATCGAGGTGAGCTTGCCGCGTGGTGTCATCATCGATGAACTCTTTCAATGCGATGCGCAGCATTGGAATTTCCAACTCTAAGGGCATAATGGCCTCAGTGCCATATACTAGTGAAAATGGCGTTGCCCCAATGGGCATCCGAATGCTAGTCCTGTAAGCCCATAATGCAAGGGGCAAGTGTATATGCCAATCCTTGTGGTGTTCTTGCACTGTCTTTTTCAAGATGGCTACCATAGTCTTGTTTGAGGCCTCAACTTGCCCGTTTGCTTGCGGATAGTATGGAGTTGCAAAACTATGTTTAATGCAGTATTTAGATGTTAAAGCCCGCACAATTTTGTTCTTAAAAGAAGTTCCATTATCCAAAATTATTTTGGATGGTATCCCAAAATGACATATGATATGCTCGAGAATAAATTCTGTGATGCGAGCTCTAGTGGTCATTGTAAGGGGAATGGCTTCCACCCACTTTGTAAAATACTCAGTAGCCATGATAATGAATGTATGTCGGCCTGACGATGGAGGAGAAATCTTGCCAATAAGATCTAGTCCCCATCGAGAAAATGGCCAAGCCGCTTGAATGGGCTGTAAGGCCTATGATGGCAAGTGCGTAAGATTAGCATGATGCTGACATTTAATGCATTTCTTGACATACACATTGCAATCCTTCTCCATAGTGGGCCAATAATAACCCATGCGAAGGATGCATTTGATGATAGCCATGCCACTGAAATGGCCACCGCACGTACCATCGTGAGCTTCTAAAATTGCCCAAGATGACTCTTGGGGCTCAAGACATCGAAGGAGAACTCCTTCGTAGCTGCATCGATACAAAATATCTCCTATCAAGACATACTTAGTCACTTTCTATTTGAATGTGCATCTTGCGGCACGTGACAATCCCTCTAGGATCATACCAAGTTTTAAGAAGTCTTGGATTTGCAACATCCAACTTTGACAAGCCTCAGCTTCGACTGCTAAGATGACTTGCTCCCCCTACGTATTTAACTTTGTAAATGCATACTGGGAAACAACCTTATGGTGAATGGTAGTACCACTCCCCGTAGGACTCTGAGAAGTCAATGACTCCCAGGGTGCCTACTTAAGAAAGTCTTCCGCTCTACGGAACCAATCAGCTATTGGTTCCACGACAATCATGTTGACTGACTCTTTGTTATCAAAGGCTGCACGCTCCACTACTGGGTGCGAGAGCATTCTAACATGGATGGTAGTAAAATCAATGGATGGATTCTGAGGGATCAAGGACCCCAAAGATGCCATGGTGTCTACGAACCTATTTGATGATCGAGGGATTGCCTCGATGTCATACCATTCAAATTTAGCTAGATAAGTGGCAACAAGATCTTTGTAGGCTTTCAGTATGGGACATCGACACTGAAAGAGCCCCTTAACTTGGTTAACTATGAGTAGAGAATCACCAAAAATGTTCAATATTTTAATACCCATGGCGATGGCTGCATGGAGGCCCAAAAGTAGGGCTTCGTACTCAGCATTATTGTTGGTGCATGGAAAGTCTAACTTGAATGACAAGGGCATTGGAGCTCCTTGTGGCATGAAAAACACTATTCTTGCACCACCCCCTTGCTCACACTTTGAACCGTCGAAGAACAATGTCATATCAGCATTATTCTCTGGTTCTTCGGGTTCGGGAGCTTCAGATATTACGAAGACCACATCATCTGGAAGCTCAATGGTTAGAGGCCTACTGTTGGATAGTGGTGCCTCAGCCAGTTGATCAGCTATGACTTGTCCCTTGATGGACTTTTGGCTGATGAATTGCAAATCAAATTCTATCAATAGCATGATCCACTTTGCAGTACGTGTGTTATGATATGTCTTGCTCATCATATACTGCAAAGGATTCTGTTTTGATATAACATATGTTGTATGACTTAGCATGTAATGCCACAATTTCTTGGTAGCGAACACCACTGCTAAACAAAGCTTCTCAACATATGCATATCCTGACTCATAACTCACCAAGGTGCGACTGATGTAATATACGGCTTGCTCTTTGCCTTGCACATTCTTTTGGGCTAACATGGTCCCTAATGCAAAGTTGGTTGCCGATATATATAGCAGAAAAGGCACATCTGGCCTTGGTGGAGCTAGTACTGGCGGCGTTGCTAGGTATTGCTTAATCTCAGCAAAGGCTGCTTGGCAGTCCTCGTCCCAATCAAATGGGACCCCCTTGTGTAGCAGTCGATTCATGGGTCGACATTTATCCGATAATTGAGCGATGAATCACTTTATGGATGCTACTTTGCCCTGAAGGCTTCTTAGTTCTTTGATATTAGTGGGAGGACGCATCTCTAGAATAGCCTTGACCTTTGCTGGGTCTACTTCGATGCCTCATTTAGAAATGATGAATCCCAAGAGTTTACCTGAAGTTACACCAAATACGCACTTCTTAGGATTCAACCTGACATTATGCTCTATCAGGTGATCGAAGACCTTCCTTAAGACCTCTGCATGCTCTGCTCGCAGCAACGACTTAGCTAGTAAGTCATCGATATAATATTCTAATATTTTATGCATGTAGTCATGAAAGATATATGTCATTGCCCACTGATATGTGGCACCAGCATTTTTAAGACCGAATGGCATAACTTTGTAGCAAAATGTCCCCCATGGCATTATAAATATGGTTTTATGCTGATCTTCAGGTTTAATCTGAATCTGATTGTATCCAAAAAAACCATCCATAAGGGAGAGCATTTCGTGACCTATAGTAGCATCTACCAGAGCATCGATATTTGGCAATGAAAATGAATCTTTGGGTGTTGCCTTATTGAGATCTCTAAAATCCATACAAATATGGACCCTTCCATCTGGCTTTCCTATGGGCACCATATTGGACACCCATTCTGGATAGTCGATGGAGATGACAAACTCTACGTCCAACAACTTTTGCAACTCGTCTTTCACCATTAAGGCTACTGTTGGATGCATTTTTCTAAGTTTTTGCTTGACTGGCTTCTTCGACAGATCTAGCGAAAGGTTATGAGTAACCAATTTTGGATCTAGACCCGGCATGTCTTTGTAAGTCCAAGCAAAGAGATCAGGTCTCTCTTTCAGTAGAGGGATGATGCTATCATGCTCATCCGGAGTGAGACTCTCTCCAAATCTAACCTTCTTTGGATTGGTGGGATCTTTACTGATATCCACATCGAAGGTTTTCTCTACTGACATATGTGATCCCTCCTCAAGCTGGTGAGGCATAGGAATCAGATGGATGTCATCAGCCGGGTTCACATGTTCCTCGTGGGAAGCACCCTCAGCGTGATAAACATCATAAGCACAGCCTGGCACAAAATGAAATGGTTGCAACATTTCTTCATTAGGGAAGAAATCTTCAAGCTGGACCGATGAGTCAGCATGATCCCAATCGATAGCATCCATGTTCAGATGCAGCAGTTTGGACGGATCTACTGGATTGCAGAGTGGAGTGGTCAAATCAATGGAGACCATACTGATGGAATGGAATTGATCTCCTAGAACCACATGGACAAAACTCTATATCTAAAGCGTAGCTTCTGTACCCAAGATCTGGCTCGGATGGTACGAGCACAAATGGATCCTCTCTATGGGATGCCCATATAACTGGATCCTCCCAGTGCACTAGCTGCAAAATGGGATCTCTCGGCTCAAGGAGCTCCACGTACGTAGGCGGATGGGGAAAGAGTTCCTGATACCTCTCTTCGAGCTCTCTTCTTTCCCTTAGGCTACGATGGAGATTGATCTCCCGACGCAAACCTATAGTTGTAATAGGTGGGGGACCTCGAGGTGGAGGCCTATTACGTAGGTGATGAGGTCCCAAATAGGCCATCTCCAATGAATCCTCATCATCACTATACAAATACAATCCATCACTTCCCCCCTCTTCTAAGGGGTGATCTGCCAGATGTGGCCCCATGTATCTGATTCTATGGTCACTATCATCACTATCCGGATAAATTTGATAGAATGATCGTATATATGATACTACCATATAAACTGGCATTGCTTCTTCCTCAGAGCGCTCAGTGTTGGGAGGGACTTCCTCCGTAACATGCTCTGATTCCCTAGGCAATAGATATTGTGGATACATGAGCCTAGAATCGGTCCTCTCATCTACATCACTGTGGTCACTACCATGGATGGACCACTCTATTGTGTCTATGCACAATGGGAGATTAGTTGGGTGAGGCCTTAAATAGGCCTCCTCTATTTCATCTTTATAATCACTATCGACTATGAAGCGCTCATTCATCTCTTCCACTTGTTCCATAGGCAATAGATGGCGTATAAACATCGAACCTAGAAAGGTCGGCTCGATTTCCTCCTCAGATTGATCATCATTTGAGGACTCATCATCTGCATCATAACTAGGTCCACTCATTTTGGAGGTGGACTCCTCTCCATCATCATCACAAAGATCTCCTAACTCGAGATCACCTACAGTAGTGGGGTTATGCCCTTGCATACTAGTGTCATCGGTAGCACTATGGATTTGGTTACCTAGGTTGTCTCTAGGGTTGTCCTCTAAGGGCCCATCATGATATGAATTGGGTGGCCCTATGGTAACAAATGATACCATCTGGCGAGTCCTCCAATATCTGGAAGGATTAGGGTGATATGGATTAAAATCCACATCATCCCCCAGACTCAGGTACATGCGATCTAAGGATGCAGCAAGCAAATCATCATGATCCTATACCTATAACCCTAACCCGAACCTATCAGTAGCTAACTGATAATGAGGTTCGAGTGGAGTCCTACGTCCTTGTTCGAAAAGACCAAGGTCGTGTCCATGCCAATGATACGACTCAAAAATGTGCATGGCGTATTTTGGGTTGGACAGATAGCGCACATTCATAGTGAATGGCTCATCATCATCCTCATCTATGGACATTCTGGTGGGTGCTTGATCTAGCCCTACGTAGACAAAGTTTGTTTGGTTGGGTGGCTCACCCAATGACACTACAGATCCAATCAAAAATTGATGGGCGTGCGGTCGGCCCATCTCTTGTGCAGTCTTTAGGATAGGTCCGAAAGTAACATTTTGCACAAGATACTCACCCAACCCTATGCTAGCTAGATGAACGGTCACCTGCAATGTAGATGACCCTATTGAAGATGCAAGTGAAGCAGGTTGAGGTGCCTCCTCGGCTTTGTCTTGAGGTTCTTCCACATCCATGGGAGTGGGAGTCTCATTGGCGACTGGTCCGGGCATATGATCTTCTACTTTCTCACCCAATTTCACCTTTAGCTTCTCGTCTTGCCGATGCATTGTCGATGCAGTCAGTTTTAGAGAAGTTGCAGTCGTATGCTCAGATCTGCATGACACAGATGTCGATGGTTGAGCATGGGCTACTGGTTTACCTCTTGGAATCTTAACTAGCGAAGCAGGCTGGATATCCAAGTGCATCGATGGGAGTACAAAACCCCTAGGCAAATCTGCTAGGTTCACGAACTTGAATGGTTCTTCATCCGAGGACACTACGTGAACCTATCCCTCATGAATGTACTTCATGCATTGATGCAAGATAGAGGGGATACAACGCATTTCATGAATCCAAGGCCTTCCAAGCAGAATGTTGTACTGCATGGCGCCCTCTATCATGTGACACATCATAGAGATGGTCTTGAGTCCCACCTGAATAGGTAGAACAATTGTACCAACCGTCGAGCATAGTGCATCGTTAAACGCTCTCAACGTAAAGGTGGTAGGCACAATGTGTGATTTGGGTAACTTGAGATGGCTCAATGCCTTGGTCGTAATTATATTGATCGAGGACCCAGTGTCGATCAAGACCCTTTTGAAAGGCATGTGGTTAACACACGTGATAATATGCAGTGGCGGGTCAGCCATCATAGTAGGAACCATCTTCACTTCATGATCATAAAATTGTATCGTGGGTTCTTAACACTATTGTACATGTCCCACAAAATTTGTAAATGCGTGCGCATCTTGGGACTGTACCTCAATGGACCTCAGAATGTCCATAAGAGTCTCCCTATGTCTAGGGGACTACTGAATAAGCTCATATATTGACAACTTCATAGGAGTTGTCTACAGGTTCTGAACTAACCTGCTCCTTATGGTCACCACCGGTCTAGTTGGTGGGCCTAGAATGTTCTGAAGCTGGTCATTGATCCGAGTGTAGCTTGTATTCTAATGGGAGCATGAGGTTGATTCGGTTGATCGTACCTCCCATGTCTAGTAACAACATTGACCATGCCTACGAACCCCTGGGTAGGTGGTTCGATTCTCACTTGATTGACCTAGTCGACATTGTTACGAGGTACCTCATGATTAGGTAGTGGATTCTTGAAAATCCCCATGTTTCTATTGTCGAGCGCCTATGGATTTCCTGGTACTACAAGCTCTCCTTTTTCTATCATGTTCTGCACAATGTGTTTGAAGGACCAACATGTCTCGATGTCATGGCCTTTCACTCTATGGAATATGCAGAACAGATCATCTTGATGCCACTTCGACTTTGGCACATTCGGATCTATTAATTTGACCTCGAGCAATCGTATGGCCTTGGCCTCACATAGTTGATGGAAAATCAAAGTCATCGATTCCGTCAGAGGTGTGAACTGGCGAGGTGGGCGCTCTTCTCTATTTTTGCCCTTATAGTTGTTTTTGCATGTCTCATAACGCGCAGGAGGAGGTTGGGCCTGATAATTAGGCTTTTGCTGTCCCTTGTCCTCTCCTCCAAGATTTAGTACTACTTGATTCACGTGGGCCTGCTTGCCCTGTTGCTTCGTAGTACTCTTTTTAAACCCTTCTTTCCTGGTCTTGAGCTTCAAGTTGCCTTCTTGCAACTTGATGTCCTCGATCACCTTGGCTTGCACCACAACTTCCTTGAATGTAGCGTACTGTTATAGCTGCAATAGTAGTGAGATGTGCTTGGCACAACTCTTTGTAAACATTCAGGTCAATTTAGCTATAGGAATAGGGAATGGTAGCTTTGCCATTATTCTATGCCATCTCTTTTTGTATTGCTCGATGGGCTCATCGTCACATTGAGCTAGCATAGCCAAATCAGAAAGGTTGGCCTGTTTCTTGATGCCAAATGAATAGCATTCAAGAAATGCATCAGCTAACTGCTCAAAACTAGTAATACTATGTTTCTTCAGTTGGTTGAACCACTCTCGGGCTGGGCCAGAGAGTGTCATAATGAAGGTGCACAACAACAAGGCATCATGACTCTTTATCTGGAAACAAGCATCCAAAAAACTCGTAACATGCTCTTGGGCATCCTCATCACCCTTGAATTTTTCTAACCTGGGCATATCAAAATGCTTGGGATATGGAGGCGTAGGCACCGAGGGGTCTAGAGGTTCATTGTGTATCTTCCTCAGTGTCGGCTTTTGCATAGCCATGCCTTGCCTCTCTATTGCTTTGACCTTATCGGCCAAAACCTTGTATGCCTCAGAAGATAAAAATTCCTCCTCCCTAAGCTGACATGGAGGCGGTTTAGGAGGTAAGGTCTTCTTTGAGGGAGGTGGAGGATGTGGCTCTTCCTCCTCCTCAACTCGGTAACTCTCAGGATACTCCTGATCGTATCTATCTACATCTACATGTTCATGCTACCTCTGTCTAAGATCATTGAGTGATGATAGTCGCTCCCTCTATTGGGCACTGACATGAGTACGAGCATCTCTGTGCTCCTCATGCATATCGGCTAGGGACACAACCCTCCTATGCACATGCTCTCTATGCTCCTCGGGAGGGTATAGGCCAGCCCTAGCTAGCCGATCCTCCTACTCTATGCGCTCCTTCTGAGCTAGAATACGCTCCTCGTGCATGCACTACTCATATAATCTCTATCGTAGGAGCCTTTGTGCTTGAATATTTTCATCTTCAATATGTTGCCTCTCTAGGCGAGCATCCTCCAATTGATCTTGGAGGAGTTGACATCTTTGCTCAGACACCAGTCTATGTGATCTATCGATCTGGTCGGCCGTGGGAGGCCTCTGGTGTGTATGCTCTATGCGAGCTACCTTATGGGTTTTGTACCCATCGAACAAATGTGTTGATGGTGGACGTGTGACATGAGGGCGCTTAGAAGCCTCTCCATGCTCTCTAGTGATCTTGATACAACTACCGCTATGCTCACTCGGAGCATGAGTGGGTGGAGCTGTAGGCTTGTAGCCTAGCTGCTCAAGAACACTACCTAGACCATCTAACTATCTAGACCTCCACCGCTCATGCGGTGGTGTTCCATTAGCTCCCACCTTTGATATATCAATGGTGATCTTGCATGGTGGGCCACGCGTGGGAGTATGGGTGGACCTATGCTCGAAAGTGAGCCTATCCTCTTGCCCCTGAATGGGCGGATCTCTGGTCCATCTATACTCTGACTATGGAGGGTTAGAACCTCCTATGGACCTAGTACGTATGGGAACCAACTTGGTCCCCTGCACAACATATTCCTCGACCGATCCCATGGATGCACGTGCAGTGCGGTCTCGGTAATGGCTTTGGAGTAGAGCATCCTCATGCTGAGAAGCTCCGCACTTAGTCCTATGCCTAGAGGAGTGTAATGAAGCTCCTCTATCGGGGGTCCACTCAATGGGATCTCCCCATGTCGAGTTGTCACCTCTAATGCTCGTCGAACATCATTCGGTTCGCTCATGTGTATGAGGACTCGACACATGCTATTGTGAACCAGTTGGGGGTTGATCATGGGCATCGGTCCTAGACCTTTTCCGATCACCCCGTGTGTTCACCATTTGTGTACCTAACGTCTAGATGTGTTTTATTATGCAAACAAGGTATACAAATGATGATTATCTCCTTTTAAATTTTTATTGTGAGCCCTAAACTGTTTGATGTTGTTTTCAGATGTGTTGTATCAGTGTTAGAAACTCTCACATGTTTTGAAAGATTGTTGGATTTTATACTCAGTTAAATTGGCTTTCACCTGTATACCCGTAGCTCGACAACTTGGCGATGAAACCCAAGTCACGTAAACCAACCTATAATGTGTGGAAGTGAAGCCCACACATGGTCAGGGGGCATAGGTCCTCCCAGTTCCTCACCCATTTTCCCCCAATCAGCGTCATACCCTCCGAAGAGGAGTATATGCAAATTTTTTAGGGTACAAAAGGATCTTGGACCCGGTATGGTCTAGTAACACAAGGTACATGGGATTTGGGCCAACGGATGGAAATTACGCCCACCATCGTTGAACCCTACTAGTGGTTGGAGATGAAGCCCAACTCACTAGCGTTTAAGTGCCAGGTGGTGTGTGTGGTTCCTTTTACTTTGCAAAAATGACAAATGCATAGAAGAGCATAATGATCATTCCTACATGATATGCATGAAAAGAAAGGAACATTTCAAATTCAGAAAGAATGCATGCTAATGTCCTATATGATATTTTGATGATGCAATTACAATGACATGGCCACTAATTGGGCCTCAAGCATGCAAACGACATGCAATCTCTATCAAGGTCATTGTATTTAGGGGTGGACTGCACTCAGAGGTCCATTGTTCCCAACAATGCCTTTCTAATGAAAGGAAAATGGAAACAAACTAAGACTTGTTCATTGACTTTTTTTTATTTAAGTTCCTAGTTTGCAATAGTTCAATGCTTTCTGGAAAAACACAGAGCAAAAAATTCAAAATAGATAGTGAAATTGGGGCCTACCTTAGCTCCTGCTCTATTGCCCACTGAGTTTCCTATTGTCTGCCTTTTCCTCTGTTAACCGTAGGTCCGATCTATGGGCTGCAGTAGTGACCGCAGGTTACAACCGTGGGCCAAAAAATAACCATAGTTGAAAGCTGTGGTTAGCACCTGAGATAAGAAAAAGCCAAGATAAGTCAATACTCAGGGGCTAGAAATGTGGAGTTCCATCATGATCACCATCTGACCTAACCATGGAGCATGCACCTAGCTACTGTATTGATCTATACCATCATGAAAGCATAAAGATTCACACAAGTACATAAATTGAACAAAAACAACGTAAGTAAGGTTTCTTGTATTAATATTTGAATGAGCTTTGATTACAAAGATGCCCTCTTAGGGTCACTTGAAAGATGATACTGATATTACAATTGCCAATGCCCTCAATAGGGTAGGCACACTTATAGTGCTCTATTGATTAGTCACAAACTGCCTTGGGGTGGAGCTGACCCCCTTCTTCACGATGTGGAAGGATTATGACATAAGCTCCTCTTGCACCTGTCTCCCTGCGAACAAGAAACAACAACACACGATTAAAAATATTGATAGCCTCTCGTGATGAGGCCCTTTAAGGAAATATGTATGTAAATGCCATTAAACTAGTAAAACAAGAAAACATAAAGAAAGACTTTAAACTATTCTAATTTGATCAAGAATTATACTACAACATGAAGGACATGAATAAGCAAATGATGCATGGATCAAATATCAAGTTAGGAGCAATAAAGTGCATAAAAGATCCAATATAATCCTACTTAATACAATGCATGAAATGACTAATTCCTATGGTCAGAGTTTCTCTAAAATGCAATTAAACCTATGAAAAGACTAATATAACTAATCTATGTGGTCAAAAGCAAAGCAAGTAAGGTGATCAGTCACCTATTGCAAACCATAGCTATGGTGGGCGGTCTGCACTGTGAACCATGGCTGACAGTCATGGTTTGACCTCTGATAGGTTTACCCTCAGAATTAGGGGTAGTGGGCTTGACCTCCTTATCCAAATTGATGTTCAAGGGTCACCTTTGTTGTCCTCTAATAGATTTGGTGGTCAAATCACTGTGAAGGGCCTTCGTTTGCCCGAATTTGTGTTTCTTGAATCTCCTAGGCACCTAGGGCATCCATGGCTAATTGGTCTTTAGGTGAATAGCAAAGGGGCTCTCAAATGCATAGATTTAGTATGCAATTTGATAGGGCTTCATTGCTCTCTTGATCAATTAACTCTCTCTCTTTTTCTCCCCATTTGGAGGGGGTATTTATAGCATGCCCCTAGGGCTAGGGGTGGCTTCATGGAGAAGCCAAGACCAAGAAGGGTGGTTAGGATAGTTGGGATGGAAGCCTCTGGAATCTTCCATCCTTCAACTACCTCCTTCTAGATCTTTCGGCCGTTCCAACCGATTTGGCTCGGATGGAAGGCCTAACTGAACTTCAGTTAAGACCGTAGGTCACAGTTGCGGTCCATACTACAGACCGTAGGTGTCAACCATGGTTTAGACTGGAGACCATAGGTCTGGGCTGCGGTTCAGACTGCTTAGGCCAAAATGCCTAAATTGAGTGGTTAGAACCACTGCTCTATCTTGGAGTCTATCCAAGATCCTCCATATGGTTTTGTAGCATGTCCATATGAGTAGTCACCCTCGACATGACGCGTTTTAGGTGTCTACAATTGTTTATGTTGTTAATGTGATAGCTATATTTATTCATAAGCCTTATGATGTTCATATTAATATTTTTTATAGATTACTTAAATATCTAAGTGGAACTACTAGTTTAGATTTGGAATATTTAAGTAATTCTCATATAAATTTGTTTGGATATTGTGATAGTGACTATGCTATGGATAATATTGAATACAAATCCACAAGTGGATATTGTTTCTCGTTGGGATTAGGTGTGATATCTTGGTTTAGTAAGAAACAACCAACCATAGCACTCTCCTCAACTGAGTATAAGTAAAGAAGTGCTACTCTAGCATGTCAAGAAACCATTTGGCTTCAAATACTATTAATAGAAATTGGGTTTAACAACAATAAATCTATCACAATATTTTTTGATAATCAATATTCAATAGTATTAGCAAAGAATCAGGTTATTAATGAAAGGACAAAACACATTGAGATTCAAGCATACTTCATTAGGGATAATATGTTATATGGGATAATTAAAATCATATATTGCCCCACAAATGAGAACATTTATTGTATTTTCATAAAACCATTAGTATAATCAACCTTAACACGGAGTAATATGTAATATTGTGTGATGCCAATTCTTTAAGTATTTTTTAAGGTTTTTAGAATACTATATTGATGGAATGTGTGTGCGTGTGTGTCATTTATTTATCCATGTTGATGGAATATATATAATATATATGTATGTATGTATATGCTACTTATTATTGATATTTTCCATGTTTATGAAAACCTTTTTTAAATGCCACATTTTATATGTATGACATTTTTTTTGTTGAAAAATGAATAAACTAAGAAAGACTCAAGAATATATTACAAATCTAATAAATTATAGCCTTTTAACTGTTAGCCAAGATGTAGTCCAATTATAACTACAAAATAAAATTATTCTACCTACCCAACAAATCATCCATATTTCCATCGAAGCTTTTAACTATTGATACAAGACCCTATAACTATATATGACATATATTTATCCATGTTGATGGAATATGTATACCACTTATTTATCTATGTTTATGGAATATATATATATGATTACTGACTCTATGCCATGTTTTTATTTTGTAGATCTATGTTGATGGATGGTGCCTTACCTTTTACCACACAACTTGGATTCTCTACTATGCCATTATTGAAGAAGTATTTATCAAAACATTTGATCCTTGGTAAAATAGTTCTTTGGAACCTCACCTATTGTAAAATTGTATTATAACCCCAAAATGAGATTAAAGAGGAGTGTTGGAACAAATAATAAAATTTTATGGAAATCCCTTCTATTAATAATTCTTATGAATTTTAGATATTATGGTAAAATATAATAGTCTATGAAGTCTTATGAATTTTGGATAAAATATAAATTCTTATGTCAATTAGGGTATGAAATTACCTTCTATTAAGAAGTCTTCTAAATTTTGGATAATGTGGTAAACTATAACAATGTAGTGGGTTTTTTCTTTTGTGGATTGGAATAAGGTTAAGGTGAATTTACAATAGTGTATGGGTTAAATTATTCTTTTTACACTACATATTAAATTTTTTGACATTTATATTAAGAGATTAATCTATGTTGGTAAGTTGTATAACTTTACTGTTTCAAATCTACTTTATAGTTTAACAAATTTACAAGAAAAAACTTCAATCTAAAATATTTTTATGCTAACTTAATTAAGAAACAAGATGAGATCCTATGGGAAACAAAAGGACATGGATACCCTATAATAACATCATCCATTTTTTGAGGGAAATAAGATAACATGGTTTAGAGAGATGGGTACAATTATTGATCTACTCATTTCCTCCTACAATTTTTTGGTTTAGTTAAGTACTAAATATTCTCTTTAAATATTGAATTAAAAGTATTTATTTTGTAGAGAAATTTAAATTAACAATTTAAAGTTTAAAGTTTGAAAACTGCTCTCTACCTACCCATGGTTACATGTGAGGGCCTTTTAAGGGCCCTCCCTCTACACCCTTCTCCCAAGCAGTCCTTTGATGTCATAGTGAGGGAGAGACAAGAATCTAAAGAAGAATATTTGAGAAGTGTTTCTTTGAGGCTACTAAGAAGCCAACGGATAAGGGTTTCTAGTCTAGAGTTAATTGTTGTCTTTGTCAAGGTGTTCAATATCTCAAGCTTATTATTAAACAAAATATGGTGGCTAAAAATATTTTGTATAAGAGTAACCATGATATAATATACAAATTTATTAGCATGAGACCATATCTAAGGTTTATGACCTCCTAAATTTGAAATAATTTGGAGTTATTAGGGGATATTTCAATAGTGATCATCAATAATGTATATAATATAGTGAGTTTCTCATTAAGATCAAGTAGAGATAAAGCTTTTGAATAAAGGAAGAGAAGTTATGGAGCAACAAGTCTTTTTGTGAATATCTAGAAGCTAGGATTTGATCTAGGAATGGAACTCATTATGATGGCTATTTGGGTTTAATTATATGCTCTACCAACGGAATATTGGTGTGAACCAGTATTTGAGAATTTGGAAAATTTCTTATTTTACTATTTGGGAGTAGCTAGAGATACAATGATGGAAGCTTCAAGCATTTATGCTCTAATTGATATGGATATCAATCACTCACTACTAGCTAAAATATAAATATATATGAGGGATTTAACTTGGGTCCAACAAATAAACTATGAAGTGATCCCCTTCTAGTGTATAATTTGTCATAAGCAAGGATATATTTCCCATTTATTATCCAAACCATATAGAAGTAGTCCATCCCATCAAAGGCTACTATAAATGACAACAATATACCTTAGAATAAGGAAAAAACATAATACATAACCTCAAATCTCAATACACCAAAAAAGGGTTTTAAAGCACCTAAAAAGAAGAAGAAATTAAGAAAAGAATATGGCACAATAAAACTAGGTATAAGAGAGAAATATAAATAGGTATACACTTTATAATAACATAATGGATATGGAGAATGATATAGCTATAATGGAGGAACCACAAGGAGAAAGCTTTCCCTCTAAATATTTAGAAGCAGTCTAATTAGGGATGACTCAACCAATGTTAGAGATTGATATCCAACCAATCCCAAACCATATTGCCACAAAAACTTTAGAGAACCTTAACCTTGATATGGTCTTGGTTGATATGGATGTTTCAAATAAATATAGAGATAAAGAGAGAGTTAAGCCTACTCTTGAAATTAAAAAAAACAAAGAAAATATTGAAATACATGCAATCCAATAGTGTGGGAAGAAAATCAAACCAAGAGAAGTTGGCAATGGAGGATGACTAGTTCATAAACTAAGGATGTGTAAAGCAAATTGATACTTTCATGGAATATTAGAGACTTAATAGTAGGTCTCATAAAATTTTATTCATAGTTTAATTAAAATCCATCATTCAAATTTCATTCTCCTTGAAGATATGAAACCATAAATACAAATTATGGATATAATAGCCATGATAATATGAAGATAAACAAAGCATATGATAATAGCATCCTAGGGGGCTTCAAGGGACAAAGTGACTTTGTGGAACCCTCTAAACTGGATAAAAATTTATCATGTTAGAGGAATAAGGGTTCTCACATATCTTTTCAAGAGTAATAGCTCATAATAACTATTGTTGATTTTAAATTTATATGGTTCAAAACACTTTTGGAAGCAATTCCTATAATAGATAATTTTACAAGAAAGTAGAATAGAAAAGGAAGAGGTGAAATAGATAGTGGATGATAACTTTAATGCTAAGATTTTAGCTAGGGATCAGGAAGGGGTTATCCCATATTTAGATTAGAGGTACATATTTATGATATCTAAAGTAAATCAACTTAATTTTATCAAGGGAAGAATGTAGTGGCTAAGTTTTTGTCTAGAAAGGAAAGCAAGCATAATGTTGATTACTTGTTAAAATATGATCGCCAATAGGGATTTAGGAAATGAAGTGTTTTAGACCCAGGTAGATGATTATGATGTTTAGCCTATATTCTAATATTATACTACTACTTGTAGTGCTCTTACATCCAATTTGGGATAGACCCCAAAGTCACAGTAAGAGAGTTATCTTTTGAGGATATATATTAAAGGAAATGCAACCACCAGATGTAAAATAAGAAAGCTATGATAAGTATATGATAATGGTACTATAATATGCAAGAAAACTAGATGATAAACTTCTACAATAACTCAGTAATATATCATTAATAAAAGCTCATGAAAATAATATAATACAATATAATGGAGGACTTGAACACTCCAAAACTTTTAATTAACAACTACATTGTACCTACTCACTACTCTCTATCTTGGTATAATTCCTCTCTCTCTCTCTCTCCTTTCATACTCTCAAATATCTATATATATATAGGAATATTTATTCCTTGGCCTTTACTCTACCCATGACTCTTCATATACATATCCTATGACTCATGTACATGTGGACTACATGCACATATACATAATTGTACATTCTAATACTTGTGTATTTATTAAATTGCATGAAGTAACTACTTAAATCTTAATCTAAGATAAAATCCTAATCTAGAAATATACCCAAGGTGGTACATTGGCATATACCAAATAATTTAATATACTCTAACACCTCGCATATACCAAATAATGTAATATACTCTAACACCTCCATGTATTACATTATTTAGGTTTTGAAGACTTTAGTATTCAATATGGATCTTCATCTGGTTCTAGAATTTGTACTCTCCTTCTCTGCTTTCTTTATTCTACTCCTTATTTGTATCTTGTTCAAGCAAGTAGTTAGTGTCTTCTTAAAATGTTATATTCGTTGAGAGAGCTTTAAATTTATGTTCCTTTGTAGGTTATTCCAATTCTTGATATTCTTGGATCTCATGAACTAAGTACTCTTTTTTATTCTCTTTTTATATTGCAATTGAGGATAATTGTATTGATTCTGATAAGGATATGAAAACCGAAATTGTTGCTAATGTGGACTACACCTTGGTTGGAATGGCTTGTTTTTTATCTTTCATACTTTATTTTATTCTCTTGATACATATTTATAGGATTGAATATGTAGTAGTTGGTACTATATCCTTTATTCTTGCAGACTTAACAATATATGTTATTCCATGGTCTTCATCCTTTTGAGGATGAAGTAATATTTTTTTGTGGATTATCCTTTGAAACTAATGCATTTTTAGTTATTTCATATTTAAATATATTTTCCACCTCATACTATTGAAGAATATTGACTAACTCATCAAAATATATATCTTTACTTAGGATTTGTAAAGATGTAACTAAGTGCTTGTAGTTGTCTAGAAGTGCTTTTAGGGTTACTTGAACAAGAAACATATCTTCAACCTTTCCTACCAAGGTTAATAATTTTCCATTTATATCAACTACTTTTCTTAGGAATAGTTCTATTCTTTCACCACTATTCACTTTCAAAAAATGTAATTGAGTTTGAAGATTTAAAATAGTAGCTTTATTCTCCCCTTCAAATATTTTTGCTAAGATTTTCTATGCTTTTTTAGATGTTCCTGCTAAAATAATGTAGGGTTGTATTTCATCTATAATGGCAAAAATTATTATTATTAATTATTTTGCTTTATATTCTTTAAAATTTTGAATCTCACTATCACTTGAAGTATGCTTATCTTTTGTTCCTTTCACTATATCCCAAAGTTTTTAAACTATCAAAATTTCCCTTACTTTGTTTTTACATAAAGATTAATTTGGACCTCTAAGTAGTTGAGATTCAGTGAGAATGAATTTTCTTGTTGTCATGATGATATTTGTAGGCTACATTATATCTCCCTAGTTTCAACCTTACTAAGAACTTTTAAATTTTACAAATTTTTGAAAATACCTTCTATCTTCCAAGTGTTTGAATGCACTATGAGTCTTGATAGTATGCTTAGATTTCTGAGTTTATTTGAATTATATTTTTTGTCCCTAATGTTCAACTTCACTTTCTTGCCTTATTTCTCCCTAATAATTAGTAATTAGAAAGCTAAAGATAAATTATGATGCACCTTCAAGTTTTAATAAGGTTATTTTCCCTCAAGACCTTTTAGTTGGATTAATATCTCATAAATTAGTATAAGAGACTAATGTAAAATGCAATTTCCAAATTTTAAGCAATTAATAATTTTGCTCCTTTAACCTTCAATTTTCAATGGTTCATTTTTCTAAATTCCAAGAAACTTAAATTTGATGTGGTATTTCTTATATCTCCCTAATTTGGAAAATTATAAAGTAATAATATTTGCAAACTAGTATTTCAATTTTCCAAAGTTGAGAACCTTATATCTCCTAATTAATTATTTGAAAATATTTAAATTTTTGAATATCATGCAATTTGTAATATCTTTTTTTTATATTATTAAAAAGAAGAGGGTTTTGAAAGGGACCCCACAACCTTTAACAAAGTCTCCAAACGGAGACAAAATGAGGGTTTTAAAAGGCATCCCTCAACCTATAAACCACTCCAAAAGGAGTAAAGAAAACCAGATAGGAATGTCCAACCACCCGCACAACCAACGAAAAAGAACAACAAACACAAAGAAGTCACCGACTGAACATAACAACAAATAGAAAATGACTTAAATTTTTAAAATGAAAAGCCCACCCAAACCAAAGTGGTATAGTCGACCTAGCAACTAAAGGGAAACCCGAAATCCAATTACCAAAACCCCTATGGAGGATACTAAGATCCCCTGCATCACCTCTGAGAGCACTAGCAACTCACACCATCACTTGCAGGAACAAATCAACCACCACTTTTAGAAATAAAACAAACCCAAGCACTGGTGGACCAACAACAAAGAAGTAAGAGCAACAAGAATAGAAAGAAGCAATACCAAATGGTCTTGCTCAAGATAAAAATAAGGGTGCCTACAAAGGAAGCTAACCAGTGATACCAAGGTCCCTTGCAACCACACTAAAGACAAAAACCTCTCACAATAGCTCAAGCATTAGCAAATCATCTACCATAAATTTAGATATAACCATCCACACACCGATAGACCAAGAAACAAACAAAAAAAGCTTCATAGATCAGAGGACTTTCACAAGACCTCCCAAAAACACCCTCAATCAAAAAAACTAGGAGCTTAGAAGCTAGAACCAACTACCACACTAGAAGTAACAACCACAAAAATAAAACAATCACTAGGAAAAACACCCAATCAAAGCCCTAGTAGGAAGGAAGCATGAGAATATAGGAGGGATTTATGAAATAAACATACTCACTCAAAGATGAAAAATCCCTAACAAAATCTCGGTACCAAGACCCATAAAAAAAAAACATTTTACAACACATTGGGTCATTGAAACCCTAATGGAAACCATCCTGGATGCCAAACCTGTGAGCGCTCAAGCCTGTAACTCCAATGATAGATCTATAGAAAATGACCCTGCAACCACAAATCCCAACAAAACCATCCAAGCACCTGAAGCAGCAGTGGAACAAATAAAATGATTTCTCAAATGTAGAATGATTTAAAAAAAAAAAGTAAACCCATTTCACAAAATAAAATCCCCTCAAAAAATTCTCCAAGCAACACTCCTTTTATAACTATCCTTTCTCTTTGTAACTCCAATTGTAACTCCTTTCATATTCTCATACGCCACTTGTCAATTGTAACACCTTCTTTCATATTCTCATATGCCACTTGTCAATTGTAACTCCTTTTGTATATATTGAGAAGGCATTTCGTCAAACACGTCACATGCAAATAATTGACACCATATTCTCCTACCATGACTGTTCATTTTCTCGGTCATGACTATTCATTTTCTCCTTCGATTATTGTTTGTTTTCTCCTTCATGACTATTCGTTTTCTCCTTCGATGACTGTTCATTTTCTCCTTCGATGACTTTTCATTTTCTCCTTCGATGACTGTTCATTTTCTCCTTCATGACTATTCATTTTCTCCTTGCATGACTATTCATTTTCTCTTTGCATGTCTGTTCATTTTCTCTTTGCATGACTGTTCATTTTCTCCTTGCATGACTGTTCGTTTTCTCCTTGCATGACTGTTCGTTTTCTCTTTCCCTTATGCATGCATGTGTTTTGGTTTCCAAAAAAGGCTTTTCGTTTCTATTTTGTGGCCCTTCGTTTCCTTTTCTCCACATGGGCATGCATCCACTTCTTTCCATGTGTAATGAACATCTTAAATGATTTCAAATCATTAAAGATTCCTTATGGGTCCACGTCACTATGCAGTCTTCAGTTTCACCATCCTGGTGTTCATCACTAATATCAGACACATTGTCAACTACTCTGTTCCTTTGGCAAAACTGCAACATGTTGCGATATCGCGACACTTTTGTTTCTCTTCCTGCCTGCCCTTTTTGAGTTGTGAAAATGTGACATGTCACGATATCGTGACACTTTTGTTTCTCTGTCTGCCTGCTCTTTTTGATTCGTAAAAATACGACATGTCGCAATATCATGACACTTTTGTTTCTCTGTCTGCCTGCTCTTTTTGAGTCGCAAAAATGCGACATGTCACGATATCGTGACACTTTTGTTTCTCTGACTGCCTGCCCTTTTTGAGTCACAAAAATGTGACATGTCGCAATATCACAACACTTTTGTTTCTCTGCCTTCTTGCCCTTTTTGAGTTGTAAAAATGTGACATGTCGTGATATCCCGACACTTTTGTTTCTCTGCCTGCCTACCCTTTTTGAGTCATGAAAATGCGACATGTCGCGATATCGTGACACTGTTTCCTTCTTGCTCTTTCTCTTTGCTTTGGACCGCAAAATACAACATGTTGCGATATCGTGACACTTTTTTCTCCTTGCTCTTTCTCTTTGCTTTGGCCCACGAAAATACATGTCGCAATATTGTGACGCTTTTTCTCCTTGCTCTTTCTCTTTGTTTTGGCCTACGAAAATACAACATATCGCGATATCGCGACAATTTTTCTCTTTGCTATTTCTCTTTGCTTTGGCCCATAAAAATACAACATGTCGCGATATCGTGACACTTTTTCTCCTTGCTCTTTCTCTTTGCTTTGGCCCGTGAAAATACATGTCACAATATCACGATAATTTTTCTCCTTGCTCTTTCTCTTTGCTTTGGCCCGCAAAAATACATGTGATATCGCGATACTTTTTTCTCCTTGCTCTTTCTCTTTGCTTTGGCCCAGGAAAATACAACATGTCGCGATATCGCGACACTTTTTCTCCTTGCTCTTTCTCTTTGCTTTGGCCCGTGAAAATAAAACATGTCACGATATCATGACACTTTTTCTCCTTGCTCTTTCTCTTTGCTTTGGCCCGCAAAAATACATGTCATGATATCGTGACACTTTTTCTCCTTGCTCTTTCTCTTTGCTTTGGCCTGTGAAAATACAACATGTCGCGATATCGTGACACTTTTTCTCCTTGCTCTTTCTCTTTGATATTTAGCATATGGGCCACTTCGGTCTTCTTGGAAAATATGCAAAAAGGTGGGTAAACATCCTCATAAGCATTTAACATCACTGTACATACTCTGAGTAACCTCTGAACTCCTGTCCACTGCATCAACCGATCTATGTGACTGTGTTGACAACAATGACAATACTATCGCTGCACCTTGCTCAAAAAACCACAAATCCCAACCAAACCATCCAAGCACCAGAAGTAGCAGTGGAACAAATAAAATGATTTCTCAAACGTAGAATGATTTAAAAAAAAAAGTAAACCCATTTTCCGTTGAGACTTATCAGTTGCAGTAATTGCATACATAAGTCTGTTATCAAAAGGGATACCCTTGGGTTCATGAAAGTTGGTCCAAAATATAACATATCTTGAGAAAAGGTTCAAGGCATAACGCACAAAAGAATGGATAACATTCATAGACTCTTCACTTGGTCAACTAAAATCCATTAGTTGACCTGAAACCATTGTGCGGTTGTGCTAGAGATTTTCTTCTTCAACATGCGCTTGACTCCTTCAATTGGAGGCCCACTTCTCCTTTCTATATGGCATCGAATTTGGTATTATTTTGTCTGGTTTTCACGTTGATAGGAGATCTACGAGAAATACGATAGTTTTCATGTTGGAAATATTTGTGAGAAGATATGGAGAATCAGATCGCAAGATGTAGTACAGACCAACTTGGTGATGTCTTTACTTACCGAAATATTATTTTTATAGGAATGTCATATTTTTTCAAAATGGAGCACCATGGTCAATGTTGTGGTGATGGGATAGTTGGGCTTGTACACAATCATCTTTCTTTGGTGAATTTGCTCGCATGTATAGATGAACCAGAAAGTATATGTTTAGTGCTTTTTCAATAGGTTGGTAGATTGTTTTATAGGTTTAGTTAACTTCATTTTTAACCATGAATTTATTAGATTGTCTTGACTTATGAACCAAAAAGATACTAGTTCGTAGTGTTTAGTGTTTTTCCAATAAATTGTTTTATGGGTTTAATGTTTTTTTAGTAAGTTGTTTTATGAGTTTCCTTAACTTCATTTTTAGCCATTGGATCTATTAGACTGTCTTGAATTATGAACTAGAAAAAATACCTATAGTTTATAGTGTTTAGTGCTTTTCCAGTAGGTTGTTTCATGAGTTTAATGATTTTTTAGTAGGTTGTTTTATTGGTTTTTTTTAACTTTGTTTTTAACTATTGGATCTATTAGACTGTCTTGATTTATATTTAATCAAAAGGCTAAAATTTATAAAGATTTCCTACCCAAAAATAAAACAAGTTTTTATATATACATCCCTACACAAAAATAAAACAAGTTTTTATATATACAAAAATGTTTGATTGTTTTTCTAACACATTCCTGTGTGGTTGACGTGTGCATCTAGGATACTTCTTGATTCAACTTCTTCAGGTGACACCCAATGTAATGGTTGGGAGTGTAGTTAACCAGGCCGTATTGCACAAAACAAGCTGAACTATTAGTGCTTTCTTTGTTATCAGAATGGAAAATGCACGCGATTGCTTAAACGACTTTCACCACAAGCCTTAAGAGAAACAAGATACACTAACCAAATTGCAAGAAGCAACAAAGGTTTCCTACAATAAAGTAGCATCTCCCTGGAATACTACCCAAAAATTTAATTTGGATTGAATTGCAACATGATTAAAATTAAATATGGAAAATAAATTAATAAATATGTTATGAAATTAAAAGGAGGTTATCAAATTGGATGTAGGGTTTGATGAGGAAAAAATACTCTGCTAGGGTTTGATGAAGAAAAACTGCTCTGCGGGGATGGCAAAAGCTTCTGGAGGAGGTCTAAAAAATTGGAGGAATGTCATGATGGCATAGGGTCCGACACAGAGAGTGCATGCTCATGATGTTTTTTCATTTGAAAATGACTGGAAGGAATAGGATTTTCTAGTGCATGTCGAGAACCGCTTGTTAAATAACAATGGATGTTTGGAACGATGTGAAGTCGGGCATTTCTAATGGTTCAACCAGATTCGGTGGCTGAAGATGTGGAGTATCTAACCAAACATGCCCTTATTGGAAAATTTTTGGGCATCCAAATTTCTTTCCCCTTTGTGGAGGCTTGGGTCAGGAAGACTTGGAATCCTGAAGGCGATGTGGAGGTGATGCTGAGTGTGAAAAACTATTTTATGGTGGTTTTCTCTTGTATTGCAGATCATAACAAAGCATTTGAAGGGGGTCATTATTTCTATAACCAAGTGGGACTCTTTCTTAAACCCTGGCATGTGGGTTTCAACCCATCATACGAGCCACCATCATGGGTTCCAGTATGGGTGCGACTTCCATGGCTCGCATTGGAATTCTGGAGAACTGATATCTTGCATAAGATTGTCCTTCTACTTGGGAAGCCAGTTGGATCTTCACAACAAATAATGGATAAAAATATAATCTATGTTGCTCGTATTTGTATTGAAATTAAATTAAATAATCATATTCCATATTATATTGAAATATAATTTGAATCAACTACATGGGTTAAAAAAGTTGACTATGAAGCTATTCCATTTTGTTGCCAGATTTGCTATGAATATGGTCACCTTCAAACAAAATGCCCTAAGTTTATCCCACCTGTGGCTTAAAATCTTGGGCCCTCTCGGTCTGGACAAAGTTTGGATAAAGGAAAATCCTTGATAAAGGAATGGGAACGGGATAAGGAAGGTTTTATTCCGGTAAAATCCTAAAACAAAGGACGAAGGGCAAACAAAGACCTTAAGGATAGCTAGCCAGATGCTCTACTCAACCATTTTGAAATATTAGATGATCTTGATCAGTGCATGGTGATACCTAAAATGTCACTACCTGATGCAAATATAATAAAGCCAAATCAGATGTCTCTTCTTGAGGGAGAACTTAAGGAATCATATCTAGGGGGTTTAAATGAAGAATAAAGGGCTTTGGATCTGAGTAATGGGTACATGGTTGGGTCTAGCCCTATAAGGGAAAATATTTTGGAAAGTGGTACCAATTTAGTTATGCCCTATCCTACTCAGGCGCTGATGCAGTCATCCTTGGACTGCAAAACTCCTACGGTGTTGGGATTGTAGCAAAAAATAATTGAAAAAAAGTTTTTCGGATAAGAATATGAAGGTGGGTCGAAATAAGGACCAGGATAAAATTAAGTTAATGGGAGAGACTTTGGTGGATTAAGGCTTGGTGATAACATTGGAATCCCATTTTTATAACCCCCAAAAATTATTATCCTCTCATTGAATGTAAGGGGGTTGAACAACATCCCCAGAAAAAAACTGTTCATGATTTGGTTCGTGTGCATTCTCCAGATGTGGTGTTTATTCAAGAGACTAAATTGGATTTTAATAGTATGTTCAGTATTGCTCCCAAGTTGTGGAGAAGGAGGAAATTCTAGTGTATTGGTGCATGTGGATATGTTGGTGGCGTCGCTTGTTTATGGGATCCGGTTAAGATATCCCCTCTTACTTGGATTTCTAGTAGATGGTCTATTTCGATGGTCGGGCATGATAATAAATCTGGTGAAACCATCCTACTTACAAATGTGTATGCTCCTATTTATTACAATGGTAAAGTGAATTTGTGGGAGCATATTTGCTTTGTAAGAAGATTGGTTCCCCTATACCCATGGATTTTGGTTGGAGACTTCAACTCTATCATTTTTTTGTAGGAGAAACATGGTGGGGTGGACCTTCTTGAGCCTTTTTATTTTGTCTTTAGTGATCATATATAGGCCCTAAAATTGGTTGACATCAATCCATATAATGGGATCTTTACTTGGCACAATAGAAGGTGTGGGGAATCTTCCATCTCAGAAAGACTAGATAGGTTTTTGATATCTAGTTATTGGATGGGTAATAACAGAAGTGCTAGTTCTATGATTCTAGAGGGTAGGGGATCTGATCATTGGCCTATCAAACTCTCTACTTTGGAGTTAGGGCTAAAAAATAATCCCTCCTTTAAGTTTCAACTTATGTGGCTTCATGATCCTAAGCTTCATGATTTCATGCAAGGCTGGTGGACCACTGGCAAACCTCCTCATGGCATCGCTATGTATTCCTTTATGAAGTGACTACAATTTGTAAAACATAAATTGAAGAGATGGAATAGACTGAATTTTGGGAACCTTTCCTTGGCTAAGTTGGTAGCTCTTAAGAGTATGGAAGAAGCTTCAAGGAAGATTAAAGATCAGGCATTCACAAAGGAGCTTCTTGTTGAGGAATCTGAGGCTGCAAAAGACCTTGTTGAAAGGGAACAAAAGGAAGAATTTTTTTGGAAACAAAAAGCTCAAGTAGATTGGCTTCAGGAAGGGGATAGGAACACAACATTCTTTTATAACTCAGTTAAGACTCGCCATAATGGTAACCTGATTACCTCTCTTGTAAATTCTCAGGGTGCCCTGCTCTCTTATTTCAGGGATATTTTAGAAGAGACTAAGAGGTATTTTTCCTCTCTCTTCAAGGAGGACTCCCTATCAGATGATGATAATAAAAAGCTTATTCTAAACTATATTCCAACAATTGTTTCTAGAGAGATGAATGAGCACTTGATGGGTCCAATTTCCCTTGAGTAGTTGGAAAATGTTGTATTCAATATGAAAAAAGGAAAAGACCCAGGCCCATATGGATTGCCGATTGAGTTTTATAAAAAAAATTGGGATTTAATCAAATTTGATATTTTGGAGGTGGCCCATGAGTCCCAAAAGAACACAAAGATGCTAAAGGCCCTAAATGCTACCTTTGTGGTGCTTATACCCAAAAAAAGAGGGAGCAAATTCCTTGGATATGTTCAGGCCTATTGCTCTTTGCAATGTTGTGTATAAGATCATCACAAAAATTATTGCTGAGAGGTTGAAGATATGGTTGAGCAAAATCATCTCTAAGGAGTAAGGAGGGTTTGTTTCTGGCCGAAAAATCTTGGATGGGGTTGTTATTGCTACATAAGCTATTCACTTGATGGAAAATTCTAAGGAGAAAACTATGTTTATTAAGTTGGACATGGCCAAAGCCTATGATCGGGTCAGATGGTCCTTTCTTCAAAAAGTTCTTGCTGCTTTTGGATTTGAGGAGGAATGGATTAGATGGGTGATGAGTTGTGTTTCTTCTTCCTCATTCTATGTTTTTGTTAATAATGAACCATCAGAGCTATTTGAGGCCTCAAGGATATTGAGGCAAGGAAATCCTTTATCTCCTTATTTGTTTATCATTATGGTAGAAGGGTTGGAAATATTGCTCAAGTCTCAAGTCATGCAGGGTCTCATTCAAGGGTGGAAGTGGGATAGCAGTTTGCCACCTCTTTCCCACCTTCAATTTTTTTATGATACTGCTTTGTTGGGAGTTTCCACTATCAGGGAAGCTGGTAATATTAGATAGTATCTTGACATATATCTTGGTGCTTCTAGAAATTTGATTAATGATGACAAGTCTTCTATTTTCTTCTTCAATACCCCTTCTCTTATTCAAGCAAGGATTGCTCGCATTCTAAGATTCCAGGTTGGGACTCCCCCTTCATTTATCTTGGTATTCCAATTTCATCTCATCCTCTACCTAAATCTTCTTGGCAGTCTATGCTTGATAGTTTTATAAGGGAGGTGAATCACTAGACTTTCATATGGCTATCCACTATAGGTAGAGTGTTGCTTTTAAAATTTATTGTTCAAGCTTTACCCATTTATAGATATTTTGTATAAATAGCGCCCTCTCACTTCATCAAGGACATGGATGCTTTGTCAAGATAGTTTTATGGTCTAGAAAACTTGATCAATATAAATGGATTTTGGTTAGGTGGGATTCTATATGTAGGCCAGTGCAATATGGAGGCCTTGGGTTGCGACATATAGCTCTTTTTGGGCAGGCTTTGGCTACAAAAATTTATTGGAGATGGTGTACCTCTCAAGATCATATTTGGGCTAAAATATTATCTTGTAAATACTTGAGAGGTAATTTTGAGGTAGAGATCTCTAGAGTCAGCTTGGTTGGGAAAGGTTTAGTTATCTAGGAAACTCTGAAAAGAGGAGCTAATTTAATCAAGTAGGGTTTGTTATGGATTTGCAATCAGGGATCAAATGCTCTTTTTTTGGAGTATTCTTGGGATGGTCACCCTCATATCTTGAATCAATATCATAGGTTACATTCCTTAAGCATTTTTTTTCTTGGAAGTAGGCTGGTATCTTGTGGAGGACTTTAAAAAAATCTAGTATTTTGGAAATATGGAGATGTACAGGTGGAAATATCTACAAGAATAGCCCCAGGGAGGACTGGCCAAGGACATAGAGGTGTTTTCTCTTATTCTTATGGGGAGGCCTTGTTCTTCATTGAGGGGTAAAGATATTCTAGCTTGGAACCCTGATCCTAAGGGAACCTACTCGATAGCCTATGGTTATCAGGTTCTTGATACGCAAAAGTATGGGAGTCTTCCTGTCACTTGGTGGAAAAAGGTATGGAACAAAATTTTTTGGCCAAAATATAACTTCTTTCTCTGGTTTGTAGCTTGTAATAAATGCCTCACTTGGGATAATGTGAGGAAGAGGGGATTTCAGGGTCCCTCTTTTTGTGTCCTTTGCAATAAGAATGAGGATGACTCTTCTCATTTATTTTTCCAATGCTCCTTTGCCAGAGACATTTGGCACCGTTTGTGGAGCACTTTGAACCATTCATGTTTTCATGTGTTGTCCCTAGTGGATTTTTGGTGTAGTCTGGGCAGACCTCCGGCCAAGGTCCCGTTCCTTAGGGTGGCTTGGAATTTGGGTCCTTATTGCATCATCTAGCAAATTTGGCTCAAATGGAACCGATGCATATTTTAGGGTAGTTATTTGGTTGTTCAAAATATTTGGCAAAGGATCATGTATATGGTTTAGGAAACCATCCATAGCAAATGTGATGTGGACCCTATTTTGGATTCTAGGGAGGAGAAGGTACATCAAGCCCTTGGTCTCTTTGGGGATGGTGTGAACTCTTCTAGCCCTAGAAGGGTTCCTCAACTCAACAAGAAGATTAGGAGATATGGTAGGTGGAGGCCACCCCCTAGAGGAGTTTTAAAAATTAATACTGATGGATCGTCTAGGGGTAATCCTGGATATGCTGGCATTGGCAATGTTGGGAGAGATTCTACTAGTGGTGTCAATTTTTTAGTTTCCATTTATAAAGGTGTTCACTCCAACAATTTTATGGAAGATCTTGCAATTCTTGAGGCCTTGTAGAGGGGGTTTTCTCTTGGTTGGCATAGGATTATTTGCGAGTTTGACTCTCAAATTGTGGTTAGTATTTTAAATAGTAAAAATGTGGAGGAAGTTAATTGGTAGTTGGCCTCTATAGCCATTCAGATTATCAAAATGAGTGAAAAGTTTGAATTTATATCCTTTATGCACATTCCAAGGGAATGGAATGTGGTTTTTGATTACCTAACCAAAAGGGCTTCTGAGCTGTTGGATCCTTGGAGTATCGATAATTGGGAGTCTCCCATCTGGGGACTCTCAACACCTGTGGGAGTTGATCGACAAGGATGTATAGCCTTAATGTGGTTTGTTCTTGTTGTCTTTTTTGGGTGTCATTCTATTCTAGTGGTTTTAGCCTGTTTGGTTGTTTATTTGAGTCCTAGTTGGAAGCTCAGTTGTACTCTATAATCCAGACTTTTTATCAATAAATTTTTACCCCTTTATTTAAAAAAAAAGGAGGTTATCAAATTGTATTACAATTTAATAAGTTACTATTTTTTATTTAAGTTTTGTTGATGAATTCAATTTTTCTTTTCTAAAATTAGATATTTTATGTGTTATTATTTTAATAATTAAAAAATAGTAATTTGAAAGTACTACGTGTTTTTTTATTAAAATTAAGAAAACATTAATTTGAAAAAAGTATTTATAATTTTACAAAAATATGTAGTTATTTTTGGGAATGTAGAATATTAAGTTATAATGTTATAGATAGGTATCTTGTCTAGTCATAAGGAGACCAAGAGGAAAGGGGTTATGAAACCCTCCTATATAATATGATGAAATTTGTAGCAAGTGTAAAATGTTCATTCTAGTAGAGTAAGATTATTTTAAATGGAATTGGGTAGTCATAGAAAAAATATATTTAAGTCAATTAATAGTCTGACAAAATTTAATGGTTATATGTATTCAAAAAATTAAATTGACAAAGTAATTAGTAAAATGAAAAAATATATAGAGATCCTCAAACCTAGAAGCAATAGATTCATCAAGTGTCTTGGGGTGGCTTCTCCTCATGGGATCCATAGGATCTCATATGTATTAATACAACAAGACACTTAGTTTGGTTTTCAACACCAATGGGTTAATTTGATCAAAGAATGTATTTCTAAAGCATGGTTCTCAATTCTAGTTAATGGAACAACTGCTGGTTACTTTTAAAGTCGTAGAGGAATTTGGCAAGGGACCCTATCAGCCCCATGTTATTCATCATTGTGGCAGAAGCTTTAGGTAGAACCATCAAAAATACTTGTAGTTCAAGGCTAATATCGAGAATCAAGGAAACATCTCTCACTAGGGTTGTTTCTCACCAACAATTCGTCGATGATACCCTTATATTGACTAAGGCATCAGTGGTTGAGGCCAAAATAATTAAATACATCCTGCAACTCTACGAGGATGTTGCTGGTCAAAAAGTTAATTTCAGTAAAAGCAAGTTACATTTCTTGAACACCCCCATTCAAATGTAAGGAAGTATTGCAGAAATTTTAGGGTGTGATATAGAAAACCTCCCCACTTTGTATCTTGGTATCCATATTTTCATTAGTTCTCCAAGAGAGTCAATGTGGGACAGGGTTATTGAAATAATTCAAAAAAAACTTGTTGGATGGAAAGGTCATCTTCTATCTCAAGTAGGAAAGTTGACCCTCACTAAGGCCTCTCTTCAGAGCATTCCAGTCTATTTCCTCTCCGTTTTCAAAGCCCCTATGAAGGTTTTCCAAAAAATTGAGAAACTCCAAAAAGAATTTTTATGGATAGGATCAGAGGAGAAAAAAAGGATACACCTTGTAGGATGGACCAAAGTGTGCAGACCCAGGGAAAATGAGGGCTTAGGTCTGAGGATAATTGCTCATATAAATTTAGCTTTACTAGCTAAGCAGGCATGGCGTCTCATTTCTGGTGAAGAAAATGAATGGAAAGCTATCATCAAATGAAAGTATCTTCAAAATATGGAATTTCTAAGTGACTCAATTCCAATCAGAGGTTCTACTTTTTGGAAAGCAATTCTTAATTATAAGGAAATCATCAAAAAAGGTTTAATATGGGTTTTAGGCAATGGTGAGAGGATAAATTGTTGGAATGACAGGTGGGCTAAGGATGAACCATTGACGCAATATCCTAACTTAGCCCGAATTAGAGATATCATAGAAGAACTCATTGGTAGAAAAGTCTTTGATTATATGGTTGAGGATAGAGGTAGAATGAAGTGAAAACAAATAAGAATTCAGGTATTTCAAGCGGAATCAAATGATATTTGTAACATTCTTGGGCAAAATTTTATCCCCATGAGATCCAAGGAAGATCAAGTGACCTAGGCTCCTACGCAAAATAGGCAGTTCACTATTAAATTAGCTTACAAGCTTCTTCTTGATGACGAGGATTTTGTCCTCCAAAAGGACTTAGTTTGGATAAAAAATTTAACTACAAAAATTGCAATCTTTTCATGGCTGGTTATCCAAGGAAGAATTCTAACCATTGATAGTATGATGCATAAAGGTATTTGTATCACTAATCATTATTATCTATGCAGGGCTAATTGGGAGACCATTTATCACATTTTCCTTAAGTGCCCTTTTTCCTTGACTGTCCTAAGTGGGGTTTTTTAGGCCTTCAATATTTCATGGGTTAAACCAGCCATTGTACTTGATTTGTTCATCCAATGGCCTTGCCCCTTTTCAAGCCAAAGACTTAGATACATGTGGAAAATTTGTCTCAATCACTATCTTTGGTAGTTGTGGTTAGAAATGAACCTTAGAGTCTTTAATGAGTCTATCCATGATCATCAAACTATCATTGCCAGGATCCTATCCTTTGCCAATGAGAATGTGGACCTTATCCCTTTTGATAGTTGTAAACCTCATCTATAGGAGACCACGATTGCTCAATATTTAAGCTTAAACTTGTTAGATGAGTCTGTGCCTAGGGTAGTCAACCCCAAAACTAATGTTAAGTGGTCTCCACCTCCTACGGGTTGGTTTAAGCTTAATTTTGATGGAGCAACTAAGGACAATCCTGGCAGAGCAGGCACTAGTGGCATTGTGCGAGATCATAATGGGAATATGATGCTTGTGTTTTTTGAATATTTGGGAACAAGGACGAACAATGAAGCTAAATCCAGAGCTATGTGGAGAGGCCTTCAAATGACTCAAGACTTAGAAGGCAATTTGATCATAGAAGGAGACTCTATGCATGTTATAAATCTCATCAATAATTGGAAAACACCTCCTTGGAGGATTAAAACAATTGTTGAAGAGGCTAGGATCCTTTTCCAGGGAAGACAGGATAGAAAATCCCAACATGTCTTTCGGGAAGCTAACAAAATTGTTGATAAGCTGGCCAATTTGGGTGTCAATGGTGACAAACTTTTCAAATGGGAACATGGTGTCCCGAGTGAAGTAGAGGAGCTTATTCAACAAGAATACCAAGAATGATAGTCAAATTTACCAACAAGGAAGGCATTGTAATTTCAAAGGCTAGGAGTATTCCCGTCTCTTTTTTGAATTGGACTCACAATAAAAATTATCTGAGCTATCAATCTTCATGGATGCTACTTGGAAATACCACAAAGACTAATGGGGATAGTCACATATCAGATAACATGGCTCCTAGTCATCTTAGTAATTTGAGGTTGGTTGATAATCATAGGGAAGGAAAGAAACGATAATATAAGACTTTGAACCAAAGCCACGTGGAGCACCAGATAGCCACCACCATAAATCTAGCTAGTAGGTTCACTTCTCCATGTTTGATTGGCCAATACAGTATGTGGTACCAAAGCATGTCATATATGAAATAAATTAATTACCAAATAATTATTAAGAGTAACTGTCAATACAGAGCTTGTGGGAGATTTTTAGTACTCTGCTATGTGTGTCTACAACTTTTTGTTTCTCCATTGTCTCAAGGAAGGGATCCGTGTCTGTTTATTTTTTGTAATTATGATGCATGTGTGTTTTCTCGGGGTATACCCAAAATTTTTTATGGAAAGTTTCTTTTTGATAATATGCTATGTGCCTAACCGGATGTAATGGCTTTGGCGGTATGTATATTTTACATATATAGGATCCTTAGTAAAGATATGTTCATCAACAACCCTGGGCTGATTTTTGTAAAACGTTTTGGGTCAACTTGTAAAACCCGGTATTAATGCTATAGTATCTTATCTACCAAAAAAAAAATACAAGACACTTGAATTGGATAGTAGTTTTTTTCTCCTCTTCACACAGATAGACTTGGATCATATTCAAGTTTTATGTACCAAATAAAGTAGTCCTAAAACAAGAGGATTGAAAAATTCTTCAACACTAGATTCATCAAGAAAGACCCTAAAATTTAATTATATCAAGGGACTTGAATGTGACTTTAGCCCAATGGGAGAAAAAAGGAGGCATTCCCTCAAAATACCCTTCTAAGGACCTAGTTATGCAAATTATAAATGAGCAAAAACTTTAGGACATAATCCCCAAAAATAGAAAATTTACATGGATAAATAGAAGAGATGGGGTTAAATTCATTGCAGAAATATTAGACAGATTTATGATACAAGAAGATATACTATTCAGGTTTTCTCGTGTATCAAGTGGTATAATTTAAAGTTTTTTCTCAGATCATAAGCCAATTTATTTGGATATGGGTGATAGTGCTATTGGAAAAAGGAATATTCCTTTAAAATACAATCAACAATGGATGGAGCGTGATGAGTTTACACCTTTAGTAGAAAGTATTTAGAAGTAGCATGTTTATGCAAACAATCCCCAAGAGATATGGGAAATGAAAATTTTTAATCTCAAGAAAGCCTTAGGGACTAGATTTAAATAAGACTAAATTTCAAAATAGATCAAGCATATTGCTACAATATATGGAGGAAGCAAGTAAGAGATAGATGATCAACATTCAACACCTCAATAGGAAGAGAGAAGATTTTGTTTCAACCAAGGAATAGATCAATGTTTTGGAGAAGAAGAGGTACATTAGAGACTTCGACCAAAAACGATTTGGATTGAGAAAATAGATAAAATAAAGGAGACAAAAGCATAAATTTAATTTCATCTAAAAATAATGTAGCACTACCAATAAAATACAATCATAGAAATTCATAAAATTGAATAGATTTATTCTCATTAGGTAGTCATAAAGGAACTATGAAGAGATCATTTCTTAACATTTCACACAAATACAATCGTTAGGTTCAGGTCACTCTCCTAAACAATACTCCTTGTTTATTTAAAATAGAGATAAATAAGATCTCTCTTCACTAGTAACCAAAGAAGAGTTGGAAGAAGTTATATGTTCATTGCCCAAGCACAAAGCTCTAGGACCAGATGGTTTCACAAAAAAAAAATTCAATCATTTTATAAAAGTATAGGAGATGACCTATTGGCAATGATAGAAGAGATAAGGATAAGAAGTAAGTTATCTAGGGAAATCAACTACACTTTCTTAGCTTTAATTCCAAAAGAAAATTTATAGTTGCTTTTGATAGGTATAGACCTATATCTATGTGCAATTAACCTATATCTATGTGCAATTACTATTATAAGATAATTACTAAAATAATAACAAATAGAATTAACATGAATATTAATGATTTGATAGAGTTTGAACAAAGGGGTTTTATTCTAGGGATACAAATATATGATAATATTATAATAATTCATGAATTCCTACATGTAAGTGTCAAGATATGGCTAATAATAGGCATTCCTTTTTTAACATAAATGTTATATAAATTTGGATTTCTAGTTCTAGATAAGAGATTTCATAGAGGGACCTTGGATAGCCCATATTATCAATGGGGAGCCTACTAACTTCTTTAAAGCCACTAGAGGATTAAGGAAAGGGTATCATCTCTCCCTTTACCTTTATATCCTTCTAGTTGAAATGGTAGGAAGGGCATTGACCAAATTTAGAAGGAAAGAAATCTTAGGAATTAGAGAAGCTATAGGATATAGAACAATCACTCATGCTTAATTTGTAGATGATAATATTTTACTATGGTAAGTCACAAAATTGAATGTTAGATTAATGAAAGAAGTTTTATAGTTTCTCTTCAACCATAGGGGCATAGATAAACACCCAAAAGAGTAGATTTTGAAATATAAATACTTCAATAGCATAAGATAGAGGTTTCTCTAATGATACACTAGTGATACCTTTAACTACCTAGGTGTTCCTATGGGATTCCATAAAAATAAAATAGGAAACATGAAATATAATTCTAGAAAGGATGTCAAGGAGAATATAATAATATAGCAATAGTCAGTTGAGTTTGGCTAGAAGATTAATTTTAATCAAAATAGTATTAGCAAATATTCTCATTTATAAATTGTTGGTGTATCATCCATCCTTATATATCTTGTAGAAGTTATATGCAATGTTAAGAACTTTCCTATGGAAAGGGGGGAGGCAATCAAATAGAAAAAATTTCTATTTGGTCAATTGGAAGACTATTACCAAGCAAAAGGAGCAAGGAGGCCTAGGAATAATAAAAAACACAATTGTTAGAAAGGGACTAAGTGCTAAGCTACTTTGTAATATGCCCACTTCACCAGAATCGCCATGGAAGTAATTTTAAAATACAAATACCTAAACAACTATAATGGGTTCTAGCTCATAAAAAGTGTAAAAAATATAGTAGACTCTTCAATCTAGAAATATATTGTGGAAGAAAAATATACTATATTAAATAATACCTCTTGGATTCTAGGGTATGGTAAATAAATTAATGTATGGGATAATCCAACCTTGGGATGACCTCCAATCATTAAGAATTGTTTTCCAAAAATAAAAGCAAACCTACAATTATGGTAAGCTTAATTGAATGGGTGAGAGTTCCACCCCTGCCACATCTTCACCAAGACTCATGGATACAACTATGCATCCAAAATGAAGGGATTAAAATTTCTTCCCAAATTCTAGACCAAATTATGCATGGCTCTATTAGTGGGTTAGGTATTTACACAATAAAAAAAGGTGTTATTATAGAAAGAACATCAAAAGAAATCAACCATAGCTAAGGTATGGAATTACAAGATTCCCCCAAACTTCAAGCCTTTCTTTGGTTGGTGCTCCAAAACAAGATTCTTACTAGAGACAACCTCATTAAGAGGAATCTCATGGGATCTTGTATTTTTCTTATGTGCATTAAGAACAATGACACAATATCATATATATTCTTTCAGTGTATAGAAATAGTTAGAATTTAGATTTAAATAACATAACAACTAGGATCAACACTGTTAGGAACCTTCAAATTAAAAAATCACCTATATAATTAGGACCAAATGTATAAATAGGCATTGAAGGGCAAGCATCTTATCAGGAAAATGTGGTATTTAGTGCCAACATTTATCAATTGGCACATATGGAAGGATAGAAACAGGATAATATTTTATGATAAAAGAATCAATTCTCAAGTGTTAATCAATAGATTTTTTATCAATCTTCATATTCCTCAATTCACTAATTATTAGGTTTTTTAAAACATGTCATATTTTAGGAGCCATATCTTCGCAAAGGGTTATAAGTTTCAGTTGATTCTTGAAATAACTTGTGCAGAATTTGAATAGCTTAAAAATAAGTGGTCACATAATATATTTTAAGTAATATTAATGGATATACAACCCTATGAAGTCAACGATCTAGAACAAGGACAGTGATGAGTTTTCAAGTTGTAAAAAATGAAATTGTAAATATTTATAAGCTAGGGTTAAGATGATGGGAAGAGCTTCGAAGGCATAGGACTTTAGTGAAGCAAGACATTCTATCTAGACAAAAAAATTTAGCTAAGTTTTTTTTCCCTTCTTTATCTTAGAAATTTTGCATGCAAATTATTATAAATTTTTTATCAAATATTGTATTTGATATAGGATATTCTAATAAATTTTAATAGATTTTATGTTTTAGTTTCCTTTCCATGGACCTATTTATATTTAAATACTTAGAATCATATCTATTTGTAGATATTAGTGAGAGCATCTCAGAGAGATCCTCGTTTCTCCAAGATATGGTGGTTTTTGGTAAATTTAATGGGTATTGGCTAGGGGCTTCAACTTTGAGAAAATGGATTGATAAGAGTTGGAAGTTTCCATGAGTGATTCTATCATTTATTTCCAAAGGTTTATTCCTATTATTTTTTTGTTATAGGGAGAGAGGAAAACATTTCCTAAAAGGGGGTGCTTCGTTTATGTGAAGAGCAAGACTCTTCCTTACCCACTGGTATGAAGGCTTTTCACCTAAAAATGTAAATATATTCCTTGTACCAGTATAGGTTAGGATGTTTGGATTACCCATTCAATTTTAGAAAATATATACCTTCCAGGTAATAGGAAACACTCTAGGAGAATTCCTTGAGATTTCATAAACTATGAAATATGGATTCATGGCTATTTATGCTCGATTATTAGTCATGATTGATATAATTAAATATTTACTAGAATCAATCATTATTAATTATAGGGATAAGATTTGGGTCTAAACCATAGATTATGAAAATATTTCTTTTATATGTAGAAGATGTCATGAGGTGGTACATATTGAGAGATCATGCCCTAAGAAGAGTCCAACATAATCATTTGTAGAAAATCACAAAAAAAATATACAAATGGTTATGGATGAATATGGTTTTCAACTTCCAAAACGTAGATCTAGAAAATTAAAATAAAATAAATAGTGAAGACTTGTAAGTAAGGATATTGAAATAAATACCAACTCTTTTGAGGCTTTAGCCTACAAAGAATAAGTAGATCAAAATTTAGAGGATACAATGCACTAATTTCAACATATTAACAAGGAACCGTCTATTTAGTATGATCTTGATTTAAGGAAGAACATTTTTGATGAACCTAAGGAATGTATCTCATAAAATTTTTAAGACTCTCTTGAAGTACCATGCACCATTCAAGAGAAAAAAATCATAAATAAAATGCAGTTTTAGAAGTTAATACCTCTACCATTAATATAGGAAATACTAGAAAATGACTAAGATAAAGTCAAAAGCTTTTGTAGTAGAGCCATGAGAGGATAAATATGATAAAAAATAAAATTGTGAAAGAATATTGAGGAATAGAATAATAAGACCTACTCCTAATATAGGCAAGGAAAAAAGAAAAAACCCTCAAATTATCAAGAAATATCTAGGGAAGCAAGAGAAAACATAGAGAAAGGAACACAAACTAAATTGGTTGAACTTATTTTTACCAAACAACAAAATGATATTGGAAATGTGTAGGTGGGGCCAAAATCCCCTAATAAGATATTATTATCATCTCATGGAATATAATGGGTCCCATTGTTCCCTCAAAACAGAGGTGTATCAAGGACCTATGTTTAAGTAATAATGTTGATATTCTTTGAATCTAGGAAACTAAAATAATAAAAGAATAAGTTTCAAAAACTATAAAAGTAGTTTGGGAAATATGTGAATGGGATGCTTTGGATTATAAAGGAGTGGTAGGGGGAATTCTAACTTGTTGGAATCCTTCTAGAATATCTTGTGTAACCATTCATAAAACTAGGTATTGGATAGCCTCTTTAGACATTTGATACTTTGTATATATTTATTTCATCCTTATCAATGTATATGGATCTACAAATCAATTAGGTAGATTAGAAGTTTAGAGTAGGATTGAATCCTTTATGAGAAGTAAATACCAAGAAAATATATTCATGATCATAGGATATTTTAATGCCATAACTAAGATGGATAAAAATTTGAGGAAATTAGGAAATTAACCAAAAGTATGAGAGATTTCTTAGCTCTTATTCAAAAGAATAATCTATGGAAGGTTGATTTTAAAGAAGACAAATATACTTGGACCAACAACAGGAGAGGCTAGAACCTAATAGAAAAAAAAATAGAAGATGCATTATCTTAGATCATTAGCTAGATGAAGGAACTTGTTCTAAAATTAATACCTTAACAAGGATTGGTTCAGATAATTAGCCAATAATGTTTAAAATGGTAGCAGGTGAATTCAAAAAAGATCATATTTTAAATATGAGCATGTGTGGGAAGACCATCCTCAATTTATTGACATGATAGCTCAAAAATGGAATTCTTCAGGTAATGGTGGGTTGTATGATCTTTCAAATCAAATTAAATCTATGACATCTAGATTAAAAAAATGGAACAAGAACACTTTTGGAAATATTTATGATAAGAAAAAAGAATTAAAAGATAAACTTTCAAATTTCTAAAAATGTCATAATAATCCAAGCTTGGAGGAAGGGGAGTTGCTTAGTGACTATCATAATATTTTGAGTAAGAAAGAGAAATTCTAGAGATTAACAAACTTGGTTAAAATAAGGAGATAAAAATACAAATTTTTTTATAGGATGGCTATAGTATAGAGATCAAAATCCAAAATTAGTAGAATTAAATAAATAGAAGAGGTTTGGATTGAAGATCATAGTGAAATTTAAAAAGAGGAAAAGTATTTTTATCAAAAAAAAAAAGGATTAGAGGAGACTAAAGTTCTTAATGATAAACTTATTCAATATGTTGCTTCAATGATAACAAATGAAGACAATAGGAAACTGATGGATCCTATTACTCTATAAGAAGTTAATTTATCTCTTTTATATTTTAATAGGGATAAATACCCAAGTATATATGGTCTCTCTATATCTTCTACAAACATAATTGGGATATAGTGAAGGATTCTTTATTGGTAGCAATGGAAAAATCTAGGATAAAACATTACATACCTTATAAAATTAATTCAACCTATCTTATCCTAATTCAAAAAAAAAGATGTTGAATTGTTTATTCTTTTATACCCATAAACCTATGTAATATGTCATATAATAGTATCTGCAAATTGATGATGAATCGATTAAGGCTATTATTAGACAAAATTATTTCAAAAGAGCAAGGAGTATTTGTGAAAGAGACAAATTCTATATGGGATCATAGTATCTCATAAATTTATACATTCAATAAATTCAAGAAAAGAGAAAGCAATGATCATAAACCTTGATATGATTAAAGCCTATGATAGGTTTAAATGGGATTTTATTTTGTGGTTTTAGAAAAGTTTGGATTTGGGAAGTAATGGGTTAGATGGATTAAATCTTCTGTCTCTATAGTTTCTTATTCAGTGTTGGTCAATGGATTGGTAATAAAATCTTTTAAAGCCACAAGGTACCTTAGACAAGGATATCCTTTATATCCTTATTTTTTCATTACTATGATAAAGGTTTTGAATATGAAATTAAATAAGGACTACAAATATGGGATTTAAGGTTAGTAATAACATCGACAACATCACCCATCAATAGTTTGTAGATGATACAACCCTTTTTCAAAGGGCAAGGATAAATGAGGCTAGAGATTTGAATAATGTTTTAAATGAATACAAAATAGCATCAAGGCAAAAAGTTAATATAAGAAAATCCAAAATTTACTTCCTTAACACTCCAACTAATATCAAAGAAAGAATTTGCAAGTTACATCAAATGGAGGAGGCAAATTTTCTAGAAATGTATCTAGGGATACCTTTATTTGAGAGGAAAGTGAGGATAGAATTACGAAATATAGTTATTAGTAAAGTTTAGAATAAATTTCCAAATTGGAAAGGTATATGGTTATCGTTAGCAAGAAAAGTGCAGTTAATTAAGTCAATATTATAAGCCATTCCTATTTATTATGTCTTTGTATTCTATGCCAAAATCAATTGAAAAAAAATATTCTATACTTTGCAATCCTTTTTATAGTTAAGTTTACATGATAAAAGGAAATCTCCTTTGGTGAAATGGAGCAAGGTGTGTGATGATAAAACTAGCAAAGGTTTTGGTTTAAGAGTTTTTACAGATGCAAAATTAGCTCTTAAGGAAAAATTAATATGGAGATTGTACAAAGATAATCATAGACAATGGGTAAGAATTCTTCTAAGTATGTTGAGCCCAATTTCCCAAGTTTAATATTTACTACAATATCTCTACCAAATGGTTCTACTCTTTGGAATGGTTAAAAAAATCTATTGATCTAATGATTAAAGGTTTAATATGGGTGGTAGGAACTAGAAAACAAACATTTGGATGGATACTAAGGTGTGACAAAAGCCATCCAATTTAGATCCAATTTTGAAACCTTGGATGAGATTGCTTCAAGACAAATATGGTGATAGGAAATCATACATTTTATACAAGGATCAGGAAGGAAGATAGAAATTGAAAAAATATTTTTTTACAAGTAGACAAGACATTAAAGCTTGGATGCATTTGAGTATAAAGATAACAACTATGATTATTTCAATGGTAGCCAAGAATAAATTGATTTAGGAGTTGAATAGATTAGGATAATACATAACAAGAAGTGGATGTAATGTACAACACCAACAAAATAGTAATAACACTAGAATATGGAGAGATATTTGGGATAGCCCAAGCATTCCTAATTTTAAAATGTTTTTTTGGATAGTAGTTGATAGAAGAATTTTATCCTAGAATAACCTTATGAAAAGGGGTTTTCATGGCCCCTATCAATGTGTTTTTTGTAAAATTGAGGAGAGTATAAACCATCTCTTGGGATATTGCTCAATAGTCTAGAAACTATGGTAATGGATTCTTAACATGTTTGGTAAATGCATGGTGATGAATAGAAGAATTGAATATTGGTTAAAGTAATGGTAAAGCACTTATAAAAGTGAGGCTTTACAAACAATATGGTATTGTAGACACTTAAAAGTCACACATTGTTATACCTACGTACTTATAGATCCTTTCGGACACTTGTAGGTTTACATAGGTGATCCTAGATATCCCTAGGCTATCGTAGACCAACCTAACCTAACCCCACATATAACCTAGAGTTGATTAATCTTGGTTAACCCTAATATCTCCTCACACATTTGTGAGGATGAGATATTCTCTCAAGGGAATGTGAGGATGCCACCTCACAAACCCTAACTTAACCTTCATGATATCTCACCCTAGGGCTTAGTTATCCTAACTACCCCCTACACATTGGGTTTTCTTATAAATAGTGGGCATAAAACCTCATTTATCTCTCTTCCCACTTATTTCCAAAGCACATAAAATATACCAAAATACATACATAAGCATAGTAAATCATATTTTAACCTGAACAATAGTAGTACAACAACAAAGGAACCCCTCCACCAAAGTATTTCTAAATAACAATAGTTACAGTCTGATTCGCCCTCTACCTCACAAATCTAGCACCAGTTCACCCCCCAGGGTGGCTAATTGGGTCTATAGGCCCAAAATAAACCTATATTTGGGAGGTAAGCTTCATTTTACATTTTTATGTGGTTTAGCATCATTTATTTTAGTTTTTAACATGTTTTTACAAATGATTTATCTTTCTCACAAAGGGGCCTGATTGAGGCAAGCACCCTAACCAACTAACACCCTTTTGTAGGCCTAGCACAAGAGCAAGGAGGGAAACAACTACAAACTACAAACCCCATGATGGTACACAAGCCCATCTACATTGAGGAATGCAAAAAGAAGACATCAGGCCTATTGTAACATTTGTGAAAAGAAAGGAAAAGGATAATTCTCCCTATTTGTAACCTATGCAAATATTATCATGAATAAAATATATTTTTATAAACAGTATATGTATTTAATGTGTTATTATATAAAATACAATATTTTGGCTATTTTATTCTGGCACACCCAATGGGACCCCCACAATAGATAGTGTCGGGTTAACTAGTTTTATAAATCTGACATTATTATCTATGTTTGTGTTTTACAAGTACAATATCTGACTAATACAAATACCTCCAAAGCCTTGGAAACCACCTCAAACATTTAGAATAGATATTTGGGATCTCTAAACCTGATTCACCCTCTACCCTATGAACCAGATCTCAATTCACCCCCCGGGTGGTGAAGTCACTTGTTGAGTGGTATTTTCACCCGATTGTGAAAACACACTCTCCGATAGGATTTGGGTTCTAAATCCTCTCTTGCAAAGAAATTAAACAAATAACTTCTCCAAGGTCTCTGCTATATTAGCATTTGTGTATGTATATTAATAATCTCAAATAAAGATATTCAATTTAAATGCTTGGAACACCTTAGTGGTTGCAAGTAACTGAAAACAAGGGGCAATGTTGGTTTATTTTACCGTGAAACTTTAATGATTGTTCGTTGAACCCGAATAAAGCAAATGTGATTTGGCCCTTGTATGACCACACTGTAACTTCAAAGTGGAAATTGATGAAATGCCATAAAACAGAACTCCTTCAATGAAATTGGAATTTTCATGAAGGGAATGTCATCATCGGCTCATGAATGAAAAATAAAAATAAAAATGAAATTTTGGCCCTAGAAATGAAATTTTAATCGTTTTAAATCTCATAATGGTGAACTATTTTTGGATTTTGAAATTTTTTTAATTTTTTATTTTAATGCCTGTAAATTAAAATAAAGTTGGAGCTTCTGAAAATAAAGTGCAGAAAAAATGAAAATAAAATGCAAAAAGAAAATAAAATATGCATTCAGTATGATGCTATCCTATTTCGACAAAACCGAAGATATGAGGTTTCCATGCATACAACCTAACCTATTGGACCTGCAAAACATGCACAATCCTGATAAGCTAAGTGCTGATTCCTAGGGTTTTGAATGCGATTTTCAGATTTAGACATTCGCTTGGAGCAACCAAGATAACTTGCATTAAACTCCACCTATAAGCCTAAAATCTGGAAAGGGGAAAAATAGACATTAAATCTTGCATGCAAAAAATAACTCCTTCTTTCTTGTCAATGAGGTGCAACTCTCTGAATTTTCTGTATTAAAAATTGATCATTTTACAATAACAAAAGTCTCTAGTTTTCTCAAAACCAGAAAAAGGGGAAGAAAAACACTCCAAAGCAGGCCCAGAATGGCTTATCACCCTCAGCACTGCAACCTCTGCTCGCAGCGGTTTCTGACCCTTGTACCAATTTGTGCCTCTACTTTTATACTTTTTGGCAATGCTCTCTATTTCGCCCTGTGATGCTTCGCTTCATCTCCCAGATCGCTTCGTTTCACCTTCCCCACCTTTTTGTTGTTTTTGACTTTATGCTCGACATCGAGACGCTTGATCTTCTCTGTGAACTGTAACGCTTTTGTAGCCCTTACACCTTTATGCCATGTGTTCTGCGCTTCTCTGCATGTTCCGTAATGGCCCCCTATAAATCGTGACCAAAAATAGCATGTCGCGATATCACGACGTTTTTATGTATGTAGCTTTGCCCCTCTACCTGTATCGTGAAAACAAGACATGTCGCGATATCGTGACATTTTTCTATCAGCAGCCTTGTTTGTCATCATGCATCACGAAAATGATACATGTCGTGATATCATGACATTTTTTTGCTTCGGACCGCATGGATGCAACTTGTCACGAAATCACGATGTTTTTCTCCTTCGTTGTGTTTTGTTGCACTTAGCCGCAAATGTGAATGTCAAAAATCGTCGCGACACTTTTTCATTCCGTACCATCTCGCTACTTTCTCCGAAATCATGACGCTTTTCTCTTTCGGTTGTCTTCTCCTTTCTTCGTGAAATCATGATGCTTTTCTCTTTTGGACTGCTCTAGCTCGCTTTTTGTCGTGAAATCGTGACGCTTTTCTCTTTCGGTATGTCTCGCTTTTGTCACGAAATTATGATGCTTTTTCTTTATATTGCTTTAAATTGTCACGAAATCGTGACATATTTTCCTTTCGTACCATCTCATTGCTTGGAGCCGCAAAAATGTGACCTATCATGATATCGCGATATTTTCCTTCTACGTTCATTTTGTTGCTCCGTCAAAACTCCGACATGTCACGATATCACGACATATTTCTCTATCTCACTTTGTCCAGAAACTCCGACATGTCGCGATATCGACAACTTCTGCATTGACTCTTCTCTTGCTGCCTTCGACCACGATTTCATGACAAGTCGCGATATCATGACATTTTGAGTCTTCAACTTGGTTCTTTATCTTGCACCGCGATTTCACAACACGTCGTGATATCGTGACATTTTCTCTTCATGATGCATTCTGCTGCTCTTAGCCGTGAAAACGTGACATGTCGTGAAATCATGACAATTTTCTATTTTGCTACATTTTGTTACTCTTGGCCGCGAAAACATGACATGTCACGAAATCGTGACACTTTTCTATTCCGTTGCACTTCACTTGTTTGAGCCACAAAAACATGACCTGTCATGATATCGTGACACTTTATTTTTCCTAGTAGCAACACATCGCGATATCGCGACAACTTTCTTTTTTGAGCAGCAACATGTCGCGATATCGTGACAACTTTCTTTTTCTTAGCCGCGACGGAGCAACATGTCGCGATATCGTGATAACTTTTCATTTCTAGCCGCGACGGAGCAACATGTCGCGAAATCGTGACAACTTTTCTTTTCTAGCCACGACGGAGCAACATGTCGCGATATCGCGACAACTTTTCATTTCTAGCCGCGACGGAGCAACATGTTGCGATATCGCGACACTTCTTCTCTTTTATGATATTTTGCTTTTTTCCTTGATTTTTTTAGCATCTGGGCCATTGTGGTCTTCTTTGAAAGCATGCAAAAAATGTGGGTCCCCAATTTTGGGGTGTGTTGTGGATCAGCCACAACAAATGGTGACTCTACTGTCAAATGCTCCTGAGCATTTGGTGAGAACCCAACCTGAAATATACAAGCTTAGATACAGGCGTCAACACATAAAAGATAAACAAATACCGATAGATCAGAAATACATGAAACATCAAAATCATTAAGTATCAGCTCGGTGTGTGCAATGTGTTTTCATTCCCTATCATTTGAACTTGATCAACATTCCATTGTCAGTTTCACTTATGATTTGTATGCAAGGCTATGAATGATTTGTGCAGGATTTGATGCATGATGAAGATGCTAGAGATATAACAACCTGCTTTACAAAGGCTCAAACCTTCTAATATCATGAACAAACATATTAAAATTGTCAAACCCTCTTAGGCCCAAATATATGTATACTGAATTAATTTATTAGATCCCAAAGTTGGTTATGAGTCACTACTATCTTGAACCCATGTGCAAGTGAAAGTGAAATCAGAGCTTTGGGGAATAGGATTCCCAACCTAAGCGAGATGGGAATTTAACCCTATCCTTACTACTCTGATTTGGAATTCATTACCTCACTTTGAGCAAAATGATTTAACCAGTTATGGATGAAATGGTCAGGCTAGTCTATCCTTTTGAACAGTCAGTGGTCTTGCTTTTAGACAAGACATGCTGCCATGCATGGGCATACTTAACCCCATAATCCATGATTTGGCTTCATTCATTCTCTTCTCTCTCTTTTTTTATTTCTTGGACCTTTGGGATGACTACCCATCCTTGCTAGGGACATGTAGTACGATCCCTCCAATCCAATATTAAGATGAAAATGGAAAATATTTTTATTTCTTGGACCTTGGGGATGACTACCCATCCTTTGCAGAGGACATGTAGTACGATCCTTCCAATCCAAGCTTTATGATGAAATGGGAAAAATGGAAGCTTTGGGGAATCAGATTCTCAACCTAGGCGAGATGAGAATTATGCCCTATCCTTACTACTCCATGTAGGTCAAATCAGAGCTTTGGGGAGTTGGATCCTCAACCTAAGTTCGATGAGGATTTAACCCTATCCTTACTACTCTAATTTTAGGCTTTAAGCATTATGGGAGTGGTAAAAACCACTATTTTAAGGATAATGTTGCATGATAGGACAGACATGAAATATTCTTTTCACCTCACCTTTTCTTCCAAGCATGGTTTTGATCATTTTGCCCAAGATCTTCTTTAATGTGCATAGAACGTGCTTGGTTCAAGATAGTTTGGGCATCAGTTCCCAACCTTAGGATTTTTTATGTTTTATGTTATAGAATAACCCTAAGAGGATTTGACACACTTTCAATGATTTGTATTGGAAATGGATATGCAACTAAGATGGAATATATATGCAAAATGGAATGTAATATGAATGCATTGCTTTTCTGAATTGTGGATGGAGTATACCACCTATGTTGCCATAATTTGTAAAACTGACAACTTCATGCATCACAAGTTTCAAACGATATTATTTAATGTGTTTGTGTTACTTGTGGAGCTTTCTACAACACAATTCCAATGTTTCATATTCTCCTGATCTTAGGCATAAGTTGACATCTCAATTTTTCTTTTTTTTTTTTTTTTTTATAGACAAACCAAACATGTCCATAGGACCAACACATAACTTTAAATCAAAACTTATTCAATCCAAAACCAAAATGCAATCCAAAAATGAAAATTTGAAAACACAAACCAAAACCAAAAAATCAAAATCCTATATACAAATGTACAATATAATACAAGATGATGCAAAGCTTGGACTATCACTTTCCCGGATCCCAAACATGATTAGAACACTTCAACAAAAATATAACGTGATATGCATGCCAAATGTTGTGGGAATCCAACAAAAACAAGACTAGACCAAACAATGCAACCCACTTCAACTTTCCTCTCTCACCCCACCAATTAAATTTAGTTCCATTAGTACTCTCATAGGTGAGATTCAAATTTTCAAATTGATTAGACAATGATTGATATTCAATTTTATCTTGTCTATTCTTTAAAATGCAAATTTCATAATTCCATTCATGATTTAGAACTAGGCTTTCTTTATTCAAAATGAAATTTTGTAATCAAGAGCCTATTTCTAAAAATTTCAAAGCCAAATCATTTTCCAAATTTGTAGGCCAATCAAATTTGTGCAACAATTTACAAGCATCTAGGATATTTACTAAATTAGGATCATTAAAAGTTTTTACCCTAGATTCAATTAGTAATTGTTGATGAATTTGATTTAACAGTTCAAGTGCATCAACTTCTTTTTCATTCATTAAAACAATGTTATCAAAGGTGTGATTAGAAATCATACCTTGTTTTTCATTCACCTTTAATGACATTTCACCATAAACATCATTCAAATTCAAAATATGGTCATGCAAATTTTCACCTAAATCTTGGATGCTTGAACACAAAAGGTTAGACTCTACCTTTTGAACATTTTTATTTACCAAAATTTGATGGGGATTTGCAATTCCCTCTTTTACCTCATGGTCTTCATACTCTTCATTGATTACTTGTTCATCAAACATACCAAAATTAGGCACCCAATTGAAAACATGGCCATCCTTTTCAACCTTCAAATGTTTTTGGTCAAAGTGTATGTCCAATGACTCATCTTGATGATCCTTCATTTGAGTTGCTTCCAATTGATCCATCTCTTCGTCATTTAGTTCCCATTCTTTTTTCACTATCCATGGTATCTCTTCATGTGAGATAGAAGTTTCAACATCTTGCATATCAAGTGAAATATGAGTTTCATCTATAGGGGTGTGAGAAAAGAATGCATCATCATATCTCCCCCAACCATTGTAAAAATTGTCATCCAAATCCATGATGTTTGTGGCATGATCTTTTGATTCATTCATCAAATATTTTTCTTCTTTGTCCTTGGTAATGGAATCATTATAATCTTCCAAAATTTGATGAGATTTGAAACCCTCTTCCAAAACATCCTCAAATTGTACAGGAGTTGTAATATCTTCCTTTGAGTAGGCAATTATGTTGTCCTGTATATCAATTGGCACACAAGTTTCATTAGTAGTTTTGGAGTGAGTGTAGTCTTCCCACTTCTTCCAAGCATCATAATAATCATCTTCCAAAATCAAGTGGTGACGTTCAACTACTTCTTCGACATCTTCCAATTCATCAATGTGTTTCTCATCAAATTCATCTTCACCTTCCTTAGATGGTTCAATTATTTCCAAAAGTGGGTCATTTCTTGAATTCAAATTTGTAAGGCTATCATCATCCAAATTAGTAACCCATGATTCAGTTTTATCATAATTTGGAGGGTGAAGAATTTCTTGATCGTTAATTTTACACATCTCATCAATAGTATCTTCCAAGAACAAGTGGTGAAATTCTATCATATCTTCAAATTTATTTATTGATTTTATTTCAATTTCACTTTCAACCACTTCATTCAATTCTATGGTGGGTTCCGTCCTATCACATATATCAAACATTGTTGAATTTAGAACCCCTTCATCCGAATAATCGTGTATCTCTATGAATGAGATCATTTCTGCATAATCCTCACTAGCGGATGTTGGCTTAGCACTTTGCACCTCCTCTTGGACTACATCTAAGGTGGTTGTAACATTTGGATATTCAAATTCATCCCCTTGATCATTTACCTTAGATATCATTGGAGTGGAGGGTGCTATATTTAATGGTTGGTGTAGGTTGGCATCAATATCTTTAGAAGGACAATCTCTCATGTGAACATGTTGTGCCTTTTCTTCTTCAAGACCTTGTCGTTCTATCTCTTCTAGGATCTCATAGATTTTCTCTAGAGACAAGCCACCCATTTTTTCCTCAATGAGTGAAGCAAGTGTGGGGTGTATGGCTCCCGGGTATACTTCCATGGCTTCCTCTTCTAATGTGTTAAAATTTTCCCACATTTGGGAGTGCAACTCACGAAATCTTCCATTGAATTGACTCAAGGATTCATTAGGCTCCTTACATATGGAGGTAAACTGATTTTTCAGGATTTCTAAGTCAACCCGATTACCAAAATGATAAAGATAGGCTGCTTCTAGTTGTATCCAAGAAGTCCTAACCTCCATGGGTAGTTGGCTGTACCAAAAGAATGGTTTATCATCCAAAATGTATGCAAATAACTTACAAGCCACCTCCTCATAGAAAATCTGGAATTGACATAATGTATCCTTGTAGACATGCAGTTTTTGCAAGTATCCTAGTGGCACCTCTTGATTAAAACATCGTAAAAACTCCAATAACATTTTAGGAATTTGATAGGGTATCACATGTATAGACAAACCCTTATAATGGTCCTCCATCATAGATACCATTCTTTCTCTTAGAGACATTATTTCAGCTCTTAGGGATACAATTTGCTCCTCAAATGTTGCCATTAGTGAACTCAAAATATAACTTTAGAACCAAATCTGTTGAATATTCAACCTGCAATGTATAAAAAAATCAAGTTAGCATCAACTAAGAGATGTATTCATTAAAATCAAATGAAAGTAACTGTATGGAAACAACACTTCGTTAGTCAAGACCAAAATTTTCAAAATTAAATCAAATCACTTTATTTCTGTATGAACAATCAAAAAGCATTAGAATAATATACAACATACCTGAATTGCTTAAAATAGAATAAAGTAAACCAATTCAGGCCGTCCTTTTAACAATCTTCTGAGTGTTAGAGGAATAAAGATAAAAATTAATAGGGCATGAAATATTCAAAATTTAAATCCCTGTAGCACTTAAATCATAGTGAAATAAACCGTTTCATGCCCTCCTTCTAGCGCCAATCTGTTGAGTGGTATTTTCACCCGATTGTGAAAACACACTCTCCGATAGGATTTGGGTTCTAAATCCTCTCTTGCAAAGAAATTAAACAAGTAACTTCTCCAAGGTCTCCGCTATGTTAGCATTTGCATATGTGTATTAATAATCTCAAATAAAGATATTCAATTTAAATGCTTGGAACACCTTAGTGGTTGCAAGTAATCGAAAACAAGGGGCAATGTTGGTTTATTTTACTGTGAAACTTTAATGATTGTTCGTTGAACCCGAATAAAGCAAATGTGATTTGGCTCTTGTATGACCACACTGTAACTTCAAAGTGGAAATTGATGAAATGTCATAAAAAGAACTCCTTCAATGAAATTGGAATTTTCATGAAGGGAATGTCATCATCGACTCATGAATGAAAAAAAAACTGAAAATGAAATTGCTGAAATGGAAATTTTATTTTAAAACATCAACTACAATGGTGAAACTATTTTTGGATTTTGACATTTTTTAATTTTTTCTTTTAATGCTCGTAAATTAAAATAAAGTTGGAGCTTCGAAAAATAAAGTGCAAAAAAATGAAAATAAAATGCAAAGAAAATGAAAATAAAATGCATTCAGTTTGATGCTATCCTATTTCGACAAAACCGAAGATATGAGGTTTCCATGCATGCAACCTAACCTATTGGACCTGCAAAACATGCACAATCCTGATAAGCTAAGTGCTAGTTCCTAGGGTTTTGAATGGGGTTTTCAGATTTAGACATTCGCTTGAAGCAACCAAGATAACTTGCATTAAACTCCACCTATAAGCCTAAAAATCTGAAAAGGGGAAAGATAGACATTAAATCTTGCATGCAGAAAATAACTCCTTCTTTCTTGCCAATGAGATGCAACTCTCTGAATTTTCTGTATTAAAAATTGATCATTTTACAATAACAGAAGTCTCTAGTTTTCTCAAAACCAGAAAAAGGGGAAGAAAAACACTCCAAAAGTAGGCCCAGAATGGCTTATCACCCTCGGCTCTACAACTCTGCTCGCAGCGGTTTTCGACCCTTGTACCAATCTGTGCTTCTACTTTTATACTTTTTGGCAATGCTCTCTGTTTCGCCCTGTGACGCTTCGCTTCATCTCCCAGATCACTTCATTTCACCTTCCCCGCCTTTTCGTTGTTTTTGACTTTATGCTCGACATCGAGACGCTTGATCTTCTCTATGAACTGTAACACTTATGTAGCCCTTACACCTTTATGCCATGTGTTCCATGCTTCTCTGCATGTTCCGTAATGGCCCCCTATAAATCGTGACAAAAAATAGCATGTCACGATATCGCGACGTTTTTATGTATGTAGCTTTGCCCCTCTACCTGTATCGCAAAAACAAGACATGTCGCGATATCGCGACATTTTTCTGTCAGCAGCCTTGTTTGTCATCATGCATCACGAAAATGATACATGTCGCGATATCGCGACATTTTTCTACTTCGGACCGCATGGATGCAACTTGTCACGAAATCACGACGTTTTTCTCCTTCGCTGTGTTTTGTTGCACTCAGCCGCGAAAACGTGACATGTCACGAAATCGTGACATCTTTTCAGTCCATACCATCTCGTTGCTTTCTATCATGAAATCGTGACGCTTTTCTCTTTTGGGCTATCTTGCCACTTTTTGTCGTGAAATCGTGATGCTTTTCTCTTTCGGGCTATCTTGCTTTCTGTCGTGAAATCGCGACGCTTTTCCCTTCGGGCTATCTCGCTGCTTTCTGTTGCGAAATCGTGACGCTTTTTTGTTTCGTACCACTTGGCTGCTTTCTGTCATGAAATCATGACATATTTTCTTTTCGTACCATCTCACTGCTTGGAGCCACGAAAATGCGACCTATCATGATATCGCGATGTTTTTCCTCTACGTTCATTTTGGCTGCTCCAGGTCACGAAACTCCGACATGTCACGATATCGCGACATACTTCCTCTATGCTCACTTTGGCTGCTCCAGGTCGTGAAACTCCGACATGTCACGATATCGTGACAACTTCTGCCTTGACTCTTCTCTTGCTGCCTTCGACCACGATTTCATGACAAGTCGCGATATCGTGACATTTTGAGTCTTCAACTTGGTTCTTTATCTTGCACCACGATTTCACAACACGTCACGATATCGCGACATTTTCTCTTCATGATGCATTCTACTGCTCTTAGCCGTGAAAACGCGACATGTCACGAAATCGTGACAATTTTCCATTTTGCTACATTTTGTTACTCTTGGCCACAAAAATGCGACATGTCACGAAATCGCGACACTTTTTTGTTCCACTGCACTTCGCTTGTCTGAGCCGCGAAAACGTGACCTATCGCGATATCGCGACACTTTCTTTTCTAATAGCAACGACATGTCGATGAATCGAAAACTTTTCTTTTTGGCAGAGCAACACGTCCGCGATATCGCGACAACTTTCTTTTTCTTAGCCGCGACAGAGCAACATGTCACGATATCATGACAACTTTTCATTTCTAGCCGCGACGGAGCAACACGTAGCGAAATCGTGACAACTTTTCTTTTCTGGCCGCGATGGAGCAACATGTCGCGATATCGCGACAACTTTTCATTTCTAGCCGCGACGGAGCAACATGTTGCGATATCGCGACACTTCTTCTCTTTTATGATATTTTGCTTTTTTCCTTGATTTTTTTAGCATCTGGGCCACTGTGGTCTTCTTTAAAAGCATGCAAAAAAGGAGGGTCCCCAATTTTGGGGTGTGTTGTGGATCAGCCACAACATCACCCTACTAGCATCAAAATCCCCTAAAATTGTAGGGGTTAGCAACATAAGCGTCAACCAGACCACCTATAGCATCAGAGTCCAGGTATTCCACAAATTTATTTCTATTTTGGAATGAATGAGTGCAAAACAATTTACTAATTAAAGCAAAAATATGGTTGATAAATCCTACTTTTCTTGCATATTCATAATTTTAGAAAATGCATTTTAGTTGCAAAAACCTGGACAAAACCAGCAGGTCTGATTTTGTAAAATTTTGTGCAAATTTTATTTTATTTGCCTAACTCGAATGTAGCATAAGCTTTCCATTGCTTCCTTAGTCCATAGCATACATTTCCATTACAAAAATCTTTCAAATTATTAATTCTAAAGTTCAGATTTAGGATTAATGTTTCTTTCCTTTATACATGCTTAATGTAATATGGATAATTTATCCTCATATAAATCTATGTTACATATTTTCCTTGTGCTAGAATCTAGGGTTCCATAAACCCCTACTCACATACCTTTCACATTACTTGTTTGCATGTGTTACAAAATAGAGTCAATTTCTTTTCCTAAAAGCATCTAGGCTTAGATTCTTTGTTTACAAAAATTATTTCATTCTAGTATTTTTATTTTGGAAAATGCATATAGGGCTAGCATTTAATTCGAAAATGCAATTAGCTAGATTTCCTATTTTACATAACATCATTTGCAAAACAAAAAAATCACACACACACACGTGGTATCTTAAACAAGTGGTGAGAATGGATTTCATCCCCAATCCATCACTCGAGACTGGTGCCGATGGAGTTTTACCTTCCACCAGCTCTCAACCCCCCTAGACACCTAGAATACCAAAAAGAGTGATTTTTTGGGCCTCATCACCGAAAAAACCCCACTCTTGATATGGGGCTTCTGGATTTCATCACCAAAATTTACCTTCGAAGTGGGATAGGATTAGACGTATTCATCCACAAGGCTCACATAATTTGTGGATACGATAACTGTCGTTATTGACTAAGCTCACTCGAGGGTGAAGCAAAAGCATGGGGTATGCCAACCATGCCTAGCATGTCATAGATAGTGCCACCTCTTCTTGTAAGAGGATATAGTAAACTCACTTTAGCATAGTGGGTTCCCCCCCTTTTAGGATATCATTTTACTATGCCTTCCATACATGTCACATTTTGCACGTCATAATATTGTTCTATTTTTTGAACCATTGGGTGTTGTAGGAGGTTCGATACTGATGATATTCTCGATTTACTAGAGTATTCACTCAACTACCTGTGATTCTACTTAGGAAGTATCAACAACAAAACACACATAAATGAACAAAACACTTTTATTTTTAGTATTTAGAACTGATTCTAGTTTACCGTTGTTTGCATGATCACAAACTAGTTTTAGCAAAGTACACCACTTGTCACTTTATTATTTGAGCTACACACAACACATCATTTATTTACTTTTATATTAGATATAGTCAATTCTACACTACACAGGATTATTCCTGAACCCCTTCACACAACACACATAGAACTCCATGATTTAATTCCTAAACCTTCATGACATAGCACATGTTGCCATGCCTATTATCACCCACAATTGAGCGCACGAGTAAGCATGTCTTATAGAGGAAGCACCTACCACTTCTTCTAGTCAAACCCCTCCTACTCCTTTGATCATGAAGGGTAATACCATAGATACATCTAATTTACTCATAGGGTCTGATGTACAGTACACACACATGATGCCTCACGATGAGACATCCACTTTGAGAGAAGCCCTCACTACTTCACTTGCATAAAATTATCCACTCCTTTCATCCCCATTCTTGCCTAATCCATCGACCATGTTCTATGAACACATGATCTACACGGTGCCAGGACACTCTCATTCATTATTTACCATATATGAGGAGGTCATACCTACTTCCCCTACCTTTGCACACCTCTTTTTCAAGAGTCTATATCAATACATTTTTGAGAATGACTCCTACCTCTTGAATCGTACTCACCCAGAGGTCACATCATTCACCCCTATCATAGGAATGATTTTCAACCCTTCCTCTTCCACCATAGGTACTCAGAGGCCAAAATTCCAAACTGTGCAACATCAACCTCCTCTACAGGAACAAAAAACACCCCCTTAAACATCATACCCATCCTATTCCCAAGAGTCCCAACCTTCATCATCTCAACACCCATTTTTCACAATGTTTGAGGACTTATCACAAGACCATCTCCAAACCCAAACCACCCAATGGCAACAGCAACAACTGACAACCCAGATTCATTCGAGAGTGGACATAGGCACCACCTCCTCTTCCCAAGATCCTACTTTGGAAGCTTACCCTTATTTTTCCACTACATTCCCACCTACATCTCAGGTTCTCAAAATGTACAATACCTAATCCAAAACTTTACCCTCACCTTTATCGACCTTTAAGATACCTCCTTCTCCTCATTTCCAAGAACCTACCGCTAATATTCCTTCTACATATGTATCAAAACCCATATCCTATACGGTCACTTCCCTAGGCTATTCCACATAGTTTAGCTTTAGTACCACCCATACTTTAGGACAAAGATAAGTCCCAAATTTTGACACTTTACCTCAACTATCCCTAGCACCAGTAGTTTCAATACCTCCACTTTTACCTACTAAGGCTACATTTTTCACACCTCCTCCTTTGTGGTCATCACCTCCTATGGCCCAGCCATTATAGTAGGTTCCTACCTAGTAGGAACCCATGCCACAACAACACACATCCCAATCACAATATTACCACCCCCAACAAACATTTGTTCCACAACCTAGTATCCCAATAGCCCCTACATCATATGCCACTAAATACCCATCATACCAAGACCAACTAGAATATTTCCCTCCATAATATGGAGAAGAAAAACAACAAACTCACTATCCACTACACTCCCAGGCTCAACCAACCCTAGCTCAATTGCCTACACCCTTAACACCTAAAATTTAACTCCTACAAGTTGAAGTCAAGATGTTAAACTTGCATACCGTAAGATATGGGCCATAAAAACCATCCTATGATGAACTCGACAATGAGCCAATTCATCCATCTATCCCTATACCACCTTACCCCTATCACTTTGAGATCCTAAATTTCAATACATATAAAGGTAAGGAAGACCCCAAAGAGCATGTTAGTAACTATTGCTTAACTTGCTACTAGCTTCATAGTAGCAACCCCCTTATGTTGTGTAATTTCTCCCTCTCCCTTGTAGGACAAGCCTTATAATAGTATAACATTCTACCATGACATAGCATTTATACCTTCAAATAATTAGCAAACACATTTTTAGAACACTTTTCCATTAGTATCAAGAAGAATATAACCTTTTCATAAGTCTATACCTTACGATAGGCTGACGATGAAAATATTACTAAGTTTGTATATATATGGAGATCGATCATCCATGATCTTGCCCATAGCCTCCCTACCACAAAGCTACCGATACTCTTTTCCAAGAGCTACCATAAACACATCTTTACCTCTCTACAACTTCACCAAAGCTACACGTTCGAGGAAGCCATTTTACAAGTAAAGTTTATCAAAGACATTAAAGTCCAATCCAATAAAATTAAGTTAAGATCAAAGCCTAACTATAGTTCAAACTTCCATTTTAACATAAACACACCCAACCAACCTTATCCTAATCCTCCATAAACCAACCAAGTGGAAGTTGTTACCCTAACACCAGCACCAAGCCCACCACCTTATGTTCCATAATAACAAGTTTTCCAAACCACTATGCCTCCTCCACATAGGCCTTAGCAATCTCATGGCATGCACCTACAAGGTCCACAATGTAACCTTACACCACTATCCAAACCCTTACTAGCCCTCTTCCATAGGTTACATGAGGGTGGACATATCCTTCTACTCAAGATTCGACCATTAGATCCAAATATACCTAAGCCTCATGGATACAATGAGTAAATCTATTGTCCATACCATAGATAGTGTGGCCATGACATTTAGTCATGTCACTCCTTCCATGCTCAAGTATAGGTTCTAATCGATAGGGGTACCATTTAGGTATTGAACCCCCTAGCCCTGAAAAACCAAAACCTATGGATCTTCTAGAATCCTCTACCAGACCATACAGGAACTAATCTCCAAATACCTCCTACCAATCCTCTAGGACCACCTCACCAAGTGAATAGTGTCCAACATGATCCTCCATCATGTGGAGTAGTAGGCATGATAAGCCTTACCACATGAAATCAACGATACCCATCACGTCATACCACATCTATTATCTCTCCACCTACCCAATTCACATCACCATAGGTCTCCTAAACTCTTAGCGCTATACCACCTCCACCCCAAAATGTGATCATGATATATGGTAGCCTCACCCATAAGCTACATAAAGCCCCTGTGTGATTATCAATTTTTGACCTCTTACAACAATCTCAACCCCATCGTGAGGCATTGAATAACATTTTATGTTCTATATATTTAGAAATGCATGATATAAATACATTTATAAACTTTGTAGGGAACATCCTATGATGCCTCTAGCCATTTATTAGTTTCCATGACCATGAGATAACAAAACTTTTAGGAGAAGGAGTGGATCCCCGTCTCCACATATAAGCCAATATCAATGACATCATCAAGCGAACTAAGATAACACACAGAAAAATTCATGCAAATTTCATTAACAGAGGTTTCGAATTCGGAAATACAGCAGTTATATTCAAAATGGCCAAGAAGTCCCTTTTACAATGTATGCATTCCTCTTATAACAGACCCGACCCCCTTCGGACATCATTACACAGAATGCGGGATTCCCTGTAACCGCCCGCACGAGTGTTCTATCACCGCATGCATGTTGTGGCCAGGTATCTTCCATCATCATGGCATGGGATGGCGGAGTGCCCTGCAGCCGCCTGTCCATCCACCCGTCGAGTCATCATTCATAGGAATGCGCCATAGCCATCTGTAATCTGCTACCACGTGCCCTTCTGCAATGGCCTCTGTAACCGCCTAGTGCTCTATGGCCACCTGTAATTTGATGCCACGTGCCCTTCTGCAATGGCCTCTGCAATCGTCGGCTGGTCTGGAGTCATGAGCGTTTTGTCATGATATCGCGACGTGTTTGCTTCCTTACGCCCTCTCTCCTCTTCGGTCATGATATCACGACGTTTTGGCGTTCGGCCTCTGTTTTCTCCTTCGGGCCATGAAACCGTGACATGTCACGATTTCACGACCATTTTACCCCTTGGTGCCTTTGCCCCAAAAGTGTCACGATTTCGCGACCACTTTGCACCCTGTCACCTTGCTTCCGAAAGTGTCACGATTTCGTGACCACTTTGCGCCTTTGAGCCTTGCTCCGAAAGTGTCACGATTTCGTGACCACTTTGCGCCTTTGAGCCTTGCTTTCGAAAGTGTCACGATTTCATGACCACTTTGCGCCTTCGAGCCTTGCCTCCAAAAGTGTCACGATTTTATGACCACTTTGCGCCTTCGAGCCTTGCTTCCGAAAGTGTCACGATTTCGTGACCACTTTGCGCCTTCGAGTCTTGCCTTCGAAAGTGTCACGATTTCGTGACCACTTTGTGCCTTAGAGCTTTGCCTCCGAAAATGTCACGATTTCATGACCATTTTGCGCCTTGGCTCCATTGCTTTGAAAATGTCATGATTTCATGACCATTTTGTGTCTTGGCTTCTTTGCTTTGAAAATGTCATGATTTCATGACCATTTTGCGTCCAGGCTGCTTTGCTTCGAAAATGTCATGATTTCGTGACCATTTTGCGTCCAGGCTGCTTTGCTTCGAAAATGTCACGATTTCGTGACCATTTTGCGTCTAGGCTGCTTTGCTTCGAAAATGTCATGATTTCGTGACCATTTTGCGCCTTGGCCCCTTTTCTCAAAAAGCGTCGCGATATCGCGACAGTTTGACCCTTTGGCGCCCTTTCTCAAAAAGTGTCGCGATATCGTGACAACTTTGGCACTTAAAGAAAAAAATATTTTTGGGTGATGCAAGATTGCTTTTCCACCTCCGGATGCTCCTGCATCAGACACCCAGGGTGAATTGAGAAGTGACCTTCACTTCTGATCTGTCTGAGGTAGACCCAGGCGGTCAACCTCTGCCTTCGACAACCAAGTCGCATCTTCGATGGGCCTGCCCTTCCACTTGATCAAATACTCAGAATAACATCTGTTTCGAGTACTTCGGCCCTCACGCGTATCAAGGACTTCTTCTATCTCATCTGCGACTGGAGTAACCATGGGAATGCTCCACAAATCCGGGCTTGGTGTTGCACTGCTATCTCCTTCATGAAACTCGACCAAATCCGAAATGTTAAAAACCGGTGAGATGTTAAGTTCACTCGGCAACTCCACCTCATATGCATTACCCGAATCCCGTTTCCCAATGATCTTGCATGGCCCAAATTTCTTCATCTTTAGCTTGTTATAGGTCTTGGCAGGAAACCTCTCTTTTCTTAGATGGACCATGACGGAATCTCCTACTTCAAACTCCTTAGCCCGGCGCTTCTGGTCTGCCCTGGCTTTATACTGAGTATTCATCTTAGCAATGTGCCTTGTCACCTCCTCATGCACTCCCTTCGGGTGTTCAGCAAAGTCTTCTGCCTCAGCACTGCATTTTTCTCTTGTATCTATCCTTCTCAACTCTGAAGCGTTTCTTGGGCTGCTCCCATAGATTATCTGGAATGGCGATTTATTGGTACTCCTATTGACTGAGCTGTTATAAGCGAATTCTACCTATGACAAAACTAGATCCCATCCCTTGGGCTTGTCTCCGACCAAGCATCTCAGTAGATTGCCTAAACTCCTATTCACCACCTCTGTTTGGCCATCTGTTTGGGGGTGGTATGCAGAACTAAATTTTAAATCCGTCTTCAGTTTCTTCCATAGGGTTCTCCAGAAATACCCTACAAACTTGGTATCCCTATCCGACACAATGCTCCTTGGCAGCCCATGAAGGCGTACCACTTCCTTGAAGAATAAACCAGCCACATGGACCGCATCGCTAGTCTTCTGGCAGGGAATAAAATGAGCCATTTTTGAAAACCTGTCCACTACCACAAATATGGAGTCGTGTCCCCTCTGTGTCCTGGGTAAACCAAGAATAAAATCCATGCTAATATCCTCCCATGGCCTTTCGGGTATAGGTAGTGGTTGATATAAACCAGTAGGCTGCCTCACACCTTTTGCCATCTGGCATATCCTACAACTTTGCACAAATTTTGCCACATCTTGTTGCAATTGCGGCCAATAGTAGTTTTCACTAACAAGTGAGATGGTCTTGTCTCGACCAAAGTGTCCAGCTAAACCTCCACTGTGCTTTTCCTTGATGAGATTCTCCCTCATTGAGCTCCTCGAAATGCATAATTGGTTCCCCCTAAACAGCATTCCATCTTGAATCAAAAAATTTAACCACTTAGTCTTGTCCAATGTAACAGGCGCAGTGCAGGCTTTCCAAGCTTCTACGAAGTCGGGGCTTGCAGGGTATAAACCCTTGAGCTCAGCAAACCCTACAACCTCCACCTTCATCTCCATCAATAAACATTGCCTCCTACTCAAGGCATCCGCAACTCTATTGGACCTTCCGCTCCGATGCTTCAGCACAAAGGTATAGCTCTACAGGAACTCAACCCATTTTAGGTGCCTCTGATTCAATTTCCCTTGACTTGTTAATATACTTGCGAGTGCCTGATGATCAGTATAAAGGACAAACTCCTTTGGCAACAAATAATGCCTCCATTTCTTCAGAGCCTGAACTATGGCATAGAACTCCTGATCATATACCGAATACTTCCTTCTAGCATCATTGAGCTTCTCGCTAAAATAAGCAACAGGCTTACCCTCTTGGCTCAATACGGCCCCTATGGCACTACCACTCGCATCACAGTCTACCTGAAACACCTTGTTAAAATCTGGAAGTGCTAAGACAGGTTGCTCCGTGACCTTCTTCTTCAGCATGGCAAAGCTTTTGTCTGCCCCAGCTGTCCACTTGAATTCCTTCTTGTTTCCCCTCATTGTCTCCGTAAGGGATGCGCAAATATTGCTGAAGTTTCTAATGAACTTTCTGTAGAAACTGCCAGACCGTGAAACGATCTCACCTCAGTCACGCTTCTTGGAGCAGGCCATTCTATGATAGCCCTCACCTTCTCGGGGTCCATTTTGAGACCATCCGCTGAGATAACAAATCCCAGGTATACTAGCTCCCTCTTCACGAAGTTGCACTTCTTCAGATTGATCAGCAACTGCTCCTCCCACAGTTTCTCAAAAACCCTCCTGATGTGCATCAGGTGCTCCTCCAGGGTTCTGCTAAAAATCAATATATCATCCAAGTAGACAATAACAAATTTGCCTAGAAATTCTTTCGGGACTTCATTCATTAACCGCATGAAGGTACTCGGTGCATTGGTTAGCCCAAATGGCATGACCAACCACTCATACGACCCCTCTATGGTTTTAAAGGTTGTCTTCCACTCATCCCCTTCTCTAATGCGGATCTGATGGTAACCACTTTTTAGGTCAATCTTCGTGAAGTACTCAGCTCCACTCAAACAGTCCATGATATCATCCATCCTGGGCAATGGGAATCTGTATTTAATAGTGATCTTGTTAATTGCCCGAGAGTCTGTGCACATTCTCCATTCTCCATCCTTCTTGGGTGCTAGCACTGCGGGTACTGCACATGGACTAAGACTCTCCCTAATCAACCCCTTCTTTAGCGAGATCTTGAACCTTCCGGTTTAACTCCTCGGTTTCTACGGGCGTCATCCTGTGTGCAGCCTTATTCGGCAAGCTCGATCCAGGCACCAAATCTATGTGGTGGCTGATCTTCCTAACAGGTGGTAAACCTTCAGGAACATTATCAAAAATGATATCTGGAAACTCCTCTAACAGTCCCATGACTTCCACTGGAGTTTCCTTGCATTCTTCTTCCCTAACCCTAGGGATTATTGCATAGCACATATGATCTGGCTTCAGGCCATCCAAAAATCTTCTTCCATCAACTAGACAGACTCGTGCACTGTTGCATACCTTCTCATCCACCTCCTTCAGGGGTTTCAACTTATGTCGAACTCCATTTTTTGACAAGGAATATGTATTAGCTCGACCATCATGTACAACACTTCGATCAAACTGCCATGGTCTCCCCAGCAGCAAGTGACATGCATCCATAGGCAAGATGTCACATAAGACCTCATCTCGGTAAGTTCCAATGTTGAACTTCACCAGGCATTGCTCATTGACCAGCACCCGATGGTCCTTTTGCAACCATGCAATCCGATAAGGGTGCGGGTGTTTTCTCCTCTCCAGCTGCAGCTTGGCAACCATTTCCTCAGAAACCAAGTTGTCAGTGCTTCCATTATCGATGATGATGTTACAGACCTTGCCTACGCACTTGCATCTTGTTCAAAATAGGTTGTTCCTCTGGTCTGCCTTCTTTTCTTCATTCAACAAGACTCTTCTGATGATCATCGCTTCTCCTCTTTCTGCCTCCTCAGAGTGCTCAGATTCTACACCTTCATCTGCTACAGCAGCTCGGGCCTGACCCTCAGGTCTTCGATTTGGCCTTTCTTGATGTTGCGGGCAGTTGTATGCCCGATGTCCTTCTTCTCCGTAGTTGAAGCAGGTTCCTCGAAAGACACCTCTTCCAAACCCTCGCCCAGGCCTACCTCTTCCCCTCGGGTAGTTGTTGTTATGATTGCGTGGGCATTGGGTATTCTCCTCTTTCTCCTCTTTCTATTTTTGGCTATTGCTTGCTTCACCAGTCTTCCCCAAATCTCTGTATCTTCCTCCATTGGTTCTTCCACCAGCTCTTCCACCCCTGTCCTTTCCTCTCTGCTTACCATCAAATCTCCTATTCGGTTTCTCTTCCACTTTTAATGCAAACTGGTATGCATCCTCCACCGTGCTCATCCTAACCAGCCCAGTTCTTCTTGAATGTTGGTTCTCAATCCATTGATGTATCATGCGACTTTCTCCTTATTCGCCTCAGAATGGCCGGTTCTAATCGAGATCTGATAGAACTCCTCCGTGTACTCCTTGACAGATTTACTTGCCTGTCTAAGACTCTGCATCTTTCTCAACAAATCCAACTCATAATCTGTAGGGATGAATTGCCTCTTCAACTTCTCTACCATCCTATCCCACCTGGTGATCTTTTCCTTTCCCCTCCTATTCCTTTCTAGCTGTACTCCTTTCCACCAGATGCTAGCATGTCCCTTCAACTTTGTTTTTGTGAACCTGATCCGATTTGGATCTGAGATCTCTTCATACTCGAAATACTCCTCCATGTCGTTGATCCAATCTATCAACTCCTCGGGATTGAGATTCCCAGAATAAGTAGAGACATCAAACTTTGGCTTCTTCCCGATCTGGGATATGGCCCTATACAGCCTAGCCTCTATTGGATCCAATGCTTCTTCCTCATCAGATGGACCCTCTTCTTCCCAAACTTCATCTTCATTGGGTTCCTCCCTTCTTGGCTCAACTCCTCTTCTGATTTCCTCCTGCAGGGCTTCAACTTGCCTCTGCAAGGCTCTAAGATCGACCTCTGCTTGCCTGTTCCTCACACCACCATGGTTCCTATGCAGGGGCATCCTGCTCGCTTCCTCACAACCCACAACCACAATCCTGGCGCAAACTACCTCACTGCCGGTGATCGGTTCGTGCACTCAGAACCTTCTGGCTCTGATACCACTTGAAGCAGAACTAAGATAACACAAAAAAATTCATGCAAATTTCATTAACAGAGGTCTCGAATTCAAAAATACAGCAGTTATATTCAAAATGGCCAAGAAGTCCCTTTTACAATGTATGCATTCCTCTTATAACAGACCCGACCCCCTTCGGACATCATTACACAGAATGCGGGATTCCCTGTAACCACCCGCACGAGTGTTCTATCACCGCATGCATGTTGTGGCCAGGTATCTTCCATCATCATGGCATGGGATGGCGGAGTGCCCTACAGCCGCTGTCCATCCACCCATCGAGTCATCATTCATAGGAATGCGCCATAGCCATCTGTAATCTGCTACCACGTGCCCTTCTGCAATGGCCTCTATAACCGCCTAGTGCTCTATGGCCACCTATAATTTGATGCCACGTGCCCTTCTGCAATGGCCTCTGCAATCGTCGGCTGGTCTGGAGTCGTGAGCGTTTTGTCGCGATATCGCGACGTGTTTGCTTCCTTACGCCCTCTCTCCTCTTCGGTCGCGATATCGCGACGTTTTGGCGTTCGGCCTCTATTTTCTCCTTCGGGCCGTGAAACCGTGACATGTCACGATTTCGTGACCATTTTACCCCTTGGTGCCTTTGCCCCAAAAGTGTCACGATTTCGCGACCACTTTGCACCCTGTCACCTTGCTTCCGAAAGTGTCACGATTTCGCGACCACTTTGCGCCTTCGAGCCTTGCCTCCGAAAGTGTCACGATTTCGCGACCACTTTGCGCCTTCGAGCCCAGCTTCCGAAAGTGTCACGATTTCGTGACCACTTTGTGCCTTCGAGCCTTGCCTCCGAAAGTGTCACGATTTCGTGACCACTTTGCACCTTCGAGCCCAGCTTTCGAAAGTGTCACGATTTCGTGACCACTTTGCGCCTTCGAGTCTTGCCTTCAAAAGTGTCATGATTTCATGACCACTTTGCGCCTTAGAGCTTTGCCTCCGAAAGTGTCACGATTTCATGACCATTTTGCGCCTTGGCTCCATTGCTTCGAAAATGTCATGATTTCATGACCATTTTGCGCCTTGGCCTCTTTGCTTTGAAAATGTCACGATTTCGTGACCATTTTGCGTCCAGGCTGCTTTGCTTCGAAAATGTCACGATTTCATGACCATTTTGCGTCTAGGCTGCTTTGCTTCGAAAATGTCACGATTTCGCGACCATTTTGCGTCCAGGCTACTTTGCTTCGAAAATGTCACGATTTCGTGACCATTTTGCGCCTTGGCCCCTTTTCTCAAAAAGCGTCGCGATATCGCGACAGTTTGACCCTTTGGCGCCCTTTCTCAAAAAGTGTCGCGATATCGCGACAACTTTGGCACTTAAAGAAAAAAATATTTTTGGGTGATGCAAGATTGCTTTTCCACCTCCGGATGCTCCTGCATCACATCAGCTACAAGCGAGTCCTCATTGATATGGGGTCAAACATTAGTATCATATCTACAATAGCTCTACATCATTTACACATTCCATCGGCCCACTTTGCTACACCTTCGCTGGACTTACGTGCATTTTATGACTCTATGATACCTATGGTAGGATCCATATTACTGTCTATCTGAGTAGGTATCTGTACCATTTCCATCCTCTTCCACATAATCCAAGGGGATATGTAATTAAATATCTTCCTTAGTTGCCCATGGATCAGGGATATACAATGTGTCCCTTCCACGTTGCACCACTATCTCATGTACGTCCACAATAGACTTTTCCATTGCATCCTGACCAATGGGGATCCCTTTAAGTTCTGTAACATCGTAGATCTCCCACCTGCATCTTCCTTATCATCCATACAACTCTTCCTAGTTTCTTCCCATAAGTTAGTCAAAGCATTGACATCCTCTCCTACATACACCTCATTACCCCAATATTCATCAAGGACATAGGCTTCACTTTAGGACCTTTAGAACCATTATCTATAGTTCCTAATCCCACTACCATACCATTCTTACCTCCCATATTATGGCCACCATGACCATCCCAACCTTCATCCTCTACAAACCCACCACTGGTACTACAACTGCCATGGCCACCCACATCGAGCCTAGTTGCTCCACCTCAATCATCGTCCCTTATGGAAACACCCATACTCCCTAAATTGTGCACACCTCCACTTAATTTTCATCCATGGCCTAGGTCATTTACTTACCCACGTAGCACAACACCAAAATCTATGCCCATGCCTTTGCAATTCCCATAGGCAAATCATCCTATACCAACTACCAAAATTGAATGCCATGAGTGGGAGCAATGAGCATCTCACTTAGATGAAAAAATTCTACAACCCTCCACTACTACTATTAGAGACTCTCAAACTTCACCATCATCATCTAAGCTGGACTTTCCACCTCATTCACTAGAGCATGCAACAATGTGCATATCTATTTTTATGTGAAACGCAGGCCCAAGGGATTAAAATATGCATGATGCCTATGTACGTCCACCTACCATCCAATACACACAATACTTTGGCTGCCCTTCAGCCTTAGTATAGACTATTGAAACTATCATACAACTAGGATCTCCCGATAATCATACCAACTTCATCTACACTAGAGTCGATTCCTCACTCCCACCCATAGTTTCTCCACCACCACAATCTAGCTTTTGTGGTACAATTGATCATTTGGCTAATCCTTACTTTTCCTTATGCTACCTTCGACACTTCCATTGGCATGGGTTTGTATTAGGCCACTATGATCAAGGGCTACGTACACACATTAACCCTCATGTCCAATACCCTACCAATAAATATAGGTTAGGTTATTGCCCAACCACAGTACATACATTAGAGGATGAACTTTAGGATTTGTACCTGCATCCCTCCCCACTTCTAATGAACACCTTGGAAGAATATATTGATATGGACATTATAAAGGATACTTCCTCACCTAATTCCACCATTACAATCCCTTGTAATTTCTTTTAGGAGCCCTCCACATTCGATACTACATCGTCATGTTGTATCGATGAGTTGAAAAACCAATTCGCTACACTATTCTTAAACATGCACTACCTAGAGCATGAAATGGCATCCCCACCACCAAAATCAACATACTTAGCTTTATTTTCTTCCTATACATCAATAAATTCAATCAGCTGCTACTCGACCATGATCTCCACCAGTTATCCTCTGCCCTCCTTTGAGCCTTTTAGGATGCTCGTAGGTTGTCAAGTCGTCATCACTAGGCTCTTCACCATCCACATCCCCCAAAACATAAGTCAATATGGTTGAGGTGGATATTATATCTCCATTATGATATATACACCTTCTCACATGAGATGATACACCAAATCCCAACTTCATCGATCTCACACATATCTCATCCATACTAACACCCTGATATTTCCTACTCTCACCACACGTCTCGTGCGCTATGTATACCCATTCATAATCTATACCACCTAACATACCATAGGTGCACCAAACAGATATATACTTAGATGATGAATATGAACTTACCGAGACCACTAATGACCTCCATATTATTCTGATCCCAGAATAGATATGTGATGGTTCCCACATGCTCATTGAGGAAACCATTAACATTGACATAGGTGACGATCCCGAAACCCCTCATATAGTTAAATTAGCCACTAGCCTATCACCTGAGGAGCACATCCTATTCAAAATTTTCCTTCAAACTTATATCTAAGTCTTTGCGTGGTCATACAAATATATGCCAGGACTCTATCCCACCCTAGTAGTCCATAATCATACACTAGATAAAAATGCCAAAGCAGTATGGCAAAATTTACGACACATGCACCCAGCCATTGCATTACTAGTAAAAAATGAGCTCCAAAATCTCTTAGATGTAGATTTCATAGTACCCATAGACTATCCTAAATGGGTCTCTAACATGGTCCCCATACCCAAGCCATCCGATGAAGTTCACATCTGCTCAAACTTTCATGACTTAAACAAAGTTTATCCCAAATACAACTTCACCCTACCTAACATTGACTCACTTGTAGATTCCATTGTAGGACATGAGATGATATCCCTCATGGATGTATTTTTAGGTTATAACCAAATCAGAATCAACCTTGTCGATCAACACAAGACATCATTCACAACCCCTTGGAAGACCTTCTACTATAAGGTCATGCCATTTGGCCTTAAAAACATTGGGGCAACCTACCAGCGTGCCATGACCTACATATTCCATGATTGCATGTAAGAAATCATGGAATATTATGTAGATTACCCCATTGCTAAATCCAAAAAATTCTTAGAACACCTTGAAGACCTCCTCTTGATCTTTGACCACTTGTTAGAACACAATGTATGCCTCAACCCAAAGAAGTTTTTCTTTGGTGTTACCTCAGGAAAAATCCTAAGATTCATTGTCACCCAATGAGGCATTGAATTCGACCCTAGTAAAGTAAAAGCCATCACCAAGATGCCCCAACCTACTACCCTAAAACAATTGTGCAACCTCCAAGGCAAAATCACTTCTATCCACCGATTCATAGCACAATTGTCAGATAAGTGTAAACCATTCAACCACCTCTTACAAAAGAGAGTAAAATTTAAATGGGACGATAACTACCAAAAAGCTTTTGATGATATCAAAACTTACCTTACTTTTCCACCAGTTATGTCACCCTCACATCCATAGCTACCGTTGATCCTATATATTTTTGCCATTGATTTTGTGCTAGGTACACTTCTAGCCCAAAAGAATGCGCTCGAAAAAGAGTAATCCATTTACTACATAAGTCACACTTTAGTTAGCTATGAAGCTAGATATGGATACATGGAGAAACTATGTCTAGCTATAGTATTTACCACCCAAAAACTATGCCATTATATGTTCAACTGTACAACCTTTGTCATCGCCCTAGACAATCCCCTTCATTACATGATGAACAAAAGCTATCACAATTCTTGCACCGCTAAGTGTACCATGCTTCTAACTAAATTCAACCTCGAATTCATTTCATAAAATTCCATCAAAGAGAAGTTCATAGTAGATCAACTTATAGAAGCTCCCTTGTTTGATGACCAACCTCTCCTAATTTAGCTCCTTGATGACTCCATCTTCCATGTAACAAAAGATAGAATATTTTGAACTAGACACGACAGTTGATTTGACTCTATTTTTTGATGGCTCCTAATGCATGTATGTTGGGGGTGCAAGCATTATATTCTTCACACCTGAAGGTGAACCACTCCCCTTTTCATTCAAGTTGGACTTCCCTTGTATGAACAACAATGCAGAATATGAAGCCCTAATCCTTATATTGAAACATGCACATTCCATGCATATTAAATGCCTCCATATCATATATTTTTTCCTTTTAATAGTAAACCAAGTGCAAGAAATTTGACAATGCAACTACCCAGTCCTCCAACAATACAAGCACATTGCATAATAACTCCTCTACCGATTCGAATGGTATAACATTGAAGCTAATCCACGATCCTCAAACCATTTTATGGATACAATGGCCTCCTTAGGATCACTAATCCCACAAAATCCAACATCAACAACCAAATCCATAAAAAATCATACACTCACTCAATCTACCATGTCACCCGTGTCTTCTAAATATGATGGTGGTATTCATGTGGTCAATACCAAACCACATGGCCCATAGTTTACATAGATAAATCTTATATTAAATTGGGATTCCAACCATGTGACTTATCGCATTCTCAACATCGAGCATTTAAATAAAGAGCAATCCATTACAAATTGTTGGGGGACATCCTCTACTTCTACAACTATGATGGAATGCTCTTGAGTTGCTTAAAATCTCATGAATCTTAATGGGTTGTACAAGAAACACATGATGGTAGTTGTGGTGATCACTTCAGTGGCTTGGCAATCATGAAATACATCCTTTGCATGGGATACTATTGGCCAAAAATTGAACATGACTATTGTGAATATGTGAGGTGTTGTATCAAGTGCGAACAACACACAAACCTTACACATCTTCCATATCAAGCACTAAAACCAATCCAATCCATATGGCCTTTCTACCAATGGGGCCTAGATCTCATAGAATAAATTACACCTTCCTCATTAGGTAATCATAAGTTTGTCATCACTGCTATAGAATACTTTACAAAGTGGGTCAAAGCCATCCCACTTGTCCAAACCATAGGAGCAAAGATAACAACATTCATAACAGATCATATCATATGTCGCTTTAGAATTCCTTCCCAAATCATATTTGACAATGGAAAATCCTTCAAAAATAAAACCATCCGAGATATTTTTAGCAAGTTCAACATTCAACATAGTTTCTCTACCCCATACTACCCATAGGGTAATGGCCAGGTAGAGGCCACAAACAAAATTATTGGCTCCATGCTACGTAAAATTGTAGCAAAATCGCATCGTGATTGGTACAACCAAATGCCCCTAACCTTGTGGGAATATCGTACAAGCATCCATACCCCCACTAGGGCAACCCCATTTTCACTTTTTTATGGGGTAGAAGCTATCATACCCCTTGAGATTGAGATAGCTTCCCTACGGGTATCCATTAAAGAATTCATTGATGATGATACTACTTGCCAAGCCCACTTAGATCAACTTACACTCCTCGATGAACATTGCATCCATGCCATTGAGCACACATGAGTCTACCAAGATCATATTCACCATGCCTACAATAGTAAGGTACATCAATACGAATTCCAAATTGATGATTTGGTTCTCAAAGAAAACCAATAGATCACAAGTCAACCTCACCAACAAGACAAGTTTACCCCAAAATGGTTGGGCCCATCATCATCACACACAAATATGGTTCAGATGCTTATCGATTGGATAATATTGAAGGCCTTGATGAACCTCAGACTATTAACATTTTACACCTTCATACATTCAATTCCTAACACACACAGGTGTTCACCATCACAAGTGGTATACACTACTATGCATAAACACATCACTCATTAGGCACATCATGATAAATACATGTATTTTTACTTTAAATATTTTGCATGTACTTTCCCCTTTATGTTATTTTTATGTTGTTGGTATCTATTTTTATTTTTGTAGGATCTACATCATCTACAACCACACCATTAGCATCAAGATACGACAACATCCACATACATCATCATGTAGGACCCTCCACCACCACCACCTATACCGATCATACCGGTTGATCTAGCCCGACCACCAGTAACACTTCATACTAGGTGGTCTTCACATTCCTCACATTCAAAACATTACACTCCACCTCGATACCTTTTCCATCACCACCAAGGTTCATCTTACTTACCCCATTTTGGAAATAGTCAGGTCTCCCAATTCTCTTTTTATGACAAGTATGAAACATCCCATCCTTGGACACAAGGGTCCCCCTCTCATTTACATAAAAATACCAAGAACCCTTATTCACCCACTAATTCCCCCCCCACCCTATATGATCTTACTACCCTCCTAATAGGGGATACACTCCTCATCCAACCTATCCTTCATACCTACTAGCCCCACTCCCCAACAGAGAGTATTCTTATGCCTAAGCCTTGCAAGCTTGCGTGGCTCAAGATGCCCAATCCACCCACATGAACATACCTCTATCTCACATGCACCACCATCCAGAGCCATATCCTATGCTACCTCTCCTCCAGACACCACCCTCACCATTGTGAGGTTCACCCTTTTAGCAAGCTTCCCAATCCCCAAGGTCATTCCACTCCTCCTCCTCATCATCATGACCTCATATATTTTCTCATGCATACCAGGCCACCCCATACACATTGGAGTCCCAATAACCACCTTCTTTGATACTATCCCCTCTCCACCATGACATACAACACCTCCTTTCTTGTCTTGAGGCTCTTGATCTATAGATGACCCATTTCCATTGCCATGTTCATCACACCAGTCTCCCATAAACTATGCATATTTGCCTCCATGTAGATCCATTACTCGACCTCATATTCGACCCACATTGGACTCTCAACCTACAACTCCATCATTGTACCCCCCTTCATATGCCCCTCATTCACCTCCAACGGAACCTTACATTTACCCCATACCTGTTCCATTCACTCCATTATCAAAAATATTTTATCACCTCATGCATCAAGGCCTTATTGACTTACCTAAGATTCAACCCATAGACCCCTCGCATCCTAAACTGCATAATTACCATGAGAGCCAATATTGTAATTATCATTATCAACCAAGTCATGACAATAAAGAATGTCGATCATTTGAGAACTTGATGCACAACATGTTGCATGGTGATTGAACTCCATCACTTGAATGCTCCATCTCATTTATCCAACTTTTGAGTCCTCCATGCTACATCGTCACTAGAACTTTACCACCATGTGAAATCTTGATAGTGTCAGCCCGCTACATTCATAATATATCCAACTACACCAACCACTGAATTTCCAACTATACTATCACTTCACCATATCATTACCAAACTAACTCTCACCACTTCACCTATTAGTAGCTCTCATATTATTCCTTATTTATTCTTCTACTTCTTACTTCCTCACGTAGTCATATGGTCATTATTCGAGCGACTACATACCTACGTTGATATACTTTCTCTCTGTTGTCTTATTCAACTTTTGGTAATCCTCTCATCTTTCTGGTTACCAAAGCCTATTTCTTCTCACTTATTATATCAATACATCCTACTTTCACATCCTATTTATTTTTACGATTATTACATAGTTGTAAAAATCATAGTTACCTACTACACATACACCCCACATGATGAGGCAACCACTATTATAGCATCACACATTTTTTTCATTATGATATACTATACTCATTTGTAGATAAGTTTTCCACCCTTATCCTTCTACATTTCATGAGCTTCCTCTTGTAGATATTGCATTCCTCCACTTGCATCATTTACATTACCTCCATTGCATATATCCATATGTTTTTAATGTAAATTTTATTTCAAGTTTGTACATTCTCCCCCAAAAATGCCTTCAACAGGAGTAATACATGCACTTTTTAGCATTACCACTTGGATGTCTTTTCCCCTCTTTTAGGATTAGGGTATACATAGGTGTCGTGTTAAGCTTTGAATACTTACTAGTTCAATAAATCAAATGTCACCCCTAGCTAATAGGTTTTAAATACTCCTTATGATTATTTAGACTAGTTCAAATTCTCTCATGGACCACTCATAATAGGTTACACATTAAATAAATTTTAAATCTAGGAAATATGACACCTTGAGTAGATGTCACTATCTACCAAACTGTTTCCCCTATTCGTCTTATCACTTGCATGGTCAACATACAACTTGGGGATAAAAAAAGGGATAAGCATAAGAAAAATTAAAAGAACAGGGCAAAAAACAAAAGCCAATACCCATACAAAAAAAAGAGACTAGAAAAAAGAGAATAGAAAAAGAGAAAAGAAAAAACAGAATAGAAAAAGAGAAAATAAAAAGAGAAAAGAAAAATATCACCATAATAAATAGGTAAACAATAGATGAGGGGCATAAAAAAAAAGGAAAAGTCTCATGATATCACCCATGTTATGCTACATCACCTTTGGTCCTTAGGTTCAACATAACACCATGGGATGATTTCCATCACTAGAAATAGGCTCAAAGAGCCTGCTTACCAGTGGATAGTCTTACAAGTGGTGATATATTTATCACATAAGCTACTCACTTTTGTACAGATCACTGTTCACTTATGGATAAGCTAGCTAGTTCATCCATTTCTACAATGGGTTAATTCTACATCCCTAAAAATGGATAAATGAACCTCACTCATTTACATACACAAGTCCATGATAGATTTTGAACCAGTCTAATTAGTTATAAATTGCTACAAAAAATTGCATAGTTTTGAGTCTGATATTTGATTACCAAAACTACATTGGTCAAAGCCATTACATGTCCCCTATTCCATCCCATATCTCTGATATCATGGAACAGATCGCATCCACATAGGTACATGCAACAATACAAGTGTTTCCTTTGCATATTTTAGTACTTCCATACATGCATCTATGTTACACAGATTTATTACATATTACATCAATGCATTTACATATTACATCAATGCATTTACATATTACATCAATGCATCACATCAAACATTACATTAATGCATTTATCCCACATATACTATCTCACACTACATCATCGCATTCCTATTACATGCATTCACTACAAATGGCATTTCACACTATATCACATCACATTGCATTCGAAATACAATCATGCAAATATATTCTATAGTATATTCATACTATAGAATGATAATAGATCTAAACCATACCACACATGTATATCCATTCATTATACATACCTACAAATTATGCTATGCTATCTACGCAAACATAAAGAGAACACATTCAAAACCATAACCATAACACATGTATATGTAACAACCAAAACCAAAAGGTATATATATATATATATATATGTCATAGATCAAAAATACCTGAAGGCTACAAAATAGGACCATGCCCATCATCTATCATCCAAAATGCTCACAGGATATAATAATGAACAACCCTAACTACCACCAAGAGTATCCCCATGCCCCTCACAACTTGCTCACACCTCTATAGCTCTGCTAGACTCTGCCCTAGCCCCTGAAGCCTGAAATGCAATAGGTGGATCTCATACCTCAGCCCTGGTGCACATATACTCTACCAAAGTAGCACTATGTTGGTTATGATGTGAAGACACCCACACTCATGATTGTGACTCAAACTAAGACACCACATAGATATAATCAAGGAGTGTGATCCCACACACTGTTAGAGCAACCTCACATAATGACATCTTAGAAGACTCTATAGCCAATAGCTCAATAACCCTCACAAGAGCCTATGCATCCTCCTCTCATGCCTACTACTACCTAGCCATATCTGACCTCATCTACTCCACCTCTACCTAATGCCTCTCTGCCTACTCGTGAAACTCAGTATCTAACTAATGAACTCTATCTCGTAGCCCTCGAGCTTGCTCATCAGCATCCTACCTCTCCTAGACCTCAAATGGAATCTCATCCATCTCCTAAAATAAACAAATATCAATGATGTTATCTACAACATACATTGTAGCGGATCTGCATACCTCCTCTACTACCCCAACTTCCCCTTCCATGGCCACACCACCCTCTACAAGATCTATATTAATGACCATAGGAACCTCCCCCACTCCTGCTCCCTGTGCACTCAACACACCATCCAATAATTTTTGATTCCGTCATAGAGGAACCTCCCTCTCACCACAAACTCTCTTCTCTATCCTACCTCGAGTCCCTCTACCTACTCTCATCTCTAGCAGAGTTACCCCACCACTAAGTGGTATCCATCGATCAATCACACCCCTACTAGGCTCTCAACTCTACATCACCTACTAGACCTTAAAATCTGGTTTCATCTTGACATTATCCAAATCCAAGATAACCATAGGTGGTTCACTCTCTCTAACCTAGGGCTAAACCATAATATGCTCTCCCTTATCAACCCATCGTCTATAATACACAACAGGAGCCCCTGGACCATCATGTTGTAATCCAAAATAATGTCTCACTCAGTCAAACTAAAAATAATCGGCCTATCGAGTATATCTCCCCACTAGCCATCTACCCTGATGAATGGCCCACAATTGCTCACTGTTATTCTCCTAGATCACCCCCCCAATCAAGACCTCCACTTAATATCATTAGGTTTCAAGTCTGTAAACTTGACCCTCCACAACAAAGGATCACCCTCATGAGGCCTCTTAATGCCCTTCTCCTCATATGGTCACCATCTCAAAGCATAGGGCAAATAATCCTTACCCTCAACATGGGTAGGGTGAGGCAATAGTGAAAAAATTTCAATGGATATGTTCTCCCATGCCTTTACCAATAGAAGGGGAGTCTAGCTCAGACCCTTCCACACATCATGCACAACATTATGCAACTCTCTATACACTTGAGCCAATAGTGCAGGTAACCATGAAAACACTATGCTCTGCTCTACCATGTCGCTCACTACATCCAACATGTTCTAGGTAAATAGTACCTCGAAAGTGTTAGGTAACGCATAGGTGGATATCATCATCATCATTGCACACTAACGATTAGATATATTTTTCTTAAGCTACAATCACTCATAATCCATCTTCCCAACATCTATGTCCCTCCACCCATCACCAAAGAAGTGCTCCAGTATAGCCTCCTTAGAATCATCTAGATTTATCCTCATCAAAACACCATCAATAGGTAACTTGTAAATACGATACACATCCTCCAGTGTAATTGTCATTTCCCAAGAGAAAAATGAAGTGTTCTTATCCATGTACCATCGCTCAGACAGGATGGATACATATGCCCTATTGGCATGGATAATCTTACACTCCCATACTCCTCTAAACCATATGGCATCCAACCATACCAAATTATCAATATTTTTCATTAGTTCATCAAAATCACTCTTCATATTTCGTACATGATGACGAGGCTCGAGCATCTTCACCTGTTCATTCACAAACAAACACAATAAAATATACATTAGTCATCAACGTAATGATGCAATTATTGAGCAAGGTGCAGTAAAAGTATTGTCATTGTTGTCAAAACAGTAAGATAGATCAGTTGATGCAGTGGACAAGAGTTTAGAGGTTATTCAGAGTATGTACAATGATTTTCCAAAAGATCGAAGTGGCCCATATGCTAAAAATCAAAATAAAATCACAAGGAAGAAAACTGTCACGATATCGCGACATATTGACCAAGAAAGAAAAACTGTCATGATATCGTGACATGTTGAGAAAGAAAGAAAAACCGTCATGATATCGCAACATGTTGATAAGAATGAAAAACTATCATGATTTCGTGACATGTTCGAAGAGAAAGCGCAAACAAGAAAAACTATCGTGATTTTGTGACATGTTCGAAGAGAAAGCGCAAGCAAGAAAAACTGTCACAATTTCATGACATGTTCGAAGAGAAAGCCCAAGAAGGAAAAACTGTCATGATTTCATGACATGTTCGAAGAGAAAATGCAAGCAAGAAAAACTGTCATGATTTCACGACATGTTCGAAAAGAAAGTGCAAGCAAGAAAAACTATCACGATTTCATGACATGTTGGAAGAGAAAAAGGCAAGTAGAAAAAGTGTCGTGATTTCGCAACATGTTGGAAGAGAAAAATGCAAGTAGAAAAAGTGTCACGATTTCGCGACATGTTGGAAGATAAAAAATACAAGTAGAAAAAGTGTCGCGATTTCGTGACATGTTGTAAGAGAAAAAGGCAAGTAGAAAAAGTGTCACAATTTCGTGACATATTGCAAGAGAGATAGTACGGAAGAAAAAGTGTCACGATTTCATGACATGTTGCAAGAGAGATAGTATGGAAGAAAAAGTGTCGTGATTTCGTGACATGCTAGAAGAGAAAAAGGCAAGTGGAAAAACTATCACGATTTTGCGACATGTTGGAAGAAAAAGAGAAAGTAGGAAGAAGTGTCGCGATTTCATGACAAGTTTGAAGAAAAGAGAACAAGTAAGAAAAGTGTCACGATTTCGCGACATGTCGCATTTTCATGACTAAAATAGGAGAGAGAAAGTAAGTTGGAAAAGTGTCGTGATTTTGCGACATGTCGCATTTTCACGACTTGAAAAGGTCAGGAAGGCAGAAAAGCAAAAGTGTCGTGATATCGTGACATGTCGCATTTTCGCGACTCAAGAAGGGCAGACAGGCAGGATAACAAAAGTGTCGCGATATCACGACATGTTGTATTTTCGTAGGCCAAAGCTAAGAAAAAGAGCAAGGAGAAAAAGTGTCGTGATATCACGACATGTTGTATTTTTGGGGGCTGAAGCAAAGAGAAAGCGTAAGGAGAAAAAGTGTTGCGATATCGCGACATGTAGCATTCTCGTGACCCGAAGGCAAGAGAAAGAGCAAAGGAGAAAAAGTGTCATGATATCGTGACATGTCGCATTCTCACGACTAAAGGAGGGGAGAGAAAGTAAGAAGGCAGAAGTGTCACGATATCACGACAAAAGTAAAGAGGAAGAGTATGGAGGCGAAAGTGTCGTGATATCATGACATGTTGTGTTTTCGTAGGTACAAGCCAAGAAAAGAAGCAAGGAGGAAAAAGTGTCGCGATATCACGACATGGTGTATTCTTGCGGTTAAGTTGAAGCCGACGAAGACCGATGACAGCCGACTAAGATTAGGGTTTACAACTGACTAAGATTAGGGTTTTCATCACAAGAATTCTGTTATAAAATAAGGGCTATTTGGAGAATTTTGTAGTGTTGCATATGTCATCGAATGCGTGTCGAAGTGTGAAATGCGGTCGTAAGAGCGCAGAAAGCGCATAAGTGGCGATATGATGTCGAAGTGTGCAAAGTGAGCGAAGATTCGTGTCAAATTGTCCTAAGTGCATCTGTGAGTGCGCAAAGAGAGAAAAGTGTGCAAAGAGTGAAAAGGTTGAAGTTTGGCCAAGTGCAGCTGTGATTGCACAAAGAGAGCAGAAGGCACAGAGAGTGTAAAAGGCAAAGTGCGGCTATAGATCATAGCAGATGTGTCTATTCCATAAACAATGAGAGAGATTGGGTAAGTAATAGACCAGTCAGGATCTTGTAAAAATGAAGGTATTTTTCTGTTAAACTTCTAGATTCAAAATTGAAGTCCAGGTTGCAGCTTGGCATCAGGGGTTTGTGCTCCTTCCAGTAGGTGCTGGTAAATCAAGGGTTGGTGCTCCTTTCTATTGGTGCAGATAAAAAAGGGGTTGGTACTCCTTCCAATTGGTTTTGGTAAATTGATTGTAAATTTGGAGCTTTGCAAAGGCTGGATTTGGATGGTAGTCCAAACAGTCATTCTTGAGGAGTAGCCAAATTGGTGAACCTCGTTAAATCTTGTGTTGTGTGATTTTCTCTTGTGATACTTGTTTTATCTGGTTTTAAGGTTTCATTATTTTAGTTTTAAGAGTTGTGAATTTAAGTTTAAATAACTACACTAATTCACCCCCCTCTCAGTGCCATTGTAAGACTAACAACAATCCAATAAAACTCAATGAATCAAATATATAAATTAAACTATTTAATTTGATACGCACTTCGAGACATAAAATAGTGCACAATTCACATATCAAAATATATCAACAAAATAGTCACATATTTGGATACCTATTTTTCTATTTCATGGTATAAGTTCAAACATATGTGAAAAGTAGAACATATTTGACTCCCAATAGTCAAATATAAAATTAACCACTACCCACTATGGCACAAAATTCAAAAATTAAGTCAATCCATTAGACACACAAAAACAAAGTACATTTTTGAATACCCATTTGCCCACTTTGCAATAAACATATCGATAAAATTCAAAAATAGTAAACACATCAAAATGGAGTTCAAGGTCAATCTTACCATACATACATCTAAACGGAACATACACCAATACACAATAGCAAAAACATAGTCACATTTTTGAACACCCATTTGCCCACTTCGTGGTGAAAGTTAAAAAATATGTTGAAAATAGTGCAAATCGGGCTCCCAATAGCTAATTTCAAATTTAACACTACTTACATCTTGGCACGTAAATCAAACATATGCCAAATGAGAGAATCTACCAAAAAAAATAATGTTTATGGATACCCATTTTGCCATTTTATGGTGAAAGTATCATCAGTTTCTCAAAATACTATATCTACGGTAGCAAATCTAACAGTTAAATTTTTCCAAGTTACACCTTAAAACTACACATTTAGAAAACATGCCAAACGAAGGCATAAAAAAATAACAGTCGCACAAATGGATACCCATTTCCTACTTTTATGAATAAAATTCAACCACATTCTAAAAATAGTACACCATCACTCCAAAAATAGATGGTCAAACTCTAAGCCTACTCTACCCGTTACCTGGTCAAACTGGCATGAAAACAAGTCAAACCTAAAAACAAATTATATTTTTGGGTATCCATTTGGCTAGTTTTACACTATGTGTTCCAATTTCAATTGAAAATTGTGTTTTTTTTTAATGAGACGAAAACCTCCCCCCCTAATTCACATTTCTTTGGAAACTTAAAAAATACAAAATGAGGCAGGTAGAAGCACTTACCGATGGATCCCCATATCTGCTACCAACTCTAGGTCATCCTTTCATCATCCTCTTTCTTGAAATCATCAACTGTTGTCTCCATGCATTGTCGAATTCTCCTCTCGCTCGTTCTCCAACTCTCCCATCAGAAAAATGAGCCCTCCTAATGCCAAAATTAGCTTAAAAATACCTCAAACCCTAATTCACACCCAACCCCATGATTTAGTCCTAATTCGTCCCCTGCCCTGTGAATCAGGATCCAATTCACCCATCGCCCCACAAATTGAGCATATTACCACCAAAATCAATCAAATTGCTTCCAAAACCCTAGGAAATCATACACATTTCTTCCAAAACCCTAGGAACGCTCCTAAATTATCCTCTCATATAATTTTTCACCATTTTCATCATGTATTGGTATTCTCTCAATCACTGCATCACCAAATAACTGCATTCCATTCACCTCATTATTGATTCCTCATTTGAGGGGGTATTTAAATCCAAAGTCAGCTTTGCATGCAACCAACCAACCAAAAATCCAAAAGTGCGGATAACACATCTGTATAATTTTTTTTTGTTGATTATTGTCTTATGAAAAACTCTCAATCCCAACCAAATATTTGTTAAATCAAGAGAGTTTTACATAACAATGGAGAGGTCACTTTGGCATTCATGGTACACAATAAATGACACAGTTGACTAATTTAGCGGAGCATTTGGATAACTTCACTTTGGCGTTCATGGTACACAATGAATGACATGTTTAAAAAATCCAAATGTTAACTAACTCAAATGGTTTGAAACTTGTTACCATGTGCTCATCAATCAATCGACATCAAATATTTGAATAGGTATTTGTTCTATTTGTACTTTTGGACCATGTTGAACTGATCGTAAAAGCAAAGCAGTCAAAAATTACCTATCCCAAGCAACTAGTACGACATAAAAAATGTCATACGAACTCAACAAAGCCATTGCATTGCATCCACAATCATCCCTTTCTATTTACTGGTATTATTTTTATTTTATTTTATCTCTTTCCTCTTCTCTTCTTCTCCTTCCTCCTTCTTGGCTATCGATCAATGTGGTATGGTCATGCTTCGAGTGGCTACATACTTTTGATTGGATTCTATTATCCTTCTATCCCTTTTCTTCTATACATAACCTTCACATTTTTGTGTTAAACTATAATTCACACAATATAGTACAAAAAGGGGCAAAATGTAGACACCTAAAAGTCACACATTGTTATACCTATGTACTTGTAGATCCTTTCAAACACTTTTAGGTTTACATAGGTGATCCTAGATACCCCTAGGCTATCATTGACCAACGTAGACTATTGTAGATCCTCATAGACCTGTGTAGACTACTTTAGATATGTGTATACATATGTAGACTACTCTAGACATACGTAGACTAGCATAGATTGCCATAGATTATCGTAGCATTGCATAGACTTCCACACACCACTTCACTAGTTTCTAGGTCCAAAACCCTAATAAACTACCTAAATCACATCATCAACACCTTACATGCATCAAAAAACCATCCACCATCCTCCTAAGGTGATACAAGACTCCTTTATACTAAATTGAGGGCCCCACGGGACTATGAATTGGTAAAAGTATTAATTGAGTCAATTGTTAAATATAATTTTAAAGTGACTTCACTTAAGTTAACTTTTAGGGCTAAAAAGGTTAATTAGGTCCTTAATTCCTAATTATCCCTAACCACTCCCTCCCACATGTGTGTGCACTAGGTTAGTTAGAATAGTCCTTAGGAAACCCTAACCTAACCCTACATCTAACCTAGAGTTGACTAATCCTGGTTAACCCTAATATCTCCTCACACATGTGTGAGGATGAGATATTTCCTCAAGGGAATGTGAGGAAGCCACCTCACAAACCCTAAATTAACCTTCATGGGATCTCACCCTAGGGCTTAGTTCTCCTAAATACCCCCCTACACCTTGGATTTTCTTATAAATAGTGGGCCCAAACCCTCATTTATCTCTCTCTCCACTTATACCCAAAGCACAAAAACTCTGCTAAAATACATACAGAAGCATAGCAAAGCAGATCTGAACTTGAAAAGTAGCAGTACAACAATAAAGGAACCCCTTCATCGAAGTATTTTTGAAGAACAATAGTTACAGTCTAATTCGTCCCCCGCACCGTGAATTTGGCACTAGTTCACACTTTGGGTGGTGAATTGGGTTTATAGGGTCCAAATTAGCTTAGATTTTGGAGGTAGGATTCATTTTCATTTTTATGAGGTACACCATTTATTTTAGTTTTTATTATGTTTTTTTATAGTCGATTTGTCTTCCTTACTATGGGGCATGACTAAGGCAAGCCCCCCAAATCACTAACCCCTTTTTACAAGTTTATCCTAGGACCAAGGAGGGAAACAACTACAAACTACAACCCCACGATGGTACGCAAGCCCATATACACTAAGGAACGCAAAAATAAGGCATCAGGCCTATTGTAACATTTGTGAAAAGAAAGGAAAAATGGAAATTCACCCTATTTGTAACCTATGCAAATCTCATCATGAAATAAATACATTTTTTCTAATAGCATGTGCCTTTAATTTGTTATTAGATCAAATGCAATATTTTGGTTGTTTCAAGGATATATCAAAATATACAATACTTTCGATTATATAGCCATAAAGGAATACAAAAATATTTAAAGGAAAGGAAAGTAGTTTAGAGCTAATAAAAATGAAGATCTGTTTAGCCATAGAGGATTCTAAACCAACCCTATCAACTCACCTAGTCCCTAATCTAGAAGCAGGGAGACTTTATAGATGGAGTTAAGTCATTATATGGAATTATGATGTTGGGTATACGAGAAGCAAAAAATAAGTTAAAGAATATAAAGTGGAAACTACCAGATGTGGAGTGCATTAAATTGAATTTTTATGGAGCATCTAAAGGAAATCCAGGACCAGCATGAGGAGGAATAATTATTGGAAATAATACAGGAGACATTTTATCTCCTTACATTTTCAATAGCAGATTTAAGATAAATAATGGATTTGAGGCTTGGGAATATTTTGATGGTAAATATAACAAGGAATTAAATATGCATAAACCATAGAAAATATATTATTCATATGATGTTGTTTAAATAGGCCAACAATAGGCTATGAATAGCCTTTAGAATAATATAAATATATTATCCTAATATAATGCTAACTAACGCGTTATAAGTTGCCCCACCCTAAAGGTAGCTAACAACTAACCTACTAACCTATTAACAAATATTATTCATGTAACAATGTGAATAATCATCCGTAGTAGAAGGTAAATAGTAAAAGACATTTACAATGGTAATAAAAATAATCTACCTAATGTACGAAAATGGTAAATATCCAAATAATAGAATATTACTTTAACATTCCCCCCTTATTACTTTATTTGGGTAATGTATATAACTATTCCAATATAGTGAAAAATATGTTGATCTGATGGTTCTTGCTCTATCATAGTGCTCTGGTTGCTCTAATAAAAAAGTGGGTCATTCTCACTTTGTCTTCACATTAAAAAATGTCCTTATTGTAATCTTATCATCCAACCGGATTGCATGGGTAACCAACCATTGCAACCGCTAGGTGTAGTAGAGTAGATCACTTCATACGAGGTTCATTCTATTTACAATATGATTTTGCAAAAAGTGTTTATAAGGTAGCTAAGGTGTCGGTCACTGCCAAAAATGCAGCTTTATAAGTTTCCCCCCTTGTTGCAAAACATGTTGTAATGTAATTTCTAAAAGAAGTGTAAGATGTCGATCGCTACTAAAAATGCATCCTTATGAGTCTTCTTCCTTTTTTACAAAAAATTGTGTGAAGTAAAAAACAAATTGTTATCCCCCTTAATTGCAAAATATGTGCAACTCATGAAGCTTTGTTAAGGCTTTTACAAAGATTGCCTCCTAGGAAAATTTTACACCAGAAAATTTCCCCCTTTTGTTACAAGTACTTCAAACAAAGAGAGTTTGCTATTTATGAAGCCTTAAAAAGAATTTTTGGAAATGTGCTTGCCTAAGGTGACAAATTTGTTTTCCTTTACAATACTATTTTAGCCATGAGCACTTTGTGTGCTCTTTTTGAATCAGAATCAGAATAAAAATTAGACACTTCATGAGCAACATGGCCTCTATGATGTACCTTTATCATTTTAGTTTTGCTTGTTTTGAAACCAACTTTGATTGGTGTCATGGTTGTCCTTTTTACAATTTGTGCAAAACTTTACCTCCTAGAAAATTTTATCAATAAAGTTCACCAAAGAATCTTTCCTTATTATAAGTACTTCAAGCATGGTTGCTATTATGAAGCCTAAAATAAAAGGTATAATTTGGATGACATCTACTTTTCTAATTTGTCTTTGCAAGTTTTATCTCCCTCTTGTCAAAATCTGTGTTTGAAGGAAGAAAATATTTATCCCCCCTTAGTGCAAAAGATTGCTACTTTCAAGGTTTCTTATTTTACAAAAACTTGTTTTTCTTTTGATATACCCTAAAATAGTACCAAAAGATAATTCACTCAAAAATATGTTTAATGGCACCTGCCTAAAAATCCTCTTTAATAGGAATAATCAGTTTGAGGAAATTGAGCCAAAAAAATAAGAATGAATTAGGGGTTCTGATTTAGGAGAGAATATCAAGAAAATTTTGCTTTAGGGGTGTGAAATTTGGGGTTTTTGAGTGCTCTTGATTTTGTGACTTATAATTGCATAAAATAAGAAAGTAAATGCAATAATAAATCAAAGAGTGCCCACAAATTATTATCTCTTAGGTGTCGGTCACTGTCGAAAATGCACCTAATTTGCCAATTTTGTAATAAAGGTGTCGAGTAAAATAAAAAATGCACCTTATTACCAACTTTTGCAACAAAATTTGGATTTGTGTTGTGCAAAAATTTGATATTTTATGTCTCCTCTTGTTTTCCAAATTTGCAAAGAATGTGGCATAAAACAATTGTCTTGCCTTTTGTGTTGCAAATTTAACTAGTTTTGTTTTTGTTTTAAGTGCTCCTCACTTTGTGTTACAATTTTGCAAAAGAAATACAATTTCTTCTCTCCCCCCCTTAGTTTTGTAAAATTAACAAAATAGCACTCCTTTCAATTCAAGTCGACACATGACCCATGTTTGAAAGGCTTCCAGAACCAATCGACACACGAATTAGTTTTTATGGACCCAAGGTCTTCTTTTTTTAAATAAAGGGGTAAAAATTTATTGATAAAAAGTTTGAATTACAGAGTACAACTGATATTCAACCAAGACTCAAATAAACAACCAAATAGGCTAAAACCACTAGACTAGAATGACACTTGAAGAAAAGAACAAGAATAAACCACATTAAGTTTGTACATCCTGGTGGATCAACTCCCACAGGAATTGAGAGTCCCCATACGGGAGACTCTCCCAATTATCGATACTCCAATGATCCAGCAGCTCAGAAGCCCTTTTGGTCAGGTAATCAAAAACCACATTCCATTCCATTGGAATGTGCACAAAGGATATAAATTTGAACTCTTCACTCATTCTAAGAATCTGAACGGCTATAGAGGCCAACTGCCAATTAAATTCCTCCACCCTTTTACTGTTCAAAATGTTAACCATAATTTGAGAGTCAGACTCGTAGATAATCCTATGCCAGCCAAGAGAAATCCCCCTCTGCAAGGCCTCAAGAATTTTAACATCTTCCATAATCTTTTTGGAGTGAACACCTTTATAAATGGAAAAGAAAAAACTGACACCACCAGTAGAATCTCTCCCAACACCGCCAATGCCAGCATGTCTAGGATTACCCCTGGATGATCCATTAGTATTAATTTTTAAAACTCCTCTAGGAGGTGGCCTCCACCTACCATCTCTCCTAACCTTCTTGCTGAGCTAAGGAACCCTACTAGGGCTAGAAGAGTTCACACCATCCCCAAAGATACCAAGGGCTTGTTGTACCTTCTCCTCCCTAGAATCCAAAAGAGGGTCCACATCATATTTGCTATGGATGGTTTCCTGAACCATATACAAGATCCTTTGCTAGATATGTTGAACAACCAAATAACTTTCCTAAAATATGCATCGATTTTGTTCGAGCCAAATTTTCTAGATGATGCAATAAGGGCCCAAATTCCAAGCCACCCAAAGGAAGGGAGCCTTGGTCGGAGGTCTGCCCAGACTACTCCAAAACTCCACTAGGGATAGCACATGAAAACATGGATGGTTCTAGGTGTTCCACCAACGGTGCCAAATATCTCTAGAAAAGGAACATTGGAAAAATAAGTGAGAAGAGTCATCCTAATTCTTACTACAAAGGACACAAAAAGAGGGACCCTGAAATCCTCTCTTCCTCACATTATCCCAAGTGAGGCATTTATTACAAGCTACCAACCAAAGAAAGAAGTTACATTTTGGCTAGGCAAATTTTTTCCACACCTTTTTCCACCAAGTGACAGGAAGACTCCCATACTTTTTCTTATCAAGAACCTGATAACCATAGGCTACCGAGTAGGTTCCCTTAGTATCAGGGTTCCAAGCTAGAATATATTTACCCCTCAATGAAGAACAAGGCCTCCCTATAAGAATAAGAGGAAGCACCTATCTGTCCTTGGCTAGTCCCACCTGGGGCTATTCTTGCAGATCTTTCCACTGTTACATCTCCATATTTCCAAAAGACTAGATTTTTTAAATTCCTCCACATGAGACTAGCTTGCTTCCAAGAAAAAAATACTTAGGGAACGTAACCTAGGATATTGATTCAAGATAGGAGGGTGGCCATCCTAATAATCCTCCCAAAAAAGAGCATTTGATACCTGATTGCAAATCCAAAACAAACCTTGCTTGATTAAATTAGCTCCTATTTTTAGAGTGTCCCAGATAACTGAACCTTTCCCAACCAAGCTTACTCTAGGTATTTCATCCTCAGAAATACCTCTCAAGTATTTACAAGATAACATTTTAGCCCAAATATGATCTTGAGAGGTACACCATCTCCAATAAAGTTTTTTAGCCAAAGCCTGCCCAAAAATAGTTGTCTGTCGCAACCCAAGGCCTCCCTCTTGCACTGTCCTACATATAGAATCCCACCTAACCAAACTCCATTTATATTGATTAAGTTTTCCAGACCATAAAAACTATCTTGACAAAGAATCCATGTCCTTGATGAAGTGAGAGGGAGTTATTTGTACAAAACATCTATAAATGGGTAAAGCTTGAACAACATATTTTAAAAGCAACACTCTACCTACAGTGGATAGCCATTTGAAAGTCCAGTGATTCACCTTCCTTATAAAATTATCAAGCATAGACTACCAAGAAGATCTAGGTAGAGGGTGAGATGAAATTGGAATACCAAGATAAATGAATTGGGGAGTCCCAACCTAAAATCTTAGAATGCGAGCAATCCTGGATTGAATAAGAGGAGGGGTATTGAAGAAGAAAATAGAAGACTTGTCCTCATTAATCAATTGTACAAAAGAACCAAGATATATGTCAAGAGACTGTATAATATTGCCAACTTCCCTGATAGTGGCAACTCCCAAAAAAGTAGTATCATCAACAAATTGAAGGTGGGAAAGAGGTGGCAAACTACTATCCCACTTCCACCCCTGAATGAGACCTTGCATGAATTGAGACTTGAGCAATATTTCTAACCCTTCCGCCATAATGATAAAAAAATAAGGAGATAAAGGATATCCTTTTCTCAATCCCCTTGAGGCCTAAAACAACTCTGATGGCTCATTATTAACAAGAATAGATAAAGAGGAAGAAGAAACAGAACTCATCACCCATCTAATCCATTCCTCGTCAAATACAAAAGCAGCAAGAACTTCCTGAATAAAGGACCATCTGACCGGATCATATGCTTTGGCTATGTCCAACTTAATGAACATAGTTTTATCCTTAGAAGTTTCCATCGAGTGAATAGCTTCTGTAGAAATAACAACCCCATCCAATATTTTTTGGCCAACAACAAACCCTCCTTGCTCCTCAGAGATGATTTTTCTCAACCATATCTTAAGCCTCTCATAAATAATTTTTGTGATGATCTTATACACAACATTGAAGAGAGCAATAGGCCTGGACATATCCAAGGAATTTGCTCCCTCTTTTTTTGGTATAAGCACCAAAAATGTAGCATTTAGGGCCCTTACCATCTGTTTGTTCTTTTGGAACTCATGGACCACCTCCAAAAGTTCAAATTTGATTAAATCCCAAAACTCCTAATAAAACTCAATCAAGAATCCATATGTGCCTGGGGCTTTTCCTTTTTTCATATTGAATACAATATTTTCCAACTCGTTAAGGTAAATTGGACCCATAAAGTTCTCATTCATCTCTCTAGAAACAATCACTGGAATACAGTTTAGAATAAGCTTTTCATTCTCATCATCTGATAGGAAGTCCTCCTTGAAGAGAGAGGAAATATACCTCTTAGTATCTTCTAAAATATCCTTGAAAGAAGAGAGCAGGGCACCCTGAGAATTCACAAGAGAGGTAATCAGGTTACCATTACGGTGAGCCTTAACTGAGTTATAAAATAAGGTTGTGTTCCTATCCCCTTCCTAAAGACAATCTACTCAAAGCTTTTTATTTCCAAAACATTTCTTCCCTCAGTTCCCATTTAGCAAGGTCTTTCGCAGCATTAGATTCCTCAACAAGAAGCTCCTTCATGAATCCCTGATCTCTAATATTCCTTGAAGCTTCTTCCATCCTCCTAAGAGCTGCCAGCTTAGCCAAGGAAAGATTCCCAAAATTTAGTCTATTCCATCTCTTCAATTTATGTTTTACAAATTGTAGTCACTTCATAAAGGAATACATTGCGGTGCCATGAGGATGTTTGCTAGTGGTCCACCAACCTCGCATGAAATCATGAAGCTTAGGATCACGAAGCCACATAATTTGAAACTTAAATGAGGGATTATTTTTTAGCCCTAACTCCAAAACAAATATTTTGATAGGCCAATGATCAGATCCCCTACCCTCCAGAATCACAGAACTATCACATTTATTATTACCCATCCAATAACTGGATATCAAAAACCTATCCAGTCTCTCTGAGATGGAAGCTTCCCCACACCTTCTATTGTGCTAAGTAAAGATCTAATTATCTATCTTTATGTCAACCAATTTTAGGGCCTGGATATGAGCACTGAAGATAGAAGAAAAATGCTCGAGATGGTCCACCCCACCATGTTTCTCCTCTAGACAAGTGATAGAGTTGAATTCTCTAGCCAAAATGCATGGGTACAGGGGAACCAAACTTATCACAAAGCAAATGTGCTTCCACAAATTCACTTTACCATTGTAATAAACAAGAGCATACACATTTGTAAGTAGGATGATTTCACCATATTCATTATCATGCCCGACCATTGAAATAGACCATCTGCTAGAAATCCAAGTAAGAGGGGATATCTTAACTGGATCCCATAAACAAGTGACGCCACCAACATATCCATATGAACCAATTCACTAGCATTGCCCCCTTCTCCACAACTTGGGAGCAATATTGAACATACTTTCAATAGCCAATTTAGTCTCTTGAATAAACACCACATCCGAAGAATGCACACGAATCAAATCACGAACAACTTTTTTTCTGTGGATGCTATTCAACCCCCTTACATTCCATGAGAGGATAATCATTTTTTGGGGTTATAAAAATGGTATTCCAATGTTCTCACCAAGCCTGACTCCACCAAAGTCTTCCCCATTAACTTAATTTTATCATGGTCCTTCTTCTAACCCACCTTCATATTCTTATTCGAGAAACTTTTTTTAATTATTTTTTGTTGCAATCCCAACACCGTAGGAGTTTTGCAGTCCACGGATGACTGCATCAGTGCCTGAGTAGGAGAGGGCATAACTAAATTTTTACCACTTTCCAAAATAGTTTCCCTTATAGGGATAGACCCAACCATGTCCCCATTACTCAGATCTAAAGCCCTTTATTCTTCATTTAAACCCCCTAGATCTGATTCCTTAATTTCCCCCTCAAGAAGAGACATACGATTCGGCCTTGTTATATTTACATCAGGTAGTGACGTTTCAGGTATCTCCATGCACTGATCAAGATCATCTAATATTTCAAAATGGTTGAGTAGAGTATCTGGCTGGCTATCCTTAAGGTCTTTGTTTGCCCTTCGTCCTATGTTTTGGGCTTTTACCATAATAAAACCTTCCTTATCCCGTTCCCCTTACTTTATTGGGGCTTTTCCTTTAGCTAAAATTTGTCCAGACTGAGAGGGCCCAGGATTTGAAGCCACAGGTGGGATAAACTTAGGGCATTTTCTTTGCAGGTGGCCATATTCATAGCAAATCTGGAAACAAAATGGAAGAGCTTCATAGTCAACTTTTTGAATCCATGTAGTTGATCCAAATTATATTTCAATAGCATCTAGAATAATATTATTTTCATTAATTTCAACACAAATACAAGCAACATAGATTATATTTTTATCCATTTTTTGTTGTGACGATCCAACCTGCTTCCCAAGCAGAAGGGCAATCTTATGCAAGATATCAGTTCTCCAGAATTCCAACACGAGCCATGGAAGCCGCACCCATACTGGAACCTACAACGACCACTCCTCTGATGGGTTGAAACCCACATGCCAAGGTATAAGAAAGAGTCCCACTTGGTTATAGAAATAAGGACCCCCTTCAAATTCTTTGTTACGATATGCAATACAAGAGAAAACCAACATAAAATAGTTGTTCACACTCAGCATCACCTCCACATCACCTTCAGGATTCCAAGTCTTCTTGACCCAAGCCTCCACAAAGGGGAGAGAAATTCGGATGCCCAAAAATTTACCATTAAGGGTATGTTTGGCTAGATACTCCAAATCTTTCGCCAAGTCTGGTTGAACCACTAGAACTGGCCTGGCTTCACATCATTCCAAACATCCATTGTTCTTTAACAAGCAATTCCTAACATGCAATGGAAAATCCTGTTCCTTCCAATCATTTTTAGATGAAAAAATATCATGAGCATGCACTCTCTATGCCGGACCCGATGCCATCAAGACATTCCTCCAATTTTTTAGACCTCCTCCGGAAGTTGTTGCCATCCTTGAAGAGTAGTTTTTCTTCATCAAACCCTAGCAGAGTAGTTTTTCCTCATCAAACGTTAGCAGAGCTCCCAAAATTCAACATGGACCCAAGGTCTTTAATTTCTTCTCAATTTTGTAAAAATAATAGAATGTGCAATTTTATTTATTATATCCCCCATTAGAGAAAACAAATGCACACTTTGGTTTTGAATTTTACAAAATTTTGGGTCTCCTTGTTTTCCAATTTTACAAGAAAGAATCAAATATCTTGATTTTGTCCCCCTTTGAATGTGCAAAATTAACAAGGTTGAGAAGATTTTAGGTTTCCTAATTTTGCAAAAAAAATGATGCTCTTATATGTCTTATATCCCCTTTTTTGGAAGAAAACAAAAGCTCCTTTTTTATTGAAGTTGCAAAATATAGGTCTCCTTTGTTTTAATTTTTAATTTGCAAAAAAATTTAAATAAAAAGTTAAATCATAAATTTTGAATTTAATACTAAAAATAAAATTATGTTGAGTTAAAAAATCAATTTATAAAAAATAAATTTTTATAAGCATTATTTATATTTAAAATATTAAAGTAAAATATATAATTAAAAAAACTTTTAATTTAAAAAATAAAAAATAAATTAAAATTAAAATTCTTACCTTGATTTTTTTGTTTGTTTTTATAGGAAAAAAAATACCTTTTGACTCCCATAAGGAGTCAATACCATGACCCTATGGCCCCTAGCCCTTTCGACTGGCTATACAGCCAGTTGAGCTAGGTGGCCTAACATGAAGGGAAGGGAATCAATTTTCCTTTCCCTTCTTTTCCTCGTGCAAGCAAGAAAAAATATGGGATTTATCCCACATCGCCCATGAGGATAAAAGTATGGGATATAAAAGGCTAGCTAGACAATTTATTTATGACTACCTTTGGGCAGTCAGTACACCATCTATTTTTATCCCTACCATTTATTGGTGGTAGTCCAATCCACGTTTCGTATCTAATGGTTGTCCATTGTGTGTCTTATCTGGTCCAGTATCATATCTGATGGTTGTCTACCATGTGTCCTATTCAGTCCATATGTCGTGTCATGTGGCTATTCATCACGTATCCTATCTGATCCAATGTCATGTCCGATTGTTTTCCACTACATGTCTTATTCGATCCATGTGTCATATCTTATGGTTTCTACCATATATCCAGTTCAGTGTCAGGTGGATTCTACCACATGTCTAGGTTAGTGATAGGTGGATTCTACCATGTGTCTAGTCTAGTCTAGTAGTTGGTCCACTACGTGTTCTATCTAGGTTGGCCCTTGGGATGCATGCAAATATGGTGCTATCCTTGGGGTGCATGTCATATCAAATGTAGGTGTCAGTAGATATCAAGTTGGCAGGGGAGTTTGTATTCGGTTGTCACATAGTCTGAGTTAGATCCTAACAAGGATATCTACCCTGTTAGGTGCAATCATGTCAGTAACTGAAGGGACTTGTATTCGGTCCCTGATAGAGTATTTGGTCTGAGGGCTCTCCTACCCTTAGGTATATGGAGGCCACCACAAGCTAGTCATCGTTCGAAGGACCGCCTACCCTCTGTGCGGGTTGTTAGTACCTACAAGTTAGCAACTCTAGTGGCCCACCTAGTGGTGGGCCATAGTTTAAGTTTGACTACGGTCCCTATCCTCATGTGGGCCACCCAGCTATGTGGGCTACCCCACATGGTCCTAGCAGGCTTAAAATGTCTAATAACCACCTACTATCAGATCTGTGGGCATGCGGGTTGTTTACTCTATCCATGTGGGCATGTGGGTCCTTGTAGTATTTCAATGGAAACACAGAATCTTAGGAGAATTAAATAAAAATTAAGAAAATGAATTTCACAAACTTGGCTTGCATGGAATGAGAGATTTCATCTCACCTTGCCTAGTCTGAAATGAAGCTTTCACCTGCCTTGTCCATTGCACCTTGCATCCTTGATTACCTCCTCCTTCGTAGCTCTGATGCCAATGATGGCAAATGCAACAAGGAAATAATATGCATAAACCATAGAAAATATATTATTCATATGATGTTGTTTAAATAGGCCAAAAATAGGCTATGAATAGCCTTTAGAGTAATATAAATATATTATCCTAATATAACGCTAACTAACACGTTATAAGTTGCCCCACCCTAAAGGTAGATAACAACTAACCTACTAACCTATTAAACTATATTATTCATGTAACAATGTGAATAATCATCCATAGTAGAAGGTAAATAGTAAAAGACATTTATAATGGTAATAAAAATAATCTACATAATGTAGGAAAATGGTAAATATTCAAATAATGGAATATTACTCTATCAAATTTAGAATTGTTAAAAATATGTAAATAAATAAAATGGAATATATTATGGATGGTAGGTAATTCTTTCATAGTAATAAATACAATTTTAAGGAAAGCAAAGGCTCCATGGAACATACATGAGATAATTATGGAAATTCAAGATCTTGCTAAAGAGTTTGAAGAAATCATGTTTATACATACTATAAGGAAAGGTAATAAATGTGCAAATAAGCTAGCCAATAGAGGGGTTTTAATTGAGGATCATGAAGTTAAATTCTCCTTTCCATGGTTAGAGGAAGTAGTAAGTTTAGTTGAAGCTGACAAGAAAATGTTGATTGCCTAAACCAAATAATGATTAAGATTTACTTTAATTTTTTCTATTGGTAATATCTACTTTTTTTATAACAATAATATTTTTTATATAAACTATTTATTATATTTTTTGTGGTTGCACTTGTGTTTCAAGAAGAAAAATAGCAGTCCAATTTTTCAAAGAGGACTATGATAGTGTGATGTTTTGGAAATATTACTCTACTAATATGCAATGCATAGATAGTAGAGGTGAATTTTTGGTATTGTGAAGGTTTTTATAGAAAATTTCAAGAATGATGTTGAATTCTAGAATATTCATACAAAAAATTAAGAAGATCCATAAAATGAAATTTAATAATTTAGACATTTTATGTAAAAATATGTAGGTTTCTAGCTATAACATCTCAATTGAGATGATAAGTGTATCTGTTTGTAAAATCTCAAGATCTAAAGAAGGGGTTTGTAATTTTTCATGGGTGGGGTGTGTGAGTACAACCCCTTATTATTCAACTGAAAAAAATGTTAATCAATAGAGTATTAAGGGAGTTAGTTTTCAACACAAACTATATATCAGAAAAACAATCTATTATGAGATTAATAAAAAAGGAGATACAATTGTTACACCAAATGGAACTCCAAAATATCCTAAATTTTAGGCCACATGTTAGAACAATCAAACCTCTAGAGATAAAGTTCCTTGTACTTTTCTTTGATGGAGCCTCTAAATCAAACCTAGGTCATGCAATGACTAGTGATGTGATACTAGTGGAACCAAACTATGAAATGCTAGTTCAAAATCACTTTGGGGAAAACAACCAATAATTTTTTAAAATAGATCGGTTATGAAATAGGAAAAAAATTGGCTTAGTAACAAGGTATTATACAACTCCATGTGTATGGTTATTTGAGACTTGTGATATCTTCCCTATTTAAAGGGAAGGATTTCTCATCAATCCAACTAAAAATAGTTCAGATAAGACTAAGAGAATTGGAGTAGAAGTTTGAATATATACAATACTCCCACATTGGAAGGAGGCATAATATGGTGGTTGATCACCTTGAAAATGATACCATAAACATAGCCTATTTGCATCTTAGAGTAATAAGAAAAAATAAAAGTAGACAACATGAGTGACATAGATGATAGGAAGTATATGGCAATTTCAAAGCCTTTGGATATTCTAGAGCCTTCAAATATTTTGGCACCCCTAGATATTTTGAGACCTCTAGAGAACCTTGGAACATTGCATGATTCTAGAGATTTTGGTATTTCAAAATTTCTTGGTGTTTATGGTACCTTTTGCATCTTTGGAACCCTTGGTATGCTTTTACACTTTTTAGAGTTTTTAAAATTTGCTTTGTTGCTTTTTCCTTCTTTTGGATAATAATCTTGTGACCTCAAAGGTGCTTGTTGGATAATTATTATTTGCAAATTTGAATATCAATTTGTAATTTCTTTTCTTTAAAAAAATACTTTATTTTTAAATAATTTTTAATATCATCTATTTTAAGGTATTTATAAATTTATTATAATATATCGTATTTTCTAATATAACTAATATGGTGTAATTTTGAGAGTTTTCACACCATAAAGTTAACTTATAATATCAAGGAAAGGTATCTTTTAGGTCCATAAAAACACCAAGAGGGTTATAAAATAAAATAATTTTGTATTCATACATATTTACCATTTAATTTAATGATATTTTATAATATTGAGTGGTTGTAGCCTTCTAATACAAAGTTTTTTAAATGATATGAATTATAGTACTATATTACATCCATTTTTATTTAGAACATGTGTGTTGTATTCTCTTAGTTTTAGATTTTAATTCCTTAATTTGGTGAAGGATCTCAAACTTTCTACAAAACTAGAGAATATCAATTGCGTAGAGGATAGAACTTGAAGAATATACTTCTTTTCAATGGAGAAATTTCTAAAGACTACTTCATTTATTTAATAATACAAGAGACTCGATAAATATCAATCTCTAAAAATATCATATTTGCATTTTTAACTTATTCATTAGCTATCCCAAGCCCACCCAAATTATATTTCCCTCATATATATGTTCCTTAAACATATTATATCAAATTTAATGGGATTATTCTAGCCTTTTAGAATGGGCTAGTGATTTGATATCGCATGATCATCTAAAATAGAATGGATGGCAATATTTTGATTCTACCATCATTATTAAGTTACTTCACAATATGACACAAGCTAAATCATGTATTATTATACGAAACATTTTTATTTGGTATAGTGACATCAAACATACTCTATTAGATCACAATTTTTAGTAAAATTTATCCAACGGTGTATAACATTCAAGCATCTCCTCCTTTTATTTTGGAAAAATAATAACATTGAAATTGCCAAAGTACACAAAAATAACTTTATCTTTTCATTCATCATGCTTTACTACAATAATCCAATGATTGACTTTATCCATAAATGTTATCAATGTATAAAATTTACTATCACAATTTATTTATGCAAGCCTTATAGGAAGTACACTAGAGAAAGGCTTCCTTTACTACCTAGAACTCTAGTATTTTAAATAATTCTATATTTCACATGAAGATAACTCTTTTTAAGTATTCTTCTATTGAAATTTCTAAATTGTGCACATTCCTCAAAATTACATTGTAAATAAAAACATCTTAATCAAAAATTTATTTTCATAAAGTAAAATCAAACATTGTTGAGATCTCTAATTATTTATCCTTACAACATGTTTATGGACCTAGTTTCAAAACCTATGAAATCTCATGAATTTATCATGTTATATATTTTATGAGAAATAAGAATCCAATTTTTTTATAAACCTCAAGTGTTCATCTACTAATTTCAATTTCCCTTAATCAAAATATTTCCACATTTCAATCCAAAAACCATATTTTCTAATTTCTTAGATTTTGACTATAATATTTAATTTTTTTTATTAGTTGAAATAGGGGTTTTTGAAAGGGGTTCCAAACCTTTTATATATTATCAACAAGAATCCAAAAATGAGATGGTCTTAATTGCACCAATCCAAAAATTACAACACAAGGAGGAAGCCATAGAAACAATGTAGAGGAGCCTAAAGATGGATTCCAAGGGGCATGAGAAAAATAGAGAGCTTCAAACATAGATCCATGAAAAGTAGAAGAAGGACTAAGACCCAAAGAAAATGATTTAAAAAGTTGGATGAAAATACCAGTCTAAATAAATATCTTAGAAGGGTCACATTCGACATTGCTCGCACTAGGTTCAACAACAAAAAATTGAGTATCACCTTCCTTCTATTTTTGATGGTAGAGATCATCTTTTTAGCACACTAGAGGAGAGTTTAGGTAGTCAAAGATATTCTAGATGTGGATTTTATCATTTTCTCCATATTGTTAAGGGAATCAAGGTTGATTCACTTTTGAATACGAATAGAGGGTCCATTCAAGGAGTCACCAACCATAATGGAGTGAGATCGAACATGAGCTCCTTTAATTTTAGGTTTCTTGAGATTTTTTGGATATTATCCTAGGTCTTCTTGGTATTTTTCAATAACAATAGGAAGTTTTTTTTCCCTAAAGCCCTAGTTTTGGATGAGCATTGATGGGAATTAGTCTTTATTGAAGGAGGGGTGTTAGTGGTAATGGATTTGAACATCATATTATTCCTAGGTTCGACCATATATAAAGAATATTACTTAATTTCATTATCACTTAAGATGTCCTTTTGATAGCTCCCTTGACTAGGATCTAAAGCAATAGAATGGTCCATCAAGCTACCACCAATCAAGAGAATAGTCTTCTATGTATCCTTCTACAAGGTATGCTTATAAAGGATAAAATATAGACCATGGTGCTTGGGGTGTATTGATTTGCCTTCTCAGATATTCTCCATAGTGAGCTCTAGAGAATAAAACAAATATTTAGGTACATTGATGCACTTGATGTCATGCAAGCGATTCAAAAAATCCAGTGGAAACTCCTAAGATGAGAATAGATGTCATCCACCATGAAAATTTGAAGTATTGTAATCATTACCTTATTCCAAGGAATAGGGAGACCCTACTTAATAATCCCATATTTCTCCATGGCCAAATTATTTCCCTTTTAAATGCAATGGTTGAGCTCAACTGCCAAGGAATACATGTCACAATGAACTATGTCCCCATCATTGGGAAACTCCCTCACCTTTGCTAGCAAATGGGTAGTGACTTTGAATTTAAGCCCACATAGAGTGACACAACTTTTATCCCATGACTTTATGAATTCATGGGATAAAATGGGATTTTTCTTGTAGAATTTAAGAAAAATGGAATAACCCATGATTTTTCAAGATCTCTTCAACCATTACATCTACTAAAGGGACTCCAACTCAAGAAGGACCATTTCCACAGTAAAGAAACTTGAAGAAGCCCACCTTTGGAATGAAGTTGTAGAGAATTTTTTTTGGATGCCATCACTCCACTAGTTGAGACTTAAATGCATCTATGAATCTAAACGAACTAAAGCTTCTTGAATATGCATACCACAAAATACGAAGAGCTCAATGCTCTAGATCTATTTATGGCACACATCATGTTGGGTTAGACTTGAAACACGTGATGAGTTATATTTGGGTTCCTCATAGCCAATGAGAACAAAGTTAAATTTTAAATGTATTCTAATAATTAAGGAGGATATACTCAGAAGTGTGGAAAAATTTCCCCTCACTGCTTCAAAAATGAATAGGAATAAAGGTGTTCTAAAAGGGGTACTATCATGGGTGAATATACCATGGGAAATAGTCATTAGTGGAAGTGGGTAAGAACAAAAGCCTACAATAGTGCCTCACAAGACTATAAATGAACGTTGGGTGCTAACTCCTACGTCTTCTTCGATTTGGATGGTAGTTCCACACAAGACTAGAGATTACTTTGAGATGATGATTCCTGCATATATTTAGGTCTAAATTGTAGTGCCACATAAGAACATAGATTAGATCAATATATTGATTCCTAAGAATGCTCATGTCCAAATTAATGATGAAGTGCCACACAATACCAAAGATAAATCTTGGGTGTTGTCTTTTAAGAATTCTTTGGGCCAGACAAAAGTGGTAGGGCAATGTAGGATCATATATGAACATAAGGTGTTGATTCCTATGAAAAATTAGGTCTAGGTTATGATAGTAATTAGTGTAAATCATCTCACAATGACTTGCAAACTAAAATGAGAAAGGGCTTATGGTATGGTTCAAAGGTCCACACCAGCTAGGAAGCCAAAAAATAAAGAAGGCAACTCTAGGAGGACACATCTTCACTATCACTGTGAGTATGGAGATTTTGAGGAAACTTATCATGCCAAAAATGAAGAGACTCTTTGCCTAGGTCCAATTTGGCCATAACATCAACAATGTTATTGCCTTCTCTATACATGTGTTGGATGGTGAAATTGCTAAAGCTACATAGGTGTATTTTGGAATCTTCAATGAGGTTGAAGATTATCCATGATAGAATATGAGTCCCTTTTAGAAATTTGATAATATTTAGGGAATCACCTTCAATGACAAGGTTGTTGAAAAAAAGGTCATCCAGGATGGTTAGTCCTTGGTAGAGAGCACTAGCTTCGGCTACATGATTTGTTTGAATGCTGATGTTTTCCATGAATGCTAGTAAGATTCTTCCATGTTCATTTATAACAATACCATCACTTTTGGACTTGCATGGGTTGCATTTAGAAGCTCCTATAGAGTGGAAAATATAGCACACCTAGCAAATGGAAATGAAATGCATCTATTGCTCTATTGATTTAAGCACTACAAAAGTGACATTTTAAGTAAGCATAAGAGATAAATAAGTGAAATAAATGGGTGGTTCTCTTTATATTATTGCATTTTCCAAATATGTAGTTAAAAAATGTCCCCTTGAGGGCTCTCAATTGATACAACTCATTACAATATCCAAAGGATCAAATCCTTTTATAAATTTAAGACATGTTTTCAATGTCTTCCTCGCACTTACGATTTAAGAGCGGGTTTTGCTACCACTACAATGATATATCCATATTAAAATATTTAGACCCTTCTTTGTACACTATAATACCTAGATATACACACAAATAAATCATATTTGTTAATAGCATGTGCATATTGAAAGGTAATCAAAGAGATGTATTCGATAATTAGCTTAAAAGAGGAAATGCATAACAGACGATGCAAAACTATTCCAAATGCTACCAAAACTTAGGATCATGCATATAATATGCTATGAAAATTATCTAAGCAATAAGAGAAAGTAAATTGCATGCAAATTTATGGTCATCCCTGAGTGTGCCATTTAGGACTGCAAAACTAGAAATACATAATAACAAGTACAAAATAATTCAAAATTGCATAAAAATTTGACAGAAGGCATAAAATATACTCTATAATTGATCTATGTAAAAATAGAAGAGAAATAGTTCTTAGATTCATGGTCATACCTAGGTGTGCCACTTAGGACTATCATAATTTGAGGGTCATATTGGGGTGGAACAATCACCAAATCTGGTGGTTTTTACCACCAATTCCTCTAGTATTTGGTCTAACCTACTCCTAGGGGTTTTGTCATAAAATTTTAGGATCTGATTCACTAAAATGGGCCAATTTTGTAAAGGTATTACATGTTTTGGAATCACTTGAAAACCTCCTTCGCTTGATGGAGATCTCAAGGGAAAACATACGGTGAATTGGGGATAAATATCGGTAGCACTTTGTGGTGAAATATTGCAAAGACTCCTCCTTGAAATTGGGTGGAATGACTCCACTTTATAGCTCAAGTGATCATATGGTCAAATGGGTATGCTTGGCCATGCAAGGTAGGTGCCACCATTTTTCCAAACCTTGCCATGCATTAGAGGGGGAAGAATATCCAATTTGGGCCTCCAATTTGCAACTTGGCATGAGAGTTATGTGCCCTCAGACTGGAATGCTTCAATGGGTAGATTAAATGGCATAATATGGGTGCCATTTATCTCACCTTTGAATTTTTTAGGGTCCAAGGCCATGGCCATCCCAACCAGGGATGGTTGTTGGTGGCCGTCCCTAGGTGGGACAACCATGAACTGTGGTTGTCCTAGGGTGGGACGACCATGCCTACATGGCCCAAAACTTCCCAAAAGTGGGGTAGAACCTTCCAAAAGTGGCTAGGACCACTATTTAACCTCTGAGGGTTTCCCAAGGGGACCATATGGTGTTTATTAGAACGTATCTTGGCATTCTAATTGGATTGACATGATTTTAGTGTCTACAGATACACCTTTTGGGATGTATTGTGTGCGACATAGTGCAAAGCAAAAATAGATGACTAAAGTGTTAAATTATTAAGTTCATTTAGTAACCTAGCCAAATTTATATACCCTAATCATGGAAAGAGCATGCACCCTTGAATCCTTGTTTTTGATGAGTTATAGATCTTGATTCAAGTACAACATTTCACGTCAGGATTAATTGATCTTGGAAATTGTTTAGTCATGAAGAGGAAATGCCTATGATACTTCATGCTTCCATGTACCAAGAATTTTTTTAATTTATATTTTTGCTTATTCTCTACCCCAAGCAGGGGCATGATTATTTTGGCAACAATTCGTTGATGAACGTGATTTGCATGATTTAGTGTTTGATTATTGATTTTGATTATGAATTCATTAATTATGACTACCCCTAAAGTGATGAGTCAATGATGGAATAACTAGTGATAAAATAAATGATTCGCTTGACCCATATGACTTGGTTGGTTTCCTTCAGCTTTATCAATTGTAAAATTTCTTAGTTTTGTGAGGATTTTGATGATTTTGTTGATATTTCATGGACGAAAGGAATTGAATACCTCATTCCCATGGAGTGGTCCAACCATAGTGGTATTATTTGGGATTTAAGGAAATAATTTTTAATTCATCCATGAATTATTTGGTTCAATCTTGATCCACTTTAAATTTTATTAGATTTGACCTATTTTTTATGGTTTTTAAGCCAGTTTTGTTGCTTTTTTTGCTATTTTTGAGGTGTTTTTTGGTGGTCGTCCCAAGGTGGGATGGTTTCATAGTATGTGGATGTCCTAGTATGGGATTACCACATAATATTTAATGGTGGTACGGTCACTATAAATGATGACCGTCCCACCTTGGTATGACCATGCCTTTTGTAGGGCTATTTAAACTCAAAATTTGAAAAATGGGCTCATTTGTGAACTTTTTATATGGTAGTTTGAGATGTGAGGAGTAGGAGAGTAAGTTTAAAAAATGGATTTCTACTTAAACCATCCCATAGTCACCATGATCCATCCTATAGAATCTTCGAGCGACAGACCTAGTGCAAGACTGGTAAGGGTTGAATTTGCTACTACCCTTTGTTACTTTTGGAAGTATAACTATCTTAACTTTTGCAAATGAAACACACTAAATCTTGGTACATGAACCTCATTAGTGATGAGATTTATTATTTTGTGCTTTATTTTGTGTTATTGTGCATGTGTTACATTTTTATATTTTGTAAGGTTTTTTGCTTGTTTTTGGTGGTTGGGAAGGCCATTTTTTGGTAATTTTGGGGACCGTCCCTGGGAGGGATGGCTACCATGAGCTATTTGAGGGACATCCCTGTATGGGATGGCAAAAAATTTTGGGACCATCTCTGGGTGAGAAAACCAATAATTTGCAAGAAAAAGTACCCTTTTTAAAGTGTTTTTGTGTTTCTTTCTGGTTCTTTTTGTTTTGTTTTTAAGATTGGTTGCCCCTGCCAGGTGATTAAGATTCGATATAGATTTTTGAATATATTTAGAACAACTCATGGCCTATTGGAATAGGAGGATTTGGAATGGTATAAAACCATTGGGCTCAAGCAAGTGACATGGCTAGAGCATATTATGGGGGATATATCCTACCTGATTACGCTAATATATCTGTGGGGCCCTCGCACCAACACCTTCCACTTGCTGACTTGGAGATGACAATGATCCTATAGGATTCCTATTAGATTCTACATATTCCAATAGAGGGACAACTAATTATATCTACTCATTGAGATCTTAGAGATATAATTTTGTGGAGAAACTTCGAAGATGACTAGCCTAAGGTGCTACAATATTTGCCTAGCAGAGGTATCCTAATGGATATATGGCATGAGGCAGAGGTCTTGACTATGAGACATGCCCTACTGATGATGATTATTTCTAAAATGCTACTACCAGACTCATAAAGATCTAGTTTCCCTTGGAACCTTCTAGAGTTGGTATTTTTATTTGTGGAGTGCACCATAGAGAGACCTTTAGTGATGGCATGAGGCACCACTTTTATAGCACAACTCTATGATGAGCTATACAATATCCAATGCCATGGGTAGAAAGGATTGGGTTGCACCTTTCTATTACAGGTTTAGGGATGGTAGAATATTATCATGGATCAACCATGAGGGCTACCTTGTATGATGTGGTCATAGCTCACAAATAGGGAGATAGGATATGGGATGAAGAACACAAGCTTATACTGAGAGGGGGGGGTGAACAGTATAAGACCTTTTTTATTTTTTCCTTTATAATTCAAAATAGTAAAGCAATATACCCAAAGCAATATCAAAGCAATGCACAATATCATCCACAAAGTGACACCAATTTTAACATGGTTCACCCAAAATGGTTGGGCTATGTCCACAAAACTTTTCTCTAAAAGTTATCTCAAATTTCTTTGGGAATCCTTCCCAATTACAATGTTTATGAGCCTCGGCCCAAAGGATATACCTTCCCCTAATCAGAATTTATGAGCCTCTGCTCAAATGAGATACCTTCCCATTTGCTCTGGAAATGATCCCTCAGAAGATCAACTGCCTCTACCTCTTGCCAGCATGTGGAACTCCTTTCTATCGAAGACCTCCTATCCTCAATGCTTAGCCTAAGAGACCTCTGCCTTCTATGATCATGTCCATAGAATCTTAGCAACCTGTACCAAACATAGTCAGTTGGTCTAGTACAAGTATTTCTCTGTCTGTCAGATCTGTCCAATGCTTAAGCTTGAAAAAATCAATCCTTTGCACACAAGCCTTCTCAAAAACTTGCCAAATTTGTCCTCAGGTTCTTCTCAAAGAACCAGTGCACCTCTGTCCTTAAGTTCTCTAATAGAACTATCAAACTCAGCTCACAAGTCCTCTGCTAGGACCTGTCCAAATCTGCTCACAAGTCCCCAACGAAACCTGTCCAAGACTGTTCACAAGTCCCCACTGGAACCTGTCCAAAACTCAGAAAGCTCACCAAGAAAAAAACTTTCTTAGTAGGAAATCACAAGGTGAATTTTTAGAGACCCTATGTGATTTTTCAAACTCATAGAAGCATAAAGAGAATTTTTAGAGACTCAATATGTTCTATACTCAACTCCCAATATCAAAACTCAACTCAAATCAACTCAGCTCAAACTCAATATCAAATCTGAAAACTCAACTCAATATCTGAAATGGATAGGATAGAATGCTTTCTTTCAAGAACATGAAACCCCAACAATTTCCAACTATGCAAAGAATCACATAACAATGATACTAATGTTATTTTCACCATCAATTAGGGCTTCAACAACAATGCTCATCAAACAAGGTTCAATCAACACCATTCAGCTCAAAACACAACCTTGAAGCATTTCACAATCAACATTAGAAAAGCAAACAAGTAGAAATCCTTTTCTCTCCAATATTTTTTGAACAAAAAGCATCCACCAACTCAAATCACAATAGCACAAAACAAATTTTCAAATCATCAACAAAGGAGTAAGCCCAACACTTTAACCAAGTAAATAATAGCTTGATTATTACCAATTTAATGAAAGCAAATGTCAATATCAAAGCTGCCCACTTAAGGTTTCACAACTTCACACAAGAAGCAATTTTAACCTAAAAACATCATGCTTTCATTTCCATAATCAACCAAAAGCACTCTCAACATTACAAGAAAAATTTATCCCTTATACACCTTATTTCTCCCTTATAGTCTTATCAAAAATAAAATTTATTTCTCATAAGAATGCAATAAGATATTTCAAACAACACCTTCAAAATAATATTTTATCAAAATAAAACAAGATTTAAACTCCTTATAACTCCTAAGTTGTTTTGCCCTCTAATAAACTTCCTCCATCCACAAAATACACTTAGCAAAAATTAATTTCGAAAATACCTTGGCCAACATAAAAAATCGCGCTATGGAGAAATTGCGCACAAATTCTAACACCACCCGCTACGTCCACTTCATGATGAAAAACCCTTTCACGTTATTCGAACGTGAAACCTCTCGTTCGGGTAGCACGCCAATAGCCTAGCCGCTACCAGTGCGCCAAAGGTGCCCGGTGAGGTTTAAACCTCACGCTGTTAGCCTTGTTCATTTTGCGCTAGGGATTAAATAAAACAACAGTGTCTCCCTTTCTTCTGACAAAAACTCGAAGATGAAAACCTTACGGCGGATTTATGACAGACGACGAGTACAAAAAAATGAACAGCAGATTCACGAAAACGATGAAGACATAGTCGAATAGTAGATCACGAATTCAAAATGCGGATTGGATAATTCTTGATTTTCATCGAGGGATATTTATATGCATTTTTACCATAAGCTCTTGACTTCGGTGAGGAGTTTAACACGTCGATAGAGGTCTTGGCTAGCGCCCACAATCTTAAAACATAGCGCCATGGGTTAGGATAACCCATTGCAAACAATAATTTAATATTTATTTAAAAATAATTAAAGGGAACCTTAACAAGGTTTTTAATTATTTAAATAAATACTTCCTCCTGGACCCAAATGCATTAAACTAATGCATCCACTTGTAATCTTTAAACCTACCAACTTGGGGTTTACAAAAGACCTTTGAAACTATCATGCCGTAACCTTCATCAAAACAAATTATTTGACATCAAATCAAATTCCTTCAAGAGCTTCTTGACATCAATGACAACTTATACACTTGAGCAAAGGCAATGTACCCAAAGTACCCAAAATTGCCAACAATATCCCCCTTTGTCATTGATGGCAAACCTTTACTGAAAACACTTCTCAAGAGCCAAAATTGAAACCAACTGTGCTAACAACCGACCAACTGTGCCCACAACTGAGAATCTTCCTTTGAAGTTTTGCTCCCCCTGACTTGAAGCTCTCCTCTTCACTTTGAAGCTCTCCCCCTTACCCATATCTCTCCCCCTTTGTCATCAATGGCAAAGGGTCACCTTTGGGGCTTGGGATTAAGAATGAGCCTCTTAGCTTAGTCCCTCCCCCACCTCCTGATGAGGTGATTAATTCTATGGTGGGAGTAAAACTCCCATTAGGCACTGATCATCATCAATGTCTATAACTTCCTTGCCAAGTCTTCTCTTGAAATATTTGTCCATATTCCTGTTCTTGTCACTATTCTTGTTCTTGTTCTCATCCGTGTTCTTATCCATGCCTCGATCCTTGGACCTGATCATGCCACTGTTCCTATTCCTATATTCTAGAATTTTAGCTCTACACTGTCTGATTATGTGACATTCATTGTTGTACTTGAAACACTTGACGGTGTTGTTTCTTTGAGGTAAACCTGATCTTTGAATCCACCGATTCGACCAAACTCGTTACGACCAAACCTGTTCTGACCAAACCTATTCTGGCCAAACCTGTTCTGACCAAACCTGTTCGACCAAACCTATTTTGACCAAACCTATTTTGACCAAACCTGTTCTGATCAAACCTATTCTTGTTATTTGCCTTGCAATAATCTTCCTTGTGCCCAAAATGTTGACAAGAGTAGCAATACCCTTGAAATAAACTAGCACTTCTAAAATTTTCATTTACCTTCTTCACTTGAGCCATGCAATGTGAAGCCATGTGACCAAACCTGTGACAAGCAAAACATCTGCCTTGAAACTTTCCTTTATTTGACCTCTTAGGTTCTGAAAACTTCTTCTTCTCATTCTGAATTTTGTTTTTTGTTTCTATGCATCTATCATTCAGGGACTTCTTTTCTAAAATACTTTCCTCATCAGAACTCTCTTCCTTTTTGAGTCTCTTACTAGACTCTCCAACTTGTTCCTTGTGTGGCTTAACAAAACCAAGGCCTGTTTTATCTGTTGTATTTCTTTGACCTTTGATGAGTGACTTAACCTTTTTGGAGCTATCTTGAAACCTGTAAAGCTTATCCTTGTACTCTTTAGTTTTCTCTTTTAAGGAAGCCATTTTCTGTTCTAACTCACTATACTTAAGAACCTTACACTCTAACTCATCCTTGAGTTCTTGTGTCTTAGCAATAGAGAAGTCAAGACTTTCTATAAGATCATCTCTCTCCATACAACATTCATCTAACTTATCCTTGAGTCTAGCATTCTTCTTTCTTTCCTTTTTCAAAGCACTAAGAGCACTAATAAGTTCACCTTCAAGATCTACTTCACCTTCCTCTATATCTTCCTCTATTTGTTTGCTTTTTGAATCATCAAAGCCTTTTTCAGATTTCTTATCACTAGAGGTGCTACCCTTTTCAAAAACCATACATGCATCTTCCTTATAGTTTTCTGAAGCATCCTCATACATACTAGAAAACAAATCATTATTTGTGCAATCATCCTCAAGGTGACCAAAATTTCCACATCTAAGACATTTCATGATAATGAATCTATGTTTCGGTTCTTCCTCTTTTTTTGATATGAGCAACATCTCATTTTCATTATCACTTGAAGAACTTTCACTATCACTACTAGAACACTTACTTGCTTTGTATAGGTAGAAACTCTTCTTGTGCTTGTGAGAATACCTCTTTCCTTGATTGATGTGATAATATTTGTTCTTCCTGTGATGCTTGTGCTTTTTAGAATCCTTGCTCGTAGAATCCTGTTCATCTTCATCACTTTCATTCTTGGGAATAGTACAGTTAGTAGCATAATGACCAAAATTTCCACAATTGAAATATCTTATATTTTTCATACTTTTGTGCTTTCTAGAGAACTTGCCTTTCTTGTTGTAATATGCCTCTTCATTACTAGAAGACTCATCACTATCTTGAAGTTGTTTACCCTTGGATTTTTTGGTAGCCTTGAAAGCTACCTCTCTCTTGACATCAACCTTCACTTGAGTTCTCAACTCAAATGCTGCAAGTATACTATGGAGCTCATCCTTTTTCAACTTATCCAAATCTTTAGCTTCCTCAATAACAAAAATCTTTTCACTAAATCTATTAGGAAGAGATCTTAAAATCTTATCACAAACATCATTTTCAGCAAGCTCAAGCCTAAGTCTTTCATGGAGTTAACAACCTCATCCATACGAAGCATGTAGTCACTAATATTTTCATCATTATTCATCTTGAGTTGTTCAAACATACCTTTGAAGTGTCTCAACTTGGCCTTTCTAACATTTGTATCACCTGTATGAACCACCTTCAACTGTTTCCACATTTCACTAGCTGTCTTGCAGTGAATCACCTTGGTGAGATCTACTTTCTGTAAGCCTTTTAGGATTGCATTCATTGCCTTTGAATTGCTATGATGTAGGAGCCTTTCTTCCTTAGTAATAGGACCATGTACAAGAATAGTGTACTCATCTTCAATCACTTCCAAAACCTCATTCCCAAGTGCCATTAGATGAACCTTCATCCTTGCACTCCAAATACCAAAGTTTGAACCATCAAGAATAGGTGCTACATTGCCACTTGAATGATCCATTGTGTTCTTTACTAGCTTTTCCTTCAAGTTGTTAAACTTTCTGAAGGCACTTGCTCTGATACCAATTGAAGAACACAAGCTTATACTAAGACGGGGGGTGAACAGTATAAGACCTCTTTTTATTTTTTCCTTTATACTTCAAAATAGTAAAGCAATATACCCAAAGAAATATCAAAGCAATGCACAATATCATCCACAAAGTGACACCAATTTTAACATGGTTCACCCAAAATGGCTGGGCTATGTCCATAAAACTTTTCTCTAAAAGTTATCTCAAAGTTCTTTGGGAATCCTTCCCAATTACAATGTTTATAAGCCTCAGCCCAAAGGAGATACCTTACCCTAATCAAAATTTATGAGCCTCTGCTCAAAATAGATACCTTCCCTTCTGCTCTAGAAATGATCCCTCAGAAGATCAACTGCCTCTACCTCTTGCTAGCATGTGGAATTCCTTTCCACCGAAGACCTCCTGTCCTCAATGCTTAACCTAAGAGACCTTTGCCTTCTATGATCATGTCCACAGTAGCTCAACAACCTATACCAAACACATTCAGTCGGTCTAGTACAAGTCTTCCTCTGTCTATCAGATCTATCCAATGCTTAAGCTTGAACAAATCAATCCTCTGCACACAAGCCTTCTCAAAGACTTGCCAAATCTGTCCTCAGGTTCTTCTCAAAGAACCAGTGCACCTCTGTCCTCAAGTTCTCTAATAGAACTATCAAACTCAGCTCACAAGTCCTCTACTAGGACCTATCCAAATCTGCTCACAAGTCCCCATCGAAACCTGTCCAAGACTGCTCACAAGTCCCCATCGAAACCTGTCCAAAACTCAACAAGCTCACCAAGAAAAAAAACTTTCTTAGTAGGAAATCACAAGGTGAATTGTTAGAGACCCTATGTGATTTTTCAAACTCATAGAAACATAAAGAGAATTTTTAGAGACTCAATATGTTCTATACTCAACTCCCAATCTCAAAACTCAACTCAAATCAACTCAGCTCAAACTCAATCTCAAATCTGAAAACTCAACTCAATATCTGAAATCGATAGGATAGAATGCTTTCTTTCAAGAACATGAAACCCCAACAATTGCCAACTATGCAAAGAATCACATAACAATTATACTCAAGTTATTTTCACCATCAATTAGGGCTTCAACAACAATGCTCATCAAACAAGGTTCAATCAACACCATTCAGCTCAAAACACAACCTTGAAGCATTTCACAATCAACATTAGAAAAGGAAACAAGTAGAACTCCTTTTCTCTCCAATATTGTTTGAACAAAAAGCATCCACCAACTCAAATCACAATAGCACAAAACAAATTTTCAAATCATCAAAAAAGGAGTAAGCCCAACACTTTAACCAAGTAAAGAATAGCTTGATTATTACCAATTTAATGAAAGCAAATGTCAATCTCAAAGCTGCCCACTTAAAGTTTCACAACTTCACACAAGAAGCAATTTTAACCTGAAAACATCATGCTTTCATTTCCATAATCAACCAAAAGCACTCTCAACATTACAAGAAAAATGTATCCCTTATACACCTTATTTCTCCCTTATAGTCTTATCAAAAATAAAATTTATTTCTCATAAGAATGCAATAAGATATTTCAAACAACACCTTCAAAAGAATATTTTATCAAAATAAAACAAGCTTTAAACTCCTTATAACTCCTAAGTTGTTTTTCCCTCTAATAAACTTCCTCCATCCACAAAATACACTTAGCAAAAACTAATTTCAAAAATACCTTGTCCAACATCAAAAATCATGCTATGGAGAAATTGCACACAAATTCTAATACCACCCGTTGCGTCCACTTCACAATGAAAAACCCTTTCACTTTATTTGAACACGGAACCTCTTGTTCGGGTAGCGCGCCAAAAACCTAGCCGCTATCGGTGCACCAAAGGCGCCCGATGAGGTTTAAACCTCATGCTGTTAGCCTTGTTCCTTTTGCGCCAGGGATTAAATAAAACAATAGTGCCTCCCTTTCTTCTGACGCAAACTCAAAGATGAAAACCTTATGGTGGATTTATGACAAACGGCGAGTACAAAAAAATGAACAACGGATTCACAAAAATGGCGAAGACACAGTCGAACAGTAGATCACGAATTCACAGCGAGCAAATATTTTCAAAATGCAGATTGGATAATTCTTGATTTTCATCGAGGGAGATTTATATGCATTTTTACCATAAGCTCTTGACGTCGACGAGGAGTTTAACACATCGACGGAGGTCTTGGCTAGCGCCCACAATATTAAAACATAGCGCCATGGGTTAGGATAACCCATTGCAAACAATAATTTAATATTTATTTAAAAATAATTAAAGGGAACCTTAACAAGGTTTTTAATTATTTAAATAAATACTTCCTCCTGGACCCAAATGCATTAAACTAATGCATCCACTTGTAATATTTAAACTTGCCAACTTGGGGTTTACAAAAGACCTTTGAAACTGTCATGTCGTAACCTTCATCAAAACAAATTATTTGACATCAAATCAAATTCCTTCAAGAGCTTCTTGACATCAATGACAACTTATACACTAGAGCAAAGGCAATGTACCCAAAGTACCTGAAATTGCCAACATGGGATTCTATTGTAGTGGGACTAGGAGAGGGGTCAAATCCAACCTGGTGTAGGTTTGATTAACCATTATGTAGTTTTATTTGCATTTATTAGGGTAGATGCAGTTATCTGGAGAGCATATAGAGAGTGTCCAACATGGCCTGAGGTTGAGGCATAACTTTGGTGGGTACGAAGAGGGAGGTGGTTAGTTGCTTGACATAGGATTGAGTGAGAGTACTTCCCAAATGTTTGAGTGCTATAGCAGTTTGGACTACACTAGGGGATGCCTAGTGAGACAATTATCTACTGATGTCATGGTGATGAGAGGACATTAGCTTGGCCTATAGTGGAGGTATTTGGGGAGGAGGCATATCTTGTGGAGGCCACCTCTAAGAGAGATGATTCCAAGACCAAAATAGAGTATGACTCGTCATGGGTGATGCATCGGTAGCACAGGGATGTACCATTAGGGGGTGATATGGATGTAGGGATAGAGGAGGCTCACAAGGAGGCTCCAAATGAAGCTCTATCTAAGGAGGATCAAGGATTGGATGAGTGACCTAATGAGGGGGAAGACTCAGGGGAGCAACATTTACATCACGAGACATAATATGAGTGGATGGACTACATGGATGAGGAGGGTCAACAAGGGGACTATGAGGATGACTTTGATTATTAGGGAGTGTAGATATAGTTGGTAGCATGAGATGCCACTATTTTTGAGCTATAAGGTGAGCTAATAAAATGGAGATAGGATTGGAGGGAGAGTATACAGAGGAGAGGTCTCTCCTATAGACAAAGGTGTAGACTGCATAAGCAAATATTGATAGGCAGGTAACAAAGCTAGCTACTCTTTAGTCACAAGTTAGATTAGGGAGCTCTAGCCATGAGGCATCTAGTAGAGATGAGATAGCCAGTCTATGGGAGGATGTGACACATATCCAAACCTTATTGAGTGACTAAAAATCTCTTTGATAAGAGAATATAGCATACACACAAGATTTTTAGGATGAGATAGCACACCTTAGAGGGCATTTACTAGCTCAATCTTCTACTAGTGGATCACATCAGAGTAGGAGGAGTGGTACAAAGCAGTCATATACAAGGATGGGGGCTCCTAGATTTGTGAGGAGAGAAAATAAGGCTAGGAGGAGCGGATATAGGAGATATCGATGAGCACAGACTAAGGGTGGGGGTGAGAGTCATGGTGCCAGCCCTATGGATTTTGAGACTCTATGGTTATTTTTGGATTTTGGAAGAGTGAGGTCTCAAGACCCACTTGATTGTAGCCTATGGGAAGTTTTTAGATCATGATGTAGATTTTTACCCCATATATATATATGAGTTGTTTTATGGTCATCATGTGTTTCCTTATTGCTTTATTGGATGTTGTGAGCAAATAGATTAGGAAATAATCATTAGAAAATATATTCAAGTGTGCAGGTATTTATAATACATTAGGATAGATATTAAAATAATATCATCCTTAATTAATTATAACTAATGTGCTAATATAATAAAGCACTAACCTACTAACAATAAAATATTTACTAACAATGTGAATATTTTCTAACTAATATCTCACGTCTAACAATAAAATATTGTTAGACTTACAATAGTAGAAAATAATGTAATAAACAAATCTACCCTATTACTAAGGTAAAATAATTTACCCGAATATTTACCCTAACATCCCCCCTTTATTACATTATTTTGAAATACAAAGAGTGTTGCAAAACAACTCAAATTTGACATGTGCAAGTGCCTTTGTGAAGATATCTGCAACCTATTCATCGATGGGAATGTATTGGAGATTTATGTTGTGTTTTGGTACTTCATCATGAATGAAATGACATTGTGTGTCAATATGTTTGGTACGCTCATGATGTACTAGATTCTTGACCAAGTTCAAAACACCTTGGTTAAGTGTATTGAATGTTTCTTTGGAAGGCCCATACTTGCCAAAATGCAACTCAACCATATCACATTACAAAATACACCTCATGCTATGTGATATTCTACCTATTTTGAAGATAAAGCAACCACTTGTTGCTTCTTGCTATGCCAAGAGATAGGTCCAGATCCTAGATGAAAAATATACCTTGAAGTTGATTTTCTATCATCTACAGATCCAGCATAGTCAGAATCAGTGTATCCTTGCAAGAAGAATTTATAATTCCTCTTTTACTCTAGGCCATATTCAATGGTACCATGGATATAGTGGAGAACCCATTTTACTACTTTCTAGTGACTAACTTTAGGTTCTTGCATGAACCTTGAAAGATAATTTACAGCAAAATAAATATTTTTCCTAGCGTTGTTTAGATATATAATACTCCCAATCAACTGCCAATAGAGAGTACCACCTACCGGTGGAAAATTTATCATATCATGACAACTATAGCCATGTTTCCATAGGTGTTGCTTTAGGCTTATTATCAATCATATGATATTTTTCAATCAATGTCTTGGTGTACTTTATTTGAGTCACCCTTAGATGATTCTTTTTCTATTCAATTTCTAGGCCAAGACAATAGTGGAGAAGTTCCAAATCTCTCATATCAAATGACTCTCTCAAGTCATCCTTCACGGTGTTTATGTTGTAAGTTATGATTAGATCATCCATGTAGAGTACAAGTATCACTATATTAGAACCAATGTTCTTAACATAGATATTTGCATCTTAAGGACTTCTCTTGAATCCATGCTGCAGGAGGTGATTGTCTATCTTTATATACCATGCTTGTGGGGCTTGTTTCAACCCATACAAGGATTTGACCAATTTACAAACTTTTTATTCTTGGCCTTCCTCAAAAAATCTTTATGTTTGAGTCATGTATACTTCCTCTTTCAAATGACAATTCAATAAGGTGCTTTTGACATCCATTTTATGAATATTCCATCCATACTGTACTGCCATTGCACAAATAACATGAATGGTAGTCATTATTACAGTAGGTGCAAAAGTCTCTTCATAATCGATGCCTTATTTTTTAGCATAGCCCTTTGCCACAAGGCAGGCCTTATGCTTATCAATAGTTCCATTTTACTTGTATTTTACTTTTTAAACCCATTTGCATCCAATGGCCTTATTTCCTAAATGTAAATCAACTAGCTTCCATGTTTTATTCTTAACGAGAGATGTATATTCAGCATCCATAGCCACCTTTCACTGTGGCTCACTAAGTTCTTATTTGACCATGGTGGGTTCTTGTTCATCATATAAATACATGTAAAACATTTCATTATCTACTTCCATATCTTATCTACTATCTTCCTTTGGATCTATATAAATCTACTCAAAGTGTTGGCATAGCTCATCAACTATTGAAGTTGATGCTTGTGCCCTCTTTTGCTGAGTCATGCTCCTAGATATTTGTTTTGTTTTAAATTATCTTTTAAGGTTCATGCAAGAACCTAAATTTAGTCATTGAAAAGCAATTAATGGGTTCTCTACTATATATGTGGTACCATTGAATATGGCCTAGAGTACATGAGGAATGATAAATTCTTCTTGTAAGGATACACATATTTCGATTATGTTGGATCTATAGATGATAGAAAATCAACTTCATGGTATATTTTTCATATAGTATCTAGAACTATCTCTTGGAACATAAAGAAGCAACAAGTGATTACTTTATATTAAATAGAGGTAGAATATCATGCAGCATGAGGAGCAGTGTGCGAGGTGATATGGTTGAGTAACATTTTGACAAGTATGGGCCTTCCTAAGAAACATCCAATACACTTGTTTTGTGACAACCAAGGTGTTTTTAACTTGGTCAAGAATCTAATACATCATGAGCGTACCAAATAAATTGACACACAATATCATTTCATTTTTGATGAAGTACCAGAGCACAACATAAAGCTCCAATACATTCCCATCGATGAAAAGTTTGCAGATATCTTCACAGACACTTGCACGTGTCAAATTTGAGTTATTTCACAACACTCTTTGTATTTCAAAATATTGTAATAAATGGGGGATGTTAGGGTAAATATTAGGGTAAATTATTTTACCTTAATAAGTTTATTTATTTACCATAGGGTATATTTGTTTATTACATTATTTTCTACTACTTTAAGTCTAACAATATTTTATTGTTAGACGTGAGATATTAGTTAGACAATATTCACATTGTTAGTGAATATTTTATTGTTAGTAGGTTAGCGCTTACTTCGCGATGTGTGTTAGTTAGTGTTAATTAAGGATGATATTATTTTAATATCTATCCTAATGTATTATAAATACCTACACACTTGAATGTATTTTCTAATTATTATTTCCTAATCTATTTGCTCACAACATCCAATAAAGCAATAAGGAAACACATGATGATAATAAAACAACATATATATATATATATATATATATATATATATATATATATATATATATATATATATATATATATATATGTATGGGGTAAAAAGATACATCATAATCCAAAAATTGTTTGTAGGCTACAATCAAGTGGGTCATTAGACCTCACGCTCCCAAATCTAAAAATAACCATAGAGTCTCAAAAGCTATGGTCACATAGGATTGGCACCATGACTCTCACCCCCACCCTCGATCGGTTCTCATTGAGAGCTCCTAGATCTACTTACCCTAGTCATATTTTATTTCCTCATGGAGCTAAGAGCCTCCATCCTCATTTATGACTGCCATGTACCACTCCTACTCTGATGTGACCCACTAGCAGAAGAGTGAGCTAGTAAATGCCCTCTAAGATGTGATATCTCATCCTCCAAATCTTAGGTGTATGCTATATACTCTCTATGATGAGCTTAGTAGTAACTTAGTAATATCTAGAGCTATGTCACCTCCTCCTATAACCTAACTACCTTGTTCCTGCTAGATTCCTCATGGTGAGAGCTCCCTACTCTAACCTATGACTAAAGAGTAGCTAGCTCTTCTACCTACCTATCAATATTTTTCAGTGCAATATACACCTATGCCTATAGGATATCCCCCTCCTCTATGTACTCCCTCCACTCCTATCTCCTTCTAATTAACTTACCCTATATCTTATCAGTAGTGGCATTCCATGCTACCAACTATGCTTACACTCCCAACTCATCAAAGTCATACTCATAGTCCCCCTACTGGCCCTCTGCATCCATGCAGTCCATAAACTTATCATCTATATGGTGATGTAGATGTTTCTCCCCTGAGTCTACACCCTCATCAGGTCACTCACCTAAGCTTGGCTCCTCCTCAACTGGAGCCTCATATGGAACCTCCCAATGAGCCTCCTCTACCCCTATAGCCATAGTACCCTCTAGTGTTCCATCCCTATACCAATGTTGCATCATCCACCAGGATTCATACTCTACTATGGTCATGGCATCATATCTCTTAGAGGTAGCATCCATAGGATCTACCTCCTTCCCAACTACCTTCATTGTAGGCCAATCCAATATCCTCTTATCACCATGATATCAATAGATAACTGGCTCACTAGGTAGTCCATGGCATAGCCCAAACTATCATAGCACTCAAGTATTTAGGAAGTACTCTCACTCGATTCCATGTTGACCAACTAGCCACCTCCCTCGTCGTACCCACCAAAATCTATGCCTCATCCTCAGGCTATACTGGATAGTCATTGTATATTCTTTATATAATATCATCTACCTTGATCCATGCAAATAAATCTACATAATGATCAGTCAAACCTACATCAAGGTGGCTCTGATCCTATCTTCCTATCCATGAGATGTGCTTGCATCATCCAAGGTAGCCCTCGTGGTCAATCTATGATAATATGCTACCATCCCCACAACTATAATAGAAATTTGCAGCCCAATAATTTTTACCCATGACATCGTATCTCATACATATCATCATAGAATTGTGCTAACAAAGTAGTCCCCATGCCATCACTAAAGGTATCTCTATGGTGCACTCTACAAATGAAAATGCTAACTCCAAAAGGTTCCTAGGGAACCTAGCTCCTGATGAGTCTTGTAGTAGTATTTTAGAAATAAGAATCATCAGTAGGTCATGTCTCATATTCAATACCTCTACCTCATACCATATATCCACTAGGATGCTTTTGTTAGGAAAATCTCATAGTGCTTCAAGCTAGTCATATCCTAAGTATCTTTGCATAATCGTATCTCTAAGAACTTGATAAGTAGATATTATTGGCTGCCCCTATATCAGAATACACAAAATCCAATAGAAATCCTCTAGGGTCACTTTCATATCCCTAGTTGGTAAGTGGAAGGTGTTGGTGTGAGGGTCCCATAGATCTATAAACACAGTCAGGTAGGAACTATCCCCCATCATCTGCTCTAGTCATGTCACTTGCTTGAGATCAATGGTGTTAATCCATTCCAAGTCCTCCTATTTCAATAGGCTATGATTGGTCCTAAATAGATTTATAAATTGATATCGACTCTTAATCACCTAGAAAGGGTAAGAAAGCTTAAAAACAAAACCAAAACAAAACAAAAAGAAGCAAAAAGAAACACAAAAACACCTAAAAAATGGCACTTTTTCTTACAAAATCATGGTCGTACCACCCAGATACAACCCTCAAATTGGTGTCCATCCCACCCAGGGATATCCTCCAAATAGATTATTATGGCCATCCCTCCCAGGGATGACCCCTAAAATTACCCAAAAATACCTTCTCAACCACCAAAAACAAGCAAAAAATCTTACAAAAATACAAAAAAATGTAACAAAAATGCACAAAAACATAAACTAAAGCACAAAATAATAAATCTCATCACTAATGAGGTTCATTTACCAAGATTTAGTGTGTTTCATTTGCAAAAAGTGAAGATAATTACACTTCCAAAAGTAATAAAGTGTAGTAGCAAATTCAGCCCTTACCCGTCTCACACCAGCTCCATCGCTCGATGAGTCTGTAGTCTACCTCATGGTGACTATGGGATGGTTTTAGTAGCACTCCACTTCATAAACTCACTCTCCTACTACTCACCTATCAAAATACCAAATCAAAAGTGCACAAATGAGCTCATTTTTTTAATTTTAAGCTTAAATATCCCTACAAAATGCATGGCCATCCTAGTGTGGGATGATCAAAATTTTGTGCAACCATTTAACCCTATGATGGCCACAGACTATAAAACCATCCCACTCTAGGACAGCCACCAAAATACACCTTAAAATAATAGAAAAAGCAACAAAAATGGATTAAAAACCACCAAAAATAGGTCAAATCTGATAAATTCACTGTGGATCAAGATTGAACCAAATCATTCATGGATGAACTAAAAAGTCTCTCCTTCAATCCCTAAGAATACCACTATGGTTGTACTACTCCATGAGAATGAGGTATTCAATTCCTTTCTTCCATGAAATATCAACAAAATCATCAAAATCGTCACAAAACTAATAAATTTTACAATGGATAAAGTTGAAAGAACCCCAGCCAAGTCATATGGATCAAGTAACTCATTTTGTTTATCATTGGTCATTCCCTTATCGACTCATCACTTGAGAGGGTAGTCATAATTAATGAATTCATAATCAAATTCAACAATAAAACAGTCAATCATGCAATCACATTCGTCAGCGAATTGTTACCAAAATAATCATGCCCCTGCTTGGGGCAAAAAACAAGAAAAATTTTCAATTAAACAAATGCTTGGCACATGGAAGTGCAAAGTATCATAGGCCTTGCCTATTCATGACTAAAAAATGTTCAAGATAAAGTAAGCTTGATGCGAAAGGTTGTACTTCAAAACTATTGAAGTTGAAGGTTCATAAACCCTCTGGTCACCCAAAAAAGCCCCAAAAGTATAAGTATATATATATATATATCTGAGTTGTTTTATTGTTATCATGTGTTTCCTTATTTCTTTATTGAATGTATGCAATGCTTATGTTTTTTTTATTGATGCTTTTATGGATGCATGTGTTGTAATATGATTTTTTTGATGATACGGATATGTGTGTATGTATAATGAAATGGATGATTTGTTGATCTGTATGATGAAATATGGATACTATTTAACACACTATGTTAGCACCATAGACTATATAAAATTCAGTGATTCATTTGTAATGTTGTCATGAGACTATGTGATGGATTTATGAAATTGTAAACTGAAAAAAATGTGATAAAATGGTATGGAATCGAATGAATAGAAAGATGTTATAGAATGTACTTGAGGTTTTCATGAGACTCAAAAACTCTAGTCAACTAGTCAAAAGTTATATACTAACCCTGCAAGACTTTTTGGTAAAGTACAAATCTACTAGGATGACCAAGATATTCAATATACTTGTATGTGCAGGTGAGTTTATTGTTATGATAACGCATAAAGTTACCCTAGTGCCAAACAAGATTGATGTAGCCCATATGTATTGAAGATCACCCTATGAGTATCATAATCTTGAGTTTTGTACATATTTGGATTAGAACATTAGGTAGTATAGGATACCTAAAGATAGATCATACACAGGCAAACATTGGTCTGTACAAAAGAAGGATGCTAATGTAAAAAATATATCATCATGCGTAAGGATACCACCATTTCCATGTAGACTTGATGCCACCTAACCTATAATGAGGATCACCTCATGGGTTGTCAAATGATGATAATTCCAAAGATTAATGTTTAGTACTCCCTTAGTTTATTTTATTTTTGAACTGCTCCAGGGATTTTATCATTTTTATTTGGTGAGCAAGGGATTTTGGGAGTGGTGATAACCACTGTTTATTTTATTTTTTTCTTTTTTTAGTGGTGAAAATCACTGTTTATTTTGGATATTTTTGGTAGTGGTGAAAACTAGTATTTATTTTGTATTTGTGTAGGGGGGAGCTTGTCCTTTTGTCAATTCTCAACATTTTTGAACCAAGCGCATAGGGGGATGAGCAAGGTAAACTTTTCACTTAAGGTAACCTGGACCAGTTTGTAGGTTTCATATTTCCATGTGCAAAAATTGGATTTATTATGAAAATGTGTTGGGATTTTGATGTATACAAGGTATAATCAGAGCAAGACTAAACCTTCTAAAAATTAGGATAACTTTCTATAAAATCTGAAAAACAATACTAGAGATGGTTGAGTGACCAAAAACCTTAAATACACCCTATAACAAATGACTAGGTTTAGAGAAACATACACACATATGAAAGGTGGGGAATGTAGATGATAATTGTAATGTAGGCGAGTGTGAATTATTAATTTTGACAAAGTTGACTCTAAAGGATGTCTGGGATTAAGACCTAGTGCTAGACATATATGAGCAACTCTAAAATTCAAAATGCAATGATGGGTATGCCTAATGCAAGTGATTGTATAATGTATCGATATGAAATGCAATGCAATATTTTTATATTTTTGATGTTTTAATGATGCTTTTAAATTTTGATTAATATATATGTATATACATTTGACCAATGGGCTTGTTGGATGCCATTGGGGCATTTTGGGTTACCAAAGAGTTTATGGATACCTTTGGGGATTTTTGGGTGACCAAAGGGTTTATGGATACTTTTGGGGCCTTTTTGGGTGACCAAAGGGTTTATGGAAACCTTTGGGGATTTTTGGGTGACCAAAGCATTTATGGATACCTTTGGGGCTTTTGGGGTGACCAAAGGGTTTATGGATACATTTGGTGTTTTTTGTTAGGGTGCAATGGTTTTAAGAATGAAAAGGTTGTAGATGAAGGATATTCAAGGGTTCAGGTTCCTCATTTACTTCAATGGAGACTAGGTGATAAGTTCCAGGTCTAATATGACTAGTGATAATGAATGGACCTAACTAGTTTATTGTAAACTTGTCCTGTAGATGGGGTGGCAAGTTAGAATTTTGTTGGTTATCTTTTAGGACAATATCACCAACCTAAAAGTATTTATGATGGACTTTCATATTAAAGGTTCTATTTAGCCACTCTTGATAAAGATGCAAGTTCTCAAGAGCATTAACACATCATTCATAAAGCAATGTTAGTTGATCTAGGTGAGCCTACCGCATGGTATCATCATCGATGAAATATTGTATGGATATGCATAGTTATAGGATTTATAGCTCTAAGGGCATGACTGCCTCAACACCATACACTAGTGAAAATGGATTTGTCCCAATGGGTATCTGAATACTATTTCAGTATGCCCATAGGGCAAGAGGAAATTGAGTATGCCAGTATTTGTGATTATCTTTAACAATTTTCTTTAAATTAACAATTACTATTTTGTATGATGCCCTAGCTTGCTCATTTGATTATGGATAATAGGGTATAGAAAAACTATGTTGGATGTTATATTTGGCTATTAAAGCTTGCACATATTTATTCTTGAAAGGTGGCCCATTATCTAAAATGATTTTGGATGGAATACCAAAATTACAGATGATATTATGTAACATGAACTTTGTAATGCGGGGTCTAGTCATAGTGGTGAGGGGAATTGCTTCCACCCATTTTGTAAAATACTTTGTAGCCATAATGATGAACATGTAACAGCCTAGGGAAGGGGGTGGGATCTTCCCAACTAGGTCAAACCCCCATTGCAAAAAAGCCCAAACTGATTGAATCAATTATAAGGCATAATAAGGTACATGTGTCAAATTAGAATGGTGTTGATTATTAACATAAGCACAACAATCCTGCTCTAATATGTGCCAATAATAGTCCATGCAGAGAATGCACTTTGTGATGACCATACCACTAAAACAACCACCACATGTACTATCGTGTGCTTGTGCGATCACCCAAACTAACTATCAAGGTTCTAAGTAACGAAGGAGGATACCTTCGTAGCTCCAAAGACACAAAATATCTCCAAGATATATATTGATACTTTTTATTGAAAGTCCATTTGATGGCATGCAAAAATCAAAAAGAGATATTACCAAGCTTTAGGTAATATTTTATCTAAGTGGACCAATATTTATTTGAATAAGACTCAATTGAATGAATTTTTTGATCCTTTTGAAGTTCATATCTCGTGAATGCTAATTGGGAGAGATCTTGTAGATATAGCATTGTGATACAATCAAAAGGATTTTGAGGGAATAAATACCCCCAAGTAGAATTATTTAAGCAATTGTAAATTTATGAGAACTATTCATGAGAAGGTTCAATTTTAATCATGTGGACTTCTGGTGTGGAGTGGATGTTCTCATGCTCAATCGTAGATTGTGATAGCATTTTGACTTGAATGGTTGTGATATCATCATATGGGTTTTACGAGATTAAAGATCCTAAGGAGACCATTGTATCTGCAAAAATATTAGATGATCAAAGGAGTGCCTCAATATCATACCACTCAAATTTTATCAAAATTTTATCCACAAGGGCTTGTTGCAAATGTGAATAAGGATACTTTTAAGTAGCCTTATAAAATCTAGTTTCAAGGCTCAGTGTGAACGAGCTCTCAAAATTGTCGGCAACATGTTGGCACAATTTTTTCCTCCCTCTCCTACATTATTTCCACTTTCTTTGCTACCTTTTTCTCCTTATCCCTCCACATTTTTCCTTATCCCTCCAATATTCTCTCCTCTCCATGCTACCTCCCTTCTCTAATCTTCACCACTACCTATTTAAGCACACAGTGCTCTATTGTAAATACGAGGTAGGCACTGCAATTCATATATGAACGAAGGTATTTTTATTTAATTAAATTTATTTTTTAATCGATGCATCATTCTGCTTCTCTATCATACATTGGTATTAGAGCTGACTTTGAGGTGGGTGCAGAGAGCTGAGCTGGCATGGACGCTGATTGGTAGCATGTAGTTCAATATGGGTAGAGAGAAGGTGCTAACTAGGTGGCTGATGTAGGGCTAAGATGGTAGCCAATAGGACCTAGGCACAAATATCAAGGTGCCAAGTGGTGGAAACATGGTGGGTGCTAAGCTAGAGTGCTGATATGGTGACACACAAACTGAGGTAGGTGACTGAGGAGAGAATATATTGAGTCTTTCGATGAGAGGGTCCAGCGAGATAGAATACATACTGTATTAAGTCAATTGTAGAACTCAGTGATAACTCACTAGAGGAAGCCCGATTTAGGATACGAGGTTGACTTAGAGGACAATATTTTTAGACGAGTGGAGGAATCTAATTCAGTTGCATTTGATCCTAAGGAAAAATCTAGTGAGAGCTATACTCCACGCTCTCTAGAGCCAGAGCCTGATCCAGCAGAGCTTGAGCCAGTAGAGCCTGAGCTAGCAAAGGATGATCCAGTAGTAGTTCCTAAAATTATCGTTATCAGTGACGATAAGGATTCTATTGTAGATAATTTTGGGCCTCAAATACTAGGCAATCCATAAGAAGAAGAACAAGAAATCAATGAGAGAATTAAGAAATCTAGATTTGATTTGAATCTATAATTAATTTATACTTCATATTTTTAGTCAAATCAAAGTTTGCTTTCAAATAGTAGAAATAGCCTCAAATTAAAATCTCCCAATTCCTGAATTTAATGGTAGTGATTATGAATACTGGCCAATAAAGATGAAAACTTTGTTGATTGGTAAAGGTTTATGGAAAATAGTTGAAGAGGGTTACACAGAACCTTCTGCTGTCGATTGGTATGCTTTAAGTGTTGTCGATAGAAAAGCCAAAAAAGAAGCCTAGAAAAATAATTCCTATGCCCTGTACCATTTACAAGTAGCCCTAGATAAAAGTATATTTCCTAGAATAGCATCCTGTATGATAGCTCAAGATACTTGGAAGGCTTTAAAGGAAAGTTTTCAAGGGAGTTATCAAGTGAAGTAGGTCAGGATTCAAACTCTAAAAAGATATTTTGAAAATCTCAGAATGTAAGAGAATGAGAAAGTAGGATATTACTGTGTGCGAGTCAAAGTTTTAGTAGATAAAATGGTCACTCTAGCTGAAGAGGTTAAACATGAGGTTGTGGTGAATAAAGTGGTGTAAACACTTCTTCCTAAATGGAATCATGTAGCAATCATAATTGAAGAGTCGAAAGATTTGACTACACTTTCCTTTGATGCACTAATTGGTTCTCTTCTTTCACATGAAGAAAGATTGCAGGAATCTCCTTCCACTAGTCACGGAGGCGATGACAAAGCCTTCACTTCACAAGAAGGAAAAGGACAAGGTAGAGGTCATGGCAGAGGTCAACATAGAGGTAGAGGTAGGAATAGTCCACAAGGTGGAACTCCTAATAGATGAGGATATTCAAATAGAGGTGGAGGTCAAAATAGAGGTGGATAGTAGAATAGAGGGAAGCATCCAGGTAAAGGAAAAGGAAGTGACAAGTCAAAGCAACTTTGCTAAAATTATGGAAAACCTAGCCATTAGCTCATGACTGTTGGTTGAAACACTAACAAGGGAGCAACAGCAACCAAAGCAGTCAGTATGGCAATTTTGGAGAAGAGGAAGGGACCTCAAATCTCTTTCTCTCATATGACCAGTCAGATCAGAACTTGAATGACACCTAGATTTTGGACACTGGGTGTTCAAATCATATGAGTGGTAAAGAAGAACTCTTTGCTACCCTAGATTCTTCCTACAAATCCAACATCAAGTTAGGAGACGACAAGTCATTGGTAGTTGAAGGTATTGGAGCCTTGGAGGTTCCAACAAAAGAGGGCATCAAACAGGTGAATGATATCTATTACACACCTCATATCCAACACAATCTTCTTAGTGTTGGTCAAATGTTAGAGAAAAACTATAAGTTGCTATTTGATGAGGATAAATGTATTATTTTTGATAAAAGTAATAGTGATAATCATTACTCAAGTTCCACTGACAAAGAACAGGTTATTTCCTTCAAATTTTGGCCAGCTAGGGGGAGATAAATTAGCAAATATTGCTATTTGAAATACAAGTGTGTTGTGGCACTTGAGATACGATCATTTGAATTCAGCCAGTTTGAAGATGTTAACTTCTCAAGCGATGGTGACCGAACTTCCTAAAGTTTAGGACAATAAGGAAGTCTGTGAAGGTTGTGCCTTGGGCAAGCATGCTAAAACCAAATTTCCTCATGGTCAAGCATTGCAGGCTAGTTATCCACTCCAACTAGTGCATTTAGACATATGTGGTCCAATGCAGACCAAGAGCATTGGTAACAACTCTTATTTTATTCTTTTCATTGATGATTTTTCAAGAATGTGATGGATATATTTTTAAAGCATAAATATGAAGCATTTGACTACTTCGTATATTTTAAAGCAAGATTTGAAAATGAGAGTGGCTATTATTTTAAGCATCTCAGATCAGATAAAGGAGGAGAATACTCCTCTAATGAATTTTTGAATTTTTGTAAAAAACATGGAATAAAGAGGCAGTTCACTACTACCTATACTCCACAGCAGAATGGTGTGGCTGAGAGAAAAAACCACACCATTGTATAGATGGCATGATCTATGCTTTGAATGAAGCATTTGATCAATATGTATTGGGCAGATGCAGATAGGACCAGTGTGTATATTTTGAATAGGAGCCCTACTTCAAGTTTGAAAGGGAAAACACCTTACCAAGCATGGTATGATAAGAAATAAAATATCAAGCATTTTAGAGTATTTGGTTTACTAGATTACTCACACATTACTGATGAACATAGGAAGAAGCTCAATCCTAAGAGTCAAGCATGCATTTTTGTAGGGTACTATGAGAACACAAAAGCTTATAGACTCTACAATCCTAGGACTCGAAAGATAATACTTTCCAGGGATGTGATTTTTTATGAATGGGGAGAATGGGGACATCCTCAAATTTATAGTGATGTTGAATCTCATGATGTAGGTTCTTCACAAATTCAATAGGCACCACATAAAGGCAAGAAGTCTCCTCCTCCAAGCCCAAGAAGACATTTGACTTCCAGTTCATCATCATCTTCACCAAGTCCTTCTCCACAAAGGTCAATCAGTTCCTCACCAATGGATATTGATTCTCCATCCAGAGATAATAGGAATCTCTAGCATCATCCATCTTATCAGATGTTGGATAAATTTTTTCAAGAAGATATACTAGAAGTCAAGTTAGTGAAATGAGTTCTATTTTGCAAAGACTTGAAAATATGCATTTGTATGGTGATGATGACTCCCAAGAACCTCGAGGAGATGTAGTTAACTATGCTTTGTTAACTAATGGACAACTTGAACCTTCTAGTTATGAGAAGGCATGTACTCAAAAAATTTGGCAAGATGCCATGAAAGAGAAGATAACCTCTATAAAAAACAACGACACTTGGGAGCTGGTAAAGCTTCCTAAGGGCAGTAAATGTGTTGGATGTAAATGGGTATTCAAGATCAAATTCAATGCTAATGGAAGTATTAAAAGGCACAAAGCAATATTGGTTGCAAAAGTATTTACACAGAAGTATGGTATTTATTATGAGGAGAAATTTGCTCCTGTAGCCATATAGGAGACCATCAGAACAGTTCTTGCTTTAGCTGCTCACAAGGGTTGGAAAATACAACACATGGATGTGAAGAGTGCATTTCTCAATGGGCACTTGATAGAGGAAGTGTATGTTGAGCAACCTCAAGGATTTCAAGAGCAAGGTAAGGAGCACCTTGTTTATAGACTAAAAAAGGCACTCTATGGCCTCAAGCAGGCATCATGAGCTTGGTACTCACGCATTGATGGGTACTTTAAAGATTTTGGGTTCACCAAAAGTAGAAATGAACCCACCCTTTACTACCTGAAGCAAGGTAATGACATCCTCATAGTTTGCTTGTATGTGGATGATCTCATATTCATGGGTAGTAATGAAAAAGTGAATATGGAGTTCAAACGCTCCATGATGAAGCAGTTTGAGATGAAATATCTCAGCTTAATGCACTACTTCCTTGGAATGGAAGTCCATCAGATAGATACAGGGATCTTCATATGTCAACATAAGTATGCTTGAGACATGATCAAGAAGTTTGCTATGGAGTATTGCAAAGCAGTTGTAACTCTAGTTGGACATGGGATCCAATTAAGAAAAGATGATGGAGCACCAAAAGTTGACGTGACCACTTTTAGGAGCATGGTTGGGAGTTTGATGTTTCTCGCCAACACCAGACCTGATATTCAGTATGTTGTTTCTCTTGTCTCTCGATTTATGGCTAGCCCATATGAGCTGCATTTGTAGGCAGCTAAGAGAATTCTCAGATATGTGAAGGGTACATTGGATTTTGGAATCCAGTACCATAAATGTAACACTATCAAGATTGTAGGCTTTAGTGATAGTGATTGGGGCAGCAATATTGATGACATAAAATCAAATTCAAGGAACTGTTTTAGTCTGGGATAAGGACTAATAACATGGAGTTCAAAAAAGAAAATAGTGGTAGCTTTTTCTTCTACAGAAGCTGAGTATATAGCAGTCACCTATGCTAGTACTCAAGCCGTGTGGCTAAGAAAAGTGCTGGAAGAGATTGGAGAAAAGCAAAGTGGTCCGAACAGGATTTACTATGACAACATCAGTGCCATTCAGTTGGCATACAATCTAATCCACCATAGAAAAATGAAACATTTTGATATGAAGTACCACTTCATCCGAGACATGGTGGAGCATGAAATTGTTGAGCTTAAATTTTGTCGCACTTTGGAGAACGTTGTAGATATCTTCACCAAAGCGATGGCTAAAGCTCAATTTATAAAGTTGACAGACTGTGTATTCAGTCCTCTCAACTTTAAGGGGGAGAATGTTGCAAATGTGAATAAGGATACTTTTAAGTAGCCTTATAAAATCTAGTTTCAAGGCTCAGTGTGAACGAGCTCTCAAAATTGTCGACAACATGTCGGCACAATTTTTATTTCCTCCCTCTCCTACATTATCTCCACTTTCTTTGCCACCTTTTCCTCCTTATCGCTTCGCTTCCTCCATCCCTATTTCTTCGCTCCACATTCCCTTATCCCTCCATGTTTTTCCTTATCCCTCCAATATTCTCTCCTCTCCACGCCGCCTCCCTTCTCTAATATTCACCACTACCTATTTAAGCACACAGTGCTCTATTGTAAATACGAGGTAGGCACTACAATTCATATATGAACGAAGGTATTTTTATTTAATTAAATTTATTTTTTTAATCTATGCGTCATTATACTACTCTGTCATACAAGGATTTGTAGGCTTGTAATTTAGAACATTTGCATTAGAATATTCCCTTGACTTGTTTCACTATGAGCAAGGAATCACCAAAAATGTTGAGCTTGGTTATTTTCATGGTGATTGCCATTTGAAGGCCTACGATAAGAGCTTCATACTCGGCATTTTGGTGCATGTGAAATTGAGTTTGAAAGATAGGGATATTGGAGCCCCTTGAGGTGTGAAAAATACAATTCCCATGCCACCCCCTTGCTTGCACTTAGAACCATCAAAAAATAGAGTTATGTCAGCCTGTGATTAAGGCTCTTTAGGATCAGGTGATTTTGACACTTGAAATAATCCATCATCAGGAAGATCTATGTTAAGAGGCTGATCATATTAAAGAGGAGCCTCTACGAGTTGATCGATGATGAATTGACCTTTGATTAATTTTTTTTATATGAATTCAAGGTCAAATTCTATCAATAGCATGATCCATTTCACTGTGTAACTGTTATGGTAAGTACGACTCATATATCACAATGGATTATCTTTGGATACTATATATGTGGTATGATTGAGCATGTAATGGCATATATTTTAATGGAAAAAACCATTTTTAAGCATAGATTCTCAACATATGCGTATTTTATTTTGTAACTAACCAAGATACGACTAATATAGTAAGTAGCTTGTTCTTTGTATAATTCATTCTTTTGGGCTAACATGGTGCTCAATGCAAGCTCAATAGATGATATATATAAATAGAATGGTGCTCCTAGTTGAGGATAAGACAATACTGGTGGCGAAGCCAGATATTGTTTGATTTCTTCAAAGGTGGCTTGACACTCATCATCCTAGTTGAATGCGACCTCCTTGTGTAACAATTTGTTCATAGGTCAGAACTTATCTAATAATTGCGCTATGAAGCACTTGATAGATATGAAATTACCTTGTAGACTATGTATCTTCTTGATGGTAGTAGGAGGAGGCATCTCAAGTATTGCCTTGAATTTGTTTGGATCAAATTTGATTCCTTGTTTAGAGACTATGAATCCTAAGAGTTTTCCAGATGTGATTCCAAAGATGCACTTCTTAGGGTTTAGTCTAACATTGTACTCGATGAGGTGATTGAGAACTTTGTGCAATACATCGATGTGATCATGGCATGTAAATATTTAGCCAGTAAACCATCCATGTAATCTTACAAAATTTGTGTGCATGTAGTTGTGGAAGATGTAAGTCATAGCATGCTAGTAAGTAGCACCAGTGTTTTTGAGATCAAAAGATATGAATTTATAACAAAATGTCCTTCAAGGCATTATGAACGTCATTTTGAGTTGGTCCTTTGGATTAATATGAATTTGGTTGTATCCAAAGAAATTATCCATTAGGGATAACATCTTGTAGCCTATTATGGCATCTATTAGGGCATCAATATTTGGCAAAGGGAATTCATCCTTATGACTCGCTTTGTTTATATCTTGAAATTTGGTGTAAATACAAATCCTCTTGTTAGGTTTCTTGATAGGAACCATATTAGAAAGCCATGGCAGATAATCCACTATTATAATGAAATTGGCATCTAAAAGCTTTTGTAGCTTATCTTTCACCATTAAGGCTACTATTGGATGCATTTTGTGTAGCTTCTACTTGACTGGTTTTGAATTTGGATCAAGCATAAGATTATGTATGATGAGATTTGGATCCAGTCCTATCATGTCTTTGTATGACCATGCAAAATATTTCCTCTTATATTTGAGAAGAGCTATGAAATTGTCTTGCTTAGTGAGAAATAAGCCTTCCTCTAACTTGAAAAATTGAGAATTTTTAGGGTCTGTGTCAATGTCACTATCAATTGTAGGCTCAATTAACATATTAGATCCCTCTTCCAACTAGTGTGGATTAGGGATCGAATGAGTATTGTTAACTGGGTTTATGTCATTGATTGGAAATTTGGGCTCAATATTAGTATGAAAGACATCTTGAGTAGACCTTGGAGAAAAATGAAATGGCTATAATATTTCATCACAAGGCCAATACTCTGAAGGAGACGATGGAGAATCTCCCCGATCAAAGTTGATTACCTCAAGGTTGAGGTGCAATGGCTTTGATAGGTTATTTAGATCATGCAACGATGCAAAAATATCTATGGAAATCATGTTGATGGATGGATGATCTCCGTTGTGTGGTTGATGGGGTATATTGACAATATTTTGTCACAAGACTTGTGAAGGTGGTTGTGGTGGAAGCAAAATTATTGAAGGTGGTTGATGTGAAAGGGGGTGAACTTGCTCTTCTAAGGGTAGAAGTCGTCACCAGATTGGATGCAGTAATGGAAACATACAGATGATCCACGTATATTCCCCATATGAACTATAATATTTTATAGGTGCTACTCTATAATATGACTCATCATTAGTTGTCCATTCATAGGGAGGACCTTTATCTTCTTCCTCACTATCGTTTGGAAGAGTATGTGAAATTTCACATACTTCATAAGATCGGGTGAAATAATGAGATATATCTTGATATATCATAGTTATATGGAAGTAATCCCCAAAATAATGGACATGATTAGTATTGGTATAAGGATAATTTGCAAGCTCATCCCTATAGTTCATACCCAAGCACTATAAAATATCAGTAAGGACATCGAGAGGCATAATTTTGTTGTATCCTAAACTAGAATTATGATATGGCATTTGATATTACAACTGGTAAGGAATGCAAGTACCTTGTTTGTCCAATCCCAAACCATAGCCATACCAATTGCAGATATGGATATATATCTTGGTAAAGTTAGGATTGTATATGAAATTATTATCCTCCAAAAAGGGCTCTTCATCTTCTTCTTGCTACTGGTATGGTTCTATGCCATAGTCAATACCTCCATAAATGAAGTTTATTTCATTAGGAGGTAAGCATTGAGGTATGATGGCACCTATGGAAAGATGAGGTTGACCTATGTTTTGCATTGTCTTAATGTTAGGAGTTGTTGTGATGTTCCTTACCAGGTATTTTTTAAAGCCAATATTAGCTAGATTAACTGTGACTTGTTGCGGTGAAGATGGATGATATGGAAGTGAGGCTTGAGATTACTCAATGTTTACCTCACAAGGTGGTTCCTCATTTGCTGGACTAGGAATATCTTTTGTGGAGATGGTAGATATGGTTGGAGGTATCTCATCGATAGGCCTCTTCCCCATGTTACTCTATGGAGGATTCAATGACGATGAAGGTATACCTGGAGATGTTGATGACAAGGATGGTATGGAAGAATATGGTGATGGATTAATGGAAGGTGATGGTAAAGGAGTCAGACCTTGGCTGGACATATTTGGCTGGACGTCCTAATGGGTTGATGGCAAGGTCGACTTGAGGATTTGTTGCACCAAGTTGTAGTATTTTAAGGGCTCAAGGTCTGTAGAGACAATGTGTACTTACCATTCATAAGTGTACTTCAAAAATTAGTGAGCTATGGATGGCACACACTTCATGTACCTAATCGAAGGTCTACCCAACAAGATATTGTAGGCCATTTCACCCTCTAGGATGTGATATAATGTTGGTATGGTATTTTTTTACACATGAATAGGTAAGAGTATGGTACTAATAATTGAGCATAGAGCATCGTTAAATGCTTGAAGGGTATATGTGGATGCAACAATGTGGGATGTTGGAAGCCCTAGATGTTTGAGAGCAGTCATGGTGATGATATTACTAGAGGAATATATATTAATCATAACTCTCTTGTAAGGTGTTCCATTTATACATGCAATTATGTGTAGGGGAGAATCCACCAAGTCATTTGGTACTAGCTTGATTTCATGCTCAGGAAAGGTGATTACTGGTTCTCTGCATTGTCAAATATACCCCATGAAATTACAAAATAAGTTAGACTCATAGGGCTACAACTCAATCAACTTGAGGATCTCCATGAGAGCTTCTCGATGAGGTGGAGACTATTGAATAAGCTCATAGATAGAGAGTTTATTTGATGTTTTTAGTAATCTATAAGCAATCCTACTCTTTATTGTGATCACCGGACAAGGTGGAAGGATTTGCACTGGAGGTGGCAAAGTATGTAATATTTCAGGAATATCGTTTGAGGCCACAGGTGGTATAACTTGAATTGCATAATGCTTATTCCTTGTCATGATGTTGACCATTATAATGAACCCTTGTTTAGTGGGTGCCATAAAGACCTCATTTACCTATTGTATTGGCTTTTCTTGCTCCTCATGAGTAGTCAATGGGTCTTTAAAATAGGATTATCAACCTGAATATTATTCTTATCGATCATGTATTGTACTAGGTGTTTGAACCTGAAGCACATCTACACATCATGCCCATTTTTCCTATGGTACTTGCAGTATAGGCCTTCACAATATCTTATGATCTTTGGTGTTTTTAGATCTATAGGTTGAATTTTAGGTAGATTAATGGCCTTGGATGCATAGAGGCACTCAAATAGAGAATCCATGGACTTAATAATGAGCATAAATTGTTACTTAGGACATTCCTAGTTTTACCCTTGAATTTTTTTATTGTTGTTGTTGTAGTTTCCAAGTGTGGCCTGATAGTTGCACTTTTGGGGTGGTGTTGGTTGCATAGGACCTGGAATACTGATAGTAACTTGGTTGAATGACGTCAGCTTTGGTTATACCAAATCATTATTGGTTTTCTTAGTCCATTTCTTCTTGCAGGGTTTTGCAATTTCTCCCTCCTAAATTTTAATATCTTTGATTGTCCTAGCCTATGCTAGAGCATCTTCAATATTTGGGTACTGTTGGATTTGTAGCAACAAGGAATTTGGCTTCAGGTAGCTCTTATAAAACATGTGAGTCAACTTAGACATGGGAAGTAGGTACGGTAGCTTAGCAAGAAGCATTCACCACCTATTGCCATAGACTATGACTGACTCATCATCATATTGCTTCAACCCCGTGAGGTCTGTTAAAATCACCTTTTGCTTAATGTTAATGGTGAAGCATTCCAGAAATGCATCTGTGAATTTTTCAAACGTATAGATGCTATACTTTAGGAGTTGATTGTACCACTCTATTGTAGGGCTAGAGAGGGTAAGAAAAAATGTTCTCAATAGTAAGGCATCATTATCCTGGATATATAAGCATTGGTTCAAAAATTTAGTGACATGATCCTGCCCATATTCCTCTCCTTTAAATTTATCTATCTTGGGCATTTAAAAATACTATGGATAGGGAGGGGAAGGTACTGATAGGTGAAGTGATTGAATGCAAAGCTGGTGCAAAGTGGGATTCTGAGGCCTAGATGTCGAGGTCTTGTTCTCTATTTATTCCATGGATTCTAGCAATGCTATGTACGTATCAAAGGATTTGATATCCTCTTCTTTGCTTAGACCCTATAGGGGAGGGTGAGGATTATAAAGCATTTTGTGTGGTGATTGAATGTCATCCACCCTACCTCCATAAGGCACTTTAGGATATTTCTCTTCTGGTTAAAACTAAATGCAGGCCCTATAAGGTGTCTCTTGAATTGGTCTACAAGGAGGAGTAAGTGTCTGTGGATGGTGATATATGTTTGGCCTAGGAGGCAAGTCTTGATTAGGCCTAGGAGGTCAAGGAGGCAAGATTTGGTTAGGCCTGGGAGGTCTATCTTGATTAAAAATAGGTTACCTCTAATGAACCCCCTATCTATGAGTACTTAGGGTAGTGACCCTTTCATGTAAGGTCTCTTGAAATAACTCTTTATTTTGCTACTCAATTCTTTTCTTTTCTAATTTATGATGGTGGTCCAAGCATTCTTTATCCTACCAAATTTGATTGAATTGCACTTGGTGCTCAGCACATCTCTTGACCACTTAATTTGTCTATTCTACCATATGGGGCCTATGAGCCCTAGCAGTATCACCCTAGGGCCTATCTCATTCAAGATGATCTGAAATATTGACTACGAGCTTCCCTCGATCGTGGGAAGTCACATTCACTTGAGGTTCATTCCTAGACAAGTGTTCTTTGTATAACTGGTGTAGAGGCACATCATGCTTGTGTGGCATAATAGACCTAAGGATAATAAAAATTTTCCTCATGTCTTCCTTCATTGATGAGGAAGGGAAAGGCTGAATTTGCTTATCCCAAGCGATGAGTACCATAACCATATTGGTACTTAGGTTGTTCTAACATATTAGGGTGGTTTAAGTGTGTAGTTTGATAATTTGGCTCTACCTAGTGTGTGTACTCTTGATCTTTCCCGTAGGTGGATGTGGTAGACCTAATAGGTATGTAAATGCATGGTATTGCTCTACTATTAGTGCCTCAATGTGCAATTGCCATTCTTGAAAGAAGATGTGTGAAGTGTATAAATATGGGAAGTATGTTCCCTATTTAGGACCAAAACCTATAAGGGTGTCTCATGTAGGGTTCCCTTGTAGGTGAAGTTCCCCGACTAGCTATTATGGTACTTGGGCGAGTAGGAGGCCGCTAAGGAGGTATGAACATGTCCTTAGGGCTAAATCAGATATAACGTGTGTCTCCTTGCCTACTCTCCACAACATCAGCCTTTGAATAGACTTGGCTACGGGTGCACACCATATCCATTTTCTACCAAAACCTACGTGATTATATCCTTTACAAATTTTAATGATGCAACACACAAGAATGGAAACACACAATAAGATAAGTGTTTATCTCTTTTAAATATTTATGTGTATTCCCTAAAACTATTTTGTGTGTTTTGATTTATTATTTGCAATGAGATATTTTGTCATGTGTTTTGCTTTTGTTGGATGATATTCTTATGTTAAAGAGATTTCAACTATATACTCGTAGCTCAAAAACCAGAAATGAAAGTTTGATCATGTGTACCAACCAAATTATGGATATGAAGCCCATACCCGATTAGGGAGCACAGGTCCTACCATTCCTCACCCATATTTACCATGTGCAATGATACACCCTATGAAGAGGAATGCCTACTATTTTCCATGGCTAAGACGGTTCTTGGAGCCAATATTGGCCAGTAAAATAGGGTTTGTGTTAATCATATGAGCTAATGAGTGGAGATGAAGCCCATCATCATTGTTCTCGATTAGTGGTTGAGGATGAATTCCAACTCACTAATGTTCAAAATGGGATGTGTGTGTGGTTCCTTTTATACTTAAATAAAGTAAAATAATAGAGCACTCTGAAATTTCACTAAATGCAAAAATAATGTTTCACTCATAAATATTAAGTAGAAATTGAACCTACAAAATGCATGCCCTAAATGGCAACCTACCCATTGGGTAGGTTGCAAGAAATCAAACCACATAGATGCATTCCTACTAGATTATTTTTCTATTTTTATTCTTTTTTTTTTTTTTTACGATTAAAGAAAAGTGAAATCTACCTTTCAAGAAAACAAGGGGAGAAAGAAATATTAAATTTGACATTTTTTAACATTAAAAATGCAAAATCAAGGTGCAGTTACTTAACTTGAATGCCTATGATTATGTTGTTTCTACCAATATGAGTTGCAGAACCTCTATTTTATGGTCGTATTGGGGTGGGACAACTACAAATTTGGGATTGTCCCTAGGTGGGAGGGTTGTTGTGTCTATATCTTTATATTATTACATTTTCCAAATATGTAGTTACAAAATTTCCCCTTGAGGGCTCTCAATTGATACAACTCATTACAATATCCAAAGGATCAAATCCTTTCAAAAATTTAAGGTATGCTTTTAGTGTCTTCCTCGCACTCATGATTTAAGAGCAGGTTTTTGCTATCACTGTGATGATCTATCCATATTTGAATCTTTAGCTCCTTATTCATGTGCTATAATACCTAAATATACACACAAAGAAATTAGATTTCTTAATAGCATGTGCGGATTGAAAAGCAATCAAAGATATGTATGTGATAATTAGATTAAAAGAGGAAATGTATAAAAAATGATGCAAAACTATTCCAAATGCTACCAAAACTTAGGATCATGCATATAATATGCTTTGGAAATGATCTAAGCAAAAATATAAAGGAAATTGCATGTATATTTATGGTCATCCCTAGGTGTGCCATTCAATATTGCAAAACAAGAAATGCATAATAACATGTGCAAAACAACTGAAAATTGCACCAAAAATTGAAAAAGGGTATACAATCTACTCTATAATTGATCTATGCAAAAATATAAGATAAATAGTGCTCAAATTCATTACCATACCTGGGTGTGCCATTTAGGACTATCACAATATGGGGGTTGTACTGGGGTGGGATGGCCACCAAATCTAGTGGTTTTTGCCACCAATTCCTCTAGGATTTGGTCTAAGTTACTCCTAGGGGTATTTTCATCAAATTTTGGGATCTTATTCACTTAAATGGGTTAGTTTTTTAAACTAATTGCAATTTTTGGACTCACTATAAAATCTCCTTAATTCAATGGAGATCTCAAGGGAAAACATGCAGTGAATTAGGGATAAATCTTGGCAGCACTTTATGGTAAAATATTGCAAAGACTCCTCGTTGAAATTGGGTGTAGTGACTCAACTTTATAGCTCAAGTGATCATATGGTAAAATGGGCATGCTTGGCCATGCAAGGAAGGTGCCGCCATTTATCCAAACCTTGTCATACATTGAAGGGGGAAGAATTTCCAATTTTGGCCTCCAATTTGCAACTCGACATGAGAGTTATGCGCCCTCATATTGGTATGCTTAAATGGGTGGGGTAAATGGTAGAATCTAGGTGCCATTTATATTGCCTTTGAATTTTTAAGAGTCCAAGGCTATGGTCATACCACCTAGGGTTGGTTGTTGGTGGTCATCCTTAGGTGGGATGGCCATGAACTATGGCCATATTGGGGTGGGACGACCATGCCTACATGGCCTAAAACTTTATAAAAGTGGGTTAAAACATCCTAAAAGTGTCTAGGACAAATATTTAAACTCTTATGGTTGCCCAAGGGTGTCATATGATGTTTATTAGAATGTATCTTAGTAGTCTAATAGGATTGACATAATTTTAGTGTTTATAGCTCCATTAAAATTGATCTTGATCCACCCAATAGGAGGCCGAGTCTACCTTACAATGGAACTATTAATAAGAGGGGGTAAATACCAAGAATTATTAGAAGAAAATTTGAAAGAAATAGCAAGTCTAGACTCTAGACCAGACATGGGGGTCTCAGGAGCAAGAACCAAGAGAGCATTTTTATGGTAGCAGTGAGAACCCAAATATGAATAGGAGGGTCCTTAGACATGTCAAAAAAAATATGTGTTGTTCCTTTCTAACTATATTTTCCAAATAAAATGATCTAGGCAGAAGGACCAAAGAGATTTAAGATATTGATTGATGAAAGAGTTGGACCATTGGTCACAGAGATCAAGGATAGATTTGGGTTGGGACCAAGCAAAACTAAAGGATAAGAAAATGAATTGTAAAATACTAGAGGAGAAGGAACACTCAAGCAATAAGTGAAGTATATACTCCCATGCAAACTTATAAAGGTAGCAATGATTTGGAACAATCATTCCTGTAGATAAGATATTATCAATGATCAAGACATTATTCTAGACAACCATATAGAAAAAGAAAGTGATCTTGGGAATAAGGTGTTTGAAACAAATAAGTTTTATAGGTATTTGAAATTTGGGCATATTGAGCTATCATTGATGTCAAAGGTGCATAATGGGCAAGGCAGAAATATTATTCAATAGTTGTAAAAGAAATATTATTCAATGGTGGTAAAGTAAATCTTATTGAGATGTCATTATTGTCAAAGGTTTGATGACAAAAGTATATTGATGTCAAAAGTGAGATTTATCTTCAAGGCAAATACCATCAAAGGATTAATGTCAAAAGTTCATAAGGCAGATATATTCCAAGAAGGATTTAATTAATTTAAATGTTTAAATTATTTAAATATTTAAATTATTTAAATTAAATATTTAAATAATTTAAATTTAAATATTTAAATTAAATATTTAAATAATTTAAATTTAAATATTTAAATATTTTAATTAAAAATATTATCAAAGGTTTATATACTCGAGCACTGATGTAGACCAAGGTAAAAGAAGACACTCCATAAATTAAATGAGCACCGACGTCATCCAAGCATTGAAGGAAAACATATATAAAACTAAGGTTGAACCTTAGGACAATGATCACTTGAGCACATCGATTCCTATTCGGGTGAGTGACAATGAATGGTAGAGACAACAAGTTAGTTGGGCACCAGAGGTGGAGGTAAGGTTGAAAGAAATCTGATTAGTGACACGTTTTTTGGTGCAACGTAGTTGGATACAGGTTGAGATCTAGTGCACAAGGTAGAAGATGTCTTGAAGTCAAATCACCTTGACAACATTTTGGGTAGAAATGTTGCATAGTATACTAGGTAGGAGTTTTAGTTGATGCAAGATAGTGTTGGGCTAAATCATATATCACCATTTTGAGCTCCAAATATGTGGTGTCACAATTGGATGTTGAGCGTCAGGGAGGGTGTTGTTGTGCATATTGTCAGGGTTCAAATTATTTTAGCATAAGAGGTACTTGTTTCTCATTGAGCACTATTTTTGGGAAATATAATGTTGATTTGATTAATTTTTGTAAGGTTAAAATTGGCTATATTGAAGAGTTATTTCTGAGTGTGCTTTAGAGTGTATTGTTGTGTATAGGAGTAATAAGGTTATGTTGTGAAAGAAATAGCACATGTAGAAATTACATTAGAGGGAGTCATAAGGTGTTTAGAGTCTGATATGTCTGTGTAACATTTGATTGAAATAAAAGTGACTTCTATGTGCTTTGGGTAATAGTTGAGAGTTGAAATAATTACTTTCAAGAAAGGAGAGAAAAGGGTGTATGTGAGTTCATTGTACTTTGTAATATTTGCACATATTGAGAAAAAGTTTAAGGGTTCTATAAGTTGCATTATTGTGAAGATAAAAAGAAAATAATAAAGTATTATTTTCAGCTTTGCTATGCACATATTTTGTGGAGGCTTTTCATGAAAAATGACTTAAGGAATATTTTTCTATCTAACCCTTGAAGTCACACAAGAAATATTAGTTGTTTGTGAGATAGATTTTTGAGGACATATCTTCATTAAAGCAAATAAGAGGTATGGGCATATCATTCCTTATTTAAGGTGTTTTTTTGAGTAAATATTTTTGGAACATAAGGTGGAGATAAAATGTTTGTTTGGTATGCATTGTTGAAAATATTTGAGTTAGGATTTGTGAAACAAATTTTATTGTTTGAATAAATTTGTAATCCTTGTGGTATTGGTTTGAATTTTTTGAATGTGGATGAGCAAGTCTTGTAAAGCAATTATGTATTGGATTGAGTTAAATTGGTCAGAACATATGATGGAATCATATTGCATATTATTTCCTATGTATTCTTGAACAATAATTCTTGATAGAATATGGTTGAAGTATTATAATCAAGCAAAGGTTATGAGTAGTTTTTGAGCATGTGTTATGAGCAATTATGAGCATGTATTAGAGAAAAATTGAGCAAATACAGTGAGCAGACTAGAGCAAACTTGTGAGTAGGATTGAGGGAAGACTTATGAGAAGGTTTGAGGTAGTCTTGTGAGCATGGTTTGATTAGACTTGTGAGTAGATATAAGATAGATCAGTACAAGCAATTATGAGTATAGTTGTGAGCAGAGTGGATCAGAGTTCTGAGCAGATTTAATCAGTTTTGAGCAGAGCAGAGGGGATAGAGTTATCATTTAAATAGATATCCACAAACTAGAGCAAATGGGATAGAGTTCTCTAGTGGAAATAGATCCACAAAATAGAGCAGTGGGGATAGAAGTATCTTGTGGATAAATATCCATGAATTTGAGCATAAGGGATTGGTGTCTTCTTTGGATAGAGATCCATAAACATTGTAATAGGGATTTGGTTCACAAAAGATTCATTGAGAAAATTTATTAGAAATATTTTCTCTATGGATGTAACCCAAATTGGGTGAACCACGTTAAATCATGTCTCTCATGTGTGTTATGGTGTGTGTATTATTTACTAATTTGATATTATGGATGTTATCATTTGGATTGAAAAGTAAAAGGTTTTATCTTATACTGTTCACCCTCCATCACAGTATAAGCTTATGTTCTTTAATTGGTATCAGAGCAGGTTCCTTCATGAAAAGCCTAACAGCTTGAAGGAAGATCCCATAAGAACATACATGATCAAAGAAAATGGAGAAGAAGCCATGATCAACATGAAATAGGAACTTATTGTTACTCTTAGAAACTTGGAAAGAATTAGAATAAAGAATTCATGTTTGAAGGCTCAAATTCAAGAGGATGAGGAAGCAAAGATGAAACTTCTATAAAATCTCACAGATCTCACAAACCACGTATATAAAGAATGGGTCATATGAAATTTGACAACATAGTGAAAATAAGAAAAAAATAGGTAGTTAGAGATTTATCCAAGATAAAAGGACCACAAAGCATAATTTGTGCACAATGTTAGCATGAAAAGAAAACAAGAATAAGTTTTAATTCAAAATAATTTACTTCATCTAAACCATTGAAACTAGTTCACACTGATTTATGTGGTCCTACAAGGACAAATAGTTTACAAGGTGAAATTTACTTCATGATATTTATAGATGATTTCTCCAGAATGATTTGGGTATATTTCTTAAAAGAAAAATCATAAGCCTTTGATAAATTCTAGGTATTCAAAGTGTTAGTAGAAAATAAAATAGGTAAAAGGATAAGGTATCTAAGATCAGATAGAGGAGGATATTTTACTTCAGGTGAATTCATAGAATTTTTTGAACAACATGGAATCAATGGAGAATATTTAGGTTTAAGAACTCCACAACAAAATGGAGTAGTTGAAAGGAAAAGTAAAATTTTTGAGAATATGGCCAAAGCTATGCTAAATGAGTCTAATATTTTAGATGGTTTTTGGAGAGAGGTAGTTCATACAACTATCTATATCATCAATAGATATCAGGTGAGAGTAAATCATCATAAAACTCCATATGAGCTTTGGAAGGGAATACCAACTACTGTGAAGTATTTTAGAATTTTTGGAAGCAAGTGCTACATTAGACAGGAAGAGAAAAATTTGGGTAAGTTTGACTCAAGGTGTGATGATGGTATCTTCCTTGGGTATTCCACTAAAATAAAATCCTATAAATGTTATAATAAGAGGACATATACAATTATGGAAAGTATAAATGTGATAGTTGATGAACATACAGGGTCAAAAGAACTAGCTCAATAAATTATATATCAATAAGAAGAAATTTACCAAGAATAAGTAAGTGAATAATCAGAAGAATATGGAGCACAAATAACATCACCTAAGACTCCATCCAGGTATGTCCAAAAGAATCATCCAAGAGATATGAATATTGGAAATCTAGATGAAAGACAAATGAGGAAGATAATAGGAACAAATGAACATGTAAATTTTTCCTTGTCTAAAATTGAGCCCAAGGATTTCAATGAGGCAAGAGAAGATAAATTTTGGATCAAGGAAATGGATGAGAAATTGGATCAAATAGAAAAAAGTGACACTTGGGAACTTGTCCCATGACCAAAGGACAAGAATATTGGCACTAAATGGGTTTACAAAAATAAGTTAAATGAATATGGTTAGGTAGTCAGAAACAAAACAATACTAGTATGCAAAGGCTATGCATAGGTTGAATGGATTGACATTGATGAAACATTTACCCCTATTACATGACTTGAGGCCATAAGGATATTTTTAGCTTTATAAATCTTCAAAAAATTCAAAGTATATCAAATGGATGTAAAAACATCTTTTCTCAATGGCTTCTTGGAATAAGAGGTCTACATTGAGCAACCTGAGGGGTTCAACCTAACTAATAATCCAGATTATGTATGCTAATTAATGAATGCTCTTTATGGACTAAAGAAAGATCCTAGAGCTTGGTATTCAAGGTTGGATAAGTATATTAAAAAACAAGGGTTCAAAAAAGGAATAGTTGACAACAATTTATACATCAAAAATGAAGGAAATAACTTATTAATTGTGGTGGTCTATGTGGATGATATCATTTTTGGAGGAAGTAATGATAAAATGTGTCAAATTTTTTTAAAGAGTATACAAAATGAATTTGAAATGTCAATTCTTTGTGAGTTGTCCTTCTTCCTTGGATTAAATATTGCAATTTATTTCACAATAAAAAAGGGTGTATTTATCTCATAATTTTTGTAAGGTTAAAATTTACTGGAATGAAGAGTTATTTCTGAGTGTGCTTTATAGTATTGCTATGTATAGGAGTAATAAGGTTGTGTTGTGAAAGAAATAGCACATGTGGAAATTACATTAGAGGGAGTCATAAGGTGTTTAGAGTCTGATATGTCTGTGTAACATTTGATTGAAATAAAAGTGACTTCTATGTGCTTTGGGTAATAGTTGAGAGTTGAAATAATTACTTTCAAGAAAGGAGAGAAAAGGGTGTATGTGAGAAAATTGTACTTTGTAATATTTGCACATATTGAAAAAATGTTTAAGGGTTCTATAAGTTTCATTATTATGAAGATAAAAATAAAATAATCAAGTATTATTTTCAGCTTTGCTATACACATCTTTTGTGGAGGCCTTTCATGAGAAGTGACTTAAGGAATATTTTGCTATCTAACCCTTGAAGTCACACAAGAAATATTAGTTGTTTGTGAGATAGGTTTTTGAGGACATATATTCATTAAATAAAATAATATGTGTGGGTATATCATTCCTTGTTTAAGGTGTTTTGTTGAGTCAATATTTCTGGAACATAAGGTGGAGATAAAAGGGTTGTTTGTTATGCATTGTTGAAAATATTTGAGTTAGGATTTGTGAAACAAATTTCATTGTTTGAATAAATTTGTAATCCTTGTGGAATTGGTTTGAATATTTTGAATGTGGATGAGCAAGTCTTGTAAAGCAATTATGTATTGGGTTGAGTTAAATTGGAAATAACATATGATGGAATCGTATTGTATATTATTTCCTATGTTTTCTTGAACAATAATTCTTAATAGAATATGGTTGAATTAGTATAATAAAGTAAACATTATGAGTAGTTTTTGAGCATGTGTTATGAGCAATTATGAGCATGTATGAGAGAAAAATTGAGCAAAGATAGTGATCAGACTAGATAAAACTTGTGAGTAGGTTTGAGGGAAGACTTATGCGTAGGTTTGAGGTAGTCTTGTGATCATGGTTGGATTATACTTGTGAGTAGATATAAGATAGATCAATACAAGCAATTATGAGCATAGTTGTGAGTAGAGTGGATTAGAGTTATGAGCAGATTTAATTAAAGATAAGTAGAGCAGAGGGGATAGAGTTCTCCTTTGGAGAGATATCCAAAAACTAGAGCAGAGGGGATATAGTTCTCCTATGGAAAGAGATCCACAAAATAGAGCAGTGGGGATAGAGGTATCTAGTGGATAAATATCCATGAACTTGAGCATAGGGGATTGGTGTCTCCTTTGGATAAAGATCCATAAAAATTGTAATAGGGATTTGGTTCCCAAAATATTCATTAAGAAAATTTATAAGGAATATTTTCTCTATGGATGTAACCCACATTGGGTGAACCACGTTAAATCATGTCTCTCATGTGTGTGATGATGTGTGCATTATTTACTGCTTTGATATTATTGATGTTATCATTTGTATTGAAAAGTAAATTTTTTATCTTATACTATTCACCCCCCATCACAGTATAAGCTTATATTCTTCAATTGGTATCAAAGCAGGTTCTTTCATGAAAATCCTAACAACTTGAATGAAGATCCCATAAGAACATACATGACAAAAGAAAATGGAGAAGAAGCCATGATCAACATAAAAGAGGAACTTATTGTTGCTCTTAGAAACTTGGAAAGAATTAGAATAAATAATTCATGTTTGAAGGCTCAAATTAAAGAGGATGAGGAAGCAAAGATGAAACTTCTACAAAATATCATAGATCTAAAGGTAAAATTTGAAGAGGTATGGAGAATTGAAATAGATATGGCAAAATAGTTAAAGACAAAAGAGTTAGAATATGAAGGGTTGGAATCTTAAATTGTCTCTCTAAGAAAGGAAGTTGAAAAGTCTAAAGACAAGTTATAGTAAGATATAAATTTAGGCAAATAGAAAGAGGAGTCAAGCTCCAAAGGAACAAAGATATCAAATAAATAAGATCTTGTGACCTACGCTAATGTATTGAAAGGTAAAATAATCAAGAAGGAAGAAAGCAGAGAAGCTTCACGAAAAAAAAATGAATTATAGAAATGACAAATAAAGAAGCATGTGACCATATTATTCAAGGAAATCTAATGAGTTACAAACTTTCTTCCATGGTTATTATTTTTCATGTAACAAATATGGTCATAGAGTTGTACATTGCATGGTCCATGTGAAAAATAATGTTGATATAAATTTCAATTCATTTGCACCTCTCATGGATAACAATATCATTTGTTACAAATGCAGTAACTTTAGGCACAAGGCCAAATGGTGTAAAATAGTATTTCTTGAATCAAGCAAAAAGAAGGAGGATTAGAAGGATCAAAAGAATACAATATCAAAATTTTGGAAAGAGACAAAAGAGTAAGAAAAGGAGAAATAAATGTTGGTACAAATAACTCTTCATGTACAAGATAAAAGAAATCAGTGGTTTCTTGATAGTGTTTGTTCGAGTCATATGACAAGTGACAAAAGTAAATTTCTTGCACTTAAATAAATCAATGGAGGATCAATAAAATTTAGTGACAATGGATCAACAAAAATTGTTGGGAAAGGGACTTTGAGTTTAGATAATTAAAATTCAAAGACAAAATGTATTGTATGTTAATGGATTGAAGCACAATTTACGAAGTGTAAGTCAACTTTACGATCAGAGGCACACTGTCACCTTTCATCCAAATAGATGTGAATCATAAAATCCAAGATAGGAAAATTTATTGTAGATGCTAGTAGAACTACAAAAAATCTCTACATACTTAGTGAAATTAAGGGAGAAAAAAATTTCTTATCACAAGACGATGAGAGTTGGTTATAGCATAGAAGAATGGGTCATATGAAATTTGACAACATAGTGAAAATAAGCAAAAAATAGGTAGTTAGATATTTATCCAATATAAAAAGACCACAAAGCATAATTTGTGCACAATGTTAGCATGGAAAGCATACAAGAACAAGTTTTAATTCAAAAGAATTTACTTCTTATGAACCATTGAAACTAGTTCACATTGATTTATGTGGTCCTACAAGGACAAATAGTTTACAAGGTGAAAGTTACTTCATGCTATTTATAGATGATTTCTCCAGAATGATTTGGGTAGCTTTCTAAAAAAGAAAAATCAGAAGCCTTTGAGAAATTCTAGGTATTCAAAGTGTTAGTAGAAAATGAAATAGATAAAAGGATAAAGTGTCTACGATCAGATAGATGAAGAAAATTTACTTCAGGTGAATTCATAGAATTTTGTGAACAACATGGAATCAAAAGAGAATATTTATTAGTAAGAACTCCACAACAAAATGGAGTAGTTGAAAGGAAAAATAATTTTTTGAGAATATGGCCAGAGCTATGCTAAATGAGTCTAATATTTTAGATGGTTTTTGGAGAGAGGTAGTTCATACAACTGTCTATATCATCAATAGAGTTCAGGTGAGAGTAAATCATCATAAAACTCCATATGAGCTTTGGAAGAGAAGACCAGCTACTGTGAAGTATTTCAAAATTTTCAGAAGAAAGTGCTACATAATACGGGAAGAGAAAATTTTTGGTGAGTTTGACTCAAGGTGTGATGAGGGTATCTTCCTTGGGTATTCCACTAAGAGAAAATCCTATAAATGTTATAATAAGAGGACACATACAATTATGGAAAGTATAAATGTGATAGTTGATGAACATATAGGGTCAAAATAACTGGCTCAATAACTTATATATCAATAAGAAGAAAGTTACCAAGAAAAAGTAAGTGAAGAATTAGAAGAATATGAAGCACAAAGAACATCACCTAAGACTCCATACAGGTATGTGCAAAATAATCATCCAAGATATATGATTATTGGAAATTCGGATGAAAGACAAACAAGGAGGAAGATAATAGGAACAAGCGAATATGTAAATTTTTCCTTGTCTAAAATTGAGCCCAAGGATTTCAATGAGGCAAAAGAAGATAAATTTTGGATCAAGGAAATGGATGAGGAATTTAATCAAATAGAAAAAAGAGAGACTTGGGAACTTGTCCCATGACCAAAGGACAAGAATATTTGCACTAAATGGGTTTACAAAAATAAGTTAAATGAAGATGGTTAGGTAGTCAGAAATAAAACAAGATTGGTATGCAAAGGCTATGCACAGGTTGAAGGGATTGACATTGATGAAACATTTGCCTCTGTTACATGACTTGAGGACATAAGAATATTTTTAGCTTTATCAAGATTCAAAAACTTCAAAGTATATCAAATGGATGTAAAATCAGCTTTTCTCAATGGCTTCTTGGAAGAAGAGGTCTACATTGAGCAACCTGAGGGGTTCAACCTAAATGATAATCCAAATTATGTATGCAGATTAAATAAGACTCTTTATGGACTAAAGCAAGCTCCTAGAGCTTGGTATTCAAGGTTGGATAATTATATTCAAGAACAAGGGTTCAAAAAAGGAATAGTTGACAACAATTTATACATCAAAAATGAAGGAAATGACTTATTAATTGTGGTGGTCTATGTGGATGATATCATTTTTGGAGGAAGTAATGATAAAATGTGTCAAAAATTTGTAAATAGTATGCAAAATGAATTTGAAATTTTAATGCTTGTGAGTTTTCCTTCTTCCTTAGACTAAATATTTCACAATAAAAAAAGGGTGTATTTCTCTCACAAACCAAGTATATAAAAGAGATGCTGAAAATTTCAAATTGGAGGATTGCAAACCAGTGAGTACCCCCATGGTTACAGGATGCAATTTGAGTAAATATGATGAATATCCTAAGGCAAATTAGATATTGTATAGATCTATGATTTATAGCTTACTATATGTCACAACTACAAGACTAGATATAATGCAGGCAGTGGGGCTAGTGGCAATATTTCAAGCAATGCCAAAGGAAACTCATGTACTGAGAGTAAAGAGAATTATCAGATATTTAAAAGGAACTATGGATTTTGGACTTTGGTTGTTAGGATCCCATCCTAACCCTTAATGTAATAACTTCCATGATGTAATAATTCCTAAATAACGTGGGTAGTACCCATGATTAATATTTTGTAATGTTCTAAGTTTTAGCTTATATAGTGCCTATGACAAATGGCACCCTTTTTATGTAACACATGGTAGATAGGTTATGTAAGGTGGCCTTGTGCATGTAATTCGAGTGGCATTGTGCATGTAATTCGAGTGGCACTATGCATGTAATTTGGGTGGCATTATGCATGTAATCCAGGTGGCATTTTGCATGTAAGCCAACCATGGAAGGGAACTCTTTAAATACCCGAGAAGGCACCAATGTATTCATATTTTTGCAAATTAATGAAGTGTTGAAGGAGGTTGCCCCCTCGAAGAGGCCTGCGATTCTATCTTATTGTGAGATTGTTCCTTTATGCAAATTTTTGTTATAATGTGTATTTTGTTCTGAATATTAATATGATGTTTATGTGAGTTTATTTCCAAGCAATTGTGTGAGAGTGTGTTTATTTGAGTTTATTTTATAGTAGGATCCTAACAAGTGGTATCAGAGCACTTTCCAGGGCCAAGTTCTGCTACAATAATAATGATTCTTGCCTGTTAGGTATAATCCTCTATTATTTTCATGTAATTTTTTTTTACTATTATAAAAAAAAAGACAAATACAATAAAAAAAATAGTCTTTTTAGTTGAGTAGGTAGAAACCCTATGCTAGGGTTTTAAAATATCATGAAGGATCTATCATTATTGGCTAAGCTAGATAGCCCATACAACGTCTAGTGAAGTGAGGGGCGATCAGGCTCCAATACCTAGGCCTCAGATAGAACTCGCGCATGGACTTGAGCTCCCACGCATCTTCGGGTGTATCGGGAGACCATTCTAGGGTTAACAAAATTTTATCTAGTAGGAAGCTTATCGACCTTGTATCATCCATAGTCCATGGGACACAACATCCTAGATGATTACCCTCTCGTACTGTCAGAGAGGCAGATAGTGTGCTCAAGGGTATGTGTGGAATCCTCCTTGGGTAGTGGCCTAAAATATTGGTCCGAGCACTATTGTTCATCACTGCGGTATAACAGAGGGCCTATGGGTGTTACATACTCCTTTACTTAGCATACCCTGGTTCTGTTAAAACTTCAACCTGCAACAAAATCACAAACCAAAACTCCCTGTTTGTAAACCTGCATTCCAAATTCCCAAAAGTGAGCATATGAGAAAGGAATCCTCTACCAAAAAAATAGCATACATTGCATGAATTCGGGATAGAATATGAGGGTGATAGTTAAGTTGATAGTCTAGAGAATAATAGTCAAATTTATAGTGGCAGTAATAGTCAGGTCAAAAATTATAGTTTTAGTGTCAGAACAGAATTGTCATAATAGTAACCTACACAATATAGAGAATCTTCAGACTAGTGAGGTAAGTAGTGTCAGAGAGACTGTTCGGGCTGAGCAAAACATTGAGCGAGTGACCAGAGACCAATTATAGATAGTGCTCCAGTACCCAACTTTTGCACTGTAGCTCAAAATCAAAAACTGTAAACACCGTTAGACTCGACAAAATAGGAGATAAAAAAAGTCTGGGGTGCCCAAAAGTAGTGTTGTGGGATATAGCTCATTGTGACCACCTCTTCGATCTGATCATTTTGATATATAGCACCCAAGCACTTTTTGGACACTTACTAAAAATAGTAAGTCCTGAAACCCAATTCTAATTTTAGTAATTGGTCACAAAAGGTTCCAAAATGGCCCAGGGTACCCGTGGACATCAAAAAGAGCTAGAACAGATGGACTCCTTAACAAAAGCCATTGAGAATTTGAACTTGGCAATTTTCTCCATAAGGGAAGAGGTCCAAGGTCTTCGTCTAGATCATGAGGCCACTAGCGCTCGCTTAGAAGAAACACTGATAGATGTGGGTAGCAAGTTACATAAGGGACCACTCAAAATAGAACACCAGGCTGAAAACTCTACAAGGAATGACCATGACCCATCCTTTAAAATGCCAAAATTGGACTTCCCTCGATTTAATGGGAAGGATGTTGATGGGTGGTTATGTAGGGTTGATCAATTCTTTAGACTTCATAATGTTCCCATATATCATCGAGTTCAGATGGCTTCCTTCAATTTGGAATCTGAGGCTCTACACTGGTTCCAGTGGTTACGTAATTCCAACCCAAATCTCTCTTGGGAGGACTTTGAGTCCCAACTACTGACCCGATTTGGGCCTAGTGAGTATGAGGACTTCACAGGGGCCTTGACCAAACTACAACAAACATCCTCAGTCCATGACTACCAAACTCAATTTGAAAAATTGGCCAATAAGACAAGAGGATTGACGAAAGGGTTCTTCATGAGTTGTTTTATCAGTGGGTTAAAAGGGGATCTCCAAGCTGAAGTAAAGATGTTGAAACCACATTCCATGATGGAAGCTATCAGTTTGGCCCATCTGGCCGAATCTAAACTCTCAAACCAAAGGCGCCCCTCATGGTTTCCTCAAAATCGACCTTCATTTCCTTTTTGAACCCAAAATTTAGTGGATAGTAAACCTACTACACCCAAGCGATTGACTACAGAGGATATGGATGCACGTCGTGCCCAAGGATTATGTTATAATTGTGATGAAAAGTTTTTTAAAGGACATAAGTGTGCAAACAAAATACTATTCTTGATAGATGTTGAGGAACCTGCTAACACTGACCAGAGTGATGAGGATGAGGACCCCCCTGAAACACCTTCTCCATAGGAAGAAGATACATAGGGGTCTGAGGTAGAGATTTTAGTCCATGCTCTTGCAGGCATTACCACTCCACAAACCATGAAAGTTGTGGGATTTTTCAAGGGCCAACGTCTTACCATCCTTATTGATTCAGGCAGCACACACAACTTCATTGATCCTCGAGTTGCTAAGCGGGAAAATTGCTATATCCACACTTGTAATTCATTCGAGGTCATGGTAGCCAATGGGGGAACATTACCTTGTAAAGGAAAATGCCACAATGTCAAGATCAGGATAGGGGACTATGAACTCAAGCAGGACATGTTTGCCCTCTAGTTGGGAGGATGTGATATGGTTTTGGGATCTCAATGGTTGAGTACGTTGGGCACTATCAGTTGGAACTTTGCAGAACTCTGGATGCAATTCTCCCAAAATGGACAAACACACTTACTCAAGGGCTCCCCTATAGGAACACCTCACCTCATTAGTTCCAATCGTATGGAGAAAGTGCTAAAGAAATCAAAATGTGGGGTCATTGCACAACTCTTCTCCATCCAACCAACCACTTCACTAATGGCTGAAATTCCATCAGACCTACAACTAGTTCTACACAAACATGATGTTGTCTTTGCAGAACCAACTACACTACCACCACGTCGCTCTCATGACCATGCTATCCCATTGCTCTCGGGTAGTGCACCACCAAATATCAGGCCATATAGGTACCCTCATGCCATGAAATCAAAACTAGAAAAATTGGTACAGGAATTACTCAAGGCTGGTGTCATCCGGCCTAGTACTAGCCCCTACTCCTCGCCTGTCCTACTTGTTCCCAAGAAATATGGCTCATGGCGCCTATGTATTGACTACCGAGAACTCAACAAGACTATGGTCAAGGATAAATTTCCTATTCCAGTGGTTGATGAATTACTCGATGAACTACACGGGACCATGTATTTCACCAAGCTTGATCTCCGCTCTGGGTACCATCAGATCCGGCTCAAGGATGAGGACATCCCCAAAACTACCTTTCGCACTCATGAAGGTCATTATGAATTCTTGGTAATGCCATTTGGTCTCACAAATGCTCCTTCTACATTCCAAATTCTTATGAACAACATCTTTCGGCCCTTTCTACGGAAGTTCATCCTTGTGTTCTTCGATGACATCTTGATTTACAACCGCACATGGGAAGAGCACCTCAATCATGTGGATCAAACTTTATAGTTGTTGGTCACCCATCACCTTTTTGCCAAAAGGTCCAAGTGTTCCTTTGGTCTGATTGAAGTAGAGTATCTGGGACACATTGTCTCACAGGATGGCATCAAGGTTGACCCTAAGAAGATTCAAGCAGTTCAAGAGTGGCCGAAACCTCGCACCCTCAAGGGACTTCAAGGATTTTTAGGGCTTACAGGCTATTATCACAAATTTATCTACAATTATGGGAAGATAGCTGCCCCCCTCACCTCCATGTTGAAAAAATATTCCTTCACTTGGACAGGGCCTACTGACCAAGCCTTCATTGAACTCAAGCATGCTATGACCACCACTCCCATCTTAGCCATGCCAGATTTCTCTAAACCATTTGTCATTGAAAGTGATGCTTCTGGTCATGGTATTGGGGCAGTATTGATGCAAGAAGGATGACCTATGGCTTTTACTAGCAAGGCACTCTCTGATCGTAATCTGGGGAAATCCACATATGCTAAGGAAATGTTAGCCATATTGCATGCAGTCACACATTGGCGACCTTACCTCATTGGGCATCACTTCTCCATCAAAACCGACCATCAAAGTCTCAAATATTTTTTGGAACAAAGAGTTGCCATGCCTGACCAACAAAAGTGGGTGTCTAAACTCATGGGCTATGATTATGATATCACCTACAAAAAGGGAAAGGAGAATATTGTGGCTGATGCTCTTTCTCACCAAATGGAGACCGTAAGTATGTTGTGTGCCATCTCAGCACCACTTCCCCAATGGATTGATTCCTTGCATCAAGAAGCACGTCAGGATGCAGATTTGCAAGCTTTGATAGCCTCACTAATGGATGATCCAGATTCTGCACCAGGGTATAATTGGAATGGCCATGATCTATGCTACCATCAATGCCTGGTTCTACCTCATAAGTCCCCACTTCGAGAGCTCCTCATGAAGGAATTGCATGCCACTCCCTCTGCAGGCCATTCAGGGTTCCTTAAAACATATGAGCGACTCAAGCGCACCTTCTTTTGGAAAGGTATGAAATGTGACATCCACTCTTTTGTTGCTGCCTGTGACACATGTCAAAGGATGAAAGGTGAAACAATGCGCTCTCCGGGCACTCTTCAGCCATTGCCTATCCCGGATCAGGTTTGGACTGACATTTCCATGGACTTTATAGAAGGGCTCCCTAAATCTGGAGGCAAGTCAGTTATTTTCATGGTAGTGGACCGCCTTTCAAAGTATGCTCACTTTTGTGCCCTTGCCCATCCTTATACAACATCCATTGTTGCACAAATTTTTCTTGACTCCATATTTCGCCTTCATGGCATGCCCACCTCCATTGTATCTGATCGTGATCCCACCTTCACTAGTCATTTTTGGCAAGAGTTGTTTAAGTTGCAGGGGACTCAACTCAAAATGAGTTCAGCCTACCATCCACAAATGGATGGTCAAACAAAAGTTGTTAATAAATGCTTGGAAACCTACCTTCGTTGCTTTGTCTCAGATCATCCCACTCAATGGGCCAAATGGCTATCCTTGGCCGAATGGTGGTACAACACTTCCTATCATACCGCAACCAAACTCACACCATTTGAAGCAGTCTACGGGTGCCTTCCACCTATGCCTTCCTCTTACATTCTTGGCAGCTCCAAGGTCCAGGCCATCGACAACACTCTGAGTCAACACACCGAGGTCCTTCACCAACTTAAGCAGAATTTGAACATGGCCCAGAATCGGATGCACCAACAAGCTGATCAACATCATTCTGAGCGTAGTTTTGATGTAGGTGATATGGTCTTCCTTCGCTTGCAGCCGTACAAACAATCATCCCTACAACTTCGTAGGTGCCAGAAGCTTGCTGCAAAATTCTATGGTCCTTACCAGGTTCTACAAAGGATTGGCCCCACAACTTACAAATTGGTGCTCCCACCTACTTCCAAGCTTCATCCTATTTTTCATGTTTTTGCTCTCAAGAAAGTTGTGGGCACATAGGTACAGGTTCAATCCACACTTCCTGAATTGGATGAAGAAGGCTCCATATTACTTGAACCTGAGTAGTTGTTGGATCATCGGACTCGCACTCTTCGCAACCGTACAATTATAGAGATCCTGGTTCAGTGGCATGGGCTTCAACCTGAAGATGCTACATGGGAATCTCTCCACCAACTCCAGCAATAGTTTCCTCATTTCAGCTTTGAGGACAAAGCTTCTTCAAGGGGAAGGACATGTTAGGATCCCATCCTAACCCTTAATGTAATAACTTCCATGATGTAATAATTCCTAAATAACGTGGGTAGTACCCATGATTAATATTTTGTAATGTTCTAAGTTTTAGCTTATATAGTGCCTATGACAAATGGCACCCTTTTTATGTAACACATGGTAGATAGGTTATGTAAGGTGGCCTTGTGCATGTAATTCGAGTGGCATTGTGCATGTAATTCGAGTGGCACTATGCATGTAATTCGGGTGGCATTATGCATGTAATCCAGGTGGCATTTTGCATGTAAGCCAACCATGGAAGGGAACTCTTTAAATACCCGAGAAGGCACCAATGTATTCATATTTTTGCAAATTAATGAAGTGTTGAAGGAGGTTGCCCCCTCGAAGAGGCCTGCGATTCTATCTTATTGTGAGATTGTTCCTTTATGCAAATTTTTGTTATAATGTGTATTTTGTTCTGAATATTAATATGATGTTTATGTGAGTTTATTTCCAAGCAATTGTGTGAGAGTGTGTTTATTTGAGTTTATTTTATAGTAGGATCCTAACACTGGTATCCCAAAAGTGATAGTTTCACTCTCACATCATATACATATTTATATTGGGTAGGCAGTATTGATGACTAAAAAATCACAAGTGGAGGAGCATTCTTTCTTGGATATTGTTTAGTCTCTTGGTTGAGCAAGAAACAAGCTTCAATATCTTTATCCACAGTAGAGGCAAAGTACATTATAGTAGTTGCTTGTTGTATGGATGAAGAAAATTTTAAAGGACTTTAATATAGAGCATGATCATCCCATCTCCATACTATGTGATAATACAAGTGCCATAAACATTTCAAAGAAACCAGTGATGCACTCAAGAACCAAGCACATTCTGATCAAATATCATTTTCTGAGAGAACAGGTGATGGATAAACAAGTCAAGTTGGAATACGTTACTATAAAGGAACAACTTGCAGACATATTTACCAAGCCATTTACAAAGGAAACTTTTGAGTATCTTAGAAGGAAATTGGGAGTAGTCTTACTCCCACCCCAAAATTAATCACCTCAAGAAGAGGAGGTGGGGGGGGATATGAGCTAAGAGTATTATCCTTATCACTAAATGAGTTCCTTTGCCATTGATGTCAAAGGGGGAGATATTTGATAAAGGGGGATAGTATTTAGTCAGGGGGAGCAACTTCTCAGGGGGAGGAAATTTGAAGATTCAATGGTTACAAAATAAAAGTTGCCATCAATGACAAAGGGAATATTATTGTAAATTTGAGCATATTGAGTTGTCATTGATGTCAAAGGTGCATAATGGGCAAGGCAGAAATATTATTCAATAGTGGTAAAATAAATATTATTCAATGGTGGTAAAGCAAAGCTTATTGAGATGTCATTATTGTCAAAGGTTTGATGACAAAAGTATATTGATGTCAAAAGTGAGATTTATCTTCAAGGCAAATACCATCAAAGGATTAATGTCAAAGGGTTGATGTCAAAAGTTCATAAGGTAGATATATTCCAAGAAGGATTTAATTAATTTAAATGTTTAAATTATTTAAATTAAATATTTAAATAATTTAAATTTAAATATTTAAATATTTTAATTAAGAAAATTATCAAAGGTTTATATACTCGAGTGCCAACGTAGACCAAGGTAAAAGAAGACACTCCATAAATTAAATAAGCATCGATGACATATAAGCATTAAAGGAAACATATATAAACCTAAGTTTAAACCTTAGGACAATGATTACTTGAGCACGTCAATTCCTATTTGAGTGAGTGACAACGAACAGTAGAGATAAAGAGTTAGTTAGGCACCGGAGGTGGAGGCAATGTTGAAAGAAATCCTATTAGTGACACGCTAGCTGGTGCAGTGCAATTGGCTTATGGTTGAGAGCTAGAGCACATAACATAAGATGTCTTGGAGTCAAATCTCCTTGATAGTATTTTGGGAAAAAAGGTTGCACGGTTTCCTAGGTAGGAGTTTTTCATTGATGCAAGGTAGTGTTGGGCTAAATTATAGATCACCATTTTGAGCTCCAAAGTAATGATGTCACAATTAGACGTTGAGAACCATGGAGGGTGTTTTTGTGTGCATTGCTAGGGTTCAAACTGTTACAACATAAGAGGTACTTGTTTCTCATTGAGCACCAATGTTTTTGGGAAAGATAATGTTGATTTGATTAATTTTTGTAAGGTTAAAATTGGCTGGATTGAAGAGTTATTTTTGAGTGTGCTTTAGAGTGTATTGTTGTGTATAGGAGTAATAAGGTTGTGTTGTGAAAGAAATAGCACATGTGGAAATTACATTAGAGGGAGTCATAAGGTGTTTAGAGTTTGATATGTCTATGTAACATTTGATTGAAATAAAAGTGACTTCTATGTGCTTTGGGTAATAGTTGAGAGTTGAAATAATTACTTTCAAGAAAGGAGAGAAAAGGGTGTATGTGAGTTCATTGTACTTTGTAATATTTACACATCTTGAGAAAAAATTTAAGGGTTCTATAAGTTGCATTATTGTGAAGATAAAAAGAAAATAATAAAGTATTATTTTCAGCTTTGCTATGCACATCTTTTGTGGAGGCTTTTCATGAAAAATGACTTAAGGAATGTTTTGCTATCTAACCCTTGAAGTGGCACAAGAAATATTAGTTGTTTGTGAGACAGGTTTTTGAGGACATATCTTCATCAGAGAAAATAAGAGGTATGGGCATATCATTCCTTTTTTAAGGTGTTTTTTTGAGTAAATGTTTCTATAACATAATGTGGAGATAAAAGAGTTGTTTGGTATGCATTGTTGAAAATATTTGACTTAGGGTTTGTGAAATAAATTTCACTATTTGAATGAATTTGTAATCCTTGTGGCATTGGTTTGAATTTTTTCAATGTGGATGAGAAAGTCTTGTAAAGTAATTGTGTACTGGGTTGAGTTAAATTGGAAAGAAAATATGATGGAATCATATTGTATATTATTTCCTATGTGTTCTTGAACAATAATTATTGATAGAATATGGTTGAAGTATTATAATCAAGCAAATATTATGAGTAGTTTTTGAGCATGTGTTATGAGTAGTTATGAGCTTGGATTAGAGCAGAATTGAGCAAAGACAGTGAGAAGACTAGAGTAGACTTGTGAGTAGGTTTGAGGGAATATTTGTGAGTAGGTTTGAGGTAGTCTTATGAGCAGGATTGGATCAGACTTGTGAGTAAGTATAAGATAGATCAATACAGTCAGTTGTGATCATATTTGTGAGAATAGTGAATCAGAGTTGTGAGCATATTTGATCAGAAATGTGTAGATCAAATGGGATAGAGTTCTCCTATGGAGAGTGATCCACAAACCAGAGTAGAGAGGATTGATTTATCTTGTGGAAATAGATCCAAAAACTAGAGTAGTGGGGATAAAGGTCTTTTGTGGATAAATATCCATGAACTTGAGCATAGGGGATTGGTGTCTCATTTGGATAAAGGTCCATAAATATTGTAATAAGGATTTGGTTCCCAAAATATTCATTGAGAAAATTTATAAGGAATATTTTCTCCATGGATGTAACCCACATTGGGTGAACCATGTTAAATCATTTCTCTCATGTGTGTGATGATGTGTGCATTATTTACTACTTTGATATTATTGATGTTATAATTTGGATTGAAAAGTAAAAAAAATTATCTTATACTCTCACCCCCCATATCAATATAAGCTTATGTTCTTCAATAAGGAACCAATTGGCATGAGGATTATCTTAGATATAGCACACATATTCGATGGTGAGTATACCGTTATCATAGACTTTCCAAATAAGGAATTCATGGGATTGATCATTCATGATGACACAAGTTTGAAGAAGGTTGGTCATTAATGTTCATCACTTAAGTCGTTGGCTGGAATGTGCTTCCAAGAGAGAGTTTTGGAAGTAGTGATGAAATTGCATGCTCTATCACCAAAGATATTATTTGTGAGATGTTCCAAGGCAATCAAGTTGGGATCATCCATCAGTGGTTGGTTCGTCAACCAGGGATAATTCCAAAAGTGAATGTGCCTTCCACTATCGAGTTGCCATATGAGCCCTTTCTTGATAATGGATTTGGTTTTAATGATGATGTGCTAGAACACAGATCCACTTGGGAGGGGCCTTCATAATAGAGTATTCACTATAATATTTAATTTTAATAATAATAATTGGTTCTTCTTTTTATTTATCCTATATATACTCATAAGTGTTTTTTGAAAGGAGGTGGCATATGGCTCCATGTCAATGTATTTTTGTTTTCCAACATTTTAAATATGATTTAAATTTCATAGGTAAATAAATATTTAGCATATATTCCTTTCTAGTTATAATTAATAAAATTTCAACCATCATCCTTGAACAATAAAATTTGTTTTGACCCACAAAAACTATATTTAATTCCTCAAATAACCCATCCTTGTCTATATTTCATCCACATGTATTTATATAATTATATAAATTATGAATTAACTTGTCATGTTTTAAAATCTTGTTTCTGGTACATAAGGAGGAACTTATCTCTTGGAAAGTGAAACTTATATTCTTTAATATATAAAATAGTATTGACAACTATAGACTCCTATTTTATTCAAGCATGCTTAATTTTTTTTTGATTCCTATCTAATTCTATAATTTCTACACCAATAGTAAGCTTTGTTGATTGAATGTGCAACATCAACAATATTGTAGTAGATAACTTGGATTGAACTTAGTGTAGTATCATTTGTAGAGTATTAAATATATATTTTTTCACTTAATTGCATCCACCAAGTGACTAATTTTTTCATGAAGACTAAATAATACCCAAAACCACTCACATTCTTCATTATTTATCTATTAATGAAATCATGTTATAAGAAATCAATGTAATTCAAAGTCTTAGGTAAATTTTATGGCTTCATGTAAATGATAATTGTGGATGAATAATGAACTGCATATAGAAAAAAAAATGCTTATGATACCATGCTTTAATAAAAAGATAAAAAAATTATTTTCAACTATATTTGATGGATATAGCTTTTATACTTTTAGAGTTGCATTTTATTATTTGAAAAATTTATTTTATATTATTTAAATTAGGAATACTATGGTCCCTATAGATATTAATACAAAACATTTTATGTCCACTCCACTCTTACATTGTTCAAAGTGTAGGCTTGTGCTTTATATAAAATACATAAGCATCATATGTTGAATACTGATTTACTTAATGTATTTTATTGACTTTGCTATAATTCCCTTAAAAAATGATGGAACAAGTTTAAGTTCTTTTAACAATTTCTATTTAGTGAATTGTCTTTACATATAAACGTTTAAATTCAACCAATACTTTGAGTTGTATACTAATGTGCCATTAAATATAAATGATTATATTTAACCTTTTTTTGCATTACATATTAAATTTCAAAATGTCCCTTAAATTTTGAAGCATGACTCTAAGTGATAGAACTATAGCCTAGATTGGGATTTAAAATTGGTGATTTCAATGTTAATGGAGTACTAGACCTATCAAGGAGATACATGGATTTTTTGATGATATTAATAATGGCTGAAAATAATAAATTTGAATTTTAGGTTATTACCTAATCATCATTGTAAAGGACTTAGATTTTTTCCATCTACCCTTGTTTTAAGTTATACAAATAATATAGTAACATATATTGATTTCCATTATGGATTCTTCATGTGGGAACAATTATTGTCCTAGATGATGCATAATGTATAAGTTCTTAAGGATATTTTAAGTACATTAAATGCTTGACATATTTTGAATTTTCATTTTTGCATGGAGAATCTTAAACTATATACTCGAATGTCAATTAATTTTATTTTTTTACATGAACTGAGTTTCAATTATTATTACTTAAGTATTAATATTTTATTCTACTAATGTTGGATTCCACCATTATTTAATAAGAAATTTGGTGATTGTATTTGTCCTTCATTGCTAGGAAAATATTACATCATGTATATAGTTAGTTACTATTGGATGTGATGTAGTACAAAATATGTACACCCCTTTTATAACGCAATATGCACCCTTCCAATCATACAATTGTATGATTCCTCTTCCAATTGTACAACTATAAGACTCCTTAAAACATCAAATATTCTAATCATACAATTGTATGATTCCTTGTATGATTTCCTTATGTCGTATGATTGTAAAAATTTTCCAACATTCAACACATGAACCAAATCATTATACGATTATATGATCTTTATTCCACCATACAATAGCTAAAATTTCTCCAAAAACCTTTACAATCAAACAATTAAGTAATTTACCATCATACAATTGGATAATCATTTTCAACTCTAATATGGCAATTGGTTATTATATGCTAAATAAAATTCTTCAATGGTTTTTTATTTGGCATATCCATCTCTTTTATTTGTATGATCTCTTCATCATATGACCACTTACACTGCATGATAATTCAATATTCAGCTAGGAACAACCAAATACTTACATACAAAAGGTAATATTATTATTTCCTTCTAAAAAGGGTTGCTTCTATTTTTTCAATTGCTCCCTTCATATATGGGATTCTACATAGCACATTTATGAGTCTTAAATCTTCATCACTTCTCTAGCATTGTCCAATACTTGTAACCTTTCTCAACCACAAATATTAAGTTTTTTATTCATTCTTCAAATATTTAACATGTTGGAAATTTGAGCAAGTTTTGTTGTCATTGATGTCAAGAGGTTTGATGTCCAGTTTTGTTGTCATTAAGGTCAAAAGGTTGATTTCTCCAAAAGGCAAGGAAGTTGTTAAAAGGAAAAGGGTATAATATTTATTTTAAATATTATATGCCTAAAGAGGCTAAAAAGGTTGAAGACCCAAGAAAAGAGAAGCAAGTTTGAAAAGAAATAATAATATTATAATATTTAATATTATAATATTTGGGCAAAAGGAAGAGGTGAAAAATAACAAGGTCCAAGGAATCATTAAAAAATATATATCCCCAACAAGGCCCATTGAGCAAGTTATAAAGGTTAGCAAAGGTTTTAATTTATTTAAATTAAAATATTTTAACCTAAGGTTAAAATTTTAATTTAAATAATTAATGGCACCAAAGTTTAAAATTTTAATTCGAATTTAAAATTCGAAAGCAAAGAGGGCCGATGTGTTTTAATGCAAAGGAAAGAGTATTAATAGGAAATGATTTTCATTTCCAAAGGTCTATGCTATTTGAATGCCTATGTGATAATTGAATTCGTGCACTCCATTTTCGAAAGGAAGAAGATATTTCGTGAGGTTTTTAAATAAAGGAAGGTAGACTTGTATTGAAATTTGCATGGAGTGATAGAAATATTCCAAGGTGTTGGGTAGCATAGATGGTGGTCGAAGGTGTGGCTAAGGCGCTTGTGAAGGGAAGGTCATGGTTTTGAATCCCACGTCATTCATTTTGCTAAAGGAGGAGAGGAGTTTTCATTTTCACTAAAATTTGTGAGAGGTAGATATTGTATAGGTGCATGGACCTTTGGTTCATGTGTGGGCATGTAGCCTAAGTGGTAGCTTAGCCTTGGGCTAAGGCTTTACGGTGGCTTAGGTCATGGGTTCGAGTTTGGGCATTGGATTGAGATGTGCACAATATTTTTGGTGACGTGGGCCAACAATAAGGTATGCAATTTTTAAATTAATATTGCCAAAGGTTTTGGAATGTGAAAATTGTTTTAAGGCCATGTGATAATTAAAAGGGCATGTGTGAAATGTTTAGGGAGTCATAAGGGTTGTTGAATAAATATTTTATTTTTGGTGCTTAGAAAATAAATAAAGGATTGGAGATTATAAGGTGTAAACAAAGGAATTTTATTTTGATGTGTATTGAACATTATTTTTAAAGGAGTAATAAGGTGTATTTGTGACTTGATATTTTATTGTATTTCTTGAATGATGAAATAATTATTGAGGTGAATATTTGTGTGGAGATTTTGAGATAGACTATTGCTATCTAACCTAGAATTGGCAAAAGGATTTGGTTGTGAGTAAAACAGGTTTTGAAGACATATCTCCATCAAAGCAAAAAGGTATGGGCACATTATATTTTGTTTAGAGTGTTTGAAATGAATGTATGAAATATAAGGTGGAGTGAAAAGGATTGATGAGTATTGTTGGAAATGTGTGAGCAAGTTTAAGTGCATCTTGTTGATGGATGATTTGATTTGAAATAGATATTGAGAATTATTTGAGTTAGGGTTTAAGACCTACATTGTGCTTTGTGTTGGAAGAAGGGTGAAACACTTGTTTAGGGTTTATGAGCAAGTTATGTTTCATTGGTTGAATAATTGAATGAAACTTTTGAATGTTGGTTTGAGTATGTTTATGATTGAGCAAGTCTTGAGAGGATGGATATTGAGCAAGTCTTGGTGAAGACTTGAAGGTAGATATTGAGAAAGTCTTGATTGAATGACTTGAAGATTTGTACTACACTTGGGATAAGTTTTGGAGATCTAGGTAGATTGATCAAGATTTGTGTTAAATCTTGAGGTATATTTGAGGATAAATTTTGGTGCAGATTTGAGGGTAGATTTGTGCCAGACAAGAGACATATTGTGAGCATATTTGTGCTAGACTGAGGATAGTGTTTAGTGTAGATTTGAGATAGATATTGAGTAGAGTTTAGAGTAGGATTTGGAGGTGATAGAGTAGAGGATAATAGTCTCTAGTGGATAGAGATCCATTAGCTAGGGTAGTGAGGATAAAGGTCTTCTATGGAGAGAGATCCACAAGCTAGTGTAGTGGGGTAGAAGTCTTCTAGAAGAGCACCAACTAGAGTAGAGGAGAAAGAGTTCTCCTGTGGATAGAGTTCCATGAATCAGAGCAAGGGGATTGGTGTCTCCTTTGGATAGAGGTCCATAAACATTGTAATAGGGAATTGATTCCCAAAAGAATTTATTGAGAAAATTTATAAGGAATATTTTCTCCATGGAGTAGCCCACATTGGGTGAACCACGTTAAATCATGTCTCTCATGTGTGTGATGTTTTGTGGAATGCTTACTATTTAATATTGTTGATGTTATCATATGGATTGAAAAGTAAAAAGTTTTATCTTATATTGTTCACCCCCCTCTCAGTATAAGCTCATGTTCTTCAATTGGTATTAGAGTGGGTCTCTCTGTGAAAAGACTAACAGCTTGGAGGAAGATCCAATAGGAACACACATGACTTCAAAAAATGAAGAAGAGGCCATGATTGACATAAAAGAGGAATTCTTTGCTGCTCTCAGGAACTTGGAAAATGTTAGAAAGAAGAACTCAAGTTTGAAGGATCAAATTCAAGAGGATGAAGAAGCAAATATGGAACTTCTACAAAGTCTCACAGAACTCAAGATAAAAGTGGAAGAAGGAAAGAAAATTGAATAGGATATGATAGATCTATTAAGGGCAAGAGAAGCAGAGTGTGAAATATTAGAATCAAAAATTGTCTCTCTAAGGAATGAAGTTGAAAAGACTAAGTTACGACAAGATATAAAGTTAGGGAAATAGAAAGAGGAGTCGAGCTCTCAAGAAATAGAGACATCAAACAAAGATAAGCTCATGACTCATACTAATACTCTGGAAGGAAAAGGCATCAAGAAAGAAGAGGGTAAAGAAGAACCATGGACAAGATTCAATCACAAGAACAACAAAAGAAGAAGCACTCGACCATATTTTCCAAGGCACTCAAACAGGTTACAAAATCTCTTCCATGGCTATTGCTTTTCATGTAACAAATATGGTCATAGAGTTGCACATTGCACTAGTTATGTGAAAAATAATGTTGATAGAAATTTCAATTCTTTTGCACCTCTTATGAATGATGATGTCATATGTTATAAATACAATAATTTTGGGCACAAGGCTAGATGGTGCAAAATGGTATTTCCTGAGTCAAGTAAAAAGAATACAACTTCAACAATTAGGAGAGAGAGAAAAGAGCATGAGAAAGTTAGATCAATGTTAGTACAAATAACTCTTCATGTTCAAGATAAGGGAAAATAGTGGTTCCTTGATAGTGGTTGTTCTAGTCATATGATAGGAGACAAGAGTAAATTTCTTGTACTCAAAGAAATTGATGGAGGATCAGTAAAATTTGGTGACAATGGATCAACAAAAATCTATGGAAAAGGAACTTTGAGTTTAGATAATGGAAAAACAAAGATGGAGAATGTATTGTATGTCAAGGGGTTGAGGCACAATCTACTAAGTGTAAGCCAACTTTGTGATCAGGGGCACACGGTTACATTTCATCCAAATAGGTGTGAGATCAGAAAGTCTAAAATTGGAAAGCTTATTGCAGATGCAAATAGAACTACAAACAACCTCTACATGCTAAGTGAGATTAAAGGAGAAAAGTGTTTTCTATCACAAGAAGATGAGAGTTGGTTGTGGCATAGAAGAATGGGTCATTTGAACTTTGACAACATAGTGAAAATAAGCAACAAGCAGGCTATCAGAGATTTACCCAAGCTAAAAAGGCCACAAAACACAATTTGTGCACAATGTCAGCATGGGAAGCAAACTAGAACAAGTTTCAAGTCAAAAGGATTTATGTCATCTGAGCCATTGAAACTAGTGCACACTGACCTATGTGGTCCTACAAGGACAAAGAGTCTACAAGGTGAAAGTTACTTTATATTATTTATAGATGATTATTCCAGAATGATTTGGGTAGCCTTCTTGAAAGAAAAGTTAGAAGCTCTTGAGAAGTTTAAAGCTTTTAAAGAATTAGTGGAAAATGAAATAGGTAGAAGGATTAAGGGTTTAAGATCAGATAGAGGAGGAGAATTTACCTCAAATGAATTCATAGACTTTTGTGAACAACATGGGATCAAAAGAGAATATTCAATAGCAAGAACTCCTCAACAAAATGGGGTAGTTGAAAGGAAAAATAGGACTATTGAAAATATGGCCAGAGCCATGTTAAATGAATCTAATATTTTAGATGGTTTTTGGAAAGAGGTAGTACATACAACAATGTATATCATCAATAGAGCTCAAGTAAGAGTAAATCATCACAAAACTCCATATGAGCTCTGGAAAGGAAGACCAACCACAATAAAATATTTCAAAAATTTTGGAAGCAAATGTTACATAAGATGAGAAGAGAAAAATTTGGGTAAGTTTGACTCAAGATGTGATGAAGGTATTTTTCTTGGCTATTCCACTAAGAGCAAAGCCTATAGATGCTATAACAAAAGGACACATACTATTATAGAAAGTATAAATGTAATAGTTGATGAGAAGATAGGGTCAAGAGAACCAGCTCAAGAAATTGTGTATCAGGAAGAAGAAAGTTGCCAAGAAGAGTTAGGTGAAGAATCAGAAGAAGAAGAAGAAACACAAAGACTTTTACCTAAGACTCCATCCAGGTATGTATAGAAAAATCATCCAAGAGATCTAATCATTGGGAATCCAGATGAGAGACAGACAAGGAGGAAGATAATAGCAACAAATGAGCATGCTAATTTCTCTTTGTTATCTAAAATTGAGCCCAAATATTTCAATGAGGCAAGAGAGGATAAATTTTGGATCAAGGCAATGAATGAGGAACTAGATCAAATAGAGAAAAGTGAGACTTGGGAACTTGTCCCATGACCAAAAGGTAAGAATGTGATTGGCACTAAATGGGTATTCAGAAACAAGTTAAATGAAGATGGTCAGGTAGTCAGAAACAAAGCAAGATTAGTATGCAAAGGTTATGCACAGGTTGAGGGAATTGATTTTGATGAGACGTTTGCTCCAGTTGCATGACTTGAAGCTATAAGAATGTTCTTAGCCTTCTCAAGTTTCAAAAACTTCAAAGTATATCAGATGGATGTTAAATCAGCCTTTCTAAATGGTGTCCTGGAAGAAGAGGTTTACATTGAGCAACCTGAGGGATTCAGCCTAACTGATAAACCAGACTATGTATGCAGATTAAAGAAGGCACTTTATGGACTAAAACAAGCTCCTAGAGCTTGGTATTCAAGATTGGATAAGTACCTTCAGGAATAGGGTTTTAGGAAAGGAATAGTGGATAGTAACTTATACATCAAAAATGAAGGAAATGACTTACTAATTATGGTTGTTTATGTGGATGATATCATTTTTGGAGGTAACAATGATAAGATGTGTCAAAAATTTGCAAAGAGCATGCAGAATGAATTTGAGATGTCAATGCTTGGTGAGTTGTCCTTCTTTCTTGGACTTCAGATTTCACAATCATAGAAAGGTGTATTTCTCTCACAAACCAAGTATATAAAAGAGATGCTAAAGAAATTCAAGTTAGAAGATTGCAAACCAGTAAGTACCCCCATGGTTATAGGATGCAAGTTAAGTAAAGATGATGAATCTCCTGAGGTAAATCAAAAATTGTATAGATCTATGATTGGCAGCTTACTATATGTCACAACTACAAGACCAGATATAATGCAGGTAGTGGGACTAGTGGCAAGGTTTCAAGCGGCACCAAAGGAAACACATGTAGTAGCAGTAAAAAGGATTCTCAGGTATTTAAAAGGGACTATGGATTTTGGGCTCTGGTACCCCAAAAGCGATAATTTCACTCTCATAGCATATACAGATGCAGATTGGGCTGGCAACATTGATGATAGAAAAAGCACAAGTGGAGGAGCATTCTTTCTTGGAGATTGTTTAGTCTCTTGGCTAAGCAAGAAATATGCATCAATATCCTTATCCATAATAGAGGTAGAGTATATTGTAGTAGTTGCTTGTTGTACACAGGTATTATGGATGAAGTAAACTTTAAAGGACTTCAAGATAGAGCATGATCACCCTATCCCCATATTGTGTGATAATACAAGTGCTATAAATATCTCAAAGAATCTAGTGATGCACTCCAAGACCAAGCACATTCCGATCAAATATCATTTTCTGAGAGAGCAGGTGATAGATAAGCAAGTCAGGTTGGAATATGTTACTACAAAGGAGCATATTGTGGACATCTTCACTAAGCCACTTCCAAAAGAGACTTTTGAGTATCTTAGAGGAAAATTGGGAGTAGTTCTACTCCCACCCCAAAATTAATCACCTCAAGGAGAGGAGGTGGAGAGGGGGCTGAGCTAAGAGTCTTATATTTAGCCCCAAAGGAGTCCCTTTGCCATTGATGTCAAAGGGGGAGATATTTGAGTTAGGGGGAGAGCATTCAGTCAGGGGGAGTAGTTTCTTAGGGGAGTAGAATTGAAAAAGGTAAAAGGAATGCTTAAAGAAAAAGGGTTGCCATCAATGACAAAGGGGGAGATTGTTGGAAATTTGAGCAAGTTTTGTTGTCATTGATGTCAAGAGGTTTGATGTCCAGTTTTGTTGTCATTGATGTCAAAAGGTTGATTTCTCCAAAAGGCAAGGAAGTTGTTAAAAGGAAAAGGGTATAATATTTATTTTAAATATTATATGCCTAAAGAGGCCTAAAAGGTTGAAGACCCAAGAAAAGAGAAGCAAGTTTAAAAAGAAATAATAATATTATAATATTTAATATATAATATGGGCAAAAGGAAGAGGTGAAAAATAACAAGGTCCAAGGAATCATTAAAAAATATATATCCTGATAAGGCCCATTGAGCAAGTTATAAAGGTTGGCAAAGGTTTTAATTTATTTAAATTAAAATATTTTAACCTAAGGTTAAAATTTTAATTTAAATAATTAATGGCGCCAAAGTTTCAAAGTTTAATTTGAATTTGAAATTCGAAAGCAAAGAGGGTTGACGTGTTTTAATGCAAAGGAAAGAGTATTAATAGGAAATGATTTTCATTTTCAAAGGTCTATGCAATTTGAATGCCCATGTGATAATATAATTCGTGCGCTCTATTTTTGAAAGGGAGAAGATGTTTGATAGTTTTTTAAATAAAGGAGGTAGACTTGTATTTATATTCACATGGAGTGATATAAATATTCCAAGGTATTGGGTAGCATAGATGATAGTCAAAGGTGTGGCTAAGGCACTTGTGAAGGGAAGGTCATGGTTTCGAATCCCACGCCATTCATTTTGCTAAAGGAGGAAGGAGTTTTTATTTTTGTCAAATTTTGGAAGAAGCAGATAGTGTATAGGTATGATGGACCTTTGGTTCATGTGTGGGCATGTAGCCCAAGTGGTAGCTTAGCCTTGGGCTAAGGATTTGTGGTGGCATAGGTCACGGGTTCGAGTTTGGGCACTGGTCGTTGGGCATTGGTATTGAGACGTGCACAATATTTTTGGTGACGTGGGCCAACATTAAGGTATGCAATTTTTAATTAATATTGCCAAAGGTTTTGGAATGTGAAAGTATTTTAAGGCCATGTGATAATTAAAAGGGGTATGTGTTAAATGTTTAGGGAGTCATAAGGGTTGTTGAATAAATATTTTATTTTGGTGCTTAGAAAATAAATAAAGGATTGGAGATTATAAGGTGTTAACAAAGGAATTTTATTTTGATGTGTGTTGAATATTATTTTGAAAGGAGTAATAAGGTGTATTTGTGACTTGATATTTTATTGTATTTCTTGAATGGTGAAATAATTATTGAGGTGAATATTTGTGTGGATATTTTGAGATAGATTGTTGCTATCTAACCTAGAATTGGCAAAAGGATTTGGTTGTGAGTAAAATAGGTTTTGAAGATATATCTCCATCAAAGCAAAAAGGTATGGGCACACTATCTTTTGTTTAGAGTGTTTGAAATGAATGTATGAAATATAAGGTGGAGTGAAAAGGATTGATAAGTATTGTTGGAAATATGTGAGCAAGTTTAAGTGCATCTTGTTGATGAATGATTTGATTTGAAATAGAGATTGAGAATTATTTGAGTTAGGGTTTAAGACCTACATTGTGATTTGTGTTGGAAGAAGGGTGAAACACTTGTTTAGGGTTTATGAGCAAGTTATGTTTCATTGGTTGAATAATTGAATGAAACTTTTGAATGTTGGTTTGAGTATGTTTATGATTGAGCAAGTCTTGGTAAAGGCTTGAAGGTAGATTTGAGCAAGTCTTGGTGAAGACTTGAAGAAACATTGAGAGAGTGTGAAATTGATTTTAAGATTTGTGTTATAGGCTTGGGATAGAGTTTTGGTGAGATCTAGATAGTTGATCAAGCTTTGTGTTAAATCTTGAGGTATATTTGAGGATAGATTTTGGTGCAGATTTGAGGGTAGATTTGTGCCAGATTAGAGATAGATTTGTGAGTAGATTTGTGCTAGATCAAGGATAGTGTTTAGTGTAGATTTGAGATAGATATTGAGTAGAGTTTAGAGTAGGATTTGGAGGTGATATAGTAGAGGATAGTATCTAGTGGATAGAGATCCATTAGCCATGGTAGTGAGGACAGAGGTCTTCTGTGGAGAGAGATCCACAAGCCAATGTAGTGGGGCAGAAGTCTTCTAGAAGAGCACCAACCAGAGCAGAGGAGAAAGAGTTCTCCTGTGGATAGAGTTCCATGAATCAGAGCAAGGGGATTGGTGTCTCCTTTGGACAGAGGTCCATAAACATTGTAATAGGGAATTGATTCCCAAAAGAATTTATTGAGAAAATTTATAAGGAATATTTTCTCCGTGGAGTAGCCCACATTGGGTGAACCACGTTAAATCATGTCTCTCATGTGTGTGATGTTTTGTGGAATGCTTACTGCTTTAATATTGTTGATGTTATCATATGGATTGAAAAGTAAAAAGTTTTATCTTATACTGTTCACCCCCCTCTCAGTATAAGCTCATGTTCTTCACAATATAAATCCTAGGACTTGCACATGAGAAAATAACAAGACATACAATATTTTTTATGGAATAGTTACAATTTACTCATAAAAGTGATATAAGGATTTAAATAGTAAATTTTATTTATTGATTTCTTTGTAAGGTTACAAGGTAGAGTTTTTTATCAAATAATCCCTTCACTCTCTTCTCCCCTCTCACCATCACCATCCCTTGCTCTTTATTTGGTCCCTCTTATTTATAAACATGAGAATAATGGCTCTCCAACTATGCATGATGGTTAAACTACTAGTTCCTAGTTAAGCATACGTATCCACTCTTTTCCATGGATATTTTAGTCATTGCATGGAAAATCTAGTTGTTTTAAATTATTGTTTCACTTGTCTGGATTCCATATGGATGCTCTTGCATCATACTCACTAGGTATTAAACAATTTTCATGAGGTCTAGTTCATGAACTATTATTCTAAGCTATTACCCATCTAGCTCAATTATCTACAAGGCCAATTATGTTATGTTCTCTTGGCATTTCTCTTAGGATAAAACCTTTTTTTTATAGAATACACTGAGTATTCATTTCACTTAGTCCCATTATGGCACATCCATCCAACAATAATCAGCATGCACTTTGTTGGTGACTTCCTCTTGGTGCCAACACTCATGTACATAAATTATTACATACTCCATAACTCCCACAATGATGTAGGTTCCTACACCTAGTTTCTACATGTTGATATATTTCAAACTAACTACAACAACCCATTATTTAACCTTCATTCCCTATACTACTCAATGCTCTCACAAACTTAGTCCCATTGCTTCTTGTTGGACCTACATACCCAAGGCCTTCATTCTTTGGCCTTATCTCTAGTATTATGGATATGTTTATATATTTTTGAAATTGTACTCCATTATTCTCATCAACTTATATCTAATTCCTATGGTGTTCCTCTCAAATCATGCAAACACTTCATCCCCACTCTAACCTTGGTCATCATCAAAACGTCCTTTGTCACACATTGAAGTACCATTGCCACTATCAACTCTAACAAAATGAACTTTGTCATGGCCAATAATAGCTTGTTGAGGTTCATATTCCTCTACTATATTTTTATCACTTCTTTTCTCCTTCTATTTCTCCTTTTTTGGCAACAAGAATTGTTGCACTATCATCTTCACCTTCCTATTATATCTATTTACCACTTATTTTCTCCTTATCTTTATCCTTTTTGGAAACAATAATTATTGCACTATCACCTTTATCATCAATTATAATAGTGGCCTACACCATTGGCATATTTCCCATGCCTATCCTCTTGCATGTTTACATCTTCTCCTTCACTTATTTCACAACTTATTTCAAAATTATTTCTTCTCCTTTTAACTCAGTATCATAACCCTTACTACTAGTGACTTGGGTTATCTACCTCTTCCCTATTCTTTTTATTTTGATTACCTTTATCCTTTCCTCCTAATTCTCCATTATTTTTAGCTTATCATATAAGCTCAATCCAATACCAGAATCCATATGATAAACCTGTATCGTTCCAAATTTTCCGCACCCTTACCTTCAGGCTAAAGGATCCACACCCGGAAGGGGGATGCAGGAAGGATGGGACAATACCTCGGACTGAGAGGCCTTTCGAAGGTCCCGCCTCTCAAGGATGTGTATTAAGGTGATTTTTTAATGGATGGTGGGTTCACCAGGAAAATTTTGAATGGCAGTTTCCACGCCTAGGTTGGGAATGTGTTTAATGTGTTCAATTTTATCTTTAAACATTCAAATCCTAGGTTTTGCCGAATGAATCTAAGTTGTTCTATTATGAAAATGCAAATTTAAATGAATACAAAAAATAGATTTGAATAGAAAACAGAGAGAATAAGCTAGATTAAAGATCCATACTTGATTCAGATTTCTGATGGAGGTTCTGATTCTTGAAGCAGTCAGGATCACCTCTGATCTGACAGGATCGTCTGTGATCAGACAAGATCATCTAAGATCTGACGAATTCGTCAGAGACCTGTAATCAGAGAAATAGATACAAAATACATAAAATGTAGCTATACCAACAGAGGGAAATGATGTAGAATGACAGTAATAATATTAAAATGATAATAATAAACAAAAACACAAGTGCATTACAATGATTTAATGACAATTTATGATTTTATTATGCATTAAGACTATATGGGTGAACTCTAGGATGCAAAATAATAATAAGTTTAACTAATGCAAACCAAAACAGTAAATAATGGAGAAAGAATGCAAACTCAGGGCACTGATTGCCCCTAATGTTGACTACAATCGAAATCATCTCGGATTGGTATGAAATCGTCTCGAATTGGACAGGATCATTTGCGACAATCTGAACTTGCTCCGGCTGAAGAGTAAAAAAGTTCCTGCAAGAAAATTCAAAAAGGGACAAAGGCAAACAATAGTCTAGGATATTCTAATGCATGTAAAACTCGAAGTGCAAAAAAATTCAGCCAGGGGAATGTCAAGGGGAGGGCCTAAGATTTAAATAGGTTTAGGAGGGAGGTTAGGAGGTTGGGGATCATCCCAATTTGGGATATCCCCAACGGGAAGGGTCTCTAACGGTGCAGACATGCTTCTACCCAGATTAGAGACGCTGTTGAAATAGAGGCTAATTATGCACAAATTAGTTTGGGACGAGATCGTCTGGACGTTCTACTCCAGACGAAATCATCCAATCTAAGGCGATATCGTTTGATCGGAGACGATATCATCCAAAGGTCACAAAAATCCTAAAAATTGTGTAGAAAATGAGAAAAACTGTTTAATAGGTGGTTAACGGGTGGTTTGGGGTTGAAAATTGAATTTGAATTATTACCAAGATAATTTTAATTATTGCTAAGGTTTACTACGCAAATTTTAGGGTGCTACATTTTGCCCCCTCTTTAGCGAATTTTTTGAAGAAAATGCGTTAAAGATGAGTTCTTCTCGATCTATGAGAAAGCAAAAATTATTCCCATTTTTAGGCGATGATTCTAGATCGAATCATACGACAGCTTACTATGGTGCCCCCTCTGTGTTTTTACCCAAATCGAACATTTGAGGTAAAAACATGAAAAAGAAAAATTTAAAATGGTTTGCCCTGGAGAAGGGCAGAGTGAACATCAAGTTGCTACGCCAGATGCCTGGGGCATCTAGACTGACACAGGATTTGGCTGGGGTAGTAGGTGGTCTGTTGCTATGCCATCAGAGTGGATGCAGAGTACCATGGCTACTGTCAGATGTGGTCTACGACATGAGATACCATGGGTATAGGTTTTCTTAGGGGATCTTTGTACTATGCTGATTGTATAGGATCCTACATGGGGTCGTATACAAGGGCAGTCGATGTCTGGTCATGACATCACTACTACAGGTTTGGTGCTTAGAGCACATCATGGTGTAGAGGTCGATAGGGCTCCCACTAATAGGGATTTATGGGGAGAGGCCCCGAGCTTTCTATCAATGGCTCCAAAGAGGGTCATAGTGGTAGATAAATCTGCCAATGTCCCGAAGACTACTTGATGACCTTGTCTCTAACCAGATCACCTGGAGGCCTTGGAGAGATCATCTAGGGTGGGCCAAGGATAGACAAGAGCTGGATCATGTTAGGCAAACCTACTGGCTGAGGATGGAGAGGTGAGAGGTGGAGCTCCACAACTATGATCGAGTTTTGAGGCAGTTCGGTCTACAATAGGGGATCCCATCTCTCAGGGACTATGAGTTTTTCTGTACCGTTTAGGATAACACTATAGTTAGTGGGGCTCTAGATATGCAATGCTTCTAGATTCAAGATGTAGATGATGCCCTGATCCAGCCAATGGATGGGGACAACATAGGGGTAGCCGACGACTATGATGCCTGGTACACAAGCATCTACCCTCCTTAGATGATGAGGGCTCAGGGTCCGATTCACACAGTTGTGCATCGGATGGGGAGGCAGTGCCAGGCATCCATTGAGGTGACACAGGGTCATGGTGGGAGAGAGTAGAGGAGGCCACAGGCTTAGTAGAGGTTGCGATAGTGGGAGATGAGGGAGGATAGACCCCCTTCTCCATGGAGAGAGAGGCCACCATCACCTGATAAGGGAAAGGGTGTGGACACAGGAGAGAGTAGTGAAATGGATACTCTCCAGGCAAAGACTGTCCGTATCTAGGCACAGGTGTAGACTCTATAGGATGAGGCTACACGCCACCAAGCTGAGGCTACATAACTCAGAGATGAGGTTGCACGCCTTAGAGCACAGAGTGGAGGAGTGAGCACTCGAGAGCTGGCGCGATCAATTGCTCAGACTACGTTCTATCAGGGTATCTACTTCTAGCTAGTGCCAAAGGATTATAGGGTATAGCTACCAGCTGGCATTGCAAATCCGATCAAGGTTGGGTCGTTAAGGACTTCATCCCGATCGATGACTAGGACTCGCAGTACCACACATACTACGATGGGGCCACCTCGTCCACCTCAGGGCAGGGGAGGAGATGAGGCTGAGAGCTCGAGGGGTTTTCAAGGCTAGGCTTCTACACTGTATAGACTAAATATATGATTGAGAGGATTGAGTATGCCAAGATGTATATTGTGGCATACCAATTTAGTTTTTATATGATGTACATATATTGTTGAGATATATATAGATGAGATATTTTTGATCATATGACTTGTCTTATGTGTTTGTATGATGCTTTAATGTTTTGGTGTGATTGATTTGATGATTCATGTAATTATGTCTTTTGGAAATATTATGGTTTGAATGTCATGCTTTTAAAATTTAAATGAAATAATATGATGTAAAAAAATTGGTTGTTGTGATGTGATTTGATGAAAAATAAAAGGGGACTTTTAACAATAATTTCAAAGGACATTGTCGCTATTATAGACCATTTCATGGAGTCACCACTCACTCGGTCGTCAAGCTAATATCAGGATAGAAATATTGTTAAAAGTAAAAGAATGCTTAAGAGAATGTCTTAAGACTTTGTTGTGATGATGCAAATGATGATGATGATGGTGATTTGTTTTCAGATTTCCATGAAAATATAATGCATGAAATATATTAAAGATGATTTTTGCTAGGCATAAATTCCTAAGTGTGATAAAATTTTTGAATAATTCTCTAGGAATTATACCATCATTGCAAAATTGAATTTTGACATAATGACATGAAATAGAAACAATGTGCGTTGTTGTTAAAGCATAATTGTGTAACATAATGATTTAAGTCACATGTTTTTATGCTTTTAAATAAATGGGAAATAAAATTGGTACAATGGTTTGCGCTAGGCATAGAATTAGGTATAGAATTATACCATCATCGCGAGATCCAAAGAAGAAAATAATAGTTTTATTGCATGGTTGATTTTTTTTTAATTTTTGAAAAAAAATAGATAATATGAAGATGAGGACTTGCGCTAGGCATAAAATTCCAATTTAAGTTTTGGAACTATACCATCGTCACGAAAGTCGATAATATATATATGATTTGAGTGTATGTTTTGAAAGAAATTTTGATTTTTTTGAAAATGTATGTAGTTGTCTTTATACTAAACAACTGTTCTCAAATAAGAAAATGAAATTATTCCAAACAATTTGCAAAAATATTTCAAAGTATCTTAAAGACAATAGTTAGATTTATAAGGAATCCCATGTGCATATGTGAGTTCATTACCAATCTTTATTTATCATAATGATACACAAAATCTCTCAAATACAAATGTGTGTGCAATTGCTTTGTGCATTTACCAGTTTTGAGCAAGATAATTTGATACAAGTGATTTGAATTAACCAAATAAGTGTTCATTAACCATGATTTAGATGCATATAACCATACCAAAATACTATGTAAGTCGAGTTATCAAGAGCTAGCTAATCCATAAGCAGACATAGGTCTGTACAAAATAAGGTCGCTAATGTGACAGACATATCACCACGCTAGGAGATACCCAAGGCCAAGCGGGTTGGGCACAAACCACCTATTATGGGGCTTACCTCACAGTTTTCAAATAATTGAGAATTCCATGGATTCAAGCTCATCAACCCTTATTTTCTTTTCAATGGGTAGGGAAAGGGATTCTAGCGCTTTTGCTTTTGCTTTGCTCTTTTGCTCTTTTTGTATTTTTGCGCTTTTTTTTTTCCTTTTGTACTTTTGTTTTGATATTTGAGATAATGCTGAAATAAACTTTTTCTTTTTCTCTTTTTCTTGAACTTTTCTTTTCTTCCTATGCTAGGGATACTTGCTCGGATTAGCTATAGAGCAAGGGATTTTTATTCTGGGTAGGGGTGAGCTTGTCCTTTTGTCAATTCTCAAAGATTCTAGACCATGTGCATGATAAGATAGCAGGGGAAACTTTTTGCTCAAGAAACCATTTATACTATGTAGCATAGCATGGACATTACAAATATAATCATTTTATTGTGAAAGGATATGCTTGGCTTAAGTAAATAACAAGATCAATTCTCTGTGCTCAAACTTTATTTAATTGAATTTTGTGGACTTTGATATAAGAGAGATTAGTAATCATGCCAGATAAAATCAAGATATTTATTTTTGTGTTTGCAAAAGTGAGGGATTCCAAATAAATGCTAATTTATCCAAGATAATAAGAAAATATAATTGCAATACAAATATTTTTGAGGAATTTGATAATTTTGATGTTTTTGTATTTTGATCTTAATTGATGAATTGAAAGAAATACAATGATTGTTTTTTGAAACTTTTATATAAGAGACTAAAAAGGAAATAATATACAAAACAAATATATACAATGATGGAATAACCAAATTTTATGCGTAATATCGCTTAAGATGCATAATATTCATAGGTTCTTTTAAATATTTACCATCTAAGGTAGCTAATTTGTATGCTCCCGATTCAAATTTAGCAGTGATAATATATGGTCCAAGCCAGTTGGGCTCAAATTTACCTTTAAGGTCTTTAGTTGCATTAGTATTATTTTGATTTTCTTTTAAAACAAGGTCACCGACCTCAAAGGATCGATGACGAACTTTCTTGGCATATGATCTTTTAAGCTTGTTTTGGTAGGCACGAAGATGCTCCAAAGCATTGATGCGCTTTTCATCTAGGAGTTCCAGCTGACTGAGTCTGCCAGCTCGATATTCATCTCCTACTTCGGTATCTTGAAGTAGTAGAGCCAAAGAAGGAACTTCTAATTCAAAGGGAAAAATAGCTTTAGCGCCATAAACCAAGACAAAAGGTGAAGTTCCAGTGGGAGTTCGAACGCTAGTGCGATATGCCCACAAAGCTGGATATAATTGAATGTGCCAATCGTGACCAGATTTATTGACCAATATTTTAAGAATTTTGATTAAGGTTTTGTTAGATGCTTTTGCTTGGCCATTACCCTAAGGATAATAGGGAGTGGACCAACGATGTTGAATCTTATATTTTTGGCATAACTTCTTAACATATTTATTTTTGAAACAAGTTCCATTGTCTAAGATGAGATTTGTAGGAATTCCAAACCTACAAATAATTTGATTAAAAATAAATTTAGAGACTTGTGTTCTAGTGCAGGAAGCTAAAGGCATAGCTTCAACCCACTTCATGAAATACTCAGTGGCGGTTATGATGAATTTGTGTCCATCCGATGACACAGGATTAATTTTGCCAATAATGTCTAAGCCCCATTTTGAAAAGGGCCAAGGAGATGAAATAGCCTGCAACTCTTTTGTAGGCGCATGTACAAGGTCAACATGTTTCTGGCACTTGTCGCAATGGCACACATAATCATGTGCATCATTTTCCATGGTAGGCCAAAAGTATCCTATCCTAAGGAGCTTTTTAGCAATGACACTACCACTGAAGTGTCCTCCACAAGATCCATCATGGGCTTCACTTAAAGCTGATTTGGATTCTTCTAGATTCAAACATCTCAATAGGATACCTTCAAAAGATCTCCTATATAAAGTATTGCCAATTATTACAAATTGACTTGCTCGTCTACGTAATAACCGATGCTGGTTTCTATTAGAATTGGCAGGGAAAGTCCCATTTTGAAGAAAATCAAATATATCCATATACCAAGGTTTAGGAGTAGTTTCGTTGATTAGAAACACATCCAAAGGTTCCAAACATGACTTATTTGAAGTGGGTTCCTAGAGTCGACGAATAAGGATGGTGGCATATTCGTCATCTAACTCCAAGGGCAGAAGAGATGCAGCTGCGGCCATAGCATCAGCCACACGGTTGCTAGTTCGAGGAATAGCTTCCAAAGTAACTTTATCAAACAAGGATAACAATTGCAAAACATATGCTTTATATGGGCACAATTTATCATCTCTGGTCTGATAAACTTCATTAATTTGGTTTATAACAAGTTGAGAATCACCAAAAACTAGTAGATGTTTAATTTTTAGCGCTAAGGCAGCTCGTAATCCAAGGATTAGAGCTTCATATTCAGCAGTATTATTAGTGCAAGCAAATGTTAATTTGAAGGACAGAGGAATGATGTGTTTTTGTGGGGATATTAAAATAATACCCGCACCAGCCCCACTCATGCATCGGGCTCCATCAAAGTATAAGGACCATTGTTCAATATGGTCTGCCTCTAATTGAAGGCATTCATCAGGAAACTCAATGACGAGGGGATGGGTAGACTCTAAGGGTGTAGCAAATAATTGATCTGCTATGATTTGACCCTTAACAGACTTCTATCCTATGAATGTGAGTTCAAACTCGCTTAGAGCAAGAACCCACTTTGCTGTATGACCTGATAAATAAGGTCGACTCATGAGATACCGCAAGGGATCATATTTAGCAATGACATAAGTTTTTTGACTAAGCATATAATGGCATAATTTTTGCATAGAAAATATGACTGCTAGACATAGTTTTTCTAATGCTATGTAGCGGGTTTCATAACTGATGAGGGTTCTGCTAATGTAATAATTAGCACGTTCTTTCTTCTCATCATCAAGCTGAGCTAACATAGCTCCTAAAGCAAAAGCTGAAGCTAAAATATACAGGATAAACGGGCGATCAGGTCTAGGCGGTGAAAGCACAGGTGGGTTAAGGAGGTATTGTTTGAGAAGTTCAAAAGCTTCCTTACATTCGTCATCCCAATTAAAAGGGACATCCTTCTTAAGAAGCTTAAGAAAGGGACCGGTTTTGTCCGCCAGCTTATCGATGAAGCGACGGATGGCTTGAAGTTTACCTTGTAAACTTTGTAACTCAGATATATTGGTAGGTGCGGGCATATCAGTGATAGCCACAATCTTGAGAGGGTCGATTTTGATGCCACATAAAGAAACTATAACCCCTAATAGTTTATCGGACTTAACTCCAAATATGCATTTGGTTGGATTTAATCGAATAAGGTATTCTCTTAACCGATTAAATACTTTTCTTAAATCATCTAAATGATCATCTTCTTTAATAGAGCGAGCTATAATATCATCTACGTAATCATGTAGGATATCATGCATCATATCATGAAAGATATAAGTCATGGCTCGTTGATATGTTGCGCCTGCATTCTTTAAACCAAATGGCATCACTTTCCAACAAAAGGTACCCCAAGGGGTAATAAAGGCTATTTTAGCCTGATCTTCAGGAGCTATCCTGATCTGATTATAACCGGAAAATCCATCCATTAGGGACATCATTCCACTTTCGACAGTAAATTCAATGATTTGATCCATGTTTGGAAGAGGAAAATCATCTTTAGGGCATGCAGCGTTAATATCTCTAAAGTCTGTGCAAACCCTAACTTTGGTAGCTTCTTTCTTGGTGACTGGAACTACATTCGAGATCCATTCAACATAATCAATAGCCTATATAAAAACAACATTCAAGAGTTTTTCTAACTCCCCTTTGACTAGCAAGGCCACTTTGGGATGCATTTTTCTAAGTTTTTGTTTAACATGTTTAGCATCCGGATGGACTACTAGATGATGCATGACTACATAAGGGTCCAGACCTGGCATGTCTTCATATGTCCAAGCAAAGACATCTTCATATTCTTTAAGAAATGCAATGTATTCATCTTGTTTTTCTTGACTTAATTCTGATCCAATATTGATTATGTGAGGATTATCCTCAGTTCCAATGTTAACTTTAATGACGTTTTCTACTTCCATGTGTAGATCTCTTTCAAAATTAGGTGGGGCGGGTGAGACGCCCAATTCTTGTAATTCTTTTAAGGTTAACTTGGAGAATTCATCTTGAGGAGTCGTGGCCTCAAGTTGGGCTATAGTAGGTATAGAACCATCAAAATAAAAACCATTGTGTAACAACTCTTCAATGGAGACATCATGGAAAATATCTCCTTCCAACTCATCATCGGATTCAGCAATCAATTTAGGGTAAGCTATGGATAGCATATTGCATGTAAAGGGATTATTCTTTGGACACAAAGAATCTTGTTTATCTAGATAATCTTGATAACATATGAGTTGATCATCACCTTCAAAAGGGAAGGGTTGACCCTTACTAGGAAACAGGCCCACACCACATCGGGCAGGCCATGGTTCTACCTCAATAGGTTCTTTCATACCATTTTGGAAAGGTCCCAAGCCTTTCCCTTTATATCCCATTTTAAGCATTATAGGTTTAGCTTTAATATATTCATTAGCAAAATAGCATCGAGCATATCCATCACAATGCGTCTTGATGTTTTGGGGTATTCTTCCCCAATCATATCCTTTATAAATAAAAGCACAACTCCCGACTTGGTAAGTACTTCCCATAGGTTGTGGGAGGCCCAAAGTACGAGGAGATGGCGGCAAATTATTTAAAAGAAGTGAATCTTGCATAGAAGCATTTGTTTTTTTTTATATTAAAATTTTAGATAAATCCGGTAAAAGTTCATCAGAAAGAGCATAAGATGTAGAAGGATCATTCCCTATATCTTTAGATGTGGAAGGTATGATAGATGTAGATAATGTGGAGGTGTTAATAAATGGGTCTATAGGTTTTGAAATTATAGGGATGGAACATGAAGGATTGGTTGTAGATCTAAGATCTTTTTGAGGTTCTAGTGTGGTTTGTTCGGAAGATTGTTGAGCTATACATGGGGGTGAAATTAATGGAGGAGAAATAGATGAATTTGTAGGTGTGTGTTTCACACTTTTAGATGAAAAATAGGAATTAGGATGTGTGGATGACAGAGCAGGGCAAAATTGAACTCCAATAGGTTCTGCCAAGGCACACATATCAAAGGGTCTAGGATCACCATGAATAGTGACCAACTAATTTTTAAATTCGAATTTAACACATTGGTGTAAAGTTGATGGGACAGCCCACATCGCATTGATCCAAGGGTGACCCAAGAGTATATTGTACGATGCGGGGCAATGTACAATAAACACGGTTGTATCTAGGGTTCTAGGACCAACTTGCAAGGGTATAGTAATGACTCCACACGTTTCTTGTGTTTCGTCATTGAAGGCTTTTATGATCATGTCAGTTTTCTTCATTTCATCACTTCTAAAGCCAAATATTTGGTAGAAGTCAAAAGTGCATATGTTTAAAGATGAACCATTATCAATCAAGACTCGTTTAACAACTACATCTCCAATTAGGGCAATAATATATAAGGGGTTATCCTTATGTAGACTATGTTGTGGTATATCTTTATCTCGAAAGTCAATACAATCGACTTCTCGAGTGATGATAGTATTGGACATGGCTTCAGAGTTGAATATTTTGAGGTACCATCATTTGGCTTAATGTAAGCATTAACTCATCCCTATGGGTAGGAGAAGATCTTAACAAGTCCAAAAGGGAAATTTTGGCTGTAGTATTGGATAATTGTTCATTAATATTGTAAGGAGGTTTAGATTGAACATTAGGAGCATGATTCCCTTTATTGGGATTTTTCAAAATAAATGGAGCTGATCCATCATTCTGAGTTTGATCCTATTGAGAGGTTTGAGCCTGTTGTCTGGTAATGACTCCGATGGTACCTACAATGTTATATTGAAGACGCTGAACTGGTCTCGGTTGAGCGTTTATGGCTTGTTCATTAGAAAGGAACTGATTAGAAGAGGGTCGAGTAGTAACTCTTCTAGGAAATGGTTCTTCCGGAACCATAGCATCTGTGATAGGTTGAATAGGATCTGATTCATTTTTAGAACTATTCGATTGATTTGAGGTGATGTCTATTTCACTTTCAGTATCCGATTCTACATCACTGAGATCCGGTATTTGAATATTATGTAGGGGCCTGGTCGTGACCATGGATAAAGTTGTGCCAAATTTTTGTAAATCATGATTAGGTAAATGTCTACTGATAGTTCCTACATATCGAGTAGGAGGAGGGACATTATGATGCTCAATTTGATTGGCCACCTCTTTACCATGTTTTGGTAAAGGATGTTGAAATATATCTAATGATTGATTAGCATTTTGATTTTGATTTTGGGGGATGTTCTTTTGAGCATTATTAGGAGCATTTTGTTTAGGTTGGAAGGCTTGCACCTCCATCTCATTATTATCAATCAGATCTTGTATTTTATGTTTTAATATTTTACAAGAGTTGGTAGAGTGTCCAGGCCCTCTATGGAAATCATAGTGTAAATCTGCTCTGTATCCAGGTATGGTTGGATCAGGTTCCCGGATAGCTGGTAATTGGATCAAGCCTCTTTCGAGTAATTGGGGTAGAATAGTTGATAATGGTTGATTGAGTCTAGTAAATTCTCGAGGAGGTTTATCAGGAGGTTTCAATATAAATTTTTTTGTTGTCTTCGTTGTATTGATATTAGCAACATTTTTGCTGTCAGTGACTCCGTCACCTACAACTTGTTTATTTTTATACTGATTTTTGGATGTTTTCTCATCATCTTTCTTCCTAAGCTGGCCTCTCCTAATGAGAGCATCTTCCACTCTTCGAGCTAAGTCTATAGCTTGATCGAAGGTGGTCAAGGTAGTAGTTGATAACTCATAGGATATTTGTTCTTGTAAATTATTGATAAAAATATCCAACATTTCCCTATAAGGTAGCACAAAGTGCAGTTTTCCTGTCAACTGCCTCCATCTAGCTAAGAAATCAGCAAAACATTCATCTTTGTCTTGTTTTAAGTTGTATAAATCTTTAATGGTGACATGCCTCTCGATGTAGGCACTAAATTGATGGACAAAAGATTCAGCTGTTTCCTCAAAATTTCTCAAAGAATGAGTGGGCAATTGATAGTACCACTCTAATGCCATTCCTCCTAAACTTTTCGAGAACATTTTTAGTAATAGCAAGTCATCATGTGATATATCATGACATGCTATCCTAAACATGCGAAGATGCTCTATGGGATCTTCAGTTCCTTTATATATAGGCAGAACGGGCATGGGAAAGTGTTTAGGGTATGGTTGTGCTACAACCATAGGATCTAAAGGTTGACTACACATCTCTCGATAATTATACGAGGGATGGTAGGGATCTATCTGGTCCATGCGGGAAGCTAACTGTTTCACCATGGCTTCCAGATTACTGGTTTGCCCACCATATTGATTCGATAGGGCATTAATATGGGATTTGTGAACATATGATGGAGGGACATGAAGATTAGATGCTATATTTCTATTGTGTAAATTGTTGGTAGGAAGGGTGTTATGAAGAAGTTTTGAAGTTGTATTATGTTGTATCCCAGATTGTTGAAAATTGGTGTTTGGCTTCATTTTAGGTTTTTGTCGATTTGAAGCATATTGATCAATAGTTTGGCAAAATAAAGCAGTGAATGAAGGTTTCTTTTGTGTGGGAATGATTTTAGGCTCAATAACAGGTTCCTTAGGGGTTTGGGTAACCTGTTGTTTTTGCATGTTCTGAATCATAGTGACCATATCTCTATTGGATGGTCCAGCCTTATCACTTTCTTGATCAACAAAGGACAAGGGATTAGTGTGTATGTTAAACATATCTTCCATGGCTGCTTGAGTGTCACTAATTTGTCCTCTATCAATACGAACCGCCATATTAAGAGCACCAATGTTATTATTGAAAAATTTCTAGAAATGATCTAAGTTATCAAAAGCAATAGTTCCATCTGGAGCCATTCTAGGGGATGAGGATCCTTCCTCTTTAAGATTTTCTTCTTGTTCATCTACAACCAACTCATCTTCTGGCTGTTCTAGAGTTTCTCCTTCCGAAATTGAATCCTCGGGAAGGACATTTGGGTTTTTTGTTTTGTCTCCTAACCAATCTTCTTCTTCTTCTTCAGTTTGTTTACCATTCCTAAGTCTAGGCATTGCGCTTAAATTTAGATTTCAGCAAATATATATATACTTGTATATATATATATATATATATATATATATATTTGCAACAAGCTTAAGAGGTATATATTTTAATTATATACCTACTATAGTATTTGAAATAAAATGTTTTAGTTTTGTTATATTTTGGTTTTTCTTGTTTTTTCTATTTTTTGTTTTTGTAACAATATTATAAAGATAACAAACAACACACTAAATGCAAGAAATAATAATAATGAAAGCAATGATCTAGTTTTCTATAAACAATTTATAAATATCATTAATGGGCTCGAGTTCTTCAGGAGTCATGAAGTGTTCTTCTTCAAATTGAAAATTGTTTTTCAGGAAGTCAACAAAGTGTGCTATGGTGATATTATCTGTTTCAGACTCTGGTCGGTAGAAGTAAAGCTCGTGGCAATACTCTCGATATAACACAGCTCTAGGAACTCTATTCCATATTTTTCTATCTACAAGATCAGCTTCTTGGTCCTCTATACGAGCTAGAAATTGATGCACTATGGCTGCATTCTCGAGGAATTCCTCAAAGGTATACAACTCAGAAGACACAAGGGCTCTTCTATAAGCTAACCACCTATGGCAGGCTCTCTAAAGTTCATGATAAAAAATGAGTTGATGAGGATCCAGGATCCTATCTAGGGCAAACCTCTTGATTTGTTTAAGTTGTATTGATCTAGATGAAATGATACCTAGCCTCCTATCAAGTTCTTTCCACAAAAGTTGGTTTCTATCTGTTTCAGGCACACTAAGCACAAAATTAACTTCTATGGCTGCTAATTGGTTTTCAACATTTATAGTAACTGCTAGTATTTTCTTAGGAGCTACCATCTAGACATGATATGCAACTTAGTAGTTTTCTAATGATTTGAAATGCATCTATGTTTTGTTTTTTTTTGTTTTTTGTTTTTCAAAAGGTTTTAGTTTCACGTCGGGTTCACCAAAATGTATCGTTCCAAATTTTCCGCACCCTTACCTTCAGGCTAAAGGATCCGCGCCCGGAAGGGGGATGCGGGAAGGATGGGACAATACCTCGGACTGAGAGGCCTTTCGAAGGTCCCGCCTCTTGGGGGAGGTGTATTAAGGTGATTTTTCGATGGATGGTGGGTTCACCAGGAAACTTTTGAATGGCAGTTTCCATGCCTAGGTTGGGAATGTGTTTGATGTGTTCAATTTTATGTTTGATCATTCAACTCCTAGGTTTGGCCAAATGAATTTAAGTTGTTCTATATGAAATGCAGATTTAAATGAATACAAAAAATAGATTTGAACAGAAAATAGAGAGAATAAGCTAGATTAAAGAGCCATACCTGATCCGGATGTCTGATGGAGGTTCTGATTCTTGAAGCAGTCAAGATCGCCTCTGATCTGATAGGATCGTCTATGATCAGACATGATTTTCTGAGACCTGCAATCCAGAGAAATAGATACAAAATACAAAAAATGCAGCTATGCCAACAGAGGGCAATGATGTAGAATGACAGTAATAATATTAAAATGATAATAATAAACAAAAACATGAGTGCATTACAATGATTTAATGACAATTTATGATTTTATTATGCATTAAGACTATATGGGTGAACTCCAAGATGCAAAATAATAATAAGTTTAACTAATGCAAAGCAAAACAGTAAATAATGGAGAAAGAATGCAAACTCAGGGCACTGATTGCCCCCAATGTTGACTGCAGTCGAAATCATCTCGGATTGGTATGAAATCATCTCGAATTGGACAGGATCATCTGTGACGATCTGAGCTTGCTCCGGCTGAAGAATAACAAAGTTCCTACAAGAAAATTTGAAAAGGGACAAAGGCAAACAATAGTCTAGGATATTCTAATGCATGTAAAACTCGAAGTGCAGAAAAATTCAGCCAGGGGAATGTCAAGGGGAGGGCCTAAGGTTTAAATAGGCTTAGGAGGGAGGTTAGGAGGTTGGGGATCATCCCAATTTGGGAGATCTCCAACGGGGGAGGTCTCTAACGGCGTAGACACGCTTTTGCCCAGGTTAGAGACGCCGTTGAAACAGAAGCTAATTATGCACAAATCAGTTTGGGACGAGATCGTTTGGACGTTCTGCTCCAGATGAAATCATCCGATCTGAGGCGATATCGTCTGATCGGAGATGATATCATCCAACGGTCACAAAAAATCCTAAAAATGGCATGAAAAATAGGGAAAGCTGTTTAACAGGCGGTTAACGGGCGGTTCGGGGTTGAAAATTGAATTTGAATTATTACCAAGATAATTTTAATTATTGCTAAGGTTTACTGCGCCAATTTTGGGGTGCTACAAAACCATACTCATTATTAGTGGTTACCCATCCCTTTAAAGAATCTCTACATATTATTCCAACAAATCCTTCACACCATGTTGGATTTCATTCATTTTTTCCACTATCCCTTTTTTGTGGGTTCATTGATGCAAGCATAATATGCTTCTTTCTTCTTCTTTTCCTTTGAGAATTACTTTTATATACCCTAACACACTATAGGATTTTTGTCCACTTATTTTCCTTTGTCCTTAAATTGACTTAATGTATACTTATTACCATACTTCTCAATGGTGTAGGCATTCTCCCTACCTTCATGCACTAACTTTTTATCAAATTACCATGGTCGTACCAATAAGATATGACACACATCCATTAGCATGATGTCACATAGAATCACATCCTTATAAGAGCAAATTTAGAGATCTACCATACATTATTAAAGTACCAAAATTTGATGTCCTTTTAGTAACCATGACACCTTATATGGATTTGGATGTTTCATTCTCTTCAACCCATGTTTCTCCAACATCTCTCTTGACACAAATTTATATTTGATTTCTCTTTCCATAATCACCTTGTAAAATTCACCCCTTGATTTTCCAATCATCCTAAATAGTTTCCTTATTTTCTTAGGTTCATTCACCTCCTTTTTTGGTTTCAACAACACCCTATCTATCATAATAAATCCCCCTTGTTTTGGTTCCTCCAAGTGCTTTGATGAAGCATTACTATATTCATATACTTGTACAACTTGGTTATGGGATTTCCTTCCATGATTTCTAATCTATTGTGCTTGAGGACACTCAAATTTTCTATGTACCTCAAACTATCTATAGAAATTTCCAACAAAACTATATCCTCCTCATCTCACAAATCCTCCTCATGCTCTTGATGATTCACCCTTTTCTAAGGTATTTTTGTGGAAATAACTTTGAGAAGGACTAAATTATACTTCTTGCAAATGATGCCCATGCTACGCTATACCACTTTATGAGTATTCTCTTCCTTGATAGGATCATCCTCTTCGTCTCACATTATTTTTTTCCTATGCAAATTTTTTTCTTCTACCTTGGGCACATACTAAAATGCCACTTCAATTGTTTTGATTCGAAGCAAACCAACTTCATCTTGTACGAATAATGCTAATCAATTTATATATCTTACCACATTATCCTCATCATCTTCAATATGACCATATCTAATGGTCAACTTATAAAATTATTCTCTTTACCCCTTCACCCCCAGATCCTTTTTCTTGAGATTTTGGAGTCTTCTAAACAATCCTATTTGGTAATCAATACGAAAAATTAAGATTTCAAATTGATTACAAAATTATCCTCACTCTTTAGAGATATTATAGCTCTAACATAAAATGTTGTAGTACAAAAATAACACACCCCTTGTATGACCTGGCATGCACCCTTCCAATCATACAACTATACAATTTCCTTATATCATACAATTGTACAACCCTTCCACTATTCAACACACACACACCAAATCATCATGTGATTGTTCGATCCTTATTTCACCATACAACAACTAAAATTAATCTGAAAACCTTTACAATAATACAATTAAGTAATTTATCATTGTATAATTGGATAATCTTTTCCAACTCCAATGTGGAAATTGGTTACTATAAGGTAAATGAAATTCTTCAACAACTTCTTTCATAAATCTACCCTTTTAGTTGTATAATATTTCCATAATATGACTACTTACACCACATGACAATATATTCTTTTGCTGGAAACAACCAAATCCTCATGCACAAATGGTAAGATTATTCTTTCCTTATAAAAATAGTTTCTCCTATTATTTTAGCTACTCCCTTCATAGACAAGGTTTTGCATAGCATACTTTTGAGCCTTCAATATTCCTCACTTCTCTAGCATTCCCCAATGTCTATTCTCATCCACAAACATCTATTTTTCCAACCATTCTTCAAATATTCAATATACTTCCTATGAATTGGACATGAAAATGAAATATACATGTTTTTTAATTCAAACTATCTCAAGTTCTAGTATAATTAAGCCACAATATCTCATGTATCAATATAATTAGAGTAGAATTAAATATAAGAGCAAAGAAAGTATATACTGGTCAATATACATTATAATAGCACTCACGGTAAATCAAATATGAATGTAAATGTTCAAAAACATTCATGTAATAGTAGGAAAAGTAATAATAATAGTATTTCTAAAAATCTGTACACAAGCTTCAATATTATAAATGCTTTCTATGGTATCGTATATAGACCATTTTTTCCAATTACAATATATGAAACTATGTCTCCATAATATAGACATAAAAAGGTGATTCTTCAGTAGTTGACTACTACACTCACATATCTAGAATTTGCAACCTTTCATATTATTTATATAAGATAAGACTCTTATGTCCTATTGCTTCTTATCTTGCCAATTGTATACAAGACTCTTCACTCTCTTCTTACATTCATACTTAACTCCATGACACTTGAACACTTATACATGACACACACTTGCCTACATGCACTCCTTATACATGACACTTGTGTACATCCTCACATTACATATTCACACACTTACATACATGACACTTGAGCACCTTTTTCAATACACACTTGCACACTAACATGAATGACACTCGTGCATATCCTGCATATTACACACTTGTACCTAACTTACATGAAACTTGTGCATATCATGCACATAGATATTTACATAAAGAGGAAATATAAATCACTCTCCTAAACCATAGACTCAAAACCCTAATCTATTGCATATTTATTTTTTTACCATAAAGGTACCATGGCGGTACATTAGAATGTAGGAAATAATGTAATATTCTCCAAAATCCTCTTGTATTTCATTATTTGGTTATTGAATACTTTAGTATTCAATCATTGTCTTCGTCTTGAATCAGGGAACTTTACATTGTGCATGATATATTTCTTGAGATCCTTCTTCATCTTCTTTCTTTGGTTCTTTACTCTTTGCTTCTTTGCTAACTTGTTCATGAACTACTTGAGATTTTTCTTTGTCCTTGAATTTTGGTTCATATGGTTTTGCTTCTTTTGTTTCTAGTTTCCTACAATATTAATGTTGTCTTGTAATATTAGAATATTCACTTAGAGCATCATAAAATTTCCTAAATTGTATGAACTTGGAATTTCAATATAGCACACATAGTGAAATAATGTTTATTTAGAAAATTCACTTGACTTACTTGTATGATCAATCATTATTTTTCTTTTTAGAGTTTCAATCAACTCTTTTTTCTTTTTCATTTCATATTTATGAAGTTAAGTGAAAGCAATTCCATATACATTATGCTACATATATCAATAGGTATTGTAATAACATCCTTTGAATTATCAATTGCTTCAATAAGATTTGAATGTAAATAATATTCAAATATTTCAAAGCTTTCATTCATTGCTTCTCTATAGATGAATTGCATTGCCATATCTAGCTTTCCATCAAAATTTTCAATCAATTTATGTATGCCAATTTTAATAACATCTATTTTTTCTTCCTTATTATAAGCCTTAAATCATTTTCTTCCATGATCAAATTCCCTAAAATAATTTGGAGTTTTGTTTCCTAATTACTAAAAAATATAATTAAATTTTTATTTCAAGAATTTTCAAAAAATCTCAAAAAATAAATTTGCAAATTTTTCAAATCCTTTTTAAGTAGTAAACCTTTTATCTCCCTACAAAAATTTCAAATCCAAAAATACTTCAAATTTCAAAATTTCCCTAAATGTCAAATATTCAAACCTTCAAATTTTCTAAACCTCAAATTTCTATTTTTTCAAATCTAAAACCCTCTAAATTAAAATCTACTAACTCTTCAAATTTCAAAAATCAAATTTTAAATTCAAATTTTTCTAAATCCTATTTGAAGTAGAAAACCTTATCACTCCAAAATTTAATAAATATTAAAAATAAAAATAAAAATTTTGAATTATCAATTTCAATATATAGTAGAAGTCCTTATAACTCTCACCTAAATTTTCTTTACTAATAAAGGTTGTAATGATTTTAATTCCAACTTAATTATTAAAGATCATAATATTTAAAAATATAAATAATATCTGAGATTGCAAGGAGTGTTACTTACTATCCACTAGCAAATATTTTGAATGCTTATCTAACTAATGGATGTTTCCAGGAGATGTATGTTATGACGTGAACATTATGCTATGTTTTTTGGTAGATTGATTGTATTAATAGTGGGTTTTTATAGAGGATACCAAAACCTTATGTACAAAAATAGGGCTGAGCCCATTATGTTCTTATAGGCCTCAAGGGCTAGGATCAAACAGAATTGAAAAATCTAACTAAACCTGATTCAAAAATACCCACAGGGCTTACAAAGGGGCCTCTTCGTGAGAGGATCGGTAGACAAAAACCAATCTGAAGCAAACTAAAATGGAAGAAATAGAAAACCATGAGAAAAATAAGAAAAATCCATAAGGAAGGCAACCCTCGATCCTTCGCTACTCTAGATCCTCCTGGTCATCCTTAACATTCTGATCCTTGATCCTAATTAGCATCTTAATTAGAGAATTGGTGGCCAAGAGGATGAGCCATCTTTGAGCACCTTCTATTTATGCTTATGTGTCTTCGTGAGGAAACTTTGATCTAGCCATCTTCTCCACCTCATACGAAAAGGATGACCTCCATACTACCAACATAGAGGTCAAAAGACCTTTATTAGCCATGTAATCTGGTAGCCTATTACCCTACCGATAGATGTGATTGATTTGGGCATCAGTCCATCTAGATAGGAGGATCCTTGCCTCAGAGACCATATTGAAAACTTTCCATGAAGGATCTTTGCCATTCGAAAGATACCTTATGATATTCAGAGAGTCACCTTTAATGACCAAAGGGTGAGGATCCTATGAGAGAATTTGAAGCCCTATGAGGACACCCTTGGCCTCTGCACTATGATTAGATTGGATACCCAGGTTCTCACAGAAGGTGAGGACAATCCTCCCCCTGTGATCTCTGACCACCCCTCCTACAGTTGCTGGTCCCGGGTTGCTATGAGCAGCGCCTTAAAATTTCAAATTAAGATAAACCTCTAGGGGGCTTATCCATTTGACCTTAAGCCTGGGAAAAAATATGTTAGGGTGGTCTAGATCCTCCTTGAGGTTCATCCTTTTGAACACAGTTTCCTTCGATCGAATTCTGGAGAGGAATTTTGAATTTTCTACTGCAAAGGCAAGAGCTTTGAAGGCTATGGAAGGGGGGTCTCTTGGAGGATTATCGAAGACTCTTCCATTCCTCTCCAACCAAATCTGCCAAAGGATGTGATGGAAGGACGCATCGAAAAGGAACCGAAGCTTAGGATTTTTGAATGGGTTTGGCCATTGAGCAAAGGCTTCCTTGATTGTCCTAGGAGGGCTCCAGGGGACATGAAAGGAGGAGAGGATCACACCGAAAACCATGGTGGTGAATGGGAAGTGAAGGAAGAGATGATCTATAGATTCGTAATCTATCATGCACAAATAACACCTACTAGGGAAGGCAAACCCTCTTTTGTGGAGGTTCTCCATGGTTAGAGCTTTATTCTGAAAAAATCCAAGCAAAGAAATTTACCTTCAGGATCACTCCTTTTTCTAGACTATTTGCCATAGGAAATCCCCCTCAGCCTCCTTGGAAATGATCTCGTAGGATTTCCTAACCAAGAAGATGCTAGTGTCAATGCCCGTCCAAGTCATATTGTCAGGTCTTCTGGCATTCGGGATGGTAATGCCCTAGAGGATCTTATCTAGAGAGGAGACTTCAGCTTCATGACCGGTGAGGGTTGGGATATTCCACTAAGGGCTGCCATCCTTCAACACAATGTATTATTCTACCTTCTGCTAGGAGTTTGGGTCCACCAAGGATTTGAGGAGGGAAAGTTTAGCCTTCTGAGATAGAGGATCTTCTTCAGCCCATCTGTCCTTCCAAAAGTTGATTGTCTGCCCATCTCCTAAAATCCATCATACTCCCTTGCTGAGTAGATGCCTGGCTTTGAGGACTACTTTCTAGAAAGTGGATCCACCGGAGGGGGCCTCAGCATCCAGGAAGGAGCAATTGATGAGGTATTTCTTCTTGATAATTTTGACCCACTCCACAGGCTCGTTGGTCTGGATCCTCCAAGTATGCTTGGCCACGAGGGTCAGGTTCATTAGACTAGTTCTCCTTAGCACAAGCCCACCTTGGTCTTTGCTTTTACACACCTTGTCCCATGCCACCAAAGGGATCCTATATTTATCTTCATTCCTAGACCACAAAAAGTTCCTCTGAATCTGTTCGATCTTGCGGTGGACAGACATTGAGAGGCTGAATACTGACATGAAGTAGGTTAGGATCCCTTAGAGGTAAGCTTTGGTGAGGGTAACCTTACCTTCCTGGGATAGAAACTTACCTTTCCAAGAGGGTAGCTTCCTATGAATTCGCTCCACCACCATATTTCACATGTTGTCCTTGGCCCTGCCGCTACAAAAGAGGAGGAGCCCGAGGTAGGTGGTAGGGAGGGATTCAATCGTGCATCCCAAGATTATAGAAATGTAGATAGGCCACCACTGGGGAGTATTCAGGAATAAAAGCTTGCTCTTGGTGTAGTTTACTATTTGGCCCATAGCTCACTCGTAAATGGAGAGGATCCTATTGATGTGTATGGCCTGGGCCGTAGAGGTGATTGTAGACAAGAGGGTGTCATCCACAAACTGATGGTGGGTGAATGATTCCACTCCATAGATGGGGATGATGCCCAAAATCCTCTGTATCCAGAGGCTCTCCTTGAGGGTTCTACCCAGAACCTCTGGCAGGATGATGAAGAGAATGGGGGACAAGGGGTCTCCTTTCTTGAGCCCTCTGCCACTCTAGAAGTAGCCTACGGGGGACCCATTGATTAGGATAGAGAAGTAAGGGGTGGATATGCAGCTTTGGATGAGGTCGATCCAAGAGGGAGGGAAACCAAACTTCAGGAGAACAATGTAGAGGAAACCCCTATCCACCCTATCAAAGGCTTTTTTCATGTCAAGCTTGAGAAAGAGGGCAACCTTATTAGACAAGGACGCAGAGTGGAGAGTCTCATGGATAGAAATGACACCATCAAGGATGTTTCTACATTTCATAGAGCTACCTTGGCAAGGTTCAATGAGCAAGGTCAAGATGGGCTTTAGCCTGTTAGCTAAGACTTTGGTCAAGATCTTGTAGAAAATATTACAAAGGTTGATGGGTCTATAGTCCAAGAAGGTCCTGCATGCAAAGGTTTTTAGAACAAGAGATAAGAATGTGGTGTTAATACTGGGGTGGATGGATCCAAAGGCTTGGATCTCATGAATGGCATCACAAACATCATTCCCAACAACCTTCCACATGGTCTAGAAAAAATGAGGAGGAAACCCATATTGTTAGGTTGCATAGAAAACAAGGCCTCATTGATCTCATAATAAGAAAAAGGATCCAGGAGCTTGAGGCTAGCCTCTTGGGGTACCAGAGAGGAGATTTTTGCCAAAAGATCTCTTTGGGCCTGTAAGTCACTTTCAGGGGAGGATCCCAGCAAATCTTGAAAGAAGCCCACCGCTTCAGTTCTTATCTTAGCAATGTCCTTGGTAGCTATACCATCACTTCGCCAAATTTTCTTGATTTTGTTGGAATCTCTATGCCAGAGAGTAGAAGCATGAAAAAACCCAGTGTTGGAGTCTCCTTCCTTCAATCATAGATCTCTAGATTTTTGTCTCCATAAGGTCTCTTCCCTGGCCAGTATAGTGTGAAAGTCTTCCAGGAGGATTCTCTCTTCGTTTCTGTCAGATTCACTAAAGACACCTACCTCCAACCTTCTTTCCAAGATTTTGAGGCTTTCGGATATGGCTTTCCTGAATTCGAAGATGTTTTTAAAGACCTCCTTATTCTAGATCTTGAGGTTTTCTTTGATAGATTTAAGCTTCAAGGCTAGGCATTTTGAGGCGGATCCTTTTGCCTCCTGCTTCCACCATCCCGCTACTTGCGCTCTAAAATATTTATGATGGGTCCACATGGATTCAAACCTAAAGGGTGTTTTGAAACTAGGCCCTTCACCCGATTCAAGAAGGATGGGGTTGTCATCTGATCCGATCCTAGGAAGATCTAGGAGGGTTGCATCCCCCAAGAAGGGAATAGCCTCATGGGAGATAAGGAAACTGTCTAGCTTGACCTAGATAATCCCACTCCCTATTATCCTATTGCTCCAGGTAAAAGAGGAACCTTTGAGCTCTATGTCAACTAGCTCATTGGTGTCGATAAAATCTTTGAAGTCTTCTATGCTTCTAGAACCAATATCAGATCCTCCCTTTTTTTGGAAGGATATAAAGGGCAATTGAAGTTCCCCCTAATATCCATGGGAGGGCATTGAAATTCCTTCACATCTGGGTGATGGTATTACACATCTCAGCCTTCTCAATGATCGAGTTGGGGGCATAGATGTTGGACAAGATCCACAACCGATTGCCTATCTTAGAATGAAAGAGGATATTGAGAATCCTGCTGGATGAAGAAAGCAGACTTCCTTCTACAAGGGTCGGGTCCCATAAGACCATGAGCCCACCTGAAGATCCTTGAGCTGGACTGAACAAGAGCTCTGCTTTGGACAAAATAGATTTCACTATTTTTTTAGTAGAGACCACATCAACCTTGGTCTCTTGTAGGATAAGGATAGAGGGATTTGATCATTTTCGAAGGTTCGAAACCATCCTCTTCTTGGCTGCTTCGATCAGTCCTCTCACATTCCATTAGAGAACCTTCATCTTGATGATTTGAAGGTTTTATTTCCTCCCTTCACCATATGGAATGGGGGTTTGGTTCCTTGTGCTTCGTCCCACTGAGTGTTCGAATCATTCGAAAATAACAACAATCGGGTCCCATTTGCCACATCCTCCATTGTTTCTTTGTCTCTTTGATCTTTTCCAGGAGGTCTTCCTCTTTTCCTCTCATTGCCAAAATCCACCGATTTTTTCCTACTTCTGGTGTTCCTATGGTTGACCCTTCCTGATAGGGAGGATCCCCTTTTTTCATGATTTTGAGAAGGAAATTCCCTCTTTTTCGGATGGGGTGAGGTTTTCTTATTGCCTAGAAAATAATATTCCATGAGGGATTGTAGGGAGTTAGTGACGGGAGAGATTTGTACCTAGGAATTCAGTTCCTCTGCTTCATATTGGGGTGGAAGGCTTGAACCCGCCTCTTGATGATCCTTTTCCTAAAGGGAGTTTCCTCCTTGCTACGAACCTTGCTTCGACTGCTTGATAGACCCGTCTTGTTCCTCCTCCTGAGCTTGTTGTCTGCTCGAGTTAGGTTTAGGCTTCATCGGGAGTTGGTCAATGGGAGGAGGATTCCTCTTATGTTTCTCCCCAATTTCCAGATGTGAGTCTTGAGGGTATGTGGATCCTTTGGGTAGCTCCTCCGCACGTTGGCCCCTGACAGCTGGACACTAAGTCTGGAGGTGCCCCTGAGTGTAGTAGTGAGAACAAAAGGTGGGTATGTTCTCATACTCGATGGCCTGTCTCTTGATGAAGGTTGATCCTGACTGCAGGTTGATGAATGAGGGGAGCTCAGAGTGGTCTGCTAGCACACAAAACCAAGCCTGGGTCAGTCTAGACCAGGCTTTAGTGGGGGATCAATGGAGACCAATTCTCCAATGGACCGTGCTATCCCTTTGATAACATTTTCATGCCAGCAATGAAGAGGAAGGCTGGGAAGCCTTACCCAAATCAGAGCAATGTTGATGTTTTGGGTATCCAGGTTGAAGTTGTTTCCCCACTTTCGAACAAATAGGCTCCTGTGCCCTAGGAACCATGGTCCTCTCACTAGGATTTTATAGTAATCCTCTCAGTTGTTCAGAATGATGGCATAGAAACCCCGAGTTAGTGCTACAATATCCATATTTCCAAATATTTTCCACTTGAAGAGAGCTCATTTGTGGATGGATTCCATGTTTGGGTGTACTCCTATGAACTTGCAAATTAGGGTAAACTTTTTGAATTCCAAAAATCTATTCAAGACCTCGTCAGGGATGTCCAAATCCTCTCTAGATGGAAATAGTTCATGGGTAAATCAGATGTTTGGGGTTGCATGGAATGCCACCATGTGGGCATAGGATCCTATCGCATTAGGGTTGGGGGCCCTCCTTTGTCCTCCTTTGTTCAGGGGGTCCTTGTATTTCTTCTCCGATCCGTCCTGTTGACCTTCTGCTGCCGGGTGCACTTATTCATCCCCGCTGGATCCCCTAACCTTCGTCTACCTTGTTGGTATTCCTACCTCCTATAAATGGTACAGATCCTTTCCCACATTCCACTGCATGGATCCTCTCGTTGGATCCTCCTTCGCTCTCCTTCATTGTTCCACTCCCATCACACTTCCAACATTATGCTATGTTATGCAACATTAATGCTCTAAAATTTATCTTTGCTATCATACTCACATTTCTATGAGGTGCTAAAATATAACCTTTAAAAGTTGCTTAAATTTTAGCTTTAAGAAGCACTCAAGATGCTTTGACTTCATCTTCAATGGGTGCTCAATATTTGTCACTTGGACTTCATCTTAAAAAGGCACTTTTTCTTCATTGCTTGGACTTCATCATCAGAAGGTGCTTTGGTTATTCATCACTTTATCTTCAAAAGGTGTTATGGTTCAAACCATAATAGAACTAAAATGGTGTACTTTATTAGATTGAACTGCACTTTTTTTGCTACTTTGGTTTATTTGATTGCTATTATGTGATTCTCCCAGACTAGACAAAACTTTGTCTATTATTCTAGCATACTTTATTTATGGTGGTTCCTTTCACCTATCTATTTACCACTTAGATCCTCCTATCCACAATTTATTTAGGTTCTCTTCTTCTTTAACCACTCTAGTTATCCTATTTGTTGGCTATTATTTAGATTTTCTTCTCTTGTAGCTGCTTAGAATATCCAATAATTTAGCTACTTAGATTTCCTTATATGTTGTACGCTTCTCTTCTCTTCTAGCTTCTTAGATTTCATTAGTTTCTATCTAGTTCTCTTTACTACTTAATATCTCCTATCCTCTGACCACTTAGATTCCCGTAGATGCTAGTATTTCTCTTCCATTTTGACCTCTTAGGCACTATTTTATTCCAACTACTTGGATTATTTCATCTATTGACCTCTTTTATTCTCTGGATATAGGTAATATTCTATGCTTTTAATAGAGCTTATATCAAGTTGCTTGTGATTTTGGGTCCAATGTTGATTGCCTAAGTCACTTTCTTTCTCTTTTATTGCTTTGGCTCACCTGCACTTCTCTTATTTGAATGTATGCTTAGCTTGAATGTTTGCTTTCCTATCTTTCTACTCTGTAAAGTATATATTATATATTTCAATATTTTATAGAAATATTCAATACTTTCCTTTGTCATTTCTACTTTACCCAAGATTATTTATCTGAGTTTTATTTTCTCTTCTATCTCTCCACTCTCTCAAATTCTAGCCCGAGTGCAATATGTGATTCTACTCTTTTCTAGAGAATCTAAATGACAATCAATATGAATTTGAATGTCCCCTCACATCCAAATTTCTTTTGAGTTGGCTTTTAATATTTTTAGTTGAATCCTTTATCTTCATTGAATCATGGCTAGGTTTTAGCATCCAAAACAGGGTGACTTTTATTTGTCCCCTCAATATCTACTCATACAAACCTTTAAAATAGACTCAAACCCTAATATATAATGTTTTTATATTTTTATCATGAAGGTACCATGGGGATATATTAGCATGTATAAAATAATGTAATATTCTCCAATAGTACAATCTTTCCTATAAAATGATTAAATTTTAATGGCAAAAGTGACATGAGGATTTAAACAGTACACTTTATTTATTTATTTCTTTGTGAGGTTACAAGGAAATTTTTTCTATCTAATAATCCCTTATCTCTCTTATCCTCTATCACCATCACCATATCCCACTATTTATTTATCCCCTATTATTTATAAGCATGAGAACAATGACTCTTCAACTATGCACAACGGTTGAACTGCCACTCTCCAACTATGCATGATGATTGAACTACCAGTTCCTAGTTAAGCATTCTTATCCACTATTTTGCATGGAAATTCTAGTCATTTCATGGAAAATCTAGTTGTTTTGACTTATCATATCGCTTATTTGAGTGCCACATGGATGCCTCTACATTAGGATGGTTAGTAATCCATTATTATAACCAACCACCATCATCTTCTTTTTTGTATATATACATGTTCTTTATTAATAAAAATATATCCAACATCCCATCAGTCAATCATGTGGTATCAAAGCACTATTTTCCCTTGATTTTTTCTTCTAAACGAGAGATCTATGAATCAACTAATCTAGAGTAGAATAAAATTTTGGACGGTTATATGATTTGGTCTTACATTTTGCACTATGCCAAATTATTTTCAAATAAGTTTTGATATGATGTTATTCTATTTTTAAATATGAAAGGAACTTGAAAATGTGTTGTTTGAGTTACTAAATATGAGATAATTTATAATGTTTAAATGAGAATCATCAAAGAGTAAGCATTTATCATCTATAGTTTACTTCCAAGTGAATTGTTGCCAAATTTGTTAATCCATCATCTAAGATGCATTATTATCTAACTTGATCAGTTCCTAAGGTATTCTAATAAAGTAGTGTTGTATGTCCTTAGCCCCTCTAAAGGAGGTAGCAAAAAAAACTAGCATATCATGTAGGGACATTGGAGATAAATCCAAAAGGAAAACTAGTTTTCGATTATGTGGTACACTAATTATTGAATAGACCATATGATGTTTATTTGTTCTATGAGGTTGTGAATAAACATGGATTTTATGCAAATATTATTATCATGTTATTAAATAATTTGATCAATTCATTATAGTCATGGATATCTTCAATTATACTCAAGACATTATGTGAAAGTTTATCCCAAAAAAATTGACAATAATTCCACCAATAAACCATAGTGAAATCCATTTTTCGCTTTTCATAATTATGGATATATTTATTTCTTATCGAATGAGATGCTATAAAGCATCTAATGGCTTGGCATATAGGTATGCAGTCAAGAATTTTATTTTTCTCTATGATATTATCTCTACAGTTACACTTGAACATGCCTAGTTATTACACAAGATTGTTTCCTCCTACATCTCATTGGAGCATACATATTTTTCATTTAATTTCATGATAATTTATAATATTAATATTATAATATGATATCAAAAAATTATGAAATAAAGTTGAGTTATTATCCTCACTTTCTTAAATTTTAATCTAGAATATTTATATTATATTCTCTTCTTTTTATATTTTAGTTCCTTTATTTGGTTAAGGATGTCATTTTTTTACTAAGATTCCCTTACTCTAGATAGGAATCCTTGAAATCATGTTTAATAGAGAATACGACTCAAATAATCTACTTATTTTCAAAGGAGGGGTTACTAATACCTTTCTACTCCATTTATAGAAACAAGAGTTGGTAAATTTGTAAAATAACATATGTATGGATTGAATTGATCATATTAACCCCCTAAGCCCACCAAAACAAGATTTACTTCCTTGGATTTATTAAACATATAATTTAGGAAAAAGAGGACTATTCTTGGCATTTTGGAATTAAAGAAACTCTATATTTATGGGCTAGTGGTATGGTATTTCATGATTATCTAAAATGGAAGATTCTGCCATTATAGTTAATTTTTTTTACAATGTAATGTAAATCAAAATATGTATTTTTACAAATAAAACTTTTCATTTGATATCAAGACATCAAACATACTACGATAAATCATATTTTGTTTGTTAAGAAGCATTCATCTAACATTCAAAAACCTTTTTTAAGGAAAAATAATAACATTAAAATTAACACTAATAATCGAAAATAAGTTGATATCTTGATCTAAATCAAGCTTTACTACAAGAATCCAAAGCTTGAATTTTTATCCACAAAATTTATGTGTAAAATTTGCTATCATAAATTAAATATGTAAGGATTTCATGAAAACCACTAGAGAAATATTTCATTTACTACCTAGAGAAGTAATAATTTAAAACATATTTTATCCAACATGAAAATACTTCCTTTTGATTCTTCTTGTATTGTTATTTCTTAAATATTGTTTTTTTCTCTAGATTACATTGTAAATAAAAAAAATAAAAATCAAAACTTTAATTTCTTAAAGCAAATTAAACCTTGTGGAGATCTCTAATTAGGTATCCTAACAACATTTCATTGGTCTATGGCTAAAGCCTATGAAATATCATTAAACGACCATGATTTAGTTTTGCATGAGGAATAGAAATCCAATTCATTTACCATCTCACTTATATGTGTTGTTCACTTGTTAGTTTTACTTTCTTTTATCCATGTTTCACAAAATTCCATATTTACTAGTTTCTTAGTTTTTGACTATGATATTTAATTTTAAAAATAATAATACCTTATTATTTTTGTTTTGTATACTTTTGAACTCCTTTTGAGATGAGGTGGCATATGTATTCATGTCAATATTTTTTGGTTGTCCAACATTATAAGCAATATTGAAATTGTAAAGTAATTAAACATTACTAACATATATTCCTTTTAAACTATAGTGATTTTTAAATAATCATCCTTAAATAGTATATTTTTGTTGATCCATAAAAACTATATTCACTTCCTCATATAACTTATACTATTTTTGTTTCATCCATATGTGTTTATATATTTATATACCTTATGAATTAATTTTTCAAGTTTTTTATCATTCATCCCCCAAAGTGGCATTGAAAGGTGGAAAAATGGATTTTTGAGCCTCGTAGGTGCTATACCAAGTGGTCATTTAGATGGAAATATTCCACCCTAACCAAATTTGGCTTCTCATGATTGGTTTGACAAAGGGTCCTCTTACCATGTCAAAGTTGAGAAGCCTATTTTGGTGGCATAACACGAACATAATTATGGTCCCAATTAGGAAACCAACTAAATCATATTTGGTGTCACCTTTTTATTGCATGATTATGACCACCCCTCAACTTAGGTCAAGATGCCAGGATTCTAGAATGATCTATTCCATGATTTTAAGCATCTTGTGGTGTTTGGGAAAGGTAATAAAGGGGTTGTTTCCATGTTGCAACTTCCAGAGTTTGAGGTGGCAAGATGGAGATGAAAGTGTGGTTGAGTGGTCATTAATTTTTGCTGCACCTCCCCCGGGGCTCATGATTCTTCATGAGCTCCCAAGGCTTTTGGTAACTAGGAATGTTTGTTCTTTTTATTCTTTTAAGAGCTTACAAATCCCATTAAGTGGCTTATTTGTGGTCTTGTGTTGTATAACGGGCAGTGAATGATTGAAAATAGATGGGAGAATGGCTAACATTATTATGGAGTTATGTTCTTTGGTGGTGTATAAGGATATAAGGAAGAGTCTAAAAAAGGGTGATATATTGTAATGCTTACTAAAATTTGGTGGTCACCATAAGGAAATGATGAAGCACATGGATTACTCTTAGCGTAATAAAGTGGTCAAAATTAGGACCCTAGAGTTTGAAATTGACATTCCTTTGATTGTAGAAGTGATGGGTCTAGTTGCGTATGGCTTCATTCACAATAGAGAAAAACACTCACTTGAAAAGGAGGCCCAAATTTTTCTTGGAGAGGAGGAGGATTTGGTCAAAATCTAGAATGGACTCAAGTGCACTTAATTGAAAGCCCCTTCGGATAGAGTGACATTGTTCATCATGCAATATTTCACTTTGGATGAAATCTAGGATATTTTTAGGAGCTTTCATTTTATGTTCCTCAATCATCCATGCCACAAGAGACTGATGAAAATTCCTTCCTTTCTATTCTAGTCCTTGGTGAGATCGATAAGTAAAGTTAATATAGGGATTACCCCCAACCCTATTCACCAAGGGTTAGTCAAGTTGTTATTTGATTTCATGGTGAAATATAGAGGTTTGGATGGGGAGGATATTATAAACTCTCTCAATAGGATTCCAAATCCTATAGTGGACTATCCTTGTTCCTCTAAATAAAAATGTACTGACTCATTTAGCTAAGAAATGGTTAACACTATTCCTATCATTGGGTTTGTAACTAGGGTGGAGAATTCACCCCCAAAATGGGTGGAAAGTAGTGACGAGAGAACCAGACAGTCCAAATGGTTGGTTGTAAAATTAGCCAACTCTAGTAAGGTCCCTCTATGTATGGATGATTTGGACTCCAAATACTTTACTCTTCATCCCAAGAAGGTGAAACTCATATTGGGAGTGGGAAATATGAATAAGAAGTAGAAACATCATATCCAAATCATGGGAAAAGACCCTAAATCACTTAAGCATACTCTCCTAAAGTTGCAGTGGTCCTTGATCAATTCCATGCAAACTAATATTACCTATGTGGAATAAATATTGGTCCTAATGAGTTGGGAATAATGGAAGCTAAAGGAAGATGATATAGATAAAGGTGTTGGTCCTAGTGGAACAAAAATTTGATTTTTGGCTTCCTCACTTTTGGTGGCTCTTGGTTTCTTGTGTTTTCACTTTTGTTTCTATTCCTCTCTATGGATTCTCTGTTTGTCTTAGTATCCTTAGTTTTTTGGTCTCCCCTATGTGGGATTTTGTTACCTTGTGTTTTTTCGGTTTAGCTATTGTTAGCTTCAATGCTTATAATTTTGTTTTTTTATCTTGAAGCTAGCTTGTTGTTTAGATCTTGGTTTCTCTCTTGGTAGCCTGCATACCCCTTATATTTTTGGTTTTATGATTGGTTTTATTTTTTCAAAGGTTTGGGTTTCCTTTCAAAACTTCTTCATCCACCTAATCAAAAAAATAAAATTGTCAAGTTTTTAAAACTTGTTTCTAGTAAATAAGGGGGAACTTTGCTATTAAAAATTGAAACATATATTCCTTACTTTATAAAATAGTATTGGTAAGTGCAACCTCTTATTTTATTTTTTCATGTTTAAATTGTTTTGCTTCCTACATAATTCTATATTTTCTAAATCAATATTGGGCTTCACACAATGCATACACATCTTCAACAATAGTGTATTGCATATCTTTAGCTAAAAATAATGAAGTATCATTTGTAGAGTCTTTAATATATTTTTCTTCACTTTAATGCTTTCACCAATTGAATAGATTTTCCCACTATGATTAAGTCATACCTAAACCCCATCAAATTCTCCATTAATTGTCAAATAATGAATCATATTCTATGAAAATAATATAGTTCAAATTGTTTGGTAAATTTTCTAGCTTCATGTACAATGATCATTGTGGATGAATAATAAATTATGTATAGATAAAAATTATTGTGATCACATTAGTTTATAAAAAATAAATAAATTATTTCTATAATTACTGGACAACTGTAGCTTTTGTATTTTTAAGCTTTCATTTTATCTATTATAAAAATTTATTTTTTATATTATTTAAATTAGGAAAATTATAGGCCCTTTAGATATCAATATTAAAATAAAATGTTCACTCTCCTCTTACACTCTTTAAAGTTTAGGCTTATGATTTATAAAAAACATATGAATCATAGGTTGAAATACCTAATTTTTGCAATGCAATTGATTGAATTTATTATCATTCCATGAAAAAACAATGCAAAATTTTAAGATTTTTCAGAAATTTTTATTTAGTAATATGTTTTTTTATGAAAAGTTTAAATTTTACCAATAATTTGAATTAGAAAATAATGTATTTGAATATAAAAGTTTAAATTCATCCATATTTTTTATTAGATGTTAAGTTATAAAATGTGTTTGGAAGGAGGGTGATTATAAGTCATAGAATTATGACCTAGTTTAGGATTAAAATTTGGTGAGTATAAAATTAATAGGGTATTAAACATTTCAATGACCTACATGAGTACTTGAAATAACAATTTTGAATTTTAGGCAATTACATGAGTACTTGAAATAACAAATTTGAATTTTAGGCAATTACTTAGTCATGAATGTAAGGAGATTTAGATTTTTTTCCTTTTACCTTTTTTCTAAGTAAGCAATCTAGTATTATGATCTACTAACATGTATTGATTGACACTATGGATACTCCAAGTGGAAATAAATATTTCCCTAAATTATGTATAATATATAGGTTCTTAGAGCTACTTTAGATACACTAATTCACTAAGATATTTTCAATATCATAAAAAATATTAAACTAATTACTCAAATACCCATTAATTTCACCATTTCTATTGTGAATATTATTTTGATTTATTATTTAAACATTAATATGTTAGTATTATAAAGTTGATTTAGTAATCAATTATCAATCATATTTTTCCTTCATTACCACTGAACCCTAAGACTATTGCTACTGGCTATGTTTTTATGTACAATATTGACAATGGATATTTTATTTCATGTTATTTTAATCAATTGCATACTATTCCATATCACTTCTGTGATAGTTTAGGTTATGGCATGTTAGTTTTTTAAATAGATTGAGAAGAAAATTATTATCTACTTGCAAAACATAAAAATAATCACAAAAAAAGTATTCCTAGATATTAAAGTGATGGCACATTGAGTGTATAGATTTGGTTGCCCATGCAAAACTATCACATGGAGTGATTGTCACCTTAAATAAACTATCATGGATATGGGGTAGTTATGCACTAGGGTATTAGTGATCCCACCATGAAGGTGCAATATCTAAACTTAAAGGTATTATATCTAAACATTAGCATAGATTGAATTATGTCAGAGAGAATTGGAATTACCTTATATAAAAATTGAGAAGGATAATCTCAATGCTATGGTCAATATATCTGACATTCATGAAGATTGTAATAAATGTGGGGTGACCATTTGAAGTATCCTTTATGTCATGGAGGTATACAAGGTTAACACTAGATCCTATGAGAGTTTGACCACTTTTTTCCACTTGAGATATGTCTCCAACGCCATGATTTTGAAATGTGGTAATGCCTTGTTAACTATAATATTTTTGGAAATATTTTTAGTGAACCATGACTGTGATCTTTACTATTGAGTAAAAAAAATACTCTCTCATAGGTTATTTAGTTTTAGGTTGTTAGAGTTGGTATCATTGATGTCTATCTTTGCATCTAAGAGAATAAACTCATTGTTAAATAAAATTTAAACATAGTCTTTAAGTTGTATTTTAATGGATAGTGACAATAACTTTGTGAGGTCCATCTTCACACAAATTCTGTCATAATCCATAACTCCCCTTTACCTTCTAAACTATGATGTTTCTAGATATGATCCATGTGTACTGCATGTATTTCAAGTATTTTATCTTGACACAAGACAAGATGGAGGGCAAAGTAGCAAATCCAAATCAAACTTTCCATGAATTTTTTTTGAGTATAGATAAAATTTAAATTTTGTATATAGCTTCTTGAATAAACTTTCCTATATAAAAAATATATTCATTTAACTTTTTATTTGTAATTTTTCTTTTAAAGAGTCAAAAGTGTTATTAGCTTGTAATCTAGATGAAAAAAATATGGACCGGAAATTAGTTTAGTTTTGCATCATTTCCATAAATAATATGGAAAGCACTATTAGGATTATGCATCCAACATATAGTGATCATAAGTGTGTTTACTTTTAATGATATTCATGGTGGCTTGTTTAGCTTACTTGTATCCCATATTAATAGATAACAACTCTATCCTTACTCTTGTGATCATAATATGATGATGGCATGCTATTAATATATGAATCTTAATATACATCTAGCAAGTGTACATCTTTTATGTAATAAATGTTAGGAATATGATTAGAATTATACACTAGATATGATTGTAATATCATTTATGTAATTCATAACCTATGGGATGTTAACAACTTACCATGAAAATACACCCAAAAAAAAAAATTCTTATTTAAATACTAATAGTCCTTTTACATTGTTACACAATCTTTTAAAAATATTGATCATTATACTTAGATTCTAAAAATATATATTATTAAAAATTAATATATAGGATATACCACTATTTCACACCAGTAATAAAGTTAAGGTATGAGCTAAAAGAATTTGCATTACATTTACTAAGATATTACTACTGGATATCAAATTTCACAGATTATTCATTTACCAAGATATTACTACTGGATATCAAATTTCACAGATTATTCATTGTTTATATTGATGTTATATGCATTGTTATAAAAAATAACTCCCTTATTTACAAGGATAGATTATATAAATAAATAGGAATAGTAGTTGAATGAGTGGCTAATGTGGATATAAAAATCTTTATAATCTATAGAACATTTATATAAGTAAATTAAAAAAATCTTTATCCTTCAAAAAAGTAAATTTAGATTTTGCTTTATATAATGTTATAACTAAAATTGGAACCAAATTATAAACCTATATTGAAAAACAATAAAAAGGTCAAAATGAATCAATTAATTTTTTTTAAATACCTCAGTAATAATAATAAAGGGTGTAGATTAATTGGTTTCCACCGCATTATATAAAGGAGGAGAGTTCAAGGTTCAAGGGCTTCTCTGGACTGAAAGTTTGTTCATTTCCTCTTCAACATGGTCGTTATAAGGGTGGACTTCCCCAAAATTACATTGCAGAGTATTATAACGACCTTAAAAATCGAACAACCTGTCCAAAATTTTGACGACCACTGATCTCACCATATAAATTATAAAATAGAGGTGAAGAGTATCAAAACAAGGCAGACCATGTCCAGAATGTTAATAGCGTTTAAGAAAGTCAAGGGCTGACACCCTAAAGGTACTACCATGTCCAGAAAGTACTTGACGGATGATAGAGCTCATAAACCAGATTAAGTCTCACAAATGAATCATAAAATAGGCTACGCAGAAATTATTTTACCAGTACAGGTAGAAAAGTGTTGACACAGCTGCAAAATATTTGCTGCTTAGGTTATTTCCGAAGAAAAAATAAATAAATAAAATAAAAATAGGTGAAGTTATATAAATTATTGCTTGAAAAACCGTTAAAAAAATTATATAAATTATTGTCAGATTTGTGGGTATTCTCTAGCTGTAAAAAGATACGATATACCAGCAAAAGTACATTTCACCCATGGTGCCATTTTTAGCACGAGGTACTCAAGGGAGGTTTGAGAAGTGTCATAATTCTCAAATTATGATTAATTATTTAAAATTAATTTTAAGGTTTGAGAGTAGATTGAAGAATTCAAAGAATTATAGATAAAATTAGGTTAATAATAATTAGTTTTCAAGAGATTGTTTTTAATGTGTTTAAAGAATAGAATAACGTGACAGATGCTATGGTAAATTGGGTTCTTGTTATGGCAAATTGGACTCTTGATAAAGAAGATATTAATTGTGCTTATTAAGTTAATCATAGATTCTGGCATTGCCATTAAGAGACTGAACATTAAGATCGGTCTTAGTTTGGTCTAACCACCACCTAGGAGGGAAACCATAACAATTAATATCTTCCAGAAAGAGCAGCAATCTATAACTGAATACCCAATGCTCCTAAATCCCCTATGAATTTTTAAATCCTCTAGTTGGCTATGAAGTTTTAACAAAATCTATTGAAAGTATTAGTGTAGACTGATATTCTATATTTTAGTACATTTCTTCAATACTAACCATGATTGAGGATTTTTTAAGGTCTTATTGCAATAGTCAAAATCTCGGATGGTAGGATGAATGGTTTGTTGGGTAGGCATAATAGTTTGATTTTGTAGTTATTATTGGACTAAATTTTGCCTAGCAACCAAAAGGCTAGAGTTTATTAGAATTGCTCAAAAGTTCCAATACCAGAATGTATGGTTTGTTGGATAGGCAGAATAGTTTGATTTTCTAGTTATTATTAGACTGCATCTTGGCTAGTAGCCAAAAGGCTAAAGTTTATTAGATTTGTAATTTATTCTTCAATATTTTAATATATTTATTCTTTTAATAAATATATATAATTTAAATTGTTTGGTAAATTTTCTAGCTTCATGCTGATGAATAATAAATGAATAAATGATCAGTGTGGTTGTAGAAGGGGAGATGGAGAGGGAAGAAAGTAGAGAGGGGAGGGCTCTGGTCCCTCCCCTGCTCCCCCTCCCATGGCTCCTGGTTCCTGCCCAGTCCTTGGCTCAACCCGAGTCATCCCTCCCGGGGAGTGGTTGTTTGCAGATGATCTCCTGGGGGGAGATCCTTCTCCACTATCTGCGCCCCTCCCGGCCGGCTAGGGTTTCCTTGGTTGTTTTTTCGGACTGGTGCTTCCCAGGGATCCCTGTTTGGTTGGGGATCCCTTCCCTTTTTCCCTCAGGCTTCCCCCTGGGGTTTTTTTGCAGGTTATTCACGTGGATCTGGTCCCCTGCATTTCTCGGTGCGGTGGAGGTGACGATTTAGGGTTTGGACAGCTTCCCCCTTTTTCTTGTGAATCCTCGGCGGGCTCTGTGCTTGGACGGGATTCTTGGTCCCTCGGCGGGCTCTATGCTTGGACGGGATTCTTGGTCCCTGCTGCTGGGATCCTCTTTTGTTTTCCCGAGGCGGGTTCCTTGTGGTGCAACTCTCTGGTCACTTCTTGATGGGCTGGATCCTCTCTATGCTAGCTGTCGGCTTCCTACAGGATGGCTCTCGCTGAACTGAATGTTTTACCGGTGGGCGGGATGGTTTCTCCACAAGGCGGGATCCGCCAAATCCACCGATTTTCCTAAGAGGCGGGATCCTTTCTTTTCTGCTGGTTTCCCGGATGGCGGTATTTCCCTGTTGCTTCCCGCTATGCGGGACTGTTTGTGGTGGTTTTGACTGCTTCCCGCGAGGCGGGATTTTATTGTAACGGTTTTTTTGTGCTTCCTGTTGGGTGGGATCTTCTCGATGGTGGTTTTTGGCTACTCCCGTCGGGGGGATCTCCAAAACTACTTTCTTTCTTATTTGTTTGTTTCCTGCTAAGAGGGATTGTTTCATGCTTACTATTACCGCTGGGCAGGATTTCTGTTTTGGTGTTCAGTTTCAAGGGATTGATGCCCTAGGCCCATTGCTTATGTAATCAGGTTTTGGGATCCTTTTTAAAACCCGCTATAAATAAAAACACTTATAACTATAAAAATAAAAAATAAATGAATAAAAAATTATGTATAGAAAAAAAATATTTGTGATAACATTAATTTATTAAAAAAAAAAGATTGTTTCTAAGATTATTGGATAGCTATAACTTTTGTATTTTTAAAATTTTATTTTATCCTTAGTTATCAAATTCCATGAAATTCGAAATTCGTCAAATTTAAAATATTGAATAAATTGCGTGAACAAACTTTAAATTCATTGGAAAAAATTGAGTAAAAATGCATGCAGAAGGAAAAAACACGAACAAACCCTAATTCACTATGGGAAAAAATTGAGTAAAATTGCATGCAAAGGGACTAACAAACCCTAAATTCAGGATTGAAAAAATTAAGTGGAAATGTATAAAGAAGGGAAAAATGGCGAACAAACCCCTCATGGAAAAAAATGAGGAATTTTTTTGGTCCTCAAAGATACAATCGTGCAACTTGGTATATTAATGTGTTTTTTTATTACATGCAGACCTAATACAAAAATTCAACCAATTTCTTCCCTCCAAAAAAAAAAATAATAAATTTTACATTAGTTTTGTAAATGCTTTGTTCTATCGTGGGTCTTTAAACTTCGATCTATAATATTTTTATTTTTTATCTACAAATGAATAAAAAATTTTGTGAACGACAGGAAAGAAGAAATAGGATATTAGTGCAGTCCCGCAGACCTATCCGCTAATTTCCTCCTTTTCATTATTATGACATTATTGTCGTATTATGACATTGTTGTTGTCTGCCACCAGTTACTATCCTAGATTCAGTGCACTTAGAATTGGGCTGAGTTGTTTGTCTTATTGCAGATAACGCAGTGGAGTTTGGAGATATATAAAAAATAATAATAATTTTATGAATTTAAGTTATGCAATTTACACTATGTGAAAAGGCACCAAATTATTTAGAGATCACTTTTATTATTTTGATTTAGTGAGTGGACCAGTAATCAATTTTCAAAGTTTTATTATTATTATTTTTATTTGTAATTATTGTATGGGTAATGGAGAAGACATTCATTACTGATTCGGTGAGTGTTCCAGTACCCAATTTTAAAATTTATTATTATTATTTTTATTTTTAATTAATTTGTTTTATATTTAATTTATAAAAAATATTATATGTATTCAACCAAGTTCATATATATATATTTATATATATATTGAATTTTATTTGAAATTTTTGAACATGTCAAATTCAAAAACTTGATAACTAAGATTTTATCTATTATAAAAAAATATTTTATATTATTTAAATTAGGAAAACTATAGGCCATGTAGATATCAATATTAAAGTAAAATGTTCACTCTCCTCTTACACTCTTGAATCACCTAATTTTTTCAATGCAATTGATTGAATTTCAATAATTTTATTTAGTAATGTATATTTGTATAAAAAAGTTTTAAATTTTACCAATAATTTGAATTAGAAAATAATATATGTTTAAATATAAAAATTTAAATTCATTCATATTTTTAATTAGATGTTAAGTTATAAAACATTTTGAATGTTTTAAGGGTGATTTTAAGTCATAAAATTATGACTCAATTTAGGATTAAAATTTGGTGACTATAATACTAATGGGTTATCAGACTTATCAAGGAACTACATGACTTCTTGAAATAACAAATTTGACTTATCAAGGAACTACATGACTTCTTGAAATAAAAAATTTGAATTTTAGGTAACTACTTAGTCGTCAACATCACGAGATTTAAATTTTTTCCTTTTTACCTTTTTTAAGTTATATAAGCAATAGGTCCCAAGTGTAGACCACATCCAAACCTCATAAGGAGGCGGAGGTCCAAGGCTCAAATCTCAGGCCTGATCTAATTGAATGCCTGTCTCTTTTTTAGTGCTTTCAACGACATAAAAGGTTTAAAATGATTGTGACATAGCGATTTTAGAGGCGGTCCTGGATTCATGGTGGCTACCGATTCCACCATGTTAATATATATATATATATATATATATATATATATATATATATATATATATATATATATATATATATATATAAACAATATAGTATTATGATTTATTAACATGTATTGATTGACAACATGGATACTCCAAGTGGAAACAAGTATTGCCCTAAATGATCTATAATATATAGAGGTTATTAAAGCTACTTTTGATAACTATTTCACTAAGATGTTTTTCAATTTCACTCTAATGCCCATTAATGTATTGATTGACAACATGGATATTTTAAGTGGAAACAAGTATAGCCCTATATAGAGGTAATATTTTAAGTGGAAACAAGTATAGCCCTATATAGAGGTAATTAAAGCTACTTTTGATAACTATTTCACTAAGATGTTTTTCAATTTCACTTGAATGTCCATTAATTTCACTATTTCTATCATGAATCTTATTGTCATCTCTTCTTTAAACATTAATAAGTTGATTTAGTAATCAATTTATGGGTCATATTTGTCCTTCATTACCACTAATCCTAAAACTATTGCTACTGATTAGATTTTCATGCACTAGATTGATAATGGGCATGAAACATTTCATGTCATTTTAATCGATTGCATATTATTCTATGTCACCTCTGTAACTTTTTAGATTATGATATGTTAGTTTTTGAATAACTTGATAATAAATAGGTGAAGGGTTCTACATCAAAGACCAAGTCAATGCGCCTCAAGTCAATTTATGATGCTTCAACTTGCTTGAAAAAACAGTTAAAATATTTCTTACTCCTGTGTAAATGGTCTCGAGTCTGTATATACATTCTTGTCAAATTTGTTGATATTGTATAGCTGTTAAAAGTTACGATATATCAACAAAGTACATTTCTATGTTATGTTTAATTGGTAAAGTTCACATCTCCTGTCCATGCTTATTAATTTTTGGTTCATGGAACCTTGGTCTATACAACTTCCACGGTCACCACCAAAATCGGATAGGATAATGCACTGAACTTTGCATACCAAGTCCGTGACCAAAAGGGACTCTCTCAGGTTTGTGAAAGGCAGTCAAAAATATCAGATCTGTTGAGACAAGTTCAATGCATAACGCACATAGTAAATGATTTAGGTAGTAGCTCCTTCACTTCGTCAACGAAAATTCCTTACTTGACTGGAAGCCCTCGTGCGGTTGTGATGGAGATTTACTTCTTCTCCTTGCACTTGACTTGTTCAATTTAAAGACTCAATTGTGCATTCGATTAGTATTATAATCATCAACGGGTAACAGGGAAGATTTCACGCAGAATATTTTAGTGATAAGAGATGTCGAATCAGATCGGAAGATTTGTACAAGCCAACTTGGTTATGGACTCTTCCTCATTTGGACCACGCAATACAGCTTTGTTTGCAATGTTAGAGGAACTTTAGGCGACGAAATATTTTATATATGATAGTGGCAAAAATATTAAACATAGACATCTTCGTCAACATTCTACATATGCCAGTAATTTGTATTTTTATTCAAAGATATGTCAAACCATTATTTTCGCTATTAAATTATTGATAGCATTTCCATTAATAGAGAATCTCCCTCGCTAAATCCACCTTATAAAATTTAAACTTCATCTTAACAAAAGTTAATACCCCATGATTGACTACATTATTTGACACCTCGTTTCCTTTTTAGATATGCTAGTATATTGGTACTATTGAAAAATAATGCTCATATGGTTGTTCAATATTCACATCCATTTTCTTGGAAGCATTAATAATAACATATGAAATCTCGTTTAATTAAAATATATATTCATTTATTTTTTATGATTATTTTGATTTTAGTAAGAAGTGTTAACTGTTGTATAGTTATTTGTTGAAGTTGCAGACACTTTTGAGTAGAGGAAGAGAATTTGTTTTACAATTATTCAGAAAATAAAAACCACACTTCAAAAATTTTCATGATTTTTTGGAAATTAAATTAAACTTTGGATTTTTTTCAATATGGATTGACATACTCTCTTGTCATAGATGACCCTTGCATTTATATTTAAAATTTATAACCAAGAGGCTACTACATATTTTTCCATACTTAGTGGTAAACGAATATCAATTGGGACCAACACTCTGTATTCATTTAGATCAAACACTCTGTTTCTCAATTTAAAATAGTTCCGTGTAAAATTAGAACTAAAATAAGAGCTATAAATGAGATGTTTCAAACCGTTTTTCAAGTATTTGGTTTGAGTGGACCAATTGTACAAAATTAAATTCCGATTGATATATTTATCAGTTCGAAGAATAGAGTGATTAAACCATTCTTTCTGACCTTTTCTCCAACTTGATGAATGCTGAGAATTACAATGATAAGCAAATTATAAAATCTATTTTTATTTAAACATCCTATTATTCGTTTTAGATAAAAAATTTAACAAATATTGGAGGGTCAATTATACACAAAAGGCTTAATCCTTTAGAATTATAACAATTAAACTACCATTCCATCATCTTTTCCAATGTTTATATAGTAAATCTAAAAGATTTTTATTTGTTAGAAAAAGTATCCTGAAATGGTTGAAGTGAAGGGATAATGAAGAGGTAGATGATTTAATGTTTATGGATTATTTTATAGAAGGGATAGTTAAAAGGTTTGTGATATGTTCTTTTATTATAGATTATCTCC